>CM053140.1:159369700-160614700 GCA_028571685.1 Heterohyrax brucei | reverse complement strand
GTGTTTGTCAGTTACACTGATCCCTCTCACCTGCCCTAAGATTAGAGGGCCAACAAATGTCCTAGAAAGCTCTAAGAACTGGTAGCTGAAGACTCCTTGTAGATAGTCCGTGAGGACTGAACGGTTTGTTCTCAGACGACCCACAGGGTAGATAACCACTCCCTATATAGGCGCCATTGTCTCCTTTATTCTCATTCCTTCCTCTTCACTCCTCACTTTCCTCCACCCCTCGCTTCCCCACTTATTTTCAATCTCCAGTTATTTCTGGCATCCTTTCCACCAACCCTGCCTGTGCCACAGGTCCTCACAGACGTGACTTAGCATCACTGCTAGTTTGGGCTGTAGAGCTCACTGGTTCCTGTCCCGGCGAGTGGGGTCCCAGAGTCTTCTCTCAACACAGAGCATCAGAGTGTTTCACTACCTATCCATTGCCCATTCAGCCGAGTATTATGCTACCTCCGGAGCCTCTTGCCTACCTACCTTGGTCTCCACACTCTCCACGGCATCACAGCCCACCCACTCGTTTACCTTGACAGCATAGGGAACCTGCTGACCCTGCAATCTTGTGATCTTGGTTCCTTGCAGGAACTGGCAGATCTGGGGAGCGGGAAAGGAGGGGTTAATGATGGGCTCTTCTTGAAATTTACTGAGGTTGAAAGGGCAGATAAGCCACTAGGGGGTTGGGGAAAATAGAACCTTTATCTCAAGGCCTGGATAATGAGGGACATGACTCCATGCAAGGTCCAGAACAACCACCAGCGACTTCTAATGCTATGACCTTATCAGGATGAATCATAAGCAGCTAGAAATCAGAAAATAGTTGCATTCCAAATTGGGTTCTAGCATTGCCTAATTAACCATCTCATTTTTTTGTTCACACAATGGAAATAATTAAAATGGCTCCTTACAGTACTGTTGGGATCAAATGAACGAATATTTAAAAAAACAACAACAAGTTTTGAATACAGTGAAGTGCTGTGACCATAGCCGTCATTTCCCACCACATAGATTACCTTCATTTTAATCCCAACTACTCAAGGTCCCATTCCCGATCTACCGTGTCCTGGGATACATCTTTCCATCCTCAGCTACTTTCTCTTTCTAATAGCATAAGTAAAAGCAAAATGATAAATCTTCAGTGGAAAAAAAAATTCTAGTATTACATTTATTTGTAATTAGAACTTATTTTGGAATGCTTTTAGATTGTCTGTATCTGTGCTTACCTAAGTTAGGGTAGAAAATAGGAAGTTTAGTATTTAAGCAAATACCAACTTATCAAAGTTTAGTTAAGATCTAAAGTGATAAACTGAATAATAAACTGAAACTTTCTGTGGGATGGGCAAGTTCATATCCAGTGGTCCACATTACCTGCATATTAAGAGCAATGAATTTGCTTGACCCTTATATTAAGAACTCTCTCCACTAAAAGACCTCAATTGATGGTCCAGCGGTTTCAGGGTTCCCCTGAGAGCATGGCCCCCTGCCCTGATGCTGCCCTTACCCACAAATTATAACAAAGGTCCACTCTTCGGACAGGAATGGATTGGACTTGGCAATGTAGAGTGACCATATATTGGTTGCACTTTATGGTTCTGTACATCTATAGGATATCATCCTGCTGACCTCTGGCTGGAGGAAGGAGAGTGGGTGGAGAGGAGGGGAAAGGAGGCTGTTGGGAGGATGAGACATGTATGGAGCAGAGAGGAATAGTGTGCCGTCACTGGACAGGGAGAGCAGTGGAAGCTGCATATAGGTGGGCATATAAATTTATACAGGAATGTACATTTTCACTCAGTCATGTTAAATAAAAAAATTAAAAAAAAAAGAACTCTATCATTAACAACCCTGAACTGCCTGAGGGAGTGTTAGCCTCTCTCCCATCTTCCCTCCAATTTTTCAGTCACCCTCATGTTCACTGAAGACACTCAAGAGGACCATGCCTCCCCTTTCCCTTTGCCAGCTTATTTGATGGTGCTTCAGTCTTCTTCCTGGTGCATAGTAATTAAGTGACAGCTGGTAACCAAAAGCTCAGTGGTTCAAATCTGCCAAGTGCTCCTTGGAAACTCTAAGGGCAGTTCTACTCTGTTCTATAGGGTTACTGTGAGTCAGAATCAACTTGATGGCACTGGGTTTCAGTCTTCTATTATGTGGATGGTGAAGAGAAAAATCCAGCAGTAAAATGACTGGGTCCTCCAGTGGGTGTCAAGTTACTCAACATGGGCTCACGGTATGTCCACACCCGTGATGAAAGGTCAGATTAGGTCTCCAAGAGGAGACAAGGAAGGGTCCTTAGATGTAGGATGCCACCCTTTTCTCTGCCTAGTCAAATTCCTACCTATCCTTCAAGGCCAGCACGAATATCTCCTCCTTTGTGGAGCCTTCCCCAGTTACCTATCTCCAAACTCCTAGCCCTGTATGCCACTCTTTGATCATTTAATCATGTCTAATTTTAAAATACTTCTGCAATCTTATTAAACATTACAGATACTTTGTTTTTAAATTCTTATTTGACTAGTTATATTTGTATTCTGTATTCTTCCCACCTTGACAGCCATTTGAGGCAAGAATGGAAAATTGCTTGTCTCTGCCTCTCGTAATACTCAGTGTTTGTGATACGACAGTGTCCTAAGAGTATCTATAGGTTAAATTATTGATTGATTTCCAGTGTTTCCTGTGCTTTTCATTTCCTTAGAATGAGGTGATAATATAATTAACTGAGCAACCTTGGCGACTGCCTGCTTGATGCCACATCTGTCTGTCTACTGGGTAAACAGTTAAGGGCCAAGGGAGCTTTCTGGTACCCCGTAATAGGCCAGGAAGCCTGAAGACTTGGTGATGGGGCCAGTGGCTCCAGGCCCAAAAGCAGAGACCCCCGCAGTGGTTTCTTCAGAGGCCAGTGTGAAGGTGCGTCCGTATGTGGGGATGCCCATAACCACCTTCTCTGCTGGCATTCCTTCATTTGTCCAGTATCCCACAGCGTACGCCTAGGAAAGAAGCACAGGATGTAAGTGGTTATTCTTAAGCTCCCCGCACACAGAGTCACATAAATGTACCAAAAAAAACAACAAAGAAAAGTACTGAGGGTAAACTTTTTTGCTTAGACTTTCCACTTGCTACCACTTTCTAAGACCTTTATAGCCATATGGGTGACCTTGGTCTGTCATGGAATAAACTGGGCTTCTGATTCACCATCTATGAGTGGGAATAACGTTTTCTGCCCACTTAACCTCACTGAGTTCTTCTCAAGATCAAATTAAATGGAGAATATCACCAGACACCACAGGGCACCAAGTTCAATATAGCTGTGTGGGATCAAGAGATGCACTGAAGATATAGAATTGAGCAAAGACTGGAATGGGGGACACACTGAGCCAGACACAGAGTCTACGACAACTCCAAGTGTTCTGACATTTTCTAGGTGCCATTGCACTGGCATCTGGGTAAGTATGTCCCCTGTACTCCTAGCCCCAAGGTCACTTGAGTTTCTTTTAGGCATTCCTCAGTTTGAGAGGGAAATGACTCCAGATGTGCAGAGCTTTTCTCAACTCTTCCTGAGCAGCCAACATCCTGCTGAGCTTTCTCTCTGCAGCTCACCACTAGCCACCCCTTTCTCAGAGGGCTGTTGTGGCCAATGACAAGGGGCTTTTCCCAAGATCCATGGAAGTCGAAGGACTGGAGGTTGATGAAATCTAATTCTCTAAATTGCCAAAAGCAAAGAAGGAGATGCTGTGGTGAACAGAGGCAGAAACAATTATACACAACAGGTTTGGAGTATAATTAAACCAAAACCGACTCCACTGCTGTGGAGCCAACTCCAACTCATAGTGACCCTCTAAGACAGCAGAATTTCCTCATAGGGCTTCCAAGGGGTGGCTGGTAGATATGAACTGACAGCCTTTTGTTCAGCAGCTGAGATCTTAACCACTGTGCTACCGTTAGAGGACTGAAATTAGTCATGAAGAAGAACTTCGTGACCAAATGGTGTGGCATTAGAGCACCATCTTTCTTGCTCTCCTTCCTCTGGCCATTCCTCAGGCATACTGGCACGCATCTCTTGCATGGATCAAGTTGGAGACTGGATAGAGGGTGGAGGAGATGTTCCTACATACTCACTTTGCATTTTTGTGATCTGATAGCAGTTATCAATCATATGCCTCCCTGCAGACACTCCTGCAGTCAAGAGAAGCCTGTCTTTTCCAGATTTCATGAAGTCCTTCTGAAAGCCTTCTGCTACCTCCTATGAAAAACAAGGCATGAGATGCCACCTCCCAGAGTACAGAGCTAACATTCTTGTCTGGGGACTGAGAAGTTTCTCAAATCACGTTAGATGGAAGGTATCAACTGTTTCCTCCCTATCCCCAAATAGGGGTACCTCCAACCTGTGTCTGACCAGGAGGGCTCCTTATTGGAGAGTGTGGACGAGGACAACTCAGGAAGAGGGAGGCAAGAGTCCATATCCAGTAAAGTGAGGACACCTAAGAAAGAACTGTCTAGGTCTTCTGATACATCTTCTGAATGAAACCCTCTCCTATGAGGCTACTTCGGTACCCAGGGAATTTATACTAAGGCCTCATACTCTTAAACAGATGTTGTTTTTCTACGGTATTGTTTTGTTATTACAGAAAGGGGCTGTGTTACTTGGTGCTGTCTCCACTTTAAACTATAACCAGGGGCTTCTCCCCATCAGTGGCAGCTTCTTGAAGGCAGAGATTGTATCTTCTCACAAAACCTAATCTCTTCCTTTCCCTCTGCTGGTGTGGCTGTATTAACGGCTCTGATTGTACCATGGACTTTGACTTACATGAATCAGCTCTGGTAGATCCATCTTATGTCCAGTCCATCAAAGTTATGATTCCTTATGAATGGGATTACAGAATTGATAAATCCTAAACACGATGAAGAAAAATCAACCATGGGGTGAAACCTGGGGAGAAGAAATACAAGTGTTCTTTGGAAAGAATAGGCAATACCAATAGCAAAATTCTTTTTTCACAGAAATGCTAAAATAGTCTATTCTCTCACTATTTGTCTATCCCAACTGTCTCCTTATCCCTTTTGATACAGATAAAAAGACAAAGGTAATCACTGTGGGCTTCTGGAAGACAGTTGGGCCAAATAATTAATTAGGTCATGTTGTGGATTGAATTGTGTCCCACAAAAGTTGTATTGACTCTCTGGCTCCTGAACCTCTGGGTGTGACCTGTTTGGAAATATCGATTTCTTTTGTTATGTTAATTAAATCACACCAGAGTAGAGGGAGTCCTAAACTGAATCATTTCTGTGTATTACACATTTTTTAATATTCTGAATAGCACCGACCACCAAGCTTGGTATTTCTTCAGCAATAATAATAATAGAGCAAGAATCATTGCAACCACTGAGCTCTTACTGCATAGCAGCACCATGTTGAACAGTTTATATGCATTACTTGGCCTCACAAAATTGCCCTGAGATGGTTTCTACTATTACTCTCATTGCCAAGTTCAAGAAAACTCAGAAACTTGAAAGCAGTTACCTGGGATCATACTGCTTGCATATGGCTAAAGTGAAACCCAAACCAGATTTGTCTATCACCAAAGCTGAAGTTAGGCTTTAGTCACTAAACTGACACTGAGTTTGTCAATAAATCATCTATTAAATGAATGGATGCGTGTGTGTAAGAATGAATGGTAAGACTTGTTTAACTGACTCAAAAATTATGCAAGTCTTGCAAAAGGGGAGAGTTTGAGCATTAGGATAGTTGCCATTGAAACCTATTTATGATTGAAAGGAGTCAATGATGGGGTTCATGCAGCCCCCAGAAGTCAGAAGTCAGGCAACCTCATCTTTCTTCTTTCTGTTGTAGAAATTGAGTCACTAAGCACTCTGTGGTTTTAGAACTTCTAGAGACTTCTGAAATGCTGCTATAGTGTCTAATTCTAGCTCTTATTCTGTGCATGAAAATACACAGGATCAAAGAAGGAAAAGAACTGATATTTGCTGAATGATAACTCTGAGCCAGGCATATCTCAGGCCTTATTACAACCAGGTTATGAAGTAGCTACTGTTAAATATGTCTTGCAGATGGATACACTGAGCTCAGATAGGTTTGATCACTTTCCTTAGGTCAGTCATGTAAATAAGTCCTATAACAGCTCATTCATTTTTCTGCATATTCCTGCTGTAACTGCACACTGAAAAGTCTTACAAGGAAGCTGTACTATTAGAAGACTATTTTGGAAAACTGAAAACCTCTGGCAGCTGAGTTTAAAATGTTGGAATTTTTTTTAATGTTTGCACTTTTTTTAAATTTAAGAAGAAAAAATTCAAAATTGGATAAATTTATAATTAAAAAACATAAAAATAGATACTTTTCATTCTTTCATGTTGCCCTCAAGTCACTTTGACTCATAGTGACCCTATAGGACAGAGTAGAACTGCTCCACAGGGTTTCCACAGAGCGGCTGGTAGATTTCAACTCTTGTGTCTTTGATTAGCAGCCAAGCTCTTCACCCTGCACCACCAGGGCTCTTCACCCTTTGTACTTCTATTTATTTAGCTCTTGATAAAAATGGAGTATCAATTTTGTATGTTAGCAACTATAATTTATAATCCTTGCTTCATACTAATGGCTATTTTACTTTTAAGCAAAGCAGACCTGATTGGCTCCTGTGCCATTCTGTGCTCTCTCTGGCCATGAGGCCACACAGCCGCGACTCACAGATTCAAGGTCCAATGACAGCTGCTGGCAAGGCCTGGTTTTTAAGTGAGAATAACCTACTCCCTTCCACCTTCATGGTACAAAGTCAAAAACCCTCAAGTGATTTTAGAAATTGCATTTCTCAACTAAAATCATCTCCCACAATCCATAAGGTTAAAAAAAAACTTCATGAAAATTATTGGAGTTGACTGAATTTTACTTACCATTCAGTTTTTCCCAGGCTGTAAGTGTCCAGGCATGTGCTAAACTTCTGCAGAGGTCACTCCAGACACCAGAAAACTTAGTGCTACGTACACCTCAGCTTGGTGACAGAACTCAGACCAGTTTTACCACCTGGGCCAAGGGAAGAATCCTCGTCATCGGCTCGGTGTCTCTTCTCCAGAGGAGAAACGGTAATGATAAGATTGATCTAGGAGAATGAACCAAACATAGAGATTGCAGTCTTAGCTTTTGGAGCCAAACTTGTACCCCTCAATGGACAAGAGAATTTTTAGTTTGGGATTCCTGCAGTAGAAGAATAAGCAGATTGTTATTATCATGATTATTATTTTATTTTTACTGACTACCGGGGGAAACTGCCTAGAGATTTGAGATATTGATGTGAAAAATGTGGACAAATGGAGCTTGCTTACTTAGCAGCTAAGTTCAGTGAAAGGGTAGAGCACTGGGGAGAACAGAGTAGGTAAAATCAAGGTTATATCCAACAAAATATAATTAAATGAGTGAATAAATAAGGTGGTAGGTTGCCCTTAGGCCCTGGTATAGAATGAACCCTTCTTCCCCAAAGGAAACCCTGCTGGTGTAGTAGTGAAGTGCTATGGCTGCTAACCAAAAGGTGAGCAGTTCAAACCCACCGGGTGCTCCTTGAAAACTCTATGGAGTAGTTCTACTCTGTCCTATATGGTCGCTATGAGTCAGAATCGACTCAATGGCAGTGAACTTGGTTCAGTTTTCTTCCCAAAAACCTACCCAAGATGGTCCCATCCCCATCCTACTGACTCAGTTTTTATACTGTTGATGGTCTGGCAAAGCATCCCATTGTTCTTGCTCTTCATGCTGGTCTCCTTGTTAGCGAGGACCGCAAGTGAGTAGATGAGATGAGAGCATAGGAAGCGATCAGTGTGCTCAGGGGTGAACTTTCCTGGTTCCTGTCAGTCCTGGGACCAGCTGGTAAAGTAGCAAACCAGTTTGTAGCCAGATCCTGGAGTAAAGTGAAAAGAACCAAAGAGATTTTAGTGCTGTTGCCTTAGAGCCCAGGAAACCACAACCATCTCCTCAAGATAGCCATTGTCTCCTTTTTTGGTCCAGCCAGAGCTTCCAATGGGTCATTCACCCTGAACTTTTAGTGCTGGCTCTTGAGCACTCCAACTTCAGGAAAGAAATACACTGAGAGACAGAGATATCACCAACGTGTAAAACACCACAGAGCACTGAGGTTCAATGTGTTTGGATGGATGACACTGAGATAAGCCGAGAAACAGAGATGATCTGTGTTATGTGTGTGTCATACATTAAGGTCATCTACACAGTGGAGAGAGAGAGAAAAAATTAAAAATTGGAAACACAAACACAAATACATAAGAGAGAACAAAATCTCAGAGACATAGGTATGTTAATGTCAGACTGTGATCAAGATAGAACAAAGCAGAGTCAGAAGCCAAACATCAGAAATCAGAAGAGCCAGGCCCCCAGGACCAAGACAGTAGTGACTCATAGAGGACTTAACACTCTGAGCAGCAGTAGGACCACTGCATCTGCAGGAGATGGGTAGAAAGGGAAATTTGTGGAGTCATAACTGGTTCTTCTATCTTAGACAATGGTGGAGAGTATGCGGGTGTGCCTGTATGCAAGCCACAGCCTCACTTCCTCTGGGTCTCCAGCCACAGTTGCTGTGGTCTTTTCAGAGTGCCATGGGGTCCCCACCTTTAGGTGCTTTGAGGTCCCTATAATCCTAAGCAGAAATATTTTCCAGACTGGTATCTAATTTGCTCATTCATTTATTTAACCAACAAACATTTAATGAATCACGTGCCCTGTGTGTGGTCCTGAGCACTGAGGAAGCTAAAATGAAGTTGATTCCATCCTGTACCCAAGGAGGTCACAGTTTAGTGGGGAGTTGGAAAGGTATATAGGTAGGGTGATCATACGGTTTACTGTCCACTGGGACTGTTTAGAGAATGAAAGGGGGTGTTATTAATAATTACCCTGGGACAATAACTTAAGTAAAGAGTGTCTTAAGTAAATGGAGATGAATGGTTGCACTATGAAAAGGCAACTAATTCAAAGAGGGCAAGATGAATTAAGACATATGAACCCCGCTCCAGTACGATTCTAAGCTTACACGTTTGAGGTCATGCCCAGACTCTTCCCCATAGGACACCTTCCTTCCAGAAGGATCGGTGAGACCATTCTGATCTTAATTCATCCTCCTGATGGTAAAGAAAGAACAAGATTCTGAGTCCCTGACACTTCAACCAAATAGTGAGCATGGACCCCTGATTGGGGATGTTGGCCAGACTTACTCACAATGACACCCTGGGGGTCTGAAAACAGAGAAAAGAATGGTTAAAAAGGAGAAAGAACTTCACTCGACTGGGCTGCTGGAACTGGTGTCTACTTCCCAGAGCACAGGGCTCTGAAACAGAGGTCTAGGCTTCTCTCCTGTCAAATCACATTCATTTTAGACAAAGGCAGGAGCCTCTGGGTGGCACAAAATGGGTCTGTGCTCAGCTACTAACTGAAGGATCTGTGGTTCAGATCTACCCAGAGGTACCTTGAAAGAAAGGCTTGGCAATCTCCTTCCAAAAAGTCATAGCCATTGAAAATCCTGTGGAGCACAGTTATACTTTGATACACATGGGATGTCTATGAGTCAAAATTGACAAGATGGCAACTAGTTTATTTTGTTTTGTTAGGCAGAGGTTAGAGTAGGCAGGAAGCTGGTCCTCCATGCACCTGTTAAGTGACCAGGAGAAATTCTAATTGCCAGATCTGCTGTTGGGTCAACTTCTAAGCCTCTTCCCCAAAGTGCTTCCCTTTATAGGACTGAATACTCCCACAGGAACACAGGAGGACCTTGCCACTGCCACGTGGGTCTTCCATGGTGTGAGAGTATAAGACAAGGTGAAAGTGCTGACACAATGAAATGGTTTCTTTTTCTCTGTTAGACAAATCCGTTTCCCTCCTGGCTAACTTCTTTTGTTTACCCATAATCAAAAGCCAAACCCATTGCCATCAAGTCTATTCTGACTCATAGTGACCCTAGAGGACAGAGTAGAGCTGTCCTATAGACTTTTCAACTCTGTAATCTTTGAGGAAATAGACTGCCACATCTTTTTCTAGCAGAGCTGCTGGTGGGTTCGACTGCCAACTTTTTGGTCCTCAGCCGAGCACTTAACCACTGTGCCACCAAGTTTGGTACAGAAGTAGACTGCATCTCTCTTCTACAGGGTAGCTGCTGGGTTCAAATTGATCACCTTTCAGTTAGAAACTGCTCACTTTAACCATTGTGGCACTAGGGATCCTAGCTCTGTTTATTTCCAGCTTCGTCCCTACACTCATTCAAAGTCCCAGCTACTCTCTAAGCCAGAGTTTGGGATCAGAATGCTAGAAGTGAAAAGGGGATTTTAGGAAACTTTTAAGCCAACAAACCACATGCTGATGAGAACTTTAGAGCTCATCAGAAGTTCTAAAATGCACCCAAAGGACAACACAGAAGATGTGGCTCCCAATACAACGTTCATACATCAAGAAAATTTGGGCTCTGTCCTGTCTTGAGCTCCACTTTTGACTGGTCAAAAGGCACTCTGTGAAAATGAGGTCACCTCAGATGGAACAAGGGGCTCTGGTCACTGCTGTTTCTTTATCCGTTTAGGAAAGATCAGATGGTTTACTAGGTCAGTTAAGCTAACTTAATAGTTTTCGGTATGGGAGAACAAAGAGACTGAATTCTCGGAAGAGGAGCAAGATCACTTCTTCCAGAGGTCTATCTACCCCTTGCCTCTTCATAACCTTTCCTGTTGAATTATCAACCCCATGCTCACCTGCCCAGAGAGATTTTTGGTCCATGGTGATTGCTCTTATATCCCTAGCCTTTGGGGTGTACCTACGTGGGCTTTCTATGCTCTGAGGTGCAACAGCCTATTCTATGGGAAAGAAGCAAGAAGAAGCTCAAGAGATTGTGGAAATTTTCCTAGGCACAGTTGCCTTGGGCAACTTCCTGGCAATGAGGCCTAGGTTTGAGCAGACCAGATTTGACCTGTCGGAGAGATGCAATGAGGACAGTTGTTGAAGGGGTCTTTCATCCAGTCCCACTGTGAACGTACCTAGTCTCACTTGTAGCCTCCAAATCAACCTTCCCTGTCATCCAGGATCTGTCTTCTTTCCTTCACCTACATCTATGCTCACATCAGCTATGGCTTGTTTATTTTTGGTTGCTTAGTGAGATGGCCTGTCTAGGCCATCTACTACTGCTGTAACAGAAATACCACAAGTGGATGGCTTTACAAAGACAGACTTTATTCTTTCACAGACCAGCAGTCCAAATTTAGGGCATCAGCTCCAGGGAAAGTCTTTCTCTGTTGGCTCTGGAAGAAGGTCCTTGTTGTCAGTCTTCCCCTAGCCTGGGAGCTTCTCAGGTGCAGGGAATCTGGGTCCTTTCCAAAGGATGCATTCTGCTCCTAGCACTGCTTCTTGGTGATATGAAGTCCCCAGCTTTCTGCTTGCTTTCTTTTCCATTATACCCCAAGAGATTGCCTTAGCACAATCAAGTCTTATGCGTTGAGTCTTGCCGCACAAACACAACTGCTGCCCATCTTCCTTCATTAACATCATAGAGGCAGGGTTTACAACACACAGAACACCACAAAATACTGGGAATCACAGCCTTGCCAAACTGCTAGACACATTGCTACACACTTTTTTTGGGAAACACAATTCAGTCATGACACATCCCTACCAGCCCGGATTTTCTAACCCAAGCTATTCACCTTCTGTGTCTAGCCTTTCCAACTTCTCACCTAGGTAGGTTTAACTGCTTCCTCTACTACTCATAGAAATATCGTTGCATATGTGCTTGTAATATTTACAACACTACATTATAACGGGTTGGTGTATATGTCTGTTTCTCCATTGGACTATGCAGTTAAGTACAATAAAGGGAAACAGGTGTCCTCAACAAATGTTTATTGAGGCCCTTCTTAGCTTGTTAGAATTAAATTGTACTCCAGATTCAAAGACCCAAATTCTCAAGGTCCTGCGTGATCTGGTCCTTGCCTAACCCTCTCCGACCTCCTTTTATGTAACTGGCTGTCTCCTGTGTGTGTGTGTGTGTGTGTATGAGTCTCTCTGCGAGTACCTGTCTCCCTCTGTTTTTGTTCTCATGCTATGTGCTAGTCTAACACGCCTTCCCACATTTTGTTTTCCATTATCAGATACATGTCACTTGGGAGAGAAAAATGACTGGGGTCTGTTTTAAATCCTGCCAAAGGAAGAGTAGGGAGGCCCCAGTACTGAAAGTTTGTTGTTTTGGGAGGGTCCTACCAAAAAGCAGGGGCTGATGGAAGAGCAAGCGTTGCAGGAAAACATTGATTGCATTCAATGTGCTTGTAGGGAGGGTGATTGGGAGGGTTCTCCCAGGAGAGGAAACGTCAGTCTTAGACATTGGCAGGCCCAGCAAACAGGAAGACGTTGCTTGCTTTATGAAGATATCTTTACCACTCTTCTTTTCTTGCTTTTGTTAACCCAAACCAAACATAGATTCCAACTCATAGAGACCCCATAGGGCTGTAAATTTCTGTGAAAGCAGACTGTTGCATCTTTCTCCCACGGAGCAGTTAGTAATTTCTAACTGCCAAAGCAATGGTTAGCAGTCCATCACTTTAACCACTGCAAAGTGGCTCAGAAATCCTACTAGCAATATGGGAAAGCATTTAAGTCAAGGAAAAAGAAAAGAAAGACAAGCTACAAGCAGTAGCCAACAGTAGGCCTGGCTGGAGGAGGAAATCCAATTTAACATTCAGTCAAGCTTGGCAAGCCTTTATTATTATCTGGGATTGGCTAGTAAACTGAGGATATCTTGGCAATTTACAGTGACTATAGAACTTTTGTCATCTACAAGTCAGCAGAAAAATCCAACTATTTGCATTTAGAGGCAAACTTACAGAGAGAGTAAAAGATAAAAATAAGGATATTTTGACTTTTATACCTCGTAAGTCCTGCTTAGTTCAACATAACAGTCACATCCGTTAATGTTTTAAGAAATCTAGTTTTGACTGGACTGGACTGTGAGACGCAGAGTGATGCTGGCAAAGAATATGCTTCTTGGCTTAAGTATACTAAACATGAGGATTCCTGAGCAGCTTCTCTTTAGGGGCAAGATGAGAGGGTGGAGAGGGACAGGAGGTGGTTGAATGGATAGGGGACGTACAGGGTGGAAAGGAGTGTGATCTTACCGCATAGGGGGGCAATTAGAGTAGCACAGTGTTGTGTGTTTGGGGTTTTATATGACAAATCGATCTGGATTGTAAACTTCTACTTAAAGCACCATAAAATATTTTTTAAAAAAGAAATCTAGTTTTGTGTGTAAATAGGAGCATACTGTGTTCATTTTCTATATTTTCCCCCAGTTAATATGCCGTAGATAACCTTCCAAATCAGCACAAAGCTATTTCATTGTCTCTACTGCTTTCATTGTATTCCACGGAGGGGCTGTATCATTTATTTAACCATCTCTTACTGGTAATTGTTTGAATCATTTCTAGATTTTCTGTCTTGTTGTTTAAAACAATGATAAGGTGGACATTGTTGCAGTATTTATTTTTCCCACACGTGTGAGTCTCACTGCAGGACAAATCCCCAACAATGGACTTGCTGAGGGGAGCATGCTCAGAATCATCCTCCTTACAAGCACGCTGAAAGCAATCAAGGCGTCTTTGCCTTTTTTAATTTTACTTTAAAAAAAAGAAAAGAAACCAAATCCACTGCCATCAAGTTGATTCCAACTCATAGTGACACTATACGACTGATAGAACTGCGCCATAGGGCTTCCAAGACCGCCATTTCTTTCAAGAAGCAAACTGCCACATTTTTCTCCACTGGAGGTTGGAGCCGACCATGAGTATGAATTGGAGGCCTTTAAATTTGCTGATCTCTTTACCACAAGGTCAGCAGTTCAAACCCACCAGGCGCTCCTTGAATACTCTGGGGGTCAGTTCTACCCTGGCCCCTAGGGTCGCCATGAGTTGGATCCCACTCAACAGCCCTTGGCTTGGCTC
The DNA here is from genome assembly GCA_028571685.1 of Heterohyrax brucei. NCBI lineage: Eukaryota > Metazoa > Chordata > Mammalia > Hyracoidea > Procaviidae > Heterohyrax > Heterohyrax brucei. The sequence continues at coordinate 160,600,726 of CM053140.1, read as the reverse complement.
AAAACTCCCTTCCAAAGAGATGGTACATCACACAACTCTGTTATCTTTGCCAATCAGGCAGGTGAAGTGCTACCTCATTGTTTTAACTTGCATTCTTTTGAATAAATGCGATTGTTTATGTTGATGCTATATTTTTTTGTCAGGGTGCTTACCTGTGTATATTCTTTGTCTCTTTGGGTACTGACTGGATTTCTCTCTCTCTCTCTTTTTAGCTGGAAGAGTTCTTTATAAGATAAATAAATTAGCCCTGTCTTTATATATGAAATAAATTAGAATTTTGCCAAACATGATACAAATATAGGTTCCCAGTTTGTCTTTTACTCTTTGGTTTTGGTATTTGTGGACGTAGCGTTTTAAACTTACACAGTTAATAATCTTTTTCTTTATGGTTTCAGGCTTTGCTGTCTTTGTCCAAGATTTTATATACACACACACAGACACACACATACATAGTGAAATTTGTGATTTCACCTAATGCTTGGTGATTTATTGTTTACATTTCTTTGACCTCTGTAGAATTAATTTTTTATAATGCATGTAGATCTTGCTTTTTTTTTGGTAAACAACTATCTAGATGTTTCAATATCATTTATAAGAAGTATGTCTTTTCCCTGCCAATTTAAATGCCACATTCAGTAATACAGATTCCCATAACGTATTTGGGCCAGTTTTTTTATTCTCTTGCCTCTATATTCTGTCCACTGATTAGATGTGTGTTTTAATATTGTTGTGCATTTTATATATACTTTTCATTTCTGCCTTCTAAATTTTTAACATTGTATCACACATATTTCCTGAGAACATTTTCTTTTGCATGTGACCATATCTAAAAGGACCCTCTGAAGTAAGTTAGATGTGACCCCCCCCCCAACAATACTGCCATTGAGTCGATTCCAACTCATATCAACCCTACAGGACAGAGTAGAACTGACCCATACAGTTTCTAAGGCTGTAATCTTTGTGCAAGTAGAGCACCACATCTTTCTCTCTTTAAGCAGTTCGTAAGTTCAAACTGCTGACCTTCTGGTTCAAGGCTGAGACGCTCGCCAGTAGGCCTTCTTCTAGCCTCAAAATTATAAACCAAAATCAATTGTCAAACTAAGTCGCTACGTACAGTAATCTAATCACAGAATACTAAAGCTGATAATAGTCTTAGAGTTCATCAGCCCATTCTGCAGATGAGGAGAGGGTACACCCTGTAGGGCAATGGTTCCCAAGTAGTGTTTCTTGGACCAGTAGTATGCCAGCTGTGGTCAGAGTTAGCAACCCTGGGATAAGCTAAACTTTGAGCCTATCCTGAGACAGTCACATTTGCTGAGTTAGAACTCAGAATAGGTTTTCAATACTTTCTAAAGGAGGGAAAAAATAGTTACTAAACTAATGTTGGATGAGAAAATGTGTTCAAGGGAGTGTAAATCCTAGCACTGCCAGAAGAAGGAAATGAACATGAAGGATGATTATTAAACTGATGTCCTGTCAGAGGTCCAGATAAAATCCTGGGTCCAGGCCCCTGCAGGGCTCCCGAGGCACCAAGCCTGGATTTGGGACTAAGTGTCCCACAGCAGGAGGACAGGGAAGTGGCTCCCTCTGGTGGTGGTTGGCAGTGGTGCTGACTTGCAGCGCTGGGCAGGTACTGGCCTCCTCCACCTTTGTTTTTCTTAAGATGCAGATGTCTCAGAAAATCTGGGAGAAGCGATAGGGAGGGAGGGATGATGTCCTGGTCTTGCTCACTGTGCAAAGAGAAATAGCCTCAAAAGGAGAAAGCAGAGAAAGAACACTAGGGAAAGCCAAAAGGGAAAATGTAGTAAAAGGGATGAGATTCTCTCTTCGAAATACAGCCACCTTGGTTTTTCTTGTTTGCCCAACATGCATGCAGGCTCACATTTCTGAGCCCTGGCACCTCCTCACTTCTATTCCTGTGGCCTGGTACAGGTCTAAACTTGCTGTAGCAGAACTGGACTTTTGTTAAAAGGCCTCCAGGCAGAGAAGGACACAGTCTCTCTTAACATACTTCAGCATAAGAACATAGACACCTGTGCTAAGAGAGGGAAAGAAACTGAAAGAGATCAAGTGCTCATGAGGAAGAGAGAAGGGTGGGCAGGTCCTGAGAGAAACATCTGCTCCTCAGTGAAAGGAACGGGCCTATGAGGGAACCGAGGAGCCTACAGAAAGCCCCAGGCCCAGGGAGAACTACTGCTACTGCTGAGTCAGTTCATAACAGCCTGCTGCGTCAGAGGACAGCTGTGCCCACAGGGTTTTCAATGGCTAACTTTTTAATTTTTTTTTAACATTATCTTTAGGCCTTTCTCCTGAGGCACGTTGGTAAACTTGAACTGCCCGCCTTTTGGTTAACACAGGAGTGCATTAACCATTTGCATCTCTCAGAGAGTCCAGTGAAGAACTAAGAAAGCAAGAAAGAAGCTGCGAACCCTCTGTGCATGTACAAAAAAGCTATTTTGCATGTACTTCTGGACTTCGTTTGTGTAATAGACTGGCCTGCAATAAAGCAGTTTCATAATGAACTGCACTTTCACCCTTCTACCGTGTGGAAAGTGACATCAAGACTGTTTCTTGCTCCTTATCATGTCTTCAGAACTTGTGCTTCAAACAAAATAGCATCTTGTTCAGTCCTTGCTGATGGGAATCAGTGTGACAGCAATGGGTATTTTTGTTTGTTTGTTTCCATGAACGAGTGCAAAAATTAACAGATGGATGATTCATCTGTACTTCTGCTCCTGTTACGGCCCCTTTATATCATAGGAACTCAGTCTATCACTGACAAATGAGTCAATGACCTCTTGAAAGCCCAGACTAGTGATTGTTAGGTTGACTGAGAATTGAAAGATCTTGCATAAAGGCTTGCCTGGGTTGAACCACCTGTGAGAGCTTTGCTCAAATACAGGATGTGGGTTGAGAGCGTTTCCCCTTCCTATTTTCAGGTTGGGGGTTGGGAACTGAAATCACCTCTAATTTGCTAGTCAGGCAAGATCAGGGGCTGCCAGGCCTATAGAATCAAAAGTTAGGGGAGGAAGGAGAAAGAGAACAGGTGAACACCAGACAGAGATGAGAACAAAGCAGGCCTCAGAGGCTCATATTACAGGAGACGGGGCCACCACCCTGGAATGGGCCTGAGACAATCAGATGCCATCTACCCACGGACCTGTCCTAAGTCTCACCGAGGCAGAGGCTAGGGAAGGTCTTGATCAAATGAAGATATTAGGAGTGCTTCCCCTGTCAGATTGTCTGCAGGTATTAAATGTGACAATGCATTTGAAGCAGTAGCCTAGTACCTGGCTTGTAGTATACAATCAATAAATATTATCTATTGTTTTCCAATACTTCTTGATTTTTATTTCAATTTTCTTTCACACTCATAAAGAAGGAAGGTAAAGAGTTGTGAAGAGCCAAAATCTTTTGTGGTGTCAGGGTAACCTGTCCCCAGCCACTGTTCTCTGCCTAATCTTGAGACCCTAGCTGTAAGGAATCTGGACCAGATGGTAGCTGTCAAAGTCCTTACTTTGGAGGGCCCTTTTAGATATGGTCACATGCAAAAGAAAATGTTCTCAGGAAGTATGTCTGATACAATGTTAAAAATTTAAAAGGCAGGAATGAAAAGTATATATAAAATGCACAACAATATTAAAACACACATATAATCAGTGGACAGCAGCTATTCCCCCTGTCACAGGTATGTCATCCGCAAGCAGACACAAAGCAGTTTAGAAACAAATGTCTTCCTAGAAATCAGCACTTACAAAAGAAAGAGGGAGGGAGTAGGACTAGGCAGAGGGAGTTGAATTATGTTGCAGCACTGACAAAAATTTGGCCAGTCCAGTAGAGAGTTCTAGAACAAGTGGTGTCCATCAGTATTGCCCTACTTCACCAGATCACTTGTGCCTGTATTCTCCCACTTCACTCAGTTACCAGGTACTGGGTATGACCTTGGACAGGAGGGCATATCTGCGTCTGAAGCCAAAAACAAAACAAAACTCAATTGCTATTAAATTGATTCTCACTCATGGTGACCTCTTATATTTCAGAATAGAACTACACTCCCATAAAAATGGTAGGGGGCAGAGGATGGAAAACTATTACCAACATCAGCAGCCCAAGGTTGATTCCTGTGCGGTGACATCAGACGTACCACCTCTTTCCTACCTTTTTATCAATTCTGATACCAACTGTCCCTCCCACTATACTACCTACTTCACTGCTGAGTTCCATAATTTATTGCAATGGCCATTTAGAACTCCCAGACAAGACTCACCTTTATGGGGCTTATCAGGGAAGTAACTAGTAACAACAATTCAGATTCAGGGAAGACCCAGATCGCAGTTCTTTGATCAAGACAGCCTCTTTTCAATCACGCCTGCAGGCGGGCCTCTCTGGCCCTCTCTGGCCCTCAGCCCTTTGGCCCCTTGGGCCCTTTGCCCAGCTCCACCCCTGCTCATGTCAGTGTGACAAAGCTCTATAGCTCGAGTAAGTGCCCTGAGGCACCCCTCTCTGCGGCAAGCCTCCTGCCTCAAGGCGCTCAGCTCTCCCACTACTTGGCTGGAAAGCCAGCTGTGCTGTCTCCTGCCTGTCTCCTGGTTCTGCTGCCTTTGCTGCTAATGTTTCCCTGCCGCTGCTTCATGTTGTCTTGTGCAATCTGCAGTGTTACAGGTCTCTAATCTCTCCGCCTGCTGGCTCTAGGAGGGTCTCAGTGCAGGAACTGCAGGTCCAAAGGATGCATTCTACTCTCATTTCTTCTTGGTAGTAGTGGGGTCCCCTTTCCACCTCTTGGATAGTTCATTTTAAGCCTAGTGGGATGACAAAATTGACCCACCCATTCCTTAGAGTTCGTTGCACGCACATTATTAGTCTAGTTCCTTCCCGCAGGGTTTCATATATCTTGTTTGCATTGTTACCAAGCTGTCCAGTTCCCTTGCACAGGCACTTTATTTGCATAATTCCACCCAATCATTGTGTGACAGTCACAAAGACTACGGCTGGAAGGGCCATATTATGGAATTTACTGCACCCCAGCCCTGAAGGGTTTTCACTGGCTATAATCTTTCAGAAGCACATCACCAGCTCTTTCTTCCACAATGCCTCTGAGTGAGCACTTAACAGTTTGCATCATCCAGGGACTTCTGTCTCTGAGGCAGACTGAAAAAACTAGCAGCTGAAGGCTGTCTGCTAATTGCACTCCCGCAGCCAAGCACCAGGCCCCTAGGATGAGTGTTTCTGGAGAGGAAAAGGTCTTTTATTGGTGACCTTCAGCTCTTTATGAAGTTTATCACTTTATTTAATGCTCACAACAACTCTGTAAGGTAGTCATTATTGTTATTCTCCTTTAACAGAGCTGGTGTATGGAACCAGTGGAGTTGATTCCAACTCACGGTGACCTTATAGGTCAGAGTAGAACTGCCCGATAGAATTTCTAAGGAGAGCCGGATGGATTTAAACTGCTGATCTTTTGGTTAGCAGACATAGCAGTTAACTACTATACCACTAGGGTTTCCAAGGCATGTGGAGGTAGATGTTTATCGTGATATGCTTTGCCAAATTCCGCCGTTTTCTTGGGAGCTGCTATTCACAACACGGTGTCACAGACATGAGCTTATCTTATTGAATGCTGATAAAGGGCCTTTGTGACCAACCTGTGGCAGACATCAGAGTGGAGAGAACCAGAAAGCCCATCTTACTGGCTCTTGATGGGGTGATAGGTCTCTCAAACCAAAGCAAAACTGCAGATGTCATTTCCAACTCATAGCGGCAACCCTGTACAGTTTCCAAGGCTGTAAATCTCATGGAAATGAAGCAGGTGATTTTAAAAAAGGAAAATTAAAAGAGCCAGGATTAACTAATTTATAGAATTGTCTTTTTACCTGTGGTTTTGTTTTTTTTTTTTCCTGTTTTTCTAAAATCCCTGGCTTCCTTTACCTGACCCAGGAAGTCACACATTAAATGACAGAAGCCACTGAGTTAGTAATTTTTTTCTGCTTTTACAGCATTTTTTTAGGTACATAAAACAAGTGAGGACAGAAAGGAAGATGCTGAATAAAAAGTGTCAAGTGAAAGCTCAGGAGCCGGGAAACAGCCAGAGCTTCCAGATCCCAACTTCTGATGTGCATTAATGGCCCCTGAGGCCTGTTCTTGGACAGGAGTTACTCCCAACTGCTCTCATTGTTCCCCTGACCCCATATCCAGTAGGTAGCCTCTCCTGTAAAACCCCTGGTTATACCTGACCAATTCAGGCAGGCCTGGAGAACAGACATGCTGTCTGTCCCTGTTTGGGGTTAATAATAATAAAGCCTTTGGTCACTCACCCAAATGCCTGTCCCAGAGATTGGCTTTTAGGGGCAGGTAACGAGAATCCGGAGCCTTTACCCAGTGACAGAAGTAGACTACAACATATTTCTTCCACAGTGGGTCTCAAACCGAAAATAAAAACCCAAACTCACTGTGGCTGAGTTGACTCCTACTCACAGTGACACCATAGGAGAGAGTACTACTGCCCCATAGAGTTTCCAAGGAGTGCCTGGTGTATTTGAACTGCTGACCTTTTGTGGTTAGTAGCAGTTGTAGCACTTAATCACTGCGTCACCAAAATGGGTCTCAGTTCCTCTTAAATATTTGATGTATTTGGGTTCAAAAGATCCTTTCCAACTAGTCTAAATGGGGCAAAGGGAGGTATTGCAAGGGAGGTATTGCCTGAAGAGATCAGTGACCCAAGTGCTAGAAGGCAGGGGCTGAAGAAAAATAGGTAACTGGGTAGCTAGGAGTCCTCAGAGGAGTTAAATTAGAGGAGGGATGTTGTAGCTTAAACAATAAAGACCACGTTAGGAAGGCAAAACACCTAGATTCTCCTCCTTGCTCTAAATAGTGCTTTGTCATTGTCAATTTATTTCCCTGACCTAGATCCAGTTCTTCTGCCAGATGCTAATGTACTCTAGCTTACCTTAGTATCCTAGTAACTAGCATGGAAGCTGAAACACATAACACATTTAGTAAATGTTTGTGGCCACTGTCAGTCATGACAGAGTAATAGGTACCAGACACAAGATAAACTAGATAAAATATATGGGGAAAAAAGGGTTTAGACATAAGGTAACTGTGGTGCAAGACAGTGATCCCTGAAAGAAGAGAAACGGCTGATATAGACCTTACTGCTAGTGTATTTTTGCCTGAGGACAGTTTCCAGACTTCCACACAAAGAAGGGGACCTGAGAGCATGTCAGTCTCACTGAGCAGGGGAGCTACTACTAGGGCTTGAAGAAGCCGAGGTATGTGGAAAGTATACAACAGGATACCGGATAAAACAGCAGTGAAGAAAAGGAACTTCGGAAATACAGAGGGGTTTACTTGGGTCTTTGCCTAAATATTAATCTGTGCATACGTAGGGTGAGATTCTTCACCCAGAGGAGATCACTGTTCTTTGCCAAAAACAGCCACCAAAGAAGAAAGCACCCTGAGGGAGCTGAAAGCTGAAAAACCACTGGAGTTTGTACTGTGTTGAAAGACATTTAGTGTAAGACCAATAAGAGCAGAAAGTCCTGGCTGAGAAACCGAGAAAGATTAAATTTTGGTAGAAGAGTTCCTGGGTGGTACAAACCTGGCTGCTAACTGAGAGGCTGGAAGTTCAAGTCCAGCCAGAGCCAAGTTAAGGGAAAGTCTGATGATCTAGTTCCAAGAGGTCTGCCACTAAAACTCTACGGAGCACAAGTCGACTGTGACACACTGGTGTCACCACGGGTCAGCATCTATTCTTACACTATATTAGGATAAAGAAAATTCTAGACTTGCCCTAATGAAGTTCAAACACTAGCTTCAAATTTCTCAAGTCAAAAACTAATTTGTACTGTAAATGTTTACCTAAAACACACACACATACACACAAAATGCTCAGACTGATCTGCAAGTAAATTAACTGCCTGGTAGAAAAACTTTATCAGTCTTTAAAGGATGATATTATGAATTGAATTGTGTCTCCTCCAAAATGTGTGTCAACATGGCTGGGCCATGCTTCCCAGAGTTGTATGTCTATCCCGCATTTTGTGATCTGATGTAATTTTCCTATGTGTTGTAAACCCTAAACTCTGCCTGTGGTTAATGAGGTAAGATTAGATTATGTAAAAGAGGATTAGGGTAAGATGTGACATCCTTATTCAGGTCACAGTCCCGAACAAATGTAAGAGAAGTTTCCTTGGGATGTGGCCTGTATCATATTTTATCTTACAAGAGATAAAAGAAGAAAGAAGTGAGCAGAGACAAAGGAACTCATGCCACCAAGAAAGAAGTGTTGAGAGGGAACTTGTTCTTTGAACTTGGGGTCCTAGTGCTGAGAAGCTCCTAGACCAGGAAAAGACTGATAACAAAGATCTTCCCCCAGAGGTGACGCAGAAAGAAAAACTTTCCTTGGAGTAAGCACCCTAGATTCAGACTTCTAGCTTTCTAGACTGTGAGAGAATAAACTTCTGTTTGTTAAAGTCATCCACTTGTAGAATTTCTATTATAGCAGTACTAGATAGCATATAACAACAAAATTTAAACATTTTGATAAATAAAATTCATAATGTTCAACATCCAGCTAAAAATCACTGGATATCCAAGAAACAGGAAAATATAATTCATAAATAGGAAAAAAAGCATGTTGATAGATCCAGAATGACAAAGATTAGCAAAACTTTAAAACAACTATTATAAATACGTCCAAAGCAAAACAAAACTTTAAAAGCATCTATTATAAATATGTTCAAAGATTTAAAAGAAAACATGAATATAATGCAGTGAGAAATGAAAGCCATAAAAAAAAATTGAGTTTCCATATAGATCAGTAATGAAGTCCCTCCTGAGAATCCCCTTTCAGCCAAAGATTAGATGTTGTTGTTGTTAGGTGCTGTCGAGTCTGTTCTGACTCATAACGACCCTGTGAATAACAGAACAATACACTGCCCAGTCTTGCACCATGTCCACAATCATTTATCCTTAAGCTCATTGTTGCGGCCACTGTGTCAGTCCATCTTCTCAAGTGTCTTCCACTTTCTAGCTGACCCTCCACTCTACCAAGCATGATGTCCTTCTCCAGGGACTGATCTTTCCTGACAACATGTCCATAGTATGTAAGATGCAGTCTTGCCATCTTTGCTTCCAAGGAGCACTCTGGTTGTACTTCTTCCAGGATAGATCTGTTGTTTCTTTTGGCGGTCCATGGTACATTCGACATTCTTCTCCAGCACCACAATTCAAAGGCATCAATTCTTCTTCTGTCTTCTTTGTTCATGGTCCAGCTTTCACACGCATATAATGTGATTGAAAGTACCATGGCTTAAGTCAGGCACATTTTAGTCTTCAAGGTGACATCCTTACTTTTGAATACTTTAAAGAGGTCCTTTGCCACGGATTTTCCCAATGCAACGTATCTTTTGATTTCTTGACTGCTGCTTCCATGGGTGTCGATTGTAGACCCAAGTAAAGTGAAATCCTTGACAACCTCAATCCTTTCTCCATTTATGACAGTGTTGCTTATTGGTCTAGTTTTGAGGATTTTTGTTTTTCCTGATGTTGAGATGCAATCCATACTGAAGGCTGTGGTCCTTGATTTTCATCAGTGTTTCAAATCTTCTTCATTTCCAGCAAGTAAGGTGATGTTGTCTGTGTAACACAGGTTGTTAAAGAGATTAGATACACCCATAAAACAAAATGTAGCTCAATGGGCACATTAGCCCAGGAGCAATGATAAGAAGACAAGAGTGGACAGGAAAGCTGGCAATGTGGAACCCAGGGTAGAGAAAGGTAGAGTGTTGACATGTAAAAGAGTTTGCAATCAATGCCATGAAATAGTAAATGTATTCATTTTTTTCATGAGAAACTTGTTTGCTCTGCAAACCTTCATCTAAAGCACAATTAAAAAAAATAAATTGTACACCCGTAAAAATTTGAATTGGCAAAAGTTGTGTAATGTATATTTGCAACATTGACAAATTTTAAAAAAGAACAGCTGCTGAGATGTTCATTTAAAACCAAAACCCTCAAGGGATTTGGTTTCTTGGTTTGGAGATTTAAGGTCATGGATTCATGGAACACCCCACTTAACTGACTCAATCACGTGTTTTGTGTTTCTCTTCTGCCTCCTAATTTGTTGCATGCAGCCTGGGGTATTAAAGGCTTGCAAACTGCCATCCAAAACACAACTGGTCCCTCTTCACATGAAACAACAGAGGAAGAAATAGAGTTAAGAATAGAACGGAGGTGTGGAATTTATGACTAAACACATCAATGAACGACTACTTCCTTTGTCATGAAACCAAAAGAACTGGTGCTCAGCTACAATTACTGAACATTTTGATCAAAGACTCTGTAAAAGAATCCTGACTGAAAGGTGAAAAACACAGAACAGAATTTCAATTTTTCATGGACTCCAGATTTCCTGGAGCCATAAATGTTGGATGAACCCCTGAAACTACTGCCCTGGAATAATCTCTAAATACCAAACCAAAAATATCCCCTGAACTCCTCTTAAAACCATAGTTAGGCTTAACTAGTGAAAAATGTCTTGAGCACTATGCTCTTTTAAGAACTATCTATATGGGATCAAATTGACAACAGCAACTCCAAAGCTTAGATAAAAACCTTGGGGGGGGGTGGTAAACTTACCCCACTGAGGGAGGAATACCTCAGAAAAGGAAAATGAGAATGATTACGCAACTTAAAGACTGTAGTTAATTCCTCTCATTGATACATGTAGAAACTGTTGAATCGGTGTGTATTTTGCTGTGTGTATTGTCAACAACAACAAAACTAATAAAATTTAAAAGAGAAAACCTCCAACAGCAATAAAATTATAATGAAAAATTTATTGGATGGGATTAACCATAGATTGAATCCTACAGAAGAATGTACCAGGGAACTTGAAGACAGTGACAGAGACTACATAAACCAAAGAAAAAGAGAATAAAAGGCTAGAAAAGAAAAAATAAGCAGACTGTCAATGTTCTTGGGTCAATATCAGGGTATATAAACCGTGTTTTAACAGACTGTTTCTTTGTGCTTTTTCTTCTGCCTCATAGTCCCAAAATGGCTGCTGTACTTCCAGCCATCATGTCGCAGTATTCCAGAATAGAAAAAAATGACAGAGACAAAAGGGGCCCTGGCACTTGAGTTTATCTCTTATTTCCACTGAGCAAAAACTTTCCCAGATGCTACATCCAGGAAACTTCCCCTCATACCTCATTGGCTAGAATTAGGTCATATGACCAAATTTAGAAGACTGAAATTATCCAAGATTACCCAATAAGCAGACTGTCAGTGAAATTACCCAAATTACACAATAAGCAGGCTCTCAATGCTCATATGACCAAATTTGGAAGACTGAAATTACCCAAGATTACCCAATAAGAAGACTCTCAATGCTCTTGGGTCAATATCAGGAGACTCAATATACTCCTACAACTAGAGTCCCAGAAAAAAATTTGTGGAACTGAAGTATATCACTTCACTTAATCCTCACAACCACTCTATAAGATAGGTACTATGATCATTAGCACAGCAGAAAAATGATCATTTAACAGCAGAAAAACCTGAGAGTGAGAAAGGTTATTGTATAAAAATATGGATGGCAATGCCAGGATCTGAACCCTCTGTGGAGCTAAATCACATAGGTAAGTCAATTTAAGGACTTGGGCTTCTACTATAAGTAACATGGGGCACCACTGTAGCATTTTGATCAGAGGCATGATATTAACTGGCTTAGATTTTAATTGGATCCTTCTGGCTGTTGTGTTGAGAAGAGGCAGAAGAGGGGAAGGGTAGACGGAGGTGGAACCCACCAGGAGAACACTGCAGTATTCTGGGTGAGAGATAATGGTGACTTAGACCTTACTGACAACAAAAGGAACAGTGGGAAGTGGTTGAAATGTAGATTATATTTTGATGATTGAATGGGATAGATTTATTGATGTACCAGATTTGGAATCAAGATTGATATCAAGATGCATGGCCTGATCTATTAACCATTTCCTGAGGACAAGAACTAAGTATCAATTAGGACTGCATCTAGGTGTGCACAACAGAAAACCCAACTACATTGCCTTAAGCAAATGGAGGTTTACTTGCTTCACATAACTGGTTAGATCAAGGCTGCTCGGCTGCTCAGCTGCTCAGCTGCTCGGCTTTACCGCTGGTATTCTAGACTCTTGCCATCTTTCTGTTAAACCATATTTTAACAGATTGTTTCTTTGTCCTTTTTCTTCTGCCTCATAGTCCCAAAATGGCTGCTGTACATCTAGCCATCATGTTACAGTATTTCAGAATACAAAAAAATGGCAGAGATAAAAGGGGCCCTGCCAGTTGAGTTTATCCCTTATTTCCACTGAGCAAAAACTTTCCTGGATGCTACACACAGCAAACTTCCCCTCATACCTCACTGGCTAGAATTAGGTCATATGATCAAATTTAGAAGACTGAAATTACTGTATTTTGGTTTGCCAGCCAGCCTTGGTTTAGACAAATTATAATTCAGGATAAGGAGTCTCCCCTTTCTGAAGTCAAAAATTTCTATTGGTACTTGAAAAACTTGTAATTGTTTTGGCAGGAAGGAAGTAGTATGGTGATGGGTTGGTGACAGGCAATTTCTACATTTAAAATTGCCTGTTATTTGGCCTTTTATTGCAAAGTAATCTCTTCCTTCCCTCTTCCAATGCACCTAGTGTTTGACTTGGGGTGTATGTAATAAACATGCATTGAGATGGTACTGACACACGAAGACACCGTGATTATGGAAGACGTCATAAACAAGATGACTGACAGAAGGGCATGAAGGGGCCTGAGGTGGGGGTCATGGTTTCAAGTCATAAATAATGTCCTGAAGGGAGCAGTGCACTGGGACCAGTGAAGTCTGTGTAGAATGTGGTGGGGCCAACTGGCTCTCTTTCGTATTACAGCATCTTGAGAAACAAGGAAAGCATGGGGTGAAAGACTAGTATGTCTCTGAGTGAAACAAAGGAAAGCATCATTGAAAGCTAGAGGCAGAATTCTTCTTGGAGAACTCTTTCTAGGGGGATACACTTGAATTAATCACTTAGTTCTGATAAGTTAGGTTCTAGAAACTGGTCTAGACAATAAAAAACAAAACAAAACTTACTTTGCAACATAAAGTAAGAAAAGTTCTGAGCTTCAGCTGGGAGTGACAGACGAGCAGTGAAAGGTCCCAGAGAAGGAAAGGAAAAAAATTAAAATGGATGGGTCTTCACAGCCAGGGACCTTACATCTTCCCTCTATGTTCCGGGGAAGGGATTATACAGCTTTCAAGAGGGAGAGCCCGGTTTTAAATGAAGAAACTCCTGACTCAACATCCAGAGTTGTTGTTGGCTACAGTCTGTTCCCCAGACTCAAGAGGAAGGAGCTTGGGTTTGACCCAGGGGGTTGCTTGCTCTTTTACAGACCACCTCATCTCTGTCTGCAGGAAGACTTTGAGGCAAGGGCCCATGTCATGAACTGGGGTAACAGGTGCTCTGGCAGGAAGCCCCGCAACGACCTTAGGGAACAGACAGTTTCCTCTGGTTAGTGCTGTGGGTAACTGTTTCACCCTTCCCCAGAACAAACTGGTAAACAACCTGAGCCTCGCACTCCTCCCACAACCAGGCCTCTGTTACTAGGACAACCAATGCTCTCAACTTCCTAATAAGAAGAGAATGGTACCTGAGCCTGTAGAACATGTACTAATTTGCATTTGGTTTTCTTTTTATATTACCAAATAAAGAAAAGAAAGCAAAACAGAGCAGTTTTGAGTCACACGGCACATTTGCTCTGGGAATCTAACGCTCGTGGTTTCTCACATACTTGCAATTTGATTGCTACTCAACCTTTGCAGTTCTCACGTGGTCCATTAGGTGCTGATTATTACTGCATCCTGCATCCTCTCAGCCGCAAGGATGCCAGCTCTATCAGATATAGTGATTGGTGTATAAAGCAATAATACTAGCTCAAATATTCAAATTATCCAAAACATTTTCATATTTAACATCTCCTTTGATCTTCAAAGAAAACCCTGGTGATGTAGCAATGAAGTGCTGCAGCTGCTAACAAAAAGGTTGGTAGTTGAAATCCACCAGGCACTCCTTGGAAACTTTATGGGGTGGTTCTACTCTGCTCTACAGAGTCACCATGAGTCAGAATCCACTCTAGGGCAGTAGGTGGTGGGTGGTGATAGTTGGTTGATCTGCCTCCGCAGGCTAAGATGGTATCTGTAACCAGTATGAAGACTTTTAAAGGGGGGTAAGAGGTGCAGAAATAATGAAGTAGGCTGGAACCTTTTTGGCTTTTAGAAAAGTCTGATAAAGGTATGATTATGGGCTGAATTGTGCCCTTAAAAATTGTGTTGTCAATGTGTGTAGTTTCTGACATGGCACAAGAAAAGGGGGTGTGCAGATCAAGAACTCTCTTAAAAGACCAGACTTGATGCTCCAACAGTCTGTAGGGTCCCCTGAGAACATGGTCCCTGGACTTGCTGCTAGCCCTGAGCTGAGACCAGTGTTGAAGCCAACACTTCAGACAAAGATTGGACCAGACTATAAGACATAGAGTGATGCAAGTGGTGTGTATACTTTATGGTTTAAAAAATATATATATATACAAGGCTGTCCAACTGGTCTTTTTTGAGGGGAGAGGAGGGGCAGGCATCAACTGAGTGGATACTAGAAGTAAAGACTGGAGGGGATGAGTGTGCTATCACAGGGTGAGGCGAGGTGACAGAGTTGCACAGGGGCAGGTGCTTGGGGTTTTGTATGGTAAATTGATTTGAATTGTAAATGTTCACTTAATCACAATAAAAGTAAAAAAAAATATGTATACATGTTTTGATCCTAACCTCTGTAACCTGTAAATACTGACTCTGTTTGGAAATAAGCATTTTCTCTTTTTTTTATGTTAATAAGGTCATGCTAAAGTCAGGTGGGTCCTGAATCTAAGTGCTTCTAAGTGGTGTCATTAAAAGGATAGAAAAGACAGAGATATACAAACAGGGGAAGACAGCTGCTGCAAGCAAAGCAATACCAGTGATTGCTGGGAGACATCAGAAAATAGGACAGCAGCCACATGGAAGGAACTTACATAGCCGAGAATCTTATTTGGACATTTAGCCTCCAGAACTATGGGAAAATACATTTGTGTTGCTTAAAGACAGCCACTTGTGGTATCCGTGTTATGACAGCACACAGAAACTAAGACAAGCATCCACCTAAGGTTGAAGCTGAGGCTGGCCCTTACCACACTGATTCTGTGAGTGCAAATTCCCTGAACTTCCTAAGTTTGAGTGGCTCTATTATGTAGCATTCACTTTCAAGCCAGGTGTTAACATGATGCATACAATTAAGTACACATGCGAGCACCAGTGTGAACACGTATGTACACGCATCTGTGTACATCCACCTTTTCAAATAAGGCATTAGACATGAGACAAAAGGATAGTCTCTGCAGAAGCGAAAAGGAAAGAAAAGGAGGGCTACCCTTGTAACCTAAGTGGGAGACGTGGTTGTAACAATGATGCCAATTCTGCCAACCACCTGTCTCTCTTCCTTCTAGACTTACGCCCATTGTGATCCTGCCCCTGCCTACATACATTTCCTTGGCTTCCTCTACATGTTGTGGTCACTATCATGGATTGAACTGTTTCCCAAAAATACGTGTCAACATGTTTAGGCCATGACTCCCAGTTATTGTGTGGTTGTCCTCTTTTTTGGGATTATGCTAAAGAGGATTAGGGTGAGATTGTAGCACCCTTACTAAGGTCACGTCCCTGATCCAATGTAAAGGGAGTTTCCTTGGAGTGTGGGCCACACCACCTTTTATCTTACAAGAAATAAAAGGAAATGGAAACAAGCAGAGAATTAGGGACCTCATATCACCGAAGAAGCAGTGCCAGGAGCAGAATGTGTTCTTTGGATCTGTGGTTCTTGTGTGGAGAAACTCCTAATCCATGGGAAGAGTGATGACAAGGATCTTCCTCCAGAGTTAACAGAGAGAAAAAGCCTTCCCCTGGAAGTGACACCCTGAATTTTGCCTAAGCCTACTAGACTGTGAGAAATTTTCTTTCTTTCGTTTTTTTTTGTGTGTGGAAGTCATGTGCTTGTGATATAACTGCAGTAGAGGACTAAGACAGCCACTAAGCAAGCAGCCAACCTGTGTAACAAGGTTGTTTAGCACTACTGCTTCCTGGGCTGGGCAAGGGCAAGAGGAAAGAAGGGGAATCATGGCACATGGGACTCATGACTTATTGGGCTTTACTATCAGGGTGAATGTGGACATCTGGGAGTCGGTGGCATTAATCTGTCAATTAATGAATGTTGGCTGATCTCTTATTTGAACCCTGGTGCTAAGTTCCCACTGCTCTCTGTTGTCTCTTGTTAAGTGAAAAATCAACCATCCAACCAAACAAAAACAGCAACAATAAAAAGGAAAAATAGAGACTTATTCCTCAGATAGATCCCTTCTGTTATGCATTAAATTATGTTCCAAACACGTAAGTATGGGAACCCTATCCCCTGCATCTGTTGATATGATTCCAACTGAGACAATTTTTTTTTATGTGAATGAGAGTCTAGCAGTGTATAGTGTGCTCTAGACCCAATCACTTCTGAGCCATACAGATACAGAGACAATGAAGCATACACAAGGTTAGATGTTATATGAGGATCACCTAGGAATCAAGGAATAGAGGGGCTACAGAGGCTGAGACAAGGATCTTCCTCTTCTGCTGATATACAGAGGAACTTCCCCTGGAGCCACTACATTGAATTCAGGACATTCGGTCTCCCAAGCTGTGACAAAATCAGTTTCTTCTTGTCAAAGCCACCCACCTGTGAAATTTCTGTTACAGCCTTAAAAAAAAAATCCTGCTGCTATGGACTCCAACTTACAGTGAGCCTGTAGAACAGAGTAGAACTGCCTCCCCCAACCGCGTACAGTTTCTGAGGAACATCTGGCAGATTTGAACTGCCAGCCTTTTGGTTAGCAACCATGGTACTTAACCAGTATGCCACCAGGATTTCCTCTAGTGCTATAGAAGCACTAGATAATCATGACAGCTTCCTTTGGTTGAAGGCAGGTGCTTAGACAGCCGCTTCTTAGGTTCTGGTTCTGACAGCTACTGGCTAGTTTTGTGATAAAACTTCATCATTGACTGGAAGGCTCCAGACAATGAAGCAGGTAATTTTCATACTATTTAGACTGTATCTGCAGAGGTTCAGCACTGGAGGACAGCCTGGAGCATGCTAATAGTTCTCATACTGCCCCTTCTGACTTGACTTCTGCAGTTTAGGCTCGTTCTTTTCCTGGAAAAGCCCCAGAGTTCACGCTACCTGCCACTAAAGCCAATCACTAAGAAAGGAAGTTTGGAGCGAAATCAAAGGTTTTTATTTCTGTTTTGCCAGCAATACAGGGGACAGATAACATTAGCATCCTCAAAGCCTGTCCGAAGTTTCCAGGCAAGCTTCGGGTTTTTAAGGGAGATGCAGGGGCAGATGCCAGGAAAGAACAATGAAAACAACTAGGGAACATATGGAGGTCAATGAGTGGAGGTCGACTAGGTGGAGGTCATCTGCTTCACAATCTCTCAGGCCATCACCAACTGTCAAGGAGAACAAAGTGGTGCCAGATGCCATCTGACCAGCAATCTGAAAGATGAATGCTCAAACAGAAGCTACTTCCCTGTCCCTTCTTGCCTCCTGCTTAATTCTTCATCGTTAGTTAGAGCCCAGTTATCAAGACAAGAGGTACTATTCATAGTCTATAGTTTACTAAATCTCTGGTGGTACCTCTGAGAGCCCCAGCCTAGCATTGCCACCTGGGGCTTGTGGAATGTGGAACTCATGTTTTCCCCGCGGATTTGGGAGTGATCTGAAACAATGTCTCTCAGGCCCTGTCTTAGGCCCCCATCCACCTCCCCTCCTCTGGGGCTTTTCAGCCCCTAGTTTCATTTCTGTCAATAAACACCCAAGTAAGGCAGTTAATAAGACAAATAAGATGTAGCTCTGCAAAGAGGATGCAGGCAACAAAGAGATTTCGTCACAATTCAGGTGAGAAAAAGAGAGTTTTTATTTCATTTAGTTGGTGAAAATCCCGGCAAGCAGAGAAATTCAGCTAAACTAGTCAATTAAAATTCTTGCAAGAGGCTTCTTAGTGAAAGTACTAGAAAAGATTACTGTTTACAAAACCAGAAACAGTTATAGAAGGTGTACTACATAGCAAGAAATGATGAGAGATTGGAAAGTCTCCTTATTTAAGAAGAGTTTGGCTTATTAATTTATGGCTCATCTTGAATGATCCTGGAATTAATGCTCAAGGCTCATTCAGAGTCTGATACCAATCTCTGATTCTAGTTAAGTTTTCCTTGGTTGGATGAGAAAAAATGTGTAACTCTAGGAAACTGCACAAATACGCAGAGCAGTGATAAAGGCGTGATTAGAGGATAAAGATTTTTGGTAAAATGTGTTCATTCAGGTAAAATGATTTGTTCTCACTAGCTACCCTGGTTATGTGTAATTTGCTAATTACATTTAGAAGCTTAATATGATTGATTTGTAAGATTTGTTTGAATGCTTAGAAAGATATTACTTGTTAGCATCGTAATTCTCCCTTGTCAGAAGTTCAAAGTTTTGTAGGTCAGGCATTTTAAAATTCTAGTTAGAGGTAAAAATGTCTACAGATTTTGATGAATTGCAAAACCCTAAATAATCTTGTGGCCTCCTCTTCTTCCATTACAATGATGAATTATGTGCTTATCCCTTTCTTTCAATACGGCTTCTCTTCTTAGCATTAAAACCAGAAACACCAAACCCACTGCAGTTGAGTTGATGCAAACTCATAGCAATCCTATAGGACAGAGTAGAACTGCCCCCTAGTTTCCAAGGAGTGCCTGGCAGGTCTGAAATGCCAACCTTTTGGTTAGCAGATGTAGCAGTTAACCACTATGCCACCAGATACAGATCTGCCTTGTCTCCAGTGAGTTATTTATATTCCTGCTGACTTCCACTTGTTGGAATACCTATTAAGATGAGCATTTGGGACCAAGTAGCAAGGAAACACAGACACACACATATAAACTCACTGTCATGGATTGAATTGTGTCACCCTTCAAAAACATATGTAATAATTTGCCTAAGCCTTGATTCCAGGTATTGTGTGATGTTCCTGAATGGTGTAAATTCTTCCTCTATGATGCTAGTGAGGGAGGATGAGTGGTGGTTGTGTTAGTGAGGCAAGACTCATAAACTATTATTTTGTACCTTGAGGCAGTCTCTTGGGATGTAAAGGAAAGGGAAGGAAGCAGAGAGTTGAGGACCTCAAGTCACCTAGAAGGAATGCCAAGAACAGAGTGTGTGCTTTGAAAAGAACC
The DNA here is from genome assembly GCA_028571685.1 of Heterohyrax brucei. Classification (NCBI taxonomy): domain Eukaryota; kingdom Metazoa; phylum Chordata; class Mammalia; order Hyracoidea; family Procaviidae; genus Heterohyrax; species Heterohyrax brucei. The sequence continues at coordinate 160,581,354 of CM053140.1, read as the reverse complement.
CTGGGGTTCCTGCACCTCAGAAGCTCCCATTTCAGGGGATGATTGACACCAAGGACCTTCCTCCAGAGCCAACAGAGAAAGCCTTCTCCTAGACCTGATGCCCTGAATTTGGATTTGTAGCCTACTGAACTGTGACAGAATAAAATTTCTCTTTTTGAAGTGATCCACTAGTGGTATTTCTGTTAGACCAGTACCAGGAGACTAAAACATCTGCTTCAAGAAATTACTTAGTGTAAAACACAGTGTAGAAGGTACAGTTGGATGGGACATTTTGGGAGCAGCATACAGAGGTCACCAGGGCTCCAAGTGATAACACTTGGCTGCTAACTGAAAGGTCAATGGTTCAAACCCATCAACCACTCCATGAGAGAAAGATGTGGCAGACTGCTTCCGTAAAGATTTACAGTCTTGGACAAGGTAATAGAAGCTACATGGACACATCCAAACTCCCTGGGGAAATGAATTACTAGGCTGAGGGCTGTGGGGACATCTCCCTCAAGTGGCATAATACAAAGAAAATGTTCTACATTCTACTCCAGTGAGTAGTGTCTGAGATCTCCAAAGCCTATAAGCGGCCATCTAACATATTCCACTGGTCTCATTTTGTCTGGAGCAAAGGAGAATGAAGAAAGCCAAAGACACAAGGAAAGATTAGTACAAAGTATTAGTGGACCACAACTACCACAACCTCCCTCATACTGATTTCAGAACAACTAGACAATACCCAGGCATGGTGATCGAATGATATGACTCTAACCAAAATGTCAGCAGTTGAATCTGTCAGGCACTCCTTGGAAACTCTATGGAGCAATTCCATTGTGTCCTATAGGGTTGCTATGAATCAGAATCAACTCAATGGCAGTGCTGTTTTTTTTTTTTAATAACACTTGACAATTGTTAGTGGATGCAGGGATGGGACTTAATAAAGGTTGCCTAGAGTACTAAACTACATTCCATTTCCTGTTTTGTTATCACTGTCAGATCCAACTCGATGGCACTTGGCTGGATCCTAACCAGATCAGTGGACTTGCATTCCTTTCTTTGTCTCCAGGGTAGTAAATCAATTACTTCAAAACTTCAGGGAAATAATGATATTTTGGGTAATTTACATTGTTTGATAAGATGTAATGGAATCTTGTGACTCCCTGTTATTTCTTATGACAAGGTTTGACATTTTTCAGATGTAAATCCCTTTGTAATCTAGATACAAAAGCCACTGGAATTGTAACCTAGGTAGAACAGTCTTGGAGAAAACATTCTTATTGTTACCCAAATTCTCAGGCTTGTCTGTTAATAAAACCTTCTTGACCCTTTCTCCATCTCTCAGTTTGTCTACAGTGACAGTTGGAATGAACTTGCTTTGGCTAAGCAACATTTCTGGCAACCACAGAAGGATCTCAGGGACCTCTCTGGAAAGTTTTGCCCAGAGTTGAGTCAACTTCTCTCTCTTTCACTTTCTTGCTGCACTTTTAAAAGCCCTCAGTGAACAGGCAAATGACTGGCGGAGTAATTGAGAAACTCTGACCAGGGCCACTACCTGGTGAGGTCTGAAGGCTTGGCTGCTCGTGTTGCCCCGGTAACTCCAGCCTAGACAGGTAAGTGTATCTATCTGTTCTATTCAAAGGCTGAGGATAAGGTCCACAGAAGTATTTGTGGCTCAAGCATTTAAGAGCCAGTAGGGTGTCAGCCACTAGAAGATTTCCATGACAGGGTAAGAGGCTACAGAAAATGGACAAGGAAATTTCCACCCTCTGCAAGACAAATTCTGCACAATGTGAGGAGTATATTGGTCCAAGGAAATATGCCCCATCCTCTTAGACCTCCTCTTCCATTGATAAGACAAAAGGTGGATTCTTCAGCCTCCTCTCCTTTCCCTCTTTTCTTCTTAGGCTTGGCCCAAGTTGCGGGTAACTTCTTTAAAAGGGTCCTCATTGTATGCCTGGACTGATGGAACCAGAAGTGTGGCTTCTGAATGCTCTAAGCAGTACTACCAAGAACATTTTCCTTGGGAGCTTTTGAAGGCCACTCATCTATACTCACCATTGTTTCACAAATCTAGAAAGATTCCAGCACTTTATTCTGGTTGCATGCAGAGAATTCAGATTCTCATCAGGATTCCAACTTCTGTCTCAGTTAAGAAAGGAACTTGTCTCAGCTAAGAAGCTTTTCTCTGTATACTCTAACAAGGGGAGACCTCTGTTCCTAAGAAAAGCCCACAGGGGCAGATTCTGTCTGGTTTCGTTATAGGTACCCACCTATGAGTGAAGCTTGTGTGTGTGTCTGGTAAAGTGAAGCTGCATGTGTCTGATAAAGTGAGGCCTCCTGTGCGTGTTTGATAACATAAATACATTTTCAGTGTGGTTTTGTATTTGCCTTTGTGAGATTTTTAGAAACTTCTTTTCATTGTTACACTTACACAAGCTGCTTGCGGGAATGCCAGATTTGTAGTTTTCTGTTAAAAGTGTCTGATTCCTGTAGACTATGTGTTTGAGGTCTGTGCAAAACTTTCAAGTTTGGCCTCAGGCCACACATTTGGCCAATGCAGCCTCAGGGTTTTCTTTTTTCCCCCTTATCTCTTCCCAGTGTTGGCTTATTCAATGTCACTGTTTTTGTAAGGCAATCTTTGCCCATTAAGTGTCTTTTCCAAACGTCCTTGTCTTGTCATTGTCAATGTATCAGAGACCCCCTCTTTCTCCCTCAGTCTAATTTTAAGCAATTTCTTATTTTAATTCTTTGAGATAAACTTGTTTGACAAGTCAGAAAACATCTTTCATGCTCAGATCCTCCTAATCAGGGGTTGAGGAGACTCTTTCTTGAGCTAAAATAGACAGAGAAGCTGAATTTCAAGTGGATCCATACATACTGTCACTGGTCTGAGAAAAAATTATCCCTTAGTCAAAGTGATAGTTTCATCTTAAAGCAAAGTAATTCCAAAACAGTAAATGGGAAATTAATGATCTTTTACCCTCCAAGAAGAAGTAGTGGGCAGGGCAGAGTCAGCCTCCAAAGTCATAGCTCTAGGGAGGCTTTTTAAAAACCCTTTATAATTGGGTAGAGATCTTTTTAAGACAAAAAGTCAGTAAGAATTGCTACTTTACTTTGATTATCAGAAATTGGTGGATCCAAATCTTACAGACCATGAACAAATTCTCTCTATGGTTGGGCAACTCTGAGACATACCTGAAATAGCCTGGAGGCGTGTTTCAACTCTAACAAAGATGTGAAGTTGTGTGTATAATATGTGTAATTATTATTGGTTAGCTGAACAGAGACTTTGTAATTTCTAAAAGCCAGCTGATGAAACTTAGGAGTTAATGAACTGGAAAGTTTAAGCCAGCTTTATGTCAGCTCTGAACTTTAGGATAACTGAGTTAATAGATATCTGGAATAATGTAAGTTTATATACTGTTTTCAAGCAAGAAGAATATATATATACTGTATAAGCCTAGTGAGTGGATTTATTTTTTTCTGTTTAAGGAATATGCTACAAAAGTTATTTGGGGGGGATGTTTATTTGTTCTGGCTAAGGATTTTGTTTATCTAACAATTTAATGGCTTGATTCATAATTCTTTTTAAGAACATTAATGTTAGAAAAATTGGGAAACAAGATTTTTTGACTTCTGAGTAAAACGGTTAATTTATTCCTTGAAAGCAAAAGGAATCTTACCCTAGTAGGGTAAGATTCCTGAGTCAAAAAAAAAAAAAAAGCCACAAGTCTTGGAGGAGAGAAAGCAAAATCCAAAGGTAGTCTTTTCTGAAAGAAAAGGGCCAAAAAGCTGCAACAGAAATTGGACCAACAACGAGACTGTTAAGGAACAAATTATCAAATCGATGCCATTTATGATAGCCCCTAAGAAGATAAAGTACCTAGGAGTTAATCTAACCAGAGAAATAACAGACCTTTACAAAGAGAACTACAAGCCCTTACTACAAGAAACTAAGAGAGACTTAGATAAATGGAAAAACCTACCCTGCTCATGGATAGGAAGACTTAACATTCTGAAAATGTCTATTTTACCCAAACCAATCTATTTATATAATGCAATCTCAATACAAGTTCCAGTGTCATTTTTTAATGAGATCTAGAAACAAATCACCAATTTTGTTTGGAAAGGGAAGAAGCCCCGGATAAGTAAGGTACTACTAGAGAAGAAGAACACACTGGGAGGCCTCTCATTTCCCGACCTTAGAACATATTACACTGCCACAGTGGTCAAAACAGCCTGGTACTGGTACAAGAATAGACATGTCGATCAACGGAACAGAATTGAGATCCCAGAGATGACACCATCTGCCTATGAACAGTTGATATTCGACAAAGGCCCTAAGACATTAAACTGGGGTAAAAACAGTATCTTCAACAAATGGTGCTGGCAAAATTGGATATCCATCTGCAATAAACTGAATCAAGATCCATATCTTACACCTTATACCAAAACCAACTCCAACTGGATAAAAGACCTAAATATCAAACCTAAAACAATAAAGCTCACCCAAGAAAAGGTAGGAACAACAATGGAAGTTTTAATACACAATGAGGACAGACTCCAAAATCCGTTGAAGAAACCACAATCAACAGAAGAGAAAATGGATAAATGGGAACTATTAAGAATCAAACACTTTTGCTCATCCAAAGATTTTATTAATAGAATTAAAAGAACACCCACAGAATGGGAAAAAATATTTGGCAACTCTATGTCAGACCGACGCCTGATCTCCATAATCTACAAGATACTACAAAATGTCAATAAAAAGAAGATAAATCATCCAATTAAGCAATGGGCAAAGGAGATGGACAGACATTTCACTAAAGAGGAGATACAGGCAGCCAAAAAACACATGCGGACATGTTCACGATCTTTAGTTATTAAAGAAATTCAAATCAAGATGACAATGAGATACCATCTTACCCCAACAAGATTGGCCATGATCCAAAAAACACAAAACAACAAATGCTGGAGAGGCTGTGGAGAAAGTAGAACCCTCTTACACTGTTGGTGGGGTTGCAAAATGGCCCAGCCTCTTTGGAAAGCAATCTGGCGCTTCCTTAAAAAAATGGATATTGATATACCATTTGACCCAGAAATTCCACTACTTGGAATATATCCTACAGAATCAAGGCCTTTCACACCAACAGACACATGCACCAGAATGTTTATCGCAGCACAGTCTACGATAGTAAAAAGATGGAATCAACCCAGATGCCCAACAACAGAAGAGTGGATAAGTAAACTATGATACATATACTCAATGGAGCACTATGCAATGATAAAGAATAACGATGATTCCAGGAAACATCTCCTAACCTGGTTTCAACTGGAAGACATTATGTTGAGTGAAAGTAGTCAGCAACAAAAGGGCAAATACTGTATGAGACCTCTACAATAAGATCTCAAAAACAGACTTGTGTATAGAAGAAAAGACTCTTTGACAGCTGCAAGGGAGGGGAGGGAGGGAGAGGAGGAGGGCTTAGATTAGATAGTTGCTAGAAATCTGGTTGGAAGAAATCGGTGATAGCACACATTAGAAAGAAGAGCAACATTAAGTGGACTTCAGCATAACTTGAGTACTCCTTCCATCTTAACCCAATATTGCAAGGATAGAGTAGCTGGGGCAGGGGGCAGGGGACCATGCTTTTAGGCAAAATCAAGCCAACTGGCACAACTAGCGTTTTGCTAAGAGGGCTCTCTGCACCCCACATTGGTGAGTGGTGTCTACGGTCTCAAAAGCTGCCAAGCTGCCATCCGAGGGCACAGCAAATGGTCCCAACTCAGCAGGAATGGATGCTCACTGAGGATCAAAATGACATGGGGTAAAGATAACCCGGAAGATAGAGAGACCCACGTGAGTGGGTACCTATGTCAACTTGGGACCAGAAGAACCAGATGGTGCCCGGCCACCGCCAGTGATAGCCACGATGGAGCTCACTAGGTTGAGTCTCACTGACAACACAAGAATAAAAAGGGGTGCATACTGAGATCTCCACTAAAAGACTTCAATTGATGGTCCAGCGGTTTCAGGGTTCCCCTGGGAGCATGGCCCCTGGCCCTGACGCTGCCCTTGCCCATAAATCATAACGAAGATCCACTCTTTAGACACGAATGGATTGGACTTGGCAATTTAGAGTGACCATATATTGGGTGCACTTTATGGTTCTGTACATCTATAGGATATCATCCTGCTGACCTCTGGCTGGAGGAAGGAGAGTGGGTGGAGAGGAGGGGAAAAGAGGCCGTTGGGAAGATGAGACATGGATGGAGCAAAGAGGAATGATGTGCTGTCACCAGACAGGGAGAGCAGTGGAAGCTGCATATAGGTGAGCATGTAAATTTGTACGGGAATGTACATTTTCACTCAGTTATATTAAATAAAAAAAAAGAAAGAAAGAAAAGAAATTGGAATTGGAATTGGGAAAAAGTGCCTGATTCTGACTCGGTTAAAATTTATATAGTTATTTCTTCTTAATATTGTCTAACAAATACATATTAAGTCATTTATTTCTTAATTTCTTACTAGGGAAACCCTGATGGCACAGTGGTTGGGTACTGCAGCTACTAACCAGATGGTCAGCAGTTCGAGTCTGCCAGAACTCCTTGTAGATTCTTTGGAACAAGTTTACTCTGTTTGTGGGGTCGCTATAGATCAGAATCAACACCACGGCAGTGGGTTTGTTTTGTTTTGTTTTTAATTACTAACTTAACTTGGTGGCAAAAACCATCAGAACAGATGCAGGCCAGAGACTCATGCTGTGAGGCTATAGGAAGCAGAAGCTAGGGAGATGGAGAGCATAAGAAGCCAAGCTGCCTGAGTCTCAAAGGTATGACCATGATCTTGGGTCTTTGAAAGGGTGGAGCCACTCCCTCTGATGTTTCTACGGGGCTGGGAGGCTTCTACTCAGAACCTTGATGTGGTCAATACCCAGAATCTGTGGGGCAGAGCCATTGAAACCTGTTTGCCTTCTTTCTCCCATTTGTAATGGAAATGGCTAATATGTGCCTGCCTGTTCTGTATTTTGGAAGCAGATAACTTGTCTTCTAGATTTTACAACTAAAGAAGAATTTTTGGACCTTGGACTCGAATTTTAAGATTTTCAGTGTGACAGAGTGAATATGCTTACATGTTGCAAGGTTATAATTCTTTAGAGGAGAAAAGGTGGGATGTCATAGATATATTTTATTTAATCTGACATCATCAAAGCCATTGTGGACATGCATTTGGTATCTGGTCCACATCAGATATAAGACAAATTGGTAACAGCTCAAGGCAGAACCTCAGTCCACACTCCCAACTGGTAGAGGAAACCCTTAAGGTATTTTAACAATAAATTTTGGCAGCAGGGAGGGGGGAAAAAGCCCGATTGTGACTATATTCCTCCAAGGTCCACCTTGAGGTAAGCCAGTCTGTACCCAGAGATCAGGACTTGGATTAACCCACTGGCTTATAGAATATGGACCCTGATTACTACTGATGCTGTCAAAAATGAGGCTACTAAAAGCGAAGTGTCCTGCATGTCCTAAAACAGGACATTCAGTAGATTACCCCCCAAAAGGCCCAGATGGACAGTCCTTCCTAGACTCTCAGAACAGGAGTGAAAGAAACTGACCACTGATGGGAGGTTCCTGAGGTCTGTCGGCCTCTTGGTCATACATCAGAGAGCTAAGGGCTACACTCTGATGGGGACTTAAAAAAAGAAATAAGAAGTAGGCTTGTCTTAGACAAGAGAGCTACCTTCTCTATCTTTGATTACCTAATGCATTCCACTCTTCAAACAGGCTTGCGTGAAGTTTTAAGTTTACCCTTATATCTGATGAAGTTTGCTCTCATGTTTGACAACGGCTAATGGGGCCAAAGTTTAAAAGACACTCCAGGTGTCCCTGAATGCCCTGCTGAGTTCCTGGGACAAAAATTACTGACTGGAACACAAATAAGACTTAAAATCGGTTATATTATTAATTTGGGGACAGATACCAAGATCAGTCTGTGGAGAAGGACATCATGCCTGGTAGAGGTGGAGGGTCAATGAAAAATAAGAAGACTCTCGATGAGATGGATTGACACAGTGGCCAGGACTATGGGCTTAAGCATAAAAATAATTGTGGACATGGTGAAAGACCAGGCAGTGTTTTGTTCTGCTGTTCATAGGATCTCCATGAATCAGAATTGACTCCATGGCACCTAACAACAACAACAACAACAGGTTAATAATTTGATTACATGAAGGATTTGGGGATATTGCTATGCTAAACACCTGAATTGTGCTGTTCAAACCAGGATATCCTTCCTACATGTGCAGCTCTGCTGAGTCAGATTTTGGAATCCTGTGAACCCCTGTGCAGTCAGAGACTCAAGCTGTGAGGCCATAAAGGTTATCATTCTTTAGAGGAGAAGAGGCCACACCACCCTCTGGAGGTGCTTGAGTTGGTCCCTTTTACCACTCAGGTTGGCAGAGCCAGCTGTCTATAAATGGTTTGAGTCTGTAAATTCCTGGACCATTTCCCTCTTGTTTATTATTATAATCATTGTCATTTACATCTTTGGGCCCTGTGTCCTGAAAATAATTACCAAGGGAATGGCCCACCCTACCAGCTACAGGGAGTGTTTGTTCTTAACAATCTCGCCTCAGAGTCCACTTCCTCTTGGATCCAAGAAGACACAGTGGTTTTTCAAACCTCCAGTGAGGTCACCCCTGTATTGGGAAACTTTACCCCCTCCTGCACCCCTACTCAACAGGAAGCAGCCAGAATGGTCGGTGTCCCTTCTTCCCAAGATTGTGAAGGTTGGAAATAAAAAGGGGGATTGAAATTGGAGGCTGCAGAGCCCCAGTGTGAGGGGTGCTTAACATCAAGGGCCTGAGAGACATTATTTCAAATTACCTCCAATTTACAGGGAAAGATACTACCTTCACATTCCACAAGCCCCAGGTGGTGATGCTAGGATGGGGCTTGCACTAGAGTGTGGCCTTCAGAGGCACCACTATAGATTCAGTAACCACCTCCACTGCTGTGAAATTGGCTGGACTGAAGGCCTGGACACATCTTACCTGGGTGGAGCCATTCCCTTATACAGACACAGACATGAATGCCTCCTTGACAAACCCCAACCATGAGCAGAAGATCACCACTCTGAGAGGAGAAACCAAGATAAAGTTCAAGAAATGTCTTCCAGAATCATCTCTCTCTTCCTTGGATTCAACTTAGTTCTAGGACTTTTACAAGACATTGTCCCTTCATAACAAAACGAAAATGTATGGACTTATCATGTACAAAATGTAATGAATATTTCTGATTTCTGTCTAGTGGGAAGGCTCCTTCAGGTTGGAGTTTGGGAAATTATTCTCAAGGCTCCCCAACCTAGGGTGGCTGCATATACTAATAACAGTAATTGGAATAATTATTATTTGTGGATTATTTGTTGCTGTATGCAATGTGTACTCTGCCTCATGACCAACTGTACCACATGCTGTAGAGATCAGGCATTCGTGTCTGATCCTAGAGTTAATGAGATAAATCAAAGCAACTATTTTCATTTAAAACCTATTTCATAGATATGAAATTGATGTTTAAGAGTAGGGAATGTTAGTGGATGTAGGGACAGGGCTTAATAAAGGTCACTCAGATTACTAAACCACATTCAATTCCTTGTTTTGTTATCACTGTCCCAGCTGGATTAGTGGACTTGCATTCCTTTTACCTCTCCAGGGTAGTAAATCAATTACTTCAAAACATCAGGGATATAATGATATTTTGGGTAATTTACATTGCTTGACAAAATGTCATGGAATCTCGTGACTCCCTGTTCTTTCTTAAGACAAGGTTTGACATTTTTCAGATGTAGACCCCTTTGTAATCTAGCTGTAAAAGCGACTGGAATTGTAACCTAGGCAGAACAGTCTTAGAGACACCATTCTCACTGATCCCCAGATTTGCATGCTTATCTGTTAATAAAGCCTTCTTGAGGTCCACTCTTTGGATTTGAATGGATTGGACTTGGTGATGCAGAGTGACCATATATTGGATGCACTTTATGGTTCTATGCATCTATAGGATATCATCCTGCTGACCTTTGGCTGGAGGAAGGAGAGTGGGTGGAGAGGAGGGGAAAGGAGACTGCTGGGAGGATGAGACATGGAGCAGAGAGAAACAATGTGCTGTCACTGGACAGGGAGAGCAGTGGAAGTTGCATATAGGTGGACATGTAAATTTATATGGGAATGTACATTTTCACTCATAATAAAAAAAAATAAAAATAATTCAATAAAAAAATTGAAAAAAAAAGCCTTTTGAACTTTTCTCCATCTCTGAGTCTGGCTACAGTGACAGGCAGAATGAACTTGCTTTGGTATGGTAACACTACCACCACTCACTCTTTTGACAGGGAGCACAAGAGAGAGTCCCAGAGAGAGCTGGAGAAAAATGTAGAACAAAATTCTCTCTCTCTGTCTGTCTTTCTTACACACAATACACACACACACACACACACACACACACAATCTGACTTACTGGTCTGACAGAGATTACAGAAACTCCAAAAGTATGGCACCTGAACACCAATAAAGCCACTTCTGAGATTCACCCTTCAGCCAAAGACTCGACAGGGCCACAAAAAGAGAGAGAGAGAGAGAGAGATAAATTGGCATGCCAGCCCAGGGGCAAGGACGAGAAGGCAGAAGGAATAGGAAAGCTGGTAATGGGCAACGTAACGTCAAGACCGGAAGAGTGTTGACATGTTGTTGGGTTGCAAAACAGTGCTGCAAAACCATATGTATATCAATATGTATAATATTTAATGGGAAGCTATTCTGCTCTACACATTTTCATCTAAAGTACAACAAAATAATTCAAAAAAATCTAAAGACTTACAGCCTTGGAAACCCTATGGGGCAGTTCTACTCTGTCAGACAGGGTCACTGTGAGTTGACATCAACTTGACAGCGATGGTTTTTTCGGGGAGGGTGCAGACTGTCCTGGCTATATTCACACAGAATATTGGTTTGAAAACACCATTAAAAGCTTAAGTACTAGTCCATTTCTCAGTTCTCAGACTCCACAGCGAGCTTTGGTGAACTGAGCGACATGTTCCAGTAACCAGGAGATAAGAGTCACATCTGAATGTGAATTAGTAGGTAACAAGATAAAAGATGGTACAAATTCCTCTCAACATGTTGTTAAGAGGAATCAATTCCCAGAGAAGGACATCATGTTTGGCAAAGTAAAGAGTCAGTGATAAAGTGGAAGGCCCTCAATGAGATGGATTGACACAGTGGCTGCAACTGTGGGCTCTAGTATAACAATGATTGTATGTATAGTATAACAATGATTGTATGGCACGGGACCAGGCAGTGCTTCACTCCCTTGTACCTAGGGTTGCTATGAGTCAGAATGGACTCCCCAGGACCTAACAACAGTGCTAACAAAAAGGATGGGGGTTTTTAACACACACAGCAACTCCTCAGGAGAAAGACCTGGCAATCTGCTTCTATAAAGATTACAGCCAAAAAAGCTTATGGGACAATTCTTCTCTGTAACACATAGTGTTGCTATGAGTCAGAATGGACTCAACAGCAATGGATTTTGTTTCAGTTTTTAACCGGCTTAACAGTGGAGTAAAATAGTGAAAAGCAATCCATTAATTTCAAATCTAGACTCCACCAATATCTGGTGTGTAACCCTGGGCGAATTTCTGAAAGTCTCTAAGCCTGTTCTTCAAATATAAAGCTAAGATAGTAATACCTAGTTCCAAAGATCTCCAGTACTGTTGATCTGAAATACTGTTTGTAAAATACTTAGCGTAGGGCCACATAGAAAATAATAAATGAGAGCTATCTGTTCCTATTAAGGTGATGGCCAAAGAGAACAGGGCAATCCCTGAATACAATCAGTGTGTGAGGATAATAGTTAAGTTCAATGAATATGCATTGACATCTCATGTTGTAGAGATTGTGCTGGGGATTCATCCATTCATTCATTTGTTGAGCAATATTTAAGCAGATGCTTGTTAAGAAAATTGGTATACCAATTGGTTGGTCATGGAATCTCTTGGAGAAAACAGTTAAGTACTTGGGCACAGCCCAAAAGCTGGTGGTTCAAATCTACCCAAAGGCACTTTGGAAGTAAGGACTGGTGATCTACTTCTGGAACATTATAGCCGTCAAAAGCCCTATGGGATACATTTTCACTCTGAAACCTGTGAAGGTCATCATGAGTCAGAGCCGACTCAGTAGTAACTGGTTTGCTGGTTGGTGGAGTCTTGAATAAAGCTGGAAAGACTTAAATTCTTATTTTTCTTATAAATGTGTTTTGTATTCAGAGAGGTTTTTAAAATTTAAGTTCAATTTTTGCGTTTCATTTTATCTCTCATTCCTGCCTCCTGGGGAAACCATGGTGCTATAGTTGTTAAGTGCTATGTTTGCCAACCAGAAGGTCAGTGGTTTGAATCTGTCAGGTGCTCCTTGGAAACTACAGAGCAGATCTACTCTGCCCTACAGGGCCTATGAGGTCACTATGAGTTGAAATTGACTCGATGGCTCTGGGTTTGGTTGGTTTTTTGTGCTTTGTATGTATTTTTTTTTTTTTTTTGGTTCTGCCTCCTGGAGATTAGACTTGATTCCTCAGACAGGAATGTATGTTTCTTCTTCATGTTCCTGGAGTCTTATGTGCTTATCTTAATCCCAGTACCTCTATACTGTGCAGTCAACCCTGTAAAAGCTGGAATGTCTGCAAGGCCGAAACTTGTCAGAATAGGAATATTGAAATATTTTCTACTAATAGAGAGTGACAATACCATGTCAGAGGCAGAAAGTTGCAAGACCTGGAAAAACAAGGCAACTTAATCAAGTTCCAGCTATCACAGGTTTTATTGTGATATCGCTCCATGAGAATGTAAACTCTGTGAGGACAGGTATCATGCCTTATTCATCTTTGTGTGATCATGTCAAAATTTAGACCCTGGCCCCTAGGGTCGCCATGAGTCGGATCTGACTCGATGGCACTTGGCTGGCTCAGCAGTTTACTATCTACAGTACAGTGAATTATGGAATGTTGTCTTTCTAACCATAGTCTTTGTAACTCCCTACAAACTGACTAGGTAGGGTTATGCAAATGTTGTGCTTGTGACTGACCAAGGGTGATTGGACAGCTTGCTAATAATGTAAACGAGGTGCATGACACCACTGTGTGAATGTGACCACGCAAATAAAGTATATGGAACCATAAAAGGGAAATTGCTCAGTTTTAACAACCTGCTAGGCTTAAAATGAACCATTCCAGATGTGGAAAGGGAAAAATTTCACTACGACCAAGAAAGAAGAGCCAAGAGTGGACCTGATATCTCTGTGCTGAGAAGCTTCTGGAACCAGGAGACAGAGAAAGAAAGAGAGAGAGAGAGAGAGAGAGAGAGAGAGAGGTGTAATACCAAAGACAGCAAGAAGCAGCAGCAGAGACAGGAAACTGGTGGGAGATGGCATGGTGGGATTCCCAGCTCACAAAATGAGAAAGCTGAGCACCTTCAGGCAGGCTTGCTGGTAGAGTGAGGTGCCTTGAGTTACTTATTCTAAGAAAACTTATTAACACTTGCCAGAGCAGGGCAGAGGTCAGGCCAAGGAATCAAGGGCCGGAGATGGATAGCTGGCACGGTCAAGGAGAAGCTGTGCCAGAGACACCCACTGCACCAGTAAGTCTTATGCCCAAAGGCATTCAGCTGTCTCATTCCAGGGATTTGTACATCTGCTGTAACCACCTTGCTCCGTGGCCCAGGAAACCCACTGCACTGTCTCCTGCGGGCTACCTTTGCTGCTGATGCTTCTCTACTGCTGCTCCTTGTGGTTTCTCTCTGTTTTCTAGGTCTAGGGGGGTCTCAGTGTAGAAATCCCAGGTCCAAAGGATGTGTTCTGCTCTGGGATTGAGTGCTCTTTTAAGCCCAGCAGGATGGCAAAATTGACCAAAGCTCTTGTTAGGATTCCATACATCTTATTTGCATAGTTCCACCCCCATAAGAATACCATGTACCTTGTTTACATTATTAGAAAACTTCAATCCCTTTGGTGGGACACGCACCTTATTTGCATAGTCTTCTTTTAATTATTTGGTGGGAGTTACAAAGACTATGGTTAGACGGGCCATATTAAGTAATTCACAGCACCAAAGAAAGGTAGGAAAAAACAGAACAAATCCATTGTCATTCAGTCAATTCCAACTCATTGTAACCCTACAGGGTGGAGTAGAACTGTTCCATAGAGTTCCCAAGGAACATCTAGCAGATTTGAACTGCCGACCTTTCTGCTCGCATCTGCAGCACTTAACTACTACGCCACCAGGGTTTCCAGGCTGGGGGCATGTTCTTCCATTTTGCCACCAGATTCTGGCATAATAAGCTTAGAGATAGGGTAGGGAATGGAAGCTACTAGAAGAAAAGAAACTCCTTTTCTTTTAGAAGAAAATGAGGCCTCTAGTATCTTTTAACTTCTACTTCCTAGTCTGCAAGTTCATCAACATTCTCATCTCTTATGTTTTCCTCATTTACAGCCTCATTTAATGGCAAATATCTACCTGATACCCTGACTGCTACCTTGTCCCCTTCTTCTCAGGCCTTGTTCCATCTACCATTTTCTTCATCTTTAATTCTCTTCCTTTGTTGGTTCCTACCTTTGTGCTCATAAATACGTTCCAGTCTCTTCCATCTTAACTCACCACTTTAATTCCAAAATGTTCCTCTAACTATAGACCAATTAATTTTTTCCTGTTGTTACCCAAGCTTCTGAAAAACATAAAGTGTACTTCTTAACTCCACTTCCTCACTTCCTTATAATTTATCGGTTCATTCTCAACTAACTTGTAATTCCACATATCACTATCCTCATTAATATCCTAATATCTTAGGAAACTCTGGTAGTCTAAGTGGCTAAGTCTATGGCTGCTATCTAAAAGGGTTGGCAATTCGAATCCCTCAGACCCTCCTTGGAAATTCTATGTAGCCATTCTACTCTGTCCTACAGGGTCACCATGAGCGGGAATCAACTTGATGGTCCTGGGTTTTTAATGTCCTAGTTGAAACCCTGGTGGCAAAGTGGTTAGGAGCTATGGCTGGAATTTTGGTCAGCTCTGACTCGACAGCACTTGGCTTGGCTTGGCTCGTGTTGCTTTTTTTTTGTTGTTTGTTTGTTTGTTTTATTTTTTATTTTTATTTAACATAACTGAGTGAAAATGTACATTCACATGTAAATTTACATGCCCCCCTATATGCAGCTTCCACTGCTCTCCCTGTCCGGTGACTGCACACTATTCCTCTCTGCTCCATACATGTCTCATCCTCCCAACAGCCTCCTTTCCCCTCCTCTCCGTCCACTCCCCTTCCTCCAGCCAGAGGTCAGCAAGATGATATGCTATAGATGTATAGAACCATAAATTGCTTCCAATATATGGTTACTCTGCATTGCCAAGTCCAATCCATTTCTGTCCAAAGAGTGGACCTTTGTTATAATTTATGGCAAAGGGCAGCATCAGGGCCGGGGGCCATGCTTTCAGAGGAACCCCAAAACCGCTGGACCATCAATTGAGGTCTTTTAGTGGAGATCTCATGATGCACCTCTTTTTATTCTTGTGTTGCCAGTGAGGCTCCACTCTGTGAGCTCCGTCATGGCTATCACTGGTGGTGGCCGGGCACCATCCGGTTCTTCCGGTCCCAAGTCGATGTAGGCACCCACTCTTGTCGGTCGGTCTGTCTTCTCGGTTGTCTTTACCACATGCCATTTTGGCCCTTGGTGAGCATCCATTCCTGCTGAGTTGGGACCATTTGCTGTGTCCTTGGATGGCAGCTTGGCAGCTTTTGAGACCGTAGACGCCACTCACCAATGTGGGGTGCAGAGAGCTCTCTTAGCAAAACGCTAGTTGTGCCAATTGGCCTGGAATTCGCCTAAGAGCATGGTCCCCCGCCCCCCGCCCCAGCTACTCTATCCTTGCAGTATTGAGTTAAGATGGAAGGAGTACTCAAGTTATGCTGAAGTCCACTTAATGTTGTTCTTGTTTCTAATGTGTACTGTCACCGCTTTCTCCCAACTAGATTTCTAGTAACTACCTAAACTAAACCCTCTGCCCCTCGCCCTCCCTCCCACCCCTCCCTTACAGCTGTCAAAGAGTCTTTTCTTCTATACACAAGTCTGTTTTTGAGATCTTATCGTAGAGGTCTCATACAGTATTTGTCCTTTTGTCGCTGACTACTCTCACTCAACATAATGTCTTCCAGTTGAAACCAGGTTAGGAGATGTTTCCTGGAATCATCATTATTCTTTATCATTGTGTAGTGCTCCATTGAGTATATGTACCACAGTTTACCTATCCATTCTTCTATTGTTGGGCATCTGGGTTGATTCCACCTTTTTGCTATCGTGGATTGTGCTGCAATAAACATTCTGGTGCATGTGTCCATTGGTGTGAAAGGCCTTGAATCTGTAGGATATATTCCAAGTAGTGGAATTACTGGGTCAAATGGTATATCAATATCCATTTTTTTAAGGAAGCGCCAGATTGCCTTCCAAAGAGGCTGGACCATTTTGCAACCCCACCAACAGTGTAGGAGGGTTCCACTTTCTCCACAGCCTCTCCAGCATTTGTTGTTTTGTGTTTTCTGGATCATGGCCAATCTTGTTGGGGTGAGATGGTATCTCATTGTTGTCTTGGCTCGTGTTGCTTTAATGGAAGTACCACAAGTAGATGGCTTTAAAAAGAGAAACTTTATTCTTACACAGTACAGTAGGCTACAAGTCTGAATTCAGGGTGTCAGCTCCAGAAGAAAGCTTTCTTTGCCGGATCTGGAGGAAGGTCCTTGTCATCACACTTCCTCTGGACTGGAAGCTTTGGAGGTGTAGGAACACCCCCGTCCCCCGGCCCCCGCCTCTCCCACACCTTTCCAAAGGACATGTTCAGCTTGCAGCACAGCTTCTTGGTGGTTTGAGGCCCCACCAAATCTCTCTGCTAGCTTCTTTCGTTTAAATCTCAGGAGACTGACTCAAGGCACAGAACAGCCTTACACTTTGAGTTCTGCCCTACCAATGCAACTGCAGCCCATCCTCCCGCATTAGTGTCATAGAGGCAGATTTACAAAATGGAGGAACAGAACACAATACCAGAAATGATGGCTTAGCTAAACTGATACACAGATTTTTGGGGGAACACAATTCAATCTGAGACAGCTGCTAATCAAAAAGTTGGCAGTTCGAATCCACCAGGTGCTCCTTGGAAACTCTATGTAGCAGTTATATTCTGTCTTATAGCATTGCTGTGAGTCGGAGTCAACTCAATAGCAGTTGATTTGTTTTGCTTTGTTTTGTTTAATGTCCTAGTAGGAGTTGCTGGTTGGTATAAATGGTTAAGTGCTTAGCTATGACAGTTTGAACCCACCCAGAGGTGTCTCAGGAGAAAAATCACAGCCATTGAAAAGCCTATGGAGCACAGTGCTACTCTAAAACACACGAGGGCCCCATGAGTCAGAGCTGACTTGATGTCAACTGTTTGAAATAACCTAATGAATGCTTAAAAACCAAACCAAACTTAATTAAACGCTCAGACACGTATAGCACATATAGCACATACATGCATAATGTACAGTGCAAAGAATGATCACATAATGAGCACACCTGTGTATCCACCACCCAGGTTAAGAAATAGGACGTTATGAGCACCCCAGAAGCCCTATGACGTTCTCCTAATCATTACTTCCTCCATCCAGGTAGCACCATCTTGACTTCTGACTTCTCATACTGTAGATTCTTTTTGTTTCATTTTAATTCCATATAAGTGGAACATTATGTACTTTTAGCATCTGGCTTCTTTTTCTCAGCATTATGTTTGTGCATCGTAACCACCTTATTGCATGAAGCAGTGGATTATTCATTTTTGCTGCTGCACAGTAAGAAGATATGGTAAGAATTGTAAGAATGTATCACAATTTATCCATTTTATTGTTGACAGACATTTGCAGTTATTTCTGGTTTGAGGCTAAGTTGCCATGAATATTCTCATTCTTGTCTTTTGTGTGCTTATGTACACATTTTCTGATCTGTTTTTAAGGGAAGTAAGTAGTTTGGCTGACAGCATTACAAAATGGGTAGGGCAATAAAGGCACTTGTCAATCAATTGGACAAGTTTATCATGAGCAACTACTGTGCTCACACAGAAATGCTTAAGACAGGGGTTAAACTAAGACAAAGAACTTGGGGAAGAGACCTACCTTTGAGTGTGGGAATACACAGAATAGAGAACAGAAACAGACTGTATAATTAAGTAAAAAATTGTACACGCCCAGAGTAAGTTTTAGAAGTTCTGGGCTAAATAAAACCAGACAGTTTAATACTAGGGCTGCATTCACCCCTCCTGCTTACCCAGAGTCTGTGACAGAAGAGTTCCCTGGAGGACATTCATGGGGAGAAGAATGGGCCTGTAGGTCTGGGGATCAGTGCCTTAGACCCCAGGTGTGTTTCTGCTGGAGTCCCCTCTTTTCCCTCTGTCTGCCACCCGGAAACTAAGGCTAAAATCTTCGTGAGTGGAGGGACTTCAGATGGACTCTGACTCCTTTCACATGTCTGACCCCTACAAATACATGTCCTGGGAGGGAAAGATGATCAAGGGAAGACACTCTCCCCATGCAACCTCTTCCGAGCAAGTAAGGGGCTTATTTGCTGGAAAATGTCATGTTAACAAAGGAAGTTTGAAATTTGAGCTTTTTGAAAACCCACTGTAGGCAAGAAAGGGGGATGGGGGACCTGAGAGGCAGCATCGGGGGTACATGAAGAGGACAGCTGCAATGGTAACAGCAATAAAGACAGGTTGAGGGCAACAAAAGCACAATAACACTCAACCAATATATCGACCTATTCCTTACGTTTCCATATCCTTAACTTCAATGTCTCTGTGGGGTGGACAGGACAGCCCCAGTTTGCTGATCTGCTCAAGAACACAGCTGGACAGAAGGTATCATCAGGATCCTAAGCTGTATCCCCAGTTTCTCAGGAGCCATGGAACTCACGTCCTGTTCCTTGGGCGAAGTGGAACAGTAAAAAGAGCAAGTCAGGGATGATGCCTCGTCCGGTTCCTGAAACTCCCACGGCTGGAGAACAAATAGGAGAAGAGACTTGGAGGTGGCCAGAGGCGAAAGCCTGTCAAGGAACGAGATGGAGACTTTGGAAGTTGTGACCAAAACAGCACTCTATTCCTGCTGGCTTTGGTCCAGGGCCATCTGGAAAGTTGCACAGAGGCCCACAGGACACTCCCCATCTTTGCCTCAGGAGCAGAAGTTGAATTTGACCGTGCTGTTGTGCATCTGGGGACTGCGGGGTTCAGAAAGACAAGCTTCTCAGGGACGCCCCACAGAAGGTGGGAACGAGGTAGCGCCGCCCTCTCTCGGACGCGCTTCGAACGCCCTCTGTCACCCTCCGCCGCCCTGCTGGGGACCCAGAGATGAGCGGGCCTGCCCAGGTGCGCCGGGGGTTGGGCTGGAGCCCGGAAGGTGCGCCGCCCCGCCCCGGGCATGGCTCCCCGACCTGCCCCCACGTGAAAGTGAAAGCGCCGGGGCCCGCGGAGGTAGAGGACTGGGGGGCGGGGCCGGCGCGGACCTGGGCACGGGCGCCGGGCACTCGAGGGGCCATGGACGGGCTGGGCCGCCGGCTCCGAGCCAGCCTGAGACTGAAGCGCGGCCGTGGGGGTTAGTGCTGGGCCGGGGTGCGCCGGGGCAGGGCCGTCAGGGCAGCGTGGGAGGGCTGGGGCGAGGACTGGAGGCTGACAGGGGTGGGGAGCCGAGCACAGCGGGCGCCAAGGGTGGGGATCCCTCTGACAGGGATTCAGGCGGGCTGGAGAGAGAGGGCGCAGGTAGAGGTAGAGAAACTGGTCAAGTGGGGGTGAGGTGGGGTCAGGAGTCAGCTGGGTGGTGATGTGCAAAGAGTGTGGGGGAGTCGGCCCATCCGAGGAAAACATTGTGGGGCCCTGGGGCCACGTGTCCTTCCAACCAGGAAGCTTGTGGTGCAACCGCAGTGTGCCTGAAACGCTGGGCTGCGGCGCCCTCCCTGGAGACACCGCCTTGGCCCCAAGCCTGCCCACCGCTGCGCCGCACCTCCTTAACCCCAGACTCTGCTGTAGCCTTTTACCCGTTCCTTTTTAAAAGCGGGGTCATGCACCTGCCCTGCAAATAGCTACCGGCCACGTAAACTTGTGTTCCCGTGGATACCACCTCTGCTCAGCGGTGGCAAGGTCACAGTGTGGCCCGGGCAGACCTGCTTTAGAGCCTGGCTCAGCTACTTAAGAGTGTGTGATCCAGATAAACCTATCTATTCCCCAACCACCCTTTAGAGAAATGGGAATCATTCCTCCTGTCCGGGGTTGTGGGGATTAAATTACAAGTCAATATTAATTCCTTTTCTTCCTTCTTACTAGGAGTGGAATTTGGCAGGACGGCAATTAGGAATTCATTCATTCAGCAAATTAGTACCCAGTGCTATCGGCTGAGTGGCCGTAACCCCTAGATACTTTGTCCAGAGATCCTGCCTTCTGGGCAGAGAGGAGCAGATTAAAAGTGAACAGATGTTACTTCCAGACAGCCCACCCCTTCCAACATTGGCGAGTTGAGAGGATGAGTGAGGTCCCTTTCAAACCCTGGATCTGGGGAGCCCCAGGGGGTGAAGTCAGTGCTCCCTGCCCCGAACTGAAGTGACCTTTGCATCATTTGATTTTTTCTCCTGTTCCCTTTTCTTCTGCTAACCTCCTCCCCTGTTCCTTCCTCAGCTCTTGTTGCTGTCCATAAAAACAGGTCTCTAGTGTCTGGTCCTCTGACTTCTGGGGTCTCCATGAGCCAGACCTGACACGATGGCAGTGCATTAGCATCTGGTCATTCCACTTCTACCAAGGGGGACAGGTTGGAGACCACAGGTACCTGGGTTCTGGAATGACTGTAGTGACTGGAGTTGAATGTAGGGCGGGACCAGTGTTCCCTATTCTCAGCAGCTCACTGGCCAGTCATTCTGCCCTCCCTTGAACCTTGGAAGTCTGAATGAATGAATGGGGTTTGCTCCTCCAGCCCAGACAAAACATTCCAATTGTTTGCACCTACTCTGGCACCAGCACAGGACTGAAAAGGGTGCCTTCAAGAGCTTCCTGGAAGTGGAGGAACTGTAGGATGGGTACCAAGTGCTACCTGTCTTGTGGTCTCACACCTGTCAGGCCATGAAAGTGTGCCCTCTTTACTCCATATTCTACACCATCTTCTGCCTTCCTGGGGATCTTTAAAAAAAATAAAAAAAAAAAATAAATAAACCTGTTGTCCTCAAGACAGTTCTGACTCACAGTGACCCTATAGGACAGAATAGGACTGCCCCATAGAGTCTGGGGATTCAAACTGGTGGATTCAAACTGCCGACCTTTTGGTTAGCAGCTGTAGCTCTTACCTGTTATACCACCAGGGATATTACACCCCCTCTTTTGCCTTTTGTTTTATAGTTGTATGTATAGTAGGAGAGTGAGGTATGTATGTAACTTCCTGGTGGGGGTATTGGTAGTGTTCCTAGATTAAGGAGAGGAAAGCCTAGCTTTCTAAATAAAGGTCCCAGAAAGTCCTCTCAGCTCAATTCCAGAGAGTTCTGGGACTTCCAAACAACTTTGGGAGAGGTTCCCGAGTGGAGGAACAAGTGTAACCTGCCTGAATCCTGACTTACCTAGGAAGGGTGGCTCCCTCCTCAACTAAAAACTTCAGATAATAATTACTTTCTGGGCACTGGGGATTAAAAGAAATGACTTACATGAACCACATGAGTTTGATGGATATTAATTTTCTGTCCTGTTGTAACCCCCAATGAAAGAGCACTGAATGTGTTCTTTTTCAGATTTCTTGGCTTCAGCCCTCAAGTCTAGTTACTTCTTCTATCAAAGGTTTGTGAGTTTTACTATTCTCTTGCCTGTCCTGATAAAAACCTAAATCAAACCTATTATGGCTGAGCTGATTCTGACTCATAGTGACCCAGTAGGACAGAGTAGAACTGCCCCATAGAGTTTCCAAGGAGTACCTGATGGATTCAGCCATCAGGTTAGTGGCTGTAGCTCTTAACCACTGTGCCACCAGGGTTTCCTATCCTGATAAAACAGGAAGAAATGGACTGCATTTAGAGAAAGAGCTGGTTTCCTAAAGTTCTGGAATGACCAGTGAGAAGATTCTGGTTCTCAGAGACCTTTGTAAGTAACGGATATCCCACTTCTTTGGGATGTTTGGTGTATGATGCATCCCGAAGACATGGGCATGGGCATGGGCATGGACGTCTCAAAACCCCACCCCCACTAACCATAAAAACGATACCCTTTGCCATTGATTTGATTCCAACTCATAGTTACCCCATAGGACAGAGTAGAGCTGTCCCCATAGTGTTTCCAAGGAGTGCCTGGTGAATTTGAACTGCCTATCTTTTGGTTAGCAGCCATAACTCTTAACCACTACGCCACCAGGGTTTCCCCATTCTTAGTAGGTCCTGAATTACTTTATGCCTCAGTTTCCCCATTAATGTCAGGAAGATGTGTGTTGCTCAGATAGGTGGTGAGAATTAGACAAGTCCGCAGATTGGGAGTAAGTCATGGTGAAGGCTGTACAGAAAACTCAGTGTCCTGGTTCACTCTTTTCTGCTTCCTCCCAGGAGTCGAGGCCAGGACACTGAGTCATAGCTTTTACTAGTCCCACAGAAAATTGTCTGGTGGTCTTAGGAGCACAGCAGCTATCCCCCCTCCCCTAATAAGTACCTCCCTCTATTCCAACCAAAAACTAAACCTGTTCCCTGGGAGCATGGCCCCTGGCCCTGATGCTGCCCTTGCCCATAAATCATAACGAAAGTCCACTCTTTGGACACGAATGGATTGGACTTGGTGATGCAGAGTGACCATATATTGGATGCACTTTATGGTTCTCTGCATCTATAGGATGTCATCCTGCTGACCTCTGGCTGGAGGAAGGGGAGTGGGTGGAGAGGAGGGGAAAGGAGACTGTTGGGAGGATGAGACATGTATGGAGCAGAGAGGAATAGTGTGTGCTGTCACCGGGCAGGGAGAGCAGTGGAAGCTGCATAGAGGTGGGCATGTAAATTTATACAGGAATGTATGTTTTCACTCAGTCATATCAAAAAAAAAAAACGAACCTGTTGCTGTTGTCAGTTGTGACTGATGGCAGCCCCGTGCGTTACCGAGTGAAACTGCGTGCCATAGGATTTTACTGGCTGTAATCTTGACAGAAGATTGCCAGGCTGTGGTCCAGCTGGGTGGGTTTGCACTGGCAACCTTTTAGTTCATAGCCCAGTGCAACCTGCTTTTGCCACCAGGGACCTCCTCCTCCCAGAGGGCTGCTCACTCTTTGAGTGAGTGGTCAACACTGGAACCAAACCAACTTACCTCTTGCTTCCTCTTTGAGGCAGCTTCCTAGCAAAAGTCTCCTTCTCCTACCTCGTGGGGGGCTTATGTAGGAGTCCTAGGTGAGCTGTTGCCATTCTCTTCAGACACAGCTGAGGACCCCAGAGGCCTGCAGCTCTGATTTCAGCTGACCCAATAGGGAAAAGGCTGAGCAGAAGTCGGGGTGGAGATAGAGATCACCTGGATGCTAGCTACAGTCACTGGGTGACACTTGGGCTGATTCTAAAATGCCACAGTTCACCCTCTGGACCAGGGAGAGTCTCTTTAATTCAGTGTTTCATATTTGGGGAAAGGGATCCTTTGCTGGAGTCCTGGAGTTGTTCCCAGTGTGGGAACTCTTTGCTGCAGGGTGCGAGAGATATATCCTTGTAGAAATGCATAAAGTATTAGTAACTCTCCAGCACACAGATGGACTTTGCTCTTGCATTCACCACCAAGAAGTGAGACTTTCAGATCTCTATAGACTTATAAGATTCCTTCTGTTACTGGGAACAATGCTTCCATTTAGATAACAGGCCAAGCCTCTTTATCTTAATCAGGGGCAAGTAGCTTGTATTCTGCAGGGGGTTTGGGCTCATTCTGTGGATTGGAGCCCTGAAGTCCTGGAAGTTTCAGAGAGCAGCAGGTGGCCTTGCATGGGGATTTTTAGTTGTTGTTGACCTTGTGGAAACCCTGGTGTCACAGTAGTTAAGTGCTACAACTGCTAATCAAACAGTTGGCAGTTTGAAGCTAACAGGCACTCCTTGGAAACTCTATGGGGCCATTCTACCCTGTCCTATATAGGGTTGCTATGAGTCAGAATTGACTTGACAACAATGGATTTGGATTGTTTTTATTTTTTGGTTTACTATGTTGGTGCCCTAGTGGTACAATGGTTAAGAGCTTGGCTGCTAACCTCTAAAGGTTTGTAGTTTGAATCCACAAGTTGCTTCTGGGTGCTTCTACTCTGTCCTGTAGGGATACTGTGAGTCCGAATCGACTCAACTACAATGAGTTTGGTTTTTACTTTCTTTTTCTCGTTCTGCCTCTCTCACTCTTTTTGACTGACCACAATGAGACATGAAAGGCCAGTTATAAGGGTATGAGATCCTGGTCCTGAAACCTGCAGGGTTCCCTTGTCCTACAATCTGATGCTATTAAGCATTCTTCGCTGTCCCAAGCTTGTAAATAAACTTGTTGCACAACCTGCACACAAGAATTCAAAGCCCTCAGTCCCGAAGCAGCTGGGCCATGGAGGTGTTTGCTCATGACCTTTTCTCTCACCACACCCCCGGGCTCCTGGGAGGAGCTGAGGTCTGAGCTGCAGTGCCAGGATGCTGCCTCTGTCAGTGCGGGCGTCTTGCTGCCTGCCTGGGTCCCATCATATCCTCCTTGCTCAGCCACTGGGTGCACAGCATGGAAGTTGCTCTCTCCTGTTTGGAAGGCTGGGCATGGTAGACTTGTGGTTGTTGGCTGAAGCAGGATCCCGTTTCTCAGACTCTTTGTAGCCAGCCTGCTTTAAGGAAAGGGAAGCACTCTATGGCTCGCAGGCCCCAGAAGATGGAAGGACAAAGAGTAGGCCGGGCTCTCAGGCTCTTCCGCAACCGGCTGCACCGGCTCCGAGCAGGTCTGGACTGGAGAGCCCACTTCCTTTTTTCCAGGGTAACCTTCCTCCAGGGGACTGTATCTTTCTTGGAATGCTCCTTCCTCCTCTGGCTTTTATATCACTACCTCCACATGGCCTGCCATGTGACTAGGCCGGGAGGCTTCCTCTGTTGGTTTTAGAGCCCGCCGTGCCCTGTTTGGTGGTTACTGGGTCAGTCATACGGCTCTGCTGTGATTCGTTTAGTGCATGTCTGCTCAGGACACGATGTGTTTCAGGCACTGGGTAGGACCTGGGCATAGTTGCTGCAGTACACTGGCCCGTAGACCCACTCACGTCGCCTCCCCAGGGTGTATCTTTGGCTTCCAAGTCAGTGGTTTCTTTCCACCTCTGGGTGCCTCATGGTTTCCAGTCTCCAGGGCAGGTATGGAAACTTCCCAGTTGGCTCTCATCCTGTTCTGTGACCTGAGGTCTTGTCTGTGAGTGGGGCAGCCAGGTTCCAGGTGCCTGAGGGCTGGCAAGGCAGCCAGCCTCAAGTGGTGGAAGCTGCCTGGCTTCTCACAGATTCTGCTCCAGGCAATGGCACATGGCATAGACAGATGAGATACCGATTGGGCCTTTGTGTCTCTTCTCTTCTCCGTTTTAGGATCTACCCAGGACAGTACAGGGGAAGCTGTCAAAGAGCCAGAAAGGGCCCAGGAGCCTCTTCTACCCAAGTTTGTGGGAGGACAGCACTTCTTTGAATACCTTCTTGTGGTTTCTCTGAAGCAAAAGCGTTCTGGGGATGATTATGAGCCTACGATCACCTACCAGTTTCCCAAGGTAAGGACTTGAGGCAAGGGGCAGGTATGTGTGAGGGGACAGAGGACTGGGGGATTTGAATCGCAGTGGTAGGGGGGTTCCATCTCCCTCCCCACACCCTGCCAGTGCCCTCTGAGCCTGGTGCTGCCCTGAGCTGCTGCCCTCTGTTTCCTTCTTAGCTCAGTCCAGCTTTCTGTTATCATCACAGAATCTACATCTGACTGCTGTGTAGGAAGAACTGAGTAGAGGCACCCAGCACAGCCTTCCTTAGCTTGTTCCCTAACAGGAAAACTAGGCTCGTTCTTTAGTCCCTTCAGGACCTCCCAGCCAGCGTTGTCGAGTCGGATCCGACTCATGGCAACCCTAGAGGCCAGTGTAGAACTGCCCCTAAAGTATTCAAGTAGCGCCTGGTGGATTTCAACTGCCAACCTTTTGGTTAGCAGTGGTACCACTTAACCCATTACACCGCCAGGGGTTCCCTCAGGGCCTCCCAGTTCTTTCAAATTCCATCTTCAAGTCACCCTTTTCTGGAGAGAAGCTTACCTCCTGCCAGCCCTTGATGGATCTCCCTCCCTGGGATGTGTGGGAAGCAGAGGGTGGGGTAGGCCCAGCTGGTGGGCAGGCCCAGCGCTCTGACCACCGCCCCAGCATCAGGCTCCTGCTTGTCTGATCTGTGCTGGATGAAGGGATGGGTCAGGGCATCTTCCTCATTAACCCTGGTGGTTCAGCAACTGAGCTGGCTTCTTCCTTTCTGTCTGATGTGGTCTGTCTCTGACGTGGTTCTCCCAGGGCACCTGGCCATGTTAGGGCCTTTCTGTGTATTCAGTGTGACTGGGACTCCTTTTCTGACTGTGCTCATCTTTGGGATACTGAAATTCATGTGGACCTGGCCAGGATGGGACTGTCTCAGCTTTGGGGGCATTCTGGTCAGACCCAGAATGAAGTCCTGTTGCAGAGTGACAGATGAAGGTACCCTTTTGGACCCATCTCAGAGAAGAAGCTTAGAGCCTAGAAGTAACTTCCAGCCACCAAGCCATGCCTTCCCCCCTCCCCTCCACAATCCGCTTAACACCTCTTTTTCTCCTTGTAGCGGGAGAATCTGCTACGGGGTCAGCAGGAGGAAGAGGAGCGGCTGCTCAGTGCCATCCCGTTGTTCTGCTTCCCAGACGGGAATGAGTGGGCACCTCTCACTGAGTACCCCAGGTAATTGCTTAGCCTTGGGACTGGGGAATCTGTGGCTGGGGAGAGTGTGAGTAGTGCTTGAGCTGTGCGGCTCCTGTGCACCCCGCCTTCTCACTTGGTATATATGTCCATTTTCCACCAGTTTTCTTCCTATGGGAAGGGAATGGAGTTGACTCATTTATAAGCATCCTGCCTGGGGTCTCTCAAGGCCAAGGGTATAAGCTATTCATTTGGCCAGTCATCTTGCAGAGGACGGTGCGGTCCTTTCACTTGTCCTAGGAGAGATCATCACTGCCCCCTGCCTTTCTCCTGTTTTGATCTGCCATGGGCAGAAGCTGGACTCATCTGAAGACTCTAAGAAGGCAGTACAGTAAAATCCTTTGCCAGTCTCAGTCCTGGGATTTGGCTGCCTAAGTTAGAATTCTGGCCCAACCGCTTATGAGCTGAGTGACTGTGGATAGGGAAACGTCCACACAGTGCCTCAATCTCTTCATCTTTTAAGTTGGGGACAGTAATTAGATCTATCTCATAGGGTGAGTTTGAGAATTCTATGAGATGATATCCTTTGGGCTTGGCCCCCGGTAAGCACTTAATAAATTGTAGGTGTTATTTCTGCTGTGCTAATTCATCACCAGCTCTGTGCCCCTCTCCCCACCCCATTGTTGCTGGCCACCTTTCTGCTTTAGAATCCAATGGGTAAATGCAAACCAAGCCTTATTTGCTCTTTCCCAGGGAGACATTCTCATTTGTTCTGACCAACGTGGATGGGAGCAGGAAGATTGGATACTGCAGGCGTGTCTTGGTCTGTGCAGCTCAGAAACACTGCCCCCTCCTCTCTACAAACTGCTCAGCTGCCACAGCTGGGCTTGCTCAAGCCTCAGCTGCCGAAGCCAAGGGTCCCTGGCAGCAGTGGTTGTAGAGAGAACAAAGCTCAGTACCTGCTGCCGTGTTGGTGTTCACTGTGCACACCTGAGAAAAAGAGGCGCAGAACCCTCCCTGCGCCTCCAAGGATCTTTTCTAGTCATGTCTGGTCTTTGTTCTCTCCAGCTGTCCACAACCCTTCTCACTGTGGGAGGCTGCAACATGCATCTCTCTGTGCCCTCTCTGGCTTTGGCTCTTAGATCTCCCAGGGCATAAACTGGGATTTGAACTCCACTCGGTTCAGTTCTTGAGTCTCAGGAGGATTCTCCAAGCCACCTCCACAATGCCCTACTCCTAGCCATTTCTTCCTCTAAAATACACTTTCCCACGCCTCAGCGCCATCGAGGCCATCTTCTTTTGACCTTGGTGGTCATTTTGTACTGTATGTCACAGGAACCAGACCTCTGCACAGCCAGGTCTCCCTCTGGTCTACCATTCACCATGAATCCCCCCCCTACTATAGTCCCCTCCCTTGAGCCCCCTCAGCCCCATCTGGGAGAAGCCCCCAGGGAAGCCAGAGCACTGAAGGCACCTCTCTGCTGTCCCCAGCCCGCCGGCCGTGGCCCTCGCCTTCCCAAAGTGTACTGCATCCTCAGCTGCATTGGCTGCTTCGGCTTGTTCTCCAAGGTAGGGTGGGTGGTCCTGGTCCACCTCCAGGCTCGGTCTTCTAAGCCCTTAGGGAAGTGCTTGCCCCACACCTGGGCTCAGCATTGAGGCACACGTGGGAAAACTGAGGCAGAGAGGGGCTTGGGCTTGATTGATTTCAGGAAAAACTGCAATTGAAAGAAAGGGAACCTCTGACCAACAGAGAGCCCTTTTCTCCATTTTAGTGAGGTGAGAAGGGAATTGAAGCAGGACAATGGGAAGAGCCCCAGGCCATGAATCTGGAGTTTTGAGTCTTCTGTTTTGAGTTTCAATTTCCGCCTCTGTCAGATGGATATTATAGCCCCTCATCCTTCTATGTCACAGGTTGGTGTTAGGCTCAAATAAGGAGATATATGTCAAGTTATTAAGCAGTGTAGAGCACTAGATAAATAGGAAGAGAGTTATAGAATAGGGGACACCTGAAGAGGCTTATCTATAGAAAATAGTGCCAATAGCAATTGCTGAATTAGTGCCCATGCAGGGGTGTAAAGACGGTAATCAGTGCCTAGGGGAAATCTTTAAATTGTATGCCTCCCCATTTCAGGTGCCTAGGGGCAAGGTCTAATCTGCATCTCCCCATTACCCCCAGTTTATCGATGAATAGATAGTTATTGATAAAGGTGAATTATCAGCAAAATTGTCACCTTCCCCTTCTTGGTCTGGCTGCCTCAGTCAGGCACCTTTCGCATTTGTGGCACCTTGGAATGTCATTCAGCAGCTTTTTGGGTGCCCCCTTGGATCTGTGCTCCGGGGGAAATTCCCCTTACCTCCCCACATGCATTTGTGTCTACTGTGCTTGAGGAAGGACACTGGGCAGGCAGAATCAAGTTAATAGCAACTGCTTAGTAGCACCACTACTTCTTTCAGTGGTGTCCAGGGCATGTGCCGTACCTGCTGTACCTTACATATGCCGAGACTCCTTCTGACTAATTTGGAGGTAGAAGAGAAGTTGAGGTTCACAGGACTTCTGCTGAGTGAGTGGCCTAATGATTAAGAGCTACAACAGCTGCTAACCCAAAGGTCAGCTGTTCAAATCCATCAGGCACTCCTTGGAAATCTTTTGGGTCAGTTCTACTCTGTCCTTCAGGGTTGCTATGAGAATTGACTCAGTGGCAGTGGGGTCTTTCTATACCTGAGTTAAGATCAGAGAGAATTTCTTCCAGATGGATGGGTCTTGTCTGAGTGGCCACAAAAGGGCTTCTATGTACTCTGCACCCTTAGAGGAGGAGGTGTGGTCAGTCTTTGCTTAGGGGGAGTGTTCAGGGGATAGAAGTTGAACTGGTCCTGGGAGTCTCCAGTTAAAGTTGGAGGACACAGTGACCCCTCCAGAGGCTGACTTCTAGGCCCTACTCCTACCAGTGCAAGTGAACATGGTCCCATCAGGGGTGCTGAGTTTATCCTGAGACCAGGGGAAAGAAGGAACACAGGTTGGTGGAGAGAGGGTAAAAAGAAAGCTAGGCAAAAGCAGGTCGTGTTAGGAGGTAAACTGCAGATTATTTGGCTTTGAAACCAGTGTCTGCCAGGGAGAGAGAACCAGTTGATGGAAAAATCTCTAGAATTAATGGGGATTGGCTGGACCAGTGTGGGAGCCTCACCATACAAGATCCCTCATCATGGGATGCATGAGATCTCTGCCCCCCATGCTATGTACCTGTTTAAGCTGTCCCTTATGTTGCCCTTTTCTGCGCAGATCCTGGATGAAGTAGAGAAGCGACATCAGATCTCCATGGCAGTCATCTACCCATTCATGCAGGGCCTCCGAGAGGCAGCCTTTCCTGCTCCTGGGAAGACTGTCACCCTCAAGAGCTTCATCCCTGACTCTGGCACTGAGGTAGGTTAGCAAAGTGGGTGAGACCCTTTCCAGCTGGCGAGGGCAGGCCTCTGTGGCACCTCTTCCCCCTGTTTTTACATTCACCAGATTAATATACAGAGAAACTGAGGCAGACAGGACTAGACTTAATGAGAATTATTGGCAGAGCTGAAAACTAAACGCTTTTCTAAGCCTACCAACCTGATGCCCACAAAGACCTAGTTACTATCCAAGCCACCAAGACTGCTATTTATAGTAAAGCTACCACAGAAGGTGAGACCCCTAACACTAGAAAAACTTTGTCCCCAGACCTCAGCCTGCCACTTGCTCTTCCACCCACCTCCCATTCTCATGGTTCTGTTTTGTACCTCCTCACCTTCCCATCTATTTCTCACCACCCATCCCCACTTCCCTACTGCTTGAGTTTCCACCCATTCCACATGGGAACAGTATTAAGGCCACTCAGTCAACTAAGGCAAGCAAGAATTAAGCAGGAGAACATCATTCTAAGAATGCTAGCACTAATAAGTTTGTGGGCCCCTCGAAGCCTTGGTTTCTCCATGTTAAAATAAGAGGAAGGCCTAGATTTTTTTCATTTGCTTAGTAAGTATTAGATGTTTATAGTGTGCCCCTAACACAGCCCCCCACCAAAAAAACCAAGCCTGTTGCCATCAATTCCAACTCATAGTGACCCTGTAAGACACAGTAGAAGCGCCCTGTAGAGTTTCCAGGGTGCAGCTGGTGCATTTGAACTACTGACCTTATTTATTTATTTTATTGTAATTAAGTGAAAGTTTCCAATCTAAGTCAAATTTCCATAGGAAACCCCAAACACCCACCTCTCTGCAGCTCTGTCTGCTCTCCTCACCCTGTGACAGCACAGTCCTCACTTCCACCATTTACTTCTAGTATCCATTCAGCCAATACTTGTTCTCTCCTCCCTACCCTCTCCCCTCTAAAAAGAAACCAGTAGGGCAGCCTCATATATATATATTAAACCATAAAGGACACACAACACCTATATCACTCTATGTCCATTTTTTTGTCTGAAGTGTTGGCCTCAGTACTGGTTTCAGCTCTGAGCTAGAAGCAAGTCTCGGGACCATGTTCCCAGGGGACCCTTCGGGTTGTTGTACCATCAAGTCTGGTCTTTTTACAGAGCTCTTGATCTGCACACCCCTTTTTCTCTTGCTCCATGAAGGACTCTACATTGTGTCCCCCGTCAGGGCTGTCTTGGCTGGTAGCTGGGCACCATCTAGTTCTTCTGATCTACTGCTGATGTGATTTCCCAGTTATATGGATCCTTCTGTCTCCTGGGCTCATTTTTCCTCGTGTCTTTGACGTTCTCGGTTGTCATCTCTTCTAGGGGGGTTGGGAACAGTTGGTGTTCCTCAGATCAAACTGTGAACCTTTTGGTTAGCAGCTGAGCTCTTAACCACTTCACCACCAAGGCAAACACTGTATTATTTTCTGGGTATAAAGAGGTGAACAAAATGAACATGATCCTTGATCTCACTTTAAGTCCAGTGGAGGGGACAGAAAACAAATAAACACACCAATACATATATAATCACAAATTGTGTAATTGTGATGAAAGAAGAAAATAGGCTGCTGCATGAGAAAATAATGGAGAACACACTTGCTCTTAGGTGGCCCCAGAAGAACTCTGAGACCTGAATTTGTGCCATACTTAGGATTAAATATCAACATTATGCTTAGAGCAGACAGAACTCATCAACAGGTTTTCAGGGGAGAGGTAGCAGATTCACTTCCATGCGGGAGAATGGAGAAGAGGCCAGTAGGTCTCAAGGTATGGGTTCTGCATGATTGTGCAGTATAGTGACCCTCTTGCTCTCTGGTTTCCCCACAGTTCATCTCCCTGACACGGCCCCTGGACTCTCACCTAGAACATGTGGACTTCAGTTCTCTGCTGCAGTGTCTCAGTTTTGAGCAGATTCTGCAGATCTTCGCCTCTGCGGTGCTAGAAAGGAGAATCATTTTCCTGGCAGAAGGCCTCAGGTAGACCCAGACACTGAATGGATCCTATGAACTGGCCAGCACCCCTAGGCTCTAGCTAGAATGCACTGGAGGGTTCTCAAATGAGATCAGGCTGTAGTATCCTTATGTTCACCCTCTTTCCAGCTCCTTGACCTGCATGTTAAGCCTAGAGAAACAGCTGCTGAGACTAGTTTGCTCCTGCCTCCAAACTTGATTACTGCCTAGGCCTGAGGAAGGCTCCTGAGTTAGCTCTGAGAGGGGTGTGAAGTTTTCCTGGAGTAGCCCAGGTGGGGACCATTTCAGGTGGAGGTAGCTCTGACTCTGTCTTTGAAAAGCTGAGAGGCAAGGGAGGGCAGAGGACAGAACAGGACAGGACAGGACAGGACCGGAAGGCGTATAATGATATGGAAGTTAAGCCATCATCCTAATGACAAACATATTTCATCTATGCACGTATTTGCTCATTCAGCAAACATTATTTCATGTCAACTGTTGGGTGGGTGCCAAGCCTCAGGAAGATAACTACAGATAAGATTGTCTTTGACATTAAGGAAATACAGAATTATGTAGTGGTTGAAAGCATAGAGTTAAAATTGACAGAAGGTTCAAATTCTCCTCTTCCCATCTTTAGCTCTGTGGCTGTTTTCTTAACTTCCTGAAGTTATGATCTTCTCATCTGTAAAATGGAAATAATGATAGTACTACCTCATAAGGTTATGGTGAGGATTAAATGACACCAGTTACTGTGGAGTCGATTATAACTCACGGTGACCCAGGTGTGTCAGGGTAGAACTGGGCTCCATATGGCTGATTTTGGGGGAACCAGATCACAGGCCTTTCTTCCAGGGTACCTCCGGGTGAACTGGAGCATCCGACTTTTCAGTTAGAGGGTAACCATTTGCACCACCCAGTGACTGAGGATTAAATGAGTTGTAGCACACTGCTGGGCACACAGTGGCCCGTTTTACATTTTTAATAATATGTTCACAGTTGAGTGACTCTGTGTATAGCCAAAGCAGGATACTGTCAGAACTTGGTCTCCACCTCTGGAGTGCTTCAAGTGTGAAGAAGTCATAGTGAGGCATGGGGCAGAATAAAAACAACTTGAATCCATTGCCACTGAGTCAATTCCAACTCACAGCGACCCTATAAGACAGAGTAGAAATGTCCCATAGAGCTTCCAAGGGGTATCTAGTGGATTCAAACTGCCAACCTTCTGGCTAGCAGCTGTAGCACTTAGCCACTATGCCACCAGGGTTTGACAGAATAGAGAAGAAAAAAATAAAATCATAAAATCTGTCCTTATCTGTGGAAGAAGAGAGCTAATGATCGTGGGTTTACAATCCTCCCTCTACCCTTTAAGGGAAGAAGAAGAAGAAGAAAGGCTATTAGAAGCTTAAGTGTCAGAGGTCAATGGCTTGGGTGAATGTCATGGCTTTCAGAGGGAAGGGGAAGCTTGGTAGGAAGTGGAACCTTGTGAGTTGAAAAGTCTGTAAAAATCAAGAGCCATAACCAAATAGGAACTGGTCATAGGGCTCACCCTTGAGGGAAGTGGCATAATTTTTTGCTTTAGAAATCACTCATCTGCTGCCCAGCCCTGTGTAGAAATGAGAAGCTTCCCTGTGGCTGGAACTGGAATTCTGAACCTCTGAGGAAGTTCAGGTGAATTCAGTTGTCAGGTAGTGTGGGCATGGGCAAAGGCTGGCAGCACCTACATCCCAGGCACTGACATTCCCTAGAGACTCCCTTTCTCCCTAGTTCCTGCCCACCCAGTTTTGCAGCTCTCTGAAACTTGGGCAGGGAGGGAGCTTCCAGTCAGACTGGGCTTTAGCTAGACTCTCAGAGACTCAGTCTGTCTAACTCAGGAAGTGCTAGCTTGATATCAGGAACTGAAAAAGTTTTCCGCATCTGTGTTTTTATTGGCCTCGGCTTGGAGGCAATTTGGCTGAAGAAATGAAGAGCTGTGAAAGCTAATGGAGATCAGAGAAGGCAGAGAGTGGGGTTGTGTGTAGGGTGGAGTGGGACTGGGTTGTGACTTTGGCATTACTTTACACGGGGAATGCTTCATTGGAGCCACCTCTGTGGGACTTTCCATATAGGAATTACTGGGCAGAGCTTCCTGGAACCTAGGAATTTCCCAAGCTAACTCAGGCACCAACCTGGTCATCTTAGGTCACCATGAGTTGGAATCAACTGGATGGCAACTGGTACTGGTGGAGTGGCCAGAGGGAGCCAGCCATGTGAGATAAAGGCTGGAGATAAGGGTGTGTAGACATAAGGATGAAGAAAGGTTTTGCTGTGCACCAAGGCACAGCATATACACTTCCTTCACACTATAGTGTAATGGCTGCTTTATTTGTCTCCATCATTACACTGTAGTGTCTTGAAAGCAGGGACCTGGTCTTGTGCAGCCTAGTAGCCACAGCCTTAGCTCAGTCCTGAGCATACAGTAGAGGCCAAACCAGTGATCTGTTGGAATGAAGAAATCTCTGCTTTGCTTCCCTCATTAGAGCCTCTGGTCGTGCAGTGGTTAAACGCTTGGCTGCTAGCTTAGCAGTTCCAATCAACCAGTCGCTCCTTGGAAATCTTATGAGACAGTTCTGCTGTGTCCTGCAGGGTCAATATGAGACAGAATTGACTAAAGCAGCAGGATTTTTTGTTTGGTTTTGTTTTTGGCCCATAGAGAGTTGAGAAGACTAACTGGGAGGAAAAGGGTCACGTAGAAGCCTGTGCCTGACTAGTGGAACCTTGGCCACTTCTGGTTTCTGCCCCTGCCCCAGAAACAAGTTCTCACAAGCTCTGTGACCCACATGGCTCTCAGATTTGCTTTTGTGTCTTGGCACAGGCAGACGGGGGTAGCAGCTGCTGTGCTTTTGGTGGCAGGCTCTGTAGAATATGGGGTGCCGGCACAGGGAGGCTTTTTCAAGTGGCTTCTCTGGGCCCCTGACTCTCCTTCCCTGTGCTCTGTCCCCAGCACCCTCTCCCAGTGCATCCACGCCACTGCTGCGCTGCTCTACCCCTTCAGCTGGGCACACACCTACATCCCTGTTGTCCCTGAGAGCCTTCTGGCCACCGTCTGTTGCCCTACGCCTTTCATGGTGGGAGTGCAAATGCGGTTTCAACAGGAGGTTATGGACAGCCCCATGGAAGAGGTATGACACAGAAAGAATGAGGAATGATTTGGAGGCCCAGCAGACCTGGATTTGAATCCCAGCTCTGTTGCTAACAGCTGTGTGATTCTGGGCAAGTTGCTTAACCTCTAAGTCTGAGCCTTCTTATTTGTGAGATGGGGATAACTGTTCAGTTCATAGGGATTCTGGGGAATAACCTCTGTAAAGCCCCTAGCCTGGTGCCTGATCCATAGTTGGTGCTCCCTAAGTGTTTACTTCTCTCTTGGATGATTTTCCTTTGGACTTAAGAAAGAGCACATAGCTTATTGTGAGGTCATCAGACTGTCTTACACCCAGCTGGTCCCATGAGCAAGTCCCTGGGGTGTGCCCTCTCTCATCTTAATGGGTCATCACAGCTGGTTTATACAACACACACCCGAATGGAATTCCTTCAAGTTTCTTGGAAGAGAGCTAATGGCTTCCTTCTCCATACTGTCAGTCTTGTTTGGTATTTGACCTTGAAAACACAGATTTTTATAGCAGAAGCTCAGTTGGCTAATGAAGACCTGGGTTCAAATTCCCTTTGAGCATGTTAGCTTCTTGTTTCTTGATTGTAGGCTGTGCCCCAGACATAGCAGAGGGCTCTATTGTCAAGATGGGCATTAATAGCACAAATCCATCCCCAGTATTTAACAACTCAAATCATGTGCTGTGCTTTAAGTTGTGGGTAGGGAGGGATCAGTATGAACTTTTGGAGGATAGCATATTACTGTATCCCAAGCCAGAGGAGGTACTTGGATGTGTCTACACTGGTTAATAGTTGACTCACTCTGTGCAAACAGAACACCTACTAAGGGGAAAGGAGGGCCTAGAAGTAGATACTAAAATGATAGTCTTTCCTGCTTTACTTAGAGAAAACTGAGGCCCAGAGAACAGAGCTTACTTCTCTTGGCCACATAAACTGTGATGGAACTCTAGCACAGATAAACCTGGAATCTCTCTAATAAGAGGTAGGTAGCAATTCCATTTCCCAGGAGTACTTCTGGGAAGCAAAGAAGCAGGCTATTTTCCTTCCCTGTTCTCCTGGTCTTCCCGCCCTTCCTCAGAATGGCTTAGTACACATGCCCTTTGAACCAGCTTTAGTCTTGTGACTAAGTGGGACAGAGTAGTAGCCCTCTGTTTAGCAATAAGACTTAAAAATGTCCCAACTAGGAAGTTATGCAAGTTCCTGACTGTGCAGCTAGAGCTGCTTGGAAGTTGTACCTCCTCCCCTTGACTATCAGATAGAGGGACACCTGAAGACCAGCTGGACCACAGCTTCCCCTCTGCAAAAGTTCTGGGCTGTTTTTTCCCTCAGCACCTGCTTTGTGAATGAGCAGGGGACGGGAAAGGGGGAGGGACATAGGTGAGGTGGGTGTTAGGCAGCTTCTCTGACTCCTCACAGAAGCTTGCTGGAAGGAATTACTCCACAGATGGTAGCACACTTCAGTATGGGAAAGCTCCATGGGAACAATCTCACACGAAATTCTTTATGCATCTTCTTTCCTCAAATGTCCCAAATGAACAACCTGCTGTCCTTCAAGCTTGAGCCTATGTAAGCATGGAGTTTCAGGCCTGGACTAGTTTAACTTTTCTGCTGTGATGATGGATAATTATAGTGTCTGCTCTATCTTTTTGGCTTATTTTCCTAGTCACTCTCCTTCCTTTTATTTAGAAGGGAGCATGTTGGGACCATTCACTTATCAAGACCAGGAGTTACAAACTAAAAAGCCTAGAGGGGCCCAGCAGGCATTTAAGTGACCAATACAGGCTTTCAGAGGTTGTGGTAAACTGGGGAGCCTGTGCTCTGCCTGGAGATTGCTACTCGGTTCCATCTGAATGCTGTCCAGAAGAGATGTGTACCAGCACTGTTGGAGCTCCTAATTTTTTATAAGCCAGAAATCCAAGTGTTGCATGAATTTTTTTTTTCTATTTAAATAACGGAAATTATTTCAATTATTTAGAAATACTAAGTGGATCAATGAAACAAGTTGGAATCAGTTAGAAAGGCAATTTATTTGTAGCCACTGTTGTAGAGTTCAGGGCCATTAGGCAATCATGGGGCTGGTGTAGGAACTCAGGTCCCCCAGATCCAGCCCGGGTCTTGTTTCACCTACAGCCTGTAGCCATGTGGGGTCTCCACATCCTTTCCTTTTCCCCTCCAATTGACTCTGGACCCTTTCTTGCAGGAAGGCCCAAAGCTCCCAGAGTTGTTTTGTTTTTAGAATAGTACTCCAGGCATACATAAAGCTGTTGCAAGCATTAAAGGGGCTTTACAATGCTTGGAAATCTTAGTGGCATAGTGGTTTTGAGCTATAGCCTGAAACTGCCCACCAAAAGGTGGGCAGTTGGTTAATTCACAAGGTCCTTCTCAGATACCATATGAGGTGGTTGTACTTTATCCCATAGGGTCACTATGAATCAGAATCAACTGCATAGCACTAGGGTTTTTCAGTGGGGGGACAGTAGGGCTGATCAGAAGGCAGGCAGTTGAAGGCTTTGAGGGGAGCAATGCAGTTCCAGGGGCAGCACAATCTAGACTGGTTCTGCTATTTGTTAGCAAAGCTGCTTTGAGTCTGTTTCTTCATCTGCAAAATGGGGGTAGTGCCTATCTCACAGGACTACTAGAGGATGAACTGAGATCATTTATGTCAAGTACTTATCATGCGTGCCATGTATTAAATGTTCCATATATACAATGACTATGATCAGTGTTTACTGAGTCAGTGACTGGCTATGCTTTTCCCATATTGTATTCCCCATCTACCTTGGCTCTCTTCCTAACATTCCTTTCCTAGCTTCTTAGTTCCAGAAAGGAAACTGAGGTTTCCAAAGAGGGGAATGTGAGGGAGAGTGCCAGAAAGGGAATGTGAATTGAAGATGCCGATTTTGTTGTTACCTGGGCTAAAAGGTACAGCCATAGAAATGGATTTGGTAAGTCCTGTGAAGGACACCCTGGCTGCATAGTGGTTAAGTGCTGCACTTGTTAACCAGAGGCTGGCAGTTCAAATCTGCCAGGTGCTCCTTGGAAACTCTGTGGGGCAGTTCTACTCTGTCTATAGGGTCACTATGACTTGAACTGACTTGATGGCTGTTAGTCTTTTGGTTTTGGTGAAGAACAGGGAAGAGATAAAGCTATTCTGTCTTGATTTCAGGTCCTGCTGGTCAATCTTTGTGAAGGAACTTTTTTAATGTCGGTAAGTGTCTGGGTTTCATCCCTTGCAGGCTCTCCACCAACTTGATCACTTTAGTTTCATCCATACTGCATTTCTTTCCACAGACATTAAATGCTTTATTGAGCTAGAATCTGCATTAGTAAGACATCCTTTCTCTCAGGGAGCTCACTGATAGACAAGGACACAAATACCTTCACTGGACCCGACTCAACGGCACTTGGCTATTAGTGATTTTACACCAACGGATATGGGTCAAGTGCCATAAGGACCCAAAGGAGAGAATCTCGCTGTGTTTAGAGACAACAGAAGACAAGGAACAGCTTCTGTTGTTTCTCTCTGACATGGCAGATTACTGAGTGTGGGGGTGAGGGTGAACTCATACCCTTCTCAGGCTAACCTCCACTGCTCCATACTGTCTCCTGTATTGCTTACCTGTGAGCTGATTCTGTTTTCTCCTAGGTTGGTGATGAAAAAGACATTTTACCACCCAAACTTCAGGATGACATCTTAGAATCTCTTGGTCAAGGGACCAAAGAGTTACAGAGTAAGTCCTGGGCATCTCTTAGTTTTCTGTAGGGAACTCAAGGGCATGATTCCCAACCATTCCCTTCTGGAACTAAAATCAACTTTCGCAGCAGTTTTGGCTCAGCTTTTAAGGCCTAGATTCTAGGGGAAGTTAAGTGTATGAGATTTTATTCTTCCTCAGCAAAGGTGACTCATGACTCGACGGTGCTTGGCTTTGGCTTGGCAAGCAAAGGTAGGAAAACCTTATGGCATAGTGGCTAAGTGCTATGGCTGCTAACCAAGGGGTCAGCCAGGTGCTCCTTGGAAACTCTATGAGACAGTTCTACTCTGTACTATAGGGTTGCTATGAGTCAGAATCAACACAACAGCAATGGGTTTGGCTTTTTCAGCAATGGCAGACTCCCACATCAAGCAGTCAGTAATTACAAAGCCACCCACCCACTTCCCCAGGAGCTTTCAGCCAGCAATGAGAGCCATAATTGTAGCTAAGAGTTTGAATAATTTCATCTTTCTGCTACCCTCTGACAGGGGCCTCTATTTTTCCCCTACAGCTTCAGAACAAATCAATGAACATGTTTCAGGACCTTTTGTGCAGTTCTTTGTCAAGACTGTAGGCCACTATGCTTCCTATATCAAATGGGAGGCAAATGGCCATGGCTGCTTCCAAGAACGACCCTTCTATAAGGCTCTGACCTCCAAGGCCAAACGCCGATTCGTGAAGAAGTTTGTGAAGACACAGCTCTTCTCCCTTTTCATCCAGGAAGCTGAGAAGAGCAAGAATCCTCCTGCAGGTAAACACAGTCTAAGCCCAGAGAGGGTCACCTCCTCCAGGTTAGGTGCAGCACTATGAAGGATGAAGGAAAGGAGTATTTCCCTCTAGAGGCCCTCAGCATAGCTTTTAATTTTGTCAGTAGGACTGAAAGGAAATAACCTGACACCGTAAGACAATGCTTCATGGGCTGACATTTTGTAGAAGGTGCTATATTCCACAGCCAGCTAGACTGGATCATTTCCTTTGTTTTAACCTGGAGCTAATTTTTGTCAATTACCCTTTTGTTCGAAGGCCCCATTGTGGGCCAAATCAAATACTTGAGGTCTCCAGAATCCTGAGTGGGGATGGGAATCCTGGCAAGGATGTCAGTGTTTTTGTGTGGTAAGTTTAGACAGGATTCTTTTTGACCCTGCCTCAGCTCATCGCAGTCCGCTAGATAAGCCGACTCTAAAACTTGTTTCTGAACCTATAGGCTATTTCCAGCGGAAAATACTTGAATATGAGGAAAAGAAGAAACAGAAGAAACCGGGGAAGAGACTGTGAAGTAAGAACTGTGGTGAACCGGTGGGTCAAGACCTACAAGCCAGTTCTGGACTGAGGCCCCTGCCAGCACGGCGGGCTCAGTGAAGCTCTCTGCTCCCCAGCTTCCTTCCCAGTCCTGGTAGCCAGGTCTTGCTTCAAGCTGGGGTCTGAGTTTGGGATCCTTGAAATCAACTTTCTCAGGAGTTTGGAGGGCTCCGGCCCCTGTGCTTACAGAGCTAGACTGAAAGCTGCATTTTTTGCAGAGATGACACGGTGGGGAGCCAGTAGTACAGAAGTTATAGAGGCTTTGTTAAAAGTTGCTGCAACTGCCCTCTCCTGGAACCTTCAAGCAGAGAAAGCATCTGTGGCCCACAGCTCGGCTCGTCATGAAAAAGATGTGTGGACATGTGAGGATGTGAATAAAAATGAAAATCTGCCTGTTTGTGCACACATCTATGGCTTCCACTATAAGAGGAAAATTGGACAAGGCAATAGACGTGAAAATAAACTGGACCCAAAGTGGAGGATCTGGTCTTGGTGGCTCTCCACCCTGGGGCTGTCTTTGCAGTGGTAGGAATTACAGGGCTCAGGAGTTGCTCTTCTTCTAAGAGGAGGGGCAGAGTACAGGTGAGAGCAGCAGCACTAGAGGACAGGGTATTCCAGCCTTGGTTCAAGTCAGGAGTGCTCTTCAGAATCCTGAGTGGAAAGGCAGCCAGTGATAAGGAAGTGATTGCTGTCTAGGGGCAACTTGAAGGCAGGAACTCCAGGTGAGATAAGCCAGTGAAGAACACTGTATCTCTTCCTTAAAGGGTCTGCTTGCCCATCGCTCCATCTGGATTTGCTTTTTATCTGCCTCCAGTTTGACACATTTAGGATTCAGAAGCCTAGTTTAACTCTTTAAAGGTGACAGGATCCCGGCACTGACATTTTTTTCCTTTAAGAAAAGATGTTACAATTGTTTTAACGGTCCAATGGAGTTAGTGGTTTCCTACTCCATTCTCTGTCTCTACTACTTCTGACAGCTGCTAGTAAAAGACTGCAGGAGATGGGAAACTTATTTAGAAGCGTCCTTCAAAAACTCCACCTTTTCTATAGATGTATTTGATTGCAGTCCTCAGAGGTTCCTGAATTTTATATAAAGAACATAACTGTTTTTGGAAGGTGGGACAGGAATCTGGGGTTACCAAGATGAAGTTAAAGCCAGTATAATCTCCCTAGGGGAACAGGGGACTGCTGTGGGGGCAGCTGTTCCACTATCAACATACTACCTTAAACTATCCTCTTACCCTTACAGCTTTAAGAAGCACTGCATAGTTTTAAGGTGGTTTAAGGCAGTGGTTCCTAATCCTAACTGTACCTCAAAATCTTCTGAATTGGGCTTAAAATCCTTAGAGGTTTATGAACACATTTTCTGAGGACCCACACCAAATCTACTGAATCATCTCTAGAGACATGACTTGGGAATCTGTAAAAGTTCCTTCAAGTGGTTTTGATGTCCAAGGAGGTTTTACCTGGCACTAAAAAACTAGGTAACAAAATAAGTCAATATACAGTGAAACCTGTGACAGCCAGTACTCAGTGGGACTGACTTCTTGTTTTTCAGGTCTTACAGGTTATCTGCCTTTGACAGGGTACAGTCTTACCACTTTATGTCATTCTCTTTTAGTGAACAATATTTGCATTTTCCTTCTGACATGTTTCTGCCTCACAGAGGTTCAAGTTTTTTGTAAGTTTTCTCATACGTAAACATGCAAGATGAGATGGGGCCACCTGATGTTTACTATGAATTCTCTTGATCTGATAGATGAAGAAAGCACATACCAGATATTCAGCACATTTTAGATTCCCTTTATGCTGAAAAAGATTCTAGGAGAATGTAAACATTTCAATTAGCCCTCAACATCTCAGTGTAGCTTTAGCCTCCCAAGACCCACTATGGTTCAGGAGAGAACACTGCACCAGGACTCTAGACCCTGCTCTGAAAAGTCATCATTACATGACACTGGCATGCTATGTAACCTCTTAAGCCCTCAGTTTTCACTGTAGTTTATTGGGAATTGTAATAATGAAATAAGGCAGTAAAGCAAATGTGCCAAAAAAGTAGAATTAACCATTTTTCTTTTCACTGCTTTGTCCTAGCTTTCAAAACTTGATCTGCTTTAGCAATTCCCTGTATACACGTCTTTACCCTAGATGCTGGAGAAGCTGCAGATCAACAAAAGTGATGAGAGATTCCCCTTTCCTGTTACTTGCTGACAAAGAGACCGAGGGCTGCACTGTCATTGCTAGTCCAGATCCATATAGGAGTAAGCAGAGTTCTGGCTGGCAGGCAGGGCAGTATAATTACTATTCATCCATGATAACAATCTAAGGAGACAAGTATAAATAAAAACCAGTAAAATATCTCATTGTAGCCAATAGTTTAAACCTTTTCTCTGGTCTTCATTCAAACAATTGAACTATCTAGTGAAAGCAGATCTGCTTCACAGTTACTGATGATGCAGGCTTCCCATTTCACAGTGGAGCACAGACACTGAATAGCTAAAAAAGGAGAGTATAAAAGGAACCATGGTGAGGCCCAGGAAATTAGTGAAAATTTCAGGGTAAGGTTTGAGATTCCTAGGTGACTGATAATTGCAAGGGTGATGATTACAACAAAACATATTGAGAGGGAAAAAAACCCTGATTTTCTTTTTCTCTTAAATGGTTTATACAAAATTCAAAGGTCACAGGACACATCATGATGATGCAGCTGGTCGAATTTCCTTATTAAAGAACAGAATTTTTTTGCTTTAAAAAATACATATTAAAATTTAGAATAAAACTGAGAAAAAAGCTGGCTTTCATATCACATATTTATTTAAAAAAATAAAATGGATCAACAAAGTTACCACATTATTCAGCATGCTGACAGGATTTCCCAAGCCTATGAGAGATATTACTTCTTCAGCAGTGTAAAGACAAGAAAACTTTCAATCCAAATTCGAAGTCTTTATCACTGGTTCCACCACACAAGCTAGTGGAATATATCTGTGCCACAAGCTGAGCTCTTTAGTAAAAGAAAGCTTGAGAAGACAAGAAACAAGGATGTCAATAAAAGATGACAATTTGTTAAAATTGTAAAGCAACCATCTTTTGGCCTGTAAATATTCTACATTAGAAATCACCACCACTGGGGATCTGGCTCCCCATGACAACTTTATTTTGAACCCAGGATAATTACAAACACATGGCATTTTTCTCCTGCATGCTTTCTTGGGCTAAACCCTGTATGACCACATATACAGTTTACAAGATGGAACT
The DNA here is from genome assembly GCA_028571685.1 of Heterohyrax brucei. NCBI lineage: Eukaryota > Metazoa > Chordata > Mammalia > Hyracoidea > Procaviidae > Heterohyrax > Heterohyrax brucei. The sequence continues at coordinate 160,537,550 of CM053140.1, read as the reverse complement.
GGAGATTTTCATTCTCACACAGCACAGTTAAGGAGTGTTATCAATTTAACAAAGAATAAAAGTTATACAACATTGATTATTATAAATTATATCTGTTCTCATCCATCCCATTCTCAATATGTTCAGATTCTTTCCTTCAGAAACCACGAGTTTCCTATGTAACACCAATTACATCATTAATGATGATTAGAGTGAGCTGTGGAGACCTTGATTCTGAAGACATGTATGTGAAGGTGAGATGCAATTTGATTGCACACACTGACACAATAGCGGATCAAATCAAAGAATGAGAAGACCTGGGGAGAAAAAACCAATTAGGTTCTCAGGACCTTCTAAGACCCTTGCTAAAAGTAAAAAAAAAAAAAAAAAAAAAAAAATGCCTCTTAACTTTATTCTCCTCTGTCTAGGTTCACCTTCAATTAAGTACAATTTAACAACCCAACTTCCTCATGGATCTTTCCTTTACACCAAAGGTCCATAAACAAAGAAACACAGTAGATATTACAACTGCTCAACTCGGCCATTACAGCAAGGAAGCAGCCATAGATAAGAGACAGATGAACGGCTGTAGCTGTGGTCCAGTGAAACTGTTTACAAAAAACACTGGCCCACACAGTCAGAAATTTCAAATTTATTAAAATTATCAGCCCTGGCTACATCACAGCTGACCTTCCAAATCTTTGTATTATCTATCTCTCATGACTGATCTACTGAAATAAGAAAACAAGCAGCCTACCAATCATGAAGTAAGACACAGTACAATACTTACCAGAGCAATCCAAAGTACAATATATTCATCAATAAAGCTGTTAAAATACTGGTCCAGAAACAAAAGTGCTGGACCTATGAATGCGGTGTCATGCAAATGCATTTCACTTTTTGTCATGTGTGCAACCTGTGAATGAAAGAGAATCGGCAATGCAGACACTTTCATACGAGAGCAATTGTAAGCTATACAGTAAATCAATATTGTGCTCAAATACCAAGTTGTGAGAATTAGCAATATGTGAATCCCCCAAACTCAAGAACTGTCCGCAACATGAAATGTATGTGTGAGCTATGCCCCACAGAAAGGGATATACCTGCTTTTCACCGGAAGCCCTAATTTGAGTGTTTGGACTGAGATTGAAGACAGCAGATAAATTAAACACCCAAATTAAACTGTGGCTAGAAGGGAGAAAAACTGCAGACATTCACAGAGCTTCTGGTTGTGGCCTCACAAAAGAGCAGAAACAGCTCCTGCTTTGATGTGAAGTGATTCTGACTACAGGACAGCAAACTTCAGAATTGCTCAGATGTTTAAGAATGAAGGCTACGACTATACAACCCAAATCAGATGAAAGTTAAAAACAACACCTGGATGCTTACCACCAGCTTATTAGTGATTTTAGCAGACACAAAACCAAATGTCAGTATATAAAGACAGGGATGCTTTTCAAAAAGCTGAACTGCTGATTTCTTGTAGATCATTGCAGCTAATGTAATCACTGATCCAATATGGAGAAAAGGAGAAAGGACACTTGTTCCCTGTATAGGGAAAACAGAAGAGTTAACAATATCCACTCATCAAATACTATATGGATTGGCTGTAAGATAATTCAAACTGTGAAGAACTACATGGTACTTAACAGTCTGAAGTTTCTAACAATGAACACGGGAACAACTAGTGAAAAACAGCAGCTTGGACTGGTTAGGAACAAACAGTGGATTTCACTGAATAAGTAAGCAGTACATATTATTCATATATGTGTATATAAGAAGTGTGTCTGCACAGATATATGCATATATAAACATAAATGCATGCATAGACAAAACTCGTAAGTGTTGGGCATTTTTTTAAGACAGGCTCAGCAAAACTCTAACATATGATTTCATACATTTCAAATGAAAAAAAAAAAGCCTTCACAAAACCAAGTCTTGGCATCAACAATCATCCGAAATTTTAAGTAAAGATATACTTACTGCTATTGTTGATCCATTTTTGCCAACACCACCTGTGAAGATTACACGGAAGTAATTTGTACAGGAAAATATGGTCCCTGCTACAGTACAAAGTGCAGGAAAAATTTTCACTTCAATATTCAGCACTGGAATCTTTAATGGCAGAGAGAGAAAGATCAGTTAAAATATATTCAAACTAACATAAGAAAACAGTACTCACAAATACTGGATTCATATTTCTCTAACCTCTTGCTTCTTTCCATCTTAAGTACGACAAGTCTCAAGAGGTGAGGTTTTGTAAAACTTCATCTCACTTCTTCTGATAACAACCTTTAAAACTTAACTGATCTAACTTTATTAACTTGTGCTACAAACTAAGTTAAGTTTCATCTAACATATTTCAGAGGTCTAGCAACAGTGTACCAGGTTGTTTTCTGGCCTTTTTAAAAAGGAATGTATTTTGTCTTTTTCTTTGTGCATTTTTTGAATTCTATCTCTAAATATGCAGTTTATTATTACTTGTGACAGAGAAAGCATGGAACATAAAATAATAGCTGTATTTGCAATTAGATTAGAAAATTTGCAAACTAGACAATGGAAGAGGGAAGTTTTACTCAGAAGACTTCCCAATTCCAAACTGTTAGGGTAAAAGCAGAGGGCAACTGAGAAGGCACTCCTGTGTCAGAGAAAATGCATATCAGGTACATTCAAACACAGCTCTACAACTGAGGAGCCAGAATGTTAACACGTAAGTTTTCAGAAGTAAATAATATATTAATTTCTATTTCCGGTATGTATGTATATTCTGAAAGACTTACATGTTAACATTTTGGCCACTCTTTCGTAGAGTCCTTTACTGAAAATAACAGAGGCCTAGTGGAACAGTGGTTAAGAGCTTGCTTGCTAACTCAAAGGTCAAAAGGTTAGCTGCTCAAATCCACCAGGCACTCCTTGGAAACTCTATGGGGCAGTTTCACCATATCCTATAGGGTCGCTACGAGTTGGAATCAACTTGAGGGCACTGGACACTGTTTTTGGTATAGGGTCACTATGAGTCAGAACTGATAACCACACAATGGGTTTGGTTTTCAGATTAATTAAAAAGAAGGCAGGCTAAGTGGACCAAGATTATGTATTTAATCTCGAAAGCACATTATCCACAATTTAAAACAAAACACATTTGTACTGAATTTTTAAAACCATTAAATAGTTTCTTCCTTTTTGTACCTTCTTTTAGCCTTTGGAGGAAAACCTTGGTGGCATAGTGGTTAAGAGCTACAGCTGCTAAGAAAAAGGTCAGCAGTTTCAACCCACAGGATGCTCCCTAGAAACCCCATGGTGCAGTACTAGCCATCCTGTAGGGTCGCTGTGAGTCACAATCAACTCAATGGCAATCGGTTTGGTGATTTTTTTGGTTTTAGCCTTTCTAAAGTCTCCAATTTTGTCCAATATGGACAGATTAAGAAAACACAGTACATTAAAAGATATATTCTAGTAAAAAACACAAATTATAAAGGAACAAGACAGCAAAAGTCTACAATGTAGGTAAATTAATTCTTAGAAACATTTTAATTAGGGCTGTTTACTTTTTATGACTGTAATCTGCCTACACTTGGAAAATCAAATAGGAAATGTAACATTCCTTTTTTATGCACTTATAAAATTCTGGCTTTAGGGTATCTTTGGTAAACAAAAATCCTAATGTTTAGATATTCCTATTCTTCTGAACTCTCAAGAACTCTGTTTACACAACTCTATGACCTCTTACAAAACTGTAATTTTAAAAAACAAAAACAAAAATCTGAAATTGACTATTTAGATTTCGAGCTCTACTGTGGTATTTAAAATGAAATACGTCAACTTAAAAATCCAGTTCAGTACTTCATGGAGTTTTCTAAATGGTCTTCCTCCTTCTCTAATGATCTCCAATGCTCACACCCCAAATTCAAAACTTGTTTTCAACAGAGGAGAAAACTAACACCATGACTGCTTTGAACTCCAAGACATTTTTTCTGCTTTAGTTCAGGAAACAGAGACATTACAATCTAAATCTGATGCACCAGGTTGAAATTCGATATACCAGATAATTTCCTGGTACTCTTCCCACCCTTTTTTCTTTCGACAAAGAACCTCTCTCACAATGGGGGAAATGCTATACTCCCCTAGATTCCAAAAGAAGCATTAATCCAGCACAGGGGCATCCCTGTATTAGAGCCGGGTAATGAATGAGTGCCAACTCTGGGTAACAGTACTCTGTGTCACACTGAATTGAATGGGCATCACAACTGTATCTGCAATTTGATGAAACTGCTTTAGGATCATGGAAACTGTTGCCCTTTGAAAGAAGAAAGAATAAATAGAAAACATTAAATAAGCCAGGTAATTAGTACAAAGCTTGGACCACAAAACAAGTAAGCAAGCTACAGACCTACAAGTAAATTACTATAAATACCCTTAAGGCTCTCATCAGTTCTGTTCTATATGATAGTTACATACACCCAAATAAATGCTTCTGAGTGGACGATTTTGTTTGATTTTTGTATTCTCTGCAGAGCCCTTGGATATCTAGGTGTTCCATATACATTTGTTGAAGGAAGATTAAGATATTTTCCTTTTTGCTTACTTTCTATGCAGAATACTGTTTTGGGAGAATATGAACAAACATCTTGCTCCCACAATAACAATGAAAAACGAAGTTAGCTACAAGATAGGAGGCAAAGTAAAGGGAGAGCTGGAATGAAAGGAATCCCAAGCCTTACCAGGCAATCCCTTAAGAACTGCCACATGAAACCACAAATAAAAAGCACCAAGTGTTGCCATTCTCACTCTACACTCAAAATCAAGGTGGGTGGGCACATTCTGTCTTTTCTAATCTTGCTCTTTTTGGCATTATTTCTTGCAGCTTATCCACGGTGGACAAAGCACGCCCACTCTATAGAAACAGCTGGACAGCTGCATTGAAAACACCTTCACCTCAGGACTATGTAGTTTCCGCAGTCTTTTGACACCTACGAAGAATAAGAGCTCCCTTAAGTCACGGAAGGAGCCCTAGTGGCGCAGTGGTTGAAATACTCATTCGCCAACCAAAAGGTTAGCAATTCGAACCCTCTTTCCGTGGGGGGAAGATGTGGCAGTCTGCTTCCATGAAGACTGACAGCCTTGGAAACCCTATGGGGCAGTTCTATGCTGTCCTAAAGTGTCTCTATGGATCAGAATTGACTCCATGGCAATGGGTTTGCTTTTGGTAGGTCATAAAGTCTGCAGAGGAACACTGCGGGAATTCATGCCATGAAATAATATATCCAAATAATATCAGTCTAATCAAATTCATTTTCAAAAAGGTTAGAAGTGGAAAAACAATTATCTTAAATTCTTGACACCTTTATTAGGAAACCTTGGTAGTGTATTGGTCAAGTGCTACAGCTGCTAACCACAGCGTCAGTAGTTCAAATCTATCAGGTACTCCTTGGAAACTCTATGGGGCAGTTCTACTCTGTCTGTAGGGTTGCTATGAGTCAGAATCAACTTGATAGCACTGGGTTTGTTTTTTTTGGTTTTATTAGATTATAAGGGATATATGTTTTGGCTTAATGCAAAACATTAATTGTTAAACGGCTGTTAGAAGAACAGTTTTCTCATGGGCATAGTAACATTTTCTTAAAGGCTTTGTAAATTTAAGCAGAAAGGGAAAGTATTATTTTGAGATTAGTGACTTTCAAACATGGCAGAAATATCTTTCTAAATAATTTTAATATAAATAAATTCCACCAAAATATAGCAAACATTAACACAGATACTAGTCTCCTCTAAGTGTTTAAGGAAAATCAACATGCTTAAATTATTTAGACACTTTTTAACAATAAGAGGAATAAGTTACACTACATAGTTTATGAAACCCTACCTACTGAATCCTGAAACTTCACCTCATTCACTTGCCTAAACTGGAATCTAGTAGTATGATATATTTTACCAGCTACTAGGTTTAAAGGACTCATATGCTAGTAAAAGTAACCATGAGTGGATTGCATGTGGGTTTCTTAAAAAAGTTGTCATCTTTTTTAAAAAAAAGAATAGAATATAGTTCCAATATATTCCAAAAGTAATATTCTTTTGAGAAAGTAATACACAAAAAATGTGATGTTTCTTGCAGTGCACAGGCTATACACCAATTTTTGTACCTAAAAATGTCTTTCCTTAAAAAAAAAAATAAGAACAAAAACTATGCTAACTGCAACCTTTAGTAAAATAAGTTTTATTGCCAGGTACCACTAAGAAATAAAGACATGTATAATACATGTATATGCATAATTTCACTCACATCAATGTTTTATGCATCTTTATATTCAGAAGAATAATTAGATACATAAATCAGATTTGAACTTGCTTTGAGATAATCCAGAAGTCTCATCTTTTTGATAATGCTATGCTGTAACTTTACAGGTAATTCATATATATTAAAAATATTCTAAAGAATTTTTAGGGGGAAATTTTCACATAAAACATAAGACCTACACAAACAACATAATAATTAATATTGTCAAGGGATATAAAAAATTTGTGGGTAGGATCCTCTAGGTTTAATGACCTGTTTCAGGGATAAAGGTTTCTTTTCTTTTTTTTTCCCTATAAGGCTAAATTGTTAAGACTATCTAATCAACTACTGAACAAAAATAATAAAATTTACATCTTTCCTACATATTAATCTCAAAAACCAATAGGGTCCAAATCTTATTATGTACATAACAGCACAGTTTCAGAATTTCCTGGCTGACTAGATGCTTAAGGAAGTAAGTCAATTACACTTTCTCACACACCTTATTTACCGACATAAAGTGAGGTAAGAGGAATTTTTTGCTCAGTAAATTTCCCTTATACTTCATTCTGTCAAACTAAATTACAACTACTGTATTCTGAAGCTGCAGTGGTGGTAATCAGCAGTGACTGACAACCAGAGTACAAACTGCTTAGACTCAAATCTAGAAGAATACATTCCAATTATAAAGGCAGAAACAACTTTTATTGAATGCTAACTATTTGATGGAAACCCTGGTGGCATAGTGGTTAAGTGCTACAGCTGCTATCCAAAATGCTGGCAGTTCAAATCCACCAGGCACTCCTTGGAAACTCTATGGGGCAGTTCTACCATCTTATAAGGTTGCTAGAAGTCTAAACTGACAGCAGTGAGTTTGTCTGGTTACTATCTGATATGAACCATTTGAGTGCTTTACACATTATTTCCTCATTTAATTCACAAAATAACCATATATGATAGGCATTACAGTAAAACCTGTGAAAGCCAGAACCCATGTAAGGCAAAAACTTGTCAGAAGAGGAAAATACAAATGTTTTCCACTAAAAAGACAGGTAAAAAAGTGGTTAAGACTGCCCATTATCAAAGGTGGAAAACTTGTGCACTTCAAGGCAGTCCCTGTGAGTTCTGGCTCTCACAGCTTTCACTGGATTATTGTCTTTGTTTACACAGGCAGAAACTAAGCTATAGAGAGTTAAATGACATTAAGTTCATATAGTAGGCAGTGGAGCCTGGATTAAACTCAGTCAGTCTAGTTTCAGACGCTGCAAGGCTGTCCACCATGCTATTTTGTGGCAAACACTTTGTGCCGGGGAGGAGTAACTGTATGTCAGGTCAGACTGAAAATCAAAATAATCCCATGGCACTGATTTCAAAAAGCATTAATGCTGTTTTGGGATCAGAGTCAATTTAGTACTTTCAATTTGTTACGCAGCTTTAAGCATACATTGGACAGAAAATTTAGCAGACTCACGTACTCCAGAAGGAGAATGAAAGATCTGACTTAATCTTGTCCCTGGTTTGTCAATTTTTATACCATCTGTTTCCTTATCTGTTAAAAAGGATGACATTATAACTCAGATTCTGACTAGCCTTCACAAACAACGGTCCTGGAATGGATCTAATACACCACATAATTCCATGCTGCAAAATGTATCATGTCTTAAAGAAAAGTTTGTGTCCCATCATTGCTGTGACTTTTTACCTCAGGAAAGAATAAGTACACATCATCCTTTAACCAGATCATATGATATTAGAAAAGACAAGCAAGACAACATGCACTATTATTGGATACACAATGTGAACAGTTACCATAGATTGCCAAAAAGGTGGTCCTCCAATCACTGCCAGCAAATGCATGATTATTATGAAGATTTGCACTTCAGTCACATCAATTCTGATTAGGTACAAAAAGCCAAAAAAGCAGAATTATTCAAAACAACTTCAAGTTAATTATTTGCAAGCTTAGCAGCATTCCTCTATCATGCACAATAGAAAAAAAAAATCTCAAATATTGAGGAAAGGGGAAAAGGAGGCATCAAAAATTTGTTATGAACAAAATCAAGTAAAATTCAGAGCTTTTTAATTTGATGAATTTCACAGAGCAATAAAAACCCCTCCTTTCCAAAGGAAATTTCTGACTCATTGAACTTGGGCTAAAACTACAGGTTAACCTTTCCCACCAAACAAAAGGGGATTGGTGATAAATTCTGAATGTCAAAGAGAAGATTACCTTGCACTGCTGTATATAACATGAAATCTTGAAACAAGTGCCTTGTAGTGTTTGGTGGCAAGAGTGGTGACCTTTCACTAAAGTAACACAAACCACTGAGACTTTGCAAAGCTGATAGCCCTTTAGTTATCTTCATCTAATGCTTGCTATGGTGTAAGTGCAAAAATTTCACCCAATTCTTAATTACATTATTCTCATTACATCAGCTATTGTTAAGTTTTCTGGAAAGAATACCCTGAAAGAAGCCAAGCATTAAAGTTGGGGTTGCTGAAAATTATTTCACAGTTCAGAAGAGATAAACCTGATACAAAAAAACAGGGCAGCAGAAATCAGAAGAAGTTCGAAAAAAAAGTATCTGCAAAAAGGCTGAGGAGCAAAGCAAAGCATAAACTGGATTCCTTTCCTTCTATAGACTACTCTTTGTACAATTCTGTGGTTATCATTCTTGGATTTCTGCATCCAAATACATTTTTATTTTTAGAATTTATCCTACAGATATGCTTGCATGAAACAGCATCTGTACAAGGTTCTTCACTGCAGTACTACTTATAATAGCCACAGTTTCAAACAAAATTCTTCAATGAGGAAGTGGTCACATAAATTACAGTACTTCCATAAAAAATGAAATATTTTGCGGCTTGAAAAAAGGCAACTCCCTATAAGCTGATACCAAAAAGCAGTCAAAATACATTAAGTGAAAAAAACATGCTGCAGAATGGGGTATATGCTACTTTTTATGTAAAAAAGACAAATAATATTGTTTTTATTTTTGCCAGTAACTGCATAACAAATTTTTGGAAGGATGTACTATAACTAAGAAAAGTGGTCCCCTACTGGGTAAGACAGTATGGAAACTGGATAGCTGGGTGTAAAGATACAAAGACAACTTTTCACTACATACCTTTTTTTAATACTACCAGTTTTTGAATAAAGTGAATAATTTATCCAAGAAGGTACATTAAAAGAAGAATCAGTCTAAGAAAAGCAGCTATCAACAGTGGCAAGGGGGTTCAATTCATATAGCAGAAGAGTACCCCCATTTCTAACATGGATACTTAAAGACGCCAATCCTATCATATGAGCTTAAGATACGTTTACCTCTTATGCTCATAATAAATAACTGGGTTGAAATCAGTCTCTCACAATGAAAAAAACTGGTCTGTGCTTGTTCCAAGAATGTTTTTAAAACAGAAGTTTATTAAGCTGCAAACATATAGTGATGCAGTTATCCTGATATACACATTAATTAAAAAAAAAAAAATGGACTGAATTAGGCTAAAAAGAATCCGTAGAGCTGACCTGGTGAATGGCGTTGCCAATAAGGGGGATTAGACTCAGTAGCAGACTCAGGAGACTAAGCAGGTGTCAAAGATGATTCGACTCTGTCTTGGGTGGAGAAGGGTAGACATCTTACAACATTTTGCTGGATATATGAAGTAGCCTTTTGGAAGGGGAAGGGCCAGAAGTATAGAATTACAAAATAAAAATGGAGGGAACCTCATGCAATTAATCTTTGTACCTTGGGTGAATGTAAAAGAAAATAGGAAACATGAAAAATCCTTACAAAGCTCCAGACTGGGTTTCCTAGGAAAGTTTTATGGACTATCCTATTTGGAAATTCTGGAAGACAGAATTTTCTGAACTGTTTGTATACTGTTATTGTATTTAAAACAACAATGCCTTAATGTTAGCAGAGAGGGTCAGGAAAAACTTACCAGTTGATAGTTAGCTAGGAATATATTCTTCTGTTTGCTTATCTGATTTAGAGTAAAACTTGGTACTCCAGGAAGAGCCATCCTGATCTCACTACGCTGAATCAGAGAACTGCCTATCATCACTCCTAGAGGCATAGCTCTAATTCTGCATCTCAGTGAAAACCAGTGTGGGTGTAAGGCCATTCCCAGGCATGGGGAAAAAAGCAAGCAAAGAGGGACACAGGACAGAAATGATTAACAATGAACAAATGAGTTAATGATTCTGTTTAGAAGAGAGATGGTGATATGAGTGGTCATTTCTACCCCCTTCCACTAACAGGTCTCTTACTATGGGCTGAATTGAGTACATTAGGAGAAGGCTCACTATAATCTTTTGGCCATGCAAGGAAGAAACAGTTATCTAGAAAGCAGCGTATTATACAAAAGCAGGAATGTGGCATTTCTGTAATAATGACGTTTTATAATTAACATTTTTCACATGGAGAATAATGGATAATATTTCCATGTACTGCTACTAAGGAAATAAATCTATCAGCATCATAAAAAGCTCCCGAAGACAGAAGAGACTGATGATGGAAAATGAATACATTAAATATGTGTGTATAAAAACAAATTTGTGTCTATAGCATTAGGTGTTCAAAGAGGAAAAATTAGATACCACTAAACATAATTTTCTGTAACCATGAAGATATCTGAATATCTCAACTGATATTGCTTTAAAATAGTTCTCCATTTCTACTTTATTTTAGTATATATTGTCAGAAGACAAAATAGGATTCCCTCAACCACTGTTGATAACCCATAATGAACACTCTGGTTGCAGTACATACTTAAGTTACTACAAGGCATCAACAAACCAATGTCCTGCTGTTTGTCAAAGAAGACAAATGGAAAACAGTAAACCAATTTTGAAGCCTGAACTATCCATTTCTCTGACAGAGGTGGGAACACTATCAATGTGGCATTCCGAGGCTGAAGGAACCGTCAACATCCACAACAAACCTCTTGTGTCCTTCACTGCTCACAACACTGCACTGGTCAACTGATTAAGCAGCAGAGAACAAGGAGTCCTAAGTAAACATGAGTAATTTTAACTTCTAAACAGGGCAAAAGAGATTGTCTCCAGGGGGAGCAGGAATCTTGAGAAACATTTATCACCACAGAAAACAGCTCAAAAAACTCCCTGATCAGGGAAATTACTGTATCAGAAGAACAAGTTTTTAAAAAGCGATAAAAGGGCATAACAATTCCAAATTCTAACCTGTGAGGAAACTTTCTATTTTGAAAGTTTAATTTTTGTTTCTCAGTGTTCAGAGACATAAATAACAAGCGTATTTGGTTTGAACATGACAAGACTCAGTACTAACTGAGAGATGCAAAGAGAGTAACTGATATTCTGTGAGAGCTGATAAGCATGTTAGTCATCCTGCCCTATGAATTTTTGTGTCTTTCCTCTCTAAAATCAGAAATGACAATTTAATCTATTTTGCTTTTACATGTGACATATCCATTTCAAAGACATACCCTAATTTGTAAGCATATTTTGTTAAACTACAAATAATAAAAGATATAATTGCATTATAATTTAGGTTGGTTATTAGTTTGACTAAGGAGTCCTTGCGGTACAATGGTTAAGGCATTTGGCTGCTAACCAATGGCTCAGCAGAAGAAAGATGGGACAGGTGGCTTCTGTAAAAATGACAGCTTTGAAAACCCTATGATGCAGTTCTGCTCTATCCTGTAGGGTTGCTATCAGTTGAAATCAACTTGATAGGCAGTGGGTGTTTTTTGTTTTTTGTTTTTGGTACTAGCTTGGTTAACAAAATATGCACTAGGGATAAATTCATAACATCAAAAAAAAACTGACTTGTATACAAAGTTGACTTGTGAGCCGTTATTTAAAAAGAAGTATTTTCTGTAAAAAGTCATTCATAGGAAGGTGTTTTGAATGCTACAGCAACGGCTAGAGAACTACAGATTAACAATTATTTGTAAATATACATGAAGTTCTAGAGAAATTATGCACAAGCATAGCATGCCATTCACGAAATACTTTATCAGAAGAAATAGGGTGGGGTGGGGAGGCACAGGAGTGAGCTGCAGATGGACTGGAGTCAAGATTAGCCTTGAAATTTAACATACTGCCTTCTAGCACTTTACTTTTCTACCCTTGATAAGAGGCAAATGGAGCATGGCTTAGATTAACATTAAGTAATATTAGCTATGTGCCTGAGTGATAACTATGAGAGTATTTTTAGTTTAAGTGTTAAACAGACAAGCATAACCATCTACTTGGCATAAGCTAAATTATTAAAACAGTATTACCTACCATAGGATCTTCAAATTACCCCAGCAAACTAAAAAGAAAAAGCTCATCCAGTGATTAAGAAGAGAAATATAGCTGAAGGCTAAAACATAACAAGTTCCCTATTATAAGAGGAACTAAAATTTAAGACTCAAATTAAAGGAGTGGCCTACCTTCATAACCTCTGGAAGGGGTAGAAAAGAACCAAAAGGAGAGTCCTCTCACTTCATTTAGTAAAATCTGACACTTAAACGAGGGATCACTGACCATCCTCTCAAACTAGCATAATGAATTCTAGAAGAAATCTGGAAATCACTAGGGTTACTAACACAGATATTAAAATAGTAACTCATAGTATGCTAGGTATTGTCATTATTCAATCAGATTTTTAACTCCTTTAACCTTTACAACCACCCTAGGAGCCAGGATTATCATCATTTTACAGATAAAGAAATTGAGTCACAAAGGTTATGTGACTTTTCCTAGGGTACAGAAATAAGTAACAACGACTTGAAAGAAATTAGAAGTGCTGTTTCTATATTAAACTTGTCAATCAACGGGGACAAACATTTGCCAAAGTTTTTAATTTTCATGGTATCATGGCTGTTTTCTGCCAACAAATCTTTAGAAATTCTGTATTTTCTGTTATCCCTCCGTTTTGGTACTCCTCTTGATAGCGAACCACATAATTTTTGTTGTTTCTTCATTAAAAAAAAAAAATCAAGATACTACAAAATATCAATAAGAAGAAGATAAACCATCCAATCAAGCGATGGGCAAAGGAGATGGACAGACATTTCACTAAAGAGGAGATCCAGGCAGCCAAAAAACACATGCAGACATGTTCACAATCTTTAGTTATTAAAGAAATTCAAATCAAGACAACAATGAGGTACCATCTCATCCCAACAAGATTGGCCATGATCCAGAAAACACAAAACAACAAATGCTGGAGAGGCTGTGGAGAAAGTGGAACCCTCCTACACTGTTGGTGGGGTTGCAAAATGGTCCAGCCTCTTTGGAAGGCAATCTGGTGCTTCCTTAAAAAAACAGATATCGATATACCATTTGACCCACTAATTCCACTACTTGGAATATATCCTACAGATTCAAGGCCTTTCACACCAACGGACACATGCACCAGAATGTTTACCACAGCACAGTCCACGAGAGCAAAAAGATGGAATCAATCCAGATGCCCAACAATAGAAGAATGGATAGGTAAACTATGGTACCTATACTCAATGGAGCACTACGCAATGATAAAGAATAACGATGATTCTAGGAAACATCTCCTAACCTGGTTTCAACTGGAAGACATTATGTTGAGTGAAAGTAGTTAGTGACAAAGGGACAAATATTGTATGAGACCTTTACGATAAGACCTCAAAACCAGACTTGTGTATAGAAGAAAAGACTCTTTGACAGCTGCAAGGAAAGGGAGGGAGGGAGGGGGAGGGCTTAGTTTAGATAGCTACTAGAAATCTAGTTGGGAGAAAGCGGTGATAGCACACATTAGAAACAAGAACAACATTAAGTGGACTTCAGCATAACTTGAGTACTCCTTCCATCTTAACTCAATACTGCAAGGATAGAGTAGCTGGGGCGGGGGGCGGGGGGCCATGCTCTTAGGTGAATTCCAGGCCAATTGGCACAACTAGCATTTTGCTAAGAGAGCTCTCTGCACCCCACATTGGTGAGAGGCATCTGGGGTCTTAAAAGCTGCCAAGGTGCCATCCGAGGACACAGCAAATGGTCCCAACTCAGCAGGAACAGATGCTCACCGAGGACCAAAATGACATGCGGTAAAGACAACCGAGAAGACAGAGAGACCGACAAGAGTGGGTGCCTACATCGACTTGGGACCGGAAGAACTGGATGGTGCCTGGCCACCACCAGTGATAGCCATGATGGAGCTCACAGAGAGGAGTCTCACTGGCAACACAAACATAAAAAGGGGTGCATCATGAGATCTCCACTAAAAGACCTCAACTGATGGTCCAGCGGTTTTGGGGTTCCTCTGAGAGCATGGCCCCCGGCCCTGATGCTGCCCTTTGCCATAAATTATAACAAAGGTCCACTCTTTGGACAGAAATGGATTGGACTTGGCAATGCAGAGTGACGATATATTGGAAGCACTTTGTGGTTCTATACATCTACAGGATATCATATTGCTAACCTCTGGCTGGAAGAAGGGGAGTACATGGAGAGGAGGTGAAAGGAGGTTGTTGGAAGGATGAGACATGTATGGATCAGAGAGGAATAGTGTGCAGTCACTGGACAGGGAGAGCAGTGGAAGCTGCATATAGGTGGGCATGTAAATTTATACGTGAATGTGCATTTTCACTCAGTTATGTTAAATAAAAATAAAAATAAAAAAAATCATTTATGTGATTTTTCCTTAAATAAATTGGTGTGAGGTGCTTCATCTTCATTCTCACTTAATTCTCACTTCCACTGCCTCAGTTCTGCTCCTATGACTTTCTACTGAGTTGTCTCTATGGATTCTTGCAGGCTGTTAAACTTGTTATTATGCTCTTGTATAACCTTCTTAAATTTCTCAATCTCTTTGTCTGTGTTCCTTGGCTTGGTCTGCATTTTGTCTAATCTCCTTCCTGATTTTTTCAAGACCTCTGTATACTAATCTTTTGAACTCTACCTCCAGTAATTTTAAGTTGTCTTCCTCTAGGAGGTTTGTTGTTTCTTTGTTTTGGTGGCCTGCTGACTCATTATGGTCTGTCTCTTTACGTGATCTGATATTGACTGTTGTCTCCCCAACCAATGTCTTTGCTTGTTTTGACATACCCAAACAAGCTGATTTTGTAAGCTTCCCTGACTACTGGCATTCTTAAAACTCTCACATCTTGTCACCAGGTAGTTAAGAGCCATTACCAGGAATGTGAGTCCAGGAGTCTGTTTACTGGTGTGGATTCATCTCAGTTTTCCAAGTTGTCGGTCACCAAGTATGTGGTGCAGGCTCTGACCTACACTCCTAGATAAGCAGGGCTCTACAGGGTGATTGGAGTAGGCCCACATAACTGGCTGCAGTAGAGGGTTATCTGTTGAGCAAGGCAGGGGGCTGATGGCTATCCCTAAGTGCCTGGGTGGAAGGTTATGTCCCTGTTCCCTAGAGTGTTTAAGGTTTTGAAGATGGACTCTGGGTACCCAGTGCTACTGGCTGTTAAGGACTGGGAGACACCACTTATTCTTGGACCCTTGTCTCAGGTGATTAGGTGAGCCAGCTGGAGTAGGGTACTCAGGTCCCTGATGTGAGCAGGTGATGACCCTGCTTAATGGGCAGGGTGACATTAAATGTCATGAATCTACCGCTCTCCCCTAGCTGTTGTAGCTGAAGTAAGTGTTAGGTGTGTGCCCTGTTGTACTGTGCTAAGGAGGGCCCATGCTATTGAAACGGGCCTACAGAGGTCTAGGCGGGGGTGAAAAAAATTCAAAGTCTGTGGGCCCTTCTTGCCTCTGCCTAGGCAAAGGGCTGTGCCTGTCTAGAGTTTCCAGGTTAGGCGAGCTGGTTGATTACTTTTGTTTCCTCTCCCAAATCACCAGAATGGCCTGAGGCATGTGACAGGTCCCAGTTTGGGCACAGGAGCAGCGTGGTGATCAATGAAACCAGAACAGGACTAGAGCAGTTTTTTTTTTCTTTGATCCTATACAAATGCTTGCATGTAACTTCTGCAGTTTCAGCACTGCTTCCCCTTAGTTCTGTAGGCCTGTGCAGGCTCTTCCTCTGCACAATCTCTCCCATTGTGGAAGACACTTCCTGAATGCTACTGCTTGTCTCAGCTTGTGTGTGCTGGCCAATGCAGCCTGCAGAGCACCAGCCAGGTCAGGTCTGACAAAAACGTACATTGCTTCTGGGCTTTCTTCCCCATCCCCCACCCCTGCCGCTGCTCAGTCTGATCCTTCAACTTTGTCTTTGATATTGTGGGCTCCTATGCTGTCAGATATAACTGATTCACTTGTTTTTTCAGGTCTTTATTTTAAGAGGGACCACAGAAGGTATCTGACTACTTTGCCATCATGGCCCTGCCTCCGTAAGTCTTTAACTTGTTGTCACTAAGATGTCTATACATTTCAGAGTGATGCTTTAATAATCTAACACAATTCTACTGAAAATGCTAGACTGCATCACGCAGTAGTTGGCAAAGGGGGTTTAGACACTAAAAAGTTGATCTGGAAACAACTTAGGAAGAACAATCTGTTTCTTAAGCTTATTTTCTCCTGAACTCTGTTTAAAAAAAAAGTATGTTTGATAATTCCATTTCATTGACCAAATCTGTTAAAGCCAACAATTACTAAAAGCAAAAGAAAATCTCTGCAAATTAGCAATTTGTACAAGTGAAAACAATACCTATCTGGAGAAAAGAAAATGTCTTTCCAAAACATTTTTCATGATTTCAAGTGAATTCACTGTCAGAACATTGTAATTTAACATAGAGGGTTCTGTTAGGTACTTCATTATTACAGACGAACAAGGTAGAAGTAAGCACTGTTAAACTCATTAGGAATATTGGTGGAAAGCACTTTTGCTGGGTATAATTAACAAGAAATAAATGAGTATCCAAAATTGTAAATCTAGAAAACTGCAGTGAGTGTAAAGCTACAGGCCCTGGGGAAAGTACCAGAAGACAGGGTCAGGGTAGAAGGAAGCTAGGAAGTCCATACTGACTATGCATATTATTCTACTTTAGGAAAAAGTCCACAACCTGTTATGCAAACACACTGTAAATTCAACTAAAAAAAAAGCTTTAATTTTCCTGCTAAAATAAGATCTATATTACTTCCACCATTTCCCACATTCTAAGTTTATTTTGAAAATTTGATTATTTAAAAAAACTTCTATTATTTTTTCCCAAAAGTCAATATTACTGCCATTGAATACGTGGATTTACAACATACCTTTCAGGAACAGTATGTACTCTGCTACCAAACACTCACTGTTTCTACTACAATGGTAAAGAAATGTTAAAATACTTTAAATTCTTCTATTTTTCTTTTGGAGGGGGCCAAGGACTCAAATCCAGGCAATTTAATGTAGCTTGTATTGCTAGAATCACCTATCAAGTATTCATATGTTCCTCAAACTGCTTGAAGTGCAAAATAAATTGAGTCTAAGCTTTATTATTTTTGTAAATAAACCATTTCATAATAAAGTGTTAAGGATTCTGGACTATCTAAATGCAGTACTCATTTTCTAATAAATCATTATGAGCTTTAGAAAGTCCTAATAAGGTGAAATTACAATTCTAATGATAGGAAAAAGATGTATTACTTAACAGTTAATATTATACTAAGTGAATATGTGTTAACTAAAAAAAAGAAACTGAAAAAGGAGTGTTTAAAACATGATTATAGTGACATAAAAAGCGAGAATATTTAGTTTTGAAAGCAGAGCATAAAGGAAAACAATAAAACAAATATACATGACAACTGCTTCTAGTATTAACATCTTTTTAAACCAGAATTATTAAAATAAAAATCCAAGCAGAAAAACTAGCACTAGACTTACAGGACATGCTAAAAAGGTTAAGAGAATAAGTATAATCTTTTCTACATAAATAAAAAAGGGTTCTTTCAACTCACTTATCTAAGGAAAACACTGCTTGCTTTATTGTTGCTACAATAAATTCCAAAAAAATACTCTAATAGTGGAAAAGTATGCATTTGTTTAAAAAATTACATACAGCAAAAATGATGAGGTACTGTAGGTAAATGTGAAAGATAACTTTTAAAAATGTTACTTTTCAAAAATTTAACAGGGTGGATTTTTATTGCCCTATTATATGTTTTACAAAAAATAATTGTTTTCTAATAACCTGTTTGTGAAATACCACCAGGATGACTTCATTTTTCATTTTTTAATTACTCTGTGCATGACAAAGGTGCTGTCTACAGATTTCACGCCATTGTTCACTGGCAACATGAATACTCTAGCAGTTACCGTGAAGTTCCAGAACCAAGGCCCCAGGGTTCCTGTGAGAAGCTGGCATATTACAATTATGATCTGGGACTCTGTAACATCGAATCTATGCATAGGGAAACAAACATTTCAAAATAACTTATTCAGAGATTTTGCTAAACAGCCCTATTAACACAGTTAGCAAAAACAGATTCAAAGGTAGTATTCTCCTTATGATGACACTAGAAGATTCAATGATACAATTTATACAGTAATAATGGTATTCTTATACATACATGTGTATTGTGTACCCAAATCAATGAGTACAAAGGTTTGAAAATTATAACTGTAACAACACTGAATAAATGACTTGTAAACTAGAAGCTGGAAACACTAGCACTAAAAACATGCAAACTCTCTAATTACCCCAAAGTAGTAAATACTACTTGACAAATGATACTACTTGGTAAATACTGTATGTGACACAGGTTTCTAAATGTCTGAACCTATCCCGACATCCCCATGGGTAGGAATACTTCCCAGAATACCAATCAACGTGTATTTCTGTTTAAAAAACCATGAATAATACAGCACTACATTCACTGGGCAAATCCGATCACATTCTTATTGCTATCTCAGTAAAAATTACCACATATGTGCAGATGGGAAGGAATCCAGTTAACAGTGGCTTTTCTTTGGATACAACTACAACAAAAGTCAAACCATCCATCTCTTTGTCTTGCTTCTGGAAAATCTCTAGTTCAGAATCATCTCCTTCTTTTCTTTCCCTTAACTCCACACCAGCATTGGAACACTCCACTACATTCTGCTAACCAAAAGGTTGGTGGTTTAAATCCACAAGCAGCTCCACAGGAAAAAAGATTGGTGTACCGCTTGTATCAAAATTTCAGCACAGGAAACTCTATGGGGCAGTTATACTCTGTCCCATAGGGTCGCTATGAGTGGGAATTGACTCAACAGCACCTCTAACAACAAGAACAACAATTTTATAACAGCACAAACTGCAATCTAGGTTTGACATTAATATAAATGATTGAGAGACAATTGTACTATGGATATCATCTACAACGAGATAAAATTACACGGGCAGAGTTGGGCTCCAAATGAATGAATCCCTTCTGAGAAAAAATACATACAGAAACTAGAAACTGAAAGGAAAACATCTCACATTTAATAATTCACATAAGTCTTAATCACGTAAAGATACGATAGTCATATATAGGTATCCAACAGAAGTTTCAAGAGTGGGTTATATATTAACAGAAACAGTTTTAATTACTAGAAAGTTTTCAAAGAATTATGTTTTTAATTGCTATGAGCTGAAACTGACTTGATGGCAATAGGTTTGGTTTTTGGTTTACCTTGGATCAAAAGATGAACTAAATTTTCCAGACTACCAAAAGAATACATATCTATTAACTACTTTTAAATTAAGTATAAAAAAGAAAAAGTGGGAAGTCATTACAGAAATTATTTACACAGAAATAAACTTTTGGTGGTCAAGTTTTTAATGAACTTAAATGGAGAATCTTAGGAGCATAAATTAAAAACAAATAGATGTAGGAAATACAATGCAGAGTCCCTGATGAAGCATGAGAAAAAGGGGAGTGCAGATCTAGAACTCTCTTAAAAGATCAGACTTGATGGTCCGACAACCTGGAGGGTCCCCTGAAAACATGGCCGTAGACTTGCTGCTAGCCCAGAACTGAAACCAGTTCTGAAGCCAACTCTTCAAAGATTGGACTGGACTATGCAAGACAGACTGATACAGCTGGTACATGTACTTTATGGTTTAATAGAGATATGACGCTGTCCAACTGGTTTATTTTTAGAGGGGTCAAGACAAGGGGGAGAGGAGGGGACAAGTGCTGGTTGAGTGGATACTGGAAGTAAAGAGTGGAAAGGAAGAGTGTGCTGTCACAGGGTGAAGAGAATAGGTAGAGTTGCACAGAGGTAGGTGCTCAGAGTGTTATACAGCAGTTGACTTGGATAGCAAACCTTCACTTAATTACAACTGAAGAAAAATGAATGTAAGTAAAGAACACTACTCTGAGCTTGCTGTAATGATAAGCAGTAAGTCATGTGAAATAATAGACTTTATCAGAGGAACTTCAGAGATTATTTGTGTAATCCAAAACTCTTGTTTTACAAATTAGGAAACAGTATCCATGAAAGTGATGGGCTTTGCTCAAGCTAAAAACTAAACAAAAAGAGCCCCAACCAAGCTAGTCAAGTTGATTCCAACTCATAGCGATCCGATGTATATATATTCTAGCTTCTAATCCCATTTCTTTCCTTAGTCTTTCATATTCGGGCTAATAAAAATCCCACAGGGCTACACTGGATCTCAAAGTGTCTCAATAGGCAGTATTTATCTCTTTCAGTCTCTACTTGGTCATCCAGAAGCACCATTAGGACAGGGGTGTGTTCAAATGTGGCAGGTACTAGCATCCTGTGTGCAAGGCAGCTTTTAGCTGGATGAGATCAAAGCGTTTGAAGATATAACTCGTAATTTCAGGAAGGATACGTAAAAAGAAAGGACACCTGCTTTCTTACAAAGCCAGACTTATACTCTGAATATTTAGTTATGAAAGTTATTGTGCCGATTTTTTGTTCAATATATTATAAATAAGTTGAACAGCAAAAAATCGTTCCATTAAAAAGACTATGGATATGGAAGAAAAATTTCTACTTTGGCAAACATTCTACGTTTCAAGGTTACTAAAAGTGGCATTAGTGGTTTTAGTGGTAGAATTCTTGCTATCCATATGGAAGACTTGGGTTTGGCCTTTAGCCAGTGTACCAAATGTGCAGCCACCCACTGCCTGTCTGTCAGCAGAGGTGTTTTAGCAGAGCTTCCAAACTATGACAAACTAGGAAGAAAGCCTTGCCAGTCTACTTCTGAAAATAAGTTAAGGAAACTCTACAGTCTGATCTCCAACCAGTCAGATGGTGCAGGACCAGCCAGTATTCTGTTACGCATGGAGTTGCCATGAGTTGAGGGCAGACTTGATGGTAGCTGACAACTTGATGGTAGCTGTCACTCTTCACCTTCATTATAGTGATGCTTCCTATAGGGTCTCCCAGCTTCTGTCACAGCCTACTCCAATTCACCCTCCAACATGTTGTCAAACTGACTTTTCTACAAGGCATTTCTGTCATTTCCTTTCTTTAGGTCTTGCAAAGATTCCCCATAGAATCAGGATAAAAGCCCACTTTTTTTCTGCAAAGCATAGCAGATATGGACAACAAAAAAAGTGTAACAACTTCAATTTATCTGTACATACAAGACAGGTCCTCATGATATTGTTTTAGGCATGTGTATCCACATAAAACGATTCAAGTAAAAATGTTTTAAAATGAGACTCCTAATGTATTTAATGCTGTTTTCACTTTCCTCCAAGAGGTAAGAAAAACAAAGCGACTTTATAGATTTCCTTTAGTCAAACTACATTTGAAAGTTCTTTCCTAATTAGTCAAAATAAAATTTGGACTTTCACACATACAAACTTTACTTCCACAGTTAATCTATTATACGTTTGCCTATTCTATTTGCTCTTGAAAAAGACTTCTCTAAGATTATCTACCTAATGTATTCTATATGCTTCCAAGCATCGGTATTTGATAATTATCTCCTTAAATGTAAAGCATCAGTAGCATATTTCCATGAATACTGTACCCTGTTTTTAATTTTTTTAAAAAATACTGCTTTAATGTAATTGCAATAGTTCAGAAAACTTTACACAACTTTCCTGAATAAAAACCAATTCCTTATAATACTAATATTTAATCTAAATGTAGATGTTCAATTTAAACTGGCCTGAATATTTCTAAATTTTTTAATATGGCATTTTTAAGGAAGCACTCCAGTGTCAGTGGAAGTGTCTTCATTTCAGTCCTTTTAGCCTAGAACTCCTCTGGTGGTGT
The DNA here is from genome assembly GCA_028571685.1 of Heterohyrax brucei. Classification (NCBI taxonomy): domain Eukaryota; kingdom Metazoa; phylum Chordata; class Mammalia; order Hyracoidea; family Procaviidae; genus Heterohyrax; species Heterohyrax brucei. Next base: position 160,515,185 of record CM053140.1, on the reverse strand, counting down.
GTCTTCAGCAATCTTACACATAATACTCTTTGTTTCCAGATATCAGCAGTCCCTTTTCTGCTGCATTTCTTCTATTTAAAACACAGAAGCCCTCCTTCCTTTGAGCCCATGTTCTTTCCTATAACTTGTGCTAGCTCTGCTTATTTACGCTCCTTTCAAAATCTGGCTTCTGCCCCACCACTACACAGAAACTACTCAGGATGGTCTGTTACTGCCAAATCCAATACACACTGCCCTACTCTCATTCTGAGCTTTGGCAGTATCTAGAATTTTTTTCTGAAATTCTTTCTCTTGGCTTTTAACTCTGGTATGCCTCCTCCTACTCTGTTAATCTCAATCATGTCTATGGGCTTCTTTCTAGGCTTGCTCTCTAAGTTTTCATTCTTCTCCATCTACTTGGGTGCCTAAACCCCTCACACATACATTTTAAATAGAACTCTCCCTTCAGATGGGTTCCTCTTCCTGCAGTGTCTTTCTCCACTTTTGATCCAAACACCCAAGCCTGAAAACTGCAAGCCATTCCAGTCTCTGCCTTCACACTCACTCCCCACATCCAAATACAGACTATGCCTCACAGTTTTTCCTCATCTCTCTCTCTCTCTAACCTGTCCCTTTCTCTCCAGTTACACTGTCACTGTTTAGTTTAGGCTGTCACTCTTCACCTTAATTATAGTGATGCTTCCTATAGGGTCTCCCAGCTTCTGTCACAGCCTACTCCAATTCACCCTCCAACATGTTGTCAAACTGACTTTTCTACAAGGCATTTCTGTCATTTCCTTTCTTTAGGTCTTGCAAAGATTTCACACAGAATCAGGACAAAAGCCCACTTTTTTTTCTGCAAAGCATAGCAGATTTGGATCTCCTCCAGCCTGTCTTCCTGCTACTCCCCTGCTGGTATCTTATGATGCAACCATATGGAACTGTTTGCAGTTCTCCAAATACGTAGCTTAGTAATGGAAGTATACCATGAGGAAAATCCTAAGACTGAGAAACAGAAGCTATGGTATTAAATCACTCTCCTAAAGCCACTACTTACTTTCTCCCTGTTTCTATGGTGTTATTCTTTCTCCTTTCATCAGTTTCCCGCTTATACGACTGGTGCTGCTTTATTTGAAAGGGAAAGAAAGAATTTGGGCTGGATGATGAACACGCTTTCAAAATAAGGGTTGGAAAGTTAACTGGCAAGATAATAATCAATGAAATATAAACTATACGAAATTCAGATACCACAAGTTCTACTATTTTTGAAAATAGTAACATCATTAAAAGTTAAAACTGCATTAGGGTGAACCAGGTGATTTTAGAAGGCTGTTCTTAGAAATCCATCACATTTTGTGTTTTTACCTAGTGCAGAGAAAGATTATAAAAAGACATATTGAGAAGAAAAAAAATCTGTGGATATTTTCAATTGCTGCTTTGTTTTGATATCAGAAATATTTACTATTTTCTGCTTACTGAGATCATTTCGTAAACTACTGATGAATGCACAGGCATGGAGTTTTCAAACGGGCACTCATGCCTGTTATTGTCTCTAATAAGAATACTACATTGGCATGTGCCGTAAACATCTTCTCTACACCCTTCTATTCTGACAGTATTCTAAGACTTGTCTTTTAAACAGTTAACATTCAGAGTCTAATTATTCTATTACTACTCTAAGAACATCTTAAATTCTATTTAAACAAGCTTAGCCAGTCAGCTGAACTGAACTTGTAGAGAACAGCTGAATGTCTACGCATTTTTTCTTAAGACTTCAAAAACTAACTTTACCAGATGTCTAAAATTAAAAATCTATTAATGATTTCATCACAGGTTTTTATTTTGATATTTTGTGACACAGTGTTTTCTCTAGCCCTTCCTCTTTGAATCCAATGCCACTTAAAAAAAAAAGAAAAAGAATAATCTGAGCAGTATAAACAGGATCTGTGATACTGAATTAAATACCAGTTGGTGAATACGATAGAAACCCTGGTGGGATAGTGGTTAAGTGGTAAGTCTGCTAACAAAAGGTCAGCAGTTCAAATCTACCACACGCTCCTTGGAAACCATGGAATAGTTCTACTCTGCCCTATAGGGTCTCTATGAGTTGGAATTGACGCGACAGCAGTGGGGTGCTCTGGTGAATACCATCCTTCATCTTGTTTCAAGACTGGTTTAAAACCAAAAACCAAACCAAACCAAACCAAATAAATTACACTGGTTTACTTGTGAACATTTATGGGACACTACTGATCACCAGGTAGAAACTATTTAAAGAAATGAGTCTATTCACTTTTGGAAAATTTCTGGCATTTCAGTGGTAATAATAATCTACATGTCAACTGAATTATCAATGGCTTATATTTTTTTTATATTAATAAACAAAACAATGTGAAAAGAATAAAATCTAGTATAAAGGTCATGATATGTAAAGGTAACAGTTGCTCTTTGCTCTTAGAAACTATCTTTTCTGAAAATGCATTTCTGCATGTCGAAATATAACGTGGTGTTAGGGTACATGACAGTAGAGGAGAAAGGAAGGAATTTTACTGTGAGAGAGACAAATGAAGGTGAGTGAGGCAGGGCTCCTGTTTTTGAGACTGCTTTTAAAATACTAGTTGGAAACTTCTGGTATTTCCTTTTAAAAGATATGATAGAGGAGCACATGGCAAAGATTAGCAGGCAAAAGCTATAATAATGAGTTTAATATTCTTTTATGAAACTAATTTAGTAATTTGATCAATTCCTAATACTCAAGTATCTACAAGCAACATTCTCTATATCAGAATGAGAAAACAAAAACATGAGTGTTACTTACATTCCAAATCTCAATGTTCCAGAAACGTACGTTTGCCAGTGTGCGCAATAGAACATGAATGTCCCAGCAAAACAACAAAAAAACATCCAATCAGGATTTGTCCCCAGTTGCACTGCAATGCAAGTTCCGAGAACCACAAAAACTGCAGAAAGACAGACCAACTGAATAATCCAAATAGCAAACCTTAACCGAGCTAGAAATAATTTCACATGAGACAGCAAAATATTATGCTGTGAATGTACAATCTGTTCTCAGTTATACATAATAAGAGGAAAGTTAGATATAATCCTGATACTGTCCTTTCTACCTGATAAATTAATCATCCTTTTCACTAAACTACTTAGTGGCACCAAGTTTCTTCAGAGCAGCTAAAATACTTCAGCATTTTTTTAGCATATTTTCTCAACTAAGTGACCGTGGTAATAATAAGCAGCAATAAATTGAAAGGCAAGAACAAACGTATGGATAATCCATAAAGTGGCCTACTGCTTCAGACTGACAGCTGCTGTTTCTCATTTAGCAGACACCACTATGGGTAACATACAAAAGATTTCCTATAAAAGTTGAAAACTCAAACTGTGGAACAGATATGTCTCTCTTTTAAAATAAAACATAGTATACTTATCATTCTACAGTCACCCAGTTAAATTATAATACCTTTCAAGATATCAAACTAGCTTTTACTCAGAGCTTAGTTGCTCCTCCTCTACTCAGCACACTGCTATCTGGATACTGAGATAATTTCACAAGGCAACTGTATCTGTAAACTTAGGTTCAGAAGGTAAAAGGGGTTTCTGCTCTCCCCGCCCCCCCAAATATTTTAAATGGCATGAAACTAATAAAGGATTAAATTAAATATAAGGGGGGAGGTTCTTGTCAGGAAGACTAGTTAAAAATTATCATTTTGTTTCTAAGTTTCTTTTTCCCTCTAAGATATACATAAATATTATGTGAAATACTCTGTGCATAGTGCAAATAAAAACACATCACCTAAACTTAGTAACTTACCTAGTATTAGTACTTTTGTGCACGTTTTCCTGCTTTTATTCACGTTATCATATAGTTACAAAGTCTTTATAACAGTTTTAAATGCCTGCAATGTAGCCACTTAAATGTAAAAACCAAATTACCTAGTCTCTCACTATTGTACTTTCATGAACTTTATGATGATTATGCCCTAAGACTTTGAAAAAACAGATGACAAAACAATGTTTAGTGTAAAAAAATACTTTACACAGGAATGTACTTAATTCCTAAATTTCCTGATAATGCCAATAATGAACAAGTATTAGATTCAGTCTTCTGAAAATATTACAATTTAATATAAAAAAAGTTATTCTGTTAACTACGATACCACAAACCTCTTATTTAATCTCTTTATCACCATTAATAATCATTAACATTAAAAATCAGCAGTACCTGTTGACAGGGAATCACAACCATGATCAAAAAGTTCTCCCAAAGGAGAGCTACTATTGGTTCTTCTGGCTTGTTTCCCATCTATAGCATCCAAAGACTGATAAATGAAAAGGCCACATGCACAAGCAATATATGCCCAAAGAGGTGCCTGAAACCAGAAAAGCAAGAGTATGAAGACATATTAATTTCTACATCCAGTTAACATATTTTTATCCACAGATCATTTGCCAGAGAAATATGCTGGCTGTAAGCTGTGCAAAAGAAAATCCAAGAGCTACATACTGAATAACTTTTGAAACAACTGCAACTGTCGTAAGAGAACTAACTTCCCTGTTTCATAGGGTGCTCAAGCAGATCCTGCATAAGTAATTCACAGGAATATTACAGAAATCCCATAAGAGATTAGACTACAGAACTTCTATAATATTCTTCCAAACATACAGATTTAAGAGATAATTATTGAATAATTCAGCACAGTATTTCCCCTATTGTGTCTTTCAGTATGTTTACAGGTATCACATGGAAAAAAAAATTACAGGCTAAAATCATGTGGAAAACAATGAGTTAAACAATGTTAAACAGATTACTTAGGATTTCTTCTGGTCCTTAATACTGCTAAAGCACACTGTGACTCCCTAAAACGAGGGGCACAACATGCTGCCATTTCCCAAATTTTTATCAGCATGGCGCATATGTTTATTTACTTGAGTTTTTGGTGAAAATCTAGAGCATATGACAGTTTGCACAAACTGTTCAGTGATTCACCAATTACACTTACCACAATGAGTCACCATTCTCTTTGTGTTCTATCTGTCTCTTTCCCTTGTAGTAGTCTAGTTTCCCTACCTCTGTACTTTCTCAACTTTGCTTCTGAGTAACGTTGACCTTTTGGTCTCATTTAGATGGTTGTGAAGTACAGTACCAATGTTACCAGTAATAAATACTCTTCACACTTTGTGTACTACTCTGTTATTTTATTAAAAGATAATCTCAGGGGATAGGCTTGGTTCTGGGTCTAAGCATCTCAAAGCAAAGTTTCAGGAAGTCCTTTGTTCTCCACTATTTTGGTTTGTCTGACTTTTTTTTTTTCCTTTAAAGTAAGTATTTGAGTTTCACTCCACATTTTTCTCCCATTCTATCCAGGATTACCTATTGTGATCCTGGTCAGAATGGTCAATAGCAGCAGACAGGCATTATCCAGTTCTTCTGGTCTCAGGGTACTTAAGGCTGTAACTCACGCAGACGTGTTTCTTCTCTGAGCTTTTGAACACCATCATACTGTTCTGTTCCTTCCAAGTAGGGTCTGTAGCTGTGTCTTAGCTTTTATGAACTCAGATACTACCCATGTGTACCCTTCATTAGCATAAAGATCATGATTTTTGTGAACTATGTTACACCAGCTGACTGAACTGGATGGAATGCCTTTTGAATTACATGCCTGCAAAGTACCATGGGAACACCACTTTGGAAAACGATGACCTAGCATACAAAGCACTTAGAACATTATTTTTTCAAACATTAATGGTATTTTCTCAAGGAATAATTTTTCTTTTTCTGGCTAGGAAGTAAACCATTGGTACTGACTTTAAATGTTATGCATTAAAATATGACAGCTTCTATTGGGTTTGTTATCTCTACGAGTGTAGAGGAGTGTTTTCTGTAAGTTTCCATAACTTCCCATGCCCAGGTCATAATAAAAGTTTCTTTTTTAAAAAAATAATAAAAATAGCTATGCTACCAGATACTGGTTATCAAATTAAGCATATTGAACTCTCAGAGCTGCTAATTAAAACTACTCAGAGTTCCAAGTAATATTTAGTATATTCTGTCCTACAGTGTCTTTAGGAGTCAGAATCAACTGACAGCAATGAGTTTGGTTGTTTTGCTTTTCTATGCTGCAAAGTGTTCCTGCAATAGGAAGGGGTTTCTGTGATAGAGATGTATTTAGTTCTCAGTTACTAAAGGGCAAGGATCTTCTATTAAACATTTACTTAGAGTTCCATAATTTAAGACACTGACGTTATTAGAGGCACTGGTGAAAAACAAGGCTTCAGGAACTGAGAGAATATCAACTGAGATGTTTCAACAAATGGATGCAGCACTGGAAGTGCTCACTCGTCTATACTAAGAAATCTGGAGGACAGCTACCTGGCCAACTGACTGGCAGAGACCCATATTTATGACCATTCTCATGAAAGGTGATCCAACTGAATGAGGGAATTACCAAACTATATGATTAATATCACACACAGGAAAATTTTGACAAAGATCATTCGAAAGTGACTGCAACAGTGTGTTGACAAGGAACCGCCAGAAATTCAAGCTAGATTCAGAAGAGGACGTGGAACCAGGGATATTACTGATGATGTCAGAAGGATCTTGGCTGAAAGCAGAGAATACCAGAAAGATGTTTACCTGTGTTTCATCGACTATGTATAGGCATTCAATGGTGGTGATCCTAACAAATTACGGGTAACCTTGTGGAGAATGGGAAATCCAGAGCACATAACTGTGCTCATGAGGAACCTGTATATGGATCAAGAGGCAGCTGTGTGAACTAGAACAAGGGGACATTGCATGGTTTAAAGTTTGGAAAGATGTGCATCAGAGTTGTATCCTTTCACCATATCTATTCAATTTGTATGTGGTGCAAATAATTCAAGAAGCAGTGCTATATGTAGAAGGATGCATCAAGATTATACGAAGACTCATTAACAACCTGTGTTATGCAAATGATACAACCCTGCTTGCTGGAAGTGAAAAGGATTTGAAACACTTACTGATGAAGATCAAAGACCACAGCCTTCAATATGGATTACACCTCAACATCAAGAAAACAAAAATCCTCACAACTGGGCCAGTAAGCAACTGTGACAAATGGACAAAGGATTTCATTTTACTTGGGTCCACAATCAATACCCATGGAAGAGGCAGTCAAGAAATCAAAAGACACATTGCACTGGGCAAATCTGCTGCAACAGACCTCTTTAAACTGTTAAAAAGTAATGAAGTCACTTGAAGAATAAGGTGCACCTGACCCAAGCCATGGTATTTTCGATCACATTATATGCACACAACAGCTGGATAATGAATAAGGAAGATGGAAAAAGAATTGATGCCTTTGAATTGTGGTACTGGAGAAGAGTACCGAAAGTACTATGGACTGTCAAAAGAACAAACAGATCTGTTCCAGAAGAAGTACAACCAGAGTGCTTCTTGGAAGCAAAGACGGTGAGACTGCATCTTATATACTTTCGACATGTTGTCAGGAAGGATCAATCACTGGAGAAGGACATCATGCTTGGTAAAGTGGAAGATCAGTGAAAATGAGGAAGACCATCAACAATGTGGACTGAAACAGTGGCTGCAACAACGGACTTAAAGCAAAAAGCAATTGTGGACATGGCACAATACCAGGCAGGGTTTCATTCTTTTGTTCATAAGGTCACTCTCAGTTGGAACGGACTCAATGGCATCTCACAGGGCTATTAGAAGGACCACAGTATATACTTCTACACTGCATGAAGAAGAATGCAGTATCAGGTGTGGAGGAAGACATTAACAACCTAGGGCATACAGATGACACAACCTAGCTTGCTGAAAGTGAAGAGAACTTGGTGCACTCACTGATAAAGATAAAAGGCTACACAGCCTACAGTACCTCAACTTAAGGAAAAAAAAATCCTCGCAACTAGACCAATGAGCAACATCAGGATAAATGGAGAAAAGATTGAAGCTGTCAGGATTTCATGTTACTTGGATCCATAATCAATACCCGCGGAAGCAGCAGTAAAAAAAAAAAATCAAATGATGTATTGCATTTTGTAAATCTGCTGCAAAAGACTTCTCTACAGTGTTCACAAGTGAAGATGTCACTTGGAAGACATGCCATAAAAACAAACCTGTTGCTGTCAAAATTATTCTGACTCACAGTGACCCTATAGGACAGAACAGAATTGTGCCATAGAGTTTCCAAGGACTGCCTGGGTGGATACGAACTGCTGGTTAGCAGCCATAGCACCTGGGTTTCTGAAGATGAAGGTATGCCTGAATAGCCTTATATGCATGTGAAAGCTAGATGATGAATAACGGAGACTGAAGAATTACTGATGCTTGTAAATTGTGGTGTTGGCAAAGAATACTGAATACCACGGACAGCCAGAAGAACGAACTAATCTGTTTTGGAGGAAGTACAGCTAAAATGTTGCTTAGAAGCAAGGATGGCAAGACTTTGTCTCACATAGTTTGAATGTGTTATCAGAAGGGACCAGTCTCTGGAGAAGAACATTGTGTTTGGTAAAGAGTCAACGAAAAAGAGGAAGACCCTCAGTGGAATGGACTGACACAATGGCTGTAGCAATGGGCTTGAGCAATGTTTTGAGGATGGCATAGGACTGGGCAAGTGTTTTGTTCTGTTGTACACATGGCTGTATGAGTTGGAATGAACTTGATGGCACCTAACAAGAACAGCACACACCTCTTCTAAGCCAGAGTCCTTGAGTAGTATAAATTGTCAATGTGCTCAGCCGCTAACTGATAGGACTCTACCCTGAGGTACCTTAGCAGAAAGGCCTGGTGATCTACTTTCAAGGAAAAAAAATCAGCCTATGGAGCACAGTTCTACTGTGACACAACATGAGGCTGCCATGAGTCAGAGGTGACTCAATGGTATTTAGAAGACTGGAAGCCAGAGTTACAAGTATTTCCAAGTGCTAACTCGAGTTATGCAACCACACTCTATATGGAAGCACACAGGACTGGGTAATTAATTCTGTGTGACTAACAACCCCATCTTCTGGACTTTGTATCTACAGGTTCTTGCTCCTAAAGGAAATCCAGTTAACTCTGTATTGCCTATACAGTAGCTGTAGCCATCCGTCAGCTACTTAAATTTAAATGCAATACAATTAAAAGCTCAGTTCCTCAGCTGCACTAACTGTACACCAAGTGTTCAACAGCTATGTATGACTGTGGGTAAAACACTGATTACAGAGCAAACACAGCCATCATCACAACAGTTATATTAAACAGCACTGGTCTAGGTAACTACAGAAGCTAGGGACATCTTGGAGCCTAAACTTATGATTCTAATAGAGAAAAGTGTTACTTCAGAACACAGACAACTTCAACTAACTGTACAGATAACAATCATAGGAAACTGTAATTCTGTATTTAAAAAGACAGTAAAGCTCTCTTGGGTTCTTTGGGTGTTTCCTTCTTTCTATGAATCTGCAAAACACTATACTAACATTATATATTTGTTCCTTATTCCCATTAATTCACAACTCTCAGAACTGCTTGAAGGAGAAAGCTCTCTAATTTGGAAGTAAGTATGGTCTTACTTGGGTTATATAGCCTAGGAGAGACACTGACTGACTGAACTCAGGCAGGAAACCATTACACCATGAGAGGTGCGTGGGGAGAACTGGCTTAAGTAAATCATAACACCACGAAGTAGCAATTAACAAACTTGCAAGATCTTACAGCTATGTTCTTAATGTGAGTCAACTCAGATGAAAGATTCTAAGAAATGTAATTTTAATAGGCTTTCAAAACAGAATTGAGAGGGTTACATATACATAAAGATATACATTTGCTGATGAACGAGAGTTTTCTTCCCCCAGGAGATTATACACAACAAAACCTTGTCAAATGTTATTACATTTGAAAGTGACTTATGAAGGTAGGAGTAGGATGGATGGTAGGTAAAAAGAGAAGATTTTACTTTTTGTTTTATACCATTCTATGAAAATTTCTTACTTCTCCCTTTCCTTTTTAACATCAAAAGGAGTTGGGCAGTGAGATTATGGGTCAATGTGCCATTTTCCTTTCCATTTTTTTATATTAAAAAAAATTTAACAAGTTATTTTTCAGTGAGTTAAAGCAAAAGCATTACATTTTATAACATAAAACCAAAAAGAAAAAATGTGTACTAAAGAAGAAAACTCTTAAGATCACATTCCAAACAGTTACATTTAAATCTGATAGAACTCTTATTCGTAACGGCACAGCTTAGTTTTCCGTTTTAGTCTGTTTAAAACAGATAACAATGACTTCCTTTATCTGTCTTATCTGGCAAGGGTAACTCAAACATAGGCAACATTTATCAAGCTGCTAGACTAATTCCAAATAATCATTGCCAGGCATTCTGCTAAACACACTACATACATGATAATCTTAACTTAATCCTCATTACAAAAGTAAAGAGTTAAAAAGTTAAGTAAATGCGACTTAGAGAACATCTAAGTTAATCAAGATCACAGAGATGATATCATGGTCTGAATATAAAATAGCCAAGGTTTATTTTAATAATTCTGATCTGAGAAGGACTACAATTTCTACTGTGCAGCTATGAACAAATCCAGGTATATTCTTTGTTAGACATTACCTCCCTTTGTGGAGTACCAAGTGGCTCAGTAATTTTCCACTTTCATTCCACTCAGCAACAATTCTGAAAAGTTCTGTTATCACGCCATTCCAAAAGTCTTCCCAACCATTTAGTTAATTCTAAGGTTACTTCAGTAATTCCAAAACAGTTGAGGATAGAGGCTGAGGAAAAGTATTAAAGGGAATATGATGCTTGGTATACTCTGGGTGCTCAATAAATGACTAACAGTGGCACAGCTACGGTTGAACCTGATCTTACTCTCTGTCATTCACTGAACTGTGTTACCTCCAAATATGTGTCAACTTGGTTGACCATGATTTCCAGTATTGTGCAGTTGTCCTCCACTGTGTGATTTTCCTATGTGTTATAAATCACAATCTGACTGCAGTCAAAGAGGATTAGGGTGGGATGTAATGCTCTTGCTCAGTTACATCCCTGATCTATGTAAAGAGTCTCCCTGACTATACTTCTTGTCTTATAAGAGATAAAAGGACAGGGAAGCAAGTAGAGAGTTAGGGGCCTCATACCACCAAGAAAACAGTGCTGAGAACAGAACATATGTCTTCTGGACCTAGGGTTCCTGCATAGAGAAGCTCCTAGTCCAGGGAAAGACTGATGAAAAGGACCTTCCTCCAGAGTCTACGGAGAAAGCTTGTTCCCGGAGCTGTTATCCAGAACTTGGATTTCTAGCCTACTAGACTAAAGGCATGCATGCACTTGTGGTACTTCTGTTACAGAAGCACTAGATGGCCAAGACATTCCCCAACACTCATCCTGGAACTGGCTTAGGACCACCGGAGGGCTTCCACTGGAATGAACAAATCTTCCTGCTGTTCTTCTATATCTCTAAAGATGTGTGAGATTTAGACCAAATCTTCTATCAGGGGCTCACATGAAATGGCTTAAGGGGCAAGTAATAAAGGATCTAGGATATATTAAGCAATCATATTGCTTTTTTTTTTTTTTTAACTTTCCTGATCAATGTAAAGCAAGATAATTAAGAAAATTAGGGAAATCCAGAAATACATCTATACAAACTGTATGGATTAAATTTGTATAGTAAATGAGAAATTAAAGATATTCAACAGTGGGGGGAAATGAAGAGCTGAAGGAAGACAAAAATAAAACATGTTTTCTAGGCAACTGCAATCCTCAATAGCTACTGACTTTGAGAAACATATGTGGATGGATACAAACTAGTGAAAATAAAAAGGTACAGGGCGTTGAATGGTGTTAAGTTTATCTCGAAGAACAAATCATCTGAAAATACTATTAAAAAAATTACTTCTAGCTAAAAACAAAACAAGGAATCACATGGCTGTTATGATTCCACATGGTTCAAAGAGTTACTTTCAGCGACTTTAGTTGAAGGTCATCATCCATAGCCTCGGACTGACCATTCTGAGTAACACAGACACAACAAGTATATCTAATTCTCTTTCATCTACCTTTCCCTTAATGGGCTTTTTAACAAGCCAGCCAGCCAAGTGCCGTGGAGTCAGATCCAACTCACACTTCTTAACAAGGAAATTTTAAAAACAAAGAAATAATTATCAGTTTAATCATTCTGATCAAGAGTTCCAGTTCTGTTTTTGGTTTTAAGTAATGGGTATTGATAGTAACAGGGGTTCCTGGATGGTGCAAATGGTTAAATGCTCAGCTATTAAGAGAAGGACTGGCAGTTCCAGATCACCCACAAGCACCCTAGATGGAAGGTCTGGTGACTGACTTCCAAAAGGTCAGAGTCACTGAAAAACCTACGGAGCAGAGTTCTACTCCAAAACACATGGGATAGCCATGAACTGAAATCAACTCAATGGCTATGAGTTTGGCTGGCTTTGGTTTACATATGGTAAAAGTAGCAGACAGGCTTGGATTTGAGTAGGCTTAGGGAAAGAGTCTTTTTAAGCAATATCACACTTTTTTTCTTAATGTCAGGCAGACCAGGATATGGAACAGGAAGTAAATCATATTGATTTTTCTTATGCTACCTTTGCCTTACTAGAATAAGAGACATAGCTGAGGTCTATCAGTCATACATGTTTATTGCATGAGAAAAGGGATATTTAACACTTCTCACTGGAATGAAGAAGACGTGACACTTGACAATCTCATTTCAAACTCTGCTAAGACTTTATTCAGTCATTTCAAAAAATGGGATAAATCTTTTATATAAAGAACCCAGATTTTCTGATTTTAAAAGCATGAGTTAATCCCAGATATTAATTTACCTACTAGGTTTCTAACAAATAGGAGAAAGCTGACGGCAATAATGAGCAGCAGCATGTGCTTTATCAACAGTATACGAAGTCTACCAATTAAGTTTGCAAACTCATCCAAGAAAAAGTGCTACATATCTCGTTTCTGAGTATTACCATAGTTACCTTTGAAGTATTCTCTTTGGGAAGCTATGTACCAATACCAGCACCTAGTCCACCCTTCAAAGCAATTTTGGAACTCCTTTTCTGGAATGGCCATCAGAGTTGTCACTGTATTTATCTTCATGCCCTGAATGTCATTACAATGTCTTCCTTTCATATTTTCTTTATCTTTGGGTAAAGAAAAAAGTCACTGGGGGCCAGATGAGGTGAGTAGAGAGAGTGTTCCAATACAGTTATTTGTTTACTGGCTAAAAACTCTCACAGACAACTATATAATTAAGTTCATGAACTTGCCACCATGTGCAATGGCCATTCCAGAAAGAGTTCCAAAATTGCTTTGAAGGGTGGACTAGGCACTGGCATTGGCACACAGCTTCTCAAGGGGAGCATTTAGACGGTGACCACAGTGATATACTGCAAATGAAGTATGTAGCACCTTCAACATGTAAGTTCATGGACTTACCTGCCGAATCTCATATGTGAAACCAAAATATACAAACAAAACACACTGCTGCCAAGTTGACTCCAACTCACAGCAACCCTACAGAACAGAGTAGAACTGCCCCACAGGGTTTCCAAGGAGAGGCTGATGAATTTGAATTGCCATCCTTTTGGCTACCAGATGGACTCTTAACCATTGTGCTACCAATAAAATAGTTAACAAACAGATGTCTTAGAATCTTCTCTTTAATTAAAGTGACCTATAATGCTCACTAAACTGTTTTGGCACTTGTTAAGAAGCCAGTTCTTACCTGTTCTGTAGCTGTAGGGCAGTAGTAGACTAATAAGACAGTTGTACAGATGTTTATTGATAGTCCAATGATGGTGATAAGATTTGGGGCAATCCAAGAGGGAACTCTACCAACTAGCCATTCCCAATATCCTTGCATTAAGGGTTCAAGCAGGGACCGTCCAGCACTCTGGTATCTGTGTTCTTCTAGCCGTTTCAGTTGGTGTCTTGACAATGGTGGTGTAGGTAATTGAAACAATTTATTTAATACACATCCTGTAGTACTCGTGTGCCCGAAGCCCACAGGGGACTCTGGGTGAGAATCCCCACATCGCTTCCTTGTTGACCGATGCCCACTCATGGGTCTTGGTTTTCTTTTATCTGGATATAGTAATTTGTCTTAAGTTTTATAGTTTTTTGCTGTTGTTGCTGGTCTTTACCTGTAAAAATAAAATCATTTGTCAACCGCCATTTTCATATTATGTAAATATCAGTACATTGGGAAAAAAATGAAATAACCAGTAGACTTACAAATATCATCCAGAGATCAGAAAACCAGGGACCTGTTTGGGGGCTAGTTCTACTGATGGTGTGAGCCAAAAGAAGTCATACAGCCTCACTTTTAAGTGGTATTCTAAGTGAGAATAAACAACACAAGAAATTAACTTTAAGAGGGCATTATATTTGTATATGGGGTGGCCTGATGAACTGAGGAATAAGAAAAAAGTTGGTTAAGTGGTGACTGCCGATAAAACCAAAAACCAAACCCACTGCTGCTGAGTCAACTTCAACTCATAATGACCCCATACAACAGAGAAGAACTGCCCCACAGGATTTCCAAGGAGTGCCTTGTAGATTCAAATTGCCAACCTTTTGGTTAGTAGCTACAGCTCTTAACCACTATTCCACCAGGGTTTTAGATGGTTGATAAAGACCCTTGAATTTAACCCCTGAAATGCATGCACTTTACAAAAGACTCATAGCATAATTAAGAAACTGAGAATATTTTCAAGATTAATAAGGTATCAGAATGGAGAAAGCAGCAAAAGCACGTAAAAACTAGTGTGGAAACCTCAATGGTTTGCAAGTAGTGAGGACCTAGAGTAATGCAGTAAAAACGAATATACAAAAGAGTCAAATCTGTGAGTAAATTTTACTTCTGAAGGAAAAATTAGCAGAAAGTGCTTAGGAATTAAAAATGAGGAATAAACCAGAAAAGAAAAAGAAAAAGGAGTCAACAGGCAGATAGCAGTGGTACTACTGTCAAGATCAAGGTGGAGAAAGATCAATTTGTTATTTTGGTGGTTTTGAGGTGAGGTAAGAGGGGGCCTGCAGAGGAGGGTAAGAAGGGAAGGCATACATGGTTCTTCTAAGAAGAGATGTTTTACGCAAAAACAAAAGACTGTGCAATGCCAGGGATCATTCAGATGAACCCCTTGCCATACCAGTTGTGCAAGCCAGTGAAGTGAGATGAAGATCATCCACCTACGATATCAAATTGTGTAGTTAATAACAAATCACACCGCACAGACCAGCTGCATACTACAGAAATATCAGCTTCTGTTCCCTGTTCAGTTGACAACCCAGCTGACCATGCAGCCTGTTCCCTCTCATCTCCAGCTAGCAACGATGGATCAGCAGGTGCCAAACGCAAACTTAGGAGTTCACATGATTCCCTCTATTTTAGACCAGCTGTCCATCAATTTGGGATTTTCTCCTACATCCTTAGGGTACTGGCTGCTGGCCTGGGAGTCCACATGACTCCTTCTACTTCACACCAGCCAGCTCTCCCTTCTCCTTAGGATCTAACAATTTGTTGAAATGACTCATAGGGCTCAATAGGAAACACAATACCTGCAACAACAGCTTTAATATACGGAAAAAAGGATATGAAAGACGAAACACACAGGGTATGTTTCAGGTGAGTTTTCAGGTCCCCATAGGGAGACATGTTAACCTCTTCTGTGAACCAGAAAGCTCCATCTGAGCCTCCAGACTCAGGGTTCTTACTGCCTTCACCATGTGGCCATGACAGATTATAGCTTGCCTCATGATGCTTAGTTGTCAGCATCAGGGCCCCAGGTAGTCCCCTCATGGTCTGGTCAACCACCATTCATTAGCCTCAGGTCTTGGTATTGATGGAAATATCCAAGGACCTAAGTTCAAAAATCACTTTCTGTAAGATGATTCTCTACCTGACACCAGACTTTGGGTAAGATATGAAAATTCTAAGTCATCAGTTTAGAAGCTAACCTTAAAGACTAGGAAATAGAAGAGTTCTTGAAGGAACTAAACACAGAAAAAGTAAAGGATCTTCCAGGAAACCCACAGCTAGTGGATAACAAGAAGAGAAGCCCTAAGAGGATGGGGGGAGGGGATAAAGAAGATGAAATAATCTTAGAAGAACTAGAAGGGTTGTGGCATTGACCCAAGACAGGTATACTGGTACCTCTGGTTATAATGCTTCTATTCAGAAAGCAACATAAAATTCCCAGAAATGCTGTACTGTGGGACCACAGAATGTGATACAGGATCTAGGACATCTCAGCAAAGGACCTAGTATCACCATGCCCTGGATTTACAATATTTCTGCCCTCTGTCATTATATATATCAAATTCCAAAATTTCAAAATCATTAACAGTTTGAAGTGGTATCCAAATCCTCTGTTAGATCATGCCATTTAATACTTGGTTCAGAAAACAGCCATCTTAGTCAAGTTGCTTAAATATTAAAAAATTTCAGGTAAGTCATTAGTACCACAATTTAACCAACTGACATGCTCTGAAATAAAAATATTCGAATAATTTTCAAACTAAGAACACAAATCAACATTCATTTCTCGAACCTACTTCAGAGAATTTCCTCTACACATCCAACTGTATCAAAAAGCTATTGACTAAAAGTGTTTTTAAAATACATTTGCTGCTAGCTGCCATCCAGTTGACTCCAATGCATGGAGATCCCGCGAACAAGAAAACAAAATGCTGCCCAGTCCCGGGCCATCTACAACCAGTTGTAGCTAGGTCTGTTGTGATCCACAGGGTTTTCAGTGGCTGATTTTCAGACGCAGGTTCTCAATTCTCTCTTCCTAATTCATGTGAGTTTGGAAGAGCCATGGAAATCTGTTCAATACCTGAGCAACACGCAGGCCTCCACCAACAGACAGGTAGCAGCTGTGTGTGAAGAGCACTGGCTGGGAACTGAACTCAGGTCTTCCCAAGGAAGGCTAGAATTCTATCGCTGACCCACTATGGGGTCTCTATGTTTATGTAACACTGAGCAACTGACATCCTTCTCACTTTAGATAAATGTAAGACCAATAATCACCACAATACTTTGTTTTAGAGTAGCCAAACCTTCCATATGTGGTAATCTATAATCAGCTCTTCTGGAATCCATCTGGAAATGAGAATGCAAAGCTCAGTCAACTTACTTTGTATTTTACTACTACAGTGTTCCATTCTTCTACTAGTCAAAAAAAAAAAAAAGTGACATATTGAGGATGTTAGCCTGTTTTAGACCCTATACAGCTGCCAGGAACTTATCTAAAAGTTTTAAGTTTGAACATTTGGCAGGACTACTTGATAAACTGATACTTTTTCCTTCTGTTTTTTTCCTCTCTGACCTCCACTTTTTTTTAACCTTCTATTTTTCTTGTAGAAAATTCTACATTTTTGACAAATCTTTCTGGGTCTAGGCATTATATAATTTATACATGAAAAGGGCCAACGGGCTTTTTGAAGGTTTTCACTGCCAACATTTCACTTCGGCAACACTGTTTCCGTGAAACTATCAGCAACAATACTGCAAATATCAATCCAGATACATGCAAGTCCTGACACGCAGAGGACTGTACCACTTTCAAATGCACAGAGGGCCACAGAGGTTGCTATCACCACCATAGGTCCACATCCAGTCTTCCTTCTACCCCATCACACCTGAGACCCAGAGGCCGCTGCTATGAAAGCCACCTCAGGAAGAAGAAAAAAGGAGCTTCTGAAATTTAGCAAGCAAAAAGCAAGTGTATCTCAAAACAGGCTGAAAGAAGAGGATCAGAACTGTATGGAGTGAAAGGAAAAAAGAATGTAGAGTATGAAAATGAGAAGGAAGTAAAAATATTATAAAGATTATTTTACATGGAATCAGGCCTATTCTCCAAAGGGTAAGGAGAAAACATCCCATACAACATTGCCAGAAACTAAAAAAAAATTTATGTATGAAACTAAAACTACTGATGGCTAGCTTAGGCATCTAGCCATCAGTCAGTAATATTTTTTATGGGAAAATAAATTCCAAGCTCCGAAAGCATTCAACCAGTATCTGAGTCAGTGAACAAGAACAGACATGCTCCCATCTCTTATGTCCAGTGGGAAAACAACCAAACACAGGTAAACAGGCAAATGACATTATGAACTGTGATAGGTACTATCAAGAAAACAAAGTGCTAAACCCAGAAAAAGTGCTAAATATGTTGGAAGTGCATATCTTAAATTGGTCTCTGAAGAGGCGGCATCTACATCAAAACCCGAACAAGAAATCAAAATCAAATCCACTGCCGTGGAGTCAATTCCGACTCACCGCAACCCTATAGGACAGAGTAGAAGTGCCCCAAGAGTTTCTGAGAGGTGCCTGGTGGATCTGAACTATCGACCTTTTTTGGTTAGCATATGCAGCACTTAACTACTATTATGCCACCAGGGTTTCCAGAGGAAGAAAAGGAGACAGCTATTCCAAGAGCAGGAGGAAGAACAATCTAAGAAAAAGGGAATTGGCCACCAGGCAATCAACAGCTTGTCTTTTTCAGGCACCTGAGAGACAGTTATGGCTAGACAGTAGTATACCAGACAGAAGGATATGGTAAAATAAGGTTTGAAGAGCCAGACAATACAGAGGTTTATAGACCATGACATGAGGTTGAAATTTTATTTTATTTAATGGAAAGTAGCCAATGAGCCTATAAAGAAACCTGTAATTTAGGAGCACATGCTATTTGTTACTTAAGGATGTATTTCCATAAATTACAACAGTAAAAGTATTTTAAGCTGTAAAAAATTCCCATCTATAATTCAGTTTACAATAATGCTGATCACAGTCCTACAGCAACTGCAACCTTTCCACTTTCAATCAGTAAATGTTCCTCCTCCATTATAATTTGGCTCTAGTCCTCTGCTCCCTTCATAGCACTCACTAATCACACTTTGAACTTGTCTGGTCTAGTTAATTTTTTGAGGGGGGAGAGGTGTTCACACACTGGTCTGTAAACTCCACGAGGTCAGAGGCTATGGCTGTCCTGTTAACTATTTTCCAGAATCTTCTATCACACCTAGCACTTAATAATCAATATTTATGTGGTTAGCAGTGAACAAATATGTCCTATCTAGTTTTTAATGAACAAATAGTTGTTCTAGAATCTAAGGAAATAGAAAGATTAAAATATGCTACTCATACCCTAAGAACCTCAAAAAGGGAAGGAAGTAGTATTGTAAACAGCTAAGTCATAATATGCTGTGAATAAACTTGTGGGAGTCCAAGGAGAACACACATGGTCTGACAAAAAAATTTTCTTTATGTAGGCATGAATATTTATCTGAAGAGTTCAATAAAGGTCCAAAAACATAACCAAGGATGTTACCTTTACAAAAATTATGTGTAATTTGTGGATCTCACGATACATCTGTGCTTACAGCAGCACCTGTGCTTACAGGATATGGCTTGCTGCCTACATTTCTGTGTGGTTTTTCAGGACCAGGGCACATCTCATTTGAAAAAAAAAGAAAAAATCTACAGCCACTGAGCAGAGAGTAAGGTAAGCTTACACAATATCCAAGCTCTGCAAAACTCGGTAATGCTCAACACGTCACACTCACCCCAACCTCATGTCTGTGGACACCAAGTTTTGAGCTATACAGACAAGGCAGCATGTTTACAGGTCTTCCCAATCTTTGTGGCACTGCCAAAGAACAATACTAAAGGCTAACACTATCAGGGACGCAGAGCAAATGGTAAACAGCAAGAAAAGAAACTAACAAGATCACAAGATTAAGTTCAGTATTATTTAACAAATAATACAGAGAGCGAGTTCACAAAAACAAAAGCCTTTTCAGCAGAGTTGGAAGCAAAAACTGTGTAATACACTTTAGATTTACTATATTACTAAAGTGCAATCCTGCATTCCTTAAAAAAAGGAAACAACTGTCTTAAACGGGCATGAAAAAGTGTGGCATTTCATGTTTTCCTGTGCCTTTAAAAAAAAGCCAGCACAGCATGACGCTCAAAAAGAACATCACCAACAACTTATCCAACTTGAAAGGACAAATCGGCTGCTGCTCAGAGACCAAAGAAACTGACTATGCAACAAAATGTAATCGGGATTATTAGGAAAAAAAAGTTTGGGATAATATTTCAAATGTCTAATACTATTTATAACGAAAAATTTTACAGTCGGGGTGAGACAGGAAGGTGAATGAGTTTATTAAATCACAGTTTTAAAATACTCAGTAATAATCTATTAACTGGGTAACAAATGAAGAAGCCTCTTGAAACAGTAGGCAGGTAATACCAGAAACAGATTTACCTAACATATTTCTTAAGTGGAAAGGTTGTAAAGGCAAGATATAACAACTAGCTTTGATATTTTTTCTTCTTAGCGTACAAGAAATACGCAGCAAAATGCTTTTAGAACTTCAGTCTCTGGAATTTTATGTGACTCCTGATGGTTCTAAATTAGTAATGCTCTAAGTGCCCTTAGTCTTAAAACGTAGGTTAATTCATTACACATGTACTGAACACATTGCTACTAGTTTGAAAGTAGAAACCAAATCTATATTATTTGTCCACGTACATAAGACACTAATTGTTAAAAGATAACTACGAAGTTACCGAAACTAAAACAAACCCCGCTGCGATTCTTAGAGACCCCACAGGACTACCCTCAGGGTTTCCAACGGGCGCCTCGTGGATTCAAGCAGCCACCCACTATGTCCCAAGAATTCCCTCTCACAGTAACACCTACTATAATAATACGAATTTATTGACAAAGCGACTTGAAGTAGTATTTACACAGTACATTCAATAATAACGATGCAAAAGGGTGACACAAAAACGCCGCGCACCGAATTAAAGAAAACAAATTAAACACTTTTCCTAAAAGGAAAGATTCCATTCATCCACTGTTCCAGGGAACATCAGCAAACAGTAACAACTCTCACCTTTTCTCCTTCCAAGAATACATGTGAAATAAACCCTAGCTGGCAATCTCAGAGTCTGTCAACATAAGTGAAAATTTCCAGAAAAGTTATTGACCAAAGAGCGTGGCCCAGGCACGAAATACCAGCACCACATTCTAAAAGGAAGGCAACCGTGTCAAAGGATGCAATACGGTTTGGGAAACCTGCAGCACCGGGGCCAGAAGGTGTGGATCCGACAGGCAAAGTCGGTTCCGCGAGAGCAGCGCCCCCGGCCCTCGGTCGGCCCGGCCCCGGCTGGCCAGCCAAGGCTGTTCCACCACCGACTCCCAGTCTTCGCTCCCATACAGCAGCCTCCCGGCTCCCGTGCGGACGCTTCGCCACATCAACGTCCCCAGAGTAGACCAGAAAGGCAGCTGCCCCTCGCCCTCCCCACAACTCCGCGGGCGAAGCCACCCTGCAGGGGAAGAAGAACCGCGTTCGCTTCGTGCAAGTAAACGGCTATGTACCAGTGCCCACCCCAGAGCATACAGCCCTCCCTCCACCTTTGCTAGGAGTTGTGCCCTCAGCAACGTCCTTCACACACTCGCAGTTTTCCCAGCACGGACCCCTGTATCCTTACCCTGACCCCAAAAACCACATCCCTGGAGATGAGAACCTCAGGCTCTAGCCGACTTCGGCGACTGTGATCGGCGGCAGCAGGCTCACGACACTTTCGCGGTTGCCGTAAAGGAAGATAGGAGCAGAGCGAACTGCTGCGCGAGCGCGCTCCTCCGGGCTGTGAGCGCGCCCCGGGGCCGGCCGGGCTGTTCGGGAGCGCGCTCCAGGGCCCCGCCCCTTCTCCATCCTGCGGGCAGGCTCGGGAATCGGCATCCGGTGCTGGCGGGGTAAATCCAAGAAAGGTAGGCCGAAGCGGGGTGAGATGTTTGAAGAGTGGGTCAGGGAGGTGGGCGTAGCCAGGAGCCCCCTACCCCTGTGGCAGTCCCGCAAGTCGCATGCAGGCGACGCCTCTAGAGGCGACACTGCTAGGCGCCGGAGAGGGGCCAGGTGGCGGCCAAAGCCACGGCCAGACGCCGGGGAGGGGGTGCGGGGCCCTGCAGGCTGGGCTCAGGTCTTGTGCACCTCTTTCCCAGCCTCATTCACCCAGTAAATCCCAAACCTGGCCATGCTCCGCCTCCTGCATTTTATCTATGCCCCAGGCAAAGTGGAACCGAGATCTTTGTCCCGGTGCTTCTCACCTCCGAAAAAGGGCAGCTGTCTAAATAAGTCTTCTCTGTTTCTTCGATGGCAGTAGGTTTGGGTTTTGGGGGTTTCTTTAAAAGCCGCAGCTAACCTTTATGTCATTCCCCCAGAACGTTTGCTCCAACTCACAAAAAACTGGAGACTGACTACACGTTCCTATTGTCTCTCCTGTGCATAGACAGACTCCTTGAGGCGAGGAGTGTGTGATTTAGATCCTTGGTGACCTTGTGTTTACAAGAAGCACAGTCCTCTACCCACAGTTCTATCGTCGTGGGTGGGCGCATTACAGAAAGATGAATTGCTGCAAGCCTTGTGTTTCCTCACAGCCGTGATTTACTTCAGGATACATTTGTAAAACACAGGAAACACCCGAGAAATAGTTTTTACAATTCTCCCAAGTTTTAACTTGCAAATTAGTACCCAGATGCATATCTGTAATTTGGATTTTTCCCATTGCTTTCTGTGTAGTATTTGATCCTGTTTATAAAGAGAGGGTTCCTTAATTTTCTAGATTCCTTAAGCTTTAGTCATAACAAGATTACATTTGTCAAGCGACCAAGTTTTATTTCAGGAAAATCACCACTTTCTTTGCTTTACGCCTGATAGTTATGAGTACTGCTAAAAGAAGCTTAGCAGCTTCCTTTCTTGTTCACTTGAAATATCTAGAATCTGTTTTCTTAATTGCTTCTCAACAGTAATCACTGAAAACAACACAGCAGAAGGAATTCGTCTTTTACCAGTGGGATTTTAAACATTTGTGTAATTTACAAATTATAAGTGCAGATCTGATTCATAGAACTTCAGCAAAGTATAGATGATTAGTGAGAGGTGCAAGAACCTTTTAAACAATCTCACTCCTGTGCGGAGTTTATTCCTCCGTATTCTTAAACATTTTGAAAGGTTTCTTGAATTAGTAACTGTTAAAATTCTAATTTTGCCTGTTTACGAGTTACCCAGCCGAACCTCCAGTTTTGCAAGGTGAAAATATGTAGGCAGTAGTGCTCTTCTTTTCCTGGTTCATGCACTTAACGTTTCACAGTTTTCTTTAGCAATCTGGAGAGCAAGTTAAGCTGTGCTTCCCCTCCAAAGGAAACTGGTGGCTTAGTGGTTAAGAGCTACAGCTGCTAACTTTTGGTGAGCAGTTCAAATCTGCCAGGTTCTCATTGAAATCTGTGGGCAGTTCTAGTCTGCCCTAAAGGGTCAACTTAAGAGTCAGGATCAACTCAGTGGCAATGGGTTTGGTTTTTCATTGCCTCTTCTAAGTGTAAACCCTGGTGCATACTGATTAAGAGCTACATCTACTGACCAGTTAGTAGTTCAAATCCACTGTCAACTCTTTGAAAACTTTGTGGTTGGTTCTACTCTGTTACTGGGTCAGTAGGAGTCTGAATTGACTTGATGACAACAGGTTTGGGTGTTTTGGTTTTCTCCTCTAGTTGTCAGTTTAAGCAACTGGAATAGTCAAAGCCAAATAAGATGCAAATCCAAGATGATTTATATGTAGAATTAAGTATAGTCATTCCTCATACCTATGACTAGTTATTATGGCTGTACCAAATTGATGTATTAGCTGTCATTTATTATATGCTTACCCTGTTTCATTGTAAAGAATCACCCTTTGAGATGCTTGTTTTATAGTTGAGAATACTGTAGCTCTGATAAGTTAAACAACTTGCTTTAAATCATGCAAATGGGAAGTGTTAGGTTTTGAGCTTAGATAAATGTGATCTCAGCTTGTGTTCTTTCCATTGCATCACAGAGACTAGCTATTTAAAATTTTATTTTGCTTAAACTAATAAGCTACCATTTCCTCCCTCGTTTTTGCCTCTTCTATAGAAAGAAATCCAGTGTTTTTCTTTTACCATTTTTAGACCACTGAGGGGTGTCTGATGTGAGAAAGGATAAGGAATTTGATATCCTAGAGTTAAAAATATTACTTGGTTCTATATAGTACGGTATCATTATTTTTTTTTTAAGTATCAAGTCTTTAAAGAAAATAACCTGTGAACAGTACTATATAGCATAGTGTTCTGTCCATGAGCAATATTAGTGCACATATGTTTAAAATCATGTGGGCTGAAACAGCAGCATCTTGTTTTCTTTATATGTGGCTTTCAGGGTTTACAGAAGGTGCAGATTTGGGCAGATCTGAAGACAGATGTTTTATAAACTCACAGAACAGGTAATTCATCTTTCACATTCTAAAGGGGAACAAACGTAACTGACCACCTATGATGATGCATTGGAATCCTTGGTTGCATAATGGTCAAGAGCTCGGGTTGTTAACCATAAGGTTGACAGTTTGAATCCACCGGCACTCCTTGAAAACCCTATGGGTCAGTTCTGCTCAATCCTGTAGAGTCGGAATCGACTTGACAGTGATTTTTTTTTTTAATGACCCCAAAGCAAACACACCCACTGCAGTCAAGTTGGTTCTAACTCGTAGCAACCCTATGATGGATTTGAACTGCCAGCCTTTGGTTTCTAGCCAAACTGTCAACTACTACACCACCAGAATGTCTTTTGGTATGAGAGTACCTTATGTATATCACCTCATTTAGTACTTAAATAAACCGTTATTAAGGGGTTTTTAGACCTTTTAATAGATGATATTAATAAAACTACTATTTATTATCGATCAGCAAGGTATTTAGTTTTTTGCTTGTGCTCTGTAAGTAAAATCCCTATAATGCTGTCCAGTTTAGTCCTGTTAAACTTTTCCACATGATGGAAATGTTCTGTGTCTTCACTATACTGTATAGTTTACATTAGCCATATTTGGCTACTAAGTACTTGAAATGTGACTAGTGGAACTAGGGAGGTGAATTGCTAAATTTTTTAAAATTTTAATAAATTTAAATAGCCTTGTGTAGCTGTGGCTACTATTAGCACCTGTGCTGATACTTTTATTTCTATTGTTTCAAAGGACACACTGGCTCAGAGAAGTTTTAAAACTTGTACAGGGTCACACAACTTTATAAAGAAAAAGCTTTTAAGCAGAGAAATGCTTTAGAAATGTTAATTTGGCAGTGTGTATAGGATGGGTAGAAAAAACAAACCTGTTGCTGTTGAGTTGATTCTGACTTGTAGCAACCCTATAGTACAGAGTAAAACTGCCCCATAGAGTTCCCAGGGAGTGCCTGGTGGATTTGAACTGCTGACCTTTTAGTTTGTAGCCAGAGCACTTAACCACTATAACACCAGGGTTTCCAGATGGTTAAAGGGGAAGAAGGAAAAAGGCAGTTAGGCCAAAAACTAAAACTCTGAATTGAGTGAACTGGAAGAGATGGTTGCAGTGACTTACAGACATAGAATTACTATCCATTAGTGACATCATGAGAAAGTTTTGGAAGACAGAACATACGTTTGCTGTAGATAAGCTGAAAGAATAGTAATGTTTACTGATGTGGAACAGTCATGAACTCTTTCAGGAATTAGGAGGATTTGTTTTTAGCTGTTCTGTCCAGAAAAATTTACTGAGTGATGACTGTGAGCTAGACTCTCTCCTAGATTTATTTGGGGAAATAGAGTCCCTCATCAAGGATCTTATCTACCTAACCAGACCAAACCAAACAAAAAAACTCAAACCGACTGCTGTTGAGTTGATTCCAACTCTTAATAACACTATAAGTCACAGTGAAACTGCCCCGTTGAGTTTCCAAGGAGCACCTGGTAGATTTGAACCGCTGACTTTGGATTAGCAGGCGGAGCACTTAACCACTATGTTTCCAGGGTTTCCTAATCTGCTAAAGGCACTCACCTAAATTTGTGTGTAGTAGAAGGTAAATGATCTATACCAAAAAAACAAACCAAACCCACTGCTGTGAAGTTGGGTCCAACTCATAGTGACCCTAGAGGTCAGAGTAGAACTGCCTCGTAGGGTTTCCAAGGAGTGCCTGGTGGATTTGAACTGCCAGCCTTTTGGTTAGCAGTCATAGCATGTAACCCACTATGCCACCAACACTTCCGATGAACTATAATAGATGTACAAATCAAATCTGAGAGGAAAGGATGCTTTTTTCCAGATGCTGAGGAATTGGGGAAGGTTGCATGCAGAAGATGGCATTTGAGCTCAGTGTTGATGAGTAGGGGAGCTTTGGTGGCACGGTGGTCAAGAGTTACGACTGCTAACTAAAAGGTCAGCAGTTCAAGTCTACCAGGTACTCCTCAGAAACCTTACTGGACAGTTCTTCTCTGTCATGTTATTTTGGCTAGATGAATAGGAAGAATTTGGCCCCACAGAAACAACAAAGGGGTGAGAGGCAGAGAGCCATGAACTATGTTTCTAGGAAGGGGGTGGACAAAATGTTTGACAATCTCTTTTATTGGAACATTTAAATGCTGAATAAAGTATATTAGCCTTTTAAATGCATAGCTTATCTTTTGGGGAAGAAAGGGAAATTCCCAGGACCAAAAAGTCAGAAAGCTGAACCAGACTGCCGTTGTGGCTCCTTTCAGGGCATTCAGCTGATAGCAGAAGTACAGCACGAGGCTGGGGGATACACCTCAAACTGATGAATCTCCCAGGTGCATGGCTTCAGGTAGTGCCATTCACATCGTCATCTGTGTAAATGATACCTGTGTTTCTGGGGTGACATTTTCATAAAATATAAGTATTTCTACTTGAAATTGTGCAGCTTATGGCCTTGGAGAACCACCTCTTCCAGATTCAGCCGGGACCCTCAAAAGTCTATACACTCAGTGCAAGGTAGCTTAGAAATACATCTCCCTCCTGGCAAAGCGAGACAGCAAAGAAATTTGTTCATTTTTTTTGCCGTATTTTCAAGTGGGGGATAAAGACACCACCTGAGAACTTGAAACTCTAGGATATACCATCACTTAGATTCAGGGTTACAATTTACGTACCTACATTGTGTAAAAAACTGGAAACCAAGAAATCAAAGTTGGCTCAGGTTAGTAATATGCTAGGGTGCCTGAAAAAAACAAACTCAGACCCTCTCTGGAATGACTCACCCTTAATCTAAACTTTTTAGAATATATATAGAGATTAAGATCATCTAAATACAAACTCACAGTTAAACACCATAAAACACATGCGAGAGTCAGCAGAATCAACAATTAATGGAACTAGAGTCCTGAGAACTTTAGATCGGAATTATCAGAAACAAAATAATATTTAGAGAGAGAAAACATGAACAACTAAAAACAAGATTTTGGAAGAGGTTAAAAAATTTACTATGTAAGAATTACTATCCTGGAAACCTATGCTGAAGAAAGCTCTATGAAGGCTTGGCAAGGAATCGTGGTAACTAAATAAATAAACAAGGAAAGTTGATGATATGTGAAGGACTAACAAGGAAAAAAAGAAAAAAAATATATATGAATGCATATATATTGAAAAGACATTGTGATAATTCAGGCAGGAAATTACTCATGTAAAATGGTGACTTCAGGGATAAAGGAAAAGGAACTTAGCAAGATTTGAATGTACAGATTTAGAAACAAGTCAAATGATCAGACTAAGTGACAAGTGCAAGTCAAAACTGATTAAGATTTCATTTTTTAGAAGATAAGTGTGATGAGGAAGCTGAGCAAGGTGGAAATTTTTACAAACTTAGTGGAAAATGCTGAATTTTAGTTCATGAAGCCATGAGGAGATGCTCTTTCAAACATGAAATTGTTCTTATATGCCTAGACATTATTTGTTGTAATATGAAAGTAAATTTATTTTTAAAAATTAAATGCTTAAAAACCATTACCAAACCCAACCCAATGCCGCCTTGTCAGTTCTGACTTACAGCAACCCTATAGGACAGAGTAGAACTGCCCCAAAGGGTTTCCAAGAAGCACTTGGTGGACTTGAACTGCCAGCCTTTTTGTTAGCAGCTGTAGCTCTTAACCACTACGGCACCAAGTTTTCTAACCTATAACGATATGTTAATCCTATAGGAGAATCTTGTTCAGAAGGAGAGAAATACATGAAAGAATTTCAGATTTTCAAGGGATTCAGAGTTTCTGGAGCCCTTGAGGCTGGGTGAACCCCTGAAACTGTTGCCCTGAACAATCTTTAAGTCTTAAACCCAAAGTGTCTTCTTAAAACCAGATAATAGTTTAGCTGACCTTGTAAAGGATGTGTATTTTGAACATTGTGCTCTGTTATTAATATTTATCTGAATCGATTACATTGATAATGGCAACTCAATACATTAACTACAAACCTTAGGGGACAGTGAATTAATGTTAATAGAAAAGAAAAGCTTGGAAAAGGAAGATGCAAGTGGTTGCATGACTCAGAGTATGATCAGTGTCAGTGAATTGCACATGTACAAACTGCTGAATTCTATGTTCTGCTGTGTATATTGTCAGCAACAAAAATAAAATAGATTATAAAAAGTAAAAAAGATGTTAATGTTTTCTGAGTCATGTTGTTGACTCATTGTGGTATGTGCGTGCATGTGTGTGCATCTCTATATGTGTGTGTGTAGACACAAGGACTGACAATTAGCTTGCGAACACATCCTAAAAAAAGTGCTACATATGTCATTCCTGAATATCACTATAGTCAACATCGAAGTACTCCCCTTGGGAAGCTTTGCGCCAACACCAGCACCTAGTCAACCCTTCATAGCAATTTTGGAACTTTTCCTGTAGTGGCCATCAAAGCTGTTGTCATACTACCCTTGATGTCCTGAGTGTCATCAAAATGTCTTCCTTTCAATATATGTTTTATCATCAGGTAAAGAAAAAAGTCACTGGGGGCCAGATCAAGTGAGTAGAGAGAGTGTTCTAATACAGTTATTTGTTTGCTAGCTAAAAACTCCCTCACAGACAACTATACAGTTAAGTTCACTAACTTACCACCATGCCACCATGAGCAATGACCCTTCCAGAAAGAGTTCCAAAATTGCCTTGAAGGGTGGACTAGGCACTGGTATTAGTGCATAGCTTCCCAAGAGGAGTACTTCGAACGTGGCCATAGTGATGATACTCAGCAGTGAGGTATGTAAAGCTTAGAACAATTAAGTTCGTGGATTTAATTGTCAGACCTTCCATATGGAAACCCTGCTGGCATAGTGCTTAAGTGCTACAGGCTGCTAATCAAAAGGTCAGTAGTTTGAATCCATCTTGGAAACCCTGTAGGGTAGTTCTTCTCTGTCCTGTAGGGTTGCTATGAGTCAGAACTGACTCGACGTCAATAATAGTAGTGTGTATGTATGTGTGTGTCTAAGTGCTATGGCTGCTAACCAAAGAGTTAGCAGTTTGAATCCACCAGGAGCTCCTTGGAAACTCTCTCGGGGCAGTTCAGCCCTGTTCTGTAGGGTTGCTATGAGTTGGAATTGATTTGATGGTGGCGGGTTTTTTATGTATTATGTATTTAGATCTTATTTTTTTCCTTCTCATGTAGGAACTGGAAATACAATGGTGAACAAAACAGTTGGTTCCTGCTCTCACAGAACTTAAAATTTAGCGAAGAAGAGAAAACCAAACAAGCAAGTACCAATTAAGTGTCATGAGGGTCTCAATTGGGCAAGTAAATGGTGCTAGTGAAAGGAAAGGGCCATTTAGCTGAAGCTAGAAGGATTGGGACCGAAAAGATATATAGAGGTTAACTGGCAGTCGTGGCAGAGGAGGGATGATAGCATTATACTGTGTCACTCAGATAGAAATGATGACAGATGGCGATCTAAAGGTTTGCGCAAGAAAGCGTGATCTGTTTGAAGACCTGAAAGAAGTTTGGTCTACGGCATAGCGTAGTGATTTGGGGTTAGATAGCCTGAGTTGGAATCCTTTCTCCACCACTTTCTAGCCTTGTGACTTTGAACAATTTTATTAACCTCTTTATAGTTCTTTTGAATTATATGCTTGTAATTATAACTGAAGGGTTTAAGATGCTTAATTATTGACACATAGTAAATACCAAGTATTTGCCTTTATAATGATAAAACAGCAGGAATAAGGAATTGGGAGCAAACAAGGAGTGGCCAAAGAGGAATATAGAAAAATAGAAGCCAGATGATGCCAGGGTTTTACAGACCATATTAAAGAGGAAAACTGATTTGTATGGGCACAGGGAAGCTGTTGAAGGATTCTTCATAAGAGAGTAATGGGTCAGATTAGTTTTAGAAGCGTCACTTTGGTTTTAGAGTGGAATGTACACTGGTTATGGTCAAGATTGGAGAAGGACCATTTAGGAGGTGATTAAAACTGGCTGAGAGAGGATGGTGGTTTAGACAGGTTAGTGGTAGTGAAGATAGAAGGGATAGTTGGAAAAGAAATTTAGAAAGAAGAACAGACAGTATTTGGTGCTTGGTTATGTTTGGCAGCAGGAGGAAGAAAGAAGGCACAGACCATGGCAAGTTGGTGAATCCTGATTCTGTTTACTGAGAAAGGGAACGGGAGGAGCAGGATTGGTATACACGGGATGGTATACACAGGATGTTCTCAGTTCAGTGTATTAACTGCCAAGGTAGTAGGAATGGATGGCTAAAATAAACAGAAAAAGACACACTGCCATCAAATTGGGTCCAACTTGTAATGACTCTACAGGTCAAAGGAGAACTTCCCCATATTTCCAATTTATCTTCTGTAAAATGATCTTGCCACTGCCTGTGTTTGTTCCCACGGTGGTATGGCGCAAAGAATACAAACAAATTAAGTATACACTGTGGAAAGATCTATAAAACCCAGGAATGTTTTAGAATTTAATGTCCTGATTTGAACTGCCAGCGTTTTGGTTAGCAGATGTAGCATTTAACCCACTATGCCACCAGGATTTCATGGCTAAAACAGAAGGGAGGAAACCCTTGCAAATGACCTTTTCCTGATTTTTCTAGACTTTTTAGAAAAGAAAATCTTTTCTAGATTTTTCTGCATCAGAAGACCTATTGGAGATGTGGTGGTTTCAGCAAGGCCTCAGTTTTCTCCCTTCAGCTCTTGTAATTTGGACTGCAGCTGCATTCATCTTTTCATACATCACTGCAATAACACTCCATCATGTCGACCCTGTTTTGCCTTATATCAGGTGAGTAAAATGTATTATTTTTATGGGAAAGTCCTTATTTTATGTCTCATTCATATTTTAACATAGAAGCCAGTATTTAATGTCAAATTCTAAAATTCAGATTTTACATTGTCATGAAAATGAAGGAAATTTTAAAAACAGCTTGTGTTGGGCCTTTTCTATGTGATAGAGAAATAAGGAAACCGAGGGATAAGATTCAATTAGTTAATTGTGGCACTTTAGTGCCTTATCTTCCAAATAAACATTTGAGGTTATCTCAGAAAATAGAATTGGATTTTTTCTCCCCAAAAATCAAAAAATGCTGCAAACAATACCAATATTAAAAGATATGATAAGTATTTATTAGTCTGCTTACACTGTGCTAGATAATGTTCTAAGACTTTTTCATGTGTTCAGTAATTGAAACCTTACTGTTACGCTCATTTTAGAGAGGAGGAAATGAAATCAGGGGAGTTGTTTTCCCAGGAGCATACAATGTGTAAGTGTTTGAGCCAAGATTCCAAACTGTCGTTGACTGTACAGTCAATGGCCACTCATAGTGACCTCTCGTGTGTCATAGAAGAATTGTACTCTCTAGGATTTTCAGTGGCTGGTTTTTTGGAAACCGAGATTCAACGAGATTCAAACCTAGGAAACTTGACTCTAGGGAGACTGGATTCGTACTCTGTTTATGAGATTGGACAATTAAGTTTGCAAACTCATCCTAGAAAGAGTACTGCGTACCTCGTTGTTGAATATCACTACTGTCACCTTTGAAGTACTCCTCTTGGGGAGCTATGCAGCGACATCAGTACCTAGTCCACCCTTCAAAGCACTTTTTCTAGGATGAGTTCACAAGCTTAATTGTCAGACCTCATATAATGGCAGATCTGATGGCCATTCCAGAAAAACAGTTCCCAAATGGCTTTGAAGGGTAGACTAAGTGCTGGTGTCAGTATTCAGCTTCCCAAGGGGAGCACTTCAAAGGTGACCATAGTGATGTTGAGCAGTGAGGGATGCAGCACATTTTTTTACGTTGAGTTTGTGAACTTAGTTGTCAGACCTCATGTATTGATTAGATCTTTCTGACAGATTAAATATTCAAAGCTTATCAGTAATAGATTTGTAACTCACAGTTACTGATTAGGTAAGTATGGCTTCACAATTACATGTGCTACGTTCATGACTTCCATTTTCTCCAGTTAAAAAAGCAACATGTGCACATTAGAACAAATATAAGCAATATCAGAGTGATTATAAAATAAAAAGTGGAAGTCCTTTCCCCACCCTCAGCAGTTTATGCTACCCAGAAATGATGCGTGGTTTGGTAATTTTTTTCCAGAATTTGGTTTGGTTTGTCATCTGTTTATTTACAAAACCTTTTTTTTCCCCACCTCCCCCTATCATTTTCCTTTTCCTGTCCTTTTCTGATCACCCTTAACTTTTTTTGGATTTTTTTGTTTTGCTTCATTTTTAGAAAATGATGCAATGTTGGTGGACAAATCACTTTTTTTTTATTTTTCTGGTAGAAACTGCTGTGATGACAATACCATTGCCTATATAAATTCACACCAATGCTAATGTTTATATGACATAGGTACCTAGAAGTAGGATTGCTGGATAGGTAATAAGACACCATCGTTTTTAGGAGGCCTTTGAAAGATCATCTTTCCATGTAGCTTTATGAAATACAGCTAATGAAATATATACATCTATTTTTTAATATGTAAATGTATATAACTATACGTGATGTATTTTATATATGAGAATATTACAAATATATACTTATGTATACATATATGGCCCTGGTGGTACAGTAGTTTGGTTTTTAAATATGCAGGATGCTTTAATTTGTTGTTGGAGTTTTATTTATTCATTTGTTTATCTTCTGTAAAATGATCTTGCCACTGCCTGTATTTGTTCCCACGGTGGTATGGCGCAAAGAATACAAACAAATTAAGTATACACTTTGGAAAGACCTATAAAACCCAGGAATGTTTTAGAATTTAATGTCCTGATTCTAGAAATAATTTGATAAATAATCACTGTTTACCACTCTGCTAGAGAAATAAGTGCTTAAGGAATCAATCTGTTCTTCAGGAACTCCAAGGAAAGATACATATGTAAGATTCGTGAGGGTACTTCATTATTTTGCTCCACTTCTAAGAACTTGTCTGTTTCCATTTTAAAGAACTTTTAATAATTTGCTTAAAAGGCTGTTGGTTCTTTTTCAGTTTCAGTTCTTTGATGGGACTGCATGTGATTTTCTGAGGACACCCTAGATACTTCCTTTTCTCCCCAGCTCTTCTGCTTTTCCACCCCTAACCCCATGAGCTTAATATTACCCTGGGATCTTTCTCCAGTGATCTAATAAATCTAAACTCAGTAGCAGTCATTTTGACTCCTCTTAGACTCATTTTCTTCATCTGTAAAATGATTAAACTAGATACTGTCCAGCATTCCTTTTTAGATATTAGACCATATCAAAAGACATGACCAGATGAAAATTTCACTTCAGAGGTAGTTCTCCTACAAGTGGGTGCCCCAGTGAGGAACAAGACTATCTGCTGGGGTCCGAGAAGAAAGAAAATGCTGAAACCTCTTTGTATACTTTTTAATTAAAAAAAGAAAAAAATGATATTTAAAATCTAATATTTAACATGCAGCCTTGGTGGCAAAGTGGTAAAGAGCTCGGACTGCTAACCAAAAGCTTGGCAGTTTGAGTCCATCAGCTGCTCCTTGGAAACCCTGTAGGGCAATTCTTTGTCCCGTAGGGTTACTTTGAGTCAGAATGGTCTTAAATGCACACAGCAACAGTATTAAATAGATGGAATGGTAATGTAATAAATACATGCTGAGACATTTTTCTGGTGATCTGTGAGCAAAGCATTTTGGTAGCCCCTGGGTTGCAGTGCTGTGCTGATGAAGTCATTAGCATGGCTGTTTTCATTTGTTGGCCGGTTTATGTCTTTCTATTTCAGAGCCAAAAGAAGGGGCATCCTTAGCCAATCATCTTGAGAATACATGCTGTTTTGCTTATTTATGGGCTAATACAAAAGTAGGAACATCTTTGGCATATGGCTATTAAAATTATGGAATTTTTTTCTGATTATAAGAAAATTCATGTAACATGCTTACAGTTTGGGAAATTGGAAAGAGAAAAAAAAACCCTAATCCCACACTCTGAAGATAATTAAAGAGTAGCAAAGTCATTTATATCATTTATTATTCTTTTTTTTATTATTCCTTCACAAATACAGTGTTTGTTTTATTTCGTTTTCAATTTTCATCTAAAGAGAATTTTTTTTTAATTGCAGATTTTTATTAAGAATGACTCCTGGAATTTTAGAGATGAAAGGACCAATTCTTAAAATTTATGTTTGGTATTTTCCTTTCCCTAAAACCCTTAGGAAATCACAGTTGTGTGGTGGTTAAGTGTTATGGCTGCTAACCAGAAGGTTGGCAGTTGGAATCTCCCTGGTGTTCCTTGGGAACTATATGGGGCAGTTCTGCTCTGTCCTGTAGTGTCGCTATGAATCGAAATCAACTCGATGGCTCTAGATTTTTGTTTTTGTTTTTGTTGAAACCCTTAGTCTACAAATTCACCAGATTTTACTGATTCCTTAGCAAAAGTGATTCTCTGTTTCTATCTCCATTGCATTGCCTTAGTGAGAATTCTTACTCTCACTTTTCTGTACTATCCAGTTCAAGGTCAAAGGTTTTGTCTTTTTTAATCTTTGTAGTATGCTGAGGGAAGGGAAAGAAACTAGCATGTGATGGGAGTCTCTTATGTGCCTGCTACTATGCTAGACCGTTTCATGTCTTGACACATGTGTCATTTCATTGTTACGTTGATCCTATGAGCTGAGAGGGAGTTAATAGCCTATATTGCAGCCGAAGGGAGAGAAAAAGTGTATCTCAGCTCCCTCAGTTCAATGGCTGGCATTTAATGTGGGTCTGTATATTCCTACCTCCCTGAAACATGGACATGTAAACAGATACTTGCAATGTATTGTAGTAAGTGGTGTGTGGACAGAATACAGAGCCCTGGTGTTGCACTGGTTAAGAGCTAAGGCTGCTAACCAAAGAGTGGGTGCTTTGAATCCACCAACCACTCCTTGAAGACCCTGTGGGGCAGTTTTGCTCAGCTCTGTAGGCCTCTTATGAGCTGGAGTGTACTTGACAGCAGGGGGTGGATAGCATGGGGTGGGTGGCATGGTGTGGTAGTCATTCGTTATCTGCTGGAGGAGTTTACAAAGACTGAAGAAAGGAGGGAACTCAAAGCTGGTCGTGAACGTGAGCTCTGTGAGAGCAGGGGCTTTGACTGTTTTATATGTCTTTATATTTCTGTCCCTAAATGGTGCCTGGCATATGGTAGGTGCTTGATTAATATTTTATTTGAATTAATTAGTTGTTGAATAATGATTAGGTGTTAACTGAATGCCAAGACAGTGTCAGTAGCAGGTACAAAAAGTAGAATTGTGAAAGGGTTTGTGGTCTTTAGGAATATTCTGGTGAGACAGATAAACACACCTGCCTGACTTTCAATAACATGATCTGAACATACTTAGTATACTAACTTTTTTGTTTTATTAGCTTATATTGATTTCTGTTATATGAGAAAGTAATAATCTCTAAGGGACATGAAAAGAAAGAGAAATCAGCAAGTGTTTGCCTGTTTTCTTCGTAAAATGATACAAGAATTGAACTTTTGGACTGTTAAAGAGAGAAAATGTTTGAATTAATTGCTTTTACTTTCTTATGTCTCAGAAGAAATACACTTGTGTATCTTATATGATAAATCCATACTCCTTTTTTTTCTTTCAGTGACACTGGTACTGTAGCTCCAGAAAAATGCTTGTTTGGAGCAATGTTAAATGTCACCGCAGTTTTATGTAAGTAATGATAGCCATCTTAAGGACTAAAAAGAACAGCTAAATGACTGTTTTTCTTTTTAAAGTATATTGTGTTACCCCTTTTACTTCTTAGTTATACTTGAGGCAGTGTCATCACTTAATTATTGATCACAGATACGCTGCTTTAAAAAGAACAGTTTCTAGAAGTTAAAATTGTAGAAATAGATCTTTTTTAATCTATAGGGCTATTCAGCTCTTTATCTAAATAAAAATTGTGAAATCTAAGCAAATATTCTCCAAAGCATTAAGTGAACTTCGTGAAGCAACCAGTAGAGGAAAAAGAGCTGTGGATGCAACTGATGACAACCAACCCAAACTAAATTCCTTTAGGATAAACAATTAGGTGTTTGGGAATAGAAATGGAAGCATATTTTGATTTCTAATGTGTTAACTCCAAAGGAATGGCATTCCTGTGATAGTACTTTTCATTTCTGTTTAGTGTTTATATCCTGAACTGAATTTTTATTAATGATTTGTTAAAAAATTGTTCCCATTGTTTGCTTGGGTCAAAAATAGATGTCTGGAAAATAATTCAGTTTACAAAAATTGTGTCTTATGATGCAGCTTTTCATTAACATGTCTACTATTTAAGGTAAAGCATGTCATTGTTACTTTTTCTATACTGCCAAGCTCTTTGGCAGTATTTCAGCAATGGAAAGTTTATTTTGGTCCTTCCTTGATAATAAGGTGGTAAAGTGAGCTTTTTTTCCTGTATAATTAAGTACTGTATCTAATTGAACACTGTATCTGATTAAGCCAAGTTGTAGTTCATTTGAGGTATTTTTTTTTTTTTGCCTATGACCATTTTATCCATATTCTGGAACTAATCACTTTTGACTTTGATGTTAATCATGTAAACTAGTTTGTGCTTTATATAGCACATACTATTAGAGATGCTCAGAAAACATCAAACTTGTGTCTTAAGTTTTATCCTCAATATTTGTTAAAATGATTCAAGTAACTTGTCAGTTAGGTGATGATAGCAGTAGGTACATAATACAGCTTTACAAGTTCTTTAAAATCAACAGATATTTTTCTTCTCTTCTAAGATGAACTGTGAAATGAAAATCTGTATTTCCTTAAATTTGTGACCTTTGTGAGTTCTTTTTTGGCAGCTTTCTCCTTGGTTGTTACATTGTTGTTTTTGGATTATCTTCTGCAGGCGTTGCTACCATTTATGTTCGTTATAAGCAAGTCCATGCTCTGAACCCGGAAGAGAGTCGAATCATCAGATTAAACAAAGCTGGCCTTGTTCTTGGATTACTGAGTTGCTTAGGACTTTCCATTGTGGCAAACTTCCAGGTTTGTGTCTCAGTCCAGCACAGACAGATACTTTTCCTGATGTATATAAATATAAATGTTAAAAGAGAAAACTGGAGACTTTCATTTTAATGCTGTTATTGTTTCTTTCCTTTAACAAAATAGTCTGTTTCCTTTAAATTCTTTGACTTCCCTTGAAAATAACCACATTCATAGTTAGAAAAAGGCTTTCTCGGTAATTAATCTCTTGAACAAGTATAAATTACTGTAACTTTTTTCTAGGGTCTACAGGACAGTTAGACTCTGGATTACCGCTTACCTGGGAATTATCACAAAGCCAAACAGGGAAAATTGATACCGATTATAAGTGATGGAAACCCCAGTTGCATAGCAGTTAAGTGCTACAGCTGCTAACCAGAAAGTTGGCAGTTAAAATCTACCAGGTGCTCCTTGGGAACTCATGGTACAGTTCTACAGTCTGTAGGGCCACTGTGAGTCAGAATCAACTCAACAGCAGTGAGTTTGGCTTCTGGTTTATATAAGTGATATGATTTCAGATTAAACATTTTTTGGATTTTTTGTTTGTTTGTTTGTTTTTTAAATATGCTTTGCAAGTTAGGTACACTCCTGTACCTATTTGATGTACTTGTTTAGATATTGGAGCCCTGGTATTTCAATAATTTAAGAGCTTGGATGCTAACCAAAAGGTCAGTGGTTGGAATCTACCAATACTCCTTGGAAATCCTATGGGGCAGTTCTACTCTGTTCTGTGGGGTCACTATGAGTTAGAATCAACTCAATGGCGATGGGTTTACAGATCTGTTTAGATATTACCATGGGTTGTCTGTATTTGTACGTGCCCAGCCTTGTACATGAAGAAGTAAAGGGAGAATCTGTAACTCCATCCTCTTTTTTTCTCAAGTAATTCTGACATTAAAGTAGCAGGCAGCCTTTAACAGGTACAGTAAAACCTGTGAAAACCGAACCAGTATGTAAAGTAGAAACCTGTCAGAGAAGGAAATATTTTCCACTAAAAAGAGGACTAGAAAAGTGGTAAAACTACATCCTGTCAAAGGAAGAAAATTTGCAAGGTCCAGCAAAACAAGGAAGCCTTGCTGAGTTCCAGCTCTCACAGGTTTCACTGTATTGGTAAGCTCTCTGTGTTCTGTTGACATTCTTTCAGATGAATTCCTGATACTTTGGCTGCATCCTGGCATATGGTGCTTTTTGATCAATCTCTATGGAACATTTATAGTTTCAGTTTACATGTTTGATAACATTTTTAGACATCTGACACCCATTCAGGCATAAATACAGACAAACAGTAAACTCACTATGCAAATATACATATAGAGATATATTTTCTTTTTGTTTCTCTAATGCTTCTGATTGGTCACTTGTTTTTCAGTAATGGTTAATACTAGTAGTTTCCATTAGTCCAAATGAACATTAATTAGGATAATGCTGACTGCTATAACAGATAAAGCCCCAAATCAGTCACATAATACTAGCTTTTCTTAACAGGAATCCAAAGCAAATGTCTAGTGAGCAAGTGGCTTTTCTCCCACAATGATTTAAGACCCAAGCACTTTCTGTCTTTGGACTCTGCCATTCCCTAAGGCCTATTGTCTTCTGCATCCAGCTGGCTTAAAGTATAAAGAGAGCACACAGAAAGCACAGCTGCTTCTTAAAAGCTTGGGCCGAGAAGTGATTCACATCATTCCATTGACGTTCCCATCCATTCTGTGGACGTTCCGTTCAGTTGCTAACTGCCAGCAGGGTTGGGAGATGTATTCTTGCTGGGTATTAGTTCCCAAGGACAATTCTGTACCATGGAAGGGGAAAAATTCTGGTGGACAGCTAGCTAGCTAGCTGTCTCTGCTCCAAACAGGATCTTGTCCTGCCTAATCAATTTCTATATTAAAAAATAGATTCTTTGGAATGTTTACTATTTACATGTGATGTTTTACTCTAATTGTCTCCCCCCCCATTTCAGATCTTTTTTTTTTTCTTATTATACTTCAAATGCAGGCTTACAGAGCAAATTGGTTTTTCATTAATTAACATGTACATTGTTTTCTGGTGTTAGTTCTCAACATCACAACATGGCAGCACTCTTGATCTTGAGTTCCCCATTTTCATTCTTCCAGCTTTTTTGCCCAATCCTGCCTTCTCATCTTTGCCTCTAGGCTGGTGTGCCCAATTAGTATCATTTTATGGGTTTGTCTACTCTTTGGCTGAAGGGTGAACCCCAAGAGTTAACTTGAGCAGTCAGTTATAAGGCTGCCCATGGACTGTGCCTTTGGGTTTCTCCAGTCTATGTCAGGCAATAAGTGTGATCTTTGTGTGTGTGTGTGTGAGCCTGAATTTTGTTGTAAATTTTTCTCCTGCTCTGTCTGCAACCTTCTGCTGTGATCCCTGTCAGAGCAGTCGGTGGTGATAGCCAGGCAGTATCTAGTTATTCTGGATTCAGCTGGTAGAGGCTGGGGTCATGGTGGTCCATTAGTTCATTGTCCTAATCCTTCCCTTGTGCTTCGGTTTTCTTCATTCTCCTTTGCTCCACATGGGGTGGGACCAGTCGAGTTGGAGATGGCTGCTCGCATGCTTTTAAGATTCCAAATGCTACTTACTGAAGTAGGATGTAGAACATTTTCTTCCCAAACTGTGTTATGCCAAATGAGCTAGATGTTCACCAAGACCATCATCCCCAGCTCTGAGTCCACTAATTTGGTCCCTCAGGGAGTTTGGATGTATCTGTAAAGCGTCTATGAATTTGCCTTGGTCAATTTATGCTGACTGAGCTTGAGTTTGGTATACTGTCTTAACACTTCCCTAAAGTTACCACTTAACTGTTGTCTAGTTAGTGCTGTTTTTCCCTCCCTACCCCTTCCCTTACTCATAAACCATCAATTATTGCTTCTTTCTGTATGCAAACCTTTTCAAGAGTTTTTACAATAGTGGTCATATGGCACCTGTCCTTTTGTGATTGGCTTATTTCACTTAGCATGATGCCCTCTAGATTCACCTATGCTGTGGGATGTTTTACAGATTCATCACTGTATTTTACTGTATGCCATCATTGTGTGCATGTCCACAGGTTGTTTATCCATTCGTCTGTTGATAGGCACTTAGGTTATTTCCATCATTTTGCTATTGTAGATAATGCTACAGTGACCATAGATGTGCCTATGTCTATTTGTGTGATAGCTCTTATCTCTCTAGGTTGTATTTCTAGGAGTAAGATTGCTGGATCATATGATACTTGTATTTTCTAGTTTTTAAAGTACGCTGTCATTTTTCAAAATGACTGTATCGTTTTATATTCCCACCAGCGGTGCGTACGAGTTCAGTCTCCCTGCAGCCTCTTCAACATGTGTTCTTTTCTGTCTTTTTTGATTCATGCCAGTAATGTCAGAGTAAGATGGTATCATTGTAGTTTTAATGTGCACTTATCCAGTGGCTAGTGATCGCGAGCATTTCCTCTTGTGTCTTTTAGCCACGTGAATGTTTTTGGTGAAGTGTCTATTCATATCCTTTTCCCATTTCTTTTCTTAAATTGTGCTTCAAGTAAAAGATTGCAGTTAAGTTAGTTGCTCATACAAAAAAGTTTATACACATATTGTTATGTGACTTTAGCTGCTAGCCCTGTAACATGACTGCACATTTCTCCTTTCTACCGCAGCTTTCCCTTTCTGTTCAGCCAACTTCCCTATCCCTTTCTGTCTTCTCATCTCGCCTCCAGGCAGGAGCTGCCCATTTAGTCTTGTGTGTCTGCTTGAACTAGGAAGCACACTCTTCATAAATATCATTTTATGTCTTGAGTCCAGTTTAATTTTTGTCTAAAGAGTTGTCTTTTACCCGTTTTTTAATTGGATTGTTTATCTGTTTTGTGTAGAGGTTTTGGATTTTCCTGTTAATTCCAGAGGTTAGACCCTTGTCAGATTTGTAATAGCCAGAATTTTTCCTCAGTCTGTGAGTTCTCCTTTTAATCTTCTGGTAAAGTCTTTTGATGAGTGTAAATATTTCATTTTTTTTTTAATTTTTATTTAACATGACTGAGTGAAAATGTACATTCCCGTATAAATTTACATGCCCACCTATATGCAGCTTCCACTGCTCTCCCTGTCCGGTGACTGCACACTATTCCTTTCTGCTCCATACATGTCTCATCCTGCCAACAGCCTCCTTCCCCCTCCTCTCCATCCACTCCCCTTCCTCCAGCCAGAGGTCAGCAAGATGATATCCTATAGATGTATAGAACCATAAGGTGCTTCCAATATATGGTCACTCTGCATTGCCAAGTCCAATTCATTCCTGTCCAAAGAGTGGACCTTTGTTATAATTTATGGGAAAGGGCAGCATAAGGGCCAGGGGCCTTGCTCTCAGAGGAACCCCAAAACTGCTGGACCATCAGTTGAGGTCTTTTAGTGGAGATCTCATGATGCACCCCTTTTTATTCTTGTGTTTCCAGTGAGACTCCTCTCTGTGAGCTCCATCGTGGCTATCACTGGTGGTGGCCAGGCACCATCCAGTTCTTCTGGTCCCAAATCGACGTAGGCACCCACTCTTGTGGGTCTCTCTGTCTTCTCGGTTGTCTTTACTGCATGTCATTTTGGTCCTCGGTGAGCATCCGTTCCTGCTGAGTTGGGACTATTTGCTGTCTCCTCATATGGCAGCATGGCAGCTTTTAAGACCCCAGACGCCACTCACCAATGTGGGGTGCAGAGAGCTCTCTTAGCAAAACGCTAATTGTGCCAATTGGCCTGGAATTCACCTAAGAGCATGGTCCCCCGCCCCCCGCCCCAGCTACTCTATCCTTGCAGTATTGAGTTAAGATGGAAGGAGTACTCAAGTTATGCTGAAGTCCACTTAATGTTGTTCTTGTTTCTAATGTGTGCTATCACCGCTTTCTCCCAAATAGATTTCAAGTAACTATCTAAAGTAAACCCTCCCCCCCACCGCACCTCCTTCCCCTCCCTTGCAGCTGTCAAAGAGTCTTTTCTTCTATACACAAGTCTGTTTTTGAGATCTTATCGTAGAGGTCTCATACAGTATTTGTCCTTTTGTCGCTGACTACTCTCACTCAACATAATGTCTTCCAGTTGAAACCAGGTTAGGAGATGTTTCCTGGAATCATCGTTATTCTTTATCATTGCGTAGTGCTCCATTGAGTATATGTACCACAGTTTACCTATCCATTCTTCTATTGTTGGGCATCTGGGTTGATTCCACCTTTTTGCTATCGTGGACTGTGCTGCGATAAACATTCTGGTGCATGTGTCCGTTGGTGTGAAAGGCCTTGAATCTGTAGGATATATTCCAAGTAGTGGAATTACTGGGTCAAATGGTATATCAATATCCATTTTTTTAAGGAAGCGCCAGATTGCCTTCCAAAGAGGCTGGACCATTTTGCAACCCCACCAACAGTGTAGGAGGGTTCCACTTTCTCCACAGCCTCTCCAGCATTTGTTGTTTTGTGTTTTCTGGATCATGGCCAATCTTGTTGGGTTGAGATGGTATCTCATTGTTGTCTTGATTTGAATTTCTTTAATAACTAAAGATCGTGAACATGTCCGCATGTGTTTTTTGGCTGCCTAGATCTCTTCTTCAGTGAAGTGTCTGTCCATCTCCTTTGCCCATCGCTTAACTGGATGGTTTATCTTCTTCTTCTTGATATTTTGTAGTATCTTATAGATTATGGAGATCAGGCGTCGGTCTGACATAGAGTTGCCAAATATTTTTTCCCATTCTCTGGGTGTTCTTTTAATTCTATTAATAAAGTCTTTGGATGAGCAAAAGTGTTTGATTCTTAATAGTTCCCATTTATCTATTTTCTCTTCTATTGATTGAGGTTTCTTTGACAGATTTTGGAGTCTGTCCTCATTGTGTATTAAAACTTCCATTGTTGTTCCTACCTTTTCTTGGATGAGCTTTATTGTTTTAGGTTTGATATTTAGGTATTTTATCCAGTTGGAGTTGTTTTTTTGTATAAGGTATAAGATATGGATCTTGATTCAGTTTATTGCAGATAGATAACGAATTTTGCCAGCATCATTTGTTGAAGAGACTGTTTTTACCCCAGTTTAATGTCTTAGGGCGTGTGTCGAATATCAACTGTTCACAGACAGATGGTGTCATCTCTGGGGTCTCAATTCCGCTCCATTGATCGATCTGTCTGTTCTTGTGCCAGCACCAGGCTGTTTTGACCACTGTGGCAGTGTAGTATGCTGTAAGGTCTGGTAATGAGAGGCCTCCCAGTGTGCTCTTCTTCTTTAGTAGTACCTTACTTATCCGGGGCTTCTTCCCTCTCCAAACAAAAGTGGTGATTTGTTTCTCCATCTCATTAAAAAATGATGCTGGAACTTGTATTGGGACTGCATTATATAAACAAATTGCTTTGGGTAAAATAGACATTTTCACAATATTAAGTCTTCCTATCCATGAGCAGGGTAGGTTTTTCCATTTATGCAAGTCTCACTTAGTTTCTTGTAGTAAGGGCCTGTAGTTCTCTTTGTAAAGGTCTGTTGTTTCTCTGGTTAGATTAATTCCTAGGTACTCTATCTTCTTAGGGGCTATCGTAAATGGTATTGATTTGATAATTTCCTCCTTAACAGTCTCGTTGTTGGTATAAAGGAATCCTACTGATTTACTTATGTTTATCATGTATCCTGAGACTTTGTCAAACTCCTCCATCAGTCCGAGTAGCTTACTTATAGATTCCTTGGGGTTCTCTGCATATACAATCATATCATCTGTGAACAGGGAGATTTTAACTTCCTCTTTGCCGATGCAGATGCCCTTTATTTCTTGGTCTTGTCTAATTGCTCTGGCTAGAACTTCTAGCACAATGTTGAATAGGAGAGTTG
Organism: Heterohyrax brucei; assembly: GCA_028571685.1. Taxonomy (NCBI): domain Eukaryota; kingdom Metazoa; phylum Chordata; class Mammalia; order Hyracoidea; family Procaviidae; genus Heterohyrax; species Heterohyrax brucei. Next base: position 160,471,039 of record CM053140.1, on the reverse strand, counting down.
AGAGTGGGCATCCCCGTCCAGCTCCTGATCTCAAGGGAAAGTCTTTTAGTCTTTCTCCATTCAGGATGACGTGGGCAATTGGTTTTGTATAAATGGCCCTTATTGTGTTGAGGAATTTGCTGTCTATGTCCATTTTGCTAAGAGTTTTTTCATGAACGGGTGCTGGACTTTATCAAATGCCCTTTTGACATCAGTGCACAAAATCAGGTGATCCCTGTCTTCCATGTTACCCATGTGGCTAATCACATTAACCGTTTTCCTGACATTGAACCAGCCTCGCATCCCCAGCACGAATCCCACCTGGTCATGATGGATCATTTTCTTAATAATGTTGTTGTATTCTGTTGGCAAGAATTTTGTTGAAGATTTTTGCATCTAGGTTCATGAGTGACATTGGTCCGCAGTTCTCTGTCTCTGTTGGATCTTTCCCTGACCCAGGCATCAGGGCCACGCTGGCCCCATAGAACGAGCCTGGGAGTACTCCATCCCCCTCTATACTGTGAAATAGCCTCAGCAGTATTGGGAACAACACCTCTCCAAATGCTCGGCAGAATTCTGCCGTGAAGCCATCTGGGCCTGGACCTTCCCTGGTTGGCAGTGTTTTGATCACATTTTCAATCCCTTCCTTTGTGATGGGTTTATTAAGTTGTTCTGCTTCACGTTGTGATAATCTGGGCAGGTGGTATGAGTCCAGGAACCTGTCCATTTCCCCTAGGCTTTCAAATTTGTCAGAGTACAGTCTCCCATAGTATTCTGTCATGATATTTTTGATTTCTGTTGCATCTGTGGTGACAACTCCCTTCTCATTTCTAACTTGGGTCATTTGTTTCCCTTCCTGCTCTTCTTTAGTAAGTTTAGCCAGTGGTCTATCAACCTTGCTGATCCTTCCAAAAAACCAGCCTTTGGTCCCTTCAATTTTTTTAATTGTTTTTCTATCCTCTAATTCATTTAGCTCTGCTCCAATTCTTATGATCTCATTTCTTCTTGTGCCCGAGGGGTTCCTCTGCTGCTCTCCCTCCACTTGTTCAAGCTGTAGAGTTAGTTCCTTGATTTGGTTTCTTTCTTCCTTCCAGATGTGTGCATTTATGGAGATAAACAGACCTCTGAGCACTGCCTTGGCTGCATCCCACAGGTTCTGGTAGGAAGTGTCTTCATTCTCATTGGAATCCATGAATTTCTTTAATTCATCCTTGATTTCCTCTATAACCCATGTTTTTTTGAGCAAGATGTTGTTCAGTTTCCAAGAGTTCCACCCTCTATCTATGTTTCTGCCATTGATTTCAACTTTTATGGCTTTATGATCTGAGAAGATGCTCTGCAGTAATTCAGTGGTATGGATTTTGTTGAGCATTGCATTATGGCCTATCACGTGGTCAATTCTGGAGAATGTTCCATGTGCACTGGAGAAGAAGGTGTAGTTGTCTGCTGATGGGTGGAAAGTTCTGTATATATCAATGAGGCCCAGTTGGTTAACTGTGTCAACGAGGTCTTCTGTATCTTTACTGAGCTTTTTTCTAGATGATCTGTCTAGTAATGAGAGTGAAGTGTTAAAGTCTCCCACCATTATTGTGGAGTCGTCTAACTCTCTTTTGAGAAATATTTCAGTTTTAGAAGATCCCAGTTATCTAGCCTGTCTTCTGTGTATTGTTAGTTATGGTTTTTATCCTATTTATGCCATTTGTTGGGGGCCCTGGCATTGACCTTAGTTTTTCTTCTATGATCTTTGTAGTTTGTAGTTTTATAATTAGATCTTTGATCTATTTTGAATTAGTTTTTGTGTATGGTGTAAGCTATGGGTCTTGTTTCAGTTTTTTACGGATGGGCATCTAGTTTTGGCAGTATCATTTGTTACAAAGACTGTCTTTTCCCCCCACTTAATGGACTTTGGTGCCTTTAGGTGGATAAATTCATATCTCTATTCTTGATTCTGTTTCATTGGTCAATATGTTTGTCATTTTACCAGTGTCAGACTGTTTTGACTACTGTAGCTCTATAATGAGTTCTGAGGTCAAGTACTATAAAGCCTAATACTTTATTCTTCTTATTCATTAGTGCTGTACATCTCTGAGGCCTCTTTCCTTTCTGTGTAAAGGTAGTGATTAGTGTCATCCATCTTGTTAAAGAATGCTGTTGATGTTTGATTGTATTGTATTTATTGATCACTTTGGGTAGAATTGATGTTTTTCTCAATGTTGAGTCTACCTATTTATGAGCATTGTGTATTTTTACATTTAGGTAGGTCTCTTGGCTTCTTCCAGTAGTATTTTGTAGTTTTCTTCATATGGGTCTTATATGTCCCTGGTTAGATTTATTCCTAAGTATTTTATGGGGGAGTGGTGCTGTTATAAATGGCATTGCTTTCCTGATTTCATAGTTCTCCTTACTCATTTATAGGAATCTGACTGATTATTGTATGTTTATCATGTATCTTTCTACTCCACTGAATGTTTCTGTTAGTTCTGGTAGTTTTGGGGGAGGGATGGAGGGGGTGAATTCTCTATGTATAATATCATATCATCCATAAATAGTGATAGTTTTATTTCTTCCTTACCAATTTGAATGCCCTTTGCTTCTCTTTATTGTTCTGTTGTTCTAGCTGGAACTCTTCAGCACAGTGTAAGTAAGAATGATGCTAAAGGGCTTCCTTGTTGTGTTCATCTTTTCAAGGGGAATGTTTTCAGCCATTGAGAGCGATGTTGGATGTTGGTTTCCCTTTATTATGTTGAGGAATTTCCCTTCTAGGCTTAATTTATTGAGTGCTAGTTTAGATCACTTATGGTGTTTCTATAAACTGTCCATTTCCTCCAGGTTTTCAAATTTGTTTGTAATGGGTGTTGGAATTTGTCTGATGCCTTTTCTGCATTATATGAGATTGAATTCTGTTGGCTAGAATTTTGAGACTTTTTGTATCTGTATTCATAAGAGATGTTGGTCTGTAATTTTCTTTCTTTGTGGTATCTTTGCCAGTATTGGTAGCAAGATTATGCTGGTTTTATAGAATGAATTTGGAAATATCTCTTCCTTTTCTATATTCTGAGATAATTGGAGTAGTACTGGTGTGAGATCTTCTCTGAATGTTTTGTAGAAACTTCCAGTGAAGCCATCTGGGACTGAACTTTACTTGGTGAGAGTTTTTGATACCACTTTTTCATTGTTATGTGTCTATTTAGATTTTTTAACCTCAGTTTGTGCTAGTTTAGATCAGTCATGTGTTTCTGTAAATTGTCCATTTCCTCTAGGTTTTCAAATTTGTTGGACTATAGTTGTTTATAGCACTTTGTTGTGATCCTTTTTATTTCATTTAGGTGTGTTGCAGTATCTCACATTTCATTTTTTATTTGGGTTATTTGCTTCCCCTCCTGTTTTTCTTTTATCTGTTTGGCCAATGGTTTGTTAAGACTTTTGTTGATCCTTTCAGAGAACCAGCTCTTGGTTTTGTTGATTTTTTTTGTTGTTGTATTTTTCTCTTCTCTATTTTATCTATTTCTTTTCTTGTGGCTGTGGGCTCCTTTTTGCTGTTCTCTTTTTATTTGTTCAAGTTGTATAGCTAATGGTTTGATTTTGTCCTTTTCATCTGTATTGAGTTGACTTCTTAACACCTACTGTCCTGTGTCTGAGAGATTTTAACATGATGTATTTTCATTATCATTTCATTCTAGGAACTTTTAAATTCTGTCTTTGATGTCTTACAACCCAAACTGTTTTTTCACACAAACCATAACCATTTGCTGTCTTGTTGATTCAGACACCCGGGGAGCCAGATGTTATTCGGTTGCCGTGTATTGTTTATTTTATTTTTTTCATGCTTTTCTGTTATTAATTTCTACTTTAAGGCATTGTGATAAGAGAAGATACTGTCTCGTTGTTTTAGGCTTTATTGAGGATTACTTAGTGGCCTAAAATGGGATTTTATTCAGAAAAATGTTCCCTGTGCATTGGAGAAGAATGTATACTTTGCTGCTATTGGGATAGTGTGTTGTACCTGTCTACGGTCAAGTTTGTTAATTGTGGCTTTTAGATCTTTTGTGTCTTTGTTGAGTTTCTACCTGTTCTGTCCTTTACCAAGAGTGGTGTGTTGAAGCCTCCTTCTGTTACTGTGAAACTGTCAGTCTCTTTCCAGTGCTATTAGAATTTGTTTTATGTACTTTGGAGCCCTTTCATTGGATGCATATGTATTTATTATGGTTATATTCTAATGGTCAATTGTCCATTTAATCATTTTCTGATGACCTTCCTTGTCTTTTATAATGGATTTTGTTTTAATGTCTATTTTTTATCTGAGATTAATGCCATTCTTGTTCTTTGCTGGTTGCTTTATGTATTTTTTTTCACTGATTTTTTTGAAACATTTTTATGCCTTTCTAAGTGTGTATGTCACAGACAGCCTATTGATAGGTCCTGTTTTTTAATGTGTTCTGTCACTCTGCCTCTTTATGGGTGCATTTAACTCATTTATATACAGTGTGATAAAAAAAACCAGTGCCATCAAGTTGGATTGGTATGAGTTTATTGCTGCCATTTTGTACTAATTTATTTATTTGTTTGTTTGTTTATTTATTGTGGTGCCGATGTTTTCTTTTGCCTCTTAGTCTCCTACACTAAGTTATTTTTGTGGACTTCTTCCTTTGCTTCTTCTTTTTTTTTTTTTGCAGGTTTTGTGTTTGCTAAGACTTGACGCTTTTCTCTTTACTTTGATGAGTAGGTTTCTTACCTTTCTTTGTGGTTACCTTGTAATTTACCCCGTCTTGCTATTTATTACTTGATAACACCTTTACTTTCTCTCTATTTGAAAGTTCTGTTCCTACACTGTTTATTTACTCTTATGGTCCTTATTGTTATCGTTTACATACTGCCCTCAGGTTCCCTGTTATAAGCCTTTGAGTTCTGTTAGGTTCTTGGAAGTTCATTACCTAGGTTGGTGTCTGGCTCATGCTATCCCATTTATGAGACTGATGTTTTTGGATCTGTAACTGAAAGTCTCTCTGTAATAGTTCTTGTAAGTTTGGTTTTTACAAAGTCCTTTAATTTCTCTTTTTCTGGTGGAAATGTCCTAATTTGCGATTATATTTGAGAGAGCATTTTGCAGGATATAGTATTCTTAGTTGGCAATTTTTTCTTTCACCACAGTTTATAAGGGTAGGTCACTTAGATGTGGTGCAGTAGTGCAGGCACAGTCATGGATAAGGCTTAGGAATGGTTGGTTTGTAGCCTGAACCAGGTGCAGCTGGGAAGGCTGGGGTCATTGTGGGCCGGGGTCCTATAATCCACTCTGGTGGTGCTTGGGGACACAGAGCTCAACATGCTGTCAGATGGGCAGGAGAGAAGGGAGAGGATGTGATGCGTGGATCTAAATGGTTAAGAGAAAGTGGAGAGAGGTAGGTGTGAGGAAACAGTACAAGAAAACAAAACAAGGAAAAAAAATGAAGGAAAATAAAATAGATGTGCACAGGAATGGAGCTGAGGTGGGGCAGTCTCAGGGAGACCTTGGGCTGGTAGTTCTCCAGCTGAGCAGTGAGGCCGAACCTGTTAAGAAGGGGCATCGGCAGCACATCGTAATACCTTGGTTTGACATAGGAAAGGAAAGATTGGAAAGAATGAAGCAACAAAAAAAACATGGTGATAAGGGAGCTGGCTGTTGGGGTGGGGTGGAATCAGCTTGGCAGTGAGCTAGTGTCTGTTCCTGGCTGGCACAGCATGTCCCTTCAGGAAGGGGCAGGGGCTATACAGGGCCCAAGTGGGAGGCAGAAAGTAAGTGGAGAAAGGAAAAGGTAACAGTATAAAATAAGGCACTGAAGTAGCTGGCTAGTGGGGCAGTGCAGCTTCAAGCAGGCCTTGCTCTAGTTGTTCTCTAGCTGAACGGTACAGCACGGCCCGTCAAGAAGGATGGATGGCACAACGGGCTAGGTTGGGTGGCAGAAAGGAAAGGAAGCAGGCAGAGGGAGAAGAAGAAAACTAAAAAAGAACAAAGCAAACAAACTAAAATAATATTGCACTGCAGGAGCTAGCCAGTGAGGTCTGTGCAGCATGGGAAGGCTGTAGGCTGGTACCTATCTGTCTACCAAATGGTGTGGCATGGCTCTTTAAGAAGGGGTAGGAATGGTGCACAGGGCTATGTGGGTGGAAGACAGGAATGGAGAAAAAGAGAAACAACAACAATAACAGATGGTGCTTAGGCAGTTGGTTGGTAGGGGCAGCATGGATCCAGGGAAGCCACGTATCAGTGGCTTTCTAGCCAAACAATCTGTCACAGCCCATCCAGAAGGGGCACAGAGGGCCATGGAGTTAGTTGGGTGGGGAAAAAAAAGGAAGGGAGGAATAGTAAGTGAAGAAGTACAAAACAAACAAAATGATATGATGCTGAAGGAGCTGTCCTGTGGGAGTGGCACAGACCCAGAGAGGCTGTGTGCCCCTGGCTGTTTAGCTGAACAGTGTAATGCTGCCTGCCAGAAAGAGGTGGGTCCGGCACCTGTGGCTAGGTGGAAAACAAAGAAAAGGAAGGAAAGAAGGGGAAGAAACAGAAAAAGCAAATGGTGTTAAGGGTGGCATGGAATCAAGTAAGCCATGCCATGGGCTCTCTGGCCCAGCAGTACAATGTGGCCCATCAAGAAGGGACAGAGGTGGCACACAAGGCTAGATGGGTGGGCAGTAGGAAAGGATGGAAGGGAGAGAAAGAAGAAGCAGAGAAAAAAATGGCGCTGAGGAAGCCTGCCTGTCAGGGTGGCGTGGAATCAGGGAGGCCGTGCTGTTGGGTCTCTAGCTGAGCAGTGTGGTACATACTGATCAGAAGGGTTGAGGATGGTGCACAGGACTAGCTTGGTGGGAGAAAGGAAAGGAAGGAAGAGAGAAAGAAGACTCAAGAAATCTTTAATATTAAAAAATGACACTGGAGGAAGTGGCCTTTGTGGGCAGGGCAGGCCCCGGCAGCAATATGTTGGTGTCTCTCCAGCTCAGTGACTGTGGCCTGTTGGAAAACAGTGGAGGCCATGTAGAGGGAAGAAAAGTGATGAGTGAGAAAGCATGTATTCCTGGTTACCAGTACTTGTCTCCAGTTGGGAGCTCTGTGAAGTTGCCCTCTTGCACTCCCTATCAACCATTCTTGTGACTGAGGCCCAAGATCATGGATCCATACCACATTGGATGATAAGGGACCTCCACTCCACAGCTCTCCTTATTCTCTCTCATCTGTCAGTTTCGTATTCGAATGGATGCTTGATCAAGTTCCTGATACCTTCACTTGACACCTGCAGTTCCAGGTTGACGCTTGTATCTGGTTTACTTAGTCTTTCAGGTCTTTGCTATGGAGGGATGGCTTGGTGCTTCTGTCCTACAGTGTTTCCTAGTTTAATCTCCAGTTGTGCTTTTAACGTTATCATCATCCACATGCTAAAAATGAATCCCTAAGTTACCTCCACATTTTTCATACTCCAAAAGAAAGAAAGAACAAGCCCATTAATGTCAATTCTGACTCATAGCAAACACATAGGACAGAGTAGAATTACTCTGTGGAGTTTCCAAGGCTGTAACCTTAATGGAAGCTGACCACCACATGTTCTGGGGAGTGCCTGGTATCTTTGAATGGACTCCCTTTTGCGTAGCAGCTGAGGACTTAACTAATGTGCCATGAGGGGTAGCATTTTTAACACTACTTCATTAATAATCACTGTGGTTACACAACCCAATAAGTTTCTAACCTGATAGCACCTACCCATGTTGTCGTTCTCTTACCTTCACTTACCTGCCATGACTGTTTATTATTATATACTTCTTTGTTGTATTTTCAGCTTTCATCCCAATTCACTGTCACCGCAGGAGTCCCATTGCCTTATTTTGAATCAGGTTACTTTTTCATTCTTGACTGCATTTCTTTCCATGAAATTTTGTAATGTCTTCTTTATCTTTCTGTCACTGAAAGCTTCATTGCTGGGGACTGTCTATAAAGCTGACCCTGTAGCATTACCTGAGTATTGAGTAGTCTCCTTCCTTTCTAAAAATAAATGATTACTATTATATTTAACGTAGTGAATACATTGCCTCCTCACCCCCTTCCTTCCTTTCTCTTGTAGAAACAAACTTTAGTTGATTCATATAGAGCGAACTGTGAACAAACCAGGTCTATAAATATAATTTAGTTCTAGGGCTTCACATAGAAGAGAAGCTAGCGCTGTGACTGACTAGAGTAAGAGCTCACTGGTTTTATTTCTTAAATATTTTGTGATTGTATCTTCTTTTCCATTTCCCTTTCTCCCATCTCCTCCTCAATTTATATCTCATCAGCTGTCATCTGGATTATTCCCAGAGCCTCCTCAATGATTTCCTTGCAATCATTCTGAAGTCTTTCTAATCATTTCTACATACTGCAGCCAAAGTGGTCTCTTGAAAATGTATATGCATCTGCCTATTTCATTGCGCCCCTGCTTAAAGCTCTGCAGGTCTGAAGTTGCATGAAAAGGTATAATTAAGAGAGAAGAAAAAAATTGGTAAACTGCCAAACTGCAAAATTAACTCCATGATCTTAGATGATGTAGTTGCTGTTTGCCTTTCCAGCCTCATTCTTTACCATGCTCCTCCCTGATGTCTCCGTTGTACATACACTGGCCTTTTGTTGTTGTTTGTTTCTTACATAAGATGAACTAATGTAACTCCATTTCATGTGCTGTCTCCTCTTGGACTTCTCACATCCCCCATGCCTAAATCTTTAAGATCACTGTGCATACTACAAGGTCCGTTGATTCAGTTTGTGAACTTAATTGTTTTAAGTGCTATGTACTTCACTGCCGAATATCACCCCACTCACCTTCAAGTACTCACACTGGGAAGCTATACACTCCAGCATCTAGTCCATCCTTAAAAGCAGTTGTGGAACTCTTTCTGGAATGGCCATTGTGCACAGTGGCGAGGTGCCAAGTTCGAGAACTTAATTGTATGGTTGTCTGTGAGGGAATTTTTAGCCAGTAAGCAAATAACTGTATTGAAACATCCCCCCTACTCATCTGATCTGGTCCTGAATGACTTTTTTCTTTACCTGAAGATAAAGGAAATATTGAAAGGAAGACATTTTGATGATATTCAGGACATCAGGCGTGATATGACGATAGCTCTGATGGCCGTTCAGAGAAAGAGTTCCAAAATTGCTTTGAAGGGTGAGCTAGGCAGTGGCATTGGTGCGTAGCTTCCCAAGAGGAGTACTTTGAAGGTGGCTGTAGTGATAAATTCAGGTATATAGCACTTTTTCTAGGTTCATGAACTTGTCAGTCCTCTTATACATCCTCAAGGAAGTCTTTTCTGTGAGCATTACTCCAATATATTCCAAATTTTTTTGTGTGTGTGTTCTGCAAGCTGCTGGCAGTGATTTCTTTGTAAGACTTAGTACCTATTGCCATCGAGTTGATTCCACCTCATAGCAACCCTTTAGGACAGAGTAGAACCACCCCATAGAGTTTACTTACTTTATTAATGTGCTGAAGGAAAATGATTTCAGAAGAGAAGTCAGTGTACCATATGTTTATGGTCAATAAGGGATGCTGAAATTAATTTGCAGATGGATGCAAAGTTACTAAAAATATTCAGTATCTACAGGATGATGATCAGTAAGTTTTAGTTCTGTGTCTACATGTAAATTCTGTCATTACAGAATTTTTCTCTATAAAGTGGCTTGATCAAAACCACATAAAAGCCCGTGTTCCCATAGAATCAGAATGCTCAGAGGCTGTATTTTTATTTCAGGTTTTTTATACTTGTCCCTGTAATTTCTAACAGTAGAAAGTAAAATGTATTCATTGGGAATACTGCTAGATAAAAGCACAGTTTTTTAATACTTCCCTTTCACTTATAAAAATATAATAAATGCTTTCTTCATTCTGTATTTTTATTTTCCAATCACAGGATTTTGTTGATGCAACTGTATACTGTCTACAAGTGGGAACTGATCAGATCATATCTCTGTTTAGCTCTAGCAATATATATGAGAATACCTTTAAAGGATTCTCCCTTACTTTTCCCCCTCTTAGCCCTAAAATAGTTGTTTTTATTTTTGCCTGTATCTTTCCCACCTTTATCCATACGCATAGATAAATTCACCAAATTATGAACCAAGAAAATATTACAATTCTATGTTAGGTTTTGAGGATGATGAATTTTTGCTCGTCTCTTTGTTACCCATAGTGGTAACAATGGTGGATTGTTTTTGCCTTCCTGATACTTATTGTTAATTGCCCCAAACAGAAGCCAAACATACTGCCGTCAGGTCGAATTCTGACTGAAAGCCCTGTAAGACAGAGTAGAACTGCTCCATTGGGTTTCTAAGGCTACAATCTTTATGGAAGCAGACTTCTTTATCTTTTTCCCATGTAGTGGCTGGTGAGTTTGAACTTCCCGCTTTTCAGTTCACAGCTCAGCACTTTACCCACTGCACCACCAGGACTCCTTCCCACCAAGGCTCCTTTCTGTTGCCTATTACTGTACCCCAAACTATATAGAAATAGTCCTTTTTCTCTCCAAAAAAAACCTCAATGCCATTGCAAAATAAATTGTCACTTTTTACTTCTGCATACTAGAAGTCACCTGTAACCTTGACCTGAGAAGACTGGGCTCAGAACTAGCAGTAGTGTTTGTGAATTAGCACAGCTGACTGTTAAAGGAGAAATCAAAGCGCTGACCTCTCTCATTACCTTAATTGGTGAGACTCCTCTGTGCTAAAAGCTGTATAGTGCTTTCTCAGTCAAGGAAAATACAGTAATTGAGCAAAAATGTCTATATGTGGAATTTTTGGAGACCTCCTGTTGTCACCAGCAGAAGCTGAATTTTAATATTAATATTAAAAAGTAAAATGTAAGTGGATACTGGTAAGAGTAAGGTAAAGGAGAAAAAAATTGTGATAATCGCTGTTATCAGAAACCTATCACACTAGAGCTATTTCTTGACTCTCTAAATTTATGTTGTAACTCCCCTACCCCCGGCACTCAAGGCCGTAATAATCTGTCTTAGCTTGAGCTATTCATTTTTTATAACTCTTATCACCACTGATAGCATACTGTGTAATTGATTTTTTTTACATTTATTATTTATTGTTTGTGCTCTCTCACTAGAATAAACTCTGACTTGTTTTTTTGTGTGTTTAATCCACTAATATTTATCTATCCAAGGACTTAGAACAGAGCCTGACACATTATTAAAAAACAAAAAAGCACACCTGTTGCTGTTGAGTCGATTCTGACTCATAGCAACCCTATAGGACAGAGTAGAACTGCCTGAAAGGTTTTCCAAGGAACAGCTGGTGCATTTGCACTGCTGACATTTTGGTTAGCATCCATCCATAGCATTTAACCACTACACCACCAGGTTTTTATGACACATAGTAGGGACCCAATAAATATATTATTAAATGAGTATGTGGTATCATGTTTTCAGTAGTGGCATATGAAATAGTTTGGTTTTACTGTAATCCTCAGATTTATATTACTATGAGGAAAATTATTTCTGGAAGTGATTTATTCATAAAATCTGCAGAGCTTTTCCACTTAATAAATGCCTTGTTGAAGTCTCTCACTTGTGCTTTTAAAAGTTGTGTTACCAGTGTATTGTGAGTTTCATTTATTTATTCTTTGTGTTTCAGAAAACAACGCTTTTTATTGCACATGTAAGTGGAGCTGTGCTCACCTTTGGTCTGGGCTCATTGTATATGTTTGTTCAGACCATCCTTTCCTACCAAATGCAGCCCAGAATTCATGGCAAGCAAGTCTTCTGGATCAGACTAGTGGTGGTTATCTGGTGTGCAGTAAGTGCATTTAGCAGTATCCTTGGCTGTGAAAATTGGGCTATGCTCGGAGAGACTAGAATAACAAAGTGAGACCCGTGGTACATTGCAAGCAGCCTTTTTTGTGGGAGGGATTCTTGGGTTAATAACTCCAAATTAATGGATTTGAAACTCAGAATTCACTTTGCCCCTATGATCTTAGTAACTAAGTTGGGAACAAAGATAATATTCAGTTTGAGCATACTTCGAAAATGTGAAGGATGCATTAATGCCTTACCTGAGAACAGTTGCCCAGCAGAGCTTATAGTAGAGTTGCTAATATACTGAGCAGAGAGGAGGGCTTGACTGTGAGGACCGTTTTGTAATGATCTTCTGGGAATGCTTTTAATTTGACAACTACTGTAATGTTAAGTGTTTGAAAAATTTGGTTTAGACCTTTGCAGCAAATATCTGAGTAATCCTGGATGTTTGAAATAATTTTCATTTTGAATCAGATTTAAATTTACAGGTCATCTCTGAGATTTTTCCTTAACTTATTTCTTTATAGTGCTGACATGCTCATCCCTTTTGTACAATGGCAGTTTTGGCACTGATATAGTTCAGAAACTCCATTGGAACCCTGAGGACAAAGTAAGAACTTAGTGTCTATAAAACGTAATTGTATGTTAAAGATGACTATTGTAGTAGACTTTGCCATATTTTTTATTTCGAACTAGTGATGAAACTTTTTCAGTAGAGTTTCACTTGAGTATTGGGGTTATTTTCTAGACATTGTAGAGCTTATATAGAACCATCCATATTCTGTCAGCTGTAAACAGTAGACATTTTCAAGGCATGAAAAGGATTGTGATGATGAAGAATTTTCTGAGAAATAGACTCACCTAAGTTGGATATGGAGCCTCAGTGGCCCGATGGTGAAGAACTTGGCTGCTAACCAAAAGATCAACAGTCTGAATCCACCAGTTGCTCCTTGGAAACTGTATGGGGCAGTTCTGCTCTGTCCTGTAGGGTTGCTATGAGTCAGAACCGACTCTACTGGAACAAAAAGAAAAAAAAGTGAATATAGTATACAGTATACCCAGCTGAGACCTTTGTCATTAAAATTCTCATTTTCTGTGTTAACTCTGTTACCTGGAAGTTTATTAAAGACTGCATTTAGGTTCCAGTATACTGGATACCTGAATTAAGATAGCATCTTCAATCCTGAGACTAAAAGGAGAAAGGATAGATACTAAAATTAGTTTTTCTGTTTTTCGCTAGCCACTCAATAGTATTCTATTTTAAGTTATCTTTTAAGAATTGGCTCTGAATAGGACATATTTTGTGAGGATGAATAAATGAACTAATTTACTAGATTCTTCTGTTCTAAAAATAGCAGTTACTAAGTTTATCATGAGTATCTTTTATGAAATCTTTTAATGGCATCTTGTACACATTGTGGCTGTAGGAAAGGCAGTAGCTCCTGGATTATAGGATAGAAATGCTTCTGTTTCTTCTTTTAGTTACTCCAATGGAAATTTTGTTTAGAAGAAACCAAGATACCTCATCACTCTACAAGATGCTCCTCTTTTTCCCTTTAATTCTTGAGATAGGTTGAATAAATAAAGTGTTGATTTTTGGAAGGCAGAGCGATACACAGGAATTTTAAGGTTTTTATGGAGAGAAGCTGTCAGTTACTAGAATGAAATCTCACGGAACTTTTCTCCCCGTCCCTGAAGGGTTACTTGCTTCACATGATAACCACTGCAGCCGAATGGTCCATGTCATTCTCCTTTGTGTGCTTTTTTCTGACTTACATTCGTGATTTTCAGGTAAGAAAACACAGAATTGGATTTAGATGGAGTCAGTTCTCCTTCAGGTAGACCAAGAGAACTGTTCATAAGCACATCTCCAACCTTTTCAAAAATTAATTTTGTTGAAAATCAGCACCGTGAGCAGTGCTTCCAGAAGAGTGCTTTCTCTGGTGAATTGTTTCTGTTTTTGAGAGAAGTAGTGTGTTGCTGACAAGGTTCAGCCTTGAAAATAGGGTGTAAAATAAATGAATTTGGAGAAATTCTCTGACAGATTTTCACCAGTCCTGTCTACGTGTACATAGGCTGTCCTTAATATTTATTAGTGACTGATTCTTAATGGAAACCAAGGTAAAGCAAGGGACTGTGTGAATCAGAAAAAGTTCATGTTCCCAGAACAGCTGGTACTAGAGAGGAGGGTGCCTTTGACAGTGCATCAGCTGTCTCACACGTGTGTCCTGTTAGAATTGATTCACTTTCATATAATTTTCTGTTGCAGAAAATTTCTTTACGAGTGGAAGCCAATTTACAAGGATTAACTCTTTATGACACTGTTCCTTGTCCAGTTAACAATGAACGAACACGACTACTTTCCAGAGATTTATGAAGAAATGATAAAAGTCTTTCTGCTATGATTATGATTCTCAGGGATTGGGAAAACATTCACAAATGGCACTGATTCTGCTCCACAATTTTCTACCAGTTAATCAAGACTCACAGTGACATTTATGAATGCTGATAATCAAGAGACATGAAGTAAGCCACTTGATAAGTTATTTTAAAGAATATTATCAAGAGGACCATTTAAAACATTTATGCATATGCTTTTTTATCCCAGAAAATAAAACCAAAGGACAACAACATTGTAGTTTTTCTGTTTTATTTAAGGGAAACAACTAGAAGTACACCAAACAGGCTGCAAAACCCAGCATTTCACATTCTGTAAATCATTACAAAGCATGTTCTGTTTGGAGCACATTTATGAGAGACATTTTTCCAGGACCTCAAGTAATAAGCATTAGTAACTTCTTTAGAATTGGGTTTTGAAGCAAAATTTGTGTCTTACTCATTATATTTCTTCATCAGCACCGTCGGAAACTCTTTGGATTTGAAAACTTACTTAGTATAAAAATAGTGAAGGCAGTATTACTAGGTTTTCTAATTCCTCAAAAGTCATAAAGTACATGTTTTACGATCTTTTTTTGTATTTTTGTTCTGTGATTCGTTAATAAAGGGGGAAAAAAAAACCCACTACCATTAAGTCACTTCTGAGTCATGGTGACCTACTTAGAGGAAACAGACCTGAATTCATGTGAGTTCATTCTTTGCTTAAGCTTTACACAGGAGACTGACTGGTCTATCATACATCTTGCCATCGATTCATGAACTGTAATCTCTAGTATGAAATTTTAATCATTAGTGGAGATGTAGGTATAGGTAAAAGATTTATTCCAATCATGAGTTACATGAAACAAGGATTAGTATTCATCAACAAGACTGAGAAGTTTGTGAGAAGCAGCAGATACAATGATGGCAAACAGAAGTCACCTCATACTGCAGTCAAGTGCTTCGTAGGTTTTCATTTGCTTGTAAAGGCAGTTTTTTGAGCCTTTTGAATGGAATTAATTTTTGTAGCCTCTTAATTCTAAACAACAAACTCAGCAGTTGAGAAAAACTGGGTTCAAAATAATTATGGTGCAGTCATTGACCAAAACAAGATTCTCTGGTCTTGGAAGTGGCTGGATAGCTTTTACTTAGATCTTTGAGTGGACAAGAAAAGAATTCTTTACAGATCCCTGATAAGGTTCAAAAGAAGAAAATGCTTATCTAGAAAGTGCCTGCTGGCAAACTGGTCTGCTGAAGAATCTGTAGAAACATAAACAGTGTTTATCTTTTTAGACGAGATGAGTCTGACCAAAAGAAGGGGCAGTATGAATAAGTTTACTGTGTAAGAGGGAGCAATTTAGAGGAAAACGCATGAATAACGAACTGGAGTTCTCAGGAAGAAGTTGTGGAATATAGGAGTTAGTATTTCTGAAGACATTCTAAACTAGTAAGGTAGAAAATAGAATAAAAATTGTTTACTTGAACGTCAAAAGACGGTGAAGATGGGAGACCTTTCACTCAACAGAGATTGAATGATTCATCACTTAAAAAATCAGGGACAAATCAGAAAATATCATTTTCCCCCCAAATCATGGTGCATCCATACCTGTGAAATAACGTCTAGTCCTTATTGCTGTATGTTAGGAAAGGTGTAATTGAAGCTGTGAAGAATCACAGTAGGGTAGGGAGGTGAGAGGAATATACAAGTACGTAATACTGTAAGTTTCCTGTGGGTAAGGAAGTACAGGAATGAGCACAGACTTCTTGTTTGTACATTCCTAGAGTTATCAGACTTAGTGACATGCACTAACTCGGTGAAGAAATTGTTTTTAAGGCAAAGAAAGAAAAGTTACTACTTTGATAGTGTTTTAATTCCTTTTGTTAACTTTTACCCTCAGAGATAATGTAGACTGAAAATATTCATATGTTCAAGACGGTAACAGTAAAAACCAGTTTCTGTCGAATCAACTCATGGTAGCCACGTGTAGAACAGACCTCTACCCCATTCAGACTGATTGTTCTGAAGTAGATCAACAGGCTTTTCTTCCAAGGTACCTCAGGGTGGCCTCAAATCTCCAGCCTTTCTGTTAGCATCTGATCATGTTGCCATGTGCACCACCTTGGGACTTGCAAGAGGTAAGATAACTATTCATAATAAGTAAGGAGAAATTTGGAATGTATGTATCCATCACCTATGGCTAAACTAGTAGAAGACTACTGAAATTGTGCCTTGCTTTCAACATCGTGTCAGAAGCTCTAATGGACTGATAAGGTATCTAATTCAATCAGCATTATTCTGTTGAATGTTTACCTTTTAGAATAAAAGGTCTTAAGACAATAAAATTGTTAGATATTGCTAGTTGCTAATGAAAAGCTCTTATTTCCTTTTTGTCTTGAGGAAGAAATTTTAATTTTTGTCCATTCAAGTTATTAAGATTATATTCTAGAGTGGTTCTCATATTGTAAATGCTCAATAAATTTATGAGACAGATACCTTTTCCTATCTCTTCTATAGTAACCAGTACAGACTCAGTGCAATATGAAAGTTAAATAAATATCAGCTTGTTAGCACCTTTGTGTGTCTCATGCTGTTCATCTTGCTTCTTTTCAACCAGGCAGGGTGCTAGTTTTAGAAAGAGTGCAT
This sequence comes from Heterohyrax brucei, assembly GCA_028571685.1. Classification (NCBI taxonomy): domain Eukaryota; kingdom Metazoa; phylum Chordata; class Mammalia; order Hyracoidea; family Procaviidae; genus Heterohyrax; species Heterohyrax brucei. The sequence continues at coordinate 160,454,247 of CM053140.1, read as the reverse complement.
TTGCTTACTGGGAAGGTAAGAATATAGACCAGACCTAAGATAAAGGTAAAATCTTTCTGAGGCATTCCAGGTCTTAACAGTGTGAACAGCTGTGCCCTCCCATGAGCTTGGTAATACAACAGAGTTCACCTGAGGCACAGAAAGCTAAGTTCATGAGTAAATTACAAAGAGAATGCCCTGTCCACACCAAAACCCCTTTTGATTCCTACTCATAACACCTCTATGGCACAGAGTAAAACTGCCCTGTAGGGTTTTTCAGTTTGTAAATCTTCACAGAAGCAGACTGCCACATCTCTCTGTTGTGGAGCAATTGGTGGTTTCAAACCACTTATCTCTTGGTTAGCAGCTGCTCACGTAACCACTGTATCACAGAGGCTCCTTGAGAATGCTGCTGGCAGAAACCCAGACCTGTTGCTGTCTAGCAGATTCCAACTTATAGCATCTCTGTAGGGTAGAGTGGAACTGGTGGAGTTAACTTCTGACCTTTTCACCCAGCAGTTGAACTCGTAAACGGTGTGTCCCCTGGGCTCAGTGACCGTAAAATATGCAGTTAGCCTTTTTTACAGCAAGAAATACCTCATTGTTTGGGAAACTGGCAGGTCACCTAAAAAGCACAAAGATTTTACTAGAATCTTACTGGGTTTTTTTCTTTAATTTTTTTCTTATGTTTTAAGTGAGAGTTTACAATCTGAGTCAATTTCTCGTGCAAAATCTTACACTTTGTTATATGACCCTACCTGTTCTCCTCACACTGTGACAGCACACTCCTCCTGTCTACCACATATTTCCCATGTCTGTTCAACCACCTCCTGTCCCATCTGCCTTCTCATATAGCATCCAGACAGGAGCTACCTAGTTAGTCTCCTGTATCTACCTAAGCCAAGAGCACACTCTTCACCAGTATCACTTTGTGTGCTACAGACTAGTTCAGTCTTTGAGGAGCTGGCGTCTGGAATGGTTTCAGTTCTAGACTAACAGAGTTTGGGGGCTGCCTTCTGAGGACTGTCCAGTCTGTGAGACTGTCAAGTCTGGTCCTTCCACTAGAACTCAGGTTTTGTACCCCACATTTCTCCTGCTCCATCAGGAACTCTTTGTTCAGTTCTATGTAAGGGCAGTCATTGGTAGTAGCCAGGCACCATCTAGTTGTTCTGGCCTTGTGTTCACATAGCCTCAGGTTTATGTGACCTTTTCTGTCTTTTGGGCTTGACTATGAATAGTGAAGGCTCCTATGGGCAAAATACTAAATGACACAAGAAGCATCAAAGAAGATGGAAGGAATGCACAGTCACTGTTTGAAAAAGAATTGGTCAGTGTTCAGTCGTTTCAGGAGGTAGCATATGATCAAGAACCAATGATATTGAAGGACAAAATCCAACCTGCAACTGAAGATGCTCATGAAAAGGCAGCAGGAGTTGACAAATATCAACTGAGATGTTTCAGCAAATGACTGCAGCACTGAACGAGCTCTCTTGTGTATGTCAAGAAATTTGTAAGATGGCTACCTGGCCAACTGACTGGAAGAGATCTGTATTTATTGCCTATTTCAAAGAAAGATAATCCAATAGAATGTGGAAATTACCAAACATATTGTTAATACCATATGCAAGTTAAATTTTCCTGAGGCTCATTCAAATGCAGTTGTAGCAGTATGTTGACATGGAACTGTCCAGAAATTCAAGCCAGATTTAGAAGAAGACATGGAAGGAAGGATATGTTTGATGTTACATGGGTCTGGGCTGAAAGTAGAGAATACTGGAAAGATGTTCGCCTGTGTTTATCATGCGAAGACATTCTACTGTGTCATTGAGAATAATGAAAATTCCAGAACACTTAATTGTGCATGGATGAAGATGTGGTTGTTCAGACAGAACAAGGGGATACTGCATAGTTCAAAGTCAGGAGAGGTGGGTGTCAAAGTTGTGTTCCTTCATCATATTTATTCACTCTGTATGCTGAACAAATAATCCAAGAAACTGGGCTGTGAAGAAAACTATGGCATCAGGATTGGAAAGAGACTCATCAACAACCTTCTGAAATGCATATGATCTAGCCATGCTTGCCAAAAATGAGTAGGAGCTGAAACATTTATGAAAATCAAAGACCACAACTCCAGTGTAGATTACACCTCAACATAAAACAAAAATCCTGACAACTAAACCAACAAACAACATCATGATAAATGGGGAAAAGGTTGAAGTTGTCAGGATTTCTTTTAATTAGATCCATAATTTCTTTTAATTAGATCCTATCGAAGCAGCAGTCAAGAAATTGAACAACATACTCTATCAGACAAATGTGCTGTGAAAGACCTCTTTAAAGTGCTGGAAAGCAAAGATGTCAGTTTATGACTAAGATGCTTCTGATACTTTAAGATGCCTGACACTTTCAGTCACCTCACATTGCTTGAAAAAGCTAGGCAATGAATGTGATGAGGAATTGAGTCCTCTGAATTATAATGTTGGTGAAGAATATTGAATATACCATGGGCTTCCAAGAGAATGTACAAATGTGTCTTGGAAGAAGTATAGCCAGAAAGTTCCTTAGAAGTAAGAATGGTGAGACTTTGTCTCACATATTTTGGTCGTATTGTCAGGAGGGATTTGTCCTTGGAAAAGGATATCATATTTGGTAAAGAGCGAAAAAGAGGGAAGACCCTCAATGAATGGATTAATACAGTGGCTAAAACAATGAGCTCAAGTATAGCAATGATTATGAGGATAGCATGGGACTGGCAGTGTTTTGTTTTGTTATACATAGTTTTTCTGTGAGTTGAAACCAACTCCTAAGAAGTAACAACAACATGGCATGCCATAATTGATAAACCCCAGTGATAGGAGAAATATATTAAAAGTAGAAAAAAAAGGCATAACACTTACTCTGTTAGTTATCTATTTGTTTCACAATTTACCAGAAAACTTAATATTTTAGAACTTTAATAACATTATCTGGCGTACCTTGTCTGTCATCTTCTCTGGGTTGCTGTAGACTAAATGCTTTCATGAGACTACATTTCAGCTACTGGCTGGGGTTGTGATCCAATCTGTGGCTCAATTTGGAGTATTTTACTTGTAGGTGTACTTAGGTTGTTGGCAGAACTTAGTCACTCGGCATGAGGTCTTCACAGAGCCGCCTCATGAAATAGTATGTCTGAGCAATCCAGAAGTAAGCCAAGATGGAAGCCACAATCTTTATAAATTAATCACTTAGTTGGCATCACTTCTGCTGTATTTTAATAATGAGGAATGAGTCAGTACGTCCAGTCTACATTCATACAAAGGTATTACACAAGAATGTGAGTACCAGGAAGTAGGAGTCACTAGTATAATCCTAGAAGCAGTCTACTGTAAAGAGCAGAACAATGATATGAAACACTGTATTCATCTTAAGGAATGCAAGCCAACAGGTAATGGAATGACATTGTTAAAGTGATGAAAGAAAACTATTGAACAAGAATTGCATTGCCCATGAAAATATATTCCAGTATTTATGATGAAATAAAAACATCTTCAGGAAACAAAAGCTGAGAGAATTTGTTAACAGCAGTTCTCCACTATAAGAAATGTTAAAAGAATTGCATCAAACTCAAGAAGAAGGATACCAGATGGAAGTTCAGGTGACAATAAGGAAATGAAGAGAATCAGAAATGGTAATTTTGTAGATATATGTAAGAGATTTTAAAATATTTAAAAAAATTTTTTGGAAGACAAATGATTATTTAATGCAAAAATAATGTTTTGAGGGGGTTACAATGTCACAGTTCTCAAACATCCTAGAAAAAGTGCTGCATACCTTATTGCTGAATAGTACTATGGTCATATTGGAAGTATTACCCTTGGTGAGCTATGCACTGACGCCAGCACCGAGTCCATCCTTCAAAGCAATTCAGGAACTTCCTGGAATGGCCATCAGAGCTGTCATCATATTACTCTTGGTGTCCTGAATGTCATCAAAATATCTGCTTTTCAGTATTTCCTTTATCTTTGGGTAATGAGAAAGTCATTGGGAGCCAGATCAGCTGAGTAGGACGGGTGTTTCAATACAATTGTTTTGGGTAATAAGTCCCTCACAGAAAACTATGCAATTAAGTTAGCAAGCTTGCCACCATGCCACCATGTGCAATGGCCATTTCAAAGAGTTCCCAAATTGCTTTGGAGGGTGGACTAGGCACTGGCATCAGTGCATAGCTTCCCAAGGGGAGTACTTTGAAGGTGACCATAATGATATTCAGCAGTGAGGTACATAGCACTTATATCAATTAAGTTTGTGGGCTTAATTGTCAAATCTTGTATAGCATGCTGAAGCTGTGTTTGTGACAATAGCAGGACAAAAAGGGGAGTAGACACAAGTGTAATGTTGAAAGTATTTTGTTAATTGGTCAAGTAATATTTTGGGTTACTGAGTCAGAATCAATGATGACAGGTTTTTTTTGTTTGTTTTTGGTATTAAGATATGTATTTTAAATCCAAGAGAATCCATTAAAACAAGTAATACTATAGTTAATGCACCAATAAGGATATAAAGTGGAATGCTGAAGATAATTTGAATTATAATATTGGTGAAGAATATTGAATATGCCTCGGATCCGACTCATCGGCACTTGGCTTGGCTGGCTATGGACTGCCAAAAGAATGAACAAATCTGTCTTGGAAAAAGTATATCCAGAATGCTTCTTAGAACCAAGAATGGTGGCACTTTGTCTCATGTATTTTGGATGTATTATCAGGAGGGACCTGTTCCTAGAGAAAGACATCATGCTTGGTAAAGTAGAGGGTGGGCGTAAAAGAGGAAGACCCTCAAGTAGATGTATTGACATGGGGTGCAACAGTGGGCTCAAGTATAACAACAATTGTGAGTGTGAAACAGGACCAGGCAGTGTTTGGTTCTGTTGTACACAAGGTCACTATGAGTTGGAACTGATTTGACAGCACCTGGAAATCCTGGTACTACATCTGCTAACCAAAAGGTCAACAGTTCAGATCCACTAAGCACTCCTTGGAAACTCTGTGGGGCAATTCTACTCTGACCTATAGGGGTCACTGTGAGTCAGAATCACCTCAATGGCAGTGGGTTTAACAACAGCAGCAAAAATAATAACAAAGAATACAGAAAAGGGAGGAAAAAGTGCAAATAACAGATGACAGGGAATCTTCCAACCTGATGTAATATACTGATGACAGAATAGTTGGACTGTAAGCAGTTATAAAGCTGTAATTACCAAATACCAAAACAAAGCTAAAATTATCTGAGATCTTAGGGGATTTAACAAAAGGAGGCAAATTTTGGAGAGAATTTGAAACTTCTAAGAAATGTCCAATGTGGGTAGGTCTCATGTTTTCCAGCTGCAAAGCAGCTAAGTCATGGCAGCATCATGAGGTAGTGAAAACTGATAATAAATTTGATGCTGTTCTGCTTCAAAGGATCAACAGAAGCAGCTGGGACAACTAACATTGCCTAAGAGCAAGAAAAGAACTCTAGAAAGAAGAAAACCACAGAAATAGGGGTAAATTACCCACATGATGTTGTGAAATTCATGTGAAATCAATCACTAAAGATAGTAAGCAAGCACAAGTAATCCATTTGAAAAGAGACTTTAATTCTGTAGGATGGTGTATGGATTTGGAAGAGAAACTGACACCAGCCATACATAGATTATGATGTGGTTTTAAAAAAAATAATAATGGAATTTGCACTCCGGATAAGTAAGCAAGGTGATGAGCAAGGTAAGTAATGCTGGATAATCTGTTCCTTCATAGAAGATGAATCCCAAATTCTGTGTGCCTTGTTAACTTCTTAACTATAAATATATGGTGCAAACTAAAATCAGTCTGCACTGAGAACTGAAATACCACCCTCCCCAGTGATGATATCAATCCGATTTGAGCCTAACCAAATTACTTGCATGATTTTTAAAGTATTAATACTTTGGAGCAATATAACAGAGTTCAGAGTCTCCAGAACGTAATTTCTAAAATGTGCAGCATATAATCCAAACCTAAGTGACATACAAAAAAAAAACTTCTTTGGGAATCTACAGATGCCTACCCTGGATGACCCAGATAATGGTTATTAGACAAGGATTTAAAAGCTGTTATTATGATTAATTAGGTAAAAAAATAATCTTAAAATACTTGGAAGGACAAAGTATATTGAAAGAATGGAAATGTTGGAGCTATAGAATTAATATCTGAAATTAAAGAAAAATAAGCAAACAGAATAGAGTTCACATCCACCAGATGCTCCATGGAAACTCTGTGGGGAAGTTCTATTCTGACCTATAGGGGTCACTATGAATCAGAATCAGCTCGATGGCGGAGGATTTAACAACAGTAGCAAAAAAGAAATCCAAAGAATACAGAAAAGGTGGGGAAGTGCAAATAACAGATGACACAGGGAAAGAGTCAGTGAACTTGTAGATAAAAAATAGAAATTGCCCAATTTAAAGGAGAGAAAAAACTTATAAAGTTACAGATTTGGGGGGCCCTGTGAAGCAGTTTCAAGTGAGAAAACAAGGTTAATTGGAATCCGAGAAGGAAAAGAGGAACAAGGGGAGAGAACAAACTTCTGAAGAAACAATCCCAAAGTTGATGAAAAGTTTAAATTTACAAATTGAAGAAGCTTGGTGAACACTAAACAGTTTAAATTGGAGGAAATCTATGTGTAGGTACAATTACTAAATCTACTGAAAACCCAAGGAAAACATCTTGAAAACAAAGGAGAATAAAATGACATTACATTGTGGTCAGCACTTTGAATCACTGCAGACTTCTCATCAGAAATCATGAACGCCAGAAGATAACTGAACATCTTAAATTGTTTTGTAAAAATTGTTAACACAGAATTCATCACTACCGACCTGTACTCTACGTAATATTAAATGATGCAGAGGCAGAGCCAACATGGCACCCTAGAGAGATGCACCATGCTGTCCCTCTGCAACAATGATCTGAAGAATTAAGTTAAATAGACAAAATATCACTTTTAGAATTGTATCAAAGGAAAGGATACAGACATAGATCAAACACTGAGTAGAAGAGGAAACTAACAGAACGTAGAATGAGGAGAGTTACGTGATTGGAGATCCCCTGCTACTAACATGGCACAGCATCACTATCTGGAACCACAACCAGCAACAACCCTGAACAGGGAGTACAGAAAGCCAACTTCATTGAGCTCACAGCAGGCAAAACAACACCCTGAAACCATAGAAAAATGCTTTCCACCCCTTACCTGTCTAGTGAGTAGATCAACTGCAGGATAGTTGGAAATAAGCCCAGACCACTCCCTGTCTAACATGCCTACCTACTGGCAAAGGACTATGAATGCTGCCACACTACTGGGCCAACATCATAAGGCAGACAACACCCACCAAGCATGCCCTCAGCCATCTTGTGAAACCAGTGCACAGCAATGTGGACTTTCCCTGCCTGCTGCTGTCTTGACCCCTGGACAAAATGATGAGAGCTATTGTGCCCACAGATAAGCAGCAAATCATCCCTGGTCCACCCAGCCTAACAAAACAAAATGAAAATCTAGATGAAACCAACATGCAATCAATAAAGAAAATAATACCCTAATGTCACAGAGACAGCAAACTGTCGAAATATATTTTAAAAACTCAGGACAAAGATGTCTTCAGTAAGTGACCAAAATAATCAGATAACCTCTGGTATAAGAAAAGGAGATAGAACTACCTGACATAAAATTGAAAAGACTAGTATTGCAGGCTTTCTAAGAGTTTAGGAAAGAGATCAAGGAAAACATGGATGATACCAAGGAATAATAGATAAAATCATGGAAAACAGACAAAACCAATGAAAGCAACCAAAAACAGGGAAACAAAGGTGAAGCAATAGATGAATTCAATAAAATAATATAAGAAGCATCAAAACAAACAATTAGAAATATAAAAACAGCAACTGGAACTCCAAAACATAAAAAGTACAAAATTTCAGAAATAGAGAATGGAAGAGTTTAGTAGCAAATTTGAAACAATGGGTGGCAGAATCAGTGAGATTGAAGACAAATTCATAGATGCTGCTCTTTTTTTTTTTTTGGTAGGAAACTCAGACAAGACAATGGAAAAAAATGAAGAATACCTAATAATTAAGTGGGACACAATTGAGAGCAAAAAGTTGCATGTGATCAGGGTTCCCAAACAAGAGAACTAAATGGAAAACGTAGAGATTGTTGAAGATATGCTGCTGACAGAAAACTTCCAAAACATCATGAAAGATGAAAAGCTGACCATCCAGGAAGCTCAAGGAACCTCATGCCTGATAGACACCAAAAGAAAGTCTCCAAGGCATAGTCATAATTACACTTGCCAAAACCAAACACAAAGAAACCCAAGAGCATCTCAAGAAAAACAACAAAAAAAAGTCACTTATAAAGGGTAAACAAGACAATACTCAGATAACTCAGCAGAAGCTATACAGAGAAGAAGGCAATGGGATGACATATATAAAATGTTGAAGGAAAAAAATTACTGCCTAAAAATAATATATCCTGCAGAACTCTGTCTCAAATATGATGTTGAAATGTCAGGTAAATAGAAATTAGGAGAGTTCATGAAAACCGATCCAACAAGAATCATTAAAGGGAGTTGTTTGGTTAGAGACCCAACATGTTAAACAATAACTGGAATCTAAGGCACAGGACAGAATCAGCCAGATACCAACCTAGCTAAAGAAGAACTTTCAATAATAAAACAAACTTAAAAGAGTTAAACACGGAAACAGAGACATCAATCTGTAAATGATTTGATGACAAAGCAACAGAAGAGGGAATGAACAGTGTAAGTATAGTACTTTCAAATGTAGAGGAAGTCAAGGTGATACCAAGTAACAAAAGACTGGCTCAAATTTAGGAAGGTATGGGTAAATTTTGAGGTGACTGCAAAAAAAGTTAACAAACATGAGAATTAAAAAAAATGAAGACTCAGTAGGCACAAAATCTATAATGACAAAAGAAATTTACAAACTAAAGGAACCACAGAAAATTAGAAGGAACAAAAAAAGCACCACACAATAAAAAAGGACAAACAATATGACACCAATAAATTCATACTTGTCTATAATCACACTGAATAGAAATAGTTGATATGTACCCCTAAGAAGAGAGTGGCAGAATGGATTAAAAATAAATAAATAAATAAACAGAGGTCTTATCAATAGGCTACCCAAAAGAGACACACTTATAAACAAAAACATAAACACCTTAAAGATCAAAGGATGGAAAAAAATGTACCAAGCAGTTACTGAAAAACAGCAGTAGTGATACTAGTCTCAGACAAAATAGACTTTAAAGCAAAATCAACTATAAAAGAAAAGGAAGGACTTTATGTTTATTAAAGACATAAACCTTAAACCTCAAAGACATAACCTGAATAAATATCTATGCATCCAGTGACAGGGCTCCAAAATACATAAAACAGACTAACAGCACTGAACAGAGTAATTGACAGTTCCACAATTCTAGTGGGAGATTTCAATGCACCACTCTGGATAAACGACAGAACGTAATAGAAAGCAACTCAACAAAAATACAAAAGATCTAAAAGTTGAGATCAACCAACTTGACCTCATATATGATACTCCTCTCTACAGCAGCTGAATATACATTTTTTTGAATGCACATGATACTTTCTCCAAAATATGCCACACTTTACTCCACAAAGAAACTCTCAATAAATTCCAAAACACTGAAACAATACAAAGCATTCTCCAATTACAATGCGTTAAAAGTAGAAATCAGTAACAGGAAGAGCAAGGAAAAAATTAAATACATGGAAGATGAGTAACACTTTGCTTAAAAACAACTATGTAATAGAAAATGAAAGAGAATTAAGAAATTCCTAAAATCACTTGTGACTAAAGACACATTGTGCCAAAACCTTTGGAACACAGCATTGGTAGTGCCCAGAAGTCTTCTTAGAAGCAAAATACGTATCAAAAAAGAATAGGTCAAAATCAGCCCTACAACAGCAGCCAAGTTAGCCCTACAACTCAAACAAATAGAACAGGAAAAGAAGCCCACCACCACCAGAAGAAAGGAAATAGTAGAGTACAGCAGAATTTTTCTTTTTTATGACTGAGTGAACATGTACGTTCCCATATAAATTTACATGCCCACCTATATGCCGCTTCCACTACTCTCCCTGCCTGGTGACAGCACATTATTCCTCTCTGCTCCATACATGTCTCGTCTTCCCAACAGTTTCCCGTCCCCTCCCCTCCCCCCACTCCCCTTACTGCAGCCAGAGGTCCACAAGATGATATCCTATAGATGCACAGAACCATAAAGTACATTCAATATGTGGTCTCTGCATCGCCAAGTCCAATCCATTTGTGTCCGAAGAGTGGACCTTTATTGTGATTTATGGGCAAGGGCAACGTCAGGGCCAGGGGCCATGCTCCCAGGGGAACCCTGAAGCTGCTGGACCATCAATTGTCTTTTAGTGGAGACCTCAGGTGCACCCCCTTTTATTCTTGTGTTGCCAGTGAGACTCAAGTTTGTGAGCTCCATCGTGGCTGTCACAGGTGGTGGCCGGGCACCATCTGGTTCTTCTGGTCCCAAGTCGATGTAGGCACCCACTCATGTGGGTCTCTGTCTTCTGGGTTGTCTTTCTCCCATGTCATTTTCATCCTCAGTGAGCATTGATTCCTGCTGAGTTGGGACCATTTGTTGTGCCCTCAGATGGCAGCTAGGCAGCTTTTAAGACCCCAGACACCACTCACCAATGTGGGGTGCAGAGACCCCTCTTAGCAACACGCTAGTTGTGCCAATTGGCCTCAATATCCCCTGAGAGCATGGTCTCCTGCCCACTGCTCCAACTACTCTGACCTTGCAATATTGGGTTAAGATGGAAGGAGTATTCAAGGTATGTTGAAGTCCACTTAATATTGTTCTTGTTTGTAATGTGTGCTGTCACCAATTTCACTCAACCAAATTTCTACCAACTATCTAATCTAAACGCTCCCCCCCACCACTCCCTTGCAACCGTCAAAGAGTCTTTTCTTCTATGCATAAGTCTGTTTTTGAGTTTTTATCATAGGGGTCTCATACAATATTTGTCTTTTTGTCTCTGACTACTTTCACTCAACATAATGTCTTCCAGTTGAAACCAGGTTATGAGATGTTTCCTAGAATCATCACTGTTCTTTATCCTTGCATAGTGCTCTATTGAGTATATATACCATAGTTTACCTATCCATTCCTCTGTCATTGGACATCTGGGTTGATTCCATCTTTTTACTATTGAGGACTGTGCTGCAATAAACATTCTTGTGCTGTGTCCGTTGGTGTGAATGGCCTTGATTCTGTAGGATATATTCCAAGTAGTGGAATTACTGGGTCAAATGATATATCTATATCCATTTTTTTAAGGAAGTGCCAGATTGCTTTCCAAAGAGGCTGGACCATTTTGCAACTCCACCAACAGTGTAGGAGAGTTCCACTTTCTCCACAGCTTCTCCAGCATTTGTTGTTTTGTGTTTTTTGGATCATGGCCAACCTTATTGGGGTGAGATGGTGTCTCATTGTAGTCTTGATTTGAATTTCTTTAATAACTAAAGATCATGAACATGTCTGCATGTGTTTTTTGTCTGCCTGGATCTCCTCTTTAGAGAAGTGTCTGTCCATCTCCTTTGCCCATCACTTAATTGAGTGATTTATCTTCTTCTTATTGATATTTTGTAGTACCTTATAGATTATGGAGCTCAGACATCGGTCTGATATAGAATTGCCAAATATTTTTTCCCATTCTGTAGGTGGCCTTTTAATTCTATTAGTAAAGTCTTTGGATGAGCAAAAGTGTTTGATTCTTAATAGTTCCCATTTATTTATTTTTTCTTCTGTTGTTTGTGGTTTGTTTGACGGATTTTGAAGTCTGTCTGTGTTGCATATTAAAACTTCTGTTGTTGTTCCTACTTTTTCTTAGATGAGCTTTATCATTTTAGATTTGATATTTAAGTATTTTATCCAATTTGAGTTGGTTTTTGTATAAGGTGTAAAATATGGATCTTGTTTCAGTTTACTGCAGATGGATATCCAGTTTTGCCAGCACCATTTGTTGAAGAGATTGTTCCTAACCCAGTTTAATGTCTTAGGGCCTTTATTGAATATCAACTGTTCATAGGCAGATGGTGTCATCTCTGGGGTCTCGATTCTGTTCCATCGATTGATCTATCTGTTCTTTCACCACTGTTGTTTTACCACTGTTTTGACTACTGTGGTAGTGTAATAGGTTCTGAAGTCAGGTAATGAGAGGCCTCCCAGTGTGTTCTTATTCTTTAGTAGTACTTTACTTATGCGAGGTTTCTTCCCTTTCCAAACAAAACTGGTGATTTGCTTCTCCATCTCATTAAATGACACTGGAACTTGTGTTGGGATTGCATTATATAAGTAGATTGCTTTGGGTAAAATTAGACATTTTCACAATGTTAGTCTTCCTATCCATGAGCAGAGTAGGTTTCTCCATTTATCTAAGTCTCTCTTAGTTTCTTGTAGTAAGGGCTTGTAATTCTCTTTGTAAGGGTCTGTTATTTCTCTGGTTAGATTAATTCCTAGGTACTTTATCTTCCTGGGGGCTATAGTAAATGGTATTGTTTTGATGATTTCTTGATTATCAGTCTCACTGTTGGTATAAAGGAATCCTACTGATTTACTTATGTTTATGTTGTATCCTGAGACTTTGCTGAACTCTTCTATCAGTTTGAGTAGTTTCCTTATGGATTCTTTGGGATTCTCTGCATATACAATCATATCATCAGCAAACAGGGAGATTTTGACTTCTTTGCTGATGCAGATGCCCTTTATTTCTTGGTCTTGTCTAATTGCTCTGGCTGGAACATCTAGTACTATGTTGAATAGGTGAGGTGAGAGTGGGCATCCTTGTCTAGTTCCTGTTCTCAACGGAAACTCCTTCAGTCTCTCTCCATTCAGGATGATGTAGGCAGTTGGTTTTGTATAAATGGCCCTTATTGCATTGAGGAATTTTCCATCTATGCCTATTTTGCTAAGAGTTTTTAGCATGAATGGGTGTTAGACTTTATCAAATGCCTTTTCTACATCAATGGACAAAATCAGGTGATTCTTGTCTTTTGTGCTATTTATGTGGTTAATCACAGTAATTGTTTTTCTGATGTTGAACCAGCCTTGCATTCTTGGTATGAATCCCACTTGGTCAGGATGGATTTTGTTGTATTCTATTGGCAAGAACTTTGTTGAAGATTTTTGCATGTGGATTCATGAGTGATATCGTTCTGTAGTTCTCCTTTTATGTTGGGTTTTTCCTTGGTTTTAGTATCAGGGTTATGCTGGCTTCATAGAATGAGTTTGGGAGTACTCAATCCCTTTCTCTACTGTGAAATAGTCTCAGTAGTATTGTAGATAACTCTTCTCTAGAAGCTTGGTAGAATTCTGCAGTGAAGCCATCTGGGCCCAGGCTTTTTTTTCGTTGGCAGTTTTTTGATGACTAGAAATTTTTTTAAAAAAAGAATCAACAAGACCAAAAGTTGATTGTTTGAAAAGATCTACAAAATCAACACACCACTGGCCAAAATGATAAACAGAAGAGGAAGCAAGTAACTCAAATGAGAAATTAAAATGGGGGACATCACAGGAGATCTTCCTGAAATAAAAAGGATCATAAAAGAATACTGTGAAAAACTGTACTCAAACCAATTTGAGAACTTAGAGGAAGTGGACAAATTTCTATAAACACACTATGGACCCAAGCTAACGCAAGCTAAGGTAGAAAATCTGAACGGAGCTATTAACAAGAGAAAAGATTGAAGAGGTTAAAAAAAAAAAAAGGCCTGACCTAAACAGCTTCACTAGAAAATTCTACCAGACATTCAGAGAAGCATTTACACCACTACTACTCACACTATTTCTTAGCAAAGAAAAGGAAGGAATATTTCTGAATTTATTATGTGAAGCCAGCATAATCTTGATACTGAAGCCAGGGAAAGACAGACACACAAAAGAATATTACAGATCAAATCTCTTATGAATGTTGTTGTTAGGTACTGTTCAATCTGTTCTGACTCATAGTGATCCTTTACAAAACAGAATGAAACACTGCCCAGTCTTGCACAATGTCCACAATCATTTCTGTGCTTAAGCCCATTGTTACAGCCATTGTGTCAATCCAACTTGTTGAGAGTCTTCCTCTTTTTTGCTGACCATCTACTTTGCCAAGCATTGTCTTCTTCTCCAGGAACTGATCCCTCCTGACAACATGACCAAAGTATGTAAGACACACTCTCACTATCTCTGCTTCCAGACCTGTTTGTTCTTTTGGCAGTCCATGATACATTCAACATTCAGTGTTCTCCAACACCACAGTTCAAAGGCATCAATTCTTCTTATGTCTTATTCATCATCAGTTTTCGCATACATACGATGTGACTGAAATTAACCATGGCTTGGGTAGGCGCATTTTACTCTTCAAGGTGTCATGTTTACTTTTCAATACTTTAAAGAGATCCTTTGCAGCAGATTTTCCCAGTGCAATGTGTCCTTTAATTTCTTGACTGCTGCTTCCATGAGTGTTGATTGTGGAACTGAGTAAAATGAAATCCGTGACAACCTCAATTCTTTCTCCATTTGTCACAGTGTTGCTTACTGGTCCAGTTGTGAGAATTTTTGTTTTCTTGATGGCGAGGTGCAATCCGTACTGAAGGCTGTAGTCTCTGATCTTCATCAGTAAGTGTTCCAAATCTTCACTTCCAGCAACCAGAGCTGTGTCATCTGTATAACACAGATGGTAAATGAGTCTTGCTCCAATCCTGATGCCTCATTCTTCTTCATGGAGTCCAGCTTCTTGGATTATTTGCTTGGTATACAGAATGAAAAGGTACGGTGAAAGGATACAGACCTTTCCTGACTTTAAATCATGCAATGTCCCCTCGTGCTGTTCACATAACTCTCTTGATCCATGTACAGATTCCTTAAAATCACAGGTGTTCTATCCATTCTCCACAATGTTAGCCATAATTTTTTATTGATCCACACAATTCAGTGGCTTTCTGTAGTCAGTGAAACATAAACATTTTTCTGGTATTCTCTGCTTTCAGCTAAGATCCATCTGACGTCAGGAATGATATCCCTCATGTCATGTCCTCTTCTGGATCCTGCTGGAATTTTCTGGTCATTCCTTGTCAATACACTGTTCCAGTTGCTTCTGATGATCTTGAGCAGAATTTTACTTGCGTGTGACATTAATGATATTGTTCAATAATTTCCACATTCGATTGGATCACCTTTCTTGGGAGTAGGCATAAATATGGATCTCTTCCAGTCAGTTGGCCAGGTAGCTGTCCTCCAAAGTTCTTGGCGTAGATGAGTAAGCACTTCCAGCACTGCATCCTTTTGTTGAAATACCTCAATTGATGTTCCATCAATTCCTGGAGCCTTGTTTTTTGCCAGTGCTTTCAGTGTAGCTTTGATTTCTTCTTTTTACTACTATTGGTTCCTGATCACATGCTACTTCTTCAGATGAGTGAACACTGACAGCTATTTCTGGTATAATGACTGTGTATTCCTTGCATCTTCTTTTCATGCTTCCTGAGCTGTTCAATATTTTCCCTGTAGAATCCTTCACTATTTCAGCTTGAGGCTTCAATTTTTAATTCAGTTCTTTCAGCTTGAGAAATGCAGAACATGTTCTTCTCTTTTGTTTTTCTATTTCCAGCTCTTTGCACATGTCATTGTAATACTTTATTTTGTCTTCTTGAGCTGCCTTTTGAAATCTTCTGTTCAGCTCCTCTACTTTATCATCTTTCCTTTGCTTTATAGCTGCTTGATGTTCAAGAGCAAGTTTCAGAGTCTCTTCTGACATCCAGTTTGGTCTTTTCTTTCTTTCTAATGATCTCTTGCTTTCTTTGTGGATGATATCTTTGATGTCATTACACAGTTCATCTGATCTTCAGTCATTAGTGTTCAATACATCAAATCTTTTCTTTAGACCCTCTCCAAACTCAGCTTGGATATACTCAAGGTCATACTTTGGCTGTCATGGACTTGTAATTTTCTTCAGTTTCAATTTAAATTTGCCTATGAGCAACTGACAGCCTAGGCCACAGTCAGCACCTGGTCTTGTTCTGACTGCTGATATGGAGCTTTTCCATCATCTTTTTCCACAGATGTAGTCAAATTAGTTCCTGTATATTCCATCTAGTGAGGTCCATGTGTACAGTCGCTGTTTGTGTCAGCTAAAAAGGTATTTCCAATGAAGAAGTTGTTAGTCTTGAAAAATTCTGTCATGCAATCCCTGCCATAGTATGTATCACCAGGGCCATATTTTTCAACTAGAAATCCTTCTTTGTTTTCTTTGCTTTGTAATCACCAGTTATTATCAGTGCATCTTGATTGCATGGTTGATCAATTTCAGACTGCAGAAGCTGGTAAAAACCTTCCAATTTCTTCATCTTTGACCTAAGTGGTTGGGTCTGATCTTTGGTCATTAGTGCTCAACACATCAAGTCTGTTCTTGAGACCATCTCCAAACTCAGCTGGAATATACATAGGTGTGAATAATAGTCATTTTAAATGGCCTTCCATGTAGGTGTACGGATGTTATCAGTGACAGCATTGTACTTCAGGACAGATCTTGAAATATTCTTTTAGATGATGAATGCAGTACCATTCTTCTTTAAGTTTTTATTCCCAGCATAGTAGAGCATATGATTGTCTGATTCAAAATGGTCAATACCAGTCCATTTCAGCTCACTAATGCCTAGGATATTGATGTTTATGTGTTCAATTTCATTTTTGACTACTTCCAATTTTCCTGGAAACCCTGGTTGCACAGTGGTTAAGTGTTACAGCTGCTAACCAAAAGGTTGGCAGTTGAGATCCACCAGGTGCTCCTTGGAAACTTTATGGGGTAGTTCCACTCTGACCTATAGGGTTGCTGTGAGTTGGAATCAACTCAGCAGTGGTGGGGTTTTTTTTTCCAGTTTTCCTGGCTTCATACTTCATACATTCCATGTTCTGATTACTGTTGGATGTTTACAATAGTTTCTTCTCATTTTGAGTCACATCACATCTGCAAGTGAATATCCCAAAGCCTTACATCATCCACTTCATTAAAGTTAACTCCACTTTGAGGAGGTAGCCCATCCCTAGGCACCTTCTGAGTGCCTTCCAAGGTGGGGGGCTCATTTTCCAGAACTATCAGATAATGTTCCACTGCTAATCATAAGGTTTTCTCTAGCTAATTCTTTTAAAAGAAGTAGACTGCCAAGTCCTTCCTAGTCTGTCTTCGTCTGGAAGCTCAGCGGAAACCTGTCTACCATGGGTGACCCTGCTGGTATCTAAATACCAGTGGCATAGCTTCCAGCATCACAGCAATATGCAAGCCCCCACAGTACAACAAACTGACAGAATATGGTTTCAAAGGAATGGCTGGTGGGTTCAAACTGCTGACCTTTTGGTTAGCAGCTGAGTTCTCAACCATTGTGCCAGCAGGGCTTCATCATTTATTGTGTTGTGTTGTTATGTGCTGTCTGGTCAGTTCCAACTCATAGCAACCCTATGTACAAGGCAATGAAATTCTGCCTGGTCCTGTGCCATCTTCACAGTGGCTGTTATCCTTGAGCCCATTGTTGGAGTCACTGTGTTAATGCATGTGCTTGAGGGTCTTCCTCTTTTTTGCTGAGCGTCTACCGAGCATGATGTCTGGTCCCTTCTGATAACATGTCCAAAGTATGTGAGATGTACTTGTCATCCTTACTTCTAAGGAACTTTCTGGCTGTACTTCTTCCAAAACAGATCTGTTCATTCTTCTGGCAATGCATGATCTATTCAATATTCTTTGTCAACACCAGCATTTAAAGGATTGATTCTTCAGTCTTCCTTATTAATTTTCTGGTTTTCACATGCATATGAGGTGAATGAAAATACCATGGCCAGGGTCAGACACACCTTAGTCTTCAAGGTGACGTCTTTGTTTCTGAACATTTTTGAAGGTATCTTTTGCAGCAGATTTGCCTAATTCAATGTTTTTGATTTCTTGACTGCTATTTCTGTGGGTGTTTACGGTGGATGCAAGTGAAGTTAAATCCTTAACAATTTCAGTCTTTTCTAAAGTTTATTATAATGTTGTTTATAGGCCCCATTGTGAAGATTTTACTTTATGCTGAGGTATAATCCATACTAAAGGTTGTTGTCTTTGATATCAGTCAGTAAGTGCTTCAAGTCCTCGTCACTTTCAGCAACCAAGGTTGTATCACTGTATAACAGGAGTTGTTAATGAGGTTCCCTTCAATCCTGATTCCCCACCCCTCTTTGTATAATCCAGCTTCTTGGATTGTTTGTTCAGTATATAGATTCAATAAGTATTGTGAAAGAATACAACCCTGACACACACCTTCCCTGACTTTAAACTGTGGAATACCCTCTTGTTCTGTTTGAATGACTGCCTCTTGGTCTATGTACAGATTCCTGATGAACACGATTAAGTGTTCTGGAATTCCCATTCATCTCAGTGTTACCTATAATTTGCCATGATCCACATAGTTGAATGCCTTACTGTAGTTAATAAAACACAGGTAAACATCTTACTGATATTCAGCAAGGATCCATCTGACATCAGCAAAGATATCTTTGGTTTGCTGTTCTCTTCCAAAACTAGCTTTAATCTCTGCCAGTTCCTTGTTGATGTACTGCTGTAGCTGCTTTTGAATGATCTCCAGCAGAATAACATGTGATAAAATAAACATTCTATATTTTTTACATTTGGTTGGGTCACCTTTCTTTGGCATAGTAGTAAATATGGATCTCTTCCAGTCAATTCGCCAGGTAGCTGTCTTACAAATTTCTTGATATAGCCAAATGACCACTTCCAATGCAGTACCCATTTGTTGAAACATTTCATTTGGTATTCTATCAATTCCTGGAGCCTTGTTTTTCACCAGAGCCTTGCATGCAGCTTGGACCTCTTCCTTCAGGACCATTGGTTGTTGATCACATGCTGCCTCCTGAGGTGGTTGAACATTGACTCTTTCTTTTTCATGTAGTGATTCTGTTGATGCTTACTGCATCTTTTAATATTGTCTCTGTTGTCGTTCAGTGCTGTCAAGTCAGTTGTGACTCATAGGTTGCACAACAGAAGGAAGCCTTGTCCAGGCCTGTTCCATCCTCATTATCATGGTTATGTTTGAGCTCAGTGTTACAGCCACTGTGTCAGTCCATCTGTATGAGAGTCTTCGTCTTTTTCATTGGCTGTCTGCTTTACCAAGCATGATGTCCTTCTCTAGGGACTGATTCCTCCTGATAGCATATCTAAAGTATATGAGAAGTTGTACTCACAGTCCTCACTTCTAAGGAACATTCTGGTTGTATTTGCGCCAACGTCAGCCCATAGGATGTTCAGTATTCTTCATCATCACCACAGTTCAAAAATGTTCATTCTTCTTTGGTCTTGCTTATGCATCCTCCAGCTTTCCATGCATATGAAGCAATTGGAAATACCCTGGTTAAACTATGTGAAATACTGAAAAAAAGCTCCTTGCTTAGAAAAGCAAAACTATTAAATGTATATTTAAGGTGGCAATGCAGGACACAGAACACAGAATCCTACTCAGTTAGGGAAGTCACAAAACATAACCAGAACTACAATATTAAAAGAAGGGATTCAGTGATTATATCATGAAAACTGTGACACCATCATACTAAAAAGAGGGATATACTACAGTAGTTATAGTCCTTTCAGATGGAGAGGAAGTTAAAAAGTTATGCAGAAGTGAAAATTAGGTTTAATCTTAATATATTAAGGGGGAGCATAGGTGTAGCTGCAAAACAAAATAACAATGCAACATATCAAAGAAAAAATGAAATACAGGAGTCTTGACAAACACAAAACGAACACTGAAAAGTCAACCCATAAAGAATGACCCAGAATATTAAGAGCAGTATAGAAAACATTAGCATAAAAATAATTACATCAAAACAATGATGCTAAAGAAATATCTGTCAATAATTACACTGAATGTAAATGGTGTGAACACTCTAAGAGACAGCAAGTGACATCCTGGATCAAAAGACATGACCTGTCTATATGTTGCTTACAAGAAACACACCTTAGACTCAAAGATATCAACACACTGCAAATTACAGGATGGGATAATGTATACCAAGCCAACAACATGTAAAGAAGAGCAGTTGTGACAATACTAATTGTCATGGTTGGAATTGTGTCCCCCCAAAAATGTGTGCAGCCACGTGGCTGGGATATGGTTCCCAGTATCTTGGGACTGTCCTCCATTGTGTGGTTTTGCTAACCTGTATGTTAAAGGATTAGGGTGGGGCTGTGAATTCCTGCTGTGGGGTGGGGAGTTTCCCTGGAGTATGGCTTGCCCCACCCTTAATGCTTTTAGCTTGCAAGGAATAAAAGGAAAAAGAAACAAAGGACAATTTGAGAACCTCGCTACCATCAAGCAAGCAGCACCGGGAGCAGAGTGCGTCCTTCAGACCAGAGGTTCTTGCGTGAGGACACTCCCTGGACAAAGACTGATGCAATACCGGACTTTCCTCCAGAGCCGACAAGGGGAAAGTCTTTCCCTGGAGCGGACACCCTGAATATGGACTTGCAACCTACCGGACTGTGTAAGAATAAATCTTTCTTTGTTAAAGCCAACCACTCTGTGGTATTTCTGTTAGAGCAGCCTAGCTGACTAAAACACTAATCTCAGAGACAATGGATTTTAATGTAACATTCACTATTGTGGACAAGGATGGTCACTATTGCTGAAAGGTTCAATACCCAAGCAGGACTTAACAGTATTAAATATTTATGCACCCAATACCAGAGCATCTAAATACATTGAACAAACACTAAACACTGAAAAATGAGATAGATCATTCCACAATAATAGTTGGAGACTTCAACACTCCCTTTCAGTAATGTATAGATCATCCAGAAAGGAACTCAGTAGAGATATAGAAGATCTTATTGCAGCAGTCAACCAACTTGACCTTATTGACATCCAGACCTTTGGATACATCCGATCAATGGATACATACACTTTCTTCTTCAGTGCACATGGAACGTTCTCCAGAGTAGACCATGTGTTAGGTCATAAAGCAATTCTCTACAAAATCCAAACCATAGATTTACTGCAAAGTATCTTCTCAGACCATCCATAAAAATTGAAATCGACAGCAGAAAAATCATAGGTAGAAATTCAAACTTATGGAAACTGAACAGCACTTTGTTCAAAAAGCCTTGGGTTATAAAAAAAATCAAGGACAAAATAAAGAAATTTATGGAAGCAAATGAGAATGAAAACACATCCTACCAGAATCTATGGGATACAGCAAAAGTGGTGCTCAGAGGTCAATTTATAACTGCCCACATCCAGAAATAAGAAAGGGCCCAAATTAAAGAATTAATCCTACCGCTTGAACAAGTAGAAAGAGAACAACAGAGGAACTGCTCAGGCACCAAAAGAAAACAGATCATAAAGATTAGAGCAGAACTAAATGAATTAGAGAGTAAAAGAACAGTTGAAAAAAAAATAACAAAACCAAAAGCTGGTTCTTTGAAAAGATCAACAAAATTGATAAACCATTAGCTGCACTTACAAAGAAGAAAGCACAAGATATAAATAACCCAATTAAGAAATGAGATGGGAGATGTTACAACAGACCCAGCTGAAATAAAAATATCATAACAGAATAACACGAAAGACTGTACTCTAACAGGTTTGAAAACCTAGAAGAAATGGACAAATTTCTAGGTTCATATCACCTACCAAGGTATCACAAGGAGAAGTAGATCAACTTAATAAATTTATCACAAAGGAAGAGATTGAAAGAGGCATCAAAAATCTGCCAACCAAAAAAAGTCCAGCTCACATGGCTTTACCAGAGAATTCTACCAAACTTTTAGAGAACTGTCAACTCCTATATTATAGATGCTATTTCACACTATAGAAAGGGATAGAATACTCCCAAATTCACTGTATGAAGCCAGCATAACCCTAATATCAAAGCTAGGGAAAGATCCCACAAAAAAAGAAAATTACAAGCCAGTATAACTCATGAACCTAGGTGCAAAAATTTTCAACAAAATCCTACCCAATATAATTCAACAGCTTATTAAAAAAAATAATAAGTCATCATGATAAAGTTGATTTCCTTCCAGGGATGCAAGGCTGGTTCAGCATCAGAAAAACAATTAATGTAATCAACTGCATAAATAATACAAAACATAAGAATCGCTTGATTTTGTCAATTGATACAGAAAAGTCATTTGACAATGTTCAACATCCATTCATGCTAAAAACTCTCAGAAAAATAGGAGTAGAGGGGAAATTCCTCAGTGCAATTAATGACATCTGTGCAAAGCCAACTGCCTTCATCATCCTGAATGGTGAAAGACTGAAAGAAATCCCCTTAAGAATGGGAACTAGACAAGGATGCCCACTCTCACTACTTCTATTCAACATTGTTTTAGAAGTTCTAGCCAGAGCAATTAGACAAGACTGATAAAGGGCATCCATGTCAGCAGTGAAGAAGTAAAAATCTCCCTGTTCACAGATGATACGATTGTATATACAGAGAATCCAAAGGAATCCATACGTAAACTACTGGAACTAATAGAGGAGTTCAGCAGAGTATCTAGATACAAGATAAACATAAGTAAATCACTAGGATTCTTTTATACCAATAAAGAGTTCATTGAGGAAGAAATCACCAAATCAATGCCATTTTCTGTAGCCCCCAGGAAGATAAAATTTCTAGGAGTAAATCTAACTAGAGAAATAAGAGACCTATACTGACAACTACAACGCCTTACTGCAAGAAACCAAAAAAGACTTACAAAATTGGAAAACCTTCCCTGTCCATGGATAGGAAGACTTAATATTATGTACCTAAAGTGATGTACTTATACAATACAATCCCAATACAAATTCCAGTGTCATTTTTTAATGAGATGGAGAAACATATCACCAGCTTTGGAAAGGGAAGAAGGCCTGGCTTAGTAAAGCACTACTGAAGAAGACGAACATGATGGGAGGCCTCACACTACTCTACCTTAAAACCTATTACACTGCCACAGTAGTCCAAACAGCCTAGTACTGGTACAGAAAGTGACATACAGACCAATGGAATAGAGTGGAGACCCCAGAGATACTCTTAGTAATACTCTATAGTATTACTATAGTACAGTAATCCATAGTATTACTATAGGTACTCTATAGTAATACTCTTATGAACAGTTAATATTTGACAAAAGCCCTAAGATGTAAACTGGGTAAAAATAGTCTCTTATAAATGGTGCTAGCAAAATGGATATCCATCTGCAAAAAAATGGAAACAAGACCCATATCTCACACTTTACACGAAAACTAACTCTAAATGGCTCAAAGACCTAATATCAAACCTAAAATGATAAAAATCACACAAGAAAAAAATAGGATCAACTATGGATGTTCTACTGCGTAGTTTAGAGAGACTTCAAAACCCAGCAAACAAAACATGATTAGCAGAAGACAAAATAGATAAATGGGAAATACTAAGAATCAAACACTTTTGTTCATCCAAAAACTTTATCAAAAGAGTTAAAAGACCACTTACAGGATGGGAAAAAATATTTGCCAACTACATGTCAAACTGTTTTCTGATCTCCATAATCTACAGGGTTCTGCAAAATGTCAACAAGAAAAAGGGAAATAACCCAATTAAGTGATGAGCAAAGGAGACAGGCAGACACTTCACTAGAGGGGATATCCAGGCAGCCAAAGGACTTGTGAGGATATGCTTACAATCATTAGCTATCAGAGAAATCCAAATCCAAATTACAATGGGATATCATCTCACCCAAACAAGGTTGGCCATAATCCAAAACACACAAAACAACAAATGCTGGAGAGGCTGTGGACATATTGGAACTCTCCTACACTGCTTGTGGGATTGCAAGTTGGTACAACCTCTTTGGAAAGCAATCTGGCACTTCCTTAAATAGAGATAGCATTTGACCCAGTAATTCTACTACTCAGAATTTATTCTACAGAAACAAAGGCTGTCACATGAACAGAAACGTGCATACAAATGTTTTTTGCAGCAGTCTACAGTAGCTAACCCAGATGCCTATCAACAGATGAATGTATAAACAAACTATGGTACATATATGCAATGGAACACTATGTTACGATAAAAAAGCAATGTAGATTTTAGAAAACATAACATGGTTTCAATTGGAAGATAGTTATGCTGAGTGAATATTGTATGAGACCCCTGTTATAAGGACATAACAATAAAATTACCTAGAGCAGAAAATAACTTTGTTGGCTACAAAGGCGAGGGGGTTGAGGGTTTATCACAGATGAGAAAACTGATAGATGTTAGAAATTTTATTCATTTACTGTAAAAAATAAATAAAAAGTTTAAAAAAGAAAATACTATAGCTAGGATGAGTTGCATCTTAGTCTTCAAATGCTTTTAAGCATTTTAAAGAGGTCTTTTGCAGTAGATTTGTCAAATGCAATGTGCCTTTTGATTTCTTGACTGCTGCTTCTTTGGGTGTTGATTGTGGATCCAGGTAAAATGAAATTCTTGACAACTTCAGTCTTTTCTCCGTTTTATCATGCTGCTGCTTATTGATCACAGTGTTATGTATAATTTAATATGATTCAACTAATTCTTTTTTGTAAAATTCCTCTATGTATTCCTTCAATCTTCTTTTGACACTTCCTGTGTCATGTAATATTTTCCCTGTGTCAACAGTGGGCAGTACTTCAGTATTTTAACTCAAAGCTTGAATTTTTCTTCAGTTCTTTTAGCTTGAGAAATGCTAACATGTTCTCTTTTAGTTTTCTACCTCCAAGTCTTTGCACATGTCATTGTAATACTGTGTCTTCTTGAGCTACCCTTTGAAATCCTCTTTTCAGTTCTTCATTGTATCTTGCTTTTGCTTTAGCTGTCCATGTTCAAGAGCAAGTTTCAGAGTCCGTTTAACATCCATTTAGGTTTCTTTCTTTCTTCCCTGTCTTTTTAATGACCTTTACTTTCCTCATGTATGATGTCTTGAATGTCGTTCCACAACACATCTGATCTTTTGTTATTGGTGTTCAATGCGCCAAATCTGTTCTTGCAATCATTTCTAAGATCAGGTGGGATATACTCAACATTGTACTTTGGCTCTTGTGGACTTGTTCTGATTTTCTTCAGTTTCAGGTTGAACTTACTTATAAGCAATTGATGGTCTGGTCTACAGTTGGCCCATAGCCTTGTTCTGACTAATGATACTGAATTTTTCCTCTGTCTCCTTCCATAGATACTGTCAATTTGATCCTTATGTATTCCAATGGGTAAAGTCCATGTATATAGTCACTGTTCATGTTGTTGAAAAAAGGTATTTACAATGAAGAAATCACTGATTTTGCAAAATTCAGTCATGCACTCTCTGGCATCATTTCTATCACTAAGAGCATTTTATTCAACCACTGATTTTTCTTGTTTCCAACTTTCATATTCCAATGACCAGTAATTATCAGTGCATCCTAATTGCATACTTGATCAATTTCTAGACTGCAAAAGTTGGTAAAAACAATCAGTCTCTTCATTTTTGGTTTTAGTTGGAGCATATAATATTTGTATTAACTGGTCTTCCTGATAGGCATGTGGATAGTATTTTATCACTGATGGTGCTTTACTTCAGAGTAGGTCTTGAAATGTTCTTTTTGATGATGAATGTGATCCCATTCCTTTTCAATTAGTCATTCCTGGCATAGCAGACTGTATGATTGTTTAATTCAAAATGGCCAATATATTTTTCACTAATGCCTAGAATATCAATGGCTATACATTCTCTTTCATTTTTGCCAATTGCCCATTTTTGTAGATTCTTACTTTGTACATTCCATTTTCCAATTATTAATAGATATTTCTAGCTGTTTTCATTTTGAGTTCTGCTACGTCAGCAAATGAGAGACCAAAAGGTTGACTCTGTCCATTTCATTAAGGTTGACTCTATTCTGAAGAGGTAACTCTTTCTAAATCACCGTCTGACTGCCTGTCAGCCTGAGGGGTTCATATTCTGGCACTATGTCGGACAATGTTCAGCTGCTGTTTATGAGTTTTTCACTGGCTAATTCTTTTTAGATGTAGACTATTAGTTCCTTCTTCCTCATATGTCTTATTCTGGGAGTTCAGCTGAAACCTGTCAGTTGTGGGTAACCCTGCTGGTATCTGAATACCGGTGGCATAGATTCCACACTCACGGCAGCACATAAGCCCCCAAAGTATGACAAACTGACATTTACAATAGCCCCTAGAAAACAAAACAAAACAAAAATAGTCATAAACCTAACCACAGCTATAAAAGGCCTATACAAGACAACTATAGAACACTAGTGCAAAAAGCCAAAAGAGACTTACATAAATGGAAAAAATATACTATCCACATGAATAGAAAGACTCAGTGTTGTGAGAATGTCACTTCTGCCCAAATGGATCCACAGATATAATGCATTTCAATCCAATACAAACAGTATCCTTTAATATGATGAAAAACACTGTTCAAATTTGTATGGAAAGAGATAAGGCCACAGATAAGCAAAGCATCACTGCAGAAAGAGAACAAAGTAGGAGGACTTTTGCTACCTGTATTACAGCTTCCATAGTCAAAACACTTTGGTACTCATATAATGACAGATGCACAGATCAATGGAACAGAATCAAGAACCAAGATGTAAATCCATCCACCTATGATCAACTGCTCTTTGACAAGGGATCAGCATCCATTAAGTGGGGAGAAGACAGTATTTTTAACAAATGGTGTTGGCAAAAGTGATGTCTATCTGTAAAACAATGAAATAGGCCCTATATCTCATGCCATAGCAAAAAACCAATTTCACCTGGCTAAGAGACCTAAATATAAAATCTAAAATGATAAAGATTATGAGTGAAAAAAATAGGGACAATGCTAGGAACCCTAACATATGGCTTAAATACTATATAAACCATAAGAATGCACAAACACTAGGAGATAAACTAGATAACCAGGAGCTCCTAAAAATTAAAGACGTTCACCAAAAAATTTCACCAAAAGGGTTCAAACAAAACCTACAGACAGGGAAAATATTTTTGGTTATGACATATTTAACAAGGGCTTTTTAAAATCCATAGAATACTTCAGTACCTCAACACCAAAAACCCAAATAACCCATTTAAAAAGTAGGCAAAGGATGTAGATCAGACACTTCACCAAGGGGACATTTAGGCAGCTAATAGACACATGAGGAAATGCTCGTGATCATTAGCCATCACCAAAATATGAATCAAAACTACTAAGGTGAGATGAAATACCATCTCTAATATTACTGAAACTAACCCCCTAAACCAAAAAATAACAAATATTGAACAGGTTGCAAGAAGACTGGAACTCTCCTGCACTGCTGGGGAGAATGTAGAATGGTACAATTCCTGTGGAATCTGATATGTTGCCTTTGTTAAAAGCCACAAATAGAAATATCATACAGTCCATCAATTCCACTCCTTGGAAAACATCCTAGAGAAATAAGAGCTGTCCTGCAAACAGACATATGCACACCCACATTCTTGCAGCATTATTTACAAGAGAAAAAAGATGGAAACAGCCTAAGTGCCCATCAATAGATGAGTGGATAAACAAGTTATGGTACATAATTTGTGTGATGGTACATACAACAGAGTACTACACAATGATAAAGAACAATGGTGAATCCACAAAACATCTCACAACATGGATAAATCTGTAGGGCACTATGCTGAATGAAATAAGTCAATCACCAAATGACAAATATTGTGTGAGACTACTATTATAAAAACTTATGAAAAGATTTACACACAAAAAGAACAATTTTTGATAGTTGTGGGGGTGGAGCAAATAGAAAAACACTAAGCAAGTGATAACTTCAGTGAAGGGAAACACAGTACACAGTACCGGGAAAACCAGCGAAACTTGTACAAGGCAAGATCATGGAAGCTCTGTAGACACATCCAAAGTTCCTGAGGGACTGAATTGTTGAGCTGAGGGTTGTGGGGAACATGGCTCAATTGGCATAACGTAGTTTTGGGGGGAATAATGTCTGGCTCAATTGGCATAACATAGTTTTTGAAGAAAATGTTCTGCATTCTACTTTGGTTAGTGGTGTCTGGGGTCTTAAAAGCCTGTGAGTGACTATCTAGATACTCTACTGGTCCCACACCTTTGAGAGCAAGTAAGCATGAACAAATCAAGGACACAAAGGAAAGATTGGTCCAAAGGACTAATGGACCACAACTACTATGGCCTCCATTAGACTGAGTCCAGAAAAACTTAATGATGCCTGGCTATCATCACTGTCTGTTGTGACAGAGATTTTGATACAGAGTCATGGTCAGAGCTGGAGAAAAATGTAGAACAAAATTCTAACAACAACAAAGATCAGACTTACTAGCCTGACAGAGGCTGAAGAAACCCTAAGAATATGGCCCGAGACACACTTTTAACTCTGTACTGAAGTCACTCCTGAGGTTCACCCTTCAAAGATTAGACAGGCTTATTAAGCAAAATGAGACTAAAGGGGCACACCAGCCCAGGGGCAAGGACTAATGCAGAAAGGACAGGGAATCCAAGATTGAGGAGGCAAGAGTGTTGACATGTTTTAGGGTTATTAATCAATGTCACAAGAAAAATACGTGTACTAACTGATGATAAACTAGTTTGTTCTGTAAACCTTCATTTAAAGCACAATTAAAAAAATCTCACAACATGGAGGAATCTGTAGGGCATTATGCTAAGTGAAATAAATCAATCACAAAAGGAGAATATTGTATGAGACCACTATTATTAAAACCCAAGAAGTTTACATTGAGATAAAAACCAATCTTTGGTGGAGCAAGGAGAAAAAAGGGTAACATCACTAACTAGACACCATAAAAGTGTTAACTTGGGTAAAGGAAAAGACGATATACAGGAGTAGGAAGTTAGCACAGCTTGACCAAGGCCAAGTCAGAGAGCTTCCTAGATACATTCAAACACCTTGAGGGACAACATCACTGGAGCTGGGTGCTAGGCACCATGGTCTCATGAAACATCTAGGTCAACTGGCATAAGATAGTTCATAAAGTGTTCTGTGTCTTCCTTTGGTGAGGTTTTGTATCTGTTGGTTATATTATATTCCTGGCAAAGGAAAATGAAGAAAAGTGGTTAAGTGCTATGACTGCCAATCAGAAGATTGGCAGTTCAAATCCACCAGGCACTCCTTGGAAACTCTTTGGGGCAGTTCTCTGCCTATACAGTTACTATGAGTCAGAAATGGCTCAACGGCAGTGAGTTTGGTTTGGGTCAATTCATCAAAAAGATATAACCATCCTAAATGTGTATGCCCCTGATAACAGAATCTAAAGAAACACAGAGCAAGATCCAGCAGGTCTGAAAGGCAAGATAAATCCACAATGACAGTTGACTATTTTTAAAAATTCTCCCAATAATTGGTAGTACAAAGAGACAGAAAAATGGTAAGGGTGTAGAAGCCTCAAACAACATTAACAACCACTGAACACTGCAACCAGTAATGAC
The DNA here is from genome assembly GCA_028571685.1 of Heterohyrax brucei. Lineage (NCBI taxonomy): Eukaryota > Metazoa > Chordata > Mammalia > Hyracoidea > Procaviidae > Heterohyrax > Heterohyrax brucei. The sequence goes on along the minus strand of CM053140.1, from coordinate 160,424,690 downwards.
AGAATGTGCATTCTCTTTAAGTGGATGTGAAACATTCAACAAGATGAGACCACATGTTAAGCCATAAAATAAACTCAAAATGATTGCACTAATACAGAATATATTCTCAGACCACAAGGGAACTAAATTAGAAATGGATAACAAAGATAGCTGAAAAATATCCTGAAAAACATACATCTGAATAATGTATAGTTCAAAGAAGATATCACAAAGGAAATTAGAAATATTTTAAGTGGAATGAAAATAAAAAGAATGCATCAGTATTTATGGATTTGTATTCTATGAGACAGCCAAAGCACAACCAAAATAATGCTTAAACATTAATTTATGGGTTTAAATGTTTATTTTAGAAAAGAGGGGTTCTAAAATCAGTGATTTATGGTACTATCTTAGGAAGTTAGGAAAGGAAGAACAAAAGAGCCAAAACAATTAGTGAATATTTTTAAAATAAAGAAAATTAATAGAAAAATTAATGAATTAATTACTTAAAATTTTAAAGCAAATCTTTTTTCTGGAATGATTAAAAAAATAGGTAAGGCATAATTACCAATATCAACAGTGAAAGGGCATCACTACAGTCTATAATCACTGAGAGAATAAAAAGAGAATATTGTGAACAAGTTTATCTCAAGCTGAATGACTTTAGTTGTATAAATTGACTGAAAATATAAAGAAACGTTTTTGAAAGATATAAATTATCAAAAGCAACTCAGGAAAAATGAGAAATGTTGAATACCATGTATTGCCTAAGAAATTGAATATTTTAATAGTTTATTTAATTTGTTGTTGTTGAGCATATATACACCAAGACATACACCAATTCAGTAGTTTATGCATGTACAGTTCAATGACATTAATTACATTCTTCACGTTGTGCAACCGTTCTTACCTTCTCCTGAATTGTTCCTTCATCATTAACATATACTCACTGCTCCCTGAGGTTGCTATCTAATCGTTGGAGTTGCTGTTGGCAGTTTGATCCTATATAGATTAAGATCTTACAAGAGTCTAATACTCAAGGAAAGCATTCTTTATTAGTTAAACTAAATTATTGTTTTGTTTTAAGAAGAATTCAGGGGATATTTTTCATTTAAGACTTAAAGGTAGTTGTCAAACACTGCCTGAAAATAGCCACCCAAGGCACAATTGTTTTCTGTTTGCCTGGAGCAACAGAGGAAGAAGGAGATTCAGAAATAGGAGGAGGAAATGGAAAGCTTGGCTAAAAACTGTCTCCATGATTAGCTGCCTCCTTTGCTTATGAGACCAGAAGAACTACAAGTTGCCTGGATACTACTGTTGAACATTTTTATCAAAGATTATATAGAAGAATCCTGATCAAAAGGAGGAAAATGGAAAACAATATTGAGCTTCCATGGAGTCCAGAATTTCTGGAGCCACAGAGGCTGGATGAATCCCTGATACTCTTGCCCTGAGATAAAGAACTTGAACTTTAAAAAATTCTCATAAAGAAAACTCAAGTCCCTGATACCTTAACAAGTGAATTGCTTCAAATACTTTTGGAAGAAAGAATCATTTTACAAAAGCTCTTCTACTTAATACTGAAGTGAGGCCAACCTTATTGTTACTGTTAAGTGCCATCAAGTAGATTCCATCTCATAGTGATCCTATGTGCAAAAGAACAAAACACAGCCCAGTCCTGTACCATCCTCACAATCTTTGGTTGCTTGAGCCCACTGTTGCAGCTACTGTGTCAGTCTATCTCTTTGAGGGTGCTCCTCTCTTTCATTGGGCATCTACTTTACCAAGCATGATGTCCTTCCACAGCAACTGGTTTTTCCTGATAACATAGCCAAAGTATGTGAGAAAAAGTCTCACCGTCCTTGCTTCTAAGGGACATTCTGGCTCTACTTCTTCCAAGACAGATTTGTTCTTTTTCTGGAAGTCTGTAGTATATTTGGTATTTTTTTTGCCGACATCATTATTCAAAAGCATCAATTCTTTGGTCTTCTTTATTCGTTGTTCGGCTTTTGTATGCACATGAAGTGATTGAAGATACCATGGCTTGGCTTTTAAATGCTTTAAAGAGGTCTTTTGCAGCAGGTTTCCCCAATGCAGTACATCTTTTGATTTCTTAAGTACTGTTTCCCAGGTTGTTCACTGTGACAACTTGACAACTTCAGTCCTTTCTGTTTGTCATCATATTGCTTATTGGCTCAGTTGTGAGAGTTTTTGTTTTCTTGAAGTTCAATCTATACTGAAGATAATGGTCTTTGATCATTATCAGTAAACGCTTCAAGTCCTCTTCACTTTCAGCAAGCAAGGTTGTGTCATCTGCATGTTGGAAGTTTTTAATGAGTCTTCTTCCAATGTTTTTCTTCATATAGTTCAGCTTCTTGGATTATTTGTTCACCAAATAAATTGAATAATATGATAAAAGAATAGGACCCTGACACACACATTTTTTAATTTTAAATCATGCAGTATCCTATTGTTGTGTTAGTGTAACTGCCTCTTGAGCTGCATATAGGTTCTGCATTACCATAATTAAAGTATTTTGGGATTCCTGTTCATTGCAGTGTTATCCATAATTTGTTATGATCTACACAGTTGAATGCCTTTGCAGAGTCCGTCACATATGTAAGACATCTTTCTGGTATTCTCTTCTTTTAGCCAAGATCCATCTGACATCAGAAATGGCATTCCTCTTTCCACATCCAATTCTGAACCTGGCTTGAATTTCTGGCAATTCCTGTTGATGTACTGCTACAACCATTTTTGAATGGTTTTTGGCAAAATTTTACTTGAGTGTGATATTAATGGTATTGTTCAATACTTTCCACATCCTATTGGATCACCTTTCTTTGAAATAGGCTCTTTTCTAGTTAGTTTGCCAGGTAGCTGTTTTCCGAATTTCTTGATATACACAAGTGAACACTTGCAGTGTTCCATCCATTTGTTGAAACATCAGAACTGGTATTCTGTCAGTTCCTGGAGTCTTGATCTTTGACAAAGCTCTCAGCGAAACTTAGACTTCTTGCTTCATTACCATCAGTTCTTGATCATGTGTTACCTTCTGAAAATGCCAACCAATTCTTGTAGGTGTAGTGACTGTCTATCCCTTCCGTTTTGTTTGTTTGTTTGTTTGTTTGTTTTTGATGCTTCTTACATTGTTCAACATTTTGCCTGTAGCATAGTTCAATATTGTGACTCGGGGCTTGAATTTCTTCATTTTTTTCAGCTTCAAAAATGGTGAGTGTGTTTTTCCCTTTTGGTTTTCTATCTCCAGGTCTTTGAACATTTCATTATGCTTTGTCTTGTTGAGCCACTCTTTGAAATAGTTTGTTCAGCTCTTTTACTTCATCATTTCTTCCAGTAGGAGAAAATAGAATTGCCTCTCACAGAGTTTCCAAGGAGCTACTAGTGGATTTCTATTTGGTGTAGCTACTCTTTAAGTTCAAAACCAGATTTCACAGTCTCTTCTGACATCCATTTTGTTCTTTTCTTTCTTTCCTGTCTTGTAATGACCTCTTGCTTTCATCATACATGATAACTTTTCACAACTTGTCTGACCTTTGGTCATTAGTGTTCCATATGTGAAATCTATTCTTGAGATGGTTTCTAAATTTAGGTGATATATAATAAGAGTTGTACTTTTTAGTTATCATGGGTTTGTTTTAAATTTCCTTATCTTCAGTTTAACTTGCATATGACCAGTTTATTGTCTGTTCACAATAAACTGCTCGCCTTTTTCTGACTGATGATACTGAGCTTCTTCATTGTTTCTTTCCACAGAAGTAGTCAGTGTAATTCTGTGTGCTCCATCCATTGAGTTCCACATGCATACTAGTCATTTATGTCCAAATGAAAATGGTTAATACCAGTCCATTTCAGCTTGCTAATATCTTGGATATCTATATTCATGTGTTCTGTTTATTTCATTTATAATCTACTAAAATAGAACAAGATAATACACTACAACCCAAAACTCGAGGTTGGTTTAGCATCTGAAAATCAATTCTTGTAGCTCATCATGTTAACAGAAATGAGAAAAAAGTGATCCTCAGAAGACATGAACAAAATTCATTTGACAAAATTCAACGTTTATTTAAAACAAAAGTTAAAACAAAACAAACAAACACTCTGCAAAGAAGGGATAGAAAGAATATCCCTCACCTTGGAAAGGGCATCTGTGAAAAAAATACAGATACTATCATATCTAGTGGTGAAAAATTTAATGTTTTTTAAGGAAAATTACTAAAAAGCAATGGATTTGTGTTTACTACTTATAATGTATACTGGACTAGAAGTCCCACCCATTTAAATACAAGGGAAAAATGTATTAAAAGACATATTCAATGGAACAGAAAAATTAAAAATCATCTTATTTTGATGTAAGATATTCATAGCACATAGAATATATTAAGGATTCTATACAAAATTTCTAGAAATAATAGGTTCTTTATATAGTCTAGGTACAAGTCTCTTGCCAGACATTTTCTCTATTGTGTAGTTTGTTTCTTTACTCTCCTCATGGAGTCTTTTGACACACAACAGTTTTTAATTTTTATGAAGTCCATTTTTTCTAGTTTTCTTTCTGTTGCTTATGCTTTTGGTATTGTATATAAGAAACTCTTGCCTTGGCCAAGGTTACAAAGAATCATTCCTAGCCTTTCTTCTAAGAATTTTATAGTTCTAGCTTTTATAGTTCGGTCTATGATGTATTTGACTAAAATTTCATATATGATTTGAGGTAGGGGGTCAAACTTCATTCTTTTGCAATTAGTGGTTGCCTCAGTACTATTTTAAGTAGTTCCTGAGTATTTATTTACTTGTTATTGTAGTAAAATATGTATTACAGAAAACTTCCCACTGTAACTACAGTAAAACATGTGAAAGCCAGAACTTGACAGGACTGCCTTATCTTTCCAGGTCTGGCAAGTTTTCCACTTTTGACAAAGTACAGTGTTACCACTTTTCTGTTATTCTCTATGAGTGGAAAATACTCGAGTTTTCCTTCTTTGACAGGTGTCTGTCATATGAGTTTTAGCTTTTGCAAATTTTTACTATCTTTTTAATTGTACCAGTGACATTAATTACATTAGTCATGTTGTGCAACCACTACTCAGCTTTGGTCTCTATACAAATTTCCTATTCTAAATGTTTTGAGTAAGTGGAATCATACACTATTTGTCCTTTTGCTTCTGACTTATTTCATTCAGCATGTTTTCATGATTCATCCATGTTGTAGCATGTATCAGAACTTTATTTCTCATTATGACTGAATAAACTTTCTTTGTATTAAGTACCACATGTTATTTCTCCATTCATCTGGTGGTGGATACTTGGGCTATTTTTACCTTTTGACTATTGTGAATAGTGTTTCAATGGTCATTGGTGTAAAAGTATCTGTTCAAGTCCCTGTTTTCAAGTCCTTTTGGATACATATCTAGGTGTGAAATTTCTGGGTAATATGGTAATACTATGTTTAATTTTTTGAAGAACTGCCAAAATGTTTTTCCAAACAGGATGAACCATTTTACATTTCCATCCTCAGTGCACAAGAGTTCCAGTTCTTCTGCATCCTCGTTGTGATGGATTGAAGTGTGTCCCCCTAAAAATGTATGTAACAATTTGGCTGAGCCGTGATTCCCAGTATTGTATGATTCCCTCCTTTTTGTGATTTTACTATGCTGTAAATTCTAATCTATGCCTGTAGTTAATAAACTATGTTAAAGAAGATTAGGGTGGGATTGTAACACCCTTCCTAAAGTCACCTCCGTGCTCCAATGTAAAAGAAGTTTCCCTAGAATGTGGCTGGCACCACCTTCTATCTTTTTATCTTACAAGAGATCAAAGGAAAAGGAAGCAAGCAGAGAATCGGGGACCTCATACATCAGCAAAGTAGCACTGGGTGGGAGCAGAGTGTGTCCTTTGAACCTGAGATTCCTGCACAAGATGTTCTTAGACCAAAAGACTGATGCAACACGAAGACCTTCTTCCACAGCGAACACTCTGAATTCAGACTTCTAACCTATTGGACTGTGTGAGAATAACCTTCTCTTTGTTAAAGCCATCCACTTGTGGTAATTTTGTTACAGTAGTACCAGATGACTAAGACACTCATCAAACTTCGTTATTTTTCATTTTTCTGTTAATAGCCATTTATGGGTGTGAAACAGTATCTCATTGTAGTTTTATTTTTATTTCTTTATTAATTAGACATTTAACATCAGTTTTTTGGCTTACTGGACATTTGTATACCTTCTAGGAAGAAATGTTTATTCAGCTCCTTTGTCCATTATTTAACTAGGTTTTTCTTTCCTTTTGTTGTTGAGTTGTAGGAGTCTTTTATGTATTAGGGACATTGTACTCTCATGCAATATATGGTTATTAAATATTTTCCCCTACTCTATATATTGTGTCTTCACTTTTATGACAAAGTCCTTTGTGTATAGAAAAGTTTGTTTGTTTTATTTTGATGAAGCCCAGTGAATCTATTTTTCCATTTATTGTTCATGTCATGTCTAAAAGTCCATTGTAAAAAAACAAGCTCTGAAAGTTGTATCTTTAGGTTTTTTCCTTTATCATGTTGAGGAATTTCCCTTTTACTCTTAGTTTGCTGAGTATTTCTATCATGAATATGTGTTGGCTTTGACAGCACTTGGCTTTGGCTGGCTTTGTTAAATGCCTTTTCTGCATCAACTGAGGTGATCATGTGGTTATTCTTCATTCTACTAATGTGGTATATGTTATGGTGATTTATTATGTTGACCCATGCTTGCATTCCTGGGATGGATCTCACTTGGCCATAGTGTATATGTATTTTAAAATGGTATTGTATTTGGTTTGCTAGAATTTTGTTGAGAAGTTTTGAATCTGTATTTATAATGGAATTGGTGTGTAGTTTTCTTTCCTTGTACTGTCTTTATCTGGCTATGGTATCAGGGTAAGCTGCTGTCTTCAAAGAATACCTACACTTCTGTTTTGTAGAAAAGTGTGAGAAAGATTGCTATCAACTCTTTAAATGTTTGGTAGAATTTCCAGTGAAGCCAACTGGTGATGGGCTTTTTTTGTTGGGAAATTTTTGATTCTTACTCAATTTTCTTATGTCTTGTAATCTATTGATTTTATTTGTTTGTTTTATAACAATTCAGCAAAATAAAATGCTGATTTAGCACTGCATAACATTGTTTCATACCTGCATCAAATAGCCAAGCCAAGCCAAGTGCCTTCAAATAGGTTCAATAAATAAATAGCAACCTCTTGGAAAAAAGAAGAAGAAAAAAAGGAACTTTACACCTATTGTCTTTTTTCCACCATCTGATACAAACCAACTACTTAAGATGTAGCAAGTATGTAAACACAAAAAAGTTACTAGAGTGCTCAAAATAAGGTTGTATTTTTTTTGTTGATGTTTTTCTTTTTTTTTTTTACAAGAGTTTTTTTTCTCCCTTTACATAATAATGGACATAGTCACACCACAAGTAAAGTCAGAAGTAGGACATACAGTGCTCTGAAGGCCAGTTTGGTTATCCCAGATCATTAAAAATGGCTGATCCCTAACAATATGTACAAAAATTTAAAATGTAAATAAAAATACAAACAGAATATCCTTTTTTAAAAGTACTTTTAAGGGGAGAAAAGAACAGGATCTTGGAGGTTTGGCTTCTTTTTTCCTCTCCTGTTGCAAACTGACATTGTGATTTTGGTTGGATGGTGGAGAGACTCATCATTTGTGGGTGGTGCTGCTCAGAATAGGCTGGCAGGACTCTCTACTGGCAGGTGACCACGTTTAGATTCTGAGATGAGAGTGGAGGGAATAGCGGTCATGGTGGCCCTTTTTATTTTTTGATTTAGCTTTTTCTGTTTTGCTGTCTAGTCATCTTCATTGGTCTTCTACTTCTTGGTGTCAATATTGTCATCCTTACCATCTTCACCTACCCATTTGCCAGTAGCTGTCTCCATTGTTTCCTCTTGATGTCCATCCTCTTCCTCACCATCACGTTTTTCCTCCTCCTGTCCTGTCCACCTTCTTAGTCTGTCTCATTGTCAGCCTCCTGTTCCCCTTTTCTTCATTAGTGTTCCTATAAGCAGGTGCATCTCTCCCATTCTCTGCCTCCTCCACAACCCGCTTAGTTTCTTTTAGGTCCTTGGTGGTGATCTTGGAGCTGGTGTTCGAGACCTCACTGGACAGGACGCAGCATGCCGTGGACTACAAAGAAAAAGCTGCCAGAGTTGAGGTGGTTGGGGAGGTGTATTGCCCAGGTGCCTGCAAGGATGGAAAGCAGTTCTGGGATAGTGCAAAGATGGCTTTTCAGAGCAGTGTGCTTTTATTTTCATTCATGTCTAGGTACTTTTTAAATTCCCCTTTGAGGTTCTGTGATCCATTGTTAGTAGTATGGCGTGGTGGTTAACAGCTACAATTGCTAACCAAAGAGCTGACACTTCAAACTCACCAGCAGCTCCTTTCAAACCCTATAGAGCAGTTGTACTCTCTTTTTATGAGTTGGAATCTACTTGACGGCAGTGAGTTTTGTGATGTTTCCAGTTTTCTTTTGTTACTGATTCTTAGTTTCACTGCACCGTAGTTGAAGAAGATACTTTGTGTGATTGCAGTCTTTTTATATTTTTGAGACTTGTTTTGTGACATACAGTCTTGTCTATCTAGGAGAATGATACATGTTCACTGGAGAAAAATGAGTATTCTGCTGTTGTAGTGTTGTGTATATATGTATGCTATGTCTAGTTGGTTTATAGTGTTGGTCAAGTCTTATTCTTTGGTAGTTTTATGTCTAGATGTCCCATGCATTACTGAAGGCAGTGTATGATGTTTCCAGTTATAATTGTAGAACTGCCTCTCCTTTCAGTTCTATCAATGCTTGCTTTATATACTTGAGGGCCTTGTATTTAAATGTATATATATTTATAATTGTTTTATTGTCTTGATGAATTGACACTTTCATAATCAATATGTAATGTCCATTGTTCTTCATATAGTTTTTTACTTGAAGTCTATCTTTGCCTGATATATATACAGCCATCCCAGCTCTCTTTTAATTACTATTTGCATGGAATATTTTTTTGACATTGTCTCATTTTCAACTTACAAATGTCTTTGAAGCATGATTTTTGTTTTACCTTATTTTTATCTATACTACCAATCTCTTCCTTTTGATTGGAGAGCTTACAACATATAAATTTACATTAACCACTAATAAGGGCTTCTGCCATTTTGCTATTTGATTTCTCTGTGCTGTGTACCTCTCTATGTCCTTCATTTCCTCTATTACTGTTCTTTCATATTTACCTGATTTTTTTAGTGAACCACTTTGATTTCCTTTTCATTTCCCTGTGAGTATAATTTTGAGATCTTTTTTTATGATTATCATGATCATTACATTTGAAACCTCTATTTGTAAAAATCTAGTAAGAATTAATACCAACTTAACTTCAGTAACATTAAAAATTTTGTTCCTATACATCTTTGCTCTCCACTAATTGTCTCAAACTACATCTTCTTATTCATTTCTTTTAATTCAGTTTAGACAGAAGAAGTAGAGTTACAAATCTAAAATAAAATAAAACAAGTCCTTATATTTGACTATGAAATCACTATGGAGATATTTCAACAAATGCATGCAGTGCTGGAAGTGCTCACTTGTCTACACCAAGAAATTTGGAGAACAGCTATCTGGCCAACTGACTGGTAGTGTTCCATATTTACACCCATTTCAAAGAAAGGTGATCCAATAGAATGCCAAAAAATTTCATTAATGTCACATGCAAATAAAATTTTACTCAAGATTGTTCAAAAGCGACTACAACAGTATACTGACAAGGAACTGCTGGAAATTTGAGCTGGATTTAGAAGAAGACATGGAACTGGGGATATCATTACTGAAGTCAGATGGATCTTGTCTGAAAGCAGAGAATACCAGAAAAATGTTTATCTGTGTTTTGTTGACTCTGCAAGGACATTCAACTGTGTGGATCACAACAAATTATGAATAACATTGTGAAGAATGGGAATTCCAGAACATTTACTTGTACTCTTATGGAATCTGCACATGGATCAAAAGGCAGTTGTGTGAACAAAACAAGGAGACACTGCACAGTTTAAATCAGGAAAGGTGTGTGTCCTGGTTGCGTCCTTTCACAATATCTTTTCAATCTGTATGCTGACCAAAAAATCCAAGAAACTGGGTTATACAAAGAAGAACAAGGCATCAGGATTTGAGGAAGACTCGTTAACAGTCTACATTACACAGATGACACAGCTTTGCTCGCTGGAAGTGAAGAGGATTTGAAATACTTACTAATGAAGATCAAAGATCACACTATGGATTGCACCTCAACATCAAGAAAACAAAATCCTCACAACTGGACCGGTAAACAACATCATGATAAATGGAGAAAGGATTGAGATTGTCAAGAATTTCATTTTCCTTGGATCCACAATCAACACCCATGGAAGTAGCAGTCAAGAAATCAAAAGACACATTGCTTTGGGAAAATCTGCTACAAAGGACCTCTTTCAAGTACTGGAAGGAGAGATGTCACCTTGAAGTTTAAGGTGTGCCTGACCCAAGTCATGGTATTTTCAATTGCATCATGTGCATGTGAAAGCAGGACAGTGATCAAAGAAGACAGAGGAAGAATTGAGGCTTTTGAAATGTGTTGTTGTAGAAGAGAATGTTGAATGTAACATGGACTGCTGAAAGAACAAACAAATGTATTCTGGAAGAACTGCAACCAGAGTGTTCCTTGGAAGCAAAGATGGCAAGTGCATCTTACATACTTTGGACATGTTGTCAGGAGAGATCAGTCCCTGTAGACGGACATCATGCTTGGTAGGCTGGAGCGTCAGTGAAAAAGAGGAAGACTCGTGACAAGACAGATTGACGCACTGGCTGTAACGATGGGCTTAAGCATAAAAGCAATGTGGCCATGGTACAAGACGGGCACTATTGCATAGGGTTGCTATGAGTCTGAACCAGCTCAATGGTACCTAGCAACACTCCCAATAGCATTTTTTCTAGGCAGATATATTAGTAACAGACTCCCACAGCTTTTGCTTAGATAATATGTTACATAGGACTATCTCAATTTCACCTTCACCTTTTTTTTTAAATTTTAATTGTACTTTAGATGAAGCTTTAGAGAACAAACTAGCATTAAACAGTTAGTACACACATTGTTTTATGACATTTGTTAACAACACTTAACAGCTTAACACTCTTGCTTCTCAACCTTGGGTTTCCTATTACCAGCTTTTCTGTCCTCTCCTGTTTTTTAGTCCCTGCCCCTGGGGTGGTGTGTCCCTTTATTCTCGTTATTTTATGAGTCTGTTCAGTCTTTGACTGAAGTGTACCCCTCAAGAGTGACTTGATTACTGTGCTGAAAGGGTGTCTGGGGTCATACTCTCGGGGTTTCTCCAGTCACTGTCAAGTCAGCAATTCTGATCTTCCTTTTTGAGTTAGAATTTTGTTCTACATTTTTCTCCAGCTCTATCTGGGGCCTCTTTTCTGATGCCTGTGAGAGGAGTCAGTGGTGGTAGCCAGACACTATCCAGTCATATCATCTTCAGTCTGCTGGAGGACATTGTAGATGTGGTCCGTTAGTCTTTTGGACTAATCTTTTCTTTTTTTTTTTAGTTTTCTTCATTCTTCCTTCCTCTCAACAGGTAAGACCAGTGGACTGTCTTAGCTGGCCCTTCCTACACTTATAAGACCCCATATGCTACTTACCAAAGTAGAATGTAGAATTTTTTATGTATATGCTATATTATGTCAGTTGAGCTAGATGTTCACTGAGACCAAGATCCGCACAGCTCTCAGCCAAGCAATCTAGTCCACCAGGTGTTTTGGGTGTGTCTGTGGCACTTCTATGACCTTGCCTTCTACAAATTGTGCTGGCTCCCCTAATAGTGTATAATATCGTACTCTTCATCAGAGTTATCATTTATTTACTGTCTGTTTAGTGTTTTTCCATCTCCACCTGTAAGCATAATCATGGATTTGTGCCACCTGTCTGCAAAGCCAATACTAAGACAGAAGTTGAGGTGATTAATTGAGGACATTTATTGAATGCCGATACACAAGAGGCAAGGGGGAATCAGTTCCTCCAAAGCTTGCCTGTATGTACAGGCTAAGCCTGGAGGTTATATAGATTGATTAAGGGGAGGAGGGGACACTGGTTAATATTTTTTCTCATCCATGAGAGTAATTCTTCTGATGTTTCAACAATATTTTTTGTGGGGGTCTCCACGGCTCCAATAAGTCTGGGCTTGATAATCATCCAAACTACCTGGTGATTTGGTTCGGTAGTCTTAGAGGATAACTGAAAAGGGATAAACAGAACAATTAATCCCTGTTCTTAAAGAGGAAAGAACAGCTACGTGACTTATGACCAGTACAAGGTAAATTTTAATGGATGGGGGAAATCAAGCTCTCAGGACTCAATCTTTATAACGTGATTGTCTTAACTACTGTTATCTTAACTATTGTGCTACTGTTTGTAGTGTGATGGAGTTGGGTTGGCCCTGGCAACTATCAAAGATTGTTTTTACATGTAAACCTTTTCATGAGTTTTTACAGTAGTGGTCTCATACAATACTTGTCCTTTTGTAATTGACTTATTTTACTCAGAGTAATGCCTTCCAGTTTCTTCCATGTTATGATATAACATCCAGTTTTGTCAGCACCATTTATTAAAGAGACTGTACCCCCAAGGGTATCAATATCAATAAATATCAATCATCCCACTGCTTTCTTGCCCGAATGGTTTCTGCGGAGTGATCAGAGCTTAGTCTTACTGTTTCTCCTCTCCGTGTAATTTGTTTTTTCTCGAGCTGCTCTCACGATTTTTTGTCTTTGGTTCTAATAAGTGTGATTATGATATGCCGCAGTGATTTTCTTTTGAGGTCTGTACCACATGGGGTTTGTTGAACTTCTTGGATAGTCAACTTTTCATCTTTAGTGATATTAGGGAATTTTTCTGTCAGCAGTTCTTCAGTGATTCTCTGTGTTTTCTGTTTTGTCCCTGTTCTGGAAATCCAATCACTGGCAAATTTTTGTTTTCAGTTATCCTACGTAATTCTCGGGGTGTCTTAATCTTTTTTTCAGTCTTTTTTCTGATTCTCCCTCAAACGGAATTGTATATAAATGTTTGTCTACAATTTTGCTGATGCTGTATTCTGTCATTTCAAAACTTCTCCTCAGCCTTTCTATGACACTGTCCATTCTAAGGTCTTGATATCTTTTGGATTTCTGCTTGTTATTTCTGTATGATTTCTAGTTGTGATTTTGTGTTAGCATTTTGTCCCTATATTATTTTCAAAAGTTCTTCCATGAATTTGTCTACCTTTTCAATGAACTTTTCTATATTTTTACTCATTTTTGTCTGCTTTTTGCTTCAGCTATTGGATGCTGTTGTTGTTAGGTGCCATCAAGTTGGTTCTGACTGATAGCAACCATATGAACAACAGAACAAAACACTGCCCAGTCTTGTGCCATGTCTACAGTTGTTGTTATACTTCAACTCATTGTTTCAGACTGAATCCATTTCAAGGGCCTTCCTCTTTTTCACTGAACTACTACTCCATCAAGCGTGATGTCCTTCTCCAGGGACTGATCTTTCCTGACAACATGTCCAAAGTATGTAGGATGCAGTCTTGCCATCTTTGCTTCCAAGGAGCACTCTGGTTGGACTTCTTCCAGAATACATCTGTTTGTTCTTTTGGCAGTCCACAGTACATTCAACATTCTTCTCCAGCACCACAAGTCAGATACATCAATTCTTCTGTCTTCTCTGTTCATTGTCCAGCTTTTGCATGCATGTGATGTGATTGAAAATAACATGGCTTCGGTCAGGCACACTTTAGTCTTCAATGTGACATCTTTACAATACTTTAAAGAGACCTTTGTAGTAGATTTTCCCAGTGCAATGTGCCTTTTGATTTCTTGACTGCTGTTTCCTTGGGCATTGGTTGTGGAGCCAAGTAGAGTGAAATTCTTGACACCCTCAGTCCTTTCTCAGTTTATCATGATGTTGCTCACTGGTCCAGTTGTGAGGATTTTTGTTTTCCTGATGTTGAGGTGCACTCCATACTGAAGGCTGTGGTCCTTGATCTTCATTAGTAAGTGTTTCAAATTTTCTTCACTTTCACCATGTAGGGTGGTGTTGTCTGCATGATGCAGGTTATTGATGAATCATCCTCCAATTCTGATGCCTTGTTCTTCATAGAATCCAGCTTCTCAGATTATTTGCTCATCACACAGATTGAAAAGATATGGTGAAAAGATACAAACTGACTTTAAACCATGCAGTGACCCCTTATTCTCTTTGCACAACTGTCTCTTGATCCATGTACAGATTCCATAAGAGCATAAGTAGGTGTTCTACAATACCCATTCTCTGCAATATTAGCCACTGTTTTAGTCAGCTAGTGCTGCTCTAACAGAAATACCACAGAGTGGATGGCTTAAACAAAGGAAGGTTTATTCTTACACAGTCTGATAGGCTACAAGTGCAGATTCAGGATGTTCACTTCAGGGGAAAGCTTTCCCCCTTGTTGGCTCTGTAGGAAAGTCTGATATTACATCAGTCTTTGTCCAGGGAGCGTCTTGGCACAGGAACCTCAGGTCTGAAGGATGTGCTTTTCTCCTGATACTGCTTTCTTGATGGTGTGAGGTTCCCAATTCTCTGCTTGCTTTTCTTTCCTTTTATCTCTGGTAGGATGAAAGCATTAAAGGTGAGGCAAGTCATACTCCAGGGAAACTCTATTTACAGTGGAGCGGGGAGGTAATCCTATGAATAGATTTACAATAACACCCTAATCCTTTAACATACAGCACAAGAAAATCACAAAATGGAGGACAATCACAAAATATTGGGAATCATGGCCCAGCCACATAGCTACATGTACCTTTGGGGGGACACAGTTGAATCAATGGCAGCCATAATTTATTGTGATCCACAGTTCAATGCCTTTGCATAGTCAATGAAACACAAGTAAATATCTTTCTGGTATTCTCTGCTTTCAGCCAAGATCCATCTGACATTAACAGTGATATCCCTGGTTACATGTCCTCTTCTGAATCCGATTTGAATTTATGGTAGTTTCTTGCCATTATACCATTGCAGTAACTTTTGAAAGATATTGAGCAAAATTTTCCTTGCATGTGATATTAATAATATTATTCAGCAATTTCCACATTCAGTTGGATCACCTTTCTTTGCAATGGGCATAAATATGGATCTCTACCAGGTAGCTGTCCTCCAAATCTCCTGGCATAGATGAGTAAGCACTTCCAGAACCACATCTGTTTGCTGATAGGATAATAGCCATACACCTACAAAGAAGGCCAGTCAATATGACTATTATTTAAATTCATGCACCAATCACTAAGGCCAAAGCTGAAGATACTGAAGATTTTTTCCAGCTTCCGCAGTCTGAAATTGATTGAACATGCAATCAGGACACATTGATAATTACTGGTAACTGGAATGCAAAAGTTGGAAACAAAGAAATGGAATCAGTAGTTGGAAGATACAGCATTGGTGATAGAAATAATGCTGGAGATAGCATGATAGAATTTTGTAATACTAATGACTTCTTCATTGGAAATATCCTTTTCAACCAACACAAAAGGTAACTGTACATGTGGACCTCACCAAATGGAATACAAAGGAACCAAATTGACTTCATCAGTGGAAAAAGACAAAGGAAAAGCTCCATATCAGCTGTCAGAATAAGACCATGTACTTATCATGGCACAGATCATCAATTGCTCATATGCAAACTCAAATTGAAGCTGAGGAAAATTAGAACAAGTCCACTAGAGCCAAAGTATGACTTTGGGTATATCCCTTCTGAGTTTAAAGACCATGTCAAGAACAGATTTGATATATTGATCACTAATGACCAAAGACAAGACAAATTGTGTAATGACATCAAAGATATAATCATGGGGGCAGAGTCAAGATGGCGGACTAAGCACAAGTCTCCTTATATCCCTCTGGAAACCAAGACCTGAATTGATAATCAAACGGAGCCTTCTGATCACCTAATCAGCCTCAGGACACAGCACAGGGCTGTTAATTGGGACTTCGTACCACTGAGCGAAAAACCTCCTCTCTTTTGCTGACTCCAGCTCCTGCCTAGCCCTGGCTCTCACAGATGGAAGGTAAAAGCACCATTTTGACTTTTTTGTCTCTGTCTTGGCTGGTGGGTGGAGCTGGGTCTTGCCTAGCGGCTAGACTCAGATGCGCTGCTGGGGGGATAGGCAGGCGAAATTCCCATATTCTGAGAGCCAGGCTTAAGACTCTGTCAATCTAGCCACTTTGAGCCTTTCGTTTTATATCTGCGTCAGCGGGGTTTGTACGGAATTCTGCAATCAGTATGCGGGACGCCATGTTGGTACCGAGATTTTAGCAGGACCTAATTCTTAGCCTGGGAGCCAGCGCCTGCAAACAGGACAGTGCTTCACTGACACAAAAGCAGTAATTTTCCCAGTGCCACCTACGTTGCAGGCCCTGCAACAGAAGCAGAGGAATCACTACCTACCGCTCAGCACTTTTGGCCCCTCTATCTGCTGCCTGTGTGGAGGATGCCATCTTGGATACGGTGGCCAAAGCTGGACCTAATTCTTAGCTTGGGAGCCAGAGCCTGCCCATAACAGAGCGCTTTTCTATCACAAAAGCAGTACTCGACAGTGTCGCCCAAGGCTACGCCTTGTCAGCAGAAGCCAACAGGGCAGTAGCATTGCTGTATTCTGAACTAGTTTGTTATCATCTGGGGTTGGATACAGTGGCGCTTACTTTGTCAGTTGAGAAGAGGGACCTCTACACCTGAAAGCCTAACTGACTTGTGAAGTGGTCGGATACCTTTTGCTTTACATTTTAAGATAGCCTAGAGAAACATTTGCAGTCCATCCTTACGCTACCTCTTCCAGCCTCTACATACTCACATGGGACCCAAAAAGCAACAGACAATTGTGGCATACAAGAAATCACCCATGGCTTCAAAAGGCTCCAAAACAAAGCAACCAAGGAGTTTTCCAGATGAAGAAACTTTTATGAAAGCATCAGGAAGTGAATACAAAATGATTATATACAGAGCCCTTCTAGACATTATACAAAGTGCAGCAGAACAAAATGAAAAATTAAGCAAGCTGTTCGATCTGATGGAACACCAGTATTATGAAATCCAACAGATCAAGAACAAAATCAAAGACAGAAACTTCCATGCAAAGCCAAGAAAACAGAATGGAACAAATGGAAAAAAGAATTTCCGACTTGGAAGACAGAGCTACTGCCGCCAGCGTCTATGAGCAGAAATGAGAAAAAAGAAACAAGAAAAGTGAAGAAACATTAAGAAGCATGTGGGACTCTATTAAGAGGAACAACTTTCGATTAATTGGAGTCTCTGAATAGGGTGAGACATCTGAGAACACAGAGAGTATCACTGCTGAGCTGCTGAAAGAAAACTTCCCAGAAATCATGAAGGAAGAGAATCTAGACATCTCAGATGCATATCGTATGCCACCCAATATAGATCTCAAAAGTAAGACTCCAAGACATATTCTACTCAAGCTTAACAAAATGAAACATAAGCAGCAACTCTTAAAGGCAGCAAGACTCAAAACAAAGCTAACATTCAGAGGGAAACCCTGTAGGCTTTTGTCAGATTTCTCAGCAGAAACCGTGCTGGCACGGAGACAGTGGCATGACACATTCAAAGCCCTGAAGGAGAAGAACTTCCAACCAAGAATTATATATCCTGTAAAACTATCTTTCAAATATGAAAATGAAATTAAGACATTCCCAGACAAACAGAAACTCAGAGACTTTGTAAAAACCAAACCCAAACTACGAGAAATACTGAAAGAAGTTCTTGGCTCTGGCTTAAAAGAACAAAACCACTAACTTTATATTTTAGAACGACACACTACTCAATACTCTACTCTTTTAGAGAAGGCTCCAAAGTCAATGACAGCTTTGATACAGAAAGAAGCAATCCAGTGATCATGAAAACTATGGTGTCATCATAATAAAAAGAGGGCTGTACTACAGTTGTTACAGTCCTTCCAGATGGAGAGGAAGATGACAAGACTGGTAGTAATTAAAATTAGGTTTATATATAGTTTATTAAGGGGGATTATAGGGGCAGCTGTAAAACACAACGAAGATGTATCATACCATTTCAAGAAATGTAATATACGAGTCTCAAAAACTACAAAACCAGCTCTGAAAAAGGTGAAAAATCAACTCACAAAAAAGAATGTCCCAGAACAGACTAATAAGAACAACAGAGAAAACATCAACATAAAAATAAACATATCACAATGGCAGCAGTGAACACATACCTATCAATAATTACATTGAATGTGAATGGACTGAATGCTCCAGTAAAGAGACACCAAGTGTCATCTTGGAACAAAAGACATGACCCATCCATATGTTGTCTACAAGAAACTCAATTGAGACCTAAAGATAGGAACAAACTGAAAATTAAACGATAGAAGAATATATATCAAGCTAACAATTGTGGTGAGCAGGACACAACAGTCCAAAATGGCGCCGCGGGCCAGGACCTCACCCTGACCACACCCTTGTTTACCAGACTTAGGGCTTTCATAGTGCATGCTTGTGAGTAGTGGCTGCTGGTCAGCCTATTGAGAGCCCTGCTTTTAGAAGACGTGGCCTATGATGATTGGACGAACCTTGGAGATAAAAGCGTGTGGGGACCGGGTGTGGGAGGAAGAAGAAGGAAGAAGAATAAAGCAAGTAACTTGCAAGATGGCTCGTATCCGTGTGTCCTGTCTTCTTTCCGCGGGCAGACAGTTAGGCAGCGATAAGTGGTGCCCGAACGTGGGGCCCTTAAAACGAGCCCAAAAGGAGCAGCGCTGGCAAGTCCCCGGGTAAGAGGGGCAATCGCAAGTTCTCCGGGGAATCGGAGACCATAGCCAAGTGCACTAAGCACCGGCAGAGCCCAGGGCGGGGAGCGCCGGGCGGGAGCGGGGTAGTTGTCATGGGAGGTTAGTTTCACTTTCGCCATGGGGAATCAGCCGTCCGCCAGGCACCTTCAGGATGCCTGTAAGAGTTTGTTTAAACAGCATGGCATTGGCATCAAGCAGGCCACGCTGGAGCGCTTCCTCTTGGCTGTGGAGGAAGTGGCCCCCTGGTTTTTGGTGTCTCGTCATCTTACTGTTGCCGCATGGCTTAAACTGGGGAAAGATCTCACAGCGGCTGATACCAGCGGCACATTGCCTCCGGGAGTAATGGGCATATGGATACTTATTTTGACCTGTTTGGAGGACGAGTCTGGTGTATTCCAAAGATGTCTGCAGAAGGGACAATTAGTTTTAGAGCAAGTTAAGGAGGAACACTCCCAGCAGAGCAGTGTCTGCAGAGAACAAAAGAGCAGTGTCTGCGGGGAACAAAATGTAGAACCGGGAGTGAGTGAGTCAGAGGGGGAGGAGAGTGCAGAGGAGAATGTGGGAGAAACGGCAAGCCGTTTTGGGCGTCTCCATTTGACATCTCTGAAGCCCTCGGCACCGGAGCCACCCAAGAAACCACCGGACGGGCATCAGGATACACCCCCACCTTATAACCTGAATAAAAAACAGCTTAGAACAGGGACCGAAAGATCAGGCAGGAGTGCTGCCACGAGGCTCAGTGAAGAGCAGTTAACCCTGGGCCATCTAAAGGAGTCAAATTCCCCTTGGAATACACCTATCTTTGTCATACAGAAAAGGTCAGGAAAATGGAGGCTATTGCATGACCTTAGAGAAATTAACTCTACTATGGAAGTCATGGGGCCTGTGCAGAGAGGCCTGCCAGTGCTCTCTGCCTTACCACAGCACTGGCCTATCATAGTAATTGACATTAAAGACTGTTTTTTCTCCATCCCACTACATCCGGAAGATACCTCCCGATTTGCCTTCACTTTACCATCTATTAATCATGCTGCCCCTGACAAACGTTATGAGTGGGTGGTTCTTCCACAAGGCATGGCTAATAGTCCAACTATGTGCCAGATCTTTGTAGATAAGGCCTTTGCTCCCCTCAGGGATATTTATCCTTTCATACATTGTATCCATTACATGGATGATATTCTCTTGGCAGCACCAACGCATGCTGAAGTACAAAAAGCCTATTTTACATTGGTAACCAATTTGAAAACCCATGGACTACATATTGCACCTGAGAAAGTGCAGATGGAGGGCATCCTTGAGTATTTGGGTTCACACATATTCCCTGAACAAATTAAACCACAGAAAATTACCCTACGAAGGGACGGATTAAAAACTCTAAACGACTTTCAAAAGCTATTAGGGGATATACAATGGATACGCCCCTATTTGGGCTTGCCCAACCACATCCTTCGTCCCCTGTATGATATCTTGCAAGGTGATCCCCAACTGACATCCCCTAGACAACTTACCCCTGAGGGGCTACAGGCCTTGGGAGCATTTGCATTCCTGACCAAGAGCCCCAGCTCTATTTGTTTCCAGGTGCCTCTGCCCAAGTGGTAGAGTTGCAGGCTGTTCAGCATGTCTTTCAAATGATTGATTCGCCTTTTAATCTCATCACTGATAGTGCTTAGGTAGTCCAGGCTGTACAGCAGTTAGAGGCTGCAGGGCAACTTGACCAGAGCTCCCCTGTTGGGTTGATTTTCGCTACTATCCAGCAGTTAATTTGGAACAGAAAACACCCTTTCCATATCATGCACTTAAGAGCCCACTCCGGTTTGCCCGGCCCTCTTGCGGCCGGTAATGTCACTGCTGATCTACTGACTCGAACCACTCTCATTCTTGCTGCTGCCGAGCGGGCTCAAGCATTCCATAAGCAGTTCCATGTAAATACTAAGACCCTCGCGGCCCGGTTCCACCTCTCCCGCGAGGCAGCTCGAGCCATAGTAAAGCAATGCGCCTCCTGTGCGCCCTACCAACCCCAGCCACATGTAGGTGTAAACCCCCGAGGGCTGCTGCCCATGCATATCTGGCAGATGGATGTCACTCACTTTTCTGAATTTGGTAAATCACGCTATCTTCATGTGTCTGTGGACACTGCGTCTGGCCTCATCTGTGCTTCAGCTCTCACTGGAGAATCCTCTAAACATGTAATCACACACTGCCTGACGGCATGGGCGGCATGGGGCATGCCAAAAATGCTGAAAACTGATAATGCCCCAGCATACACATCATCTGCCTTTCAATCCTTTTTGACTACTATGGGTATACAATGCAGTCATGGCATTCCCTACAACCCACAAGGCCAAGGTATTGTGGAACGAGCCCACCTCACGCTTAAAACTATGCTAACAAAACAAAAAGGGGGAGTTGGCCTGGGTCGTTCTCCCCGTGACCGTCTCTCTCTCGCTCTATTCACTCTCAACTTTTTACTATTGGATTCCATGGGGCGCACAGCCGCAGACCGGCATATGGGACCCGCTGGTGCGCCTTGTGTTCAAGTACTCTGGAAAGACATATATTCTGGACGCTGGAGGGGACCAGACCCGGTCCTTGTCTGGTCCAGAGGAGCTGTTTGTGTTTTCCCGCAGGACGCTGATAATCCCCTGTGGGTTCCAGAATGACTGACACGCACAGCACACCCCGAGAAAAATGGTGTTGTGGATCCTGCAAATGTTCGTGCTTCTGCAGATGACTCAGGGAGTACCTGAATACCGGTGGGGGTTGCTGGATGTGCTGCCTCTTCCGCTGCCTGTTCACCACTCTGCGCGTGTTTTTCCTCATTTCTTCACCTCCAACAGTTCAGCAACATCTCTAGAGCTGTTAACCTCTCTCAGTCTCTTTGTTTGGAACTACAGGGCAACTGGTCTGCCGACTCAGAGCGGACTCTGACTCAGCTCAGACTCTCCATCGCTACGATCAACTCCACGAGGGTCGACACTCACACTGCCAGTGGACTGCTGAAATTTCTGAGCTCGGCGTTTTCCACCGTCAAGGAATGGGCGGGACTTGGGATACTCAGTGTAGCTTTCCTTTGTGCCGTTTTTGCCATATGCCATATTGGCCGGTGTGCCTCCCGTCAGCGACGACGGGAACAAGCTCTGCTTATACAGGCCATTGCAGCTGCACCAAACGAACAGCCCTTGGCAAATGTCTGGCTCAGCATGATAGAAGGGTAGTCAAAGACGGGCAACTTCTTCTGGGGGTGCTACCAACCTAAGACAGGGACCTCACCAAGCTGTGGGGTGACCCAAAGACAGGTAAGGAGCATCCTAGCCGAAGATGACCTAAGACAGGCACCTTCTCAGCGTTCTATGTAAAAAAAAAAGGGGGAGATGTGGTGAGCGGGACGCAACGGTCCAAAATGGCACCGCGGGCCAGGACCTCACCCCGACCACACCCTTGTTTACCAGACTTAGGGCTTTCATAGCGCATGCTTGTGAGCAGTGGCTGCTGGTCAGCCTATTGAGAGCCCCGCTTTTAGAAGACGTGGCCTATGATGATTGGACGAACCTTGGAGATAAAAGCGTGTGGGGACCGGGTGTGGGAGGAAGAAGAAGGAAGAAGAATAAAGCAAGTAACTTGCAAGGTGGCTCGTATCCGTGTGTCCTGTCTTCTTTCCGCGGGTGGACAGTTAGGCAGCAACAATGAACAAAGAAGAGCAGGAGTGGCAATTCTAATCTCAGACAAAATCAATTTTGATGTCAAATCCACCATCGTGGACAAAGACGGACACTATTTATTGCTGAAAGGTTCAGTACACAAGCAAGACTTAACTATATTAAATATTAATGCACCTAATATCAGAGCACCTAAATACATCGAAGAAATACTGACTACACTCAAAAGAGAGTTAGATGACTCCACAATAATAGTAGGAGACTTTAACACTCCACTCTCATTATTAGACAGGTCATCTAGAAAAACGCTCAGTAAAGATACAGAAGACCTCATTGCCACAATTAACCAACTAAACCTCATTGATATATACAGAACTTTCCACCCATCAGCAGACAACTACACCTTCTTCTCCAGTGCACATGGAACATTCTCCAGAATTGACCACGTGATAGGCCATAATTCAATGCTCAACAAAATCCATACCATTGAATTATTGCGAAGCATCTTCTCAGATCATAAAGCCATAAAAGTTGAAATCAATAGCAGAAAAAACATAGATAGAAAGTGAAACTCTTGGAAACTGAACAACATCTTGCTAAAAAAAAAAATAGGTTATAGAGGAAATCAAGGCTGAAATAAAGAAATTCATGGCTTCCAATGAGAACGAAAACACTTCCTACCAGAACCTATGGGATACAGCCAAAGCAGTGCTCAGAGGTCTGTTTATCTCCATAAATGCACACATCCGGAAGGAGGAAAGAAACCAAATCAAGGAACTAACTCTACAGCTTGAACAAGTAGAGAGAGAACAACAGAGGAACCCCTCGGGCACCAGAAGAAACAAGATCATAAAGATTAGAGCAGAGCTAAATGAATTAGAGAATAGAAAAACAACTGAAAAAATTGAAAAGACCAAAAGCTGGTTGTTTGAAAAGATCAACAAAATTGACAAACCACTGGCTAAACTTACTAAGGAAAATCAGGAAAGGAAACAAATAACCCAAATTAGAAATGAGAGGGGAGTTGTCGACACAGATGCAACAGAAATCAAAAATATAACAGAATAGTATGAAAAAATGTACTGGAACAAATTTGAAAACCTAGGGGAAATGGACCAATTCCTTGACTCATACCACCTACCCAAATTATCACAACGTGAAGCAGAACAACTTAATAAACCCATCACAAAGGAAGAGATTGAAAATGTCATCAAAACACTGCCAACCAAAAGAAGTCCGGGCCCAGATGGCTTCACTACAGAATTCTACCAAGCATTTAGAGAAGAGTTATCTCCAATACTACTGAGACTATTTCACAGTATAGAAAGGGATGGAGTACTCCCAAACACATTCTATGAAGCCAGCATAACCCTGATACCTAAGCCAGGGAAAGACCCAACAAAGAAAGAGAACTACAGACCAATATCACTCATGAATCTAAATGCAAAAATCTTCAACAAAATTCTTGCTAACAGAATACAACAACATATCAAGAAAATAGTCCATCATGACCAAGGGGGATTCATACCAGGGATGCAAGGCTGGTTCAACATCAGAAAAACAATCAATGTGATTAACCACATAAATATCACAAAAGACAAGAATCACCTGATTTTGTCCACTGATGCAGAAAAGGCATTAGATAAAGTCCAACACCCATTCATGGTAAAAACTCTTAGCAAAATGGGCATAGACGGCAAATTCCTCAACACAATAAGGGCCATTTATACAAATTCAATTGCCCACATCATCCTGAATGGAGAGAGACTGAAAGACTTTCCCTTGAGATCAGGAACTAGATAAGGATGCCCACTCTCACCTCTCCTATTCAACATTGTGCTAGAAGTTCTACCCAGAGCAATTAGACAAGACCAAGAAATAAAAGGCATCAGCCTCGGCAAAGAGGAAGTTAAAATCTCCCTGTTTGCAGATGATATGATTGTATATGCAGAGAACCCCAAGGAATGTATAAGTAAGCTACTCAAACTGATAGAAGAGTTCATCAAAGTCTCAGGATACAAGATAAACATAAGTAAATCAGTAGGATTCCTTTATACCAACAACGAGACTGTTAAGGAAGAAACTATCAAATCAATACTATTTACGATAGCCCCTAAGAAGATAAAGTACCTAGGAATTAATCTAACCAGGGAAACAACAGAACTTTACAAAGAGAACTACAAGCCCTTACTACAAGAAACTAAGAGAGACTTAGATAAATGGAAGAACCTACCCTGCTCATGGATAGGAAGACTTAATATTGTGAAAATGTCTATTTTACCCAAAGCAATTTATTTATATAATGCAATCCCAATACAAGTTCTAGCGTCATTTTTTAATGAGATGGAGAAACAAATCACCAATTTTGTTTGGAAAGGGAAGAAGCCCCAGATAAGTAAGGTACTACTAAAGAAGAAGAACACACTGGGAGGCCTCTCATTACCCGACCTTAGAACATACTACACTGCCACAGTGGTCAAAACAGCCTGGTACTGGTACAAGAACAGACAGATGGATCAATAGAACAGAATTGAGACCCAGAGATGACACCATCTGCCTATGAACAGTTGATATTCGACAAAGGCCCTAAGACATTAAACTGGGGTAAAAACAGTCTCTTAAACAAATGGTGCTGGCAAAATTGGTTATCCATCTGCAATAAACTGAATCAAGATCCATATCTTACACCTTACACAAAAACCAACTCCAACTGGATAAAATACCTAAATATCAAACCTAAAACAGTAAAGCTCATTCAAGAAAAAGTAGGAACAACAATGGAAGTTTTAATACACAATGAAGACAGACTCCAAAATCTGTCAAAGAAACCACAATCAATAGAAGAGAAATTAGATAAATGGGAACTATTAAGAATCAAACACTTTTGCTCATCCAAAGACTTTATTAATAGAATTAAAGAACACCCACAGAATGGGAAAAAATATTTGGCAACTCTATGTCAGACCGACGCCTGATCTCCATAGTCTATAAGATACTACAAAATATCAATAATAAGAAGATAAACCACCCAATTAAGCAATGGGCAAAGGAGATGGACAGACATTTCACTAAAGAGGAGATCCAGGTGTTAGGGTCCGTGATTTTCAAGATGCGACACTGTTACTTTAAAGGTTAAATTTTATTAAAAAATATGCCCAATAGGAAAAATACTGGTGCACCAGGGACGCACCCCAAGCTACACAGAGCAGGGGGCGACTGGGAGTTTCCTCAGCGCCCAGTATTTAAGTCGTGAGATTGCAAAGCAGGGAAGGTGAACTGACCTTTACATTGATTGGTTAACTCCTATTAGTTGTAAAATGTGGTCAAGGTCTAGGGGTCACTTGCAGGCTGTCACTTGCAAGGTTGCCCCCAGGCTTGTCTTGTGACAGTGTTTTGTAAGATAAAGGTAAGATTATTCTATGGTATTTTCTGCTATTGTTTCCTCGGGCTTTCTTCAATACCTCCAATTTTTACCGGGCCCTTCCTCATTTCAACACAGGCAGCCAAAATACACATGCGGACATGTTCATGATCTTTAGTTATTAAAGAAATTCAAATCAAGACGACAATGAGATATCATCTCACCCCAACAAGATTGGCCATGATCCAGAAAACACAAAACAACAAATGCTGGAGAGGCTGTGGAGAAAGTGGAACCCTCCTACTCTGTTGGTGGGGTTGCAAAATGGTCCAGGCTCTTTGCAAAGCAATCTGGCACTTCCTTAAAAAAATGGATATCGATATACCATTTGACCCAGTAATTCCACTACTTGGAATATATCCTACAGAATCAAGGCCTTTCACACCAACAAACACATGCATGAGAATGTTTATCGCAGCACAGTCCACGCTAGCAAAAAATGGAATCAACCCAGATGCCCAATAACAGAAGAATGGATAGATAAACTATGGTACATATATTCACTGGGGCACTATGCAAGGATAAAGAATAACGATGATTCCAGGAAACATCTCCTAACCTGGTTTCAACTGGAATACATTATGTTGAGTGAAAGTAGTCAGCGACAAAGGGACAAATAATGTATGAGAACTCTACGATAAGATTTCTAAAACAGACTTGTGTATAGAAGAAAAGACTCTTTGACAGCTGCAAGGGAGGGGAGAGGGGAGGGTTTAGTTTAGATAGTTGCTAGAAATCTGGTTGGGAGAAAGCGGTGATAGCACACATTAGAAACAAGAACAACATTAAGTGGACTTCAGCATAACTTGAGTACTCCTTCCATCTTAACCCAGTATTGCAAGGATAGAGTAGCTGGGCCAGGGGGCAGGGGACCATGCTCGTAGGCAAAATCGAGGCCAATTGACACAACTAGCGTTTTGCTAAGAGAGCGCTCCGCACCCCACATTGGTGAGTGGCGTCTGGGGTCTGAAAAGCTGCCAAGCTGCCATCTGAGGACACAGCAAATGGTCCCAACTCAGCAGGAACAGATGCTCACCGAGGATCAAAATGACATGTGGTAAAGACAACCTAGAAGACAGAGAGACGCAAAAGAGTGGGTACCTTCATCGACTTGGGACCAGAAGAACCAGATGGTGCCCGGCCACCACCAGTGATAGCTACAATGGAGCTCACTAGGTTGAGTCTCACTGGCAACACAAGAATAAAAGGGGGTGCATCCTGAGATCTCCACTAAAAGACCTCAATTGATGGTCCAGCGGTTTTGGGGTTCCCTTGAGAGGATGGCCCCCGGCCCTCATGCTGCCCTTACCCATAAATTATAACAAAGGTCCACTCTTTGGACAGGAATGGATTGGACTTGGCAATTCAAAGTGACCATATATTGGTTGCATTTTATGGTTCTATACATCTATAGGATATCATCCTGCTGACCTCTGACTGGAGGAAGGAGAGTAGGTGAAGAGGAGCAGAAAAGAGGCTTTTGGGAGGATGAGACATGTATGGAGCAGGGGGAATAGTGTGATGTCACCAGACAGGGAGAGCAGTGGAAGCTGCATATAGGTGGGCATGTAAATTTATACGGGAATGTACATTTTCACTCAGTCATGTTAAATAAAAAAGAAAAAAAAGATATCATCATGAAGACAGCCAGAGTTCATTAAAAAGGACAGAAAGAAAAGACCAAATTGGATGTCAGAAGAGACTGAAACTTGCTCTTGAACATCAAGCAGATAAAGCAAAAACAAGGAATGAAGAAGTAAAAGAACTGAAGATTTCAAAGGGGAGCTCAAGAAGACAAAATAAAGTACTAGAATGACATGTTCAAAGAACTGGACGTGACAAATGAGAAGTGAAGAACACATTCTGCATTGCTCTAGCTGAAAGAACTGAAGAAAATATTGAAGCCTCGAGTTTCAGTAGTGAAGGATTCTACAGGGAAAATATTAAACAACTCAGAAATCATCAGAAAAAGATGGAAAGAATGCACAGTCACTATACGAGAAAGAACTAATTGATGTCCAGCATTTGAAGAGATAGCATATGATCAGGAACTGATGGTACTGAGGGAAGTAGGTGAAGCTGCTTTCAAGGAACTGGCAAAAAACAGGGCTCCAGGAATTGATGGAATAACAGATATTTCAACAAACAGCTCTTGGATAGCTCTGAATATTAAATATTCACATTCCCTCTCAGGTAATTCTAGTACCTTTTCTTCTACTGGAAAGCCATCTGGTGTTTTATTTTGAATATCCACTGGAACCATCCTGTCCTGTTTCTTATGTTTTGATGTAGTCTGCTGTCTTTGGGCCATTCTATAGCTATTTTCTTTGTTTACTGATTATAGATCTGTTTGTTTAATCCTGCTTTTGTATTTTATTTGGTTATGTCACAGCAGACAGACTGTGTTTTCTTTGCTGTTTGTTTGTTTGTGGTCATGTTTTTCACCTTTGTGTCCATGGACAAGGCCAGTTGCTCAGCTATGGTGCAGCAGGGCAAATCCAGCTGAAGGAGAGGGGCTGGGTTGAGTCATTTGCCTCTGCAGCTAGCCAGAAGACCTTGGAGGTAGAGCAGCATGGAGAGAGGGATGGTAAAGCTTGTCTTCTGCTGAGATTTCGGTGAATCTGCTTTCTTATGCTCCTTGTCTTCAGATCTCCTACAGGAATACAAGATTACAAATCCGTGCTGGGTTAGTTGGTAGGCGGCTTTCTCTCATACCTCTTCTTGCTCCCCATTCTTTGTCAGTTTCTGATTCCGTTTGACATTTAGCCTGATATCTTTGTCTCTTCATCTGATGTATCAGGTTCCAGGATTGATGTTTGTTTACTTGGATTTTCAGGTCTTTATTGTGGAGGGACAGCATAGTGCTCCTGTTGATGGCACCATATTGACTGGAAGTTTCACCCTTATCTTTGAAGGACTGTTTTGTCAGACACAGAATTTTCTAGACATTTCTTTCAGCCTTTTCAATGCATCATTCCATTGCTTTTTGACTTCCATGGTGTTTTGGTCAGGTAATGCTGCTCTAAGAGAAATACCACAGAGTAGACGACTTTAACAAAGGAAAGTTTATTCTTACACAGTCCAGTAGGCTACAAGTCGAAATTCACAGTGTCTGCTCTAGGAGAACATTTTACCTCTGTTGGCTCTGGAGGAAGGTCCTTGTGTTGCATCGGTCTTTGGATTATTTATCCTTTTCTTGTTGCTATTAGTAGTACCTTGTAGATTATGGACATCAGATGTCAATCTGACATAGAATTGCCAAATGTTTTTTCCTGTTCTGTAGGTGGTCTTTTAATTCTTTTGATAAAGTCCTTGGATGAGCAAAAGTGTTTCACTCTTAGTATTTTCCATTTATCTATTTTCTCTTCTGTTGCTTATGCTGTGTCTGTCTGATTTTGAAGTCTGTCTGAGTTGTGTATTAGAACGTCCATTGTTGATCCTATCTTTTCTTGCATGATGTTTATCGTTTTAGGTTTGATATTTAGGTCTCTTATCCACTTTGTGTTGGTTTTACACATATTTTGGGGGAACGTAACTCAATCCATGATGTTCCACACTTTGTTCCCTTAAAAACTCACATCCTTTTAACATGTAAAAAATGTTCATCCCACCATAGCAAAAGTCTTCAGTCCAAGTCCAAAATTCAGAAATTCCTCTTCAGCTGTGAAATCTAGAAAACAAGTTATCTGCTTCCAAAATGCAATGACAGAACAGGCAAGCAGAAACTAGACATTTCCATTACAAAAGGGAGAAAGAAGACAAAACAGGCAACAAGCAAATCAGCAGAACACATTACATTAGCCCTCAAAGTTTTGAAAATAATACTCTGGTCTGTGAAACATTATACACAACAACCCTTCCCTGCAGACTCTAGGTATTGGCTTTACTCTCCAGATTCCTGGAGACCCCTTCACCCTGTGCCACAGCTCCACCTTCTAGGCCCGTTTTAACAGCAACTCTGCTCCCTTGGCTTCAGGCATCCAATTTTCTGAGTCCACCTGAGTGGCAACTCCACATTCAGAAACACCAGGGTCCACAGCTCCACCCTTAAAAACTCTGTAGTCATGGCCATACCTTTTGAGACTAGGCAGCTCAGCTTTGCATGCTCCTTGTCTCTTCAGCTTCTATTTCCTATGGCTAATGGCCTGGCTTGTGCCACAGTCAACACCTAGTCTTTTTCTAACTTCTGATATTGAGCTTTGCCATTACATCTCTCCATGGATGTAGTCTGTTTGATTCCTGTGTATTCCACTGGTGAGGTCCATGTGTGGAGTTGCCATTTATATTGATGAGAAAAGGTATTTGCAATGAAGAAGTCCTTGGTCTTGCAAAAGCTTATCATTTGATCTCTGACACCATTTTTGTCATCAAGGCTGTATTTTCCAACTTCTGCATTCCAATCACTAGTAATTTCCAGTGCATCATGATTACATGTGCCATCAATTCCAGACTGCAGAAGGAGATAAAAATCTTTAGTACCTTCAGTTTTGGCCTTAGGGGCTGGTATATAAATTCGAACAATAGTCATGTTAAATGGCCTTCCTTGTAGGCACATGGATGTTATCCTATCACTGACAGCACTGTATGTCAGGACAGATCTTGAAATGCTGTTTTTGATGAATGCAACACCATTTCTTTTCAAGCTTTTATTCCTGATTTAGCAGACCGTATGATTGTCTGATTCAAAATGGCAAATATCAATCCTTTACAGCTCGCTAATTCCTAGGGTACTGATGTTTATGCATTCCATTTCAATTCTGACAGTTCCCTATTTTGCTAAATTTGTGCTTCATACATTCTGCTTTCCAGTTATCAAAGGGTGTTTGCAGCTGTTTCTTTTCATTTGCAGTCATGCTACATCAGCATATGACAGTCCTGAAGGCTTTACTCCATCCATGTCATTAAGGTGTTCTCTATTTTGAGGCGGCAGCTCTTCCCCACTTGTCTTTTGAGTGCCTTTCCACCACTATATCTGAAAATGTTCTGCTGTTATATATAAGGTTTTCTCTGTCTAATTCCTTTCAGAAGTAGTCTTCTGGGTCTTTCTTCCTAGTCTGTCTTAGTCTGGAAGCTCAGCTGAAACCAGTCCACTGTGGGTGATTCTGCTGGTATCTCAATACCAGTGGTGTAGCTTATAGCGTCACAGCAACATGCAAACCCCACTGTCTGACAGATTGCAATTGAAACTGAAGAAATTTAGAACAAGTCCACAAGAGCCAAAGTACAATTTTGAGTGTATCATACCTGAGTTTAGAGACCATCTCAAGAAGACATTAGATGTTTTGAACACTAATGACTGAAGACCAGACAAGTTGTGAATGACATCAAAGATATTACCTATGAAAAAAGTAAGAGGTCATTAAAAAAACAGGAAAGTAAAGACCAAATTCGATGTCAGAAGAGTCTCTGAAACTTGCACTTGAACACTGAGTAGCTAAAGCAAAAGTAAGAAATGATGAAGTAAAAGAAATGAACAGAAGATTTCAAAAGATGACTTAAGAAGACAAAGTTAAGTATTATAATGACATATGCAAAGAGCTGGAAATAGAAAACCTAAAGGAAAATCACACTTTGCATTTCTCAAGCTGAAAACACTGAAGAAAAAATTCAAGCCTGGAGTTTTAATAGTGAAGGCAAAGTATTAAAAGACTCAGGAAGCATCAAAGCAAAGATGGAGAAAAACAGAGTCATTGTACCAGAAAGAACTGGTTGAATTCCAACCATTTCAAGAGGTAGCATGTGATCAGGAACTGATGGTGCAAAGGAAGAAGTTGAAGCTACATTGAAGAAATTGGCTGAAAAACAAGGCTTCAGGAATTGACAGAATATCAATTGAACTGCTTCAGCAAATGGATGCAGCACTGTAAGTACTTAGTAATCTATGCTCAGAAATTTGGAGGACAGTTACCTGGCAAACTGACTGGAAGAGATCTGTATTTATGCCTATTGCCAAGAGAGATGATCCAAATGAATGCAGAAATTATTGAACAATATCATCAGTATCACATGCAAGTAAAATTTTGCTCAAGATCATTCAAAAGTGACTGCAGCAGTGTATTGACTGGGAACTTCCAGAAATTCAAGCCAAATTCATCAGAAGATGTAGAACCAGGAATATTATTGCTGATGTTAGACAGATCTTGACTGAAAGCAGAGAATACCAGAAAGATGTTTACCTGTGTTTCAGCGACTATGTAAAGACATTCGACTATGTGGATCCTAACAAATTATGGCTAACATTGTGGAGAATGGCGATTTCAGAACACTTAATTGTGTTTATGAGGAGGCTGTACAGTCATGCAAACAGAACAAGGGGACCTGCATGGTTTAAAGACAGGAAAGGTGTGCATCAGCACTGAATCTTTTTACCACACCTTTTCAATCTGTAAGCTGAGCAAATAATCTGAGAAGCTTGGCTATAGGAAGAAGAATGAGACATCAGGATTGGAGGAAGACTTGTTAACAACCTGCCTTATACAGATGCCACAACTCTGCTTGCTGGGACTGAAGAGGAGTTGAAACACTTATTGATATAAATTAAAGCCCACAGCCTTCAGTATGGATTGCACCTTGACATCAAGAAAACAAAAATCCTCACAACTGAACCAGTAGGCAACATTATGATAAATGGAGAAAGGATTAAAGTTGTCAAGGATTTCATTTTACCTGTTTCCATAGTCAACATTCAAGAAATCAAAAGTCACATTGCAGTGGGAAAAATCTACTGCAAAGGACCTCCTTACAGTGCTGAAAAGTAAAAATTTCACCATGAAAGCAAATACCAGATGTAAGTGGACAGGCCATCTTCACATCATATGTGAGCATGACCTCTAGACCCTGATCATAAATCATTACTGAGGTCAACTCTTTGGGCAAGAATGGCTTGGACTCAGGGACACAGAGTGACCACATTGTGTGTGCACTTTATGATTCTATACATCTATAGGATGTCATCCTACTGGCCTCTTGCTAGAGGGGAGTGGTGAGGGCAGAGAGGAGGAGACAGGATAATGTTAAGAAGATATGACATGTATAGAACAGAAAGGAGTGTGCTGTCACTGGGCGAGGAGAGCAGAAGTAGCTGCCGATATGCAGGCATGCAAATTTAAATCGGCTTGTACACTTTCACTCAATCACAATAAATGAGAAATAAATAAATAGGTAGAGAGATAAGTACATACATACAATTTACTGATGGCTTAGAGACAATGGTCAATTTTGAATCACTTAAAGAATCAATTCTGATCCCTTCAGAAAGCTCCCAAAACACAGAATCAAATTTTCTAGAAGAAGAGAACTTTTTGGAATTATCAGAGATAAAAAACAAAAGATTAATATTTTGTGAAGACACCAGGAAGGAGATGAGGCAGAATTCAACAGAGCACAAAAGCCAATTGGACATACTTGCAAGAAAGCTTAGAGTGACCAGAATTGGAAATTCTGAAAATTGATAATAAAATTACAGAATTAGACAACTCAGTAGAAAGCCAAATGAGAAGAGCTGACATAATAAAAGGTGAACTAGTGAGACTGAAGATAAAGTGAGTGACATCAACATATTTGAGGAAAAATAAGAGTTTAAAAAATCAAGAAACACTAAGAATTATGTGAAACTCTATCAAGAGGAATAATTTACAAGCAATCAGAGTACCAGAAGAGGGGAGACGACGTAAAATGCAGAGAGAATTGTTGAAGATTTTGTGATGTACCATGGTTCTCAGTATTTTGGCAGCTGTACAACATGGCCGGAGTAGGGCCTGTGGTAGCTTACTGCCCTTTCAGCCTTCATCTCTCCATCCTTCTGCTGCCTACTTCCTGTCTGCTCACATTGCCAAGGTTTTGGCTTATAGACCAGGCAGCTGTGTGCTCCTGTCTTCTTATGTCTGATTCTTAGGACTTAAACTAGCAGGTCTTGGGACTCATCAATCTTCACAGCCTGTGAGGAAGAGTTCTGTTCCATGAACTGCTGATCCTGGGTTTGCCAGCCCCTGTAGCTATATGAATCAGCAGAAACCTTGCAGTATTGCCTGCTATCTTGGGATGTGCTGAACTTCACAGCCTATGAACTGGAACTTTAATCTCTGGCCTGCTGACTTTTGACTCACCAGCTTCCACAGCTGCGTAAGGCTTGTATTCCAATCTAAGACTTGGGATGTTTTAGCCTCTACAATTGTGTGAGCTGTTTCTTTTATGTAAATCTTTTTCTATACACTTTAATAGGCATTGCTGGTTTTTCTTCTCTAGAGACCCCAGCCTAAGACAAATTTCCTGACAGAAAATTTCCCTGATATCTTGAAAAATGAGAAAGTATCTTTCCAATATGCTCATCAAACTTGACACAAAGTAGATCCCAAAAGAAAAACACTAAGACATATTATAATCAGAGTTGCCAAAGCTAAATATAAGGAGACACTGTTAAAAGTGGCTACAGATAAATGAAAACAGCCTGCAGAGGAAAATCAGTAAGACTAAGCTTGTACTACTTAGCAGAATCCATGCAGGCAGGCAGGCAATGGGAGGACATATGCAAAATCTTGAAGGAAAATAATTGCCATTCAATAATTATATATCCAACAAAACTGTCCCTCTGATATGATGGCAAAAGTAGGACATTTCCCCATAAACAGAAATTTAGGGAATCCGCAAAAACCAAGTCAAACTCATAAGAAATATGAAAGAGAGTGACATCAGCTAACAACTCAATACTAGAACACAGAACAGAGCAACTGGATGTCAATCTAAATTGGGGAATCATAAACCAAATGAAAGACAAAGCATAGAAGATAGGAAACAGAGATGTCATTATGTAAATATTGTAACAAAAAAGAGGGACTTAAAATGTAGTCATAGATCTTGCATATGGAGAGGAAGTCAAACCAATATAAAGAAATTAAAGATTGGTTTAAATTTAGAAAAATAGGGTGAATATTAAGGCAACAAAAAAGGAAACTATCAATACTATGCACTGAAATAAAAAAACAAGGAAAACAAGAAGTTTCAGCAAATACAAAACCATCATCATTGAAGAAAGATGAAAAGAAAACAAAGAAAAAAGTCTCAGCACAGAAAATTAAACAGAACAAAGGAATTGCCTACAATGGACAACAAAAAACACGTCAAAATGACAGCACTGAACTGATACTTATCAATAATCATGCTGAATGTAAATGATTTAATGCACCGATAATGAGACAAAGCAGATTGAATTAGAGAAACATAGCCCATCTATATGCTGCCTACAGGAGACACACCTTAGACTCAAAAACATGAGCAAATTAAAACTCTAAGGATGTGGAAAAAATATCAAGCAAACAACATTATAAAAAGAGCAGGAATGGCAATATTAATCTCTGATAAAGTAGACTTTAAAGTAAAATTGATCACACTGGATAAGGAAGGACATCCTATAATGATTAAAGGATCAATAATACTCCAGGAGAACATAACCATATTAAATATCTATGCACCCAATGACAGGGCTCCAAAATACATAAAACAAACACTAACTTCATTGAAAACAGAAAGAGAAAGCTCCACAATAATAGTAGGAGACTTCAACACACCATTTTTAGTGAAGGATAGAACATACAGAAAAAAAACTTCAATAAAAACACAGAAGATCTAAATGCCACAAGTAACCTGACATCATAGATATATATAGAAAACTTCTCCCAACAGCAGCAAGCATACTATATTTTCCAACAGACAAGCAATATTCTCCAGAATTGACCCCACATTAATCCACAAAGCAGTCCTTAGCAAAATTTAAAGTACTGAAATATTTCAAAGCATCTGTTCAGATCATAAAGCCATAAAAGTAGACATCAATAGCAGAAAAAAGAAGGAAAAACAAAATAAAACGTGAAAATAGAATAACACCTTGCCTTAAAAAGACTGAGTTATAGAAGAAATCAAGGATGGAATAAAGAAATTTACAGAATCAAATGAGAATGAAAACACATCATACCAGAACCTACTGGACACAGTAAAAGCAGTGCTCAGAGGTCAATTTATCTCAATAAATGTACACATCCAAAAAAAGACATCCAGGCAATTAACAGATAAGTGGCGAAATGCTCACAATCATTAGCCATTAGAGAAATAAAAATCAAAACTACAAAATACTATCTCACCCCAATCGGTCTGGCATTAATCCAAAAAATACAAAATGGTAAACACTGACAAGGTTGTGGAGAGACTGAAACACTTCTAAACTGCTGGTACGAAAGTAAAGTGGTACAACCACTTTGAAAACTGATTTGACACTTTCTTGAAAAGCTAAAAATAGAAATACTGGATGATCCAGCAATCCTACTTCTTAGAATATATCCTAGAGAAATAAGGACTGTCACACAAATAGAAACATGCACACCAGTGTTTATTGCAGCACTGTCCACCATAGCAAAAAAAAAAAAAAAAAGCAACCTACGTTCCCATAAATAGATGAATGGGTAAACAAATTATATTCCCACAGTGGAATACTGTTGTTGTTAGATGCTATCAAGTTGGTTCCTACTCACAGCAACTCTATGAACAACAGAACACAACACTGCCCAGTCTTGTGCTATGTCCATAATCTTTTTTATGCTTAAGCCCATTGTTGTAGTCACTGTGTCAATCCATCTCATTGAGGGTCTTCCTCTTTTTCACTGACCCTCCACTCTACCAAGTGTGATGTCTTTCTACAGGGGCTGATCCTTCCTGACAATATGTCCAAAGTATATAAGACACAGTCTTGACATCTTTGCTTCCAAGGAGCACTCTGGTTGGACTTCTTCCAGAATACATCCGTTTGTTCTTTTTGTGGTCCATGGTACATTCAACATTCTTCTCGAACACCACAATTCAAAGGCATCAATTCTTCTTCTGTCTTCTTTGTTCATGGTCCAGCTTTCACATGCATATGATGCAACTGAAAATATCATGGCTTGGGTCAGGTGCAGATGACTACTTTTGAATACTTTAAAGAGGTCCTTTGCAGCAGGTTTTCCCAGTGCACTGTTTTTTTATTTCTTGACTGCCACTTCCATGGGCATTGATTGTGGACCCAAGTAAAATGAATGGAATACTATGTAGTGATAAAGACCAATGATGATCTTAGGAAATGTAATTTGGAGTCATCTGAAAGACATTATGTTGAGTGAAATCAGTCAGTTGCCAAAGGACAGATATTGTATGAGACCACAATTATAAAGACCTAAGAAAAGGTTTAAGCACAGAAGAAAATAATCTTTGATGGTTATAAGGGTGGAAAGGGTGACAGAGGGCTATTAATAGATTAGACAGTAAATAGTAACTGGGTTAGGTGAAGGCATTAACGCTGTGCAGTAAAAGGGAGGTTAGCACATAGGACTAGAACAAAAGCTAAAGTGTGTCCTAAATACAACCCAATATTTTGAGGGACAGAATAGTAGGGGCAGGGATCTGGGGGTCATGGTTTCAGGGGACATTTAAGGTCAATTGGCAGAACAAAGTTTTTAAAGAAAATGTTCTGCATCCCACTTTGATGAGTGGGGTCTGGGGTCTTAAAAGCTAGTAACTGACATCTAAGTAATATCAATTGGTCACAGTCCACCTGGAGCAGCAGAGAACAAAGGACATGAAAGACATGAGGAAAATATGAACCCACAAGACAGAAGGTGCCATATAATTCAGAGACTACATCAAAATGAGACCACAAAAATTAGGTGGTGCCCAGGCACCACCCACAACTGCCCTGACAGGGAATACAACATTCAAGTCCCTGGTATAGCAGGAGAAAAAGGGGCAAGTAGAACTAGAACTCTGCTGAAAGACCAGACTTCAAGGTCTAACAGAGTGGAGGGTCCCCTGAGGACATGGCCCCCAGATTCTCTGTTAGCCTAGAGTTGAAGACAGTTCTTCAAAGATCAGACTTGATGATAAAACATATAGTGATGCCTGCAGAGTGTTTGCTTCTTGGTTTAAATATATACAGGATGCTGTATAAGCAATTCCTGTCCAGAGGAGAGATGCAAGTGAGGAGGGGTACAGGAGTTGGTTGACTGGATTCAGGAGGCACAAACTGGAAAGAAGGCGTGTGCTGTCACAGGATGGGGAGATCATTTCAAGTTGCATAGTGGTGTGGGAGGTGTTTATATGGCAATTTGACTTGGATTGTAAACTTTCACTTAAAGCACAATAAAATTAAAAAAAAAAAAAAGGTTACTTTGCGAGTAATTTTGTTCAGTCGACAGAGTTCAGGGGCTATGTCTTCTGGGGTTCCTCCAGTCTCAGTCAGACCACTGAGTCTTGTCTTTTTTGAGTTCTGCACCCTAGTTTTTTCCTGCTCCATCAGGGACTCTGTTGTGTTCCCTGACAGGGCAGTCATCAGTAGCAGCCAAGCACTCTCTATTTTTCTGGTCTCAGGCTGATGGAATATGTGGTGGATGTGGCCTTTTTTCACTCTTGGGCTTGTGTTTTCCTTGCATCTTTGGTGTTTGTCATGGATTAAATTGTCCTCCCCCAAAAAACTGTGTAGCAGTTTGGCTAGGTCATTGTTCCTGATACTCTGTGATCTTCCATGTTGGGATTCCTGCCTCTATGATGTTAATGAGGGTGGATGGGCTGCAGTTGTACTGGTGGGACAGGATCAATACCTAAGTTTATTTTGTGCCTTGAGGCAGTCTCTTGAGATATAAAAGAGAGAAGCTAGCAGACACATTTGGCAATCTCATACCACTAAGAAGCTATGCTGGAAGCTGAATGTATCCTTTGGAAAGGACCAGGGTCCCTGTGCCTCAGATTCCAGTCCAGGGGAAGATAGCTGACAAGGGCCTTCCTCCAGAACCAGCAGAAAAAGCATTCCCCTGGAGCTGATTAGCCTACTGGACTGACATTAAATAAAAATTTCTCTTTTTTAAACCCATCCACTTGTGGTATTTTGGTTAGAGCAGTACCAAAAGACTAAAATAGTGTTCTTCACTCTCCTTTGTTCCTGGTGTGTTGAATCCAATTTATGCATCTTACATGGTCGCTCACTAGCTTTGAAGACTCCAGACACCACTCACCAAAGTGGGATGCAGAATATTTTCTTAATAAACTTTTTTATGCCAGTTGAGCTGGATATTCCCTGAAATCATGGTCTCCC
The DNA here is from genome assembly GCA_028571685.1 of Heterohyrax brucei. Lineage (NCBI taxonomy): Eukaryota > Metazoa > Chordata > Mammalia > Hyracoidea > Procaviidae > Heterohyrax > Heterohyrax brucei. The sequence goes on along the minus strand of CM053140.1, from coordinate 160,385,603 downwards.
AGACCTCTGTGCCTACTATTCTGTACCTTAAAGTGTCTGGTTTTGTTCAAAAAACTGCCTAGCTTCTGGTTTAGTCCAGTTGTGTTGACTTCCCTTGTGTTGTGCATTAGCCTTCCCTTTATTTAATTCTTGTCTGTCTAGTTAGGTACTTCCCCTCTCCCTACCTCCCCACCCTTGTATTCATCAAGGAATATTTGCTTCTGTGTTTAAACCTTTTCTTGAATTCTCATAATAGTGTTCTGTTACAATATTTGCCCTTTTGCTACTAATTTTATTCAACATAATGCCTTCTAGTTTTATCCCTGTTGTGCGATATTTCACGGTGATGTTCTTTAACATTGTGTAGTATTCTCTTGTGCAAATACACCATAAATTGTTTATCAGTTCATCCACAGATGGGAATTTAGGTTGTTTCCATCTTTTTGCTATTGTGAACAGTGCTTCAGTGAACATGGTTGTGGATACGTCTATTTGTGTAATAGCTGTTCTTTCTCTAGGATATATTCCAAGGGGTGGGATTACTTGATGTTGTGATACTTCTATTTCTACCTTTTTAAGGAAGCACCAAATCGATTTCCAAAGTGGTTGAACCATTTTACATTTGCACCAGCAGTGTAGAAGTGTTCCAGTCTCTTTACAACCTCTCCAACATTTATTATTATTATTAATGCTAGCATTGCTGGAATGAGGTGGCATCTCATTGTTTTGATTTGGATTTCTTTAATGGCTAATGATTGTGAGCATTTCCTCATGTATCTTTTAGCCACCTGAATGTGTTCTTCGATAGAGTACCTGTATATATCCTTTGCCTGTTTTCAATCGGGCTATTTGTCTTTTTGTGTTTGAGGTTTTGTAGTGTCTTGCAGATTTTGTAGATTAGATGCTTGTCATGGATTAAACTGTATCCTTCCCAAGATGGTGTATAGCCATTTGTCTAGGCCATCATTCCTGATATTTTGTGATTGTCCTCCATTTTGTGACTTTTCTATACTATAAATCCTAGTCTTTGCTTGTGGTTAATAGATAGGATGATTATATTAAAAGAGGGTGAGGGTGGGAGTGCAACACCCTTACTAAGGGAGTTTCCTTGGAGTGTGAATTCTACCACCTTTTATCCTTTCATCTTACAAGAGATAAAAGGAAAGGGAAGCAAGCAGAAAGTGAGAGCCTCAAACTACAAAAAAAGCGATACCAGGAGTAGAGCATGTCCTCCAGACCTGAGGCTCCTGAGCCAAGAATGCTCCCTGATCAAAGATTGATGCAACACAAGGACCTTCCTCCAGAGCCAACAAAAAGGGAAAGCCTTCCCCTGGAGCAGACACCCTTAATTTGGACTTGTAGCCTACTGGACTATGCAAGAATATCTTTGTCTTTGTTACAGCCATTCATTTTGTGGTATTTCTGTTAGAGCAGTACCAGATGACTGAAACAACGCTGACTGTATGTGTTATAGCCAGTTTTTTTTCCTATTCCGTAGGTTGTCTTTTTACTCTTTTGGTGAAGTCTTTTGGAGAGCATAAGTCTGATTTTTAAGAGCTCACAGTTATCTAGTTTCTCTTCTGAGATTTGTACGTTATTACTTATGGTTTGGGTGATTGTACATTGGTTAAGATTGTACATGATTGTACATGGTTGAGATCGTACATTTATGCCACATCCGTCACCCCAGTGGCCCGCTCTAGATAGGGTCCAAGGCTGCAGTGGACAGGTGAAGGGAATGAGAAACCTCACTCATGCATGAAAACACATTACTCACGCATGAAACACATCACACCAGAACAAATGAACACATCACGCAAGATAAAGTTGTGGCCAGGTGGGACCATGATCTCTGATGGAAAATCATGGACCCTGGTCTGCTTTCACAAGCTTTATTTAAAGGTTTAACAGGTAGGAAGTCAACAGGGCGGTACATAGCCAAAAATGGTCAGGATCTTTGTTACAGAGCACAGGGAAGTTGTCTTCAAACACAGGACAGGGACATGCAAGTAGTTTTAACCCAAGCCATTAACCTGTAAACAGTTTCAAGGAATGATTTTAGTTTGGGGCTTATTACATTGCAAATAGTCAAAAAGAAATAATTTCAAGGCACCAAGCAGAGAGGTGCAAACTATGGGGAGAAGGAGGAGGTGGTAAGGGGGTTAGGACACAATAGCTTTTAGCCTGCAGCATACATTGACTTGGTTAGGCCATGATTTTCAGTGTTTCCCCAGTTGTATAATGGTGTGATCACTTTCCTGTTGAAATTTAATATGTGATTACCCCCATAACAGAATCTGCTGAGTGGTACCTGTAGGTGTGATAGCTGTGGCTGCTTACCACCCCCTCAGCCTTTATTTCTCCTCCTTCCACTGCCTACTTCTTTCCTGTTCACTTGCCAAGGCTTTTGGCTGGTTCTGGATCCTGCAGCTGCTTCTTTTCATTTGACTTCTGGTTCTTAAGAATTGAGCTAGCAGCTGATCTGCTAATCTTGAGATATGTTGGTCTTTACAGCCTGTGAGCAAGAACCCTGCTCTCTGACCTCCCAGTCTTGGGTTCACCAGCACATTTAGGTACATGAATCAGTAGAAACCTTTATCCTTATGTATGGGCTTTGTATGCTCCAGCCACTACAATCACATAAGCTATTTCCTTAATATAGATCTCTGTATTTATACATATATTTATACACTTTACTGGTTTTGTTTGTCTAGAGAACCCAGTCTATGGCAGATTGTATTCTGTTTATGCCATGTATTAGGGCTCCTAGCATTGTCTAGTTTTTCTTCCATGATATTCATCATTTTAGATTTTAGATTTAGGTCTTTGATCCATTTTGAGTTTCTGTGCATGGTGTTAGGCATGGACCTTGTTTCATGTTTTTCTAGACAGATATCCAGTTACGCCAGCACCACTTGCTAAAGAGACTATATTTTCTCTTCTTAACAGACACTGGGCCTGTGTCAAATATCAGCTACTTGTAGGTGGATGAATTTACATCTGAATTCTCTATTCCATTGCTCTATATATGTGTTGTTGTAACAGTGCCAGGCTGTTTTGACTACCATGGCAGTATAATAGGTTTTTAAATCAGGTAGTGTGGGACCTTCCACTTTGCTCTTCTTCTTCAGTAGTGCTTTACCATCTGGGGCCTCATCCCTTTCCATATGAAGTTGGTGATTTGTTTCTACATCTGATTAAAAAATGTTATTGGAATGTAGCTCAAAATTGCATTGTATCTACAGATGCCTTGGGTAGAATTGACATTTTCACAAAGTTGAGTCTTCCTATCCATAAACAAGTTGTTTTCCACTTGTGTAGTTCTCTTTTTGTTTATTGCAGTAGTGTCTTGTAGTTTTCTTTGCATAGGTCATTTACGTCTCTGATTAGATTTATTCCTAAGTACTTTATCTTCTTGGGGGCTACTGGAAGTGGTATTGATTTGGTGATTTCCTCTTTGATGTTCTTTTTGTTGGTGTACAGGAATCTAACTGATATTTGTATGTTTATCTTGTATCCTGATTACTTTGCTGAAATCTTGTATTAGTTTCAGTAGTTTTCTTGTGGATTCTTCAAAGTTTTTCTGTGTTTAAGACCATACCATCTGTGAGTAGGAATACTTTTACATCTTCCTTACCTGTTTGAATGCACTTCATTTCTTTTTCTTGCCTAATTGCTGTATCTGGGACCTCCATCCAGCCAATGTTGAAAAACAGTAGTGATAAATGTATCCTTGTCTTGCTCTCATTTACAAGAGAAATGCTTTCAGATTTCCTCCATTTAGAATGATGTTGGCTCTGTTTTTATATAAATGCCCTTTATTATATTCAGGAATTTCCCTTCTTTTCCTATTTTGCTGAGGATTTTCATCATTAGTGGATGTTGGACTTTGTGTACTTGGATGGACTACAATTCTAGTGTTTATATGTGATCATTCATATGATGGGATCTGCTGTGAGTAGCCAGTTACAAAGGACTTTCCTTGAACATGCAGCCTGAAAATGACTATAAGCAGACATTCTGCTTTTGCCTGCTCAGGATCCTGGGTACCTCCTGGCCATCTGACCTCTGGTTCTTACTACTTGAGCTATCTGCCTGTTTGCCCATCTTGAGTTTCATCCATCTTTGTAACCTGTCAGCAGGAACCCTGCTGTCCAAGCTGCTGATCTTGGTTTCAACATCCACTACAGCTAGGTGAATCAGAAGAAGCCTTACAGTCTTGCTTGCCTATCTTGGGGTTCATCAGTCTTCATAGCCTATGAGCAACAGCTTTGTTCTCCAACTTGCCAATCTTGGATTCACCAGCCACTGTGGCTATGTGAATCAGGAGAAACCTCTCTCCTGATCTATGGACTTGGAACATCCCAATCTCTATGATTGTTAGAGCTGTTTCTTTAATATAAATTTCTCTATATTTATTTTTATTGTTTACTTCTTTACAGAATCCAACCTAAGATGTTCAGAGAGTATTTTTTTTTTTAATGTGATGCTGAATTTGATTGGTTAGAATTTTGTAGAGAATTTTTGCATCTATATTCATGAGAGATATTGGTCTGTTTCTTTCTTATTTATTTGGTAGTATTTTTGCCTGGTTTTGGCATCAGTGTTATACTGGCTTCATAGAATGAGTTTGGAATTATCCTTTCTTTTTCTATGTTCTGAAGCTCTTCTCTGAATGTTTGGTAGAATTCTCTAGTGAAGCCTTTTCAATCAGGACTTTTTTGTTATTGGGAGATTTGTTTCTTTGTTTTTTAAATTTCTTTTTCAGTCTCTTTTCTCTGTATTGGGTCTGTTCAGATTTCCTACCTCAATTTGTGTTGGTTTAGGTAGGTAGTAAAGCAGCAGTCAATAAATCAAAAGACACATTGCATTGGGAAAATCTGCTTCAAAAGACCTCTTTAAAGTGTTGAAAAGTAAAGATGTCACCTTGTAGACTAAGGTGCTCCTAACCCAAGCCTTGGTATTTTCAATCACGTCATTTGAATGCGAAAGCTGGACAATGAATAAGGAAGACAGAAGAAGACTGGACACCTTTGATTTGTGGAGTTGGAGGAAAAAATATTGAATGAACTGTGGACTGACAAATGAATAAAAAATCTGTTCTGGAAGAATTAAATCAGATTTCTCCTTGGAAGTAAGGATGGTGAGAATGCATCTTCCATACTTTGGACATGTTGTCAGGAGGTATCAATTCCTGAAGAAGGACACCATGCATGGCAAAGTAGAGAGACAAAGAAAAAGAGGAAGACCTTCAGCAAGATGGATCGATACAGTGGCTGCAACAATGGGCTTAAGCATAAAAATGATTGTGAGCATGGTGCAGGGCCAATCAGAGTTTCATTCTGTTGAATACAGGGTTCCTATGAGTCAGAACCAACTTGGCAGCACCTAAAAATGACAATGGGTAGGTAGTATGTTTTCTAGAAAAGTGTCCATTTCCTCTAGGTTTTCAAATTTGTTGTAGTGTAGTTTTTCATAGTGATCTGTTATGATCCATTTTTGTTTCAATTCCATCTGTAGTATTATGACCCATTTCATTTACTTTTGGTTTTTTTCCCCCTCTTCTTTTCTCAGTTTGGCCAGTGGTTTGTAGATGTTGTTGTTTCTTTCAAAGAACTATTTTTTTTGTTTTATTTTTTCTATTCTCTATTTAATTGATTTCTGCTCTGATGTTTATTATTTCATTTTTTTTATGAAGACTGTATGCTTCTTTTACTGTTCTTTCTATTCATTGAGTTGTATAGCTAATGTTTTGATTTTATCCCTTCTTTTCTGATATGTGCATCTATTGCTACAAGTTTTCTTCTGAGCACTGGCTTTGCTGTATCCCAGATGTTTTGGTATAATGCAAAGTCATACTCATTTGATTCTAGGAATTTTTTATTCCATTTTTTATTTCTGTTCCTTATGGTTTTTAATCAAGGTATTATCCAGTTTATGTGAATTTGGTTATTATTTTCCATGCCTTTTCTGTTATGAATTTCAACTTTTATTGCTTTATGAAAAGAGAAAATACTTCGTATTATGTAAACATTTTGTATTTTGTTGAGTGTTGCTCTGTGGACTAAGATGTGGTGTATTTTGGAGAACATTCATGTGTGATGGAAACACACATTGCCATTACCATCAAGTCAATTTCAATTCATAGTGACCTTATAGGATGGAGTAGAATGGCCTTCATAGAGTTTCCATGTTGCATTTGGTGAATTCGAGCTGCCAATGTTTTGGTTGGCTGCTAGGGTTTCCTCGTGTGGGAAATGAACTTGTAATTTGTGCTTTTGGGTGGAGTGTTTTTGTCTATGAGGTCAAGTTGGTTGCTGGTTACCTTTAGATCTTCTGTTTCTTTGTTGAATTTCTTTCTAATGTTCTGTCCTTTACTAAGAGTGATGTGTTGAAGTCTCCTACTATTATTTTGAAACTGTCAGTTTCTCTTTTCAATACTGTAAGGCTTTATGTATTTTGCAATGCTGTCATTGGGTACTTACACATTTATTATTGTTATATCCTCATGGTGAATTGTTCTTTTAATCATTATATTATACCCTTCCTTGTCTTTGATAGTGGATTTTGGTTTTAAGTCTATGTTATGATATTTGTCTTGTCACTCCTGTTCCTTATTTATTTATTGTGATTGAGTGAAAGTATACAATCCTGTTTAAATTTGTGTGCCCACTGGTGTGCAGCTCTTACTACTGTCCTTGCCCTGTGACAGCACGCTCCTCCTTTCTGTTCTATACATTCATATCCTCTCAGCCATCTCCTGTCCCCTCTTCTCCACTCTCTCCACTCCCCTCTAGTAAGAGGCCAGTAGGACAACATCGTATAGACGCACAGAACCATAAAGTGCACACATGATATGATCACTCTGTGTCACTGAGTCCAGTCTATCCTGTCCAAGGAGTTGACTTCAGTAAGGATTTATGGACAGGGGCAGCATCAGGTCTAGAGACCATGCTCCCAGGGGAACCATGAGGGCTTCAGACCATCAATTGTTGTCTTTTAGTGTAGTTCTCAGGATGCACCCCTTTTTGTTCTCATGTTGCCACTGAGACTCAGCGTTGTGAACCACATCACAGCTGTCATGGGTGGTGGACAGGCACCGTCTGATTCTTCTAGTCACATGTTGATGTAGTCACCCATTCACAAGCGTCTTTCTGTCTCCTGGGTTTTCTTTCCCCCAAAAAACTACATGATGTTTTTCTTCTTTTGTTGTTCTGACACTGTTGTTATTTACAGATTGATCTCTCTAGTTCTCTGTTGTAAAATTTTAGTTTTGTTTTATCCTTAAGAATTCAGTACTTAGGTTGATATCTGCCTGAAGATGTCCTGTGTCCTGGATTCATGTTGTTGTCTGGTGTTTTTTGTTCTCTAACTAAATAATTCTTTTTAATAATTCCAGTAAATGTGGTTTGCCTTTTACATATCAACTTTGTTTCTGTTTGTCTGGAAATGTCTTAATTTTATCAAGAACTTTGTAGAATGTATGATTCTCAGTTTGCAATATTTGTCTTTCAAAGTTTTGTGCATGATGTTTGACAATTATGTTTATGAACTCATCCTAGAGAAAGAGCTACATACTTTATTGCTTGATATCATTGTGGTCACCTTGGAAGTACTCCCTTTAGGAAACTATGAACTGATGCCAGTGCCTAGTCCACCCTTCAAAGAAATTTTGGAACTTTTTCTGGAGTAGTCATCAGAGCTCTTGTATTATGCTTGATGTCCTGAATGTCATGAAAATGTCTTCCTTTCAATATTTCCTCTATTTTGAGGTAGAGAGAAAAGTCATTGAGGACTAGGTCAGGTGAGTAGGGAGCGTGTTCCAATACAGTTATTTGTTTACTGGCTAAAAATTCCCTCACAGACAGTCCCGTATGAGTTGGTACATTGTCATGATGCAAGAGCCATGAGTTGCTGGCAAAAAGTTCAGGTCATTGTCATCTAACTTTTTCATACAGCCCTTTCAGCACTTCCAAATAGTAAAGTTAACAATTTGTCCAGTTGGTACAAATTCATAATGAACAATGCCTCTGATATCAAAAAAGATCAGCAACATCATTTTGATTCTTGATTTGGACTGATGGAACTTTTCTGATTGTGGACAGTTGATTGACGGCCATTGTGCACTTTGATGCTTTGTTTCAGGGTTGTATTGCTACCTTCATGTTTCATCACCAGTGATGACATGGCCCGCAACATTGTGTTGCCTCTCCCAAAGTTCTTGGCAGACTTCAACTCTTCTTTGTGTTTCTTCATCAGCAAGCTCCTTTGGGACCATTTTTGCACACACCTTTCTCATACTAACATTTTCACTTAAAATTTTCCTTTTTCTCTATTGATGTTCATTTGGTCTGCTATGCTTCTCACAGTCAGCCAATGATACTGATGCACAATTTGATGAAGTTTTGCAATGTTTTCATCAGTTCTGCTCATTATTGGCTGCCCTGACTGCTATTGATCAGTAACGCTTTCTCTCCCTTCAGAAAAACATTTAACCCATGCGTATGCTGCTGTATTCTTCATGGCATTATCCCCATAAACTTGGACTAACATGCTCCTGATTTCACTTCCACTCTTGCCAAGTTTAACAAGAAATTTAATGTTTACTCATTGCTGTAATTCAAGCTCCAACATTCTCGTGATGGCACCCAGCAAGACACCACCACATGTTGACATGAACAAAGGACACTGATATACCAAGATTATGAAACCTTACTGAATTGTTTGTTCTTTTAGTCAGCTAGTGCTGCTCTAACAGAAGTACCACAAAGTGGATGGCTTTAACAAAGGAAAGTTTATTCTTACACAAAGTTTATTCTTACACGTAGGTTACAAGTCCAATTCAGGATGTCTGCTCCAGGAGAAGTCTTTCCCCCTTCTCAACTCTGGAGGAAAGTCTGGTATTGTATCAGTCTTTGTCCAGGAAGCATCTTGGTACAGGAACCTCAGGTTTGAAGGGTGAGCTCTTCTCCTGGTGCTGCTTTCTTGATGGTGTGAGGTTTCCAATTCTCTGCTTGTTTCCTTTTTATCTCTTGTAGAAAAAAAAGATTAAGGGTGGGTCAAGCCATAGTCCAGGTAAACTCCCTTTACGGTGAAGCACGGAGGTAATCCTGTGAAGGGATTTACAGTCCCACCCTAATCCTTTAATATACAGCACAGGAAAATTACAAAATGGAGAACAATCACAAAATACTGGGAATCATGGCCCAGCCACATGGCTACATGTATTTTGGGGGGGGATACAATTCAGTCCATGACATTTGTACTGTGCTGCTAAAGTAAGCTCCTGGTGACGTTTGACACCTTAATTGTCAGACCTCTCATGTCATCTTAATATCTTCTTGCGTGTATTGTTTCTGTTGAGAAATCAGAGCTTAGTCTTATTGTTTCCTCTCAGTATATAACTTTCCTTTTTTTCTTGAGCTATTCTCAGAATTCATTCTTTGTCTTTCATTTTAGCAAGTGTGGTCGTGATATGTTTTAGTGATTTTCTTTTGAAATCTATCCTGTATGAAGTTCATGGTGCTTCTTGGATGGTTAGCTTTTCATCTATGATCGTATTAGGTGTCTTAATCATCTAGTGATTCAATAACAAAAGTATCACAAGTAGATAGTTTTAACAAAAAATTTATTCTGTCAGTCTGATAGCCACAAATCCAAATTCGGGGCAAATACTCCAGGGGAAGATTTTCTCTGTTGTTTTTGGAGGAATTTCCTTCTCATTAATCTTCCCCAATCTAGAGGACACCCTCTGCTTCCAGTACTTTTTCCCTGGTGGTATGAGGGCCTTAACTCTCTGCTCCTTTCTTTTTATCTCTTGAGACATAAAACATAGTGCTGGCCACGTACAAATGTGACCCGGGTAAGAGCATTACAGTCCTACCTAATCCTCTTTAATATAAAACTACAATCACAAAATGGAGGACAATCACACAGTACTGGGAATCATGAGTTGGCCAAATTGATACACGCATTTTTGGGTGGATGTAATTCAATTCATGACATTAGGGAAATTTTCTGTCATTAAATCTTTATGATCCTCTCTGGTTTTAGTTCTGTCCCCCTGGAATTCTGATCACATGCAAATTTTTACTTTTGATTGTATCCCACATCTTTCTCATGCTTTCTTCGTTTTGCCTCATTCTTTTCTCTTATTTTGCCTTAGAGCAGTATCCAAGAATTTGTCTTCAGTTTCACAGATCCTGCCTTCTCTTGCTTCAGACTTGCTCCTACATCCTTCTGTTCCATTGTACCTTTATGAAATCTTGTTTATCTTTTTGGATTTGTAATTGCTGTTTTTGTGTGATTTCTGATTGTTTATGTTGACATTTTGTTTCCTGTTATTTTCATGATTCTTCCATTGTTTTATGTGTATTTTCACTGATTTTCTATGTATTTTCCATGAGTTTGTCTATTTTTTTCCTTATTTTTGTCTGCATTTTCCTTCATCTCTTGGAGAGCCCTGAATACTACAATTTGAATTCCCTGTCAGGTAGTTCCAGTGCCTTTTCTTCTAGCAGAAGGTCACCTGGTGTTTTATTTTGGTCAGTTTCTGGAGTCATCATGTCCTATTTTGTTTTGTTTTTCAACATGTTTTAATATTATCTGCTGTTTTCTGGACATTCAGAAATTACTTTCTTCATTTCTTGATTGTAGATATTTTTGTTTCATCCTGATATTTGTTTTATTTGTTTATTTTTGGGAAGACAGCTGAATGTGCTCTGTTGTTTGCTCATCTGTGGGCATAGTACTTCTCACCACACTTTCCAGATGGATAGCACTGTTTGCTCAGCTATGGTGCAGAAGGGCAGGTATAGTAAATGTGGGGACACACTGTGTCATTTTGGGCACAGATTGGGACCGATGAGTCAGAGCTGGAGGGCAGTAAGGGATGGAGTGTAGTGGTCTGTGCCGGGGAAAGCTAGTGTCTTTCTCACCCATCTGGAAAGAGTGGAGACAGCACAGTACCTAGATGGAAAGGAGAAGGAAAAGAGATAAGGTGGAAGATGAAGGAAAAAAATATGGTGCTGTGGGGAGCCAGCCTGTAGGGGTGGTGCAGACTCAGTGTGGCTGTGTATCAGAGATTCTATGGCCTAGTATTACAGTACAGTCTGTCAAGAAGTGGTTAGTGGTACATAGGTCTGAGTCAGAAGGGGAAAGTTAAAGAAGGAAGGGAGAGAGAAAGAGAACAAACAACAAAAAAATAAAAAATAAAACTGGCACTGAATGAATCTACCAGTGGAGTGGGGTGGTATAATGCCCTGAAGGCTGTATGTTGGTGTCTCTCTAGCCAAGTGGCACAGCCTGTCAAGAAGGAGCAGTGATGATACACAAGGCTAGCTGGGCAGGAGAAAGGAAAGAAAGGAATGGAGAGAAGAATAGGAAACAAAAAAACACAAAAAAACAACAAAACGTAATGGTACTAAAGGAGCCAGCCAGTGGGGGTGGGGTGGACCCAGGCTAATATCTCTCTGGCAGAGCAACCATGGCCTGTTGAAAAGTGGTGGAGGCCATGCAGAAGGGAGAACAGTGGGGACCAGGAAAGCACATATCCTTGGTTACTGGGTATTCCATTTCCTGTTGGGAGCTCTGTGAAGTTACTTTCTCATACTCCCTGTCCACCACTCTTGGTTGCTAATGTCCACAATGGAGAATCCGTAGCATGTTAGCTTATAGGAGACCTTCACACCACAGCTGTCCTTGTACTCGGTTTTCTGTCAGTTTCTTAGTCATCTAGTGCTGCTATAACAAAAATACCACAAGTAAATGACTTTAAAAAGATAAATTTTATTTTGTCACAGTTCCATATGTTACAAATCCAAATTCAGGGTATCAGCTTTGTGGGGAGGCTTTCTCTGCTGGCTCTGGAAGAAGGTTCTTGTCATCAATATTCCCCTGAACTGGGAGCTTCTTATGCACAGGAACCCTGAGTCCTTTCCAAAAGATGAGTTCTGCTCCCAGCACTGCTTCTTGGTCATATGAGGCCCCCAACTCTCTGCTTGTTTCACTTTCCTTTGTATCCTAAGAGATTGCCTCAAAGCACAATACAATCTTACACATTGAGTACTGCCATACCAACACAATAGCCATCTTTCCTCCTTTATTAACATCACAGAGGCAGGGTTTACAGCATATAGGAACATTACACAATTCCAGAAGTCATGGCCTAGCCAAATAACTACACACCTTTGTAGCGGGGCACAATTGATGACAGGTGTTGACACTAGATCCAAGGAAAATGAAATCTTTAAGAGCTTCAGTATTTTCCCTGCTTATCACCAAGTTGCTTATTGATCTAGTTGTGAGAATTTTTCTTTGTTTAAAAATTTTATTGTGATTTAGTGAAAGTTTACAGCACATATTAGTTTCTCATGCAAGAATTTACACATAAATTGCTTTGTGATATTGGTTGCTATTCCTGCAATGAATGTGGAAGCTGGACAATGAATAAGGAAGACAGAAGAATTGATATCTTTGAATTGTGCTATTGGAGAAGAATGTTGAATGTACCATGGACTATTAAAAGAACAAACAGATCTGTTCTGGAAGTATAACCAGAGTGCTACTTGGAAGCAAAGATGACAAGATTGCCTCTTATATACTTTGGACATATTGCAAGAAGGGATCAGTCCCTTCTGGGACATAAGGCTTGGTAGAGTGGAGGGTCAGAGAAAAAGAGGAAAACTCTCAACGAGATGGGTTGACACAGTGGCCGCAACAATGATCTTAAGCATAAAAATGATTGTAGATGTGGCACAAGACTGGGCAGTGTTTCATTCTGTTGTGTATAAGGTCACTATGAGTCATACCTGACTTGGCAGTATGTAACAACAACATCCCCAGAGTGTGTCAGTACTCTCCTCCTTTCCGTCCTAGATTCAATGTGTCCATTTATCCAGTCTCTTTTTGTCTTTGCTTTTGGGCTCTTGTTGCCCATTTGGTCTCATATACCTGATTAAACTGGAAAGCACATGTGTGCTATCAATTATCATTTGTTTTATAGGCCTGTCTAATATTTGGGTGGAAGGTGGGCTTCAGGGTTGGTTTCCGTTCTGAACAGAATGTCTGAGGGCTGTAGTCTTCAGTTTTTTTGCAATCTCTGTTAGACCATTAAGTTTGGTCTTTGTGTGTGAGTGAGTGCATGTGCATGTGTGTGTTTATGAATTTCAATTTTGTTCTACATTTTTTTCCAGCTCTGTCCAGCAACTTCTACTGTGTTCCCCATCAGAGTGGTAAGTGATGGTAACCAAACCTCATTAGTTCTTCTGGGCTCAGGCTGGTAGAGGCTGTGGTTCATGTAGTCCATTAGTCCTTTGGACTATATTTTCTTTGTATCTTTGTGTTTTTTTCATTTTCCTTTGCTCTGGTCCGGGTGCTACCAATAGCTGTATCTTAAATGGCTATTTGCAAGCTTTTAAGACCCAGGATGTTGCTCACCAAATAGGATGTAGAGCACTTTCTTTATGAACTACATGAAGCCAGTTGACCTAGATTTTCCTGTGACCACAGTTCCTGGCTCTCAGTCCCAATTTTGTTTTATTAAAGTGTAATCCATACTATGGTTTTGATCTTCATCAATAAATGCTTTAAGTTCTCCTCACTTTCTACAAACAAGTTTGTGTTACCTGCATATCACATGTTGTTAACAAGTCTTCCTCCAATCCCATTGCTGTGATTTCCTTCATATAATCCAGCTCCTTGGATTGTTTACTCAGCATACAGATTGAACTAAGTATGGTGAAAGTATACAATCCTGCTGGTATGTAAGCTGCTAGCTGAAGTCCCAAGAACTGGAAAACAGACTAACAGAAACCATCTGTAGGATCCAGAGTGAGAAAAAGCTCACTAGGTTTACCAGATAGTCCACTTACATTCAACACAGGCCACACTCTCAAGGAAACTACCTTTCAACTGACTCACGGAAGATTCTATCATGAAGATGAACACATTATATCAAATCTCATCATGGAAGTGGTCAGATCATCATACGACTGCCGAACTACATCATAATTGCCAGATACTGAGAATCAAAGCCCAGCCATTTTGACAAATAACCTTTATGATCACAGTCTATCCATTGTTAATTTGGCACCTGCACACATTTCCTTAAACCATACACAGTCTCTGAATACAGACAATTATAAAGTCCTACATATGCCTAACATGATAAAGTGAGCACATGTACAACCAACATGCACTAGCCTTGTTTACATCTCATGCTTTATAAGTTAAGAAAATCAAAGTAGAGGGCAGAGTCAAGGCAGCAGAGTAGTCAGATGCTTCCTGTGATCCTTCTAATAATAAAACCCCAGCAGAACAAATGAATCAACTATATGTATGATGTTCTAGAAGCCTTGAACATCAAAGGGAAAGTTGAGAAATCAGACTGAGCGACAAAATTATGAACTTAGTGGAAGGAAGAATAGATCCAGAAGTACACAGGACTGACCAGACCTGACCCACTGGGAATGAGCTGCAGCCAGTGCGGTAAACAGAGCAGTGGGGTTTGGTAGGCATAGCCTTCAGAACCAGCATTTGAGTATCAGAAGCTAAGTGACTTCCACATAACCTATGGCGTGCAAGTGCACAGATCTATAACTTTTCTTTGGGATAACCTTTGCCAAATGCTTCACATTAGCTTCTCTGTACCATGCTTGGCTCTGGAGTCTGGCACCATTACCTGAGCCGGAAGCAGGACTCCTATGTGTAACCTGAACCATTCTCCTGGATTCAGAGTGGAAACAATTTAAAAAAAACAGAGAGAAGAGGGAAACAAACCTGCTGACTCCATTGAGCCCAAAATTTAGGACAGAAACAGTTCCTCCACCTATTTATCAAGCATAAGGGGACATGCCTTCCTCACAGACGTTCAGGGAGAGCTGTCAGCTCCCTGCCTTTATCAGAATGTGCAGTAAGATACTTGTGCCTATGCCAATCACCCCCACCCATCTAGGACTGTAGGGGAGAGTCTGCACACATGTTTGGTGAGACTGACCACTTGAATACCTGAGCTGAATCCATACAAGAAAAGTAAATGGACTCCTGGGTTTGCACACCTAACAACAGCTCTAACCACCTGGTGATAGAATGGTAGAGCTTCAAAGTTTCCAGTAACCAAACTAGCACACACAACCAACCTATCTGGACATTTCAAAGCAAAACAAGAAGCTAGAGCACAGTAAGCAAACATAGAATAAATAAATACAACAACTTACTGATGACTCACTGACAACAGTCAATATCAAATTATTTAGAGGAAAGACCACAGAAAGCTCCCAAAACAAACAATCAAGAAATTTTCCAAATGAAGAGAATTTTCTGAAATTACCAGAAGTAGAATACAAAATATTAATATTTAGAACTCTTCAAAAGATCAGGAGGAGATGAAGTGAAATACACCAGAGCATAATGACAAATTGAATGGCTGCAAGAAAGCATACAGGGACAGGAAGTATAAATCCAGAAGATTAATAATAAAATTACAGAATTATACAACTCAATAGAAAGTCAAAGAAACAGAACTGATTAATTGGGAGACCCAGTTAGTGATACAGGAGACAAAACACATGGCATCAACATATTTGAAGAAAAAATCAGATAACAGAATTTAAAAATATCAAGAAACAATAACAATTGTGAGGGACTCTATCAACAGGAATAATCTACAAGTAATTGAAGTACCAGAATAGGGGTTGGGGAATGGGAGAAAATAAAAGAAAATACAGAATTGTCAAAGATTTGCTGATGGAAAACTCTCCTGATATCATGAAAGATGAGAAGGTATCTATGCAAGATGTTTATCCAAGACATCAAGGCATATTATAATTGAATTTGCTAGAAATAAAGGTAAGGAGGCAATTTTAAAAGTGGCTAGCGATAAACAAATAATCAGCTACAGAGGAAAATCAATTAAGACTACTCAGCAGAAACTGTACAGGCAAGAAGGCAGTGGAATAACACATACAAAACCTTGATGGAAAAAGTTGCCAGTCAATAATTACACATTCAACAAAACTGTCTCTCAAATATGATGGCAAAACTTAGGACATTTCAAGATAAACAGAAATTTAGGGAATTTGCAAAAACCAAACCAGAATTACAAGAAATACTAGAGGGAGTTCTTTGGTTAGAAAATCAACAACAATTCAAGAGTGAAATGAATATCAGAGCAAACTGATATCAACCCAGATAAGGAAATCACCAAAATAAATCAAAGACAAAACAGTGAAAACAGGCAAACACATGGAAACTGAGCAACTTATGCCTATCAATAACAAAAATTTGGAAACTAAGAAAACTCAAAGTTACCACTTACACTTAATGTAAATGGATTAAATGCACCAAGAGATGGATAGTGGCAGATTGGATTTTAAAAAACAAACTCCATCTACATGCTGCTTACAAGAGACACACTTTAGATTTAAAGACACAAACAAACTAAAGCTCAAAGGACACAAAAAATTATATCAAGCAAGCAACATTCAAAAAGAGCGGGAATGGCAATATTAATTTCTGATAAAATTGGCTTTAAAGTAAAACCCACCACATTGGATAAGGAAGGACACTATATAATGATTGAAGACTGAATACTACAGGAGGCCAGTTTCCGGGCTCCAAAATACATAAAACAAACTAACTTCACTGAAAATAAAAATAGCTCCAAGATGATAGTAGGAGATTTCAATGCACTACTTTCAGTGAAGAACAGAACATCCAGAAAGATGTTCAATAAAGACAGAAGATCTAAAGGCCACAATCAACCAACTTGACTTCATAGACATATACAGAACACTCCACCCAACAGCAGACAAGTATATGTTCTTTTCCAGTGCACATGGAACCTTCTCTAGAACAGACCACAATTAGGCCATAAAACAAGCCTTAACCAGATTCAAAGCACTGATGTATTACAAAGCATCTTCAAGATTCAAAACACCAAAGTGTTACAAAGCATCTTTTCAGACCACAAAGCCATAAAAGTGGAAATCAGTTAACAGAAAACTCACTGGAAAAAAAAAGACAAACACACGGAAACTGAAGAACATCTTGCTCAAAAACAACTGAGTTATAGAAAAAAATCAAGGACAGAATAAACAAATGAACAGAACCTTTGGGACACAGCAAACACAGTATTCAGAGGTCATTTTATTTCAATAAATGCACACATCCAAAAAGAAGTAAGGACCCACATCAAAGCATTAACTGTAGGACTTGAACAAGTAGAAAGACAGCAGCTAAAGAACCCCGTGGGCACCAGAAGAAAGCAAATGATAAAAATTAGATCAGAATTAAATGAATTAGAGAATAGAAAAACAATAAAAAGAGTTAAACAAGACCAATAGATGATTCTTAGAGAAAATTGACAAAATCGATAAACCATAGGCCAAATGACCAAAGAAAAACAGGAGAGGAAGCAAATAACTTGAATAGGAACTGAGATAGGTGGTATCACAACAGACTCAACTGAAGAAAAAAAAAATCATAACAGAATAGTAGGAAATACATACTTTAACAAATTTAGAATACCTAGAGGAAATGGACAAATTGCTAGAAACACATTACTTCCCTACACAACACAAACAGAGGCAGAACGACTAAATACACCTGTAACAAGAGATTGAAAAGGTAATTTAGAAAGTCCCAACAACAACAAAAACCTGATGCACACATACAAAGCAGAAATATTCATAGCAAGTATACTCTTTGATCTTACAACTGGTCACAGTCTAAATTGACATTTACAACTACCTTCGTTCATCACCCACTCTGTATTTCCTTTGACATCAGTAAGTACCGTAACTAGTTGTGGTTCTTTGCCTAGTGGGGGGACCAAAAATTTCATTCCTAAACAGTCTGGGCTGTAAGTAGTCAAGTCAGAACTAAGTTGCTGTAGTTTTGTATTGACTTTAATCACAGGGCATCATAGTACTCCATAAGAGATTTCCTGCATTCTAGACATGCTTTTCTTTACCTCCATTATGTAAGATCAATCTGACTTCCTCACAGTAATCAGGATCAGTCACATGAGCCAATTTGGTAACTCCCCTCTTTGTCTCTTGATTCAGAGGTATAAAGAGCCCAAAGTAGTCAGCTGGCATTCTTAACTTCCAGTTCAATTTAATCAAAGATAGGTCTCTAGGTGGAAGCATTCTTCCCTTTGGAAATAAGACCTCTAGACTCAAAGCACAAAGTCATGAGGACAAGAAGCAGAAATTTCTTGAGTGGGTCACTAGGAGTAATACTGAGTGGTGGTTCTCCCATTTATATCCCTTGATTCCTGAAACCATGAATCCTGGCTATAGGGAAAACAGAACCCTGTATTGAATGCTGGTTTAGAGCATAAACAGCTTCCTAGAAAACACTGTCCTAACTCTGCAAGGTATTGCCACATGCTGGCATCGTAACTGTGTTTTTAGAAGGCCGTTTCATCGTTCTACCAAGCCAGCTGCTTCAGGATGACAGGGAACATGGTGAGACCAGGGAATTCCGTGGACATAGCCCTAATGCCACATTTCATTTACTGTAAAGTGAGTCCTACAATCCAAGGCAGGACTGTGTGGTATATCATGATGGTGGATAAGACATTCTGTAAGCCCTCAGATGATAGTTTTGGCAGAAGCATTGTGTGCAGGGAATACACAACCATATTCACAGTAAGTGTCTATGCCAGAAAGAACAAAACACTACTCTTCCCGTGATGGAAACAGGGAACTACCGGGTTGCTTACTGATTTCTGCTGCTGGCAGATTGGATATAACAGTAGCTGTAGTTAAGTCAGCCTTGATGAATAAAAGTCCACATTGTTGAGTTGATTCATAACCTGCCTCACTGCCACCATGGTCACTGTGTTTATGAGTCCATTGAGCAATGATGTGATGAAAAAGGATGACTGACATCCTCAGAATGTGTCATCCTATACACCTGATTGTTAAAATCCACCTCTGCTGTGTTCATGAACATATGAATGGATAAACAAACAGTGGAACACTGTGCAATGATAAAAAACAATGATAATTTTATGAAACATTTTATAACCTGGCATCAACTGGAAGACATTATGCTGAGCAAAATTGTTTGGCTGCAAAAGGACAAATATTGTATGCCAAGCCAAGTGCCGTCGAGTTGGATCCGACTCATTGTGACCCTATTATAAAGACAAGAAAAAGCTTAAGCACAGAAGAAAATACTCTTTGATGGCTACAAGGGTGAAGAGGGAGAGGGTTATTCCAAGATTAGATAGCCAATAGGAATTTAGTTAGGTGAAGGAACTGACAGCATGCAGTAGAAGGGAGGTCAGCATAACTAGACTACACCATAAGCTAAAAGACTTTCTAAATTTAACCCAGTATCTCATAAGACAGAGTAGCAGGGACAGGGGTCTGGGGACCATGTTTTCAGGGGACATCGAGATCAATTGACATAACTAGTCTTTTTCCAAGAGAATATTTTGCACTGCATGCTGGTGAGTGGTACCTAGCATCTTAAAAGCCAGCAAGCTGCCATCTGAGGAACATCAGTTTGTTCCAACCTACTGTAACAGCTGAAATCAGAGAATATCAAAGACATGAGGAAAAGTGAGCCCAAGAGACAGAAGGACCCATATGATTGGGACAACATATCAACAGGAAAACAGAACTAGATGGCACCTGGCTACCACCAAAAGCAGCCCTCCCAGGAAACACAATGTAGAGTCTCTGACATAGCATGAGGAAAAGGTGTGTACAGATCAAGAACTCTATTTAAAAAACAGATTTGATGGTCTGACAGCCTAGAGGGTCCCCTGAGGACACAGCCCCTAGACTTGTTGCTAGCTCAGAGCTGAAACCGGTACTGAAGCTAACACTTCAGACTAAGAATGGATTGAACTTGGAGACAAGAGAGTGATGCAGACAGTGTGTATACTTTATGGTTTAATATTCAAGGACTGCCAGTTAAGTTCCCCTACTCATCCTAGAAAAAGTGCTATGTAACTCATTGCTATCACTACAGTCACCTTTGAAGTATTCCCTTTGGGAAGCAGTGCACCAATGCCAGTGCCTAGTCCACTGTTCAAAGTAATTTTGGAGCTCTTTTCTCTGGAGTGGCCATCGGAGCTGTCGTATTACCCTTGATATCCTGAATTTCATCAAAATATCTTTCAATGTTTCCTTTATCTTCAAGTAAAGAAAAAGGTCATTGGGGTTAGATCAGGTGAGTAGGGAGGGTGTTCCAGTACAGTTATTTGTTTACTGGTTAAAAACTCTTCACAGACAACTATACAGTTAAGTTCATGAACTTGCCACTTTGCCACTGCGCACAATGGCCATTCCAGAAAGAGTTCCAAAATTGCTTTGAAAGTGGACTAGGTAATGGAGTCTGTACACAGCTTCCCAATGGGAGTACTTTGAAGGTGACCGTGGTGATATTCAGTAATGAGGCATGTAGCATTTAAAACACTTAAGATTACGGATTTAATTGTCAGACCTGGTATGTATGAGGCTGTCCTACCGATTTCTTTTTAGAGAGGAAAGGAGAAGGTGGAGAGAAAGGGGCAAATGTTGGTTGAGTGGATACTGGAAATAAAGAGAGAAAATGAAGAGTGTGCTGTCACAAGGTGAGGAGAGCAGACAGTTGCAGAAGTGGGTGCTTGGGGTTTCATATGGAAAATTCACGTTGATTGTAAACTTTCACTTAATCACAATAAAAAAAAATCCACCTCTGCTAGGGTTATCCTTTCGTGAGAATTCACATGAGAAACAAATATTTTCACTTTTTTTGTCCATTCAGAAAGGTCTGTTCCCAGAGCTCTTTCTCATAAAACTTCGTCTCCAGTGTTCCAGTCAAGTTCTTCCTAAGCTCCCGACCGTCCAGTCAAACCATTGCCCTCCGCTCGTGACTCAGTATACAACTGGACGGCTGGTGTCCTAGTCACCAGGTACTGCTCTAACGGAAAATACCACGAGTGGAAGGTTTCATGTAGAGAAGCTTTATTGAGACAGTCCGGTAAGCTGCAAATCCATTTACAAACTGAAAGTCCATTCAGTGAGAGAATTTATCACAGTCCGGTAGGCTGAGTCCAAATCCAGCGAGAGCATCTCAGCACAGGAACCTCAGGTCCAAAGGACGTGCTCTGCTCTCAGTGCTTCTCTCTTGGTGGTACGAGGTTCCCAACTTCCTCTGCTCACTTCTCTCCCTTATATTCCACAAGCTTGTAGCTTGGGTCCTGCCTCACTAACACAACTGCAAACCATTCTTCATCATCAGTATCACAGAGGCAAGATTCACAACACATGGGAGGAAGGGCACCATGTTGGAACGCCAAACCAATTCAAATCAACACATACATTTTTGGGGGGACACAATTCAATCCATGACAGCTGGTTAGTTCTGCTTTCAAGCAAAGTGAACAGTCAGGTGCACTGCTCCAAGTTTTGCTCATTGAGAGGATTTCCCTTCACTGTTGTCCTTTAGGGATTTCCCAGGAAGGAGCTGTAGTGCTGTCACTGTCCACATTTGAGTGGTGCCCGCATATTGCACAGAGCCATCTGTAAATTAGGCAGAAGTTTTCTCTCTGTCAGTTGACTGATCATCAGGAACTCTCCATGAGGCCATATGTGCAGACTGGGAAATGAAACCTAATGTAACAGAAATAGAAACCATGGGCATTTGGGCTACTTCCTCATGAAACTTACTTCTGTCTTCAGATTCTGCTTGGTCCCAATCTCATATATACTGCTTCCATGTAATGATAAGTACTGCTGTAACTCTCAAATTTCCAGCTTGGTAGATCAGACAATTTCCAGTTCATAATGAGCAGCTCAGGCTGCATGGTGACTTGGTGGTCCACATTTAAGGCCCAGTAGCATGCCAGAAGCTGTTTCTCAAAAGGAGAGTAGTTATTTGCAGAGGGTGGCAGGGCTTTGCTCCCAAATCCTAAGGGTCTGCTCTGTGATTCAACTATGGGTGCCTGATGACAAAGACTCCAGACAGTGTCTTTGTCTTCCACCAACACCTCAAGCACAATTGAATCAACGGGATTATATGGTTTAGGTGGCAAAGTGGCTTGTAGCAGTCTGAACCTTCTTCAGAGCCATCTCTTTTTCTGAACCCTACTCAAAACTAGCAGCTTTTCAAGCCACTTCATAAATAGCCTGTAGTAGCACACCCAAGTGAGAGATATGTTGCTTCAAACTCCAAAAAGTCCCAGTAGGTATTATGTCTCATTTTTAGTTGTGGAAGGGGCCAGGTGCAGTAACTTATTCTCACTTTGGAAGAAATATCTTGACATTTCCCGTATCACTGGACTCCTAAAAACTTCACTGAGGTAGAAAGCTCTTGAATTTTGTTTGATTAATTTCTTACCCTCCGGCACACATATATTTTACCAAAAGATCTAGAGTCATTGACACATTTTCCTTAGTAGGCTCAAACAGTATAATGTCATCAATGTGATGTACCAATGTGACATCTTGTGGAAGGAACAGGCAATAAAGTTTCCTGAAAACTAAATTTTGACATAGGAATGGAGATTTGATATAGGGGTGAGGTAGAACACTGAGGTTTATCCCTGGCTTTGCTAACTGAAGGCAAACTGCTTCTGGTCATCCTTTGAAACAACTATGGAGAAAAGAGCATTAGCCAGATCAAAAGCTGCATTCCAGGAGATGTATTAATTTGCTCAAGCAATAAAACTACATCTGGAGAAACAAGTGCAATTGGTGTGATCACCTTGTTAAGTTTCTGATAATCCACTGTCATTATCCAACATCTATTTTTTTTTTTTTTTTTACACATCTCAAATAGGAGACTTAAGTGGAAGTATCACCCCGCGTTCCTGACGTCCTTGATGGTGGCAGTAATCTCTGAAATCTCTCCAGGAATGTGATATTACTTTTGATGTGTTGTTTTCCTAGGAAGGGTAAGTTCTAATGGTTCCTGTTTGGTTTTTCCTACCATAATAGCTGTTAATCTATTTGTCAGGGATCCAATGTGGGTGTTTTGTCAGTTGCTGAGTGTATCTATTCCAATTATGCATTCTGAAACTGAGATATCACGATGAGATGGATATGGGGACCCATTAGACCTACTGTGAGATGGATATTAGGCAGGGCTCCAGTAATAACTGGACCTCCATATGCCCCCACTCTGACTGGTGGACCACAGTGATGTTTTGGGTCTCTTGAAATTAGTGTCAGTTCAGAGCCAGTATGTAGTAATCTTCAAAAAGTCTGATTATTTTTCCCCAATTGTCACTGTCACAAAAGGCCATAAATTGCTTAGGGAAAAGATGGAAGATCAATAGCATAAGTTTTTGGCAGTATTTTATAGTCCTTCCTCAAGGACACCTAACTTTCTCTTCATTCAAGGGGTCATAGGTCTGTAAACTGGTTCAAGTTTGGAAATTGATCGAGAGGACATAACTATTCTGGTGAATCACATTAAACTGTTCTTAACTTGTCCTAGAATTCTTCTGCTTGTACAAGTCAGGTAAATATTTAGTAGCTTTCCTATCTATTTTGTTCCTAGGGACACTATGACTATAGTCAAAGCCACAAGATGATACAAATCATAGTGTTCTAATTACTCCTTTGACTCTGCTATCACTGTAACCATGTTTACCTTGCCTTTGTTAATTGAGTGCTGCCATTTGGACCCTACTAACTGTACATAGATCAAGAGGCAGTTGTTCAGACAGAGCAAGGGGACATTACAAGAAAGGTATTCATCAGAATTGTATCATTTCAATATACTTATTCCATTTGTGGAAACCCTGATGGCATAATGGTTAACTGCTACAGCTGCTAACCAGAAAGTTGGCAGTTCAAATCCATGAGGAACTCCTTGGAAATTCAATGGGCCAGTTCTACTCTGTCTATAGGGTAGCTGTGAGTTGGAATCAACTCAACAGCAGTAGGTTTTTATTCACCTTGTATGCTGAGCAAATAATCTGAAAAACTAGACTATATGAAGGAGAAAGGGGCATCAAAATTGAAGGGAGATTCATTAACAACTTGTGTTATACAGATGACACTATCTTGCTGAAAGTGAAGAGGACTTGAAGCACTTACTGATGAAGATCAGAGACCACAACCTTCCATATGGATGTCATGGATTGAACTGTGTCCCCCTAAAAGTGTGTCTAGCCATGTGGCTGGGCCATGATTCCCAATATTTTATGATTGTCCTCCATGGTGTGGTTTTCCTATGCTGTATGTTAAAGGATTAGGATGGGACTGTAAATTCCTTCATAAAATCACCTCCATGATCCACTGTAAAGGGAGTTTCCCTCGAGTATGGCTTGCCCCACCCTATATCCTTTAATCCTACAATAAGTAAAAGGAAAGGGCAGCAAGCAGAGTGTTGGGAACCTCACACCATCAAGAAAGCAGCGCTGCAAGTAGAGTACATCATTCAGACCTGAGATTCCTGCACCCATTTGCTCCCTGACCAAAGACTGATGTAGCACAAGAACTTTCCTCCAGAGCTGACAGAGGAGGGAAAGGCTTCCCCTGGAGTTAACACCCTGAATTTGAACTTGCAGTCTACTGGAATGTGTAAGAATAAACTTTCCTTTGTTAAAGCCATCCACTTTGTGATATTTTTGTTAGAGCAAGATGACAGATAGGCTGCAAGCTCAAGTTCCTTGAACTGGAGGTCAGATGAACAGGAACCAGCTGAAGGGTCTAGAGTGTGAAAATGCCCATGAGCTGCTCCAGACAGTCTGCTTACATTTAATGAGGGCCACGCTCCCAATGAAACTCCCTGTCAGCCCCAGTACATGACACAAACAACCAATCCTAGATCTTCTTTTAAGCTAAACCTACTCTGCTATACTGTAGCTGAGCTACTAGCCCTGCTTACTGGACAAAGATGTGAAAAGTATAGTACCCACAGATGAACAAAGAACAAAGAACACACAGTCTGGCTGTTCAGATACAACTAAATGAAAGAAAAAAGTAGGAAAGAGCAAACAAATTTTCCTTCAATAGATGAAGAAAATAACCACTGAATGTCTCCAAGACAATAGTTAATATCAAACCATTAAAACCAAAAAACAAACAAAAGCAAACCAACAAAAACGAAAGGACAGGATGGCAGTAGTAGGTCTCCAAAATAAAACACCAGATGACTTTCCAGCAGACCTACTTGATAGGGAATTCAACTCTCTAATTCAGAGCTACCCAAGGGTTGAAGCAAAAAGCAGACAAAAATGAGGAAAAATAGGCAAATTCATGGAAAATGCAAATGAAACAATTGAAAAATTCAGGAAAATAATATAGGAATATACGTGAAAATTGTAGAAATCATACAAAACAATTAGAAATCCAAACAATAAACAACAAGATTTCAGAAACTGATAGTGCTATAGAAAGGCTTTGGATCACGTTTGAAACAATGGAAGACAGAATTAGTGAAATAGAAGACAAACTCTTGGGTATAATTTTGCTTGAAGAAAAATTGGAAAAAAGAACAAAGAAAAATGAAGAAATCCTGAGAATTATGTGGGACATAATCAAAACCAAAAAGTTGCAAGTGATCAGAAGTCTAGAAGAGGAGGAGAAAATGGAAAACAAAGAGAAGATCACTGAAGAATACCTGACAGGGAACTTCACTAATATGAAAAGTGAAAAGCTGACCATCCAAGAAGCTCCACAAATCCCATATACAATAGACCCTGAAGGAAAGTCACTAAGTCATATCATAATCACACTGGCTAAAACCAAAGACCAAGGAGACTGTTGAGTACAGATCACAGAAAGAGAGAGAGAGAGAGAAAGGTCGCACGGACAGGGGAAACAATAAGACTAAGCTTTGGTTATTCAGGAAAAATCATGCAGGCAAAAGGATGACATATGAAACTTTGAATTAAGGGAGGGGCAGAGTTGACATGGTGGACTAAGCACACGTCTCCCTAAATCCCTCTGGAAACCAAAACCTCAATTGATAATCAAACGGAGCCTTCTGGTCACCTAGTGAGCTCTAGGAGATGGCACAGGGCTTTTAGTTTGGACTTCACACCACTGAATGAAATACCTCCTCTCTTTTGCTGACTCCTGCTCCTGGCTAGTCCTGGCTTTCATGGACTGAAGACAACTTTTATTTTTCATTTTATGACGGCCTAGAGAAACAACTGTGGTCCAGCCTCACAGTATCCCTCCCAACCTTTATCGACTCACATGAAGCCCGAAAAGGAACAGACCCTTGGGAAAACTGTAAACAGGAAATCAACCACGGCTTCAGAAGGCCCCCAAATGAAACAACCAAGGAGCTTTCTGAACAAAGAAACTTTTCTGAAATTATCAGAAGGTGAATACAAAAGGACTATATACAGAGCCCTTCTAGACCTTATACAAAATGCAGCAGAGCAAAATGAAAAATTAAGCAAGCTATTTGATTTGATGGAACACCACTACTCTGAAATCTGACAGATCAAGAATAAAATCAAAGACATAGAAACTTCAAGTCAAAGCCAAGAAAACAGAATGGAACAAATGGAAAAGAGAATTTCTGACTTGGAAGACAAAGCTACTGACTCCAGAATCTATGAGGAGAAATCAGAAAAAAGAAACAAGAAAAATGAAGAAGCACTAAGGGTTTGGGACTCTATTAAGAGGAACAACCTACAATTAATTGAAGTCCCCGAACAAGGCAAGACACCTGAGAACACAGAGAGTATTGTTGCTGAGCTGCTGACAGAAAACTTCCCAGAAATCGTGAAGGAAGAGAATATAGATATCCAAGATACATATCGAATGCCACTCAATCTAGATCTCAAAAGAAAGACTCCAAGACATATTATAATCAAGCTTAACAAAATGAAACATAAGCAGAAAATCTTAAAGGCAGCAAGACTCAAAGCAAAGCTAACATTCAGAGGGAAACCCTGCAGGCTTTCACCTGGTTTCTCAGCAGAAACCATGCTGGCATGGAGACAGTGGCATGATACATTCAAAGCCTTGAAGGAGAAGAAGTTCCAACCAAAAGTTATATATCTTGCAAAACTATCTTTCAAATATGAAAATGAAATGAAGACATTTGCAAATAAACAGAAACTCAGAGCCTTTGTAAAAACCAAACCAAAGCTACGAGAAATACTGACAGAATCTCTTGGCTTTAGCTTAGAAAAACAAAACCATTAACTTTATATTTTAGAAGGACACATCATCCAGAATCCTACTCAGTTAGGGAAGGGACCAAACTCAATCAAAACTTTAATACTGAAAGAAATAATCCAGTGATTATGATGAAAACTAAGATGTCATCATGTTAAAAAGAGGGATGTACTACAGTCGTTATAGTCCTTCCAGATGGAGAGGAGGTTGACAAGACTGGTAGTAATTAAAATTGGGTTTATACAGTTTATTAAGAGGGATCATAGGGGCAACCACAAAGCACAATGAAGATGTAACACACCATATCAAGAAATGTAACAGAGGAGTCTCAACAACCATAAAACCAACTCTGAAAAAGGTGAAAAATCAGCTCACAAAAAAGAATGTCCCAGAAAAGATTAATAAGAACAGCAGAGAAAACATGAACACAAAAATAAACATATCACAATGGCAGCACTGAACACATACCTATAAATAATTACATTGCATGTCAATGGACTGAATACTCCAGTAAAGAGACATCAAGTGACATCTTGGATCAAAAGACATGACCCATCCATATGTTGCCTAGAAGAAATTCAATTTAATCTTAAAGATAGGAACAAACTGAAAATTAAAGGATAGAAGAATATGTATCAAGCTAACAATGAATAAAGAAGAATACGTGTGGCAATTCTAATCTCAGATAAAATTGATTTTAATGTAAAATCCACCAACGTGGACAAGGATGGACACTATTTACTGCTGAAAGTCTCAGTACACAAGCAAGACTTAATTATATTAAGTATTTATGTGCCTAACATTAGAGCACCTAAATACATTGAGGAAACACTGACTACACTCAAAAAGGAAATAGATCACTCTGCAATAATATGGGAGACTTCAACACTCCACTCAATACTGGACAGATCATGTAGAAAAAGTTCAGTAAAGATACAGAAAACCTTATTGCCAAAATTAACCAACTAAACCTCATCAACATATACAGAACTTTCTACCCATCAGCGGACAACTACACCTTCTTTTCCAGTGCACATGGAACATTCTCCAGAATAAACCATGTGTTAGGACATAAAGCAATTCTCAAGAAAAACCATACCACTGAATTTATGCAAAGCATCTTCTCAGATCATAAAGCCATAAAAGTCAAAATCAATAGCAGAAAAAACATAGATAGAAAGTGGGACACTGGGAAACTAAACAACATCTGCTCAAAAACCCATGGGTTATAGAAGAAATCAAGGATGAAATGAAGAAATTTATGGATTCCAGTGAGAACAAAAACACTTCCTACTAGAACCAATGCACTACAGCCAAAATGGTGCTCAGAGGTCAATTTATCTCCATAAATGCACACATACGGAAGGAAGAAACAAATCAAATCAAAGAACTAACCCTACAGCTTGAACAAGTATAGAGAGAACAGAGGAACCCCTCAGGTACCAGATGAAAATTGATCACAAAGAGTACAGCAGAACTAAATGAAATAGAGAATAAAACAATTGAAATAATTGAAAACACCAAAAGCTGTTTTTTTGAAAAGATCGACAAAATTGACAAACCATTGGCTAAACATACTAGAGAAAAACAGTAAAGGAAACAAATAACCTGAATTAGAAATGAGATGGAAGTTGTCATGACATATCCAACAGAAATTGAAATTATCATAACAGAATACTATGAAAGACTCTAACAAATTTGAAAACCTAGAGGAAATGGACAAATTCCTTGATTCATATCACCTACCAAAATTATCACAAGGTGAAGCAGAACAACTTAATAAACTCATCACAAAGGAAGACATTGAAAAAGTCATCAAAAAACTGCCAACCAAAAACAGCCCGGGCCCAGATGGCTTCACCACAGAATTCTACTAAGCTTTTAGAGAACATTATCTCTAATACTACTGAGACTATTTCACAGTATAGAAAAAGATGGAAGACTCCCAAATTCATTCTATGAAGCTAGCATAGCCCTGATACCAAAGCCGGGGAAAGACCCAACCAAAAAGGAGAACTGCAGACTGATATCACCCGTGAATCTAGATGCAAAAATGTTGAACAAAATTCTTGCCAATAGAATACAACAACATATCCCAAAAGTAATCCATCATGACCAAGTTGGATTCATACCAGGGATGCAAGGTTGATTCAACATTAGAAAAACAATTAATGTGATCAACTACATAAATATCACAAAAGACAACAATCACCTGATTTTGCCCATTGATGCAGAAAAGGCATCTGATAAAGTCCAACACCCATTCATGCTAAAAACTCTCAGCAAAATAGGAATAGACGGCAAATTCCTCAATGCAATAAGGGCCATTTATACAAAGCCAACTGCCTACGTCATCCTGAACAGAGAGAGACTGAAACAGTTTCCCTTGAGAACAGGAACTACACAAGGATGCCCACTCTCACCTCTCCTATTCAACATTGTACTAGAAGTTCTAGCCAGAGCAATTAGACAAGACCAAGAAATAAAGGGCATCTGCATCGGCAAAGAAGAAGTAAAAATCTTTCTATTTGCAGATGATATGATTGCATATGCAGAGAATCCCAAAGAATCCATAGGTAAACTACTTAAACTGATAGAAGAGTTCAGCAAAGTCTCTGGATACAAGATAAACATAAGTAAATCAGTAGGGTTCCTTTATACTGACAATAAGACTGTTAATGAAGAAGTCATCAAAGCAATACCATTTACTGTAGTCTCTAAGAAGATAAAAGACCTAGAAATAAATCTAACCAGAGAAATAACAGACCTTTACAAAGAGAACTATGAGCCCTTACTACTAAGTGAGACTTACATAACAGAGAAACCTACCCTGCTCATGGATAGAAAGACTTAACATTGTCAAAATGTCTATTTTACTCAAAGCAAACTAATTATAAAATTCAATCCCAATACAAGTTCCAGTGTCATTTTTTAATGAGGTAGAGAAACAAATCACCAATTTTGTTTGGAAGAGGAAGAAGCCCCAGATAAGTAAAGCACTACTGAAGAAGAAGAACACACTGGGAGGTCTCTCATTATCCAACTTTAGAACCTATTACACTGCCACAGTAGTCCAAACAGCCTGGTACTGGTACAAAAATAGACAGATTGATCAATGTAACAAAATCGAGACCCCAGAGATGATACCATTTGCCTATGAACAGCTGATATTCGACAAAGGCCCTAAGACACTGAACTGGGTTAAAAACAATCTCTTCAACAAATGGTGCTGGCAAAATTGGATATTCATTGGCACTAAATTGAAACAAGACCCATATTTTACACCTGATACAAAAACCAACTGAAACTGGATAAAAGACCTAAATATCAAATCTAAAATGATAAAGCTTGTCCAAGAAAAAGTAGGAACAACAATGGATGTTTTAATACACAATGTAGACAGACTTCAAAATCTGTCAAACAAACCAAAAGCAACAGAAAATAGATAAATGGGAACTATTAAGAATCAAACACTTCTGCACATCCAAAGACTTTATTAATAGAATTAGAAGGCGACCTACAGAATGGGAAAAAAATATTTGAGCAACTGACACCTGATCTCCATAATCTATAAGGTACTACAAAATATCAAAAACAAGAAGATAAATCATCAAATTAAGCAATGGGCAAAGGAGATGAACAGACACTTCTCTAAAGAGAAGATCGAGGCAGCCAAAAACACACATGCAGACATGTTCACAATCTTTAGCTATTAAGAAATTCAAATCAAATCTACAATGAGATACCATCTCACTACAACAAGGTTGGCCGTGATCCAAAAAACACAAAACAAAAAATGTTGGAGAGGCTGTGGAGAAAGTGCAACTCTCCTAGACTGTTTGTGGGATTGCAAAATGGTGCAACCTCTTTGGAAAGCAATCTGGCACTCACTTAAAAAAATGGATATGGTTATACCATTTGACCCTGTAATTCTACTTCTATTGCAGCACAGTCCACAATAGCAAAAAGATGGAATCAACCCAGATGACCAGCAACGGAGGAATGGATAGGTAAACTATGGTATATATACTCAATGAAACACTATGCAATGATAAAGAACAATGATGATTTTAGGAAACATCTCATAACCTGGTCTCAACTGGAGGACATTATGTTGAGTGAAAGCAGTCAGTGACAAAAGGACAAATATTGTATCAGACCCTTACAATAAGAACCCCCAAACAGACTTATGTATAGAAGAAAAGACTCTGGGATGGCTGCAATGGAGGGGAGGGAGGGCAAGGGGAAGAGGGTTTAGATTTGATAGCTTATAGAAATTTGGCTGGGTGAAATCAGTGACAGCACACTTAGAAAGAAGAACAATATTAAGTGGACTTCAACATAACTTGAGTAGTCCTTTCATCTTAACCCAATATTGCAAGGACAGAGTAGCCAGGGCAGGGTGGGGGCCGGGGACCACACCCCCAGGGGAAATTGAGGCCAATTGGTACAAATGGCGTTTTTTTAAGAGGGCTCTCTGCACCCCGTATTGGTCTGGCCTCTGGGGTCTTAAAAACTGCCAAGCTGCCATCTGAGTGTACAGCAAATGGTCCCAACTAAGCAGGAATGGATGATCATTGAGGACCAAAATGACATGGGGGAAAGAGGACACAGAGGACACAGAGAACCACTTGAGTGGGTGTCTACATTGATTCGTGACCAGAAGAATCAGATGGTG
Source organism: Heterohyrax brucei (assembly GCA_028571685.1). Taxonomy (NCBI): domain Eukaryota; kingdom Metazoa; phylum Chordata; class Mammalia; order Hyracoidea; family Procaviidae; genus Heterohyrax; species Heterohyrax brucei. The sequence goes on along the minus strand of CM053140.1, from coordinate 160,353,854 downwards.
CCTGGCCACCACCAGTGATAGCCGCGAGGGAGCTCACAAAGTTGAGTCTCACTAGCAACACAAGAATAAAAAGGAGTGCACCCTGAGATCTCCACTAAAAGACTGCAGTTGATGGTCCAGGGGCTTTGGGGTTCCCCTGGGAGCATGACCCTTGGCCCTAATGCTGACCCTGTCCATAAATCATAATGAAGTTCCACTCTTCGGACAGGAATGTGCCAGACTTGGGAACGCAGAGTGACCATATCTTGGGTGCACTTTATGGTTCTATGCATCTATAGAATATCATCCTGCTGACGTCTTATTGGAGGAAGGGGTGTGGGTGGAGAGGAGGGGAAAGGAGACTGTTGGGAGGATGGGCCATGTATGCAGCAGAGAGGAAGTGTGTGCTGTCACTGGGCAGGGAGAGCAGTGGAAGCGGCATATAGGTTAGCATGCCAATTTATATGGGAACGTGCATTTTCATTTAATCATAATAAAATAAATAAATAATAATTTAAAAAAAACTTTGAATTAAAAAAATTGCCAACCAAGAATAATATATCTGACAAAGCTCTAGTTCAAATAGCTTGTGAAATTAGGACATTTGCAAATAAACAGAAATTAAGAGAATATATAAAAAGGAAACGAAACTTACAAGAACTATTAAAGCGAGTCTGTCAGTATGAGAAGAAACAATACGAGACCACAGCTTGAATCTAGAACACAGGATTGTGCTAGCCAGATATCAACCTAGGAAACAAATTGTGAAGGACTATTCAAAACCAAAAGAATTACAACAGGAAGTTAGGGAGGTTAATCTGTAAATGATAACAATGTCAGAACAACAAATACAGGCAGTAAACAGTGCAAGCACAGAACTTTCTAATGGAGAGGATGGAAAGGTAATACCTAGTGGAAATAAACTGGTTCAAACCTAGAAAAATAAGGGTAAATTTAAAGGTGACCACAAAGAAAATTAACAACTCTACTCATCAAAATAAAGAAAAACATAATGTCTCATGAAAAAATCTACAAAAACAAAAGTAATGAAAAAAAAATCCCCCCCCACACACAAAGGAATTCAGCACAAGAGGCTAAAAGGACCAAAGAAAATATCAGCACTACAAAGAAAGTACTATACAATAACAGCAATAAACTTACACCTACCAATAACTACACTAATGTGAATGACCTAAATGTAACTGTAAAGAGACAGAGACTGACAGTAAGAAACACACCTTAGAAACAAATACATAAATTTGTTAAAAATCAAACAATGGAAAAAAGTGTATCAAGAAAATAACTACCAAAAAGGAGCAGGAGTGGCAATACTCATCTAAGATAAAATAGACTTTAAAACAAAGTCCACAATAGAAGACAAACAAGATCACTATCTATATAGCAATGAAAGGGATGATCCAGCATGAAGACATACATGTAATAAACATCTGCGACCCAAAAACAAGGCTCCAAAATACATAAAACAAACTGGAACAACTCTGAAAAGAGAAATTGACAGTTGCACAATAATAGTGAGAAATCTCAACATACCACTTTCCATGATGGGCAGAACATCTAGAAAGAAACTTAACAAAGATACACAGACCTAAAGGCCACAATTGAATAACTTGATATCATAGATACATATAAAACACTCCAACTAACAACAGCAAAATACAACAGATTTTTCCAATGCACATGGAATATTCTTTTGGAATAAACTATATTATAGAATGCAAAGCATCCTTCAACAAAATCCAAAACACTGAGATAGTACAGTTTATCTTTTCTGACCACAACACTATCAAAGTAGAAAATAACAACAGTAAGAGGAGAGGAAAATCAGTTACCTGGAAAAGAAACCATATCCTGCTTAAAAGCCACAAGACAATTGAAGGAACAGAGGTGGGGTGGAAAAATGCCTAGAATTAAAAGAGAATGAAAACACATCATACCAAAATCATTGTGACATAGGAAAGACATTCCTCAGAGGTCAACTAATAGCAACAGACACATACATCAAAAAGGAACAATGGGACAAAATCCGAATATTAGTTACACAACTCAAACAAATAGAAGAACAGACAACAACAATAGAAAAAGCCCTCAGCCATGAGAAGAAAGGAAATAATAAAGATCAGAGCAGAAATAAATGAAATACAGAATAGAAAAACAATAGAAAGAATCAACAAACCCAAAAGTTGGTTCACTGAAAGGAAAAACAAAATTATAAACCACTGGCCAAATCAATAAAAGAAACCCAGGACAGGATGCAAATAATCCATGTAACAAAATGAAATGAGTCCATCCATATGACAGATGCAATTGAAATAAAAAGAATAAAAACAGAATGCTATGAAAAACTGTGGTCCAGTAGATTTGAAAACCAAGGGGAAATGGAGGAATTTCTAGAAACACACTATTTACCAATATTAACAAAAAAATGATGCTGAAAATCTGAACAGACTTATGAAAAGAGAAGAGACTTTTGAAGATAATTTATAAAAATTCGAAATAAAAGGCCCCCAAAACCCACTACCATCAAGTTGATTCTGACTCATAGTAACCATGGCCTTCAGTATGGGTTTTAGCTCAACATCAAGAAAACAAAATCTGTCACAACTGGACCAGTAAGTAGCGTCATGACAAATGGAGAAAAGATTGAGGCTGTCAAGAATTTCATTTTACTTGGTTCCACAATCAACACCCATGGAAGCATCAGTCAAGAAATCAAAAGACGTATTGCTTTGGGAAAATCTGCTGCAAAGGACCTCTTTAAAGTACTGAAAAGTAAAGATGTCATCTTGAAAACTTAGGTGCACCTGACCCAAGCTGTGATATTTTTAATCATATCATATGCATGCAAAAGCTAGATAATGAAAAAGGAAGACAGAGGAAGAATTAGGCCTTTGAATTAGAATTGAATTGAATTGAAATCTTTGAATTAGGGAAAGACATTGAATTTTCCATGGACTATGTAATAGATTGAAAGTCTCCCCCAAAATGTGTGTAGCCATTTGGCTAGGCCGTGATTCCCAATAGTGCATGATTGTCCTCCATTTTGTGATTTTCCTATGCTGCATGTTAAAGAGGATTAGGGTAGGACCATAAATCCCTTCCTAATGTCATCTCCTTGGTCCGGTGTAAAGGGAGCTTCCCTGGAGTGTGGCTTGCACTACCTTCTATCCTTTTATCTTACAAGAGATGAAAAGAAAGAGAAGCAGGCAGAAAGTTGGGGACCTCACACAATCAAGAAAGTGTTACTGGGAGTAGAATGCATCCTTCAAGACCTAAGGTTCCTGTGCCAAGATGTTCCCTGACCAAAGACTGATGCAACCCAAAGACTTTCCTTCAGAAGCTACAGAAGGAAAGCCTTCCCCTGGAGCAGACACCCTGAATTCAGAGTTGTAGTCTACCAGACTGTATAAGAATAAACTTCCCTTTCTTAAAGCCATCCACTGACTCTGTGGTATTTCAGTTAGAGCAGCACTAGCTGACTAAAACAGACTACCCAGAGAACAAATATATCTGTCCTGGAAGCAGTACAACCAGAGTTCTCCTTGGAAGCAAAGATGGCAAGAAGATGTCTTCCATGCTTTGGGCATGTTGTCAGAATGGATCAGTCCCTGGAGAAGGACATCATGCTTGATAAATTAGGTCAGTGAAAAAGAGGAAGGCTCTCAATGAGATGGATTGACACAGTGGTTGCAAGAATAGGCATAAGCATAAAAACCGTTGTAGGAATGGCTCAGGACTGGGCAGTGTTTCATTCTGTTATACATAGACTTGCCATGGGTCAGAATCGACTCAACACCACCTAACAGCAACAAGCTTCCTTGGAGAATTCTACCAAACACTCAGAGACAGGCCTACACCCAGTACTACTGAAGCTATTTCAGAACAGTGAAAAAGCAAACATACTTCCAAATTCACTTTATGAAGCCAGCATGATCCTGATATCAAAACCAAGCAGATACCATGAAAAAGAAAATTATAAACTAATATCTCTCATGAATATAGATGCAAAAATTCTCAACAGAATTCTAAATAGCAGAATTCAGCATCATATCAAAGTAGGATTCATACCAGGTATGCAAAAATAGTTTAGCATTAGCAAATCAATCAATGTAATCCATCACCTTAATAAAAGGAAAGACAAGAACCACACGATCTCAGCTGATGCAGCAAGGCATTTGCAAGAGTCCAATACCCATACCTGATAAATACTCTCAATAAAATAGGTATAGAAGGGAAATTTCTCAACATAATAAAAGGCATCTATACAAAACCAATAGGCAAGATCATTCTTAATGTAGAGAGGCTAAAAACATTCCCCTTAGGAACAGGAATAAGACAAGGATGCCTTTTATCACCACTTCTATTTAATATTGTGCTGAAAGTCCTAGCTAGAGCAGTAAGGCAAGAAAAAGAAATAAACAGAATCCAAATTAAAAATAAAGTTAAATTGTCCCTATTTGCAGATATGGTACTATACATAGAAAACCCAAAAGGATCCGTGAGAAAATTACTGAAACTAACAAAACAATTCAGCAGAATGACAGTATACATAATAAACATACAAAGTTAGTTCATTCCTCTACACTAATAGAGATCTACAAAAATGAAATAAGGTACAATGACAGATACATTGACCAATGCAACAGAACTGAGAACCTAGATGTAAACACACCCATTTACCATCGCCTGAACTTCCACAAGGGCTCAAAGTTCATCAAATGGAGAAGACAGTCGTTTTAACAAATGGTACTACGAAACTGGATGTGCACCTGAAAAAAATGAAACCCAGACCCATATCTTACACTATAATTAAAAACTATCTAAAAGTGTGTAAAGGCCTAAATATGAAACTTAAAGCTATAAAGATAATATAAGAAAACAAATGGACCAATGCTAGAGACCCTAATACATGACATTAACAGGATACAACCCATAACCAACAAAAGAAAACTCCAAAACACAAGCTATTTAATTGGGCTCTTCTAAAAATTAAACACTCATCAAAAGACTTCACCAAAAGAGTAAAAAGAGAACCAACAAACTGGGGAAAAAAAATTGGCTCTGACAAATCCAACGACATTCTAATTTCTAAAATCTACTAGAAAATCCAACACCTGCACAACAAAAAGTCAAATAATTTAATTGAAAAATGAACAGAAGATATGAATGGACACTTCACCAAAGAGGATATAAAGTGCCTAACAGACACATGAGGAAATGCTTGCAAGCACTAGCCATTAAATAAATGCAAATCAAAACCACAATGAGATACCATCTCACTCTGACATTACAGAAAATAACAAATATTGGAGAGGCTATGGGGAGATCAGAACTCATATGCACTGCTGATGGGAATGTAAAATGACACAAGCATTTTAGAAAATGATATGGCGTTTCCTTAGAAAGCTTGAATTAGAAATTCCTTATAATCCAGCACTCCCACTCCCAGGAACATATCCTAGAGTAAAAAGAGCCATCACATGAATAGACATATGCGCACCCATGTTCATTATTCACAGTAGCAAAAAGATGGAGACAATCTAGATACTCATCAACAGATGAATGGATAAACAACTGTGTGTGTGCACCATGGAGTACTACACAGTGATAAGGAACAGCAACATATCTGGGAATAGTGGGTGTAGTCACATGATTTCCATAGCATATTGACCAATCCCTGAAAGATGTATAACAATCACATGCCAGTGTGCAGCCCAGGCTAGTCAAAAATAATGAAACCTCAGGTTGTTAGCCACTTACTCAGGAAACATCAATTAACCTGGACAAAAATGACAAATTCTCTGGGGTAAAAAGCTACAGCAAAGGTAACTTCTAAGGGTTTAGGGGAAACTCTTTGTTTTTTTCCAAAAAACCAGCACAAAAGGTTACATAAATGAAGTCATTTAACCATATTTATCATATTAAGGAAATTAAATCCATAACTAAAAAATTTCCCACAAGTAAAGTTCCGAGTTTAGACTGATGAAGGCTAACAAATATCTAACAAAGAAACAATACTAATTGTCATGGATTGAATTTTGCCTCCCCAAAATGGCCATGGTTCCCAGTATTGTACATTTATCCTCCATTTTGTGATTGTAATTTTGTCTTAAAGAAGATTAAGGTGGAATTAATATACTCTTACTAAGATCACATCACTGATCCAAAGTAGTGGGAGTTTTCCTGAAGTGTGGCCTGCACCAACTGGCATTGATAAGTGAACTCTTCCAGTGTGCATCTATTTCTTGAAGCTTTCTCCAGTGTCTTCAGTGAAGCTTGGATTTCTTTCTCCAGTGTCATTAGTTCTTTACCAGATACTACCTCCTGAAAAGATTGAATATCAACCAGTTGTTTTTGGTACAATGACTCTGTGTCTTCCTTCCATCTTCTTTTAATGCTTCCTGTGTTATTTAATATTTTTCATGTGTCCAGTGCCATCAAGTCAATTCTGACTCATAGCAACCCTATAGGACATGTAGGAACTGCCCCCTAGAGTGTCCAAGGAGTACCTGGAAAATTTGAATTGCTGACCTTTTGGTTAGTAGCTGTAGCACTTAACCATTACACCTCCAAGGTTTCCATTTTTAACATAGAATCCTTTAACATTGCAACTTGAGACTTGAGTTGCGCTTCAGTTTTTTCAGCTTGAGAAATACTGAGAATGTTCTACCCTTTTGGTTTTCTGACTTCCTGTCATTATAATACTTTCATTTGTTTTCTTGACCAACTTTTTGAAGTCTTCTGTTCAGCTCTTTTACTTCATTATTTCTTATGGTCACTTTAGCTACTGGACTGTCAACATCAAGTATCTTCTGAAACCTTGGTGGTATAGTGGTTAAGAGCTGTGGCTGAAGACCAAAAGATCAGAAGTTCAAATCCACCAGGCTGTCCTTGGAAACTCTACAGGGCAGTTCTGCTCTGTCCTATAGCGTTGTCAAGAATCAAATCAGCTCAATGGCAGTGGGGTTGTTTTGGTTTCTGACATCCAGTTAGGTCTTTTCTTTCTCTCTCATCTTTTTAAGGGCCTTTTGCTTTCTTCATGTATGATGTCCTTAGTGTCATAACACAACTCATCTTGTCTTCAATTGTTAATCTTCAGTAAGTCAGATCTGTTTCTGAGATGTCTGTAAATTCAGATGGGATATACTCAAGGTTGTACTTTGGCTCTAGTAAACTTCTAATTTTCTTCAGCCTCAACTTGAATGAGCAATTGATGGTCTGTTGTGAAAGATGGCCTTGTTCTGACAGATGATAGTGAGCTTTTCCAGCTTCTCTTTTCATGGATGTAGCTGATTTGATTCCTGTGTATACCATCCAGTGAGGTCCACATGTACAGTTGTCATTTATATTTTTGAAAAAAGGTATTTGCAACAAAGAAATCATTGATCTTGCAAAATTCTATCTCCTACATAATTTCCCTCACTAAAACCATAACTTAGTCATCTACTGCTGCTGTAACAGAAATGCCACAAGTGGACAGCTTTAAAAAGATAAATTCTATTCTGTCTTAGTCCAGTAGGCTGTAAGTTCAAATTCAGGGCATCAGATCCATGGGAAATCTTTCTCTGCTGTCTCTGGAGGAAGGTCCTTTTAGTCAGTCTTCCCTTGGGCTGGGCACTTCGGGGGAGGCACAAGAACCCTGAATACAGAGGATGTACTCTGCTCCTAGCACTGCTTCTTGGTGGTGAAAGGTCCCCCACTCTCTGCTTGCTCCCCTTTCCTTAGTGTCCCTAGAGATTGCCTCAAGGCTCAATACAATCTTACACATTGAGTCTTGCCCCGCCAACACAGCTGCTACCCATCTTCCTTCATTAACATCATAGAGGCAGGATTTACAACATATAGGAACATTGCACAGTACTGGGAACAATGGCCAAGACAAATTGCTAAACATATTTTTGGGGTTCAATCTGTGACAGGCTATAATTTTCAACTATCAATTCTTCTTCTCTGTTTTCCAGCTTTCACATTCCAATCACCAGTAATTATCAATGCATCCTGATTGTATGTTTGATCAATTTCACACTATAGAAGTTGGTGAATATTTCCAATTTGTTTATCTTTGGCTTTAGTAGTTGGTGTGTAAATTTGAGTAACAGTCACTTTAAGTGGTCTTCCTTGTAGTGCTATAGATATTACCACTGACAGCATTGTATAGATCTTGAAATGTTCCTTCTGATGTCATTCCTCTTCAAGTTGTAATTCTAAGCAAAGGACACAATTGTCCAATTTAAGATTGTAATATCATTTCATTCCAGCTCACTAATACCTATAATTTCAATGTTTGTTCAGTCTGTTTCATTTTTTGAAAATTTACAATTTTTCTACATTAATACTTCATGCATTTCATGTTCTGATTATTAATGAGTATTTGAAGGTCATTGCCACTGGATTCACCATCTCAGGCCTCACTCACTAAGGACTATGAACAGGGAGTACAAGAAAGTAAAATGCACGGTGCTCCTAGTGAGAGATAGAGCATCGAGTAATCACCCCCTTTGTTATTCGTTTTATTGACTTTTGTAGCTCCAAAAGATACACAACAACCTTTCAGAAATGTACAGTGCAATGGAAGGGTTTAAGAGCAAATATGAAACAATGAAAGATAGGATAGGCAAAATTGAAGACAAATATTTGGATGCCACTTGGTTTGAGGAAAAAGCAGAGAAAAAAGGAAAAAATGAAGAAACCCTGAGAAAAATGTGCAGTATGATTGAAAACAAAAATTTGCATGTTATCTGATTCCAGAACAGGAGGAGGAAATTGGAAAACACAGAGAGGATCATTGAAGATTTTTTGACTGAAATTTTTCCCAATATTATGAAAAATGGAAAGTTGACTACCCAAGAAGCTCAATGAACACCATGGGAGATAAATCCCCAAAGAAAAGCACCAAGAGATATCATAATCACACTCACTAATATCAAGGATAGAGAATCGAGAAAGTGGTTCAAGAATTATGAAAAGTCATATACAAAAGGAAAACAAAAAAACTAAACTCTGGTTACTTGGCAGAAATCATTCAGACAAGAAGGCAATGGGATGACATACAGAAAATCTTGAACAACAAATGCTGAAGAGGCTCTGGAGAGATCAGAACTCTGTTACACTACTGGTAGGAATGCAAAATGGTACAACCTCTTTGGAAAGCAATTTGACACTTTCTTAAAAAGCTATAACTAGAAATATGGTATGATCCAGCAATCCCACTGCTGGAATACACTCTACCGAAATGAAAGTCATCACACAAACATAAATGCACACAAACGTGTACTGCAGCACTGTCCACAATAGTAAAAAGATGGAATCAACCAGGTACCCATCAACAGATGAATGGATAAATGAACTATGGTACATATATACAATAGAACACTATGCTACGATAAAGAACAATGATGATTTTAGAAAGCATCTCATAACCTGGTTTCAACTAAGAGACATTATGCTGAGTGAAATCAGTCAGCTGTAAAAAAACCAGTATTGTATGAGACCTCTGCCCTAAGGACTTAAAAATGGACTTATGTACAGAAAAGACTCTTTGATGCTACAAAGGTGGGGGGAGAAAGAGAGGAGTGTTCATAGATTAGATAGTTGATGGAATTTGGTTAGGTGAAGGGAGTGACATCTTAACTGCACAGACTTCACCATAAACTGAAAGGTTTTTAAACTCACCCCCAAATTTCAAGGGATAGAATAGATGGGACAGGGGTACGGGGACCATGTTTTCAGGGGACATCAAGGTCAATTGTCACAACTAGTCTTTTGCTAAGAGAGTCTTCTGCACCCCATATTGGTGAGAGCTGTCTGTGATCTTAAAAACTAGCAAGCTGCCATCTGAGGAACACCAAATGACCCCAACCCATCTGGAACAGATGGTGACTGAGAACATCAAAGACATGAGGAAAAATGAGGCCAAGAGACAGAAAGACTTATATGAATGGGAGACAGCATCAGCATGAGACCAAAAGAACCAGATGGTGTCTGCCACTGACAAAGGCAGCTGTGATGGGGGACACAATGTAGAGTCCCTGATGTAGCACAAGAAAAAGAGGTGTGCAGCTCAAGGACTCTACTAAAAGACTGGAAATGATTGTCCCCAGCAGCACAGAGTGTTCTCTGGGAACATAGCCCCTGGACTTGCTGCTGGCCCTGATCTGAAACCGGTACTGAGGTCAACTCTTCAGACAAGAGTGGACTGGACTCAGGGACACAGTGTGAGCATGTGGTGTGTATAATTTATAGTTTTGTACATTTATAGGAGGCTGTCCTACTGGTTTCTTTCTAGACGGGAAAGGAGAACGTGGAGAGGAGGGGATAGGTGTTCATTAAGAGGATACTAGAAGTAAAGAGTGAAAAGGAGTGTGCTGTCACAGGGTGAGGAGACCAGATGGAGTTGCAGATAGGTGGGCATGCAAAACTGATTTGGACTATATACTTTCTATTGTAAAAAAAAATAAAATAAAATCTTGACAGATAAAACTGCAAACTAAGAATAATATATATATATGGCAAAGCTCTCATTTAAATATGATGGCATAATTAAGGCATTTCTAGATAAACAGAAATTAAGAGAACATGTAAAAACCAAAGAAAACTTCTAAGAATTATTAAAGGGAGCACTTTGCTTAAAGAACAAACAGCATCAGACAACAACCTGAATCTAGCACAGAAGACAATATTAGCCAGCAACCAACCTGGATAATGAACTCTCAATTACAAAAAAAAAAACTAAAAAAATTATGACAGGGAACCAGAGGCATCAGTCTGTGACAAGAACATAAGAACAATAAAATGGGGATTAAATGGTGTACTATGGAACTTCTAGATGGAGAAGTCAAAGTGTTATCAAATAATGAAAGACTGACTTAAACTTAGAAAGACAGGGTAAACTTCAAGTTACCACAAAAAAAGTGGTAAAAAAAATTTTACTCATCTAGATCAAGAAGAAAAGCATAAGTCTCAGCAGACACAAATCTATAAAAATGAAAGAAATTCACAAAAATCAACAAACAAAACAAATTCAGCACAGAAGAGTAAGAGAAACAAAGAAAACATCAGCACCACGAAACGGTAGCAGTAAAGTCACACCTACGAATAATAATTACAATCAGCATAAGTAGTTTAAATTCATCCGTATAAACAGAGTGACAGAATCGATTAAAAAATCTGACCTATTAGAACCACGTGAGTGGGTGACTACATTGACCTGTGACCGGAAGAAACGGATGGTGCCCGGCCACCACCAGTGACAGCTGTGATGGAGTTCACACAGTTGAGTCTCACTGGCAATACAAGAATAAAAAGGGGCGTGCCCTGCGATCTCCACTAAAAGACAGCAATTGATGGTCCAGGAGCCTTGGGGTTCCCCTGGAAGCATGGCCCCTGGCCCTGATGCAGCCCCTGCCCATAAAGCATAGTGGAGGTCAACTCTCGGATAGGAATGGATTGGACTTGGTGATCCAGACTGACCATATCTTGGGTGCACTTTATGGTTCTATCCATCTATAGGATATTGTCCTGCTGACCTCTTACTGGAGGTGGGGAAGAGGGTGAAGAGGAGAGAACTGGAGATTGTTGGGAGGATAAGACATGTATAGAGTGTTGAGGAAGAGTGTGCTGTCACCAGGCAGGGAGAGCAGTGGGAGCTGCATATATGTTGGTATGCAAATTTATATGAGAATATAAATTTTCACTCAATCATAATAAAATTAATTAGTTAATTAACAAAAAATCTGGCTCTATTGATATGCTATCTACAAGAGACACACCTTAAAAACAAAGAATATTTATTAAAAATCAAAGTTTCAAAAAAAACCCTATCAAGCAAACAACTCCCAAAAAATGAGCAGGAGTGGCAATACTACTCTCAGATAAAATAGACTTTTAAAACAAAATTCACAACAAAGACAAAAAACATTATTATCTAATGATTAAAAGAACAATCAGTGATGAAGATGTAACCATAATAAATATCTGTGCACCCAATGAGAAGACTCCAAAATATATAAACTCTAACAGCAGTGAAAGAAAAACTGATAGTTCCACAATAATAACAAGAGACTTCAACAAACCACACTGTGTAAAGGACAGAACATTTAGAAAGAAACACAAAAAGATACAGAAGATCTAAAGGCCATAGTCAACCAAATTGACTTTAAAGGTATATATAGAACACTCCACCCAACAGTTGACATTTACTCATTCTTTGGAAACCCTGGTGCTGCAGTGGTTAAGAGCTATGACTACTAACCAAAAAGGTCAGCAGTTTGAATTCACCAGGTGCTCCTTAGAAACTCTACAGGGCAGTCCTATTCTGTTTTATGGGGTTGCTATGAGGTGGACTTGATCCATGGCAATGGGTTTGATTTTTTCTTTCCCAGTGCACATGGAACATTCTGCAGAATAGACCACCTTATAGTCCACAAAGCAACTGTCATGGATTGAACTGAGTCCCCCTCCAAAATGCATTTGTTGATTTGACTTGGCTTAGGAGTCCCAATATGGTGCCACTCCTCCCATGTGTTATAAATCCTGCCTCTGTGATACTGATGATGGAAAATGGGCTGCAGTTGTGTTAGAGAGGCAGGACTCAAGTTACAAGCTTGTGGGATATAAGGGAGAGAAGTGAGCAGAGGAAGTTTGGAACCTCATACCATCAAGAGAGCAGCACCAAGAGCAGAGCATATCCTTTGGACCTGAGGTTCCTTTGCCAAGATGTTGTCCTTGAATTTGGACTTAACCTACCTGACTGTGATAACTGCTGTTATTGAATGGACTTGGAAATCATACATGGATTTGTGGCTTATCAGACTGTGACAATAAAAGTTTCTCCTTGTGAAGCCTTCCACTCGTGGTATTTTATTCTAGAGCACTAACAGGTGACTAAGACAGCAACTCTCAACAAAATACAACATTTTGAGATAATACAAACTATCTTTTTTTATTACAATGGCATCAAAGTAGAAATTAACAACAGGAAGAGTAAGGAAAAAATCCAATACGTAAAAACTCAATGACGTGCTTAAAAAACACTGGGTAATAAAAGAAATCAGAAACAGAATTTTAAAAATTCCTAAAATCAAACAAGAATGAAAACATACACCAAAACTTCAGGGACATAGCAAAAGCAGTCAAGTTATACTAATAGATGCACACATCAAAAAAGAAGAAAGGGACAAAATCAAAACACTAATTACACATTTCAAACAAGTAGAAACAGAGTAGTAAGAGAAGCCTATGGTACTGGAAAAAGGGAATAACAAAGATCAAAACACAAATAAAAGAAATAGAGAACAGAAAAACAATAGAATCAACAAAACCAAAAGCTGGCTCTTTGAAAGGATCAACAAAATGAACAACCACTGTCCAAACTGACCAAAGAAGAGCCGGAGAGGATGCAGATAGCCCAAATAAGAAGTGAAGTGGGAGACATTACTACAGACCCAACTAAAATAAAAAGGCGCTTAACAGAACACTATGAAAAATTATACCTCAAGAAACCTGAAAATCTAGAAGAAATGGACAAGTAGCTAGAAACACACTACCTACCCTAACACAAACTGAAGTTAGAAATCTGAATAGATCCACAACAAGAGAAGAGATTGAAAACATAATTTAAAAATCTCCCAACTGAAAAAAGCCCTGGCCCAGATGTCCTCACCAGCGAATTCTACTAAACATTCAGAAAAGAACAATCAGCACTACTCAAACTATTTCAGACCATAGAAATTGAAGGCATACTTCTCACTTCGTTTTATGAAACCAGCATAACCCTAATACCAAAACAAGGCAGAGACACCACAAAAAAACAGAAATTATAGACCAATATCTTTCATGAATATAGATGTAAAAATTCTCAGCAAAATTCTAACCAATAGAATTCACCATCATATCGAATTGTAATACACCACAACCAAGTGGGATTCATACCACATACAGAAGGATGGTTCAACATTAGCAAATCAATCAACATAGTCCACTACATAAATATAACAAAAGGAAAGAATCACATGGGCTATGGAACGCAGAAAAGGCATTCAGTAAAGTCCAACACTCACTGCTGATAAAAACTCTTAATAAATTTGGTACTGAAAGGAAATTCCTTGTCATAACAAAGACATCTATACAAAACCAACATGCTCAATGGGGAGAGGCTGAAAACATTCACCTGGAAAACAGGAGCAAGACAAGGATGCCCTTTATCACCACTCCTATGTAACACTTGCTGGCAGACCTAGCAAGAGCAATAATGCAAGAAAAAGAAATAAAGAGCATCCAAATTGTTAAATGTCGTGGATGAATTGTATTCCCCATAAAAAGTGTGTGATGATTTGGCTGGGCCATGATTCCTGCTACTGTATGATGTTCTTTTATGTTGTAAACCCTGCCTCTGTGATTTTAATGAGGGTGAATGGGTAACAGTTCTGTTGCCGAGGCAGGACTCAATATGTAACATCATTTTGTGCCTTGAAGCAGTCTCTGAAATACGGACTAGGGTTCCTGCACTTCAGAGAAGACTGACAATAAGGACCTTCTTCAGCTCCAGCAGAGAAAGCTTACCACTGAATCTGGACTTTGAGCCTACTGGACGGTGACAGTGGAAACCCTGGTGGTGTAGTGGTTAAGTGCTACATCTGTTAACTAAAAGTTCGGCAGTTCAAATCTGCCAGACATTCCTCGGAAACTCTATGGGGCAATTCTACTCTGTCCTGTATAGAGTTGTTATGAGTCATAATTGATTCAATGGAAGTGGGTTGTTTTGCGCACTGTGACAAAATAAAATTTGTTTTTAGAGCTATCCACTCATGGTATTTCTGTTAGAGCAGTACCAGATGACTAAGAAGTGAAACTGTCCCTATTTTCATTTTTGTTACTTTATTTTTTTTATCGTGATTAAGTCAAAGCGTGCAATCCAAATTTGTTTTGCATGCCCACATATCTGCAGCTCCTTCTGCTCTCCCCCAGTTGGTGACAGCTTGCTCCTCCTTTCCATTGTATACTTGTAGTGACCCCTCAACAAGCATCTGTATCCTGCTTTCCACCCTCGTCTATCCTATTTAGAAAGCATAGAACCGTAAAGTACACACACCGTATGGTCACATTATGTCCTTGAGTCCAGTCCATTCTTGTCTGAAGAACTGACCTCCTTACTGGTTTCTGGTCAGGGACAGCAGCAGGTCTAGGGGCCATGATCCCAGGGAAGTGTCCAGGCTCTTGGACCGTCAATTCAGATCTTTTAGAAGAGCTATTAGGCTTAACCCCTCTGTTCCTTGTCTTGGCTCAAGGAATCTACATTGTGTCCCCCATCAGTGCTGGGAACTATCTGGTTCTTCTGGTCTCATGTTGTTACAGTCTCCCATTCATATGTGTCCTATAGTCTCCTGGGCTCTTTTTTCCTCATGTCTTTGATGTTCTCAGTGATCATCTGTTGCAAATGAGTTGGAACCATTTGGTGTACCTAGGAAGGCAACTTGCTAGCTTTTAAGACCCCAGTCACCACCCACCAATATGGGATGCAGAAGACTCTCTTAGCAATAGACTAGTTATGCCAGTTGGCCTCAATGTCCCCTGAATACAGATCCCCGTCCCTGCTACTTTATCATTTGAAATGCTAGGTTGGGTTCAGAAGACCTTTCAGGTTATGGTGAAGTCCAGTTAATTTGTTCTACTCTCTACTGCTATGCTGTCACTACTTTCACCTAACCATATTTCTATCAACTATCCAATCTATGACCCATCACTCCCTCCCTCCCACTCATGTAGTCCATCAAAGAGTCTTTTCTTCTGTGTATAAGTCTATTTTGAAGTCTTTATAGCAGAGGTCTCATACAATATTTGTCCTTTTGCCACTGACTGATTCACTCAGCATGTTTTCCACTTTAAACCAGGTTATGACATACCTCCTGAAGTCATCACTGTTCTTTCTCATTATATAATGTCCCACTGAGTGTATGTACCACAGTTTAGCCATTCATCTGCTGATGGGCATCTAGGTTGATTCCATCTTTTTGCTTTTGTGAATGGTGCTGCAATAAAAATTTGTATGCATGTATCTGTGTGACTGCCTTTATTTCTCTAGGATATATTCTGAGCAGTTTGAGTACTAGATTAAATGATGTTTCTACTTCCAGCTTTTTAAGGAAGCACCAATTTGCTTTCCAAAGAGGTTGCACCATTTTGCAATTTCACCAGCCATGTAGGAGAATTCCAATATGTCTGCAGCCTCTCCAGCATTTGTTGTTTCACGTTTTTTGGAATATGGCCAATCTTGCTGGGGTGAGATGGTATCTCATTCCAGAAACTATCCCTATTTTCAGATGACATAATAGCATACATACAGAATTCAAAAGATTCTATAAGACAACTACAGAAATTGATAGAAATATTCAGCCCAATAAAAAAGATACAAGATCAACATACAAAAATGTGCTGGAAGAGGTGGGGCAAAGATGGCAGACTAGAGACGCATCTCCTCAATTCCCTCTGAGAACTAAACCTGGAATAATAATAAAGTAGTGGACATCCAAGGAGCCCTAGGACCTGGCATAATATGTCAGATTTGACTAGGCACTAGTAATGGACTAAACTTCCCCTATAAAAGACAAGCCCACTGACCCCTGTTTATGCCAATTCACTGTATCAGAGGTCTGTGGCTACTGACACTTTGTTATCCAGAATGTGGGGACTGGGCATGAGCTGACAAATAAGCCAAACTACGGCACTTAGCAGTGTATAGTGCAGCAGAGCAAAGTCCATAAGACAGCCACATATTGAGATCCCAGCTGTTGACTGAGGACACCACTGCCCCTCCACTCTCTCTTTTCTGAGCTGCTCCATAGACTGCTGTTTCACAGTAGAAAGGGCAGCTTGGCCGGGATGCCATCTTGGTCATCTGGGAGACAGAGTCATCTAGCTTGGGGCCTTAGCTGTGGCTGATTCTCAAGAGGAGAAGCAGCCCATCTGGAAAGTGCTTCTCCAGCAGAAATGCAGTGTTTGAGACAGCTCATGTCCAGATTCACAGGTGGGGCCTGGCAGAGGACAGCTGGAAGGCCCTGAGCTCTCCCTGCTTTGCACCACATCATAGCATCTGGGGACAGCCTATGAGATACTTTCATTGTCAGCTAAAAGGTGGGGCATGCTACACCTGAGGGCCTGTTTTCAGTAGCAGCTTGACAGCTCCCCACTTAGAAGTAAAGCACCCTTTTAAATAAGACCTGGAGATCTGATTGCTGAGAGGCCTGGCACCTTCTCCTCACCCTTAACTGACCCACATCATAGGATTGGCTCATGGCCCTCCAGTGACTCCATAAGTACGGCACTGACTGCCAGCAAAGAGGCAGAGACTGCCAACCCAGAGAGTCCCCCTGGGGCCACTGTCTAGAGTATGTAGAGACAGCTGGTGACCAACTACCATTTTAGACCTATGCCTCAGCTCCTGTTGAGGTAACACTAGAAAAATTAAACAGCTTCTAGATGGCACACAGATAATGACCATAGCTAACCAGTTAAAGAAGCAGTCCACCATGGCTCCAGAAAACTCCAAAAATGATCAAAAAGCTTCCCAGATGAAGAAGCCTTTCTGAAACTATTGAAGGTCGAGTACAAAAGAATTATATAGAGAACATTCCTAGCGATTAAACAAAATGCAGCAGAAAAAAAATGAAAGTTAAGTAAATTATTCGAACTGATGGAACATCAATGATCTGAAATGCAGCAGATCAATAACAAAATTACAGAATTAGACAATTCAGTACAAAGCCAAAAGAACAGAATTGAAGAGATGGAAGTCAGACTTAGTGATCTTGAGGACAGAGCAACTGACATCAACATTTATGAGGAGAAATCAAAGAAAAGAAATAGGAAAAATGAAGAAGCATTAAGAAACACATAGGAGTCTATTAAGAGGAATAATCTACAAATAATTGGAGTTTCTGATAAGGAGGACAGATGAAAATATGAGAACACAGCTGTAGAGTTATTGACAGAAAACTTCCCTGAAATTATGAAAGAAGAGAACATAGATATAGAAAATGTATATTGAATGCCACAATAACTAGACCCCAAAAGAAAGACACCAAGACATATTATAATCAAACTTAATAAATAAAATGAAACATAAAGAGAGGCTTTTAAAGGCAGCAAGACTCAAAGCAAAGCTAACATTCAAAGGGAAGCTCTGTAGGCTTTCATCTGACTTCTCTGCAGAAACAATATTGGCAAGAAAGCAGTGGGATGACACATTTAAAGCCCTGAAGGAGAAAAATTTTCAACCAAGAATTATACATCCTACAAAATTGTCTCTCAAATACGATGGTGAAATTAAGACATTTGCAGATAAGCAGAAGCTTAGAGACTTTGTAAAAACCAAACCAAAACTACAAGAAATGCTGAAAGGAGCTCTTTCCTTAGAAAACCAAAAACATTAAGTGTATACTTAAGGAAGCAATGTAGGACACACTGTCTAGAATCTTACTTACTGATGGAACTCATTAAGCTCACTCAAAAACTGTATTAAAAAGAAGGGAACCAGTGATCATAGCACAAAAACTATGACATCACCACACTAAAATGGGGGACATATTAAAGTAGGTTTAACCTTTTCAGATGGAGAGGAAATTAAAAAGATATGCATAAGTTAAAGACTGGTTTAAAATTAGAATAGTGAGGGGGATATTAGTGGTAGCTGTAAAGCAAAATAAAAATGTGACATATCAAATAAGAAGCATAATACAGGAGTCTCAACAAACACAAAATCAACACTGAAAAAAGGTGATAAATCAACCTATAAAGAATGACCCAGAATAGAGTATTAAGAAAAACACAGAAAACATCAACAAAAAAATAGATGCATCAAAATGACAGCACTGAACACAAACGTATCAATAATTACACTGAATGTAAACAGACTGAACAGTCCAATAAAGACACAAGTGACATCTTGTATTAAAAGACATGACCGATCTATATGCTGCTTACAAGAAACATATCTAAGACTCAAAGAAATGAACAAACTGAAAATCAAAAGATGTAAAAATATATACCAAGCCAACAACATACAAAGAAGAGCAGAAGTGGCAATATTAATCTCAGATAAAATAGATTTTAATGTAAGATCCACCATCATGGACAAGAATGGTCACTATTTATTGCTGAAAGCTTCAATACATAAACAGGGCATAGCAGTATTAAATATCTATGTACCCAATACCAGCATATCTAAATATGTTGAATGAACACTGACAACATTGAAAAATGAGATAGATTACTCCATAATAATAGTTGGAGTCTTCAACATTCCACTTTCAGTAATGGACAGATCATCCAGAAAAAAGCTCAGTAAAGATACAGAAGATCTTATTGCAACAGCCAACTAGTCTCCTCAAAATCCAAACCACTGAATCATTGCAAACCATCTTCTCAGACCATAAAGCCATAAAGTTGAAATCAACAGCAGAAAAATCATAAGTGGAAATTCGAACTCATGGAAACTGAACGACATCTTTTTAAAAAATCCATGGGTTATAATAGAAATCAAGGATGAAACAAAGAAGTCTGTAGAATCCAATGAGAATGAAGATGCATCCTACCAGAACCTGAGGGATACAGCAACAGCAGTGCTCAGAAGTCAGTTTCTCTCTATAAATGCACACATTCAGAATGAAGAAAGCACCCAAGCTAAAGAATTAACCCTACAGCTTGACCAAGCCAAAAGAGAGCAACAGAGGAACTCCTCAGGCACGAGAAGAAAGCAAATAATAATTACAGAAGAACTAAATGAATTAGAGAATAGAAGAATAACAAAACCCAAAGCTGGTTTTTGAAAAGATCGACAAAATTGATAAACCGTTGACTAAACTTACAAAAGAAAAACAGAAAAGGAAATAAATAACCTAAATAAAAAATGAGATGGTAGATGTCACAACAGACCCAATACCTCTGCAAGAAAAGACAAATAATTAAAAATAGGCATAAGATATGAACAGACACTTCAAAGAAGACATTCAAGTGGCTGAAAGATACATGAGGAAATGCTTGCAATCGCTAGCCATTAAGAGTACTGCAAATCAAAACCACAATAAAGTGCTATCTCACACTGGCATTACAGGCACAAATAAAAAAATAGAAAATAACATGTTGAAAAGGCTGTGGGGAGATTGGTACACTTATGCATTGCTGGTAGGAAAGCAAAATGTTACAGTCATTTCAGAAAACAATATAGCACTTCCTCAGGAAACTAGAAATAGAAATATCATATAATTCAGCAATCACATTCCTAGGGATGTATCCTAAAGAAGTAAGAGTCATCACACAAATAGACGTATGCATAGCTATGTTCATTGCAGGGTTGTTTGCAATAGCAAAAGGATACAAACAACCTAACTGCCCATCAACAGACTGAATGGATAAATGAACTATACACAATGGGATACTATGCAACAGTGAAGAACAGAGATGAATCTGCAAAATATCTCACAGCATGAATGAATCTGAAGGGTATTATGCTGAGTGAAACAAGTCAGTCACGAAAGGACAAGTATTGAATGAGACTGGTATTATAAAAACTCAAACAGATTTACACAAAAGGAAACATTCTTTGGTATCAATACAAGGGAGTTGAGGGGTGAAGACAGAAAAATACTCAACAGACAATAGGTAAGTAGTAATTTTGGGGAAGAGTAAAACAGTACACAACACTGGAGTACCCAGCACAGCTTGTCCAAAGCAAGCTCATGGAATCTCCATAAAAACCAAACTCATGGCTGTCAAGTTGATTCCAACTCATAGAAACCCTATAGACAGAGTAGAACTGCCCCATAGGGTTTCCAAGAAGCACCTGGAGGATTTGAAATGCTGACTTTCTGGTTAGCAGTTGTAGTACTTAACCACTACACCACCAGGGTTTCTAGAAACTCCATAGATACATCCAGAATCCCTGAAAGACCAAATTACTGATTGAGGGATATATGGTTTATTTGTCATGACATAGTTTACAAGGAAAATGTTCTACATACTACCTTGGTGAGTAGCATCTGGGGTCTTAAAATCCTGAGTGGCTGTCTAAGATACTTCACTAGTCTGATCTCATCCTGATCAAGGGAGAATGAAGAAAAGCAAAGATACACAGGGAAAGATTTATTTAAAGTATGCATGAACTACAACTACCACAACCTCCAACAGACTGAATGCAGCACAACTAGATGGTGCCCAGCTACCATTCCTGTACTATTTTGACAGGGTCACAGTAGAGGGTTCTGGTCAGAGCTGGAGAAAAATCTAAAATGTTTTAGATTTTAACTGAATGTTTTAAATTTTAACTAAAAAACAAACAAAAAAACGAGACTTACTGGGCTGATAGAGACTACTGAAATTTCGAAAATACAGTCCCTGGACACCCTTATAGCTCAATAATGAAAGCCTTCCTGAGGTTCACCTTTGCCAAAGATTAGACAGGCTCATAAAACAAAGGAGAGTAAATGGAAACACTATTGCAGCAGCAAGGATGAGAAAGCGAAAGGGAACAGGAAAGCTAATAATGCAGAATCCTAGACTCAGAAAGCCAGAGTGCTGGCATGTAGTAGATTTGGCAGCCCGAGTCACAACTGTTTAATGAAAAACAAGTTTACTTTGTAAACCTTCATCTAAAGTATAATAAAAAAATTTTTTTTAAATATATAATGATTGTCTCTGCCATGAGTCGGATCCGACTCGACGGCACTTGGCTTTGGCTTTGTAACTTGGTAATCGTCTCTTGTTGTATAACTATATCCTTCCGTTAATCCATTCACCTACTGAAAGACATCTAGGTTAAGTCCTCTTTTGGGTAATTATATATGAAGTTGTATATATACATTGGCATGCAAAGTTTTGTTTGAATGTGTTTTCCACTCATTTGTATAAATGCCTAGGAGCACAAACACTGGATTGGAAAGTAAGCCTGTGTTTAGGTTTGTACAAAATTTCTAGACTGTTTTCAAAGGGGCTATACCATTTTGTATTACCTGCAGCAAAGCATGAGGGTTTTTGTTGGTCAGCATTGTGGTCATTTGGTGATATTAATGTTTTGCATTTTAACATTCCTAATAGCTGTGTAAATTGTCTGTTTTAATTTTCAGGGTGTTGACTATTTTGAGTCTTATGCTTTTCCATACAGAAACCCTGGTGGCAAGTTTAGAATCAGTTTATCAGTCTTCACAAAATAACTTGTTGGTACTTGGATTGGTATTGCACTGAATCCATGGATCATGTTGGAAAATATTTCCCTATCAATGAACATGAAATAGTTGTCCATTTTTCTTTCACTGGAGTTCTGCAGTTTTTCTCACATTGTATGTTGTACTTATTTTGGCAAATTTATTCTAAGTATTTTAGTTTTTTAAGTGAGAATGTAAATAATTTTGTTTTTAAATTTAAATTCCAGTTGCTCATTATTGCTATATTAAGATTATACATATATATGTGTGCATATAAAACTGTTGCTGTTAAGTCAGTTCCAACTCAGAGTGCCTCATATGGTTTCCAGAGAGTATCTAGTGGATTCAAACTGACTTCTTGGTTTGCAGCTCAGCTCTGAACCACTGTGCTAGCAAGGTTCGTGTGTGTGTGTGTGTGTGTGTGTGTGTGTGTGTGTGTGTGTGTGTGCATACATGCATATATTTTTGATACATCAGTAATTAACAAGACAAGCTGACATAGATACATCTGAAGGCAATTGTCTTTTGTGCATTAACCTTATATCCTGCAATCTTGCTATACTCACTAATTTTAAGAGCTTTTTTGTTGATTCCTTGGGATTTTTAAAATAAACAACTGTGAAATGTCTGAACAAAGATAATTTTATATTTTCCTTCCAATCCTTTACCTTTTGTTTTATTTTACTATCTAATTGTGTTAATTAGAACTCATGATACAATGTAGAAGAGTGGTGAGAGGGGACCACCTGTGCTGATCCAAATATTAGAGGAAAAAATCCAGCTTCTCACCCTTAAATATTATGTTACCTATAGGATTTTTGTAAGTATTCTTTATCAAAGTGAGAAAATTTCCCATCAATTAATAATTTTCTGAGAGCCTATCATGAATGAGTGGTGGGTTTTGTCAAGTGCTTTTACTGCATCTATGTGATCATATCATTTTTTTTGGCCTGTTGACGTGATGAATTGCATTAATTGATTTTCAAATGTCAAACTAGTCTTGTATATTTGGAATAAATCCCACTTAATTCTTTTTATGTACATTGCTGAATTCAAGTTGCCAATATTTTGTTGGGGATATTTAAACCTATTTTTGTTACTGGTATCAGTGTGTAATTTTCCTTCCTACTAGTATCTTTGTCTAGCTTTTGTATTAAGAAAATGCTGGCATCACAGAATGAGTTAGAAAGTGTTTGCTTCTATTTTCTGGCAGAGATGATAGAGGACTAGCATCATTTCTCCTTTAAACAGTAGAATTCACCAAATAAATTTTCTAGGCCTGATATTTTCTTTCTTGGAAAGTTATCATTAATTCAATTTTAAAAATAAATATAAGCTTTCTTAGTCATCAAGTGCTGCTATCACTGAAATACCACAAGTGAATGGTTTTTAACAAAGAGAAATTTGTTTTCTCACAGCAAACAAGGCTAAAAGTCCAAATTCAAGACATCAGCTCTAGAAGTCTTTCTCTTTTGGCTCTGAGGAAGGTCCTTGTCAATCTTCCCCTGAACTGGGAGCTGCTGAGACACAGGGACGCAGGGTCCTTTGCAAAGGATGAGTTCTCCTCTCAGCACTGCTTTTCGGTTACAAGAGGTTCACTCTCCACTTGCTTCCTTTCTTTTATTTTCAAAGACATTGCCTCAAGACACAGTGCACTATGTAGATTGAGTCCTGCCTCACTAACACAACCACCACTCATCTTCCCTCATTAACATCATGGAGGCAGAATTTACAGCATATAGGAACATCACAGAATACTGAGACTCATGGCCTAGCCATATTACTACACATGTTTTTGGGGGGACACAATTCAATCTGTGACACAGGTATATTCAGATTAGCTATTTCTCTGTGTGTGAATTTCGGTAGCCTGTGTCTATCAAGAAACTGGTCTATTTTATAGACAAATTATAAAATTTGTGGCCATAAAGTTGTTCAAAATATTATTTCATTATCCTTTTAATGTTCAAAGGATCAGTGGTAATGACTCCTCCTTCATTTCTGATATTAGAAATGTTTATCTTCCTTGTCCCACCCCTCGGTTTGCCTGGCTAGAGGTTTATCAATTTCATTGATCTGTTCACAGCTTTTAGTTTTGTTTATCATTAATTTCTTCTTTTCAATTTCATTGAATTTTGCTCTAATTTTTATTATTTCTTTTCTTCTGCTTGCTTTCAAGTTAATTTGCTCTTCAGTTCTAGTTTACCAAGGTAGAAGCTCAGATTATTGATTTTAGGTCTTTTCCAAGATACGCATTCAATGTTATAAATTTTCTTCTAAATATTGCATTTCCTGCACCCCACAAATTTTAATAAGTTGTAATTTCATTTAGTTTAAAATATTTTTATGTTTCTCTTTTTTTCAGGTTATTTTTTATTTAACTTTATTTATTTCCTATTGTGATTAAGTGGAAGTGTACAATCTAAATTAAATTTGCATGCCTACCTTAACTGTAGTTTCTTCTGCTGTCCTTGCCTGGTGACAGCACAGTCCTCCTTTCCATTCTATATATGTCATATCTTCTTACCAATCTCCTGTCCCCTGCTCTCCACGCTCTCCTATGCCTTCCAGTAAGAGGCCAGTAGGACAGCATCCTATAGATGCACAGAACCATAAAGTACACACGCCATATCGTTAAATTGTGTACCCAAGTCCAGTCCATTCCTGTCCTAAGAGTTGACCTCAGTAGTATTTTCTGGTCAGGGATAGCAGTAGGTCTAGGGCCATGCTCCCAGAGGAACCCTTAGGCCTCCAGACCATCAACTGTAGTCTTTAAATGGAGTTATTGAGGTGCACCTCTCTTTTTCTCATGTTGCCACTAGCACCATCTTGTTATTCTGGTCACATGTTTATACAGTCTCCCATTACATTGGTCCTTCTGTCTCCTGACCTCTTTTTCCCTCATGTCTTTGTTGTTCTTGGTGATGATCTGTTCCAGATGAGTTGGGACAATTTGGCGTACCTTAGATGGCAGCTCACCAGCTTTTAAGACCCCAGGTGCACCAATATGGGGTGCACCAGTTATGCCAATTGGTGATGTCCCTGGAGAGTGCAGTCCCCAATCTCCTGCCCCTGCTACTCTATCCTTGCAATATCATGTTAAGATTAGAAGAGTTTTCAGTATATATTCAACTCCACTTAAGTTGACTTGACCTTCTTTCTGTTGTATGCTGTCACTGCTTTCACCTAACCAAATTTCTATCAACTATCTAATCCATGACCAGCCCTCTCCCTCCCTCCCCTTCCTTGCAGCCATCAAAGAGTCTTTTCTTCTGTATGTGAGTCTGTTTTGAAGTCCTTATAGTAGGGGTCTTGTACAATATTTGTCCTTGTGCCACTGACTGATTCACTCAGCATAATGTCTTCCAGTTTAAACCAGGTTGTGAGATGCTTCCTGAAATCATCATTGTTGTTTATCATTGCATAGTGTTCTACTGAGTATATATATGTACCATAGTTTATTCATTCATCTATCATTGGGCAGCTGGTTTGATTCTGTCTTTTTGCTATGTGGAATGTGCTGCAATAAACATTTGTGTGCATGTATCTGCTCATGTGACTGTCCTCAATTCTGTAGGATATAGTCCAAGCAGTGAGATTACTGAGTCAAATGGTATATCTATTTCCATCCTTTTAAGGAAGCACTAGATTGCTTCCCAAAGAGGTTGTACCATTTTGCAATCCCACCAGCAGTGTATGAGAGTTCCAATCTCCCCACAACCTCTCCAGGATTTATTGTTTTGTGTTTTTTAGATCATGGCCAACCTTGTTGGGGTGAGGTGGTATCTCATTATAGTTTTAATATGGATTTCTCTAATAGCTAATGATAGTGAGCATTTCCTCATGTGTCTTTTGGCTACCTGGATGTCCTCTTTGGTGAAGTGTTATATTTCTCTTGATGCTTCTTGTTTTGCCCATGTGCTATTTAGATGTGTGTTGTTTAATGCCAAAACATGTGGGAATTTTCCAGCTATCTTTTTGTTGCTTTAATTCCATTATGGTCTGAGAGTATACTTGGTATGATTTTTATTCTTTCCAGGTGTATTTTATGGGACACAATGTAATCTGTCTTGGTGAGTGTCCCATGTGAGTTTGAGAAGACCATCTTCTGGTATTGTTAGATAAAATTTTCTACTTGTCAATTAGATTTATCTTACTGATGGTGTTGTGTATTTCAGTTCTATACTTACTGATTTTATGCCTGCTGGATTTCTCAGTTATTGATGGAACAGTACTGAAGACTCCACCTATAATAGTGAATTTGTCTACTTTTCTTTACAAATCCTTCAGTTTTGCCTCAAATATTTTGACACTCTGTTTTTATGTGCACACATACAAAAAATGGTATACATATGAGATAATTATCCCTTTATCATTTTGTAATGCCCTTTCTTAGCCCTTGCATTTTTGCTTGCACTGAAGTGTATCTGAAGTTAATAAGCTTACTCCAACTTTTTTTCGATTAGTGTTAGCAGAGTAATATCTTTCTTACACTTTTAATCTACCTGTGCCTTTGTTTTCATGGTAGGTTTCTTAAAAACAACATATAGTTAGATCTGTTTTTTGTGGGGGGGGGGAACCCTGGTGGTGTAGTGGGTTAAGTGCTACCACTGCTAACCACAAGTTCAGCAGTTCAAATCCACCAGGCACTCCTTGAATACTCTGGGGGTCAGTTCTACTCTGGCTCCTAGGGTCACCATGAGTCAGATCTGACTCAATGGCACTTGGCTTGGCTGTTTTTTTTTTTAAGTCA
Source organism: Heterohyrax brucei (assembly GCA_028571685.1). Lineage (NCBI taxonomy): Eukaryota > Metazoa > Chordata > Mammalia > Hyracoidea > Procaviidae > Heterohyrax > Heterohyrax brucei. The sequence continues at coordinate 160,326,914 of CM053140.1, read as the reverse complement.
TTCTGACAATCTGCATGATTTAGTAGTGTATATAGACTATGCACATTTAAAGTGATCATTGAAATAATTGGATTACTTTATCACATTTGTAGCTGTTTTCAATCTGTTGTCCTTGTTCTTTTGTGTGTGTGAAAGTGTGTTTTCCACTTTTTCTTTTTTACCTTTGGGAGTATATCAATTATACTTCAATTTTTTTTTATGGTGTTCTAGAGTTTTCAATATACATTTACAACTAATCGAAGTCTATTTTTGAATAATCTGGTACCACTTCGTGGATTATGCAGGTACCTTATAACAAAATGTCTTAGATAGTGCTGCTATAGCAGAAACACCACAAGCAAGTGGCTTTAACAAACAGAAATTTACTTTTTTACAGTTTAGGATGATGGTAATTCAAATTCTAGGGGAAGGCTTTCTCTTTCTGTCAGCTCTGGAATGAGGCCAGTGTCTCTTCTGTGCTTCAGCTCCTGGATATTCTTCATGTGGCTTGGCATTCCTCTTTCACCATCACTGTTTCCTAACTTGCTTGTATAATGTTTTCTATATCTCAAAAGAGATGAACTTAAGACATACTTTATACTAATTCTGTCTCACTGACATAGCAAAGACAACCCATTTCCAAAAGGGATTATAACCACAGGCATAGATGTTAGGATTTACAACACTTGTTTTGGAGGGACACAATTCAACCCCAAATACAGAGTATTCCAGATTCCTCCCTCCTATCCCTTATAATGTTGCTCTCGTAAACATTTCACTTACCCAAAATCTGTAATCATATACTGTGCTGTTGTTTTTTTGCTATTGCCATTTTCAGAAATTGTTATCTAATCAGATTCTTAGGCAGCACAAATGGTTTGCACTTGACTAATGCCCTAAAGATTAGCAGTTCAAATCCACTGAGCAATGCCATGGAAGAAAAGCCTGGCAATCTGCTTCTATGACGATTACAGCCAAGAAAACACAAGGATATGCTCTACTCTTTAACACATGGGTTCACCATGAGTCACAACTGACTCAGTAGCAAAAGATTTTTTTTTCCTATTAGATTAGTTAAGAATTTATTACCTTCGTTTGTTTCTTCTTGACCACCTTTATTTCTTTATGTCTATACTGGTTTCTGGCCTATATCATTTGTCTTCTGTTTAAGGAACTTTTAGTATTTCTTGCAAGGCTGGTCTACTGGCTACAAATTATCTCAGGGTTTTTCTGTTTTTGTTTTTGGTCTGGCATAATATTTATTTCCATCCACTTTTTAAAACTTTTTATTTTGAAATGAATTAAAATCAGATTTATGGAGCAGTTATCCTACTACTGTTGATTCCAACTTAATGGAGTAGAACAGTCCTATAGAGTTTTCAAGGAGCACCTGAGGGATTTGAACTAGCTGACCTTCAGGCTAGCAGCTGTAGCACTTATCCATTATGCCACCAGGGTTTTCATAAAAACAAAGAGGGTTCCCAAATACCCTTTAATCAGCTTTCCCTAATGTCAACATTTTATAAGCCAACCTGTTCCTTGTTCAGTTGATTACAACTCATGATGACCCCATGTCTGTCAAACTAAAGCTCTGCTCCATAGAGTTTATCTTTTATATATATGCATATTATGTATGTAATTATACATATATAATTTTATTTGTTTTGTTTGTTGAGAATATATACAGCAAAACATACATCATTCCAACAGTTTCCATATATACCATTTAGTGCCACTGATCATGTTCGTTAAATTATGTAGCCAGGCTCACTTTCCTTTTCTGAGTAGCTCCTCCTGATTAATATAAATTTACTGCTCCCTAAAGTTCCTGTCTTTTCTTTCATGATGTTGTTATCAATTTGAGTCCATATAGATAGTTATTAAAAGAGCATAATGCTTATTTCCATCCACTTTTGAAGAATAATTTCACTGGGTGTAGATTCCTAGGCTGGTGGTTTTTTACTTCAACATTTTAAATATTTCATTTCCTTCTTTCTTTGCTTGTGTGGTTTCTAAAGAGAACTATAAAGTAATCCTCACCCCTTTTCCTGCATAAAGTTTTTTTTTTCCTGTCACTTTAAGATTTTCTCTTTCTGTTTAATTTTCTCCAGTTTGAATGTCATGTGCTTAATTGTCATCTTTTGGCATCTATCATGCTTGGTATTCTCTGAACTTTCTGGGTCTGTAGATTGTATTCTGTTTTGTCTCTCTTTTTTGAGAGGGATTATGCATGTTACATAATTTGTAATCTTTGTTTTTTTCCCAATCTTTAATTCTGTTTACTTTCTGGTTTGGGAAGTTTCTGTGACATACATTCAAGTGCACTGATTCTTTTCTTGATTGTGTCCAGTATACTGATAAGTCCATCATAGACATTGTTCATGTGTGTTTTTATTTCTGGCATTTGTTTTTAATTCTTTCTTATAGTTTTGTTTACTCTTCTAACATTATCTATCTCTTCTTGTATGTTGTCTGCTTTTCCCATTGGAGTCCTTAGCATATTAGTTATAGTTATTTTATGTTACTGGTCCAATCATTTAAAAATCTCTACCATAGCCAATCTGGTTCTGATCCCTACGTATCTTCCCAGACTGTATTTTTGGTCATTTATCATGTTTTGTAATTTTTTGTTGAATTCTGGACATGGCTTATTGAGTTAAAAAAAAAAAAACAGAAGAAAATAAGCCTTTGATGTGAGATTTTATATCTATCTGTGAGTTATATATCTAGCTGTGAGTTAGGCTGGGTTTACTGTTTGCTGTAGCTGCAGAGGTTGTTGTTAGGTGCTGTCATGTCAGTTCCAACTCATAGCAACCCTATGAACAACAGAACAAAACACTGCCAGATTTTGCGCCATGTCCACAATTGTTTTTATGCTTAAGCTCGTTGTTGCAGCCACTGTGTCAATCCATCTCATTGAGGGTCTGCCTCTTTTTCACTGACCCTCCACTCTACCAAGCATGATGTCATCTCCAGGGACTAGCCTTCCTGACAACATGTCCAAAGTATGTAAGATGCAGTCTTGCCATCTTTGCCTCCAAGGAACACTGTGTTTGTACTTCTTCCAGAACAGTCCCATTTGTTCTTTTTGCAGTCCACAGTACATTCAACATTCTTCTCCAGTGCCACAATTTAAAGGCATCAATTCTTCTTCAGTCTTCTTTGTTCATTGTCCAGCTTTTGCATGCATATGATAATATTATGCATAAGCAACTCAGGGAGCTGCAGAGGTTAATGATTAAAATGTCCTCTGTTGCCATTGCATTGTCTCTCCTGTTGTCTTTGTGTTTCCTTAGAGCCTTGTTAAACAGAGACTAAGAAAATTCTCTGATTTGTAATCTCCTGGTATTGTACAAGAATTTTATTGATGTGACTGTAAGACTTGAGGGGAAGGGAAGCATTCATGAACCTGTGATTAGGTCCAGTCTGTCAGTGAGTCTGTGCTTCTGGACTGGGATATTCCCAACTGATTCTCAGGGTTTTTTTTTTTTTTTTAAATCATCCTTTAGCTTAGGTGGAAAGATCAGAAGGGGCTGTATTAAGTATTTTCCTTCTCTCCAGTTGAGTAGTCATTTGGAGTTCAACTGCTAACTAAAAGTTTGGCAGCTACTCCATGGAAACCCTTTGAGGCAGTTCTACTCTGTCCTATAGGTTCACTATGAGTAGGAATCAACTCTATGACAATGGGTATTGGTAGGCTGAATAGGTTTTGGTAAAACCCATTTGGTTAGTCTCTAGCAATTTCTTCTGAGGACGGGCTGTTGTTGTTAAGGAGAAAGGACACTCTGGGAGTATTTCAAAATGGTTACTTTTCTGCTTCCCTATCAGAAGCATGAAGGGGTTTTCCTTGGATCTTTACAGGGAGAACCTGGAGGAGATTCTGTAGGTACAACTCACAAATGTTTGGAGCTTCCAGGACGTATTGTCTCTCAAGCTAGTCCATGCTCAGTCTCTGGCAGTTGGTCAAATATTCCTACCTAAAGCTAGTGTAGAATAACACGTTTACAAAAATATCTCACAGTGGGATACTATACTTGACAAAAGATATATAACATATAACACACACTTTATCTGCATTAAAATACAGCATATTCTCTTATGTTGGTAAAAGCCCTCGGAAAATAAGTCAATAAATATGAGTCTTTCTTTACGTGATTCTCTTCTAGAATCATAATCACTCAGCTTGTGGCTTTGTTGGTTATTCCCCAGTACCTTTAAAATCAGTTGCCATTGAGTCAGCTCTGACTTGTGGCGATCATACATGTGTCAGAGTAGAACCATGCTCACTAGGGCTTTCAGTGGCAGATTTTCCAGAAGTAGGTCACCAGATCTTTCTTTTGAAGCACAGCTGGACAGACTTAGACCTCCATTGTTTCACATTAACTGTTTACACTACCCAGGGACTCTACCTACACAACTACCTATCATCTATCTGTCTACATCACATACGTGACAACATACTTCTTGAAATTCTTTGAGTTGCTTTTTTCCTAGAGGTTCAAGTTTCATTTGTCTATTTTGAATGATTTATTTTTGTTGCTGTTGTTGACAATACACATAGCAAAAGAAACAAAACAGTGATTCGAGTTTCTACATTCACATTTCAGTGAATAATTACATTTTCAAGTTGTGCAACAATTTTCACCCTCTTGTGAGTTGTTTCTCTCTCGTTAGCATAATGGTAGTGAATTTGTGTTATGGAATAGGAAACTAAACTTTTGAGTTGCTTTCGTCAATTTGATCCCATATAGATATTTCATTACTTTATAATTATATTCTTTTTATTAATATTCTAAGGGAAACAAATTTTTTCTTGTTTTGTAAACCAAGTATGGTGTTTTGTTACAACTATCTACCCTCCCTAATGACAATCTCAGTCTCTTATTTTGTAGGACTCAAGGAAAAATTACTACCTGAGTGTTTTAGTCAGCTAGTGCTGTTCTAACAGAAATACCACAAAGTGGATGGTTTTAACAAAGGAAAACTTATTCTTAGACAGTCTGGTAGGCTACAAGTCCAAATTCAGGATGCCTGCTCCAGGGGAAGGTTTTCTCCCTTGTTGGCTCTGGAGGAAATTTTGGTAGGGCACCAGTCTCTGTGCAGTGAGCATCTTGGCCCAGGAACCTCAGGTTTGAAGAACACTCCTCTCCTGCTGCTGCTTGCTTGATGTGTGAGGTTCCCAATTCTCTGCTTGCTTCTTTCCTTTTATCTCTTGTAGGATGAAAGGATTAAGGGTGGAGCAAGCCATACTCCAGGTAAACTCCCTTTACAGTGGAGCAGGGAGGTAATCCTACGAAGGGATTTATAGTCTCACCCTAACCCTTTAACATACAGCACAGGAAAAATCACAAAATTGAGGACAGTCACAAAATATTGGAAATCATGGCCCAGCCACATGGCTACATATATTTTGAGGGGGACACAATTCAATCCATGACACAAGGAAAAACTAATTTGGGTGTTTCAGACAATATCAACATTTATAAAAAGTCCCTGGTTCACACAAATGGTTAAATGCTTCACTACTAGCTAAAGGTTGATGGTTCAAATCTATCAACAGGTGTTCAGAAGACAGGTCTGGCAGTCTGCTTCCAAAAGGTCACCACAGTTCTACCCTGCATAAATGGGGTTATCATAGATTGGAATTGACTCATTTGCAACTAACAACAACATTCATAAACCTCAAACTATGTAATCTAGTGTTATACATTTTGATTTATGAAGTTTAAAAATATTACTAAGTGTTTTTACTAGCTCCTAAACTGTCTGAAATAGTTTCACATTTCCCTCTAAAAAGATTTAAAGTAGGTCGTGGTTGAAGAGAGTTGTTTGCAGCAAGTCATATATTCTTTTTTTTTTTTAATTGACGTATTTTCATGCATGCTGTAGCCACCATCCACTTCTCTGACTTTTGGTTGTATTTTATTTTCCATTGTACTTTAGATGAAAGTTTTCAGAACAAGTTAGTTTCTCATTAAAGAATTAATACACATGTTGTTTTGTGACAACCTCTTTTCAACCTTGGGTTCCTCATTATCAGCTTTCCTGTCCATTCCTGTCTTCCAGTTCTTTCTGCTGGGCTGGTATGCCCATTTAGCCTTATTTTGTTTTATGGGCCATCCAATCTTTGTGACTTTATTACTAGCTTTCAGGATGTTTGGAGTCTGTATTCTCAGAGTTTCTCCAATCCCTGTCAGACCAGTAAGTCTGGTCAGACCAGTTAAGTCTAGTCTCTTTTTGTGTTAGAATTTTGTTCTGTGTTTTTATCCAGCTCTGTCTGGGAACCTCTACTGTGATCCACGTCAAAGCAGTCAGTGATGGTAGCTAGGCATATTTAATTGTGCTGGAATCAGTCTGGTAGAGGCTGTGGTAGTTGTGGTTCATTAGTCCTTTGGACTAATCTTTCCTTTGTGTCTTTGGGTTTCTTCATTCTCCTTTCATCCAGACTGGTTGTGACCAGTGGAGTATCTTACATGGCTGCTCACAGGTTTGAGATTCCAGATGCTATTCATCCACATTATGAAATGTTTTACAAATTCATCATTCTTTATCATTACTTAATATTCCATTATGTGCCACTGTGTGAAAATACTGTAGTCTATTTATCCATTCATCCATTTATGGGCACCTAGGTTGATTCCATCTTTTTGCTATTGCAGACAGAGCTGCCATGAGTGTGGGTATGCATGTATCTATTTGTGCAACAGCTCTTATTTCTCTGCGATATATTCCCAGGAGTGGGATTGCTGGATTGTATGGTACTTCTATTTCTCTGTTTTAAAGGAAGTGCCAAATCAATTTCCAAAGTGGTGAACTGTTTTACATTCTCACCAGCAGTGTGTAAGTGTCTCAATCTCTCCAATATTTATTATTTTGTGTTTTGAGTTATTGCCAGCTTTGTTGGGGTGAGATGGTATCTCACTGTAGTTTTGATTTGCATTTTTCTAGTGGCTCATGATCATGAGCATTTCCTTGTGTATCTGTTAGCCACATGAGTGTCTTCTTTGGTGAAGTGCCTGTTCATATCCTTTGACCATTTTTTAAACTGGGTTACTCATCTTTTTGTTTTTGATGTTCTGCAGTATCCTGTAGATTTTAGAGGTTAGACACTAATGCGATTTATTGTATCCAAAAGTTTTTTCCTAGGCTGTAGGTTGTCTTTCTACTCTTTCAGTGAAATCTTTGGATGAGCATAAGGGTTTGATTTTTAGGAGTTTCCAGTTATCTCTTTTCTCTTCTGGTGTTTGTGCATTGGTAATAAAGTTTTGTATTGTTTATGCCTTGTATTGGGCTCCTAGTGTTGTCTCTATTTTTTATTTCCATGATCTTTATCATTTCAGATTTTATATTTTGGGTTTTCATCCACTTTGAGTTAGTTCTTGTGCATGGTGTGAGGTATGAGTCTTAATTCATTTTTTTGGAGATGGATATCCAGTTGTGCTAACACCATTTGTTAAAGAGACTGTCTTTTCTCCAGCTGTCATGGATTGAACTATGTCTCCCAAAAACTGTGTGTAGCAATTTGGCTGGGCCATGATTCCCAGTATTATATGATTGTCCACTATTTTGTCATTTAATAGAATTTTCCTGTGCATTATAAATTCTATGTCAGTCAAGTGCTATAACATAATCGATTAGTGGCAGTAATATTGGTGAGGTCTACAAGATCAGACAGTGTATTAAGCAATCTCTCTTGAGATGTAAAAGAGAGAAGTGAGTAGAGCAACATGAGAACCTCATACCTCCTAAAAAGCAGTGTTGGGAGCAGAGCAAGTCCTTTGGACCTGAGGTTCCTGCTCTGAGATATTCCCAAACCAAGGAAAGACCAGTGTTTCACAAGGACCATCCTCCAGAGCCAACAGAGACAGAAAGCCTTTGCCTTGAGCCAGTGCTGTGAATTTGGACTTCTAGCCTAGTGTGCTGTGAGAGAATAAACTTCTCTTCCTTAAAGCCATCCACTTCTGGTATTACTGTTAAGGCAGCACTCAATGACTAAAACACCAATTAATGGACTCTAGACCTTTGTCAAATATCAGTGGCTCATAGATGGATGACTTTCACATCAGGGTAGACATTTTTTTACCAGTGAAGATAAACAGTTGTTTGATTTTAAGATTTCAGCTAATGTTTAGTAGATTTCCCATCTATTTCATGCCTAGTGACACCATGACTAAGTAATCAACATGATAAATTCTTCATTGCAGAATTCTACCAAACATTCAGAGAAGACTGTGTGCCAATACTAATGAAACAACTTCGGAATGTAGAAAAGGAAGAGATACGTATGAATTCATTCTATGTAGCTAGCATAACGCTGATACCAAAACAAGTCCACCTAACAGATGCAACCGTGCCAATGGGATTAGAGGAAGTTCCGGGACAAAACCCAGGCTGGGATTACCAAACAGACACTGAATCTGGGTGCAGTGGCCGCACCCCGAGAGACAAAATGGTCCAGTGCATCCTAGCCAGACTAAAAGCCATATCCCACAAGGCAGTAAACTTTAACAAGCTAAGAGAAATTACCCAACATGCAGATGAAAACCCTGCTGCCTTTCTCAATCTCCTTACTGAGGCACTCACCCAATATACCCCCCTAGACCCTACCTCCCCAGCAGGAGCCACAGTCTTAGCAACCCACTTCATAACACAGTCCACCCCAGACATCAGGAAAAAACTAAAAAAGGCTGAGGACGGTCCCCAAACTCCCATACGAGATCTGGTAAATATGGCCTTTAAAGTCTTTAACACCCAAGAGGAACAAGCAGAGGCAGAAAGGGAAACCCAGACTCACCTAAAGGCATACTTACAAGCCCAAGCTTTGGTGGCAGCCCTGAGGCCAGCTGGTGAAACAAAAAAGAATACTCCTAGCCGCACCCCACCAGGTGCATGCTTTAAATGAGGCAAAGAAGGACACTGGGCCAGACTTTGTCCACAACCATGGCCGCCCACCACTCTGTGCCCAACATATGGTCAGCGGGGCCACTGGAAGGGTGACTGTCTCTCTATGAAAGGCCATGGGGGGCCATCCTCTCTATCCCCAGACCTACCGCTGGCTGTCCTGGGACTGGCAGCTGAAGACTGAAGGAGCCCCAGCTCATTGACCCCGATCACTCTCACTGAGCCCAGGGTGACTCTCAAGGTAGCGGGTAAGTCATTATCATTTTTAATTGACACAGGGCTACCTATTCTGTTCTCCCCTCCTGCTTGGGCCTAACTTATTCTTCCCCAATTTCAGTTATGGGAATTGATGGACAGCCCTCTAACCCACCAACAACAGGACCCATTTCATGCCTGTTAGACAATAAAATACCAACACACTCCTTCCTAATAATGCCCTCCTCCTAATAATGCTCCACCCCACTCCTCGGCAGAGACCTCATCTCTAAACTAGGAACCACTCTAAAAATTACCTCAGACCCCTCAGCTTCTCTCATACTCTCTTTAATAGCTGAATGCCCTCACCTACCCAACCTTCCCATTCCCCCAGACCGGGTAGACCCCAAAGTCTGGGATACCTCAACCCCAACTATTGCCACCCATCACCAGCCCATCGTCATACAACTAAAAGACCCCTCACACTTCCTGACCAGACCACAATTCCCCATCTCTCCCACTCACAGACAGGGACTAAAACCCGTCATCCAGAGACTACTCACAAAGGGTCTCTTAATACACATCCACTCCCCATACAACACCCCTATCCTGCCAGTAAAAAAGTCTGATGGCACTTACAGGCTAGTACAAGATCTGCACCTAATCAGTGAAGCAGTAATCCCCCAACACCCCGTTGTTCCCAATCCATGCACCCTTCTATCTAATATCCCCACTTCAACCACCCACTTCTCCATACTAGACCTCAAAGATGCTTTCTTTACTATTCCCCTTGACCCATCCTCATATAATCTATTTGCTTTCACTTGGGAAGACCCAGACACTCATTTGGCAAGCCAATTCATCTGGACTGTCCTACCTCAGGGATTCAGGGACAGCCCTCACCTCTTTGGCCAGGCTCTGGCCAAAGACCTCAGCAAATGCATACTCTCTTCCAGTACTCTCCTACAATATATAGATGATTTACTCTTATGTAGCCCATCCCTAGACTACTCAATCTTACACACAGCCCAACTCCTCAACTTCTTGGCAAACAAGGGCTACCGAATCTCTCCATCTAAAGCCCAACTCTCTACCACCTCAGTCAAATACCTAGGCCTTCAGCTTACACCAACCACTCGTGCACTAACATCAGATGGAGTACAGGCCTTACAGAATCTACTACCACCCACGCCAGCAGACCAAATTCTTTCCTTCCTGGGACTGGTGGGATTCTTCCACCACTGGATCTCCGACTACTCCACAATTGCCAAACCACTATATGAAGCTGCAAAAAACACTCCAGTGGGCCCCTTACAGTCACCACAGATAGTCAAACAAGCCTTTCACAACCTTCTCAACCGCCTCCTACAATCACTTCCCCTACACCTTCCTAATCCCAACAAACCGTTCCTCCTGTTTACTGATGAAAAGAAGGGAAATGCCCTAGGAGTCCTCACTCAACCCCTAGGTCTCACACTCAGCCCGATCACATATCTCTCAAAATAATTAGACCCTACCACTAAAGGTTGGCAACCTTGCCTGCGGGCCTTAGCTGCTGTGGCTATACTTACATAAGAGGCTCTCACACTAACTCTCCATCAGCCCCTACAAGGCTTTTCACCTCACCGGCTACAAGATCTCCTAACCCATCGCTCATTATCACTCCTTTCACCTTCCCATATACAACAATTTCACTTACTATTTATAGATAACCCTGAAATCTCCCTAACCCAGTCTTTGTCCTTAAACCTGGCCACCTTACTGCCCGTACCAACACACTCCGAAACACCCACAAACACACATTCGTGTGTTGACATAACCAAGGCCCTAACAGCGCCCCCAGAACCTAACAGACCAACCCCTGCCCCAGCCAGACCTCACCCTTTTCGTAGACAGCAGCTGCACTACAGACACTTGGGGATGGAAACGGGCAGCCTATCGGCACTTGGCTTTGGCATGCAGTAGTCACCCTCACTGAAACCATAGAGGCAACCACTCTCCCAGGAGGGACTATCTCCCAAAAGGCTGAACTTATTGCTCTCACCAGGGCCCTCCATATCTCAAAAGACAAAACTTCTCACATTTACACTGACACCAAATACGCCTTCCTAATAGCCCACTGCCATGCCTCCATTTGGAAACAGCGAGGCTTCTTATCAATTAAGGGCACACCAATCATAAATGAAAAACTCATCACCCACCTCTTAGAGGCCCTCCAGCGCCCCACCCATGTAGCCTTCATACACTGCAAAGGCCATCAATCCGACAACTCCACAGTTACAAAAGGAAACAACAGGGCAGATAAAATAGCCGGCAACCTAACACAAGAGAGCCAGCCCCTCCCAGCCCCTGTCCTATTCCTGTCACCTCCCACCCTCACACCACAATACTCTAATGAAGAACAGGTTTTCTGGACGAAAAAGGGAGCCTCGATCTCCCCTGAAGGGTGGATCCACAAAGACAACAAACTAGTAATCCCGGAAACACAAGTTACCGACTTCATCACCCTCACACACAACTCACTACACATAGGTAGTGAAGCCCTAAAACACTTCTTAACAACCACTGTTCCTCTCATTCTCCTCCACTTCACTTATAGAAGCTGTCTGCTGCTCCTGCATTACCTGCCAGGCCACCAACCACCAGGGGGCTCAGGCCCACATTTCCTACCCATCAAATGAGAGGACACCTGCCAGGCCAAGACTGGCAAATCGACTTTACCCACATGCCAACACACAAATCTTTAAAGTATCTCTTCACCCTAATTGACACCCTTACAGGCTTTGTAGAAGACTTTCCAACTAAAGGCAAAACTGCTGTCATGGCTACTAACATTTTAATAACTCACATCATTTCCTGATTCGGACTACCCTCCTCTATACAGTCTGATAACGGGCCAGCCTTCACCTCCAAAGTGATTCAACAGGTTTCCACCACCCTGGGAATCCAGTGGGAACTCCACATCCCCTACCGACCCCCGTCTTCAGGCAAAATAGAGAGAGCCAATGGCTTCATCAAAACCCATCTTACCAAACTGTCACTAGAACTCTGCCAATCTTGGGTAAACCTTCACCCACTTGCTCTAACTTGAATAAGGGCCACACCTCGAAAACTCACCTTCCTTAGTCCCTTTGAACTAATGTATGGCCGACCTTTTCTCCTCAATCACAACTTACCTTCCCCAAATCCCCCTTTGGCCGATTACCTCCTTTATCTCTCTCCTCTTAGACAGCTCCTGCGAGAACATGCAGACAGATACCTTCCACAACCCCTACCCGTGGACTCTGCGACACAGACAGCAAACCACCTACACACAGGAGACGCGGTATTTTTAAAAGTTTCATACCCTAAACCCCTACAACCCTGGTGGACAGGCCCACATACTGTCATCCTAACCACTCCTCCCGCCGTAAAACTCCTGGGAGACCTATCATGGCACCACCTCTCACGGGTAAAGAGGGCTCCAGACAATCATGACTCATATACCTGCCAACCCACGGGCCCTACCTCTCTTCGTTTTAGCTGGGTCACTAACCCTCCAGGCCCTAGTAAGAGCTGAAACTTCTACGGGCTGGGTCTGGAAGCTCAGAGTCGGTGAAACAGACTCAACAGGCCAAGTCTCTCATACTCACATCATAGGCTCAGAAAACTGCCCCCTGATAGGCTGCCAATCACCCATTAGAATCCAAATTCACCCAAAATCAATCGAGGGGTTTGGCCCCATAGGTTGCTTCCTCTATGATCAGACTGAGGAGGTGTGATCATAGGAGGTGGCCTGAAACATGAGGGGTGCCCATGCAAAATATATGGTCCACAGTCCAGCATAACCTACTATAACAACACAGACCACCAATACTATGTCCACATTCCTGACCTGTGGGATCTGAGGTGGGCCACGGGGGTCCAGGGCAAACTCTACCGAACAATGTGGTACTCATAACCACACAGGACCATATACATATCTTGAGAACTCGTGCAGGCAACTCCAACTTTAGCACAGGTATCCGAAAGTATTACCCAAACAGAGCAAGTCTTGGAAGACCAAATCTTAAACAAGCCACACACAACACAGCTGTCCTCTTGGACACAGATCATCAAACACACTTTATCATTTTTTAATCACTCACAGACACTACCCAACATTACCGACTGTTTTCTCTATGCTTCCCTCCAGCGACCCCTGCTTGCAGTGGTCCCAGTTAACTCCACCCAGCCAACCCACAGCTCCTTAAACGCCTACTCCTGCACCACCCCTACACTGCAGGTACCCCTTTGGGGGCCCGAAATAAATAATCAGACACAGCCTCCCCAAATCTGCCTCATTACCAATAATACCATAACCACAACACTCCACTCCTGTACCCAAAATATCACCATACAAAACCAAGCTGGCCCAACACCAGGTACCTACTTTTGGTGCAACAGAACTCTACAGAAGTGCTTAAACTCCACCACCCCAGGGCCTTGCTTCTCAGTCGCCATAGTGCCGCAACTAACCTTATACACAGAATCTGAACTAGCCTGGCTAATGCCTACACTCCAGAAGAAAAGGGCCGTTTTTCTACCCATCATGCTAGGCCTCACCTTTGTATCCTCAGTCTCAGCCACCAGACTTGCTGGTGGAGCCCTCGGACACAGTATGATCTCAGCTCAAGACTTCCAAAATAGCCTACAAATAGCTCTTGAAACCACTGCTGACTCCCTAGCTTCCTTACAGCGACAACTAACCTCTCTGGCCCAAGTCACTTTACAGAATCAAAGAGCCTTGGACCTACTGACAGCTGAAAAAGGAGGCACCTGTCTCTTCCTGAGAGAAAAATGCTGTTACTACATCAATGAAACTGGCCGAATAGAGCAGAACCTCCATACCTTAACTCACCTGGGTGAAGAGCTGAAAAAGAAATGCCAAGCCAAAACATCCCCATTTGATAGGTTCCAGTCACCACTGATGGCATGGCTTGCCCCATTTATCGGCCTCCTAATACTAATAAGCCTCTTTTTTCTTTTTGCCCCTTCCTTTCTCAGGTTCCTGAAAAACAGCATAAAAGAGATGTCCAGAGTCACTGTAAATCAACTGCTACTACATCCCTATACTCGTCTGCCTACCAGCACCCCCTCGCCGACTCTGGCCTGTAACCCCACTCTGCCCACGCTCAGCAGGAAGTAGACAAAGACAGACTTCTTCATCCTTTATCACCCAAAAGGCCGGAATGTCAGGCGGGCTGGGCTGTACCTGGACATCACAACCAGAATGCAGTTCCTGGAAATCATCAGGGCAGGGTGAGCCCCTCTCTTTCTGGAAGGTCCCCACCTCAGTTCCTGGAAATCATCAGAACATGATCAACCCCTCCCCTCCCGGAAAGTCCCCAGTTGTTTTCCGCACGTGCTAATCAGGCAGCTCGCTGCACCTGAATCCTATTTGGCTCCCGCCTTTCTCCCCATATCACCACTAAGGTCCACGCTAGGCGGAACCCTCTTCCCCAACCTGAAAGCGTGACTTCTCTGACTCCTACCTTGGAGCCCACAGAGTTCGCTCGGGAGCGCACCAGTAAACTCTGTCCTACTGCTGACTCTCACTCTTTTTCTCTCTGACTGTCGGCAATACGTCTAGCCTACCTCACCTTACAACTGTACCTTAAGAATTTCATAACTTTGATCAGCCACTAGCTGCCCTAGATGACATTGATGTAGCCCAGCAATTCAGCCTGACCCAAAGTAGAGCTGAAGAGAGAACCATGAGAGCAGACGCTAGGAACATCAGTATTCTGCCAAAAAAAAAATGATTTTGGAGACTTTGGAATGGATGATCATGGGATAATGAGAGAAGATAGTGCTGTTGAGGATGATGACATGTTAGTAAGCACTAGTACTTCCAACCTCTTCCTTCAGCCTGAGCAAAGCACCAGCAACCTGAATGAGAAAATGAACAACTTAGAATATGAATACCAGTGCAGGGATGACAATTTTGGAGAAGGAAATGATGGTGGCTTATTAGGTGACAAATCTATTAGTAACAATGTTGGTGGTATCTTTTATGAATCCTCTAATCTCTTTGAGACGGGAGTGGTATTGCCAGGGCAGTCCGCACATGATGATTTGGATAAGGATGATAAAGGATCAGTGGGTGGGCCTGACAGTCCTGATTCAGTGGATCCTGTTGAACCACCACCAACTGTGACTGATCAAACAACACTTGTTCCAATGTGGAAGAAGCATTTGCTTTGGAGCCTGTTTATGTCATTGTCAAAGAAACAAAAGCCAAGAGGAAAAGGATGATAACTGTTGACATTGTCAAAGAATTGGACAGCCAAACTATTAGAGCCCAACTTAATAATTACTCTGATATCGTCTCTACTTTGGATACAGCACCACCCACCAAAAATTAATGATGTGGAAGGACACAGGAGGAATGAAAAAACTTTTCCTTTACCTGCTCAGCCTTTATGGAATAATAGACTACGGAAGCTCTTTACATGCTTCCTTATACCCCTTATACCAGAAGACCTTAGAAAAAGGAGGACAGGCAGAGGGGCTGATAATTTGGATGAATTCCTCAAAGAATCTGAGAATCCAGAGGTTCCCAGAGAAGACCAGAAACAGCAGCACCAGAAGTGTGATATCGATGAACCCATTTTGGAAGAAATAAGCCACCTTCAGGAGTCAGGAGTGCAAGCCAGTAGAACAAATCTGGATGAGTCAGCCATGCCCCCCTCCACCACCTCAGAGAATTAAGTGAAAGGCCAGACAGGATGGCCTGTGATGCATCCTTAGCAGGTAGAGCAGATGGAAATACCTCCTGTCAAACTGCCCCCAGAAGAGCCTCCAAATATCTGCCAGCTGATCCTGGAGCTGGAGCTCCTGTGGGAGAAGGAGATGAAAGAAAAGGAAAAGGAAGAGGAGGAGGAGTAGGATGAAGATGCTTTGTGGGGGTGATCAGGATCAAGAAGAAAGAAGACAGAATGAAAGAACTCAGCAGATGCTTCATGGCCTCCATAGAGCACTTGCTCAATCTGTAGCTGAATCAGTTTGTATGAGTTATGTCAAAACATGAACAGAAAGCAAGCTGCAGCGAAGTTCTACAGCTTCTTGATTCTTAAAAAGCAGCAAGCCAGTGAGCTGACACAGGAAGAACCATACAGTGACATCATTGACACACCTGGACCAAGATTTTACATCGTTTGAACAGCACTATAGCCAGTGTTCATATCACTCGTGTATACAAATTGCCCCCATGAGAAGGAACACAAACCCTTTGAGAAAACTGAGACTTTTGTCTGTACAAAGTGTCTGCCTTTTTCTTTTCTCATTTTTTTTCCTCAGTATTTTAAATTTATTAATTTCATCATTACAGGAAACTATTGAAATGGGTTGTGTTTGTGTTCTGATAGTGAAAACAAGGAGCTCAGAGACCCAGGGGATAATTTTAACAGTTCAGACAGATGTGTGCAGTAGTAGAGTAGCAGTTGAAAATCATGATTTTTAGCTTTCTTCTCCATTATTGCATTGGAAAAGTAAATTTGTCAGGGAAAATGCCTGACAATTGAATTTAAAACTATGGTGCAAGTTTTTAACAAAAATTATTTTCTCATCAGTAACACAGGCAGTCTTTCATTAACCACTGTGCTTAGTGATAGTACCTGAAACAATAGAGGTCATCCTCTTGAGATGAGTTTTAAATATAATTCCATAATGAGTGGTTTTCCATGGCTAATTCTTTTCACATATTGACAAGAAACTGCCAGAAGTTCAAGCAGGAATTGGAAGAGGACCTGGAACCAGGGATATTATTGTTGATGTCAGATGGTTCTTGGGTGAAAGCAGAGAATACCAGAAAGATGTTTACCTGTGTTTCATTGACTATGTAAAGGCAGTTGACTGTGGGAATCATAATAAGTTGTGGCTAACACTGCAGAGAATGGGAATTCCAGAACATTTCATTGTGCTCTTAAGGAATCTGTACATAGATCAAGAGGTAGTCACACAAACAGAACAAGGAGACTCTGAATGGTTTAAAGTCAGGAAAGGTGTGCATCAGAGTTGTATCCTTTGACCATACCTTTTCAATCTGTATGCCAAGCAAATAAGCCAAGAAGCTGGATTCAGTAAAGAAGAATGAGGCATCAGGATTGAAGGACGACTTATTAACAACCTGGGTTACTCAGACAACACCATCTTCCTTGCTGGAAATGAAGATTTGAAACACCTACTCATGAAGATCAAGGACCACAGCCTTCAGTATGGATTGCACCTCAACATCAGTAAAACAAAAATCCTCACAACTGGACCAATAAGCAGCATGTGATAAACTGAGAAAAGACTGAGGTTGTTAAGAATTTCATTTTACTTGGCTCCACAATCAACGCCCATGGAAGCAGCAGTCAAGAAATCAAAGGACGCACTGCATTGGGAAAATCTGCTACAAAGATCTCTTTAAAGTATTGAAAAGTAAAGATGTCACCTTGAAGACTAAAGTGCACCTGAACCAAGCCACAGTATTTTCAGTTGCATTATACACATGCAAAAACTGGACAAAGAGCAAAGACAGAAGAAGAATCAATGCTTTGTATTGTGGTGTTGGAGAAGAATGTTGACTGTAACATGCACCACCCAAAGAACAAACAGATGTGTTCTGGAAGGACAACCAATGTGTTTCTTGGAAGCAAATATGGCAAGACTGCATCTTACATACTTTGGACATGTCAAGAAAGATCAGTCCCTGGAGAAGGACATCATGCTTGGTAGAGTGGAGGGTCAGCAAAAAAGAAGGAAATTTTTGAAGAGATGGATTGACACAGTGCCACAACAGTGGGCTTAAGTACAAAAATAATTGTGGATGTAGATCAAGACTGGGCAGTGTTTCATTCTGTTGTACATAAGGTCGCTATGAGTCAGAACTGACTCGATGGCACCTAACAACAACAACATGATGAATGATGATAGACACGAAATTCTGCTGTAGGTGATTCCCTGCAGCTGCAGAAGGATAGGAATTACTGGGTGTAAAATATTCTATTGTAACTCATTCCACTTGATTCCTCAGGAAACTTGTGATCATGAAATCTATTGGCTAATGAGGCTCCGAAATGAACAGAAATCACTTTTTTTAAAAAGTGTAATGAGTAGTAAATTTTTTTGATACTTTTCTAGAAGCTATAAATCAAAGTTTTTAAAAGATGTTTGCATATGTTTGAATAGTCAGATCATGAAAACAGAAATTGTTGTGCCTATTAAAAGAACAGACTGATGGGTAATGACATACCTGGTAGACTTAGGCTTTAAACGGATGATGCTGTAAAAACTAATGGCTTCTTTGATACTTATTATAAGTTTTAGTACTGATTTTCTTCTCCAATACTGTACACTCCTGTGTTTGGAACTTTATTTCAATAGCTTTGTGATAGAAATCCTATACCTGGTTTCCTGTAATATAACAGACATTTAAATTAAGATTTTATTATTAAAAAGACCATACAGCATCAGGAATTATGTGACTATTATGATTATGAAAACATGTCTCAACTTTCTAGGGCAGAATTGTTTTACTCACACAGAAGGTTCTAGTATAAGTACTGGCACTTTTGTGGGGAAAAGAAAAAATCATGTAAAATCAAGACCAAGTGTATACCCAATAATGTAAAATTGTGTGAGCCAAGCCAAATGTTTTAAATTTATAATTATAATATAATCATAATTATTTTTTAATGATTCAGTTTCTTGAGACTAGTAATTGTATAAAATTGTTATTGCAACTTTTTTCTCAATATGATGAGCCTGTAAACCATGTTTTAAGACCTTGTAGATAATTGAATGTTTGATTATAGAAAGATCATTAGTTTCTAGTTACACATTTTGTTAGTCCAGTTTTTATTGTTTTGGGGGTTAATGTTATTCTTAAGTTGATGCTATGTTGTGTATAACTTTTCTAATAAAAATTATGTTAAAAGCTGTAAAAAAAGGAAAGAACAAAGGAAATGAAAAAACACTTCACCAAAGAAAACTTTCAAGCAGCCAACAGATACATGAGGCAATCAATGTTTGCAGTCACTAGCCATGAGAGAAACGCAAATCAAAAACACAATGAGCAATGATAAAGAGCAATGATGACTTCTGGTGGTATCTCATAATCTGATTTCAACTGGAAGACATTATGCCAAGTCAAATCAGTCAGCTGCAGAAGGATAAGTATTGCATGAGACATCTGCTGTAAGGACTTGAAAATGGGTTTAACTAGAGAAGAAAAGGCTCTGATGGCTACAGGTGTCAGGAGGGAGAGAAGGGATGTTCTTAGACTAGGTAGTTGATAGGAATTCAGTTAGGTGAAGGAAGTGACAGCACGCAGTAGAAAGCAAATTAGCATAACTGGACTACACCACAGACTGAAAGGTTTTCTAAACTCAATCCAATATTTCAAAGGATAGAGTAGCAGGAACGGGGGTCCTCGGACCATGCTTTCAGGAGACATCGAGGTCGATTGGCACAGTGGGTCTTTAGCTAAGAAAGTCTCCTACACCCCACATTGGTGGTGGTGTCTAAGGTCTTAAAAGCTAGCAAGCTGTCATCTGAGGTACACCAAATGGTCCCAACTGATCTGAAGCAGATGACGACCAAGGACATCAAAGACACTAGGAAAAATGAGCCCAGGAGGAAGGAGGAACTGTGTGAATGGAAGACTGCATCAGCATGAGACCTGAAGAACCAGATGATGCCTGGCCGCCAGCAAAGGCACCTGTGATGGAGGACACAATATAGAGTTCCTGAGGCAACATGAGAGAAAAGCGTGTGGAGTTCAAGAACTCTTTCTTTTTTCTTTTTTGTAGATTTTATTTTTTAATAGTTTGCCTTTTCCAGAATGTTTCATAGGTAGAATCATGCAGTGTATAGCTTTTTCTTTTCTTTTCTTTTTAATGTTTTCTCCATTTGTTTTTCCAAGAACTCTTCTGAAAGACTAGAAATGATAGTCCAACAGCCTGGAGTGTCTCCTGAGAGCACGGCCCTTAGACTTACTGCTGGCCCTGACTTGAAACCAGCACTGAGGCCAACTCTTCAGACAGGAATGGACTTCACTCAGGGATAGAGTGTGAGCATGTGGTGTGTGTACTTTATGATTTTATACATTTATAGGAGGCTGTCCTACTGATTTCTTTCTAGATAGAAGAGAAGAGGATGGAGAAAAGGGGACAGGTGCTTGTTAAGAGGATACTAGACGTGATAGACTGAAAAGGAGGAATGTACTGTCACAGGCTGAGGAGAGCAGATGGAGGTGCAGATAGGCTGGCATGCAGAATTGATTTGAATTGTATACTTTCAATCATTAAAAAAAAAACCAATGAGATACTATCTGTCATGATTGAATTACGTCCCACCAAAAATGTATGTATTAATTAGTCTGGGCCATGATTCTCAGTATTGTGTGATTGTCCTCCTTTTCATGATTTTCCTGTCATAAATCCAAATTTCTGCCTGTGGTTAACAGGATAAGATTAGATTATGTTAAAGAGGATTAGGGTGGGACTGTAATAAACTTTCTAAGGTCACCTCCCTGATCCAATGTAAAAGAAGTTTCCTTGAAATGTGGCTTGCACCACCTTTAATCCTACAAGAGATGAAAGAGAAGCAAGCAGAGAGTTGGGGAATTCATACCATCAAGAAAAAAGTGCTGGGAACAAAGCATGTCCTTATGGTATGAAGTTCTTGTACGGAGATCCTCCCAGACCAGTGGAAGACTGATGCATCACAAGGACTTTCCTCCAGAGCCAACAGACAAAGAAAGTCTTCTCTTGGAGCCAGCACCCTTAATTTTGACTTGGAACCCACTGGACTGGGACAGAATAAACTTCTCTCTGTTAAAGCCTTTTTCTGGTTGTGTTGCTGTTGCAGCAGCCCTAGATAACTAAGATACTGTCTCACTCCAGCATTACTGACACAAATCACAAACATAGGAAATGACAATTGTTGGAGAAGTTTCAGGGAGATCAGAACTCTTCTGCAGTGCTAGTGGGAATGAAAAGTAGTAACCCTAACCTTAAGTCCTAACCCTAACCCTAACAATATGGCACTTTCTTAGAAAGCTGGAAATAAAAATACCATATGATTCAGCAATCCCACTGCTAAGAAAAAAAACCTACAGAAGAGTAGTCACATGAATAGACATGTGTACACTCACATTCACTGCAACACTGTTCACAATGGCGAACATTTGGAAACAAGTTAGATGCCCATTAATAGATGGATGGATGAACAAACTGTGGTACATGCACACAATGGAGTATTACAAAATGATAAAGAACAACGATGAATCTGTGAAGCATCTCAGAGGAAACTGGAGGGCATTATGCTAAGTGAAGTAAATCAATCACGAAAGGACAAATATTGTACAAGACTACTACTAAAAACTCATGCAAAAGTTTACTCAGAAAGAATCTTTGATGGTTACTAGAGAAGGGAAGAGTAGGGGTGAAAAAACACTAAATAGGTGATAGATAAGTGGCAACTTAGGCAAAAGGTGAGAAAATGCACAATACTAGGGAAGTCAGGACAACTTGTCCAAGGAAAGATCATGGAAGCTCCACAGACAAACTCCCTGAGGAACTGAATTGCTGGGCTACAGGCTGTGGGGACCATGGTCTTGAGTAACATCTAGCTCAATTGTCGTAACAGAGTTTATAAAGAAAATGTTCTACATTCTGCTTTGGAGAATAGCACCTGGGATCTCAAAGGCCTATGAGTGGCCATCTAGGGTGTTCCACTCATGCCCCTTTTGGAAGCAAGGGATAATGAAGAAAAAGAAAGATACAACAGAAAGCTTAGTCTAAAGGACTAATGGACCACAGGCTTCCAGCAGACTGAATTCAGCACAACTGGATGGTGCCTGGCTACCACCACTGACTGCTTTCACAGAGATCATAATAAAGGGTACCAAAAAGAGATGGAGAAAAACAAAATTCTAACCTAAAAAGAAAGACTAGAGTTTTGGGCCTGATCAAGATGAGAAACTCTGAGAGTGTGTCCCTGAGATACCATCTCAGCTCGGTAATAAAATCTCTCTGGAGGTTCACCTTTCAGCCAAAGACTGAGGAAATCTATTAAACAAAGTGAGATTAAAGGGGCATGCCAGCCTAGGGTCAAAGACTGGAAGACAGGAGAAGACAGAAAGGCTGGTAATGGGAAATTGAAGGCTGAGAAGGGAGAATATTGACCTGCTGTGGGGTTGGTAACCAATGTCATAAAACAACACATGTACTAACTGTTTAATGAGAAATTAGTCTGTACTGTACTGTAACCTGTATCTAAAGTACAATAAAAGAAAAAACCCCTTACAACTGGACCAATAAGCAACATCGTGATAAATGAAGAAAACATTGAAGTGTCAAGGATTTCATTTTACTTGAATCTACAATCAATGACCATGAAAGCAGCAGTCAAGAAATTCAAAAATGCACTGCATTGTACAAATGTGCTGCAAAAGACCTCTACAAAGCATAAAAACCAAAGACATAACTTTGAAGACTCAGGTGCACCTGACCCAAGCCATGGTGTTTTCAATCATCTCATATACATGCAAAAGCTCGATAATGAATAAGGAAGACCGAAGAATTAATGCCTTTGAATTGTGATGATGGCAATGAATACCGAATATTCCATGGATTGCCACAGGAAACAACAAATGTCTTGGAAGAAGTACAACCATATGCTCCTTAGAAGCAAAAATAGAAGAACTATATTTCATATACTTTGGGGATGTTATCAGGAGGGATCAGTCCCTGAAGAAGGACATTATGCTTAATAGAGGGTTAGTGAAAAAGAGGAAGGGCCTTGGTGAGATGGATTGACACAGTGATTGCAACAATGGACTCAGGTATAACAATAACTGGTGAGGAAGGTGCAAGACTGGGCACTGTTTTATTCCATTGTACATAAGGCCACTGTGAGTTAAAGCTGACTTGACAGCACCTAACAACAATAATATACACATATATAATATGTTTAAATATCTTTGTTTTCTTCCCCTTCCTCCCTTATTCTATTATTTATTATAAAATATAAGATGTGAATAGGGACTAGTACATTTTTTATTGGATACATGTTAGTCACATTAGGTGCAAGTATGACTTAATAACTGTCTTTAGAGACTATGGTTTAAAGAGATGTGTATATATGCTAAATTGACAAGTAGTGAGCTCTGACAGTTAGTGGTATGTGTCAAATTGGCTAGGTCATAGTTCTCAGTGGTTTCACTGATATTATGTAATTACCCTCTGTTTTGTGATCTGACATGAGCAGCCAATCAGTTGGAAGGAGAGTGTCTTTGGTGGTATGGCTTGCATTTGATATATACAAATGTTCTAGTAAAGCTCAGCTTTTCTTTTGAGCTTGCATTCAGTTCATTGTATGACCTCCAACTCTTGCAGAAGCCTTCAGCCAGCTGCCTGACGTGCAAACTTTGGATTCTCCAGCTCTCACAATGCCATGAACCAGCATCTTGCCGCTTTACCTGCATATTTTGGATTTGTCAACCTATGCAACCATGTGAATTAGGAGAAGCCTCCAGCCTGATGCCTGACCCACAGATTTGAAACTTGTCAGCCTCCACAATTGCATGAGCTATTTTTTGACATAAATCTCTTTATGTTTCCATATGCACTTCACTGGTTTTGCACCTCATGAGAACACACGGTAAGATGGAGGGGAAACAACATTAGAAGATAATTCAAAGCAATACATAAAAATAAAGCCCTGAATAAAGGAAATTTGTATGGAGAAGTAAAAGGGCTAGTAAAATGGTATTTATCCTTTATAGTTCTAATTGTTTTGCCTTTCACTGTTTTTAATAACAGCTGTATAAAAAGCAAGAATAAATATATGTTACATGACACATGAAATATAAAGAGGCCATTGATGATAATACCAACAATTAGAGGGCACTATAGTATAGGCATAGAATTTCTTGTACGTGGTTGATGTTAATTTGACACCAACTTACTCTAGGATGGTACAAATACAAGATGTTAAATGTAATATTCATGACAGCCACTAAGAAACTATCATACAAGGAAAGAAGGGAGACAGAACAGTTCACTATAATAAGCCCCAAAATCCAAAAGCAAGCAGTAGTAAAGGACAAAGATGAAGAAGGCTTGTTATTGTTAGGTGCTGTTGAGTCAGTTCCAACTTATAGTAACACTATGCGTAACAGAGTGAAACACTGCGTGGTCCTGAAACATGCACACAGTTGTCTTTACACTTAAGCCCACCGTTGCAGTCAGTGTGTCAATCTGTCTCCTTGAGGGTTTTCCTCTTTTTCACCAACCTTCCACACTACCAAGCATGATGTCCTTCTCCAGTGATTGATACTTCCTGACAACAGGTTCAAAGTACATGAGACACAGTCTCACTGTCTTTGGTCCTAAAGAACACTCTGGTTGTACTTCTTCCAGAATGGATCTATTTGCTCTTCTGTCATTGCATGGTACATTCAACGTTCTTCTCCATCACCACAATTCAAAGGGTCAATTCTTCTGTCCTCTTTAATCATTGTCCAGCTTTTGCATGCCTATGATGCAACTGAAAATACCATGACTTGGGCCGGGCACACCTTAGTCTTCAAAGTGACATCTTTATTTTTGAATACTTTAAAGAGGTCCTTTGTGACAGATTTTCTCAAAGCAATGTATCTTTTGACTTCTTGATTGCTGCTTCTATGGGCATTGATTGTGGAACCAAGTAAAATGGAACCCTTGACAACCTCATTTCTTTTTTGTTTATCATGGTGTTGCTTACTGTCCTAGTTGTGAGGATTTCTGTTTTCTTGGTATTGAGGTGCAATCCATACTGAAGGCTGTGGTCTTTGATCTTCATCAGTTACGTGTTTCAAATCATCTTCACTTCCAGCAAGTAGGGTTGTGTTATCTGCATAAAGAAAGTTTAAATGAGCCTTCCTCCAATCCTAATGCCTCATTCTTCTGCATATAATCCAGCTTCTTGGATTATTTGCTTGGCATACAGGTTGAAAAGTTGTGGTAAAAGAAAACAACCCTGTGCAGACCTTCCCTGACTTTAAACCATGCAATATCCCGTTGTTCTGTTCTCATTACTATCTCTTGATCCATATACAGATTCCTTAAGAACACAATTAAATGTTCTGGAATTCCCATTCTCTGCAAGGTTATCCATAATTTGTTATGATCCACACAGTCAAGTGCCTTTGCATGGTCAGTGAAACACATAGGTAGGCATCTTCCTGGTATTCCTCCTTTCAACCAAAATCCCTCTTACAAAATCCTTCTGGTTCCATGTCCTCTTCTGAATCCAGCTTGCATTTCTGGAAGTTCCCTACCAATATACAGTTGTATTCACCTTTGAATGAACTTGAGAAGAATTTTACTTGTCTGTGATATTAATGATAGTGTTTGATAATTTCATCATTCAGTTAGATTACCTTTCTTGGGAACAGGTATAAACATGGGTGTCTTCCAGTCAGCTGGCCATGTAGTAGCTATCCATCAAATCTTGGCATAGACCAGCAAACACTTCCAGTGTGGCATCTGTTTGTTGAAATATGTCAGTTGATGTTCCATCAATTACTGGAGCCTTGTTTTTCACCAATGCCTTCAATGCAGCTTCAACTATTTCTTTCAGTACCATTGGCTCCTAATTATCTGCTGCCTCTTGAAATGGTTGAACACTGACTGGTTCTTTCTGGTATAATGACTGTGTATTCCTTCCATCTTCTTTTGCTTATTCCTGAGTCATTTACTATTTTCCTTGTAGAATCCTTCACTATTGCAACTCAAGGCTTGAATTTTTTCTTCAGTTCTTTCGCTGGCTCTTTCAGCTTGAGAAATGCAGAATGTGTTCTTCCCTCTTGGTTTTCTATTTCCAGCTCTCTGCACATGTCGTTGTAGTATTTTACTTTGTCTTCCCAAGCCGCACTTTGAAACCTTCTGTTCATTTCTTTTACTTTGTCATTCCTTCCTTTTCTTTTAGCTACTATTCTGAAATCCAATGTGATCTTTTCTTTCTTTCCTGTCTTTTTAATGACTTCTTGCTTTCTTCATGGATAATGTCCTTGATGTCATTCCACAACTTGTCTGGTCTTCTGTCATTAGTGTTCAGCACATCAAATCTGTTCTTGAGATGCTGTCTAAACTCAGGTGGGATATATTTAAGGTTGTACTTTGACTTTTGTGGACTTGTTCTAATTCAGTTTCAATTTGAACTTGCATATGAGCAATTGATGGTCTGTGCCTCAGTCAGCACCAGGTCTTATTCTGACTGCTGATGTTGAGCTTTTCCGTTGTCTCTTTCTACAAATGTAGTCAAATTGATTCCTGTGTATTCTGTCTAGTGAATTCCATGTGTACTGTTACTGTTTATGTTGGGAAAAAAGGGTATTTGCAATGAAGAAGTCATTGGTCTTGCAAAATTCTATGATTTGATCCCTGGCATTTCTGTCACCAAGGCCATGTTTTCCAACTACTCATCCTTCTTTGTTTTCAGCTTTTGCATTCCAATCACCAGCAACTATCAGTGCATCCTGACTGCATGTTTGATCAATTTCATACTGCAGAAGCTGGTAGAAGTCTTCAGTTTCTTCATCTTCTACCTTAGAGGTTGGTGCATGCATTTGAATAACAGTCATATTAACTGGCCTTCCTTGAAAGCGTATGGATATTATCCTATCACTGATAGCAAGTGTACTTCAGAACAGATCATGAAATTTTCTTTTTGATGATAAAATGTGGGAAATCATGTTAAACACTCTTGACATAAGTGAAGCCATCTTGGATGCTGAACCGTTACTTCGACACTTCCCCCTGCCCAACGTGGGGCACCAGATGTTGGAGATATCTCTAATCTCCGACAATAAATACACCATTCCTCTTCAAGTTTTCCTTCTTGGCCAGTAGCATTCCATTTCAGCTCACTAATGCCTATTAGTGATATTGATGTTGATGTGTTCCATTTCATTGTTGACAATTTCTAATTTTTCTAGATTAATACTTCATACATCCTATGTTCCAATTATTAGTGGGTGTTTGTGGCTGTTTCTTCTCATTTTTGAGTCATGACAATCAGCAAATGAAGGTCCTGCAGACTTTACTCCATCCACATTGTCATTTATTTGTGTTCCCAGAAAAAATGTGTGCAGAAATTTTGCTGGGCTATTATTCGCAATATTGTATATGCTGTAAACTCTGCCACTGTGATGTTAATGAGGGATCATAGGCAACAGTTGTATTGTGAGGGCAGGACTCAGTGTGTAAGATTATTTTGTGCCTTGAGGAAGTCTTTTGGCATGTAAAGGAAAGAAGTTAACAGAAAGATTTGGGGACCTCGTACCACCAAGAAGCTGTGCCAGAAGCTGAGCATATCCCCTGAAAAGGGCCAGAATTTCTGTGCTTCAGAAGCTTCTAGTCCAGCAGAAGATTCATGACAAAAATCTCCCCTATATCCAGCAAAAAAAAAAAAAGCCTTCCCCTGTGTCATGGATTGAATTGTGTTCCCCCAAAAATATGTGTAACCATGTGGCTGAGTTATGATTCCCTGTATTCTATGATTGTCCTCCATTTTGTGATTTTTCTATGCTACATGTTAAAGGATTAGGATGGGACTGTAAATTCCTTTTATAAGATCACCTCCCTTTTCCACTGCAAAGGGAGTTTCCCTGGAGTATGGCTTGCCCCACCCTTAATCCTTGCACTTTACAAGAGATAAAAGGAAAGGGAACCAAGCAGAGAATTGGGAACCCCACACCATCAAGCAAGCAGCACCGGAAGAAGACTGTGTCCTTCAGACCCGAAGTTCCTGCACCAAGATGCTCCCTGGACAAAGACTGATATAATACTGAACTTTCTTCCAGAGCCAACGAGAGACAAAGCCTACCCCTGGAGCAGACATCCTGAATTTGCACTTGTAACCTACCGGACTGTGTAAGAGTAAACCTTCTTTTTTTAAAGCCATCCACTTTGCAATATTGCTGTTAGAGCAGCACTAGCTGACTAAAACATGCTGGTTCTAACACCCTGAGTTTGGGTTTTTAGCCTTCTGGACTGTGGCAAAAAGAAACTTTTCTCTTCTTAAAATCATCCATTCATGGCACTTCTGTGAAAGCAGTGCTAGATGACTAAATATACATCATTAAGGTCTATTCTAATTTGAG
Organism: Heterohyrax brucei; assembly: GCA_028571685.1. NCBI lineage: Eukaryota > Metazoa > Chordata > Mammalia > Hyracoidea > Procaviidae > Heterohyrax > Heterohyrax brucei. The sequence continues at coordinate 160,298,680 of CM053140.1, read as the reverse complement.
GAGGCAGCTCTTACCCAGTCATCTTTTGAGTGCATTACAATCTAGGGATCTCATTTTCCAGCACTATATCTGACAGTGTTCTGCTACTATTCATAAGGTTTTCACTGGCTAATTCTTTTCAGAAGTAGACTGCCACGTTCTTCCTAGTCTACCTTAGTCTGGAAGCTCAGCTGAAACCTGTCTGCCATGGGTGACCCTGCTGGTATCTGGATACCAGTGGCATAGCTTCCAGCACCACAGCGACACGCAAGCCCCCACAGTACAACAAACTGACAGACTAGTGGGGCTTAAGACACACAAAAACAAGCTAACAAAAGGACATAAATAAATTACTTCTTATCAATAATTACAGTGAATGTAAGTGCATTATATGCTCCAATTAAAAGGCAGAGAGTGGCAAAGTGGAGTTGTAAACATGATCTAACCACATGCTGTTTACAATAGACACACCTTAGACACAAGGCACAAATAGATTCAAAGTGAAAGCATAGGAAAAAAAATTCCATGTAAACTGTAACCACCGAACTGATGTGAATCTTAACATCAAAGTAGACTTCAAGGAAAATCTGTTAGATGAGACAGAAAAGGATCTTATATAACTACAAAAGGAGCAATCCATAAAGAAAATTTAGCACTCATAAATATGTTTGCATCCAATATTGGGGCATTGTCACGGATTGAATTATGTCCCCCAAACATGTATGTACCCATTTGTCTAGGCTGTGATTCCTGGTTTTGTGTGATGTTCCTCTGTGTTATAAACCCTGCCTCTGTGATGTTAATAAGGAAGAATGTGTGGCAGTTGTGCTGGTGGGGCAGGACTGTCTGTGAAAAATTGTATTGTGCCTTGAGGCAATCTCTTTAGATATAAAGAAGCTAGCGTAGAGATTTGGGGACCTCATAAAACCAAGAAGCAGCGCTGGCAGCTGAACACATCATTTGGAGGGGCCCAGGGTCCCTGTGCATCAGAACTTTCCAGTCCAGAAGAAGACTGATGAAAAGGACCTTCCTGTAGACCCAACTGAGGAAGCCATCCCCTGGAGCTGATGCCCTGAATTGCTCTTGTAGCCTACAGGACTGTGACAGAATATATTTTCTCTTTTTAAGGATACCTGCTTGTGGTATCTGTGCTATAGCAGCATGAGATGACTAAGACAGGTACCTAAAACCGTGATGGCATAGTGGTTAATTGCTACCGCTGCTAACTGAAAGGTCAGCAATTTCAATCTACCAGGTGTTCCTTGGAAACTCTATGGGGCAGTTCTACTCTGTCCCATAGGGTCACCATGAGTTGGAATCAAGTCAATAGCAACAGGTTTTGGTAAATACCAAAGCAAATATTGAAAGAATCATAGAGGGAAATAGATACAGACTTCAATGCAACAGTTTCAATATCAGGCAGAACATTTGGAAAAAAGATCAACAAGGACACAGATAATCTGAATGGTGTTATAAACCGACTAGACTTAGCAGACATTATAGAACAATCCACCCAACAACAGCACAACATACGTTCTCTTCTAGTGCATGTGGATCATTCTCCAAGATAGATCACGTTAGGTTACAAGTTATATCTCAATAATTTTTAAAATATTGAAATGCAAAGTATTTTCTTTGATCACATGGAGTGAGCTGGAGAACAGTAACAGAAAACATAAACTTGGAAAATAAACAAATTCATGGACATTAAACAACACACTATTAAGCTACCAGAGGGTCAAGGAAAGAATCAAAAGAGAATTTACTAATATTTTAGAGTAAAATGAAAATGAAAGCACAGCATACCAAAAGTTACAGGGTACAGCAAAGGCAGTACTCAAAGAGAAACGTATAACAATAAATGCCTACCTGACAAAAGACATTAAACAGCCTACCTCAACAACTTCAGGAACTAGAAAGATCTACTAGAAGAAAAGCAATAGTAAAGATCAGAGCAGAAATAAATAAAATCAATAACAAAAACAATAGAATCAACAAAAATAAGAGTTTGGTTCTTTGAAAATATCAATAAAATTCACAAACCTTTAGCCAGGCTGACCAAAAAAAGGGACAAAATTTGCAAATAACCAAAATAAGGAATGAAAAAGAACATTACAACTGACCCAATAAAAATAAAGAGTCGGATCCGACTCGATGGCATTTGGCTGGCTGGCTATTATGAAAAATGGTATGGCAACAAACTGTGTTATCTAGATGGAATGAGCAAATTCTAAGAAGTAAATAATTTATCCAGATGGACTTAAAATGAAATAGAAAATGTCAACTGACCGAAGTTGAAAAGCAAGTGAAGAGATGGTATCGGTGATCAGAAATCTCCCTGCAAAACATTCTTCAACCAGATGGTTTCACCAAGGACTTCTAAAGAAGAATGATACAAATCCTGTTTAAGCTTTTCCAAAATACAGAGAAGGAAGGTATACTTCTTAATTCGTTCCATGAAGCTAACAACTCTGATATCAAAATGAGACAGACCCCACAAAAAAACTACATGCCAATATCCCTTATGAATATAGTTGTGAAACTTCTCAAGAAAATGCTAGTAAAAAGGGTTTGACATCATATTAAAAGAGTCATACAAGATGACCAAGCGGAATCTATTCCAGGAATGCAAGTATGGTTCAATATTATGAAATTAATCAACCTATTAATAGAACTAAGGAAACAAAACTCATAATCATCTCTATGAATGAACCAAAAGCAGGTGAGAAAATTCAGCATGCTTTCTTGATGAAAACCATCAAGAATCTTGAAATAAAAGGGAACCTCTTCGATATGATTCAGGGAATATATGAAAAGCCAAAATCCAATGCAATGCTTAATGGAGAAAGACTGGGAGCTTTGCCTTTGAAACTAGGAACAAGACAAGGATGACCACTCTCATCACTTCAAATCAATATTGTTTTACAAGTTCCAGCCAGAGTAATAAGACAAGAAAAAGGAATCCATTTGTGTATTCTAATTATTGCTTTGACTCTGCTGTCCATTACAGTAAACACACGTCTTAGTCATGTAGTGCTGCTGTAACAGAAATGCCACAAATGAACAGCTTTAATAAAGAGAACTTTTTTTTCCACAAAAAAAAAGGCTAAAAGCCTAATTTCAAAGTGTTAGCTCCATGTGAAGGCTTTCTCTGTTGGCTCTGGAAGAAGGTCCTTGTCATCAGTCTTCCTCTGCACTCTTCCCTGGTCCAAAGGATGTACTCTGCTCCCAGTGCTTCCTTCTTGGTGGTGTGAGGTCCCCAGCTATGCTTGCTTCCCCTCCCTTCTATCTCTTGGGAGATAAAGGAGGGTTGTCTTCATCCTCCAGCACTGCTTTAACAAAAATACGACAAGTGGATGGCTTTAAAAAGAGTTTTATTTTGTCATTGTCTGGTCGATTAGAAGTCAAAATTCAGGGTGTCAGCTCCAGGCAAAGGCTTTCTCTGCTGGCTCTGGAGTAGGGCTCTTGTTGTCAACCTTCCCCTGAACCAGAAGCTTCTGAGGTGCAGGGACCCAGGTCCTTTCCAAAGAACATGTTCATCTCCTGGCACAGCTTCTTGGTGGTATGAGGTCCCCAAACCTCTTTGCTAGCTTCTTTCCTTTATATCTCAAAAGGCTGCCTTAAGGCACAAAACAATCTTATGCACTGAGTCCTGCCCTACCAACACAACTACTGCCCATCCACCCTTATTAACATCATAGTGGCAGGAAGATCATCACACAGTACCAGGAATCCTGGCCTAGCTAATTTGCTACACAGATTTTTTTTTTATGGAACACAATTCAATCCATGACAAGGGTGCAAGACATTTTCAGGGAAACTCCCTTTACATTGGATCAGGGAAGTGACCTGGGTAAGGGTGTTACAATTACACCTTCTCTTAGTCATCTGGTACTGCTTTAACAGAAATACTAACAAAGAGTTCATCAAAGAAGAAATCTCCAAATCAATACCATTTACTATAGCCCCCAAGAAGATAAAATATCTAGGAATAAATCTAACTAGAGAAATAAGAGACCTGTACAGAGAGAACTACAAGGCCTTACTGCAAGAAACCAAAAAAGACTTGTAAAATTGGAGAAACCTACCCTGCTCATGGATAGGAAGACTTAATATTGTGAAGATGTCTGTGTTACTTAAAGTGATCTACTTATACAATGCAATCCCAATACAAATTCCAATGTCATTTTTCAATGAGATGGATAAACATATCACTAACTTTGTTTGGGAATCGAAGAAACTCTGGCTTATTAAAGCACTACTGAAGAAGAGGAACAAACTGGGAGGCCTCACACTATCAGACCTCAGAAACTATTATACTGCTACAGTAGTCAAAACAGCCTGGTATTGGTACAAAAGAAGACATATAGACCAACAGAACAGAGTTGAGACTCCAGAGATGCCACCATCCTCTATGAACAGTTGATATTCAACAAAGGCCCTAAGATTGTAAACTAGGGTAAAAACAGTCTCCTTAACAAATGGTGCTGGCAAAATTGGATAGCCATTTGCAAAAAACTGAAACAAGACCCGTATCCCGCATCTTACAAAAAAACTAACTCTAAATGGATCAAGAACCTAAATGTGAAACCTAAAATGGTAAAAATCATGCAAGAAGAAATAGGATCAATGATGGGTATTCTATTACACAGTTTAGATAAATGTCTAACAAACAAAGCATGATTCACAGAAGAGAAAATAGATAAATGGGAACTGCTAAGAATCAAACACTTTTGCTCATTCAAAGACTTTATAAAAGAGACAAAAGACCACCTACAGAATGGGAAAAAAATATTTTGGCAACTACATGTCAGACCATCATCTGATTCCATAATCTACAAGGTTCTGCATTATATCAAGAGGAAAAAGGTAAATCACCTAATTACGCAATGGGCAAAGGGGATGGGCAGACACTTCACTAGAGAGAACATCCAGGCAGCCAAAAGGCATATGAGAATACATTCATGATCACTAGCTATCAGAGAAATCCAGATCAAAACTACAATGAGATATCATCTCATCCCAACAAGGTTGGACATGATCCAAAAAACACAGAACAACAAATGCTGAAGAGGCTGTGGAGAGATTGGAATTCTCCTACATTGCTGGTGGGATTGCAAGTTGATACAACCTCTTTGGGAAGCAATCTGGCACTTCCTTAAAAAGCTGGAAATAGATACATCATTTGATCTGTAATTTCACTGCTTGGAATTTATCCTTCAGAAACAGAAGCTGTCACACAGACACATGTATACGAATGTTCATTGCAGCATAGTCCACTATAGCTGAAAGATGAAATCAACCCAGATATCCATCAACAAATGAATGGATAAACAAACTATGGTACACATACTCAATGGGGCACTATGCTATGATAAAAAACAAAGTAGATTTTAGAAAACATCTCATAACGTGGTTTAAATTGGAAGATACGCTGAATGAAATCAGTCAGTGTCAAAAGGACAAATACTGTATGAGAGTCCTGTTATAAGGACCTAAAAATATATACGGAAGAAAATACTTGTATTGGCTACAAGAGTAGGGGGGTGAGGGTTTATTATAGATAAGGTAATTAATAGATGTTAGAAATTTTATTCATTTACCGTAATTAAAAAATTTTTAACAAAAAAAGATTACAGCCTGGGGGTGGGGGGAAATATCACAAGTGGATGACTTTAGCAAAGGTAAATTCATTCTTACATAGCCTAGTAGGCTACAAGTCTGAATTCAGGGTAATTGCTCCAGGGGAAGGCTTTCCCTCTCTGTCATCTCTGGAGGAATGTCCTTGTGTTGCATTGGTCTTTCTTTGGCCTGAGAATGTCTTGTTGCAGGAACCTCAGGTCTGAAGGACAGTCTGCTCTCAGTGCTGCTTTCTTGGTGGTATGAGATACCCACCTCTCTTCTTGCTTTGTTTTCCTTTTATCTCTTGTAGGATAAAAGGTGGTGCAAGCTACACTCTAGGGAAACTCCCTTTACAGTGGACCTTAGGAAAGGTGTTACAGTCCCATGCTAATATTCTTACCATAATCCAGTCTATTAACCATAGACAGAGATTAGGATTTACAGTGTAGGAAAATCACAAAATGGAGGTTAATCACAGAATACTGGGAATCACAGCTGAGTCAAATTACTACATACATTTTGGGGGGGGGGACACAAATCTATGACACACTCTAATCCTTTTTAACATAAAATTAGAATTAAAAAATGGATCACAGTCACACGATGCAGGAATTTATGTCCTACCCAAATTGATACACACTTTTGGGAAGGCATAATTCATTCCACGACGTTCTACCCTTTGGCTCCCCAAAACTCATATCCTTGAAGCATGCAAAACATATTCATTCCAGCATAGCAGAAGTCTTAACTTTAAGTCCAAAATAAAAAAATTTCTCTTTACCTCTGAAATCTAGAATATAAGTTATCTTCTTCCAAAGGTAAAATGGCAAAACAGGCACAAGTTAGACATTTCCATTAGAAAAGGGAGAAAATGGTAGGGAAGAAGGGATGACAAGCACCAGGCAAGTCAGTATAACACGTTCACCTTCAAGGCTTTGAAAACAATCCTCCATTCTGTGAAACATTTTCCACAATGGTCCTGCCCTCTAGAATCTAGATATGGGCCATACTCTCCATCTATCCTGTCTTTGCTGATTGAGTGCTACCACTACTTCTCCCCATCACCCTTGGGTCCAATCAGCCCCATTGTAGTTAGATATGCTAATTCAGTTAAGGCAGTTCCCGTTGCCAAATCTGATTACGTAGAATAGCAATCATAGCAGTCTTTAAGTGTGCTGGGATTATTTTCACAAATTTTTTCCTTATAGTTACGGTGAAAAATTATCCTTGGTTACTTTATGGGTGGTTTTGTGGATCCAACCCAATAAAATCATTCAAACATGCCATTCTTCCTAAGCCTTCAGACATTGTTTTAGTCAGCTACTGCTTCCTGTGGCCACATGGCCTGGGCCTCAGGCCCACATCTGCCCTGCTGGGACAAGTGCTCCAAAGCACTGTAGCTCCACTGATTCAAGCACCCAGAGGTACCCCGCTCTACCAAGAAAATTCTGTGCACAGGCACTCAGCTCTCTTGCTCCACGGGTTGGCACCAGCGCTGCCTCTGGTTCTTCTACTGCCACCACCAGTCCTTTGCTACTTTTTTCTCACCATCTGTGCCTTCTTCAGTTCCTTCAGTAGAAGGAAAGATTTATATATAAATGAAACAGCTCAAGCAATTGCAGAAGCTGAATGTCCCAAGTCCTGGCACAAGTCTCACATGGCCATGGGAGCTGGTGAACCCAAGGTCAGCAAGTCAGAGACCAGAGTTCTAGATCACTGGTTGTGTAGGTCAGCAAATCCCAAGCTGGTGGTGAGATAGAGTTGCAAAGACTGGAGAACCCAGAACTGGCAGGTCAGGGAACAGGATTCTCAAGTGCCAGTTGTTAAGGGTTGATGAATTCAACAGCTACTAGTTCAGGTCCAGGGACCAGACACCAGAAGACTGCAGGAGCTTCTGGCTACATGAGCAAATTCGCCACAGGTGGTAAAAGGCAGAGAGATGAGATCTGAGGGGCGGGAAGCCACCATAGGCCCTGCCCTGCCACTTGATACAGCAGCCAAACATGGAGTGACCAAGTCGACACAATCCTGACGACACAGGCATCTTCTACAGTAAACTAAGGAAGTTCTGGCATTTCAGCTGGTTTCAGTATGGGCCACCTCCTAGGGCATACTCCACTCAACCAACTAAATAAACTATTAGATCCCTTTCTGACCTCTCTAACTGAAATACTGAATGAAGAATGTGTGTTTAGTCAGCCCATATCAATAAATTGACTAACCCAAGTATATGTCCCTTGCACCATTATCCCAAATCTTTAATAGTCATTCCCACACCTATTCTCTAGGTTTCCATTTGTATATGTTAGAAAAATTAAGCAGTTCTTTTGGAGTGTAGTGTGCCTCCTTATGGGTTACACTCTATTTTGCCTCTTGGGGCTTGCTGGGACACGTCTAGTTTTAGGTCTAGGAGCAACAGTGTGTGGTGGAGGTGGGTCTTGGTAATATTTGGAATGCCTTTCAAGGTATCAGACTCAGTTGATACCTCAGGTGCTGACTCAGGGAATGCTTCAGGTAAGGACTCTTCAAGGTATCTGGTTAATCTCATTAGGTAGGGGTAGATGGGCTGATTTTACTGGCAAAATTGATTTCACAGACAGAGCTTGGTTAATATCTTCAAATATGGGCTGAGGTCTAGTTCTACTGTCAATGTTATCCAACAGAATTCAGTTCAGTATCTCCCTAAGTTTGTTTCCCAGTGCATCCTTATCTTCTTATATGTCTCTATCACAAGCTTAAAGATCTCATTTTTTCCAGTAAGTACCCTCACTTTAAGTTCAGATATCACATATGGTTGGGACTTTAACTGACAGTAATTCTGCCACTAAGGTTCTGTTACTTCAAAAAATAAGGCTTTCTTTTAGAGCTGAATGGCAATGTTCAGGTCTTTTACTCAGTGCTTGAGCTGTGGCTCTGAAGCCCTGAGCTCATCTCTTTCTTTTATTATCACTTTATCTAGCAAAATTAGGATCAATCACCCAACTTCCTCATACTTTTTGATAAATTTTAGGAAAGTATCAAATGTAAATTACCCAGAGCCTTTCTTTCGCAATTGTTTGATTCAATAAAGGTGATTTTTTAGTATTTCTATTTCCACCTCATGCCACAAACTAGTAGTAGTACTGTCTTTACCCCTGGAGATGCAGTCATCAGTGCCTTTAAGACTAGCCAGACTTGAGAGCCAATTCAGAAAACTTACAGTTAAGATTTTGCTCCTTTAGAACCACTCTCAGTACCAATTGTTCTAGGCCGTCTAGAGAAGCAAAATCAGTGAAGTATATATATCAGTATGTAGCCAGCCGTAGAGAGAGGTTTATTTTGAAGAAATGGCTCAGGCAACTTTGGAAACTGGCAAGTGCCAAATCTGTGAGTCAGTTGTCAGGCTGGAGGCTTTCCTAACTCACATGATTGTAGGAGATGATGCAGGTCAGATTGTGAGAGCTGGAAAATCGAAAATATGCAGGTCATGTGCTGGAAGCTTCTCCAAGAACCAGAAGTTAAACTATAAGATGAATGCAATGTCAAGACAGAAAGTGAGTTTTCCAGAACACCTATGTTTGTTGGATACAAGCTATCTCATCCAAGGAAACTCCTCTTCTAACTCATTTGCTGCTCGTATCACATTACAAAATGGATGATGATTAGATAATTGTTAAACCACTGAAAATAATGGCCTAGCCAAGTTGACACATAACATTAACCATCACATCTTCCATCAGCAGAACGCCATTAGTAATTTTTGTAGGGCCAGTCTGTTGGATATGAAGTCCATGAGCTTGTTTGGGAATGGTTTAATTTACTCTCATTCTTGAAGAATAGTTTTGCTGGGTATTCTTTGTTGACAGTTTTTCTTCTCTTTTTTCAGCACTTTAAATGTATCATTTCATTATCTTCTGGCCTCCAGTGTTTCTGAAGAGAAATAGGCGCTTAATCTTATTCTTTGTATGTGACTGCTTGCTTTTATCTCACAGATTTCAGGATTCTCTTTATCCTTACTTTTTGAAAGCCTAACTATGATGTGTATTAGTGCATATCTCTTTGTAATATCATGTTTGCATTTCCTTTCCCTGTGCTCCTTGGGTTTGTGGATTCGTGTCCTTGGTCCTATGGGGAAATTTTCTAACAATATTTCTTCAAATATTGTTTCTGTCTCTTCAGCTCAACTACTTCTAGAGTACCCATGGTGTATATATTAGGTCTCTTATTGCTGTCCCATAGTTCCACTAAGCTGTGCTCAACCTTCTTTAGCGTCCATTCTTGTTTGTCTTCAGCCTGTGCAATGTTGACTGCCTTATTCTCTAATTCACTCATTCTTCCTTCTGAATGATTAAATCTGTTGTTAAATACTTCCATTGTATTTCTCATTTCACTTAGTGCCTCTTTCAACTGCAATATTTCTACTTGGTTTCTTTTTTAAGGTTCTCATTTTATTCTTACATTGTTTCCCTTATATCTTTTAGATCTTTGTCTATATTTCCCCTTAGATCTTCAATTATGTTTAACACTATTGTATTATATTCTTCAATTCTTTTCATTACTTAGTCTTCCTTAGATGTGCTTTTCCTATTTCATATTCATTTGGATGGGCTATATTTTCTCTTTTTCTTGTATCTCTTGTGATTTATTTTGTTGTGGCATTGGATTGTCAAGGGTGTTAACTTTCTCAGGTTTCATTATTATTTTGTGGTTTTACCTGTGCTTAAAAAAAAATAAGTTAGTTGCTGTCAAGTAAATTCTGGTTTACAACAACCCTATAAGGCCCTATAGGTTACCAAGGAGTAGCCGGTAGATTCAGAAGGCTGATTTTCTGGTTAGCAGATGAGCTCTTAACCACTGTACCACCAACTATTAAGTGGACAGAGCTTTTGGACTTTTCTCATCGTTTCCTCTTCCTCTCCATAATAGCTCCTTCTCTCTTCCTGGTTTAATTCGGATTTGGAAGTTCCAGATCTCAATTTTCAACTATTAATGCTTCTCCAAAACTGTGTATGTTAAGTTTTATTCCTTTTTTACCAATTGCATTCATCTCTTGAGAATTTGTATTTGCTCTTAAAATATAAAACATGGAGGGCAGTGCCACAGACAGAAGCACCATGCAGTCCCTCCACAGCAAAAACTAAGTAAAACAGAGACAAACGTCAATCGTGGAACTGAAAGTGTCAAATGAAGAAATAAAGAACTCAGTCAAGTGCCAAATGGAATGAGTCTGACAACAATGACTGAATAGAGACACATGTGGTAGTCCTCTGTCAGCTAATGTAGCAAGGATTTGCCATCTGAGACTCCTGTGAAAAATCAGCAGATAGGCAGCATGGGAGAGCAGCTTCACAGAGCTCCCATCCATAAGACAGAGCACCTAGTAACTAGTGGTACACACTTTAGCACTCCTTCCTTCCTCTTCTTGCATGCTCTACTTCTGCACCTCTTGGCTGGCTGCAGTTGCTTAGCTGACTGGGAAGTGCAGGGTCCGTATCACTTGTATTCGCCCCACAAACATGAGAGTTTGGTAAACAGGGGGTATGAGAAAGTAGCTTCATGGAACCCCCAGCAGGACACAGGTCACCCAATAAGCAGTGATACATGTCTTCCTAACCCCCAACTTTCTTTCCTCTCCATTATCCCTGTAGCTTAGCTACTTCTGCTTATCACCAATCATGATCTCTTGGCTGAAAGGCAACAGCTTTGGCCCTGTGCTGCTTGGATTCATCCCACCAACAATTGCCAGCTCCCTAAGTCATTTGTTTATTGCTGTTGTTGTATTTATTTATTTATTTTGTTGTTTCTTCCATGCCTCCCACGACCCCCCCTGCTATCTCTTGAGCAACTAGTTCCATGTACAATCTTTGCTTCATCTTGGAAGGGTATGAAGTGCCACTCAACTTGGGAACTGCTCCCTTGGACAGTAACACAGTACTGGTGGGACTTCCAGGGTTTTCTTTCCCCAACTTTGTTTGTTTTCTTTTTCATTTTGCAGCTTAGGAGTTCCTTCTGGCTAGGCTGTACTGTGTGGCTTAGGAGCCACTTCTCTGTTCTGCACAACCATGCCAGTGGGATTCATGGTACGTTTCTTTCTTTTTTCCCCCCTCCTTTTCCTTTTTATCTTTCTTCATTTCTGATTTCTCAGTTTTATGTCTCCTGAATTACCTGGTGCTGTGTGACATCTGTAACACTTCTAGGCAGAATATACTGCACAGCCTGTGCAGTACTTGCATGGTTTTCACAGTCACACTGGTTGAATCTCAGGGGACTTTTTTTTTTCCTTCTTTTTACTGCCCCCCCCCTCCAATTTTTATCTATTTTTTTCTCTTTCCTTTTTGTTTTGCATGAGTCATACCCTACTCGATGGCACTGGGTTGGACTTTTTTTTTTCTCCATTTCTTGGTTTCTCATCGTTGCACTCCAATAGCAAGAGCCTTAGCACTCTTTTGTTTATTTTTGATTCCTGTTTCATTATCTTCTTTTCATATCTATCTTAGCTTCACACATCACAACCTCTGCAATTCTTTCTGCCTACCTCCACCATACATTGAACATCACACCCCTGAGCAGCACAGGCATAACCTGCCAATAACTGGCCAGCATTTATTCCCAGATCTCCCTGGCAGCCTTAGTACATGCTACAAACAATGCATCCCAGATCCTACCTTTCAGCTAGAACTACTATGCTGCACCATAGCTGACCAATTGATGTGATCTATTGGACAAAAAGGTGAAACTATTATGACCACAGGTGAACAAACAGCAGGAATGCACAGCCCACCTGCTCAGAAATAACAAAACCAAACCAAACAGATCTACAATCAATAAACAAGCAAACAAAAGTTACTGAATGCCCCAATATCAAAACATATGAAAAACAAAATAGGATCTTTCCAGGTGTTCAAAATAAATCCCCAGATGAATTTCCAGTAAAAAAAAGCTCTAAAACTCAACTCTCTAATAATCAGAGCAATCTAAGCATTGAAGCAAAAAGCAGATTAAAAATAGGGAAAAAATAGACAAATTAATGAAAAATACAGACAAAAAACAGAATTCAGGAAAACAATATGAGAAAAACATGCCAAAATAAATTCACAGCTAGAAATCATATGAAAAGAACAATTCAAAATCCAAAAGATAAACAACAAAATTTTTGAATAGGACTGGGTCATAAAATGGCTGAGGAGTGGATTTGAAAGGATGGAAGACATGATTAAAAAAAACTAAATACAAACACTTGATTACAACTCTGGGGAAGGAACAGAAAAAAGAACAAAGAAAAGCAAAGAAACCCTGAGATTTATATGGGATGAAATCCAAAGCAAAAATTCTGTGAGTGATTGGAGTTACACAGCTGGGGAGAAAACAGAGAACACACACAGAATCACAGAAAACTTGCTGAGAGAAAACTTACCTAGTATCATGAAAGATGAAAAGCTGATCATCCCCATATAGATGGATCCAAAAAGAAAATCACCAAAGACAAAGAAAGAATCCTGAGAGCAGCTCAAGAAAAACTAAAAATCCCATATAGAGGAAAAACAGTAAGACTAATTTCTGAGAACTTGGCAGAAACCATGCAGGCAAGAAGGCAATGGAATGACATATACAAAACCTTGAAAAAAAAGTCGCTAATCATCATAGATTGAATTCTGTCCCCCAAACATGTGTAGCCATTTGGCTAAGTCATGATTCCTGGTATTGTGTGATGTTCCTTCATCATGAGTTAAACTATGTCCTCCCAAAAAGATATGTAGCTATGTGGCTGAGCCAAGATTCCCAGTATTTTGTGATTGTCCTCCACTTTGTGATTTTTCTATACTGTATGTTAGAGGATTAGGGTTGGATTATAAATCCCTTTAAAAGATTACCTCCCTGCTCCTCTATAGAGTTTTCCTGGAATATGGCTTGCACCACCCTTTATGCTTTCATCCTACAGGAGATGAAAGGAAAGGGAAGCAAGCAGGGAATTGGGAACCTCACACCATGAAGAAAGCACTACCAGGAAGAGACTGTGTCCTTCCAACCTGAGGTTCTTGCACCAAGATGCTTCCTGAATAAAGAGTGATGCAACACAAAGACTTTCCTCCAGAGATGACAAGGAGGAAAGCCTTCCTCTGGAGCAGACATTCTGAAACTGGGCTTGTAGCCTACCGGCCTGTGTAAGAATAAACTTTCCTTTGTTAAAGCCATCCACTTTGTGATATTTCTGTTAGAGCAGCACTAGCTGACTGAAACATTCTTATATGTAGCAAACCTTGCCTCTATGTTAACGAGAGAGGATGGGCAGCAGTTGTGTTGATGGGGTGGGACTCAATGTGTAAGATTGTATTGTGCTTTGAGACAATATCTTGGAATATAAAGCAGAGAGATTCGGGGACCTCATATCAACAAGCAGTAGTGCCAGGAGCAGAGTGCATCCTTTGGAAAGAAGCTGGGATCCCTGCACCTCAGAAGCTCTCAGTCCAGGGGACGATTGATGACAAGGACCTTCCTCTGGAGCCACTAGACAAAGCATTCCAGTGGAGCTGATACCCTGAATTTGGACTTTTAGCCTGCTTCTCTGTGAGAAAATAAAATTTCTATTTTTAAAGCCATCCACTTGTGGTATCTCTGTTATAGCAGCATTAGATGACTAAGACACTAACCAAACATACTATGTGCTGTTAAAATTTTCACTCAGATATGATAGTGAAATCAGGACATTTCTAGATAAACAGGAATTAAAGGAGTATATAAAAACTAAATAAAATTTACAAGAATTATTAAAGGGAATCCTTCAGTCAGAGAACAAACAACACCAGACCACAAACTGAATCCAGGACAGAAGACTGTACCAGACAGATACCAACCAAGGAAATAGACTCTCAAGTTTTATCCAAAAGCAAAAGAATTACAACAGGGAACGAGAGAGATTAATCTGTAAATGAGATCAGCATAAAAATAAAAGAGAGAATAAATGGAGTAGGTGTTGAACAGAGAAGTAAGGAAGGTGATAACAAATCATAATGAACTGTTTCAGTCCTAGGAACACAAAGGTAAATGTTAAGATAACCACAAAGAAAATTAACAAACCTACTCATAAGAGTAAGAAGAAAACCACAAAGTCTCAGTAAAAACAAAATCTAAAAAAACAAAAGAAATGAAAACAAAAATCCACAAACAAAAGGAGTTTAGCACAAGAGACTAAAAGGAACAAGGAAAAAGTCAGCACCACCAAAAATAGCACTACAAAATGACAGCAACAAACTCACACCTATCAATAATTACACTGAACGTAAATGATGTAAATGTGTTCATAAGGAGGCAAGAGTGACAGAATGGATTAGAAAAAAAAAAAAAAACAAGGTTTAACAGTGTGCTGTCCATAAGAGACACACCTTAGAAACAAATACATAAAATTATTAAAAATCAAAGGATGGAAAAAAAAAAGAGCAATGGTGGCATCATAATCTCAGGTAAGAGATTTTAAAACTAAATCTACCACAAAAACAAAGGCACTGGTATAATGATTAAAAGGATGACCCATCATGAAGTCATAACCATAAGAAATATCTAGGCACCTGTCATGGATTTAACTGTGTCCCTCCAAAATGTGTATAACAATTTGGCAGGGCCATGATTCCCACAATTGTGTGATTGCCCTTCATTCTGTGATTTCCCTATGCTGTAAATCCTAATCTCTGCCGTGGTTAATAGAATGGATTATGTTAAAGAAGATAAAAGTGGGTCAGTAATACCTTCCATAAGGGAGATGTCCCTGCTTCAACATAAAGGGAGTTCCCCTGGAGTATGGCTTTTATCCTTTTATGCTACAAGAGATGAAAGGAAAGGGAGGCAGATAGAGAGTAAGGACCTCATACCATCAAGAAAGCAGCACCGAGAGCAGAGAGCATCCTTCAGACCTGAGATTACTGTGATGAGATGCTCTCAGACCAAAGACTGATGCAACACAAAGACCTTCCTTCAGAGTTGACAGAGAAAGTGTGTTCCCTGGAGCCAGCACCCTGAATTTGGACTTCCACTCTGTTGAACTATGAAAAAATAAACCTTTCTTTGTAAAAGCCATCCAGTTGTGGTATTTCTGTTAAACCAACACTAGATGACTAAGACAGTACCAAAACACATAGAACAAACTCTAACAACACTGAAAAGAAAAAGTGACGGTTCCATGATAATAGTAGAGACATCAACATATCACTCTTGGTGAAGTACAGAACATCTGGAATGAAACTCAACAAAGATACAAAAGAGCAAAAGGGCGCAGTCAGCCAACTTGAACTCATAGACACACATAGAATATTTCACCCAATAGCTGCAACATACACATTGTTTTCCAATGCATATGGAACATTCTCAGTGTAGATCACATCTTAACCACAGAGAAACCCTCAACAAAATCCAAACCATTTAAACAATAAAAAGGATTTTATGTGACCATGCTATCAATGTAGAAATTAACAACAGCAAGAACGGGGGAAAAATTCAGTTACGTGGAAACTGAATAACCCTCTGCTTAAAATCCCAGGGGAAACAGAATAAATCAGAGGTGGAATAAAAAGATACCTAGAATCAAATGGGAGTGAATACACATCATATCAAAAGCTCTGAGACACAGAAAAGGCAATCCTCATAGGTCAATTCATAACAACAAATGTACACAACAAAAAAGAAGAAAGGCACATAAAAACACTATACAACTTGAACAAGCAATAAGGGACCAACCAAAAAAAAAAAAAAAATAGAAAGTCCATAGTGTGCACCAGATGCAAGGAAATTAAGAAGAACAAAGTAGACCAACTACTGGCCAAACTGACAAAAGAAAAATGGTGGAGGACATGAATAACCTAAATAAAAAATATAACAGATCCAACTGAAATAAAAAGGATCATAATACAGTTTTATGAAAAACCCTATTTCAATGAATTTGAAAACCTAGAGGAAATGGACAAATTTCTAGGAACACTTTACCTACCCAAAATAACAAAAAAATTATGTTGAAAATCTGAATGGACACACAAGAGAAGAGATTAAAATGGTATTTAAAAACAAACAAAAAACCAACAGCCTCCCAATAAAAAAAAAAAAGCCCTAGCCCAGAGGACTTCTTGGAGAATTCTGCCAAACATTCAGAGAAGAGCTTACACCAGTAAACTGAAACTAAGAACATAGAAAAGTAAGTGATAACTTTTGAGATCATTCTATGAAGCCAGAATAACTCTGTTTAAGAAAAGAATTAAAGATACTATGAAAATTAAAGATCAGTATCTCTTATGAACATAGGTGCAGAAATTCTCAACAACAGAATTAAATTAAATTAAAAAGCAATATGCCATGACTAAGTATTCACACCAGGTATGCAACGATGGTTCAACATTAGAAAACCAATCAACATAATCTACCAGCTAAATAAAAGCCAAGAAAAGAATCATATGCCCATCTCAATCAGCATTTGACAAAGTCTAACCCCCACTCCTCGTAAAAGTTCTCAATAAAACAAATACAGAAGGGAAATTTCTCAACATAGTAAAAGGCACAATGAAAAACCAACGGACAATAGAATTTCTATTAGAGAGAGGTTGAAAACCTTCCCCTTCAGAACAGGAAAAAGACAAGGATGTCGTTTTATCACCACTCCTATTTAACATTGTGCTGGAATTACTAACTAGAGCAAAAAGTCAGGAAAAATAAAAGGCATGGAGATTGGTAGTGAAGAAGTCAAACTCTCTCTATCTGTGAGTAATATGAAACTATATGTTAAAAAACAGAAGGACTCCACAAGAAAACTATTGGAACTAATAGAAAGATTCAGCAGAGTTTCAAGATGCAAAATAAACATACAAAAATCAGTTCGATACCTATACACAAATAAAATGAATGATGAAAAAGAAATCAAGAACTTAAATACTTAAAAACTTACATACTTAAAAACTTAAATACTTAAAAACTTAAATACTTATGACTAAATCTAACCAGGGATGTGAAATATTTGTGCAAAGAAAACTATAAAACACTACTGCAAGAAACCAAAAGAGTTCTATGTAAATGGAAAAACACACCATGCTCATGGATAGGTAAAATAAACATTATGAAAATGACAATTCTACCCAAAGCAATTTATGATTACAGTGCAAACCCGATACAAATACCAACAACAATCTTTAAAGAAATGGAAAAACTTCTTATTAACTTTATACAGAAAGTGGAGGAGCTACAGATAAATAAAGCACTATTGACGAAGACTAAGGGTGGTGGTCTCTCACTACCTCATCTCAGAATCTACAATACAGCCATGGTAGTCAAAACAGCTTGGTAGTGGTATAACAGACACATGGACCAATGAAACAGAATTGACAGTCCAGATGTAAATGTATCCACCTACAGTTACCTGATCTTCTACAGGGGCTCAAAGTCTATCAAATGGAGAAAAAACAGTCTTTCTTTAACAAATGATGTTGACAAACTGGATGTCCACTCGCAAAAAAAAAAAAAAAAAAAGAAAGAAAGAAAGAAAAGGGGCCCATACCTCCTCATATCATATACAAACACTAATTCAAAGTGAATCAAAGACCTGAATAAAGCCAAGCCAAGCCAAGTGCCTGAATATAAAGCCTAAAACTGAAGAGTTCATGTAAATATGATCAATGCTAAAGACTCTGATATATAGGTTTAACAGGATGCAATAACAGTAATGACCACAATCAACAACACATAAACACCAGGTGATAAGATAGATAATTGGAATCTTCTAAAAATTAGACACTTATGCTCATTCAAAGACTTCACTAAAAAAGTAAAAACAGAACCTACAGACTAGGAAAAAAATTTTGGCTATTAGAAATCAGCCAAAGTTCTAATCTCTAAAAATCTATGAGAATATATAATACCTCTACTCTGGCGTCTAGGGTCGCCTTGAGTCTGATCTGACTCGGCAGCACTGGGTTACAACAAAAAGACAGATAATCCAGTTTTAAAAATGGGCAAGGAAAATGAATAGACACTTCACCAAGAGATTCAAGCAGCCACCAGACAAATCAGGAAATGCTGGTAATTAATGGCATAAAAGAAATGAAAATCTATACCACAATAAGATATCATCTCACTCCTGCATTACTGGCACAAACAAAAAAAATAAACAGGAAATAATTGTTAGGGGGGCTGTGGTAAGAGTGGAGCTGTTATACACTGCTAGTGGTAAAGCAAAATTATAAATTCATTGTGGAAAACAATATGGCACTTCCTTAGAAAGCTAAAAATAGAAATACCGTGTGATTCAGCAAGCTCACTCTTAGGTATATATCTTAGAAAAAATAAGTTATCTCATGAACAGACATATGCACACCCACGTACACTGCAGTGCTGTTTACAACAGCAAAAAACTGAAACAACCTAGATGCCTATTGACAGATGAATGGATAAATAAACTGGTACATGCGCACAAGGATAAACAACGATGAATCTGTCAACCATCTCATAACATGTAGGAAACTGGAGGACATTATGCTAACTGAATTAAGGCAATCACAAAAGGATCAATATTGCATTAAATCACCACTGTAAAAACTCATGAAAAGGTTTACACACAAAAAGAAACAATCTTTGATGGTTACCAAGGAAGGGAGGAGTACAGGTAGAAAACATTAAACAGACAATGCCAAAGCCAAGTGCCATTGAGTCAGAATAGGTAACTAGCAACTTCTGTGAGGGGTAAGGCTGTACACAATACTGGGAAAGGCAGCACAACTTGTCCAGGGAAAGAGCAATAGAAGCTCCAGAACCAAAAAACCTATTACTGTTGCATCCATTCTGACTCACAGTGACCATATAGGACAGGATAGAATTGCCCCATGTGGTTTCCAAGGAGCACCTGGTGGATTCAAACCGCTGATATTTTGGTTAGCAGCCACAGCACCTAACCACTATGCAACCAGGCTTTCTGGAAGCTCCAGAGATAACATCCAAACTCCCCAAGGGACTATATTGTTGGGCCTAGGGCTGCGGGGAAGATAGTCTGAAGGAACATTTAGTTAATTGTCATATGGTTTATGAAAAATGTTCTACATTCTATTTTGGTAAGTAGTACATGGGCCTTAAAATCCTGTGAGTGGCCATCTAGGATTCTCCAGCGGTCTTATCTCTTGGGGATCAACGAAGAATGAAGAAAATGACAGATAAAGGGGAAGGTTAATTCAAAGAACTAATGGACAACATTTATGAAAGCCTCAACCAGAAGTCCAATACAATTAGATGGCACCTGGCTACCACCACTGACTGCTCTGACAGAGATCACAGTAGAGGTTTCTGGACAGAGCTGTAGAGAAAACAAAACATTAACTCACAAAAATTAACCAAACCTGCTGACCTGAGAGAGACTGCAGAAATCCTACAGGTTTGGGCCCCAGATACCTTTTCAGTTCGGTAATAAAGTCACTCGTGAGGTTCACCATTCAGGCAAAGTTTAGATAGGCCCATAAAACAAAACGAGTCTAAAGGGGCACATCAGCCCATGTGCAAGGACTAGAAGGCTGGAGGGGACAGGAAAGTTGGTAATAGGGAACTCAAAATTGAGAAAGGAGAGTGTTGACATGTGTTGGGTTATTAATCAATGCCACAAAACAGTATGTATACTAACTATTTAATGAGAAACTAATCCTGTAAACTTTCATTTATAGTACAACTTTAAAAAGTCAAAAAACATGTAAAACATTCTTATCACAGTATAGCTTTTATATCATAAAATATAGGAACCTTAAGTATTTACGTGTACATTCACATAGAACTTTTCTAGTACCCTATGAAGCCTCATTTCATGTGTTACCTACCAATATTCCACATCTAAGGATAACATTACTCAGGTCTTTATTACTAGAGGTTAGTTTTGCGATGAGACAGAGATCAAAGTTCAGAGATGCCAGTTCATCTTAACTTAAGCAAATTCCCAGAGAGGTAGAAATCATAAAGAAACGAGCCCAAGAAAAAATTCACCACAAATCACATCACTGGCCAAACCCACACCTGTACACACGCAGTAAAGCTACCCAATCACTCCTGTATAACATGGCAACTAGAAAGCTAACAAGCTGAGCAGAAATTTTGACAGCCATGCTGTACCAGGGAAGACAGAGTTGGAGTTTGAAGTATGTGAAGTGGTTTTAGCAAACATCTGGACATTTGGTTCAGTTCCCAGAACAACCGCATCCTAGACACAGTGACCATACTCTAGAGGTAATAATAAAACTAAAATGAATAAATCCTAACAAAATTTCAAACTAGACTTAGAGAATTGACGGGGTCTATTGGTACTCCGGAAACCCTGGTGGTGTAGTGGTTAAGAGCTATGGCTATTAACCAAAAGATTGGTGGTTTGAATCCACAATGTGTTCCTCGGAAACCCTATGGGGCAGTTCTACTCTGTGCTATCTGGTTGGTATGAGTTGGAATCAACTCAACAGCAATGAGTTTTGTGTTTTTATTAGTACTTTGCTTGCCAGATAAAAACTGAATCTCTTACAGTGTTTCACACACAGTGTTCAGCATCTAGTAAAATATGACATAACCTACAAAATTGTACCTAATGCAAATAGTAAAAGTAGGCAATAAAATCAGACCCTGGATCATTCAGATATTGTAGTTACCAAACACCTGTTTTTAGATCATGACAAATAGATACATAAACAGAAAACTTTGTCAGAGATATGAAATGTATGTTAAAGAAAGTAAAATGGAAGTTATACAACTGAAAAATCTAAAATTTAAATTGGGAGTTTAATAGATGGTCAAAATAGTATTTAAGGCAATTGTTCAGAGGATTAGTTGACTGGAAAACTGCAGTGGAAAATATATCCAGAATCAAGCACACAGAGAGGAAAGGGTAGAAAATATGCAATAAAGCACAAGAGACATGAGCTATCAATGAAATTCTAACATATGTATAACTGGAGTATATAACGAAGAAAGAAAAACAGAGAGCAAGAGAGGAAGAGGGACAGGGAGTTGTAACATTCAAATAAATATTAGTGAAAACATTTCCTGTTTGAATGAAATTCATCAAAAATACAAACTGAACAATGTCTGGTATTGTTATGTGTCACCAGGGCAATTCCAACTAATAGGGAATCTATGAACAACAAAATGAAATGCTGTCCAGTCCTGTACAATCCTCACAATTGTTGCTATGTTTTCCCCCCTGTTGCAGCCACTGTGTCAGTCCATCTTGTTGAAGATCTTCTTTCCCATTCACCCTCTTCTTTACCAAGCAGGATGTCCTTTTCCAGGAACTGATCCCTCCTGATTACATGTCCAAAGTATTTGAGACATAGTCTTGCCATTCTTCCTTCTAAGGTGCACTCTGCTTACACTTCTTCTGAGACAAATTTATTCATTCTTTTGGCACTCCATGTTATATCCAATATTCTTCTCTAACATCATAATTCAAAGGTGTCAATTCTTCAGTCTTCCTTATTCATTCTGCAGCTTTTGCACGCATAAGAAGTGATTGAAAGCACCGTAGCTTAAGTCAAGGGCACCTTAGTCCTCAAGGTGCCTTCTTTGCTTTTCAGCACTTTAAAGAGATGTCTTGTAGTCAATTTGCCCAATGTAATGTGCCTTTTGGTTTCTTGACTACTGCTTCCATGAGTATTGTTTGTGGATCCAAGTAAAATGAAATTCTTGAAAACTTCCATCTTGTGTCCATTTATCACTATATTGCTTACTGGTCCAGTTGTGAGGATTTTTGTTTTATGTTGAGATGTAATCCATGCTGAAGTCTGTGGTCTTTTATCTTCATCAGTAAGCACCTCACATTCTCCTCACTTTCAGTGAGCAAGGTTGTGTCATCTGCATAACACAAGTTGTTAATGAATCTTTCTCCAATCCTGATGTCCCATTCTTCATAGAGTCCAGCTTCTTGGATTATTTGCTCTCCATACAGGTTGAATAGGTGTGATGAAAGGATAAACCATAATGTACAACTTTCCTAATTTTAAACCATGAAGTGTCCCTTTGTTCTGTTCAACGGAACGCCTCCTGATCCATGTGAAGTTTCTACATCTGCACCATTAGGTGTCCCAGAATTCCCAGTGTTCACGATGCTATCTTTTGTTATGATCCACACAGTGGAATGCCTTGGAATAGTCAATGAAATACAGGTAAACATCTGTCTTAGTCATCTAGTGCTGCCGTAACAGAGATATCACAAGTGGATGGCATTAAAAAGAGAAAGTTAATTTTTTACAGTCCAGTAGGCTAACAGTCCAAATTTGGGGTGCTAGCTCTTGGGGGAAGGCTTCCTCTGCTAGCTCTGAAAGGTCTTTGTTGTTTATCATCTCCTAGACTGGAAACTTCTGAGATGCAGGGACCCCTGTACTTTCCACAGGATGTACTCAGCCCCAAGCACTGCTTCTTGGCAGTATGAGGTCCCAAAATGTCAGCTTGCCTCCCTTTATGTTACAGCCAAAGAGGCTGCCTCAAGCCAAAATACAATTGCAGGCATTAAGTCCTGCCCCACCAACTCAAATGCAGCCCATCCTCCCTCATTAACATCACAGAGGCAGGGTTTACAGCATACCAAGACCAGCAATCCTGGCCCAGCCAAATTTCTACACTTTTGTGTGTGTGTGTGTGTGGGAACACAATTTAATCCATGACAGCTTTCTGGTATTCTCTGATTTCAGCCAAGATCCATCTGACATTAGCAATATCCCGGGTGTTGTGTTCTCTTCTAAATCCAGCTTGAATTTCTGACAGTTCCCTGTCATTATACTGCTGCAGATGCTTTTGAATAATCTTCAGCAAAATTTTGCTTGCATGTGATACTAATGATATTACTTGGCAATTTCCTCATTCAGTTGGATCACTTTTCTTGGGAGTAAGTGTAAGTATGGGTATCTTCCAATCAGTTGGCCAAATGTCTTGGCAAAGACCAGTGAGTACTTCTAGTGCTGCATCCATTTGTTGATACATCTCAATTGGCATCCCATCAATCCCTGGAGCCCTGTTCCTCACCTATGCTTTCACGGCAGCTTGTACTTCTTCAGCACCCTTAGTTTCTGATCATATGTTACCCCTGAGATGGTTGAACATTGATCGATTCTTTTTGGTATAATGTCTCTTTGTCCTTCTATCTTCTTTTGGTGTTTCCTGCAATGTTTAGTATTTTCCCTGTAGAATTCTCCAGTATTGCAACTCAAGGCTCGAATTTATTTATTTATTTTTTTAGTTCTTTAAGTTTGAGAAACGCTGAGTGTGTTCTTCACTTTTGGTTCTCTATCTCCAGCTCTTTGCACATGTCATCATAATACGAGAACTGACAATTAAGTTCACGAACTAGTCCTAGAAAAAGTGCTACATACCTCATTGCTTAATATCACTATGGTCAGCTTTGAAGAACTACTTTTGGAAAGCTATACACCAGTGCCATTGCCTACTTCCACCCTTCAAAGCAATTTTGAAACTCTTTTTCTGGAATGGCCATCAGATTTGTCATTGTATTACCCTTGATGTCCTAAATGTCATCAAAATGTCTTGCTTTCAATATTTCTTTTATCTTTCGGTAAAGAAAAAAGTCATTGGAGGGCAGACCTGGTGAGTAGGAAAGGTGTTCCAGTATAGTTATTTGTTTACTGGCTAAAAACTCCCCCACAGACAGCTATAAAATTAAGTTGGCAAACTTGCCTCCTTGCCATGGTGTGCAATGGCCATTCCAGAAAGAGTTCCAAAGTTGCTTTGTAAGGTGGACGAGATGCTGGCATCTGTGCATAACTTCCCAGGGGGTGTACTTTGAAGATGACCATACTGATATTCAGCAATGAGGTATGTAGTGCTTAGAACAGCTAAGTTCGAAAATTTAATTGTCGGACATCATACTTTGTCTTCTTGTGCCACTCTTCAAAATCTTCTGGCACTGGTGCATAGCTTCCCAAAAGGAGTACTTCAAAGCCGACTATAGTGGTATTCAGCAATGAGGTATGTAGCACTTTTTCTAGGACGAGTTCGTGAACTTAACCGTAAGCTCTCGTATTACGATGACATGTTCAAAGAGCTGGAGATAGAGAACCAAAAGTGAAGAACACACTCAGCGTCACGCTCTTTTACATCATCATTTTTCCTTTTACTTTAGCTACAAGATGTTCAAGTCCTATTTATTTGAAACACTAATGATGAAGATCAAAGACCACAGCCTTCGGTATGGATAGCACAACATCAAGAAAAGAAAAATCCTCACAACTGGACCAGTAAGCAACCATCATGATAAATGAAGAAAAGATTAAGGTTGTCAGGGATTTTGTTTTAGCTGGATCCATAATCAATGCCCTCGAAAGCAGCAGTCAAGAAATCAAAAGACAAATTTCACTGGGAAAATCTGCTGCAAAAGATAGTGTCGTGAAGTAAAGATGTCACCTTGAAAACTAAGGTGTGACTGCCCCAAGCCATGGTATTTTCAATCACATCACGTGCATGCAAAAGCTGGATAACGAATAAGGAAGACAGAAGAAGAATTGACACCTTTGGAGTTGTGTTGGAGAAGAATATTGACCATAACATGGATTGTCAAAAGACCAAACAGATTTGTCCTGGAAGAAGTACGACCAGAGTGCATTTTACAAGCAAAGATAGTGTTTTAGTCAGCTAGGGCTGCTCTAACAGAAATACCACAGAGTGGATGGCTTTAACCAAGAAAGATTTATTCTTACACAGTCCGGTAGGTTGCAAGTCCATATTCAGGGTGTCCGCTCCAGGGAAAGACTTTCCCCTTGTTGGCTCTGGAGGAAAGTCCGGTATTGCATCAGTCTTTGTCCAGGGAGCGTCCTTACGCAAGAACCTCTGGTCTGAAGGACGCGCTCTGCTCCCGGTGCTGCTTGCTTGATGGTAGCGAGGTTCTCAAATTGTCCTTTGTTTCTTTTTCCTTTTATTCATTGCAAGCTAAAAGCATTAAGGGTGGGGCAAGCCATATTCCAGGGAAACTCCAAGATGTCATGGTTGGAATTATGTTCCCCGAAAAATGTGTGCAGCCACGTGGCTGGGATATGATTCCCAGTATCTTGGGACTGTCCTCCATTGTGTGGTTTCGCTAACCTGTATGTTGAAGGATTAGGGTGGGGCTGCAAATTCCTGCTGTAGGGGGAGTTTCCCTGGAGTATGGCTTGCCCCACCCTTAATGCTTTTAGCTTGCAAGGAATAAAAGGAAAAAGAAACAAAGGACAATTTGAGAACCTCGCTACCATCAAGTAAGCAGCACCGGGAGCAGAGCATGTCCTTCAGACCAGAGGTTCTTGCGTAAGGACACTCCCTGGACAAAGACTGATGCAATACCAGACTTTCCTCCAGAGCTGACAAGGGGAAAGCCTTCCCCTGGAGTGGACACCCTGAATATGGACTTGCAACCTACCGGACTGTGTAAGAATAAATCTTTCTTTGTTAAAGCCATCCACTCTGTGGTATTTCTGTTAGAGCAACCCTAGCTGACTAAAACAGATAGTGAGACTACATCTTACATACTTTGGACATGTTGTCAGGAGGGATCAATCCCTGGAGAAGAACATGTTTGGTAAGCCAAGCCAAGGGTCGCCATGTTTGGTAAAGTCGGTAAAAAAGAGGAATACCCTCAACAAGATGGACTGACACAACGGCTGCAACAATGGGCTTAAGTGTAAAAATGATTGTGGGTATGGCACAGGACCAGGCAGTGTTTTGTTCTGTTGTGCACAGGGTTGCTATGAGTTGGAACCATCCTGACAGCACTCAACAACAACAACTAGACATTCACAGCAATTTTCAGAGTCTCTTCTGACATCCTTCTAAGTCTTCTCTTTCTTTTGTGTCTTTTTAATGACTTTCTTGCTTCTTCATCTATGATGTCCTTAAAGTCATTCCATATGTCATCTGGTCTTCAGTCATTAATAATGTTCAATGTGTCAAATATATTCTTCACATGGTCTCTAAATTCAGGTGTGATATACTCAAGGTCATACTTTGGCTTTTGTGGATTATTTTAATTTTCTTCAGTTTCAACTTAAACTTGAATATTAGTATTTCATGATATGGTCTGCAGTCAGCCCCTGGATTTCTTTCTGACTGATGATATTGAGCTTTTCCACCGTCTCTTTCTACAGATATATTTAATTTGATTCTCATGTATATCATCTTATGAAGTACATGTGTATAGTCAGTGTTCATGTTGGTGAAAAACAGTATTGCCATGAAGTGGTCGTTGGGGTTACAAAATCCTATCATGATATCTCTGGCATCATTTTTATCACCAAGTCCATATTTTCCAACTACTTTTCTTTCTTGGTTTCCAGCTTTCACATTCAGTCACAAGTAATTATCAGTGCATCCTAATTACATTTTTTACCAGTTTCAGACTGCATAAATTGATAAATATCTTCATTTCTTTCATCTTTGTCCTTAGTAGTTGATGCATAAATTTGAATAAGTCATATTAACTGGTTTTCCTTACAGACGTATGGATATTATCCTATCTCTGACAGCGTTGTACTTCAGGATAGATCTCAAAATGTTCTTTTGGACAATGAAAGCAACGTCTTTCCTCTTGAAGTTTTCATTCTCTGTGCCTTAGTTAGCTAGTGCTGTTAAAACAGGAATACCATAGGAGGATGGCTTTAACAAATGAAATTTATTTGATCACAGTAAAGTAATCTGAAAGTCCAAATTCAGGGCACTACCTCTAGTGGTAGGCTTTCACTCTGTTGGCTTTCGAAGAAGGTCCTTGTCTTCAAACTTCTCCTGGTTGAAGAAATTCTCAGGTACAGGGACCCTGGGTCCAAGTGATGTGTGCTCTGCTCCATGTACTATTTTCTTGATGGTATAAGGTCCCCCTCTTTGCTTGCCTCTCTTTCCTTTTGTCTCTTGAGTGATAAATGATGGTTCAGTCCACACCTCAGGGAAACTGTCTTTATGTTGGATCAGGGAAGTGACCAGGGTAAAGGTGTTACAATCCACTCTAATACCCTTTAGTAGAAAATTACAATCACAACATGGAGGAAAATCACACAATACCAGGAATCATGGCCTAGCCAAATTGATACATACATTTTCGGGGGAACATAATTCAATCCATGACACCTCACATAGTAGTCCGTATAATTGTTCAATGCAAAATGACCAGTAACTCTCCATTTCAGCTCACTAATGCCTATGATATTGATGTTTGTGCATTCCGTTTCATTTTTGATGATTTCCAATTTTCCTAGATTCACACTTCATATATTCCACATTCCAATTACTAGTGGATGTCTGCAGCTATTTTTTCTTGTTTTGTGTCATGCCACATCAGTAAATGAAGGTCCCCAAACTTGATTACATCCATGTCGTTAAATTTGACTCTACTTTGTGGAGATAGCTCTTCTCCTCCATTCTGAGACTTTCATCTTCTGACACTATCTCAAACAACATTCCTGCTATTCATAAGATTTTCACTGGCTAATTCTTTGCAGAAGTAGACTGTCAAGTCCTTCCTAGTCTTAGTCTGGAAGCTCAGCTTAAACCTGTTCACCATGAGTCCCCTGATGGCATCTGAACACCAGTGGTATAGTTTCCAGCATCACACCAATACACAAGCCCCCACGGTATGACTAACTGACAGATCTGTGGGCGTAACAATGTCTATAAACTCAAAATAAGTTACATTCAAAGAAAGCCACACGAAAGGACGTATGTAATCTGCTTAAAATTTCACACACTTCTAAAAATTGAGACTTTCACTTCTGGAAAAAGAAGGTACGTGTATTTTTACCTATATTAAATATCATGGATTAAATTGTGTGTCCCACTGCCTCCCACCCCCACCCCCTGCCCAGCATCTTTGTCAGCTTGGTTCTGGTATGATTCCTAGTGTTGTGTGGTTGTCCTCTATTTTGTGATTATAACTTTGTTTTCTAGAAGATGAGGTTCCTGTGCTGAGAAGCTCCTAGTCCAGTGGAAGATCGACGACTAGGACCTTCCTCCAGAGCTGACAGAGAGAAAAAACTTCCTGTGCAGCTGGCATTCTGATTTTGGACTTCAAGCCTACTACACTGGGAAGAAATACACTTCTCTTTGTTAAAGCCATCCACTTGTGGTATTTCTGTTGTAGCAGTGCTAGATGACCAAGACAGTAACTGTAGCTATGACAGATAAATGGAGGGAGTGATGGATGGATTGATGGACAGATAAAAATAGACTGGTGGCTAGGAACCTTGGGAACTGAGGCATGACATGCCAGTGAGCTCCCTCATTTTCCCTTCATCTCATGTATCCTAAACTAGACGTGAGATAAGCCAATGTCACGGACTGGATTATGTCCCCCCCCAAAACTGTGTGTAGCAATTTGACTGTGCTATGATTCTTGATTCTGTGGGTTGTCCTCCATTTCATGATTTTCCTGTGCTGTAAACCCTAATCTCTGCTTGTGGCTAATAGCACAAGATTAGACTATGCTAAAGAGGGTTAGAGTGGGACTGTCATACCCTTACTAAAGTCACCTCCCCAATCCAATACTCAGAGTTTCCCTGGGGTGCAGCTTGCACCACACTTTATGTCACGAGACAAAAAGCAAGGGAAGAAGGCAGAGACTTGAGGACCTCATACCACTGAGCAAGCAGCACCAGAGCCATAGTGTGTGCTTCAGACCTGAGGTTCCTGAGACAAGATGCTCCCAGAGTAAAGGAAGACTGATGTAATACAAGAACCTTCCTTCCTGCAGAGCTTACAGAGAGAAAGCCTTCCCTTTGAGCCAGTGCCCTGATTTTGGGCTTGGAAGTAATCATTGGAAGGTGACAGACT
This sequence comes from Heterohyrax brucei, assembly GCA_028571685.1. Classification (NCBI taxonomy): domain Eukaryota; kingdom Metazoa; phylum Chordata; class Mammalia; order Hyracoidea; family Procaviidae; genus Heterohyrax; species Heterohyrax brucei. The sequence goes on along the minus strand of CM053140.1, from coordinate 160,269,319 downwards.
AAGTTTCTTTTTGTTAAAGCCATCCACTTGTGGTATTTCTGTTACAGCAGCCCTAGATGACCAAGGCAGCCAGCAATCTAAAAGTGCCCATGGGAACAGAGAATAAAAAATCTGAAAGAAAAATGTGCTGTCTCTATCCAAAGGACAAGGAAATATGCAGCTTAACATGATGAAAAACTTTTAGACAATGATTACTGTAATCTAATTAAACATCACAGAGAAAAGTTACACCACACTCAGCGTCATCAACAAAGGCTGAATAGGGATGCTAAATGTCTGCTCTCACCCTTCTTACTTTTGTTTTGACATAGAAACTTTAAAGTCAATTTTCCAATTTCCACAAGTTAACTTACTAGGTTTTTCTTGAGATTGATTAGGATTCTTTCTCTTTTTCTATGTTCCACTTTTTTATCACCATAAAATTGGCCATTCTTTATGATTCAACTTTGTATCCTGTGTTAGTGTAGTAATACTTCTATTTTAAATTTTTTGCTAGTTGCCCTCAAGTTTGCACTACATGTTGACAACTAATGTAAGTACACCTTCAAATAACTTTTTATACCAGATAGCAACTGGCTCTTTCAAGCCTAGCAGCAGTGGTTTTACACTTTATTTGAATAGTAGACTAACTAATCCCTTTGCAAGATTGTGGATCAGCAAATTAGCAGAGCTACAGAATCAGTGCCAGAAGGGTCATGTATAAAGAAACCCATTGCTCTGAACAGGTTTACTGGTGATATATTACCTTTTTTTTTTTTTTTTAACTTGTATTTACTCTATAACTTAATTCACTAGAAACCTCAGTTTTTGTGTTTCTAAGGAAATCCTTATTTCTTCTTCACCTTTGAAGTATAATTCTGCCGGATTCAAACTTCTCGGTAAATGGTTTCTATCTTTTAACACTAAACACCCCATTACTCTGTCTGCTTGGTAGCATGATTTCTGATAAGAAATCTGATGTAATTTTTATCCTTGTTCACTATATATATAAGGTACCTCCCCCTCCCAACCAATTTTAAGATTATCTTTTGTCTTTGGCTTTATGTAGTGAGTATCATGTGTCTAGGGTTGGGGGGTGCTATTTATCCTGTTTGTCATTCTCTTACATACCTGGATTTGTGGTTTTCCTCCCTCCCTCTCTCTCTCCCTTTACGTTCTCAGCCAGTATTATATCAGGTATTTCTTTTAAGGTATTCCCATTAAATACATGCTACTCCTTTTTAGTTGGACCAAAGTTCTTGGATTTTTTTTTTCTCTTTGTATTTCAATTTTTTAAGTTTGGATGGGCAGATCTTCAAGCTCATTGCTTCTTTTATTTCCTTTTATTTTCTTCCCATTGTCCTAAAGTTTACATTAAACTGTTCTATCAGTTCTCTCTTCCTTAGATGCATGCATTAAGCTATTTATCTCATCTATCACTTTCTTTAGAAACTCTGTTGGAATAGTGGATAAGTACTACCAGATGGGTGACAGTTCAAATCTACTAGGCACTCCTTGGAAACTCGGGGGCATTTCTGCTCTGTATCTAGTGTCGCTATGAGTCAGAACGGATTCAAAACCAATGGGTATAGGTATTATGTTATTTATCCTCCCACGTTTTTAGATCTAATATTTTTATTCTATTTTCTTTGATGTATTTCCATTGCTTTTGTTTTCTTGTATCACCTTGATTGATAACGCTTATTTCAGGCTTTTGGGTTGTTTTTCTGATACTTTTTCTTCAGATTGTGTAAGTATTTCAAGTGTTCTATTTGCTTTCTTTTGAGATAGCTGTATTCCTTAACATTTTAGTTACTTTGGCTTATAGTATCATATTCTTCTGCTTTTGGTTGTTTTGTCTGATATTGTGTGTTGAGCAAAGGCCAAAGACCAGACTTTTATCTATGCCACTTTCCAGTAAAATGAAGGAGGTTTTGAATGTGTTGAGCTTTAGGACAGAGAACTCCAGGCATCATCAAACCAGTTAGTTAACCTCATTTGCTGCTCTCCCACAAAACAACTCCTTGAGTCAGGATGATTTCACCTTTAAGCCTTAAACATAAGTGGAATTTGGAGGAGGCTGTCTCCCCAGGTAATAATACAAGACTTAAGGATTGTGAAGGTATGAGATCAAGAAACAAAAGCCTGATCCTGGTCATATCTAATATGTTTTAGTCAACTTGTCACCTCATTGGTGCTGTTTTGCTGACCTGGTGCTACCCTCATGAACACTTGTACCAGAAGTCTGGACTGTTTCCTCAAATTTCTCTTGTGACTAAGCAGACACTGATCATCTCTAGACAATGTGGGAGGGAAACAACTTAAAACTCAGTTTTTCCAAACCATTCTTTCATCCTGTCCTCTGTACTCCACTATGGGCTGCAGCTACTTACTTCCCTTGCCACATACATCCGTAATTTTAAGACAGCTTTTGACTTCCCTGATAACTTTCAAATTTTTTCTTAATGCCTAGAATGTATGTCACACTTCGCAGTTTAAGAAAACGTACAACTCATGGTGGTTGATCATCCTAGCAGGTTCCAGCAAGTGTTGTGTATATTACTTATAATCTTCTCAAAGAAACAGCTCTGCTGTATTTTATACTAATTTTTCACCTGTTTCGTTTGTTCTCTATTTTTCTTTATGAATCTTGCAAAAAGCCCATTTCCACTGCAGATCTTTCAAAAAGTCAATTTATTACATTAATTTTAAAAATGTGTATTTCATTCATTCATTCTTATTTCATTTTGTATATTGCTTTTCTCAACTTCAAGTTCAGTTTAACCGTTGCTTTTAATAGCCTTATAAAGATATGCTTACTTACTTTACATGTGAATTTGAAAGGTAATTATTATGAAAATCCTGGTGGCATAGTGGTCAAGTGCTATAGCTGCTTACCAAAAGGTGAGCAATTCAAATCTACCAGGTACTCCTCAGAAATTCTCTGGAGTATTTCTACTCTGTCCTATAGAGCTGCCATGACTTGGAATCGACCTGATGGCAGTTTTTGTTTGTTTACATAGCACTGATTCTGTGAAACTTACTGAACCTTCCTTGTAGCCTGACAGAAGGCTTTAGCCTCCCTGATACACTTCTTCTATAGTAACCCTATAGAACAGGATGGATCTGCTCCATAGTTTCTAAAGAGCCCCTGGTGCATTTCAACTGCTGACCAAAGGGTCAGCACTTAACCACTATGCCACCAGGTGGCGAAAGTGCTCCAATGCTAACTAAAGGCCAGCGGTTCGAACCCACTAACTGCACTGGGAGAAAGCTGTGGCTGTCTGCACCCTTAAAGATTACAGTCTTGGAAACTCTATGGGGTAGTTTACTCTGTCGTATAGAGTTGCTATGAGTTGGAACTGACTGGACTTGTTCTATGTAGCCTCAAAAAAAAAAAAAAAAAAAAAGAGCTAGTGAGTTACTTAATACCTTGGTCCTGTTCATTGTATTTAGAACTTAGTGCCCATACCTAGTTTTCGCTTTTAACTGTTAATTTCTCAGATGTATATGTTTAAAATCATTCTTTGCATTTTTCAACTTACTAATCTAGTGGGGATAAAATGGTTAACAGCTTTGCTCTTAATCAGCCAGGTATTGTCCTCTAGGGCAATTCTGCTATGTCCCACAGGATTGCTATGAACTGGAATTGATTTGACGGCAATGTCTTTTTTGTTTTTGCTTTCCCTTCTTTCAGTTGGAAATCTTGGTGATAGAGAGGTTAAGTGCTGCTGGCAGTTGAATTTACCAGATGTTCACTGGAAACTCTACAGGGCAGTTCTACTGTCTTTTAGGGTCACTATTAGTCTGAAATCAACGCAGTGGCAATCGGTTTTCCTTCAGTTGTTGCTTAATGTTGAGGTTGAACTGTAAAATAAGTTTTATTTTAATAAGGTTGTTGTTCCTTTTACCAGTTTATGATTTTCTTCAGGAAAGTCTGAGACAATTAAGTATTAATGATTAAGATTTAAGGAACTCTTTTATTTAATGGTTGAAAAACAAAGACAAAATCTGCAAAGGAAACTGAAAGTAGACAAAAAGGTAGGGGGAAAAAAAACAGGAAAGTGTATTGTCAGAGGAACCAAGAGAGAGGGAATAATTAACAGTACTTCCGAGTAGATTATTTTGAACGTGTGTGAGATAATCAACATCAACTGTAACAGATAGCTGCAATAGCGGTTTAATGAGTACAATGAATGCTGTGATGCCCCCTGAAATCTCTTTTCAGGAAATAAGGTCTTACTCCTCCAGTTTCTGAGAGAGCTGCCAACAGCTATGCCTCAGCCATTAGTGTCCTCAAGTAATTGCCTTGGCTAAACAGATTCTTCTTGCTACAAGGCATGCCCTTTTCCCTGAAAGAGCTTGCACTGAGTGAGGGATTGCCATGGGACATAACGGTTCTCCCCACTTAACCTGACTCAGTAAAACTTTGAAAAGTTCATCCTATTTTTAGAGCTCTGTATGATAAAGGCAGTCTCTTTTGCTGAAACTGCATATAACAGCCCAAATTCTCCTTTAGGTTCATTTGCTTCTATTCTTTCTCTAGGTACTAATCTTTAATAAAACTTGCTTCATACCAAAGCCCATCTTAAAAGTCTGCTTCACAGGGAACCCAATCTCTGACAATAAAGCAAATCACCGAGCCTTTCTTCTGTGGCACTTCTGGGTAGATTCAAACCATCAACCTTTAGATTACCAGCAGAACACAAAGAATGAAGGAATGAAGAGTGAGAGATTGGGACAAGCAAGAACTGGCATGGCTTCCAAGTACAGGACAATAGAGTATCACAGACAGGACAACCACAACAAAGACAGCACTGACGACTCCCCACCTTGCTCTCTTTAGGATGAGATATATTCGAGCATGTTCGTAAACTGAAGATAAACAGTAGTTACAGATACAGGAAGTTGTCTCTAACAAAGAGTGAACTGTAGTTGTGAAGTACAATTTTCTGTTAAATTTAACATGAGGTTAAGAATATCAGGTTCTTTGGTATAACCGTCTTAAGGACTTAGGAGAATGACATTCTTAAAAAATCAAAATAAGCCATAAATTGTCTACCTTATTCCAGTCTGCTAAATTTCAACAGAGTAAGACAGTTAACCCAAGGACTGACTATATCAGGTGAAACTGGATCTTTCAGACCACTTTTCCCACACCTTCCTTATATTCCCAACAAACTAAAATTTCTACTTCTTAAGTCTGAGAACATGTTTTGCAGATAAAGGATTTAACCGCAGGAATGAACATTTCTGAAAAGCTTTTTCTCTAGAGATTCAAATAAAGATGCCAACCTACACAGAAATTTATAATGGGAATTACACTCTTAGGGAGAGAACGAATTCATTATATGACAGTAAGTGATGGTTTTGACATGGCATAATTGTAGAGTTGGGGGCGGCAGTTAAGTTAGGTCTACAAGTAAAGCTTCAAAAAAAGAAAAGAAAAAGGAGAAACTTTCCAAGAACTAGCAACAACACAGCGCTGACTACAAGGCAGGCGTCTAAAATTTTCTCACACGAAAAAACCGTAGCGACTCCAGTGAAGACATACAGCGTCTACCAAAGAATCGCGGGGGAAAAAAAAAAACAGCTAACACTACAGACGAACACAAAGACAGAAAATTTACGACTGACCCCGGAAACATTTTCATTTGCGTAGATAGCCAGAGAATTTTCTCTTATGATTCGTCACTTGATCCGGAAAAAGAGATAGGAAATATCACTTGCGATTGGATTGTTTCACGAAGGCGGAGCTTTAGAGAGCCAGTCCCTTGGCAAACGGACGTGACGATCCCGGAAGCCACTGGCTAAGCTTTGCTCCGGCTGGCGGTCTCGGTGGGCGGAGTCGTCAGAAGTAGGTTGGCTGAGTCTTCACCCACTGACCCGGCCCATCTAGCTGACGCTATTAAAGCCACGCCTCCCACTCCTAGTCCGGGCGGCTGTAGAACGATTTCGCAGGCTCTGGGGGCGGAGACATCATACCGATTCTCCGGGGGATTACAGTAGCTCCGGTGCCGTCACCAGCCTTGCGTCTTCCGGTGTGTTGGGTGGCTGTGCAGCCTTCCTCTGAAGTCTGAGGATACGCCCTCTCGAAAACCAGCTGCCGCTACCGTTCCAGCATGTAATCCCTCTGAGTTGCTCCGGCACAACTCTAGTCCAACACTTTCACGCTCTGGTTTTCGCTCTCTTGAGGACTTCGTTCTTACACAACTCCCTTTTCTAGCTGTGCTGTCCCCTCCCACTCCCTCTAAAATGTCCAATAATCTACAGAGGGTCTTCCTGAAACCCGCAGAGGAAAATAAAGGCAACGCCTCGCATTGGTAAGTACCAGTTTCGAATCTCCCTCCACACGCTCGCCGCCGACCCGGTCTCGTAGCTGGATGTCGAGTCGGCCGTCGTTTCCTGTTGTTCCGCAGTTCAGATGAGTTTGAATCGGCTGGGTGAGCCACTCAAGCGGGAAGTGCTCGTCAGTTCGGCACTTTAAAGAGTCCTTTGAGCGCGTTCCTCTTGGAAACGTAAAAGCTACTGAGAGCCTGACGCTTTCAGCCTCTGCCGTGGCTCCGCAGGAATCCAGCGTCTCCAGTTGATAGGCCTACAGAGTAGATCTCCACGGGAGAGAGAAAACAACATGGCCGACGCTCCTGTGTGATCAAAGCCTTCTGGAAGATTCTCACGCACACATAGGAAAAAACATACAGCAGTCTGCGAGGATAAGCAAGTGCAGACACCATGGTTCTGGACCATAAGTGAAAACAGCCGTAATTTAATAGAGTTAGGAAGAAAGTAAGGATGTGTTTTTGTGTGATTATTAAGAATATATGAATTCAGAAATTGAAAAATTGCTTTAAAACAAGGAAGTAGGATTGTCTTATTTTAAAAAATTAGCTTATATGAAGAGAGAGGAAAGTGAAAATAGACAAATCATTTTTTAAAACTAGTGCTTTGGAATAGCATATTTTAAGCAAGTGTTGTTGATACGGTATTTCTAATTAGAAGTCTATGTAGAGGAGATATATAGTTGACAGAGTCCAGTATTTCTTAGAAAGACATACTTATTTGTGAATGTAGAAAATAGGTTATCAGTAATTTAGTAGTTTTTTAAAAGCTTGTATTAATCATACTAAGGAGAAGTGGAAACGATGTTAGCTTAAATAGAATATTTGGTAAATGGTGAGAAAAAGATAAGTTAATGAGTCTTCTGCAGAAGGCAAATATGAAGGGAATAGTATGAAAATTAAGATGCAGAATTCGTGAAAGAGGATTTGTATTTGAAGAAAATTCAAGTACCTGGGTTTAATCCTGTGGTTTTACCAGTTATATTAGTGAGTCCGTGAGTGTAGTGTTTAACCTGTCTCAGTTCCTAGTCCGTAAATAATGGCACCACATTATTTTAAGGATTGAAGGTGACTGTATGTAAAGTATTTAGAATAGGAAAACAGTAGAACACTGTGCTGTTATTAGAACTTTTGTACAAATTTTAATGCAGTAAGTAGAGGTCTTTTAATTACATATAGGTTACAAAACCTAATTGTAATAAATACATAAGTAATTGTGATTCTTTAGAAGCATGAACGATATTGTAAAGGGAAACGATTAGTAACAGTGATGCCCGAAGGAATGCTTGAGGAGCCCTCGTGGTGTAATGGTTAAGCCCTCAGCTGCTGACCCGAAAGGCTGGTGGTTGGAATCCAGGCAGTGGCCCTTTGGGGGAAAAAAACCTAGAGATCTTACTTAAATATGAATATATGTAAAATCTCACTGGGTAGTTCTGCTTTGTAACATGGGGTAGTTTTCACTCAGAATTGTCTCCACAGCACCTGGCAGCGAGTTTTGGGTGGCACAGAGAGTTAAGTGCTGCACTACCAAACTACACCGTAAGAGGCACCTCCAGTTTTTAGGCCCAGTGATCAACTTCTGAAAGGTCACACCTTGCAAACCCTGTGGTGCAGTTATACTTTGCACCCATGGGGTTGCTGTGGGTCAGAATTGACTGTGGCAAGTGACAACAAACAACAGTGGTGAGCTAAAACAATACTGAAGAACCACCAAAAAGAACCATTGACTATCGCATCGTAGAAAGTTTGGATTCTTTTGTTCGTTTATTTTGTGGGAGAGGTTGGAAGTAGGAGGCAGAAGTAGTGTTCTGTACAGATATGCAGAAATAGAATTACTTTTTAATGATTGTTTATTTTCTCTACCTTGTTTTAATACTGGCTACTTAATTAAATTAATTTACCTTAGTTGTACATCTTTACAGTATGTTCTTTTTCTATATCAGAAATAAGGTAAAGAGTAAAAACTTCGTATTTTTATATTGCTTTTAGTCTTGTGTACACTATCCTTTGACTGTATTGGGGATTTTAAAAAGCATTACAATTCATTGTTTGGTTACATTTGTAAGTGTTGTGGTTCATTAAGTCATTGATTTATGCATTATGGTTTTCGTAATCTTTTAAATTGTGTTTATTGTTCATTTCTATCTTCAAATCACTGAGGTTTTAGATCGCCTATTTAAGAAATTTATGCTATTATTTTTCTGAAGATATTGGACATTTACAGTGGTTACTGAGTACATACTTGGATTTCATCTTATTTGTAACAATCTACATGGTATCCAAATACAATTTTGTAAATAGTATGGTTAATGTTAGCTGTTCATTTATTGGAAACTTAGTTTTTTTCCCATACTTTTCAAGTATTTTTGATGACATGAAGTCACTTATTTTTGTCATAAACTTAAAAATGACTCTAAAAATAACTATAGATACTTGATTGTCTTGAGTTACTTTTTTACGTTGGTAAAAAAATGTTCAGAACTGTTAAAAATATTGATTGTTTAAAGTGTCTCTAATTCATCAGGACATAAAATGTGAAACCTGAATTTAATCTTATAGCACAAGGGACAAACCTGGAAGATACTTGTGACAGTATACATTTAGTGTATCTGAATTTTGACTTCATTAAATAGCAAAACAGCAGTTATAATGGTATAATGGAAAAAATATGAGCTTTGGAGTTACAGAGCTCTGAATTCATATTTTAGTTCCACCACTTATTAGTGGTGCAATTCAGAAATTCAGTTAAAAAGCATTCATTGAATGCCTGCTGTGTGATCGATTGATAGCTAGGGGGCTGCACTAAAGAATGGGACATGATAACAGTTAAAAATGAATGCAACGGTCTGGCCAGGCAGTGTGAATTGGTAAGTAAAGCACAGAGGTATAAAATGGTATGATTTATTATTAGCAGTTTGATTTCGAACTACCCAAACCAGAAACCCATTGCTATCAAGTCAATTACGACTCATAGTAACTGCCCTGTGGAGTTTCTGAGGAGCACTTGGTGGATTCGAACTGCCAACCTAGCAGAATGGATAGATAGCTCTTGAAGATTTGATTTGTCATAGTAGAGAAATTATTGTTTTGTGCCTTTGATTCTGACTTACAGTGATCTTATAGGATAAAGTAGAAGTGTCCTATGGGATTTCCAAGGCTATAAATCTTTGCTGAAGATGACTACTACATCTCTCAGGGAGCTTCTGGAGGATTTGAATTGCTGATCTTTCAGCTAGCAGCTGAACACTTAACCACTGTGCCACCAGGGCTTCTTGTTAAAGAAATTAGATTTCATCTGTTGGAGTTCTGGGGATTTTGAGAAAAGGGCTGACATAGGTAGATATACGTTATAGGTAACTGATGAGAGTGTGGGTAGGGATGGGGGAGGGGAGGCCTGGCACAAAAGACGCTATTTCGTTGTCCTTTCAAAGATTCTGAGGGCTTGAAGTAGCTGATAGAGGGTAAGCATTGGATTTACAAATGTGGGTGGGAAAAGAGGTTGACCTTGTTAGTGAATTGGCACTGAAAGATGAGAAACAGAAGTGTATCAATTATGATGTCAGTTTTCTTGGTAGATATGGGTAAATTAACTGAGATGGGACACAGTGATAAAGCAGTTAGGGAAACAGTTTGAATCTGAAACTCAGTGAGGTCGGAACTGAAAATGGAAATTTAGGAGTTACCAGCTGCTTGTGTGCCACAGAGTTGATTCCAACTTATAGCAACTCTGTAGGACACAGTAAAACTGCTCCCGTAGGGTTTCCTAGGCTGTAAATCTTTACAGGAGGTGATGGTCTTTTCTCCCACAGAGTGGTGGTGCAAACCACCAACTTTTTAGTTAGCTCCAGAGTGATGGGTTCAAACCACTGACCTTCCAGTTAGTAGCTGAGTGTGTGAACATTGTACCATCAGAGCACTGTTCCCTTTTGTATCTGTGAATCCAGAGGTACTGTATTAAAAATTTTTGATAATGCATCCTACAATAATAAGAATTAGAATATCATGGAATGACAGTTGGTTTCTGTCCTCAACCATTCATTCTGAAATGGAGAGCTAAAACTGTGCTTAGATGGGGACCTGATGTGGTTAGAAAGATAGTGCTTCATTGTCAGTTTAGTTTGTATTCAGTTAAATGCAGTAGAAGTTCTGTTACTTTTATTTTTGTGATTTATATCAATTTGTGTTTCATGGGTGTGTACATAAGAAAGAGACACCCTATCCCATGTGTGTCAGAGTAGAACTGTGTCGCGTTGAGTTTTCAGTAGATGATTATTTGGAAATAGATTGTCAGGCCTTTCTCCCAAGGCACTGCTGGGTAGATTGAACCTTCCCCTTTCATTTAGCAGCCCAGTGTAGCAACCCTTTGCACTACCCAGGGTTCAAAAATCTTAAGTTTTCCAAATAAATAAACTACTAAATGGGAAGAATTAGAGGAAGCCCATCTTGCTAATATATTCTTCTTTTTTCTTTTAAGTTTTAAACAGCATTGTTTTTCTGATGTAGTTTCTTTGTTCAAACATCAGCTGGTTTAAAGTAATTAACATGTTGATGCTTTTTCTCATAAAATGACCAAACCAGAGCATGGACTACAGAATCTAGTTCTGACATTAACTAGATGGATATGCTCTTTAAGAAAATAGAATCTTCCTTACTTAATCTCTAAAATAGAAAGTCTTTCTGGTTTTGAAAACAGTGTATATTGATTGAAAAAGTATAATGTTACCTTCATTTATCACCTCTTCCTAAGCTTTCCGACTTGATGGCACTTGGATGGCTAAGCTTTCAACATTTCAGTTTAATTTCTAGAGCTCGTTCCATTCTGTCGCTAAAAGTCAGTTTTGTTTTGTTTTTTTAATATGTATATACATGGTAGGATTCAAGACAGCTAGCATTTGTTTAGTGTCTGCAATGTGCCAGTCGCTCCATTAAGTACAGAGGACATACGAATAGGGTAGCATACCTTAAGAAACTCGTGCTCTGGTCCCCAAATCAAACCCACTGCCATCAAGTTGATTTCAGCTCATAATGACCCTGTAAGACAGAAACTGCTCCTTAGAGTTTTTGAGGAGCATCTAGTGGATTTGAGCTGCTAACCTTTTTGTTAGCGGACGTGGCACTTAACCAGTATGCCACCATGGTGTGGTAGATTATGTGAGTGCCTGCTGATAACACTGACATGAAATAAACTGTATTTTTCTTCTCTTCTTAGAGGAGAAATCAAAAAAGAGACAAGGTGAAAATCTAATAATGGGATTTGAGAATAGTTTGTGAAATATATGTAAACTTTTTGTTTGGTAAAGGAGAAATACGGAGACAAAGGCAGCTGAGTGTAACAGACAGTTCAGTGCCCAGCCACTAGCTAGAAGATTGGCAGTTCTAACCCATTCAGAAGGAACTCAGAAGACAAGTGAGGCAGTCTGCTTGCAAAAGGGCATAGCCTCGAAAACCTTATGGATTAGTTCTACTCTGCAAATATAGGGCCATTATGAGTTGGAATCAACTTGATGGCAGCCAGCGGCAACAACAATAATGAAGTATGCTAAGTTTCAGAAGTATGTATCATTTGTTTAAATATTCCAGTTAAAATGTTATCAAAGATTTCATGAGTGTGCTTGCAGCTGAACAAATAATTATAAAGGCATAAGCTCTTCTGTCTTGGAGCTGTTCATCTTTTACTGACAGATGAAGTGTATAAATAACTAAATGAACCTTAGGAAGGAAAAGAGAAACATAAGTGTGTGCAGTGGAAACTAGGATAGGGAAGAGTTTCAAGATGGAGGGGTGATTAGCTAGCAGTTTCATTTGTAGCAGAGAACACCTAGGGGATGAGATAAAGACAGATTGTGGGGACGTGTCTGGTAATCTTTGAAATGAGGTTTTAGTAGAATAGTAGGAGAGGAGATAGACTGCTGAAGAGAATGGACTTAAAACCTTCTGGCCTGTCGGTCCGTAATCTTTTATTCTTACCACTATCTGCCAGCTTCCTGTCTCTGAAAACTTGGCATCTGCCTCTCAGTCTTCTTTCCAATCCTACTTCAAAACTATATAGATAACCCAGTTGTCACCTGGTATTTAAGTACAGACATCTTTTTCTCCAGTAATTTTATTCTACATTCTATCTCAGCCATGAGCACTTGGACCTTGTAGCTGTTACGAGTCATTTCTGACACATACAGACCCTGCATACATCAGAACAAAATGCTGCCCAGTCCTGTGCTGTCCTCACAATTGATAAGTTTGAGCCCATTATTGCATCTACTATGTCAGTCCATCTTGTTGAGAGTCTTACTCTTTTTTTCTGATCCTCTACCAAGTATGATGTCCTTCTATAGGGACTCATCTCTCCTGGTAACATGTCCAAAGTACTTGAGACAAATTCTTGCTGTCTTTGCTTCTGAGGAGGCTTGTGACTGTACTTCTTCCAAAAAGCACTGGTCTTATAGCCAAAAAGCCACTGCTGTGAGTCAGTACTGACTTACAGTGACCCTATCGGTCAGAGTAGAACTGCCCTATGGAGTTTCCAAGGGGTGCCTCTTGGATTAGAAATACTGACCTTTTGCTTCACAGATGTAGCACTTAACCACTGTGCCACCAGCACTTGTATTCTTTTGGAAGTCTGTGATATGCTCAGCATTTGTCACCAACACTATAAAGGCATCAGTTTTTCAGTCTCCCGTAGTCATTCTGTCTGGCTTTCTCATGCATATAAGGTGAATGAAAATACCATGGCTTGGATCATGTGTACCTTAATACTTATGGTGATAATACTTTTTACCACTTTAAAGGGGTCTTTTGCAGCCGATTTACCCAGTGCAATATGTCATTTGATTTCTTGACAGCTCCTTTCATGGATATTGATTGTGCATCTAAGTAAAATGAAATGCTGGACAACTTCAGTCTTCTGTTTATCGTAATATTGCTTAATGGTCCAGTTATGAGGATTTTTGTTTTCTCTGTGTTGAGGTGTAATCTGTACTGAAGGCTCTAGTCTCTGATCTTCATTGTTAAGTGCTTCAAGTCATCTTTACTTTCAACAAGCAAGGTTGTATCATCTGCGTATTGTAGGTTGTTAATGAGTCTCCCTCCAACCCTGATGCCATGTTCTTCTTCGTATATTTTTAGTCTAGTTTCTCAGTTTAGAGATTGAATAAGTATGATGAAGGGATACAACCCTGATGTACCCGTTTCCGGATTTTAAACCTTTGCAGTCATTTTGTTCGAAAATGGCCTTTTAGTGTACATACAGGTTCTGCATGAGCACAATTACCGTATTTTTATGCAAGTAACGTGTGCTTTCTATGTTTGCTTGCCAGCCTCTCTCGCCCCAAGATATTTTCATAAGCACCACTATGCTAATTTTTTACATGTTGCTGTAAAAACCTTCTCATGGCATGCTTATAAAAATAACTTGAGAGGGTTAGTAGCGGTTGACAGACAAATACACAAGACACTTGTTATTTGTGTAAAAATGTGGTAAGTGCAGGGACAGATCATCTAGTAAGTAAGGTAAACACATGCTTAGGACATCAGTAAAAGAGGGGCACCAGTTCTGCAAAGCAAAGTCCTATAGATACCAGACAGACAGGACACAAGGAAAAGCCACTGCTGAAATGGAAGGGAGCTGGCAGGACAGTGAGTAAAAACTGATACCATTTTGTAAATTTTGTGTATAACAGTTACAGTGTCTTTGTTTTGGACTGGTGGACTGTAACCCCATATTCAGCCCTGTCTCATCAACCTCCTAAGAATATGCTAGTGACACTACAGTCATACAACTTGTGACTTACCCTGATCGTTACCAAAGTAACCAGAAGACTTCTTCATATTGAGCATAATTCTGTGTTTGTGTCACACTCATTATGATCACTCTCATCCCTATCAAGTATCAACGCTAGTCCAATGAATTGTGAAGATGCAGCATCAGGGGACAGAAAATGAGTGTACAAGTTGTTTAAGTGATATTTCAAGATGAAAAACAGTCGTGGAGATCTGTGAAGGACAATATTGTACTACAAACATAATATTTCAAATTGCTTTGTAAGTGCTGTTTACTTTGAGTATCTCAGTCCTCAAGAATAGAATTACATGCTCCAAATCAATTTTTACATAAAACATTTTGTGTTAACATCGAAATTCAAATATGTATTTTATAAATCTTGTGTGTTTTAAAATTTTCAGTTACTCAGATTTATTTGCTGCTGTAGGACCAAATTTAAAAACTGACATTTTATATCCAGGTAACATGAAACATCAACAACTAAATGAAGTGCAAAAGTAAAAGTTTGCAGAAGACAAAAAGAAAAGGGTATGTGAATTCTCAAAGACAATTTCAACATTAACTTCCCTTTTAAAACAGTGACTCAGAAGTGACTTCTTCCAATTGAAAGCTCAAGTTTTAATGGGTGTAAATTATTGTGCTAGTACCGCTAGTGGTGAAATTACTAATGGCAATAAAATACAAATACAACAGTTTGTTCCAAATTCTGCTTCCATTTCTTGCTCTAGTAAAAATAAAGCTGTAGAAAGTGATACTTTTCAAATCAAATTATTGCATCTGCAGACTCCACAAATAACATGAATACAAATTTTACTTTGTGGAATAGTGTTTCTTCTGGCCAGCCAAGCCAAGTGCCGTCGAGTTGGATCCGTGTTTCTTCTGAGAGATGTAAATTAACTGGATTGAAAGAGGGACAAGCAGTTGTGAACATCACGGTGAAACATTGAAAATTCATGTGAAAAACTTCTGAATGGTAAACAGACAAGCTTCTATAGTCAGAATATTTGTCTAGGGTGTAAAGCTAATGGTGAAAAAAGAGGGAGTGACTACTATATTCTCCATCAGTTGGCTCTATATATTTTGTTTTGCAAATTATTCAGTCCCACATCAATTAATTCTTTATTTGCTGGACATAGTAATTGGTGCAACTCGAATATAATTGGTAAACATGAAAACAATTTAATTCATAGACATCATCTATTGTATTTAAACTAAAGATGCCATTTTGGTTTAATCCGTAAGCTTAGAACGCAACTTAATGAAGAAAATAAGTATTTGAAAGACATTTTGGAACGCGTTGTACAGTCATAACAAACGCTGAACGTGGACTGTCCAAGAAGTAAATGAAGTGTTTGGGTGCTCACAAAATGGAAATTCGCGGTGTTTACTTCAAGTTTTTGCGCAGTTTGATTCATTTTTAGCAGGTACCATCTCACAATAGGGTGTTCCTGGAAAGGGCAACCCATCACGTGTGTTTAAAACAGCATATTAATAATTAATATACTTAATAAGTGATAAAGTTTGATCACCTCTTTTCAGTGGCATAAATGTAGCTTGATATTTCAGTTTGTAGATTACGCTCGACATTTCTCATACAAATCTGCTAAGTACTGTGTTAAGAGCGACATCTCTCATAGATGGAAAACTCATTGAGAGGTTTATCACATTCACCAGCTTAAAAAAGACATATTGGTAAAGAAATTGCAAATCAGGTACCTCACTATTTATGCAGAGTCTGCAAAATTACTTTTTCTGAGTACAGAGACTAGTCCTATGACAATGCTGCTGGTATGTCAGGGCATCATAAGTGCATGCAACAGAAAAGGGTAGTGAGTACATCATTGTTATGCCATGTACTACACATTGACTCAGTCTTGTAGAATGTGGCCCGGTACATTGTTTTCTGGGAGCAGTTAATTTTTTTCTACGGTTCAGTTACTCTGCATTGTTTTGCCACCTCTGCTCACCTATGGATGGTGCTTAAAACACATTTAGGCAATGATCAAGTATTAAAATGTCTAATACACATTGGGAAATGCATGTTGCGGCAACAACTGTCGGTCTGGAATCATACAGTCTAGGCACAAGAAGGAAATACCAAAAGAGAAGCTGAAAACGTCACCAGGAAAGCCTGGAATGTGTGATTATATGGAATAATACAACTGTGGGCATTCTGTCAAATACATCAAGCTTTCCAAGATTCAGAAATAGATTTAAAGACATATACAGATTTCTACCAATCATTAATAGGGTATTTACGTAATTTAGAAGAAGATTTTGAAAATTCTGGAATCATACTGCCAGATACTGATTATCAAGCAGTTCGGTGTCACACAAACATTAGAAACAACTAAATGATGAAAGTGCTGCAGAAATATTAAGTGCCAGAGATCAGTTTCATGTAACCACGTAGTGCAGCATCATTGACATGCTTCAATTCCGCATATAAGGAAGGGCAAGAGTGTATGAAGTTCTTTAAAACATATTTCTTCTTAAACACTGGATATACCTGATGAAGCATGCATGAACATCCAAGAGGACATCTTAATGACTTAAATACAAACTTCTGCAGAGAAGTGCAACAATTTCATTGTTTCATGAGAACTAAGTTTACAAATTTAGGGAAGACAAATTTTATTCATGTAGACATAATAGAAAATACAGTGTTTATTTTCCAGTGTTGAAATTATATGTATTCCTAGCTTTAATGATCACAAACGGCACAACACAATGCCTGTTTTGATCTGTAAAGAGATTCACAAAGTTGAGTGTACAACAGTGATTCAAGCAAGACTTGTTTCAGTATCCTGTTATGGATGAAGATACTGTTCAGCAACTTAATTGTAATGCAGTCATTGAAGAACTGGTAAAAGCAAAGAAACGTCTCTAATTAATAACATGTTGGAGATGAGGGATTCGTCTAAAAATACAGTAGTTTGTTATACTGCTTGTTTTCTGATCATTAAGTTTTATGACATCTTTTCATTTATAGTTATAGTATTTACCCTAAACAAGGATCAGAAGTATGGGCCATCTAAAGCAAAACTGGTGAAAGTAGTTCTTTGATTTTGGAGATTGGAATTTTACATTAATTGTCGAAACAAGTTCTCTGTTTATTTTCTTTGTTGTAAAATGTGTGGAATACTCTTTTTGTAGAGAGTGTAGTATAGTATATAATAAAAATCTTAATACCTATTGATAATTTCATAATCCAGTTCATCTCATTCCACTAAGATGACATACACCACTTTTTCATTTAGTCACTAATAATAGACCAAACCATAACTGTCAGGTCAGTTCTGATTCATAGTAACCCTATAGGGCAGAATAGAACTTCCCCATCAGATTTCCAGGGAGCAGCTAATAGATCCTAACTGCTGACCTTTGGTTAGCAGCTAAACTCTTAATGACTGTGCCACAAAAAATAAGTTACATCATGGATAGCTAAGGCACGCATATAAATATACATCTCTCTCTTGGTATATATATACATGTATGTATGTATGTACATATGTGTGTGTACACACACCCATACACACACACGAGTTCTGCCAATTTAAGTTTGAAAACTCATCCTAGAAGAAGTGCTGTATACCTAATTGCTGAATATCACTATGGTCACCTTCAAGGTACTCCACTTGGGAACCTATATACCAATGCCAGCACCTATTCTACCCTTCAAAGAAATTTTGGAACTGTTTCTCTGGAGTGGCCATTAAAGCTGTTGTGGTATTACACTTGATGTCCTAAATGTAATCAAAATGCCTTCCTTTCAATATTTCCTGTATCTCTGGGTAAAGAAAAAAGTCATTGGGGCTCAGTAGGGAGGATGTTCTAACACAGTTATTTGTTTACTGGCTAAAAACTCCCTCACAGACAGCTACACAGTTCAGTTTGTAAACTTGCCACCATGTATAATGGACATTCCAGAAAGAGTTCTGAAACTGCTTTGAAGGGTGGGGTGGGTGCTGGCATTGGTGCATAGCTTCCCAAGGGGTGTGCTTTGAAGGTGACTGTAGTGGTATTCAGCAGTGAGGCATGTAGCAGTTAGAATAGTGCAGTCTGTGGGCTTTGTAGGGCCTCATATATCTTAACCCCATTCAAATGAATGAAAAAAGCAGAGAAGGGTCACCACAGATTATTAGAGCTTAGGGGTCTCACATACCTTAATCTAGCCCTGGATAAGTGTTCTGGAATTGCCATTCTTTGCAGTGTAATTCATGATTTATTTTGATGCATACAGTCAAAAGCCTTTTGTATAGGCAATAAAACGCAGATAATCATCTTTCTGGTATTCCCTGCTTTTAGCCAAGATCCATCTGACATCAGCAATGATAACTCTCATTCCTTGCCATCTTCTGAATCTGGCTTGCATTTTTGACTGTTCCCTGTCAGTGGGCTGCTGCAGCCATTTTTGAATTATCTTCAGCATACCTTGACTTGGATGCAATACTAATGATGCTGTTTGATAATTTCTGCATTCTGTTGAATTACCTTTCTTTGAAATGGGCACAAATACCGATCTCTTCCAGTTGATTGGCCAGGTAACTCTTCCAAATAATCTCGCCGTAGTCTCTTGAGCAACTCCAGTGCTAAACACTAACTTTTTGAAATATCTTGATTGGTATTCTGTCAATTTGTGGAGCCTTGTTTGTTTTGCTAGTGTCTTCAGTGCATCTTGGACTTCTTTCAATACCATAATTTCTTGACCATAGGCCACCTCCTGAAAGGAATGACCATTGACTAGTTCTTTTTGATAGAGTAATTCTGTGTATTCCTTCCGTCTTCTTTTGATGCTTCTTGTATTGTTCAGCATCATAATACTTTGTCTTCTTGAGCTGCCCCTCAATATCTTCTGTTCAGCTCTGCTACCTGGTCATTTCTTAATTTCAGTTTAGCAGCTTGACATTCACAAACAAGTTTCAGAGTCTCTTCTGACATCCATTTTGGTCTTTTCTTTTTTCCCTGTCTTTTTAACGACCTTTTTCTTTCTTCACATGTGTGATATCCTTGATGTCATTTCACACAACTCATCTGCTCTTTGATCATTAGTAGTCACTGCTTCAGATCTGTCTTGAGATGGTGTCTCAGTTCACGTGGGGTATGTTCAAGGTCTTACTTTGATTCTCATGGACTTGTTTTAATTTTCTTCAGCTTCAACTTGAATATAAATAATTAGTGATTGGTTCCACAGTTGGCCCTGTCATTGTTCTGACTGCTTTCCCATCTTTTTCCAGTGATACAGTCTGTTTGATTCCTATATGTTCTGCCTGGCAGCACCCACTTGTAAAGTTGCCATTTCTGTTGTTGAAAAAGATAATTTCCAATGAATAAGTGTTTGGTCTTGGAAAATTCTGTCATCTGATTTCCGACTTTGTTTCTACTATCAAGACTATATTTTCCAGTTACTGACATTTGTTTCCAACTTCCACGTTTCAGTCACTATTAATTATCAGTGCATCTTGACTGCATGTATGGTCAGTTTCTGCAGAAGTTGATAGAAACCATCAGTTTCTTCATTTTTGACTGTAGTGGTTGGTGTGTGAATTTGAATAATAGTCATATTATCTGTTCTTCCTTGTAGGCATATAGTCTATCAATGACAGCATTATATTTCAAGATTTTGAGTTTTTCATTGTACTTTAGATGAAGGTTTATAGAGCAGTGAAGTTTCTTGTTTAAAAAGTACACATACTGTTTTGTGACATTGGTTGTGAACACCGTAACATGTTAGCACTCTCCCCTTCTTGGCATTGGGTCACTTATCACTAGCTTTCTTGTTCCTTTCTTGCATCAAAACCTAAATTCCTTTGTTCCTCTTTGGTTTTTGTTTCAACCTTCTCAAGCCACCTAGACTGTGGATGAACTCGACTATCTGTTCTTTCTTTGCCGGTACCTAGTAAGACCGAATTTCACAAGAGCAGAGATTGATAGCACTATAAATACACAATTACTGCCTGTTTCTTTTGACCATTCTACTTCTCTCGACCATTAGCACAGCCTTGCAAACCCATTATTTTCTGTGGCCAATTTTTTCACAAAGACTGTCTAATATTTTCTTGGTTCTCCTCAGATGGCGCTGTTATTTTTTATCTTAGTAGATGACATCATGTCCATTTTAGCAGAAAACAAAACCCATTGTATCAAAATTTGAAGTAACCTTCTGACACCAAATCTATACAGTTACCTGTGAATGTACCCATCCTCTCCAGTTCTAATGGAAGGTTGTGTTTTGCCAGCTGTCTTTAAAGTACATTCCTTCCACCTATCTAGAAGTCCATAGTCAATGGCCGTGGAACCAGGAGTCAGGAAATCAAATGATATATTGCGTCGGGCAACTTTCTGAAAGACCTCTTTAAAGTGTCGAAAAGCAAGTACGTCACTTTGAAAGACTCAAGTGTCCTGACCTCAAATTGCGTCATGTTCATGAGAAAGCTGGGCAGTACATTTGGAAGATCAAAAAATAATTAATACCTGTGAATTGTGTTGGTGAACATTGATGAATATATTGTGGATTGCCTGCCAGAAGAAAGACTAAGTCTGTCTTGGAAGAAGTACAGCTGGAGTGCTCCTTGAAAGGGACAATAATGGGATTTCGTGTCTTGTAAGTTTAGGCATGTCATCAGGAGGGATCAGTCCGTCTAGAAGGTAGAAAGTCTGCAAAAAATAGGAAGACTCTTGATGAGATAGGTTGACAGAATGGCTGCAACAGTGGGCTCAAACACAGCAGTAACTGTGAGGATGGCACTGGATTGGGCAGTATTTTGTTCGGTTGTACATAGGTCACTTCTAGTCAGAACCAGCTCAAGGACACATGATTACATCATCTTCTAGAGCCCATTTTCCTTTCTCTTTTTCAGACCTTACAGAATTGACTAGCCCTCTTTTATTATCAGTCTCCATCTTGTGTAGTTAACATTAGCATTTATTTATAATGTGGTTCAGCTAACCTTAAAGAGAAAAAAAAGATCCTTTCTTTCTTAGACTGCATTTCCTCCTACAACTCCTTGCTGTGTTAGTATTCTTCTTCCTCTTTATGGTGAAATTAATAAGTGAATTATTAGTATATAATAAGAATTGAAATGTTTTAGGCTGGGAGGTGAGTGAAGAGCAGTTTTAGTGTGCTATATGAAATAAACGAGAAAAGATATGGCTGAAGTAAAGAAGACTGTATACAAAGCTATTGTAGTACTCCAAGCCAGAGTATGTTTACTTGGAAAAAAGTGGTGACAGTTTATCTAGAAAGAATTTGATAGGTCAAGGGAAGTCTAGCAGATAATAGCAATAGAATTTTGTGACGGATTGATATATACAGGACAAGAAAACAGGAATTAACCTGCTTTAGCTTAGACTTGTAAGTTAGATGGTCATGCCATTTATTTACCAAAGAAACAAATAGTGGAGGTAAAGGGGTGGGGCAGGGGAGCAGAGATCTTCTGGTCAGTTGAGTTTTAGGTATCTTGAGATTCTGAATGGAAATATCAGGAGGAAAGGTGGGTTCATGAGTCTGAATCTCAAAGGAGGTACATGTGTAAACACTGGAGTTGTGGACACATAGGTGGTAATTGAAATGATGCTAATAAACTGGGGAAAGAATACAAAGTAGGAAGAGAAGAGTTTGGCCCAAGCTTTGATGAACTCCAGTATCTGAAGACTGATTTCAAATAGGATGAGTTAGCAAAAAGAACTGAGGAATCATTAGAGATACAGAAGAATGTTGCATCTTGGAAGCTTTGGGAAGCGAATATTTTGAGAAGCTAGCATTTTACATTCATGCAGATATGTAACTTAAGTCATTTAGTTGTAATTGCCTACTTACATGTTCATGTGTCCACTAGTTGTTTTAGGCATTGTGGGCTGATCTCGTTTGGGAGACCGCACACTTTTTCTGTAAAGGACGAGATAGTAAATATTTTCGGCTTTGTGTGTCATCTAATCTCTTTTGCAGCTACTCAGCTCTGTCATTGTAGCATGAAAGCAGCCATAGGTAATATGCAAAAAATGAGTTTGTGTTCCAATAAAACTCTACTTATGAAAAATAAAATTTTAATTTCCTATAATTTGCATGTGACAAAATATTTGTTTTTTTCCCTACTAATTCAAATACAAGAACCATTCTGAACTAGTGGGTTGCACACACAAAAAAAAGACAGCAAGCAAGGTTAGATCTACAGACTATAATTCACTTTTCCCAAACTGAGCCTGGTGCCCGACCATAGTTCAATAGTTTTGTTTAATGAGTTAATGCTAAGTTCTGACAGTACACAGAATGCTCCTTAGAAGCA
The DNA here is from genome assembly GCA_028571685.1 of Heterohyrax brucei. NCBI lineage: Eukaryota > Metazoa > Chordata > Mammalia > Hyracoidea > Procaviidae > Heterohyrax > Heterohyrax brucei. Next base: position 160,246,940 of record CM053140.1, on the reverse strand, counting down.
AGGATGGCAAGACTGCATTTCACATACTTTGGACATGTCAGGAGGGATCAGTCCCTGGAGAAGGACATTTTGCTTGGTAGAGGGTCAGTTAAAAAGGGGAAGACCCTTAATGAAGTGGATTGACAACAGTGGCTGCAGTGGTGGGCTCAAGCATAGCTACAGTTGGGAGGATTTGACAGGGAACCAAGTAATGTTTCATATGGTTGTGTGGGGGGTCCTTTTGAGTCAGAACCAACTCAGTAGTATCTAACAGGAAGTTCTGACCCCAGTTCTTATGTGCTCTTTTGGTGGTGGAGGTGTACTAAAGGTGGATTTTTACTTTCCAAGCCCTAAGAGCAAGATTCATTCTTCTCTTTAGAGATCAACCCTTAATCTTACAAGTCAATATGACATTTTAAAGCACCACCAGGTGGTCACAAGATTGATTTAAATCTTTTTTGTCAATATAATAATCAGTTTGCGGAAGGGTAAAACTAAGTTACGGTATTTCGTGGGATGCATGGAATTTTTAGCATTGATTTTTATTAATTCCTGAAGGTTTTAAGTATTAAAACATACTTTTATGCCATGAGTTGGTCGCCATGAGTCAGATCCGACTCGACGGCACTGGGTTTGACTTGGCTTTATGCACTTGAGAATGCTGTTTTCGGGGGTTTCTGTTGTATTTTTGCACTTGAATTTTTTTGTCTTCACTTGATTTTACTAATATAAGACCATCACTGGGCCTGTAAGCCTATGGACTGTACACTGGAGTTACTCAGAGATACACACTAAAGGAGATGAACAGGTGTAACATTAATTATAAAGGAAGGGCAGGGTCGTTAAGATGGTCTAAGGATGTATCAGTTGGAATATATCATGCTGAGAACTGAGCCCTGTGAAGAGTTGTGTACAGGAAGAGCATCTAGTTAGATAGCATTTGTAATGGCTCCGGGTCCCATGAGACCTTGGTATTTTCCAAGAATTTAAAGGAGTTTCAGCATATAACTTGAAATGTCGGCATTCAAGTAATTGCCAAATAATTGATAGTAAAAACAGGTATTAGTATATACTGGTTTTTCTTAAAAGCAGACACTTTGTACTAAGAAGTGGTTTGTAAGTATGAAGATGAAAATCAGCTAGGTAGATATTCTTTAACTTCCAGCCTCTTCTACATTCATTGCAATTCAACCATTCACCTGAATTGTGGTGCTTTTATGTGTATGGATTGATACACAGTTGGAGTTAATACAAGTAATTGCCACATGAGCAGCAGACCTCACATGTGCTGAAACATTTAATAATGAAAAAAGAAATTGATTCTTACGTGAGTAACTTCAGCCTACAGTACAAAAGTGTGAGGCACCAACTATCATATAAGAGATACCTTAAGCTAAGAATGGCTTGGCTAAGATACCTTAAGCTAAAGAATGGCTTGGCAGTGTAATCTGTAAATTGTTATATGTAGGAAGAAGACAACAGATTAGGGACAAAGAAAAGGAGAGAAATAAGTATAAATCTGTTGCTATCTGGAAACCTCGGTGGTGTCATGGTTAAGAGCTACAGCTGCAAACCAAAAGGTCACCAGTTTAAATCTACCAGGTGCTCCTTGGAAACTCCATAAGGCAGTTCTGCTCTGTCCAGTAGGGTCCCTATGGATCAAAATTGACTTGCTGGCAACTGACTTTTTGTTGTTGTTGCATCTAGTTGATTCTGACTCATAGTGACCTGATGGGACAGAATAAAACTTGCCCCATAGAAAGAGAAAGCATAAGTGGAGGTTAAATGAAAATTAAAAGAAACAGAGAATGGAAGGATGCTAATAGTTTTAAGAGGAGCCTGCTATAATAGGCATAACTGTGTACAGGGTAAAATCTTAGAAAAGTCTACTTTTAGTTTTGGGAATAAATGTTAATATCTCATTCCTATAAGATCACAAACAAAGCTAATTGCATCTTTGATACCTCTTCTATTTCAAAATCTTTGTTTTATCATGTTTTGCTTTAAAAACTCAGGATGACAAATTACGTAATACAAATTTTTATATTTAAAATAATTTTTGCAAGTATTTTTTAAAAAAATAAAATGTATATACCATGTAGTATGTTGTTTTATTTACTCATAATGTTCTTTTAAGTGTTTCAGGCTGCATATACCAAGTAGTTCAGACGATTGGCTCGGATGGAAAAAATCTTCTGCAATTACTTCCAATTCCTAATTCCTCTGGAAATCTTATACCACTAGTTCAATCTTCAGTCATGTCTGATGCTCTGAAAGGGAATACAGGAAGCCCAGTTCATGTTACTTTTCAGACTCAGATTTCCAGCTCTTCCACAAGTACATCAGTTCAGTTGCCTGTTTTTCAACCAGCCAATTCTGCAAATTATTTTCTTACAAGAACAGTTGATGCATCACAAAAAGTTAGAGTTACTTCTGTGGGAACTGAAAATTTTACCTCACCAGTTTCTAAAGTTCAGAGTCATGGTGTGAAAATTGATGGACTCACCATGCAGACATTTACTGTTCCTCCCTCCTCAACACACAGTGATTCATCTTATATCTTAGTAAATACTCAGAGTCTTCCAGTGACTATGAAGTCTCCAGTTTTGCCTTCTGGGCATCATTTACAGATTCCAGCGCATGCTGAAGTGAAATCTGTACCAGCGTCATCATTGCCTCCTTCAGTTCAGCAAAAGATACTTGCAGCTGCAGCCACCAGTACCTCGGGAGCAGTTGAGGCCTCCCAAATGCCAACTGTTATTTATGTTTCTCCTGTAAAAACAGTGAAAAATGTAGTTACCAAGAACTTTCAAAACATTTACCCAAAACCTGTTACAGAAATAGCAAATCCAGTGATACTAAGTACCACACAAATTCCAGTGAATGTTGCTCCAGAGACAAAAAGTGGTCAGCATTCTCAAGCTGCTCCAGTGAAGTGGATTTTTCAAGAAACCTTCCAGCCTTGTACTCCATCACTTGTTCCTGTTAAGTCTTCAAATAATGTGGCTTCAAAGATTTTAAAAACATTTGTAGATAGGAAAAGTTTGGGAGACAACACTGTAAATATGCCACCATTGAATACAGCCAGTCCTAGTGGAACACAATCCAAAAGTATACCTATTAAAGATAATGCTCTGGTTATGTTTAATGGGAAAGTCTATCTTTTGGCTAAAAAGGGGTCAGATGTTTTGCCATCACAAATTGACCAACAGAATTCTGTTTCTTCTGATATTCCACCAAGAAAAGACGCATCACAGATAGTGAGTTCCAATCCAGTTGCAGACATATCCAGAGAGGTGGTAAATTTTGTCTTGGCAAAAAGTAAATCTTCCCAGATGGAGACAAAACCACTTTCAAATATCCAGCTTGCTTCTGTGGCCAGTCTAAGGGCAGAGAAGAATAAACAGATGGAGCAACCATCTCTTTCTACCTTAAACCCACATAACATGAACCATTCCGTTAACTGCTTAGCACCATGTAAGACTTTAGTCACAAAGCCAGTCTTTCCAGATGGACTTAGTACAGGACAAAATACCCCCAGAAAAGAAAATATCATCCAGAGCGTAGAGAAAATAAGTTCCTCTATTGATGCAGCAACTGTTACTTCACAGCAGGGTGTTTTCAGAGACCAAGAACCAAAGGTAATTTTGTCATGTTAGGGTATTCTTTTTTATATCTATATGGAAAAATTTTCTTTCTTAATTTTAAAAGTATCATCTAAAAGACCTTTCCTCTCCCCACACCGTGTCCCATTACACACATGCTGTGCAGTTTAAGAATGTGTATAACTAGGAGATTTCAAACAGTATCTGTCTTTTGAATCATTTGTAATGTCAAATCTTTTAAAACAAAAAAACAACAACTAGGTTTAGAATTGGGGAAGGATAACATGTATTTAAAGCTTAGTAAAATTTATTGTGTGTGTGTATGTATGTGTATGTATACATACATTTAAAAAATAATAGTTACCATTGAACAGATTCTGACTCATGGCGACTATATATGTATCAAGAGTAGAACTGTGCTTCATAGGGTTTCCAGTGACTTTTTTCCTTCCTGAAAGTAGATTGCTATGTCTTATGTTCAGGCACCTCTTAATGTAGTTTAACCTCCATCCTTTTAGTTAGCAGCCTAGTGTTTTGACCATTTATACCACCTAGGGACTCTGTATATACACACATACATGTACACTTAATAACCTTGTTTCAGTATATGAAAAGATCATGTTATGCATGATCTGAGCTGTTAGTATTTTTTGTTTTAGGAGATACATCTTTTTGTTTTTTAGTAAGATTTTATCAGCATGTTTGATTTTTTTAAGTAGACAAGTTTCTTTTGTACTCTTTTCATCCACTTACCTAACATACCTACATAATTATCTTTCTGTTCTACTTAAGATACTGTCTGTGCTTGCTAAGTAGTTGTATTCACCTTTTCCTTGCTTATGTAATAATCTGTTTAATAATGTCATTATTTCTCCACTTCAGTAAAACATTTACTGAACTCCAGAGATGCAAAGAGATAACTTCTAAATGCTGTGTACAAGACTGATTTAAGGTGTAAGAATTTTCAAGAAGATTGTAATTTCTAAATAATGTCATATAGATTATTTTTAAATTGTCATTAGTCTGTGTCCTCATTCTAGTTGTTTGAGAGTTGACAACTTACTATGTTTGTAGTCAAGAAATGAAAAAATAAATGAGAAGTTAAAGAGGGGAACATGTTATGTTTTCACTCTGTTTTAAATTCAGTTTTTGGAATACAGATAGTAAGGCAAGAGTAATGCAGCCCAGCCATTTAGTGTTTTAAGAGTTTATGTAAGGTGCAGGTTGCTGGTCTGATAAAACAGTTGGAGTAATTTGCAGTATTGCTTGTGTGTTTGTTTCTTAATTCCAGATGCAGAATGAAATGGCATCGACATTAAAGAAAAACACTCAAGAGAGAAATGATACGAAAGATACTCAAGAAGAGAGTAATAAGGCACTATGTCTGAAGAGTGATGCTGCATTTAAAAAGATATTTGGCCTCACTAAAGATTTGAGAGTGTGCCTTACTCGAATTCCTGACCATTCAGACTCTGGAAAAAATTTTGCTGCCTTTACCAGTTTGGTGGTAAAGGGTGATACTTACAAAAAGACAGAGTTGATGGCGAAGAAGGAGAGAAAACAGGTAATTTTTATAGTGCCCTTTGTAGGTACTACAGAGATACATGAATGTATTAGTTTTCTTCTTTTTTAATTGTACTTGAAATGAAAGTTTACAGCTTAAGTTAGCTTCTCTTACAAAAGTGTACAAACACATTGTTATGTGCCCTAGTTGCTCTCTCTATAATGGATCTTTCTATAATGGACCTTTCTTTCCATCCCAGATTTTCTGTGTCAATTCAGCCAACTCCTGTACCTTTTTGCCTTCTTACCTCTGGACAGGAGCTGCCCATTTGCTCTCTTGTATCTTAGTTGAACTAAGAAGCACGCTCTTCACAAGTATCATTTTGTATCTTATAGTCCAGTCTGATCTGTGAAGAGTTGGCTTCAGGAATTCTTTTAGTTAGAGGTTAGCAGAGCATCTGGGGGTATATCTTCTGGGATTCTCTCAGTCTCAGTCAAACCAATAAGTCTGGTCTTTTTACTAGAATATGAGTTCTGCACCCTACTTTTCTCCTGTGTATTAATATTCTTGATTTTTTTCTCATTTTCATTAACATGAGTAGTAGTCATCATTCATGTCATAGATATGACTGTATCTATTATGCCAAGTTTATAGATAGTGTTAAGAAGAACACAGATATGCAGGTAAAAATGTATTCTTGAAGAGGTTATTTTAAGTGTTTTTATTTCATCTACTGGTTATTTGTGGGTTTTTTTCCACAAAATTGTAACAAAATAGCCTATTTTTGAACTAGATCCTACTTTAATAACTCTCTAAAGGACATAGGGAAAAGATAAGCATTCAGATGTTCATTGCATATTAAAATGCAAACATTTCAGACAAACACAGGCAAAAATGCAGCCTACATGGTCATGTATGAAAAAAACCACCCCTATAGTTTTACCTACCATTGTCTTACTTATGGGTATGTCATTATTGTATTGTTTAATATTCTAAACTGTACGTCAGGGACCAATCAGTTGTTAGTTCATCAGTGAAAATTCTCCATATGTGTCTCCTACGTTGAAAAGGAAAAGAAAAAAATTAGTTGTAGTTCTCAAACTTCATCTTTTGGTGTTGGTCTGTACTGTTTTTAATAACTTAATTTTAGAAGGAAAATGTTACACAGTTTAACCTCAGCAAAGATCAGTAAAAGATTGCTATTCATTTTTATAGGCATTTTCTTTTGCTTTAGTTGTCCCGAACGAATTTTTTAAAAAAATTTAATAGCTAAATCTTTGTATCTGTACTTTGTTAAATTTGAGGGCACACTGTATCTGGCAATAATATCTTGTTTTTCTTTTGGAATCCTACTTAACATTGCAACAGGGTTTTGTTAAAAAAAGAAAAGCAAAAACCGTTAAGAAGATGGATTATACAAAGAAGAGAAAAACTGAGAGTGCCTGTAACACAGCTGTAAATGGAGAAACTGGCATCACCAGTTCCCAACTTGTTAGCAGTATGTTACCAGCTTCAGAGGTCTCGCAACCTAACAGTCCTACAAGCAACAAGAAAACTAGAGAAGAAAAGAGAACTGAAGTAGAACACTGTATTCCTGATAACCAGGAGAAAGATACATTGAGTTCAAGTGCAACTTTTGAACAAAGTCATTCCTTTAATAAAAATTATTATACTGAAGATGTTTTCTCCATGACACCACCAGAGTTAGAAGAAACCATTCGAGATGAAAAAATAAGAAGACTTAAGCAGGTACTGAAAGAGAAAGAAGCAGCTCTTGAAGAAATGCGTAAAAAGATGCACCAGAAATGATGACATGTAGCCGAACTCTAAGGATTTAATGAAATACTTTTTTTCCCCATATACTTTTGTACTGAGTTAATTGTGGATGCATTCTGAATGTCTTTGAATATGCAGTTTGTTTTTCATCAGTGAGTTACAGAATTTTATGTACGGGATACAGAAAAGATCGATTCACATGTGACTTGTAAATAATATACCTGGAATATCTAAAACTTTGTATTAGATACCTGTTTTGGAAGGAAAAGAAATTGTATTTTTCAGTTATCTTAACTGAAATTCCTCAAGTTTGAATATTTTTGCAGGAATTTTGTTACTGTTTGTATCTTTAATAGTTAAATTGCTCAGGTGTTAACTCCAAAAATAGATAATTATTGTATATTAATGACTTTCTGCAATCTAAGAAAGGAAGCTAGTTCTAAACCTAGCTTTGCAAATAGCCTTGTATATGTTCTCACTTGTGTCTTTACCTACAAAATGAAGATAGTGTCTATTCACCATATCTTACAATTTTTTTTTTAATTTTACAAAAGAAAATATAACAGCATCATTTAAAAATTCTTAAAAAACATTTTTTAAGAATGAGGCATGTTTTTAACTTGCACAGCGATTTTATATGAAACAGGTTTCAGAATTCAGGTTATATGATGTATTGTTTTCAGAAAGTGCTATGTTATTATTCCTAGGTAGGTAGATACGTTTTGTTGTATAGGTACACACTTTACAGAGTAATTGAGAAATGGATTTAGTCAGGCATAGCAGTTGGTGTCTGTTTACCTGGAGCAACAGAGAAAGGAAGTGGTTTGGGACTAGGAAGATAATATGGAATATGTGAATAATTGCCTCCGTGATCAACTGCCTCCTTTGCCAGGAGACCAGAAGAACTAGATATTGCCTGGCTACCATTACTGAACATTGTGATCAAAGATTTCATAGGTGAGTCCTGCACAATGGGGTTAACAGGAAGTATGCAGTAGAAAATTTGAAATTCTCATGGACTGTAGACTTTCTGGAGCCATGAAGGTAGGATGAATTGGTGAAATCACTGCCCTGAGGTGATCTACAAACTTTTAACCAGAAATAGCTATGAAATCATGAGTTTGATCCCATATGAACAACAGCATCTTGAAAGATTAGACCCGAACCTTAGAGCATAGCAAGTTTATGTTAAGGGGAGGAACAACTCAGGAAAAAAAGGGTAAGAATGTTGCACAACTTGAAGAATGTAATCAGTGTTACTAAATTGTACTAAATTGATGTGCGTTTTCTTGTGTGTATTCTCAGCAACAACAATAAAATAAAATTTAGGGGGAAAAAGTAAATATGGACAGTGGCCATATGTAGCACTTTTTACAAAATGGTAATGTGTAGTTTTTCTAGTAGGAGATGTTTTTCTATTTGGTTAGTTTTGTATTTGGGAGAGTTTGAGAGTGATATGTGGCAGAGGTTAAAAAGGAGATGGGAGCTCTCTTCATTGGCATGTGATCAAGAGGTTCAAATCTTTGAATCTGTTGTAAGAAGATCCATGAATGCAAGTTCACAAAGACACCAAGTGTCTGAAAGATTTCACTTTGCGGAAGCAATGTGTGCTGTCACAGTGTTAAGAGTACTGCAGTTGGTAGCTGTGCCCAGGCCAAACAACAGGGTTAAATACAAGGTCACAGCCAATAAAGAGTGCTTAGTTGAAGGATTTAGATAAATGTAAAGTCTCTGGTCACTGAGCTCATCCAGAATAAAGCCTCCAAAGTGTGCTACTATAAAGTGTGCTACTTAAAGAGCTCATGGTCAAATTAACCCCTACAGGAGCTATCTTACCACATAAAGATGATACTTGCTGAAAAGGAACAGATTATTCCTAAACCAGAAGAAAAAGACATCCCAGCAGAAACTCAAGGGGGAAAAAAAAACCAGGGCTCGGAAGTAAACTCAGCTTAAAATGTAGGTAAAAGTAGGAGGAGAAGGGAGGATAAAGTTATGGAAAACAATAAATTCCAGAAATAAGAGGTGGTATTAGAGATTAAAATACTGTGAACATTAGCAACAAAATAGGAAACAGTAAACCGGGAAATATAGAGAGGGAGGCAAACATAAGTAGATCATCCTGTTTTTTTTAAATATTTGTTGAGCTATAATTCACATACTGTAAAATTCACCCTTTAATGTGTACAGTAAGTGGTTTTTATTCTGTTCACAATTGTGCAACCATCAACACTAATTGTGAAATATTTTCACTCCAGAAACAAACCCGAGACCCATTAGTGGTCTACTCCCCGTTCTTGTCTTCCATCCAGCCCTATTAATTTGCCCTTGAATTTATTCCAACTTATGGCAGCCCACAGGTATCACAATAGAACTGTGCTGTATTGGGTTTTCAAGGTTGTGACCTTTCAGAATCAGATTATGAGGTCTTTTGTCTGAGACACCTCTGTGTGGTTTGGTCTGCCAATCTTTCAGCTGGTGGTGAAAACTTGGCACCACCCGAAGAAACCAGACTCCTTGTCATCAAGTTGAACTATAGGGCAGAGTGGTGACTCTACAGGACAGAGTAGAACTGTGCTACCCAGGGAATTGCAATATACTTTTGTCTATGTATTTGCCAGTCTTGGACATTTCATACTAATGGAATTACACAAAGTGTTTTATGACTGACTTCTTAGCATTAATATTTTCAAAGTTCATGTTGTATGCATTAGTAGCTCATAGCTGAGTAGTGCTCCCATTGTATGAATAATCGACATCTTAGTTACCCATCAGTTTATGGATATTTGAGTTACATTATATTTTTGACTATGTGGAATAATGCTACTGTAAACATTAATATGAAAGTTTTTATGTGGTTATACATTTTCAGTTCTCTTAGGAGTGGAATTGTGGGACCATGTGGTAACTCAGTAACATTCTGAGGAACTGCCAAATATTTCAGTCAGTTATGTTTACCCTGCGCCACCAGAACAGATCTTGTCACCAATGGCTTTTATGTTACTGGATCCAGTGCTCAAATTGTCAGTCCTTAACTGTCAACATAATATAGTTGTATGAATCATTACTTCATTAGGAAAAAAGCTGAACTATTTTTATTATGGAAGGAGTGTATGTGCATTGTAGGAAATTAGGAAAAGCAGCTAAGTAAAATATTAAAACAACATGTCGAGAGATCACCACTGTTACCAGTGTATATTGTTCTGATTTTCATGCCTATATGTATATACCTACATGCTTTTACTAAAATGAAGTCTTAACTGTTTTGAAACAATTGTCAATAATCTTCACTTTCCAATTTCAGTAAATTTTAATTTTTTTTAATACCCAGTATAAATTTAGAAATTTTGACCCCGGAATATTATTTACAGCTGTTTTTTTCAAAGTGGTACCAAATCTAGGACTCTGCATTTTATCCTGCTGTAGAGCTTTTTAGTTTAGTATGGTCTTAACTTTTTATGACATTTATTTATTAAAGCAGTCAACTGTTTTCATAATATACTTCTAGGCTACACCTTTCCTGCCTCATTAACTGCTCATGCTCGATCTATTTGTTGATTCTCTTCTCCCCAACCTCTTAGCATTTAAGTACTCCAGGTCTTGGTTCTGGTTGTGCTTTCGTACTTAACACTTGCTTGGTGATCTCATCCCTTTTCATTGCTTTAGATACTAGATAAATACTGATACATTGTTAGCTTTATTTCCATAACTCCTGGATACCTGATTTGTATAACCAGCTGCCTGCTTCATGTGTCTGTTACGTGTCTAAACCACATAAAACTTGTATTTAAAACTGAAACCCTCGTATTTCTCTAAACCTGCTTCACCCACAGCCTTCTTGATTTTAGCTGGTGATAAATCCGTTCTTTTCAGTTGCTCAGACCCTCAAAAAACTTGTAGCCTTATTTCTCTTATTTCCCACCTCTAGTCTAAATCCTGTCAGTTCTACTTTCAAAAGAGTTAAAATGTGATAACTTTGAGTAGCTTGGGATTAAATTACTGGTATGTTCATAAGTGAGTTCCCTGCCACCTTTTAACCCATACAGTGTATTGTACAGCCAAAGTGAATCTCTGAAAGTCATTTCTCATTATCAACCAGTGACTCCCCATTGCACTCAATAAGATCTCTCATGTTAATAAGAGATTAACAGTGAGCAAACTGGACTAAGTACAAACTGGATTAATCTGCTAAATGTGCTGTCATAGCCCCACATACTACTGGTTTGGGCTAGCCAGAGAGGTCATATGTTTTTCCTCAAAAATGGTGGTTGAGAAGCTCGAGTTAACATGGTATTATAAATAGAACAACCACACCATCTTCACAGCAAAGACCTGCAGAACTAAGTAGAGCAGAAATGTAAAGCCTTGGACCCTAAGTGTCAAATGAAAAGGTGAAGCCAACCACCAGATGGAGTAAGACACTGACAGAACAGACAGCTAGGAGGACTAACAGCATGGACTCACCGTCTTGGACTGCTGTTGGAGACTGGCGGACAGTGTAGGAAAGCAGCGTTATGGAACACCCAGCAGGAGACAGATCACTTGCTAACTAGGGATGTAAGCTTTCCTATCCCTCTACCCGTCCACCCCCTGCTCAAACTGGCTGGCTGAAGTCCCTTGGATGGGAGTCACTGGCTCTGCTGTATGACATTTATATTTGTCCAGACCGGCCAGCTTCCTTAGAGCCATTTCTTTGTTGTTGGTGTCACTTTGTCCCTTGTAGTTTCACCTCTCACTGTCACTTCACCCTCCTGTCTGTTAAACACCTGGCTCTATGTGCCATCTTTGTTGTTGCTTGAAAGGCTGTGAAGTATCACTCAGCAGGGAAACACTCTTTGGTCCATGCCACTACTCTAGTGGGATCCTTGGCTCTTTTGGTTTGTTCATTTTGTTTTCTACTTTTTGAAGCTTGAAATCCCTTATAGCTAGGTTGTAGTGTGCAGCTTGGGAGCTACTTTCCTGGTCAGTGCAGCTGTGCTGATGGAATACCTGGGGGCCTTCCCCCCCTTTGATAATGTTTCTTGTCTGTCTCTACTTAGCTTCACTTCTTGTTGTCATGAATACTTGGTGCTATGTGCTATCTCTGTCCGTTCTAGGCAGGATGTACTGTATCTCAGGGAAGCTACTTCCCTGTTTTGTACAGCCTTACTGGTAGAATCACTGGGGGCCTTTCTTTTTTAAAATTTGTTTTTTGTTTTTTTTAATCTCTATTTCTCGCCTCATCATCTCACTTCAGTGGTAAGCTTCCTTACCGCTGTCTTTTTGTTTTGTTCTGGTTTCTCACTCAGCTGTCTTCTTTCAATACTCAGCTCCAGTATCATAATTTTTCCTCTCCTGACCTGCCTGGACTAGCTGCTGAACATCACACCCCTGAGCATCTCCGGCATGTCCTATTGGAACCTGTCCTGTACTGACTCCCAGCCTGCCCTATCAGCCCTAGTATGTGCCACAAACAACCTGTCCCAGTCCCTTCCATTAAACTGCACCTCCCCTGATGTACCATAGCTGAGAGATCTGTTCTGCCCGTTGGACAAGACTGTGAGAAGTCTTGTACTCATGGATAAGCAAACAACAAGGAATACAGACATAACCAAGTCAAAACAAGCAGGAGGAAAAAAAAATCAAATCTATGGTCAATAAATGAAAATGACTACTGAATGTCTTAAAGACAACAATTACATCAAAAAAAATTTTTTTTTTAAAAAGGGTAGAATTGTTTCAATAGGCATCCAAAATACAACATAACTTTCTGGTAAGAGAAAAGACACTGGAACTAGCTGTTAGGGAATTGGAATCACTAATATTCAGGGTTATCGAAGAGTTGAAGCATGTAGCAGACAAAAATAAAAATTTCATTGAGAAGGCAAAGTCAAGAAAAATACAAAAAAAAAAAAGAATTCAGGAAAATAATACAGGAACAAAATACCAAGATAAAAACAGAACTGGAAATTATACAAAAGCAATTCAAAATCCAAAAGATAACAAGGTTTCAAAAACAATGCTGTTGAAGGGCTGAAGAGCAGATTTGAAACAATGGGAGACCAGCCAACAGCCAAGTGCCATCGAGTCAGATCCGATTCATGGCAACCTAAGGGGTCAGGGTAGAACTGACCCCCAGAGTATTCAAGGAGTGCCTGAAGTGCTACCACAGTGGAAGACAGGATCAACAAAATTGAAAACAAACATTTAAATACCACTTTGAGAAAAAAATCAGAAAAGAATAAAAACAAGGAAACCAGAGAAGTAGGTGGGATTCAGTTAAAGTAAAAATTGATCAGGGAGCAGAGTTCCAGAACAGAAGAAATGGAAAACACAGTGAAGATCATTAAAGAATTGTTGACAGGAAGCTTCCCTAATATGAAAGATGAAAAGCGGAACATCCAAGAAGATAAATCAACCTCATGTAGGATAGACTACATCACCAAGCTGTATCGTAGTCACACTTCCTATAACCAAAGACAACTCAGAGCACCTCAAGAAAAATGAAGTGTCACATAAAGAGGAAAAAGACAAAACTGATTATTCAGTAGAAACCATGCAGTGTGATGATATATGTATATATATAAAACCTTATTGTCAACTGAGAATAATATATCCTGCCAAACCAGATATGATGGGGCAATTAGGGCATTACCAGATAAACAGAAATTAAGGGAATGTGTAAAAGCTAAGCCAAACTTTCCAAGAATTCTTAAAGGAAGTCCTTCTGTATGAGGTCAATATCAGACCACAGCCTGCATGAATCTAGGACACAAGATTGCACTAGCCAGATACCAACCTAGGTAATTAAGTCTCTGGGGCTATTCAAAACTAAAAGAATTGCAACAAGGAATCAGAAAGACTAATCTGTAAATGACAATATCAGGACAATAAAAGGGAATAAACAAAGTAGATACTGACCCAGAACTTCCTAAAGGAAGCAAAAGAAAATACCAAGTAATAGTATTTGCTTCAAACCTAGGAAGATAATGGTAAATCTCAATGTAACCTCAAAAAATAAAAAATCAATTTCATGGAAACTGAATAACAGCCTGCTGAAAAACTGCTAGGTGACAGAAAAAATCAGAGATGGAATTTTAAAACTCTGAGAATCAAAAATGAAAACACATCATACCAAAACCTTCAGTACACAGCAAAGGCAGTCTATCTATGCACACATACAAAAAGAAGAGACAAAATCAAAACATTAACTATACAACTCGAACAAATGCAGAACAACAGCAAACAAAAACCCACAGGCACCAGAAGAAAGGTGTTTATGAAGATAAGAGCACAAATACACAATAGAAAAGCAATAGAAGCAACAAAACCAAAAGCTGATTCTTTGAAAGGATCAGCAAAATAAACCACTGGCCAAGCTGATGAAAGAAAACTAAGAAAATGCAAATAACCCAAATAAGAAATGAAATGGGGAGTATACAACAGACCCAACCGAAATAAAAAGAATCATACTTAATGAAAAACTATACTCCAACAAACTTGTAAATCTAGAGGAAATGGACAAATTTCTAGAGAAACAGATCTGCCCAAACTGACACAAAAGGATGCTGAAAATGTGAACAGATCCATAGTGAGAGAAGAAATTGAAGAGTAATTTTTAAAAACTCCCAACTTAAAAAAAAAACCCGCCTTTGCTCAGATGTCTTCACTGGAGAGTTCTGCTGAACATTCCAAGAATAGCTTACCCCAGTACGATGCGAATTATTTCAGAACATAGAAAAAGTAATGATACTTTCCAGTTCATTTTACAAAGCCAGCATAACCCTGATATTGAAACCAGCCAAAGACATCACAAAAAAGAAAATTACAGACCAGTACCTCTTACGATTATAGAAGCAAAAATTCTTTTTTTTTATTATGATTGAGTGAAAATGTACATCCCCATGTAAATTTACATGCCCACCTATATGCAGCTTCCACTGCTCTCCCTGCCCGGTGATGGCACATCATTCCTCTCTGCTCCATACATGTCTTATCTTCCCAACAGTTTCCTTTCCCCTCCTCTCCACCCACACCACTTACTCTAGCCAGAGGTCCACAGGATGATACCCTATAGATGCATAGAACCATAAAGTGCATCCAATATGTGGTCTCTGCATCACCAAGTCCAATCCCATTAATAAGAGTGGACCTTCATAATGATTTATGGGCAAGGGCAACATCAGGGCCAGGGGCCATGCTCCCAGGGGAACTCCGAAGCCGTTGGACCATCAATTGTGGTCTTTTACTGGAGATCTCAGGTGCACCCCTTTTCATTCTTGTGTTGCCAGTGAGACAACTTTGTGAGCTCCATTGCGGCTGTCACAGGTGGTGGCTGGGCACCATCCAGTTCTTCCAGTCCCAAGTCGATGTAGGTCTCTCTGTCTTCTGGGTTGCCTTTCCCCCATGTCATTTTGGTCCTCAGTGAGCATCCGTTCCTGCTGAGTTGGGACCATTTGCTGTGCCCTCAGATGGCAGCTAGGCAGCTTTTAAGACCCCAGACGCCACTCACCAATGTAGGGTGCAGAGAGCCCTCTTAGCAATACGCTAGTTGTGACAGTTGGCCTCGATTTTGCCTAAGAGCATGGTCCCCTACTCCCTGCCCCAGCTACTCTGTCCTTGCATTATTGGCTTAAGATGGAAGGAGTATTCCAGTTATGTTGAAGTCCACTTAATATTGTTCTTGTTTCTAATGTGTGCTATCACCGATTTCACCCAACCAAATTTCTATCAACTATCTAAACCCTCGCCCTCCCCCTAACTCCCTCCCCTCCCTTGCAGCCGTCAAAGAGTCTTCTATGCACAAGTCTGTTTTTCAGTTTTTATCATAGGGATCTCATACAATATTTGTCTTTTTGTCTCTACTTTCACTTAATGTAATGTCTTCCAGTTGAAACCAGGTTATGAGATGTTTACTGGAATCGTCATTGTTGTGTATCATTGCATAGTGCTCCATTGAGTATATATACCATAGTTTACTTATCCATTCCTCTGTTGTTGGACATCTGGGTTGATTCAATCTTTGCTATCGAGGACTGTGCTGTGATAAACATTCTTGTGCATGTATCCATTGTTGTGACTGGCCTTGATTCTGTAGGCTATATTCCAAGTAGTGGAATTACTAGGTCAAATGCTATTTTTATATCCATTTTTTTAAGAAAGCACCAGATTGCTTTCCAAAGAGGCTGGACCATTTTGCAACCTCACGAACAGTGTAGGAGAGTTACACTTTCTCCACAGCCTCTCCAGCATTGTTATTTTGTGTTTTTTGGATCATGGCCAACCTTGTGGGGTGAGATGGTATCTCATTGTCGTTTTGATTTTAATTTCTTTAATAACTAAAGATCATGAACATGTCCTCATGTGTTGTTTGGCTGCCTGAATCTCCTCTTTAGAGAAATGTGTGTCCATCTCCTTTACCCATCGCTTAATTGGATGATTTATTTTCTTCTTATTGATATTTTGTAGTACCTTGTAGATTATGGAGATTAGGCGTCAGTCTGATATAGAGTTGCCAAATATTTTTTCCCATTCTGTAGGTGGTCTTTTAACTCTTGTGATAAAGTCTTTGAATGAGCAAAAGTGTTTGATTCTTAGTAGTTCCCATCTATCTATTTTCTCTTCTGTTGATTGTGGTTTGTTTGACAGATTTTGAAGTCTGTCTACATTGTGTATTAAACCTTCCATTGTTGTTCCTACTTTTTGTTGGATGAACTTTGTCATTTTAGATTTGATATTTAGGTCTTTTATCCAGTTTGACTTGGTTTTTGTATAAGGTGTAAGATATGGATCTTGTTTCAGTTTATTGCAGATGGATATCTAATTTTTCCAGCACCATTTGTTGAAGAGATTGTTTTTGTGCCAGTAAAATGTCTTAGGGTCTTTATCGAATATCAGCTGTTCATAGGCAAATAGTGTCATCTCTGGGGTCTCGATTCTGTTTCATTAATCGATCTATGTGTTCTTGTACCAGTACCAGGCTGTTTTGACTACTGTGGCAGTGTAATAGGTTCTGAAGTCAGGTAATCAGAGGCTTCCCAGTGTGTTCTTCTTTAGTAGTACCTTACTTATCTGGGGCTTCTTCCCTTTCCAAGCAAAATTGGTAATTTATTTCTCCATCTCATTAAAAAATGACACTGGAACTTGTATTGGGATTGCATTATATAAGTCGATTGCTTTGAGTAAAACAGACATTTTCAGAATATTAAGTCTTCCTATCCAAGAGCAGGGTAGATTTTTCCATTTATCTAAGTCTCCCTTAGTTTCTTGTAGTAAGGGCTTGTAGTTCTCTATGTAAATTTCTGTCATTTCTCTGGTTAGATTAATTCCTAGGTACTTTATCTTCTTGGGGGCTATAGTAAATGGTATTATTATTTATTATTTTTTATTATTATTATTATTTATTATAGTATTATTTATTATTTATTAGCAGTCTCACTGTTGGTATAAAGGAATCCTACTGATTTGCTTATGTTTACATTGTATCCTGAGACTTTGCTGAACTCCTCTGTCAGTTTGGGTAGTTTACTTACAGATTCTTTGGGATTCTCTGCATATGCAATCACATCACCAGCAAACAGGGAGACTTTGACTTCTTTGCTGATGCAGATGGCCTTTATTTCTTGGTCTTGTCTAATTGCTCTGGCTAGAACTTCTAGTACTATGTTGAATAGGAGAGGTGACAGTGGACATCGTTGTCTAGTTCCTGTTCTCAAGGGAAACTCCTTCAGTCTCTCTCCATTCAGGATGACGTAGGCTGTTGGTTTTGTGTAAATGGCCCTTATTGTGTTGAGGAATTTTCCATCTATGCTTATTTTGCTAAGAGTTTTTAGCATGAATGGGTGTTGGACTTTATCAAATGCTTCAATGGACAAAATCAAGTGATTCTTGTCTTTTGTGCTATTTTTGTGGTTAATCGCATTAATTGTTTGTCTGATGTTGAACCAGCCTTGCATTCCTGGTATGAATCCCACTTGGTCATGATGGATTATTTTCTTGATATGTTGTTGTATTCTGTTGGCAAGAATTTTGTTGAAGATTTTTGCATCTAGATTCATGAATGATATCGGTCTGTAGTTCTTCTTTGTTGGGTCTTTCCCTGGCTTTGGTATCAGGGTTATGCTGGCTTCATAGAATGAGTTTGGGAGTACTCTATCCCTTTCTATACTGTGAAATAGTCTCAGTAGTATTGGAGATAACTCTTCTCTAACAGCTTGGTAGAATTCTGCAGTGAAGCCATCTGGGCTGGGGCTTTTTTTGGTTGGCAGCTTTTTGATGACATTTTCAATCTCTTCCTTTGTGATGGGTTTATTAAGTTGTTCTGCTTCGCGTTGTGATAATTTGGATAGGTGATATGAATCAAGGAATTTGTCAATTTCCCCTAGGTTTTCGAATTTGTTACCGTACAGTTTTTCATAGTATTCTGTTATTTTTAATTTCTGTAGAATCTTTTGTGACCACTCCCCTCTCTTTTCTAATTTGGTTTATTTGTTTCTTTTCCTGTTTTTCTTTAGTAAGTTTAGCCAGTGGTTTGTCATTTTGTTGATCTTTTCAGAAAACCAGCTTTTGGTCTTTTCAATTTTTTCAATTGTTTTCCTGTTCTCTAATTCATTTAGTTCTTCTCTAATCTTTACGCTCTGTTTTCTTCTGTTGCCTGAGGGGTTCTTCTGTTGCTCTCTCTCTACCTGTTCAAGCTGTAGGATTAGTTCCTTGATTTAGTTTCTTTCTTCTAGATATGTGCATTAATGGAGATAAACAGACCTCTGAGGACAGCTGTGGCTGTATCCCATAGGTTCTGGTAGGAAGTGTTTTCATTCTCATTGGAATCCATGAATTTCTTTATTTCGTCCTTGATTTCTTCTATAACCCATGGTTTTTTGAGCCAGAAGTTGTTTAGTTTCCAAGAGTTCCACTTTCTATCTGTGTTTTTTCTGCTATTGATTTAGACTTTTATGGCTTTATGATCTGAGAAGATACTTTGCATTAATTCAGTGGTACGGATTTTGTTGAGAATTGCATTATGTCCTAACACGTGGTCAATTCTGGAGAATGTTCCATGTGCACTGGAGAAGAAGGTGTAGTTGTCTGCTGATGATAGAAAGTTCTGTGTAAATCAATGAGGTTTAGTTGGATCCGACTCAATGGCACCTGGCTTTGGCTTTAGCTGGTTAGTCGTGTCAAAAAGATCTTCTGCATCTTTACTGAGCTTTTTTCTAGATGATCTGTCCAATATTGAGAGTGGAGTGTTGCAGTCTGCCACTATTATCGTGGAGTGATCTAACTCTTTTTTGAGTGCAGTCAGTTTTTCTTTGACGTATTTGGATACTCTCATATTAGGTGCATAGATATTTAATATAGTTAAGTCTTCATTGTGTACTGAACCTTTCAGCAGTAAATAGTCTCCATCTTTGTCCACAGTGGTGGATTTGACATTAAAATTGATTTTGTCTGAGATTAGAATTGCCACACCTGCTCTTCTTTGTTCATTGTTAGCTTGATATATATTCTTCCATCCTTTAATTTTCAGTTTGTTCCTGCCTTTAGGTCTCAAGTGAGTTTCTTGTAGACAACATATGGATGGGTCATGTCTTTTGATCCAAGCTGTCACTTGATGTCTCTTTACTGGAGCGTTCAGTCCATTCACATTCAATGTAATTATTGATAGGTATGTGATCACTGCTGCCATTGTCATATGTTTATTTTTGTGTTGATGTTATTTCTGTTGTTCTTATTAATCTGTTCTGGGACATTCTTTTTTGTGAGTAGATTTTTCACATTTTTCAGAGCTGGTTTTGTAGTTGTTGAGACTCCTTTGTTACATTTCTTGCTATGGTATGTTACATCTTTGTTGTGCTTTACGGCTGCCCCTAAGATCCCCCTTAATAAACTATATTTAAACCCCACTTTAATTACTACCAGTCTTGTCAACTTCCTCTCCATCTGGAAGGAATATAACGACTGTAGTACATCCCTATTTTTAATATGATGACATCATAGTTTTCATGATGCTCACTGGATTGTTTCTTTCAGTATTAAAGCTGTGATTGAGTTTGGAGCTTTCCCTAACTGAGTGAAATTCTGGATCATGTGTTGTTCTGAAATATAAAGTTAGTGGTTTTGTTCTTCTCAGCCAAAGTGAAGAACTTCTTTCAGTATTTCTTGTAGCTTTCGTTTGGTTTTTACCGAGTCTCTGAGTTTCTGTTTATCTGGGAATGTCTTAATTTCATTTTCATATTTGAACAATAGTTTCAAATATGGTTGGACGTTCGTTTCCTTCAAGGCTTTGAATGTGTCATGCCA
The DNA here is from genome assembly GCA_028571685.1 of Heterohyrax brucei. Lineage (NCBI taxonomy): Eukaryota > Metazoa > Chordata > Mammalia > Hyracoidea > Procaviidae > Heterohyrax > Heterohyrax brucei. Next base: position 160,226,798 of record CM053140.1, on the reverse strand, counting down.
CTGTCTCCGTGCCAGCATGATTTCTGCTGAGAAATCTGATTAAAGTCTAAGGGGTTTTCCTCTGAATTTTAGCTTTGCTTTGGTCTTGCTGCCTTTAAGAGTTGCTGCTTATGTTTCATTTGTCAAGCTTGATTATAATATGTCTTGGAGTCTTTCTTTTGAGATCTATACTGGGTGGCATACAGTATGCATCTGGGATATCTATATTCTCTTCTTTCATGATTTATGCGAAGTTTTCTGTCAGCAGCTCAGCAACGATACTCTCTGTGTTCTCAGGTGTCTCATCCTGTTCAGGGACTCCAATTAATTGAAGGTTGTTCCTTTTAATAGAGTCCTACATGTGTCTTAATGCTTCTTCATTTTTCTTGTTTCTTTTTTCTGATTTTTCCTCGTAGACACTGGCATCAGTAGTTCTGTCTTCCAAGTCAGAAATTCTTTTTTCCATTTGTTCCATTCTGTTTCCTTGGCTTTCAATGGAAGTTTCTATGTCTTTTATTTTATTCTTGATCTGTTGGATTTCAGAGTACTGGTGTTCCATCTGATCAAACAACTTGCTTAATTTTTCATTTTGTTCTGCTGCATTTTGTGTAAGGTCTAGAAGAGCTCTGTGTATAATCCTTTTACAGTCATCTTCTGATGATTTCAGAAAAGTTTCTTCATCTGGAAAACTCCTTCTTTGTTTTGTTTGTGAGCCTTCTGAAGCCATGGGTGATTTCTTGTTTGCCACAAGTGTCTGTTGCTTTTTGGGTCCCATGTGAGTAAGTAGAGGCTGGGAGAGACATTATGAGGTTGGACTGCTGATGTTTCTCTAGGCTGTCTCAAAATGTAAAACAAAAGATATCTGACCACTTCCCAAGTCTGTCAGGTTTTCAGGTATGGAAGTCCCTCTTCCCAACCGGCAAAGTAAGCACCTCTATATACAACCCCAGATGATACGAACTAGTTCAAAATACAGCAATGCTACTGCCCTGTTGGCCTCTGCTGACAGGCCCAGCCTTAGGCGACACTATGTCAACTACTGCTTTTCTGGTGGAAAAGCACTGTTCTGTGGGCAGGCTCTGGCTCCCAAGCTAAGAATTAGGTCCAGCTGCAGCCACTGTATCTAAGAAGGCACCCTCTACACAGTCGGCAGATAGAGGGGCTGAAGGCACTGAGTGGTAGTGAGTCCTCTGCCTTTGTTGCCGGGCCCCTACCGTAGGCAACACTGCATAAAATACTGCTTTTGTGTCAGAGGAGCGCTGTCCTGTTTACAGGCGCTGGCTGCCAGGCTAAGAATTACGCCCTGCTAAAATCTCCGTATCCAACATGGCGTCCCGCACACAGGCACTGTGGTTCCGTGTGAACCACATTGTTGCAAAGATAAAGAGACAGGCTCAAAGTGGCTAGATGAACAGAGTCCAAAGCCTGGTTCTCAAAATATGGAAATTACCCCTGCGTATTCCACCAGCAGTGCGTCTGAGTCTAGCCACTAGGTAAGACCCACCACCTCTGCCTGCCAGCCAAGACTGAGGGAAAAAAAAAGTCAAACTGGTGCATTTACTTTCAGTCCGTGAGAGCCAGGGCTAGCCAAGAGCAGGAGTCAGCGAAAGAGACAAAGTTTTTTATTCAGTGGTATGAAGTCTAATTTAACAGCCCTGTGCCATGTCTTGGGGGCTCACTAGGTGACCAGAAGGCTCTGTTTGATTATCAATTCAGGTCTTAGTTTCCAGAGGGATATAAGGAGACATGTGCTTAATCCGCCATCTTGACTCCACCTCCCATAAAAATTCTTATGAAAATGCTAGGCAATGTAATTCATCTTCATATCACAAAAGTAAACCACCACCAAGTAAGTCATACCAACTATGCAAGAATGTTAGAAAATCAATCAAGGTAATCTACCACATAAATAAAAGGAAAGAATCTCATGATCATCTCAGTCGGTGTAGGAAAGGTACGACGTCCAACACCTATTCCTGATTTAAAAAAAAAAAAAAAAAACTCTCAAATTGGTATAACCAAAAAACTCACTGCTGTCAAGCTGATTCTGACCAGTAGCGATCCTATAATAGGTTGGAGTAGAACTGCTCCAGAGAGTTTTCAAGGAGCACCTGGTGGGTTGGAACTCCCATACTTTTTAATTAGTAGACATAGCAATTAAACACTATGCCACCAAGATATCCAAAACAGGTATAGAAGGGAAATTTCTCAGCTGAATAAAGGGCTTCTATGCAAAAGCAACAGCCAGTATCATTCAACTTTTAAAAAAATATTCTTTGTACTTCTAGTGAAAGTTTACAATCCAAATCAATTGGCCATATAAACCCTCCACACACACCACCTATTCAGCTCTAACTACTTCCCTCCGCCCCCACCTGGTGGCAACACACTCCTCCTTTCCACTCTGTACTTCCCATATCCATTCAACTAGCTCCTGCCCCCTCCACCCTCTCATCTTGCCTCAAAATGGGCTGCTCTGATGGCCTCATGTATACATCTATTTAAGCCAAAAACCACATTGTTCACCAGCGTCACTTTATATCTCATAGTCTAGTCCAGTTTTGGACTGAACAGTTGGCCCTAATACTCACCAAAGTGGTATGCAAAACATTTTATTAAAGTAGTTATGCCAATTAGCCTAAATGTTTTCTGCAACGAAGGTCCCCAGACCCTAGACCCCTGTCTCCAGTACAAACTGTTGGTTTGTATTTAGAAATCGTTTGAGCTTTTGGTGCAGTCTGGTTGTACTACCCTCCCTTCTACTGCATGCTGTCATTCCCTTTACCTAACCTGTTGTCTATCTAATGAATGAATACCCCCTTTTCCCTCCCTAACCTTGTAACCATCAAAGATTTTCTTCTGTTCTTAAGCCTTTTCTATAGTCTTTATAATAGTAGTCTCATATAATATTTGTCCTTTTGAAACTGGACTGATTTCACTCAGCATAATGTCATCCAGATAACTCTGTTTTATGAGATGTTTCCTAAGATCATTGTTCTTTATCGTTGCATAGTATTCCATTGTGTATATATACCATGGTTTGTTTATCCATTCCTCTGTTGATGGGCACCTAGGTTGAGTCCATCTTTCTGCCATTGTGAAAAATGCTGCAATAGATGTTGGTGTTTGTGTGACAACCCTTATTTCTCTGGGATGTAGTCCAAGAAGTGGGATTGCTGGATCATATGATATTTCTATTTCTAGCTGTTTGAGAAAACTCCACTTTACATCCCCATCAGCAGTATAAAAGAGTTCCAGCCTCCACAGCCTCTCCAACATTTATTGTTTTGTCTTTTTTGGATTAATACCAGGCTTGTTGGGATGAGATGTTATCTCATAGTTTTTATTTGGATTTCTCTAATGGCTAATGATTTCTGGATTCTCTATTCTGTTGGCCTACTGATCTGCTTTTGTACCAGTACCAGGCTATTCTGACTACCGTGGCAGTGTAATAGATTCTAAAATCAGGTAGTGTGAGCCCTCCCACTTTATTCTTCTTCAGTAAAGCTTTATTTATCCAGGTATCTTCTCTTTCCACATGAAGTTGGTGTTTTGTTTCGCCGTTGCCTTAAAAAATGCCATTGGAATTTGTATCGGGGTTACCTTGTGTCTGTAGATGGTTGGGTAAAATAGACATTTGCATGATGTTAAATCTTCGTATCCATGAGCAAGGCAGGTTTCTCCAGTTATGTAAATCTCTTGGTCTCTTGCAGTAGTCGTGTAATTTTCTTTGTGTAGGTCTTTTACATCTCTGGTTAGGTGTATTTCTAGGTATTTTATCTTCTTCAGGGTTATTTTAAATGGTAGTGATTTGGTGATTTCTTCTTTCATGATCTCTTTTGATGTAAAGGAATTCAACTGATTTATATATATTCATCTTGTATCCTAATACTTTACTGAACTGTTCTGTTCTAGTAGTTTTTTTGTGTGTGGATTCTTCAGGGATTTCTGTGTATAAGATCGTATCATCTCCAAATAGAAGTACTTTTCCTTCTTTTTAACCAATTTAGATTCCTTTTACTTATTTATGATGTCTGATTGCTTTGGCTAGAACCTCCGGGACAATGTTGAAAAAGAATATTGCTAATAGGCATCCTTGTCTGGTTCCTGTTCTGAAGGGGAATGCTTTTAAACTCTTTCCATTTAGAAAGATGTTAGCTGTTGGCTTTGCATAGATACTGTTTGCTATGCTGAGGAATATCCCTTCTGTTCCTCTTTTGCTGAAAGTTTTTTTTTTAAGAAGGAATGCGTGTTGAATTTTGTCAAATGCCTTTTCTGTGTTGATTGATAAAATCAAGTGGTTGTTTTATTTATGTGGTTGATTACATTGGTTTTCTAATGCTGAACAATCCCTTCACTTCTGGGATGAATCCCACTTGGTCATGATGAATTAAGTTTTTGACATGTTGTTGAATTATATTGACTAGAATTTGATGAGGATTTTTAAATCTAAGTTCATGAGAGATACTTGTTGGTAATTTTCCTTTTTTATGTGGTCTCTGCCTGGTTTGGGTATCAGGGTTATGTTGGCTTCATAAAATGAGTTTGGGAGTGTTCCATCCTTTTCTATGCTCTGGAATACCCTTAGTGATGGTGGTATTAACTCTTCTCTAAAAGTTTAGTAGAATTTTTCAGGGAAGCCCTGAAGGAGTCAGGGCTGTTTTGGGTTGGGAGTTTTCTGGTTATCTTTTCAGTCTCTTGTATTGTTTTGGATTTATTTAGTTGTTCTACTTCTCTTTGTGTTAGGTTGGGTAGGTAGTGTGTTTCTAGAGATTTGTCCATTTACTCTAGGTTTTCAAATTTGTTGCAGTACAGTTCTTCATAATATACTGTTATGATGCTTTTAATTTTGGTTGGGTCTGTTGCGATAGCACCCATCTCATTTCTTATTCAAGTCATCTGCTTCCTCCTGGTTTTCTTGGTAAGTTTGGCCAGTGGTTTATCAAGTTTGTTGATCTTTTCAGAAAACCAGTTTTGGCTCTTGTTAACTCTTTCAATCATTTTTGCTTTCTCTAATTGATTTCTGTCTGCTGTAATTTTTATTACTTGCTTTCTTCTGGTGCCCAATGGGGTTGTTTTGCTACTCTATTTCCACTTGTTCAAGTTGCAGATTTAATTCTTTGACTTAGACCCTTTCTTCTTTTGGGGTATGTGCATTTACTGAGATAAATTGACCTCTGAGCACTGCTTTTGCTGTCTGATTAATTCTGGTATGGTGTGTTTTCATTTTCATTTCTTTATTCCATCTTTGATTTCTGCTATAACCCAGTCATTTTTGAGCAAGGTATTATTCAGTTTCCATGTGTTTGATTTTTTTTCTTCTTTTTTCTGTTATTGATTTCTACTTTTATGACTATTGTCTGAGAAGATACTGTGTAATATTTTAGTACTTTGAATTCTGATAAGGATTGCTTTGTGGCCTAATATGTGGTCAGTTCTGGAGAATGTTACATGTACATTGGAAAGAAAGTATACTTGTCTGTTGTTGGGTGGAGTGTTCTGTATATTTTTGTGAGGTGAAGTTGGTTGATTGTGGCATTTAAATCTTTTGTGTCTATACTTAGCTTTTTTCTGGATGTTCTGTCCTTCATTGAGAGTGCTGTATTCAAGTCTCCTACTGTTGTTGTAGAACTATTTCTGTTCTCAGTGCCATTAAATTTTTTTTTAACAGATTTTGGAGCTTTCTTATTGGATGTGTAGATATTTAATATGGTTACGTCCTCGGAGTACTGGTCCTTTAATCACGTATAATGCCCTTCTCTCATCCGATGTGGTGAATTTTACTTTAACGTCTATTTTATCAGAGATCAATATTGCCACTTCTGCTCTTTTTTGAATGTTGTTAGGTTGGTATATTTTTTAGTTTTAGTTTGTTCATGTGTTTGAATAGGCCACATATAGATGGATCATATAGATTTAGGCCACATATATATGGATCACGTTTTTTAATACAATCTCCCACTATTTTCTTTACTGGTGCATATAGTCTATTTGCATTCAGTGTGGTTATTGATAGGTATGAGTTTAGTGCTGTCATATTGATGTCTTTTTTGGATGTGTTGTAGACAATTCCTTTGTTTCATTTAATTTCCTGTGCTGAACTTTTTTTATGTTTTCATCTTTTTCAGTGTTGGTGGTTTTGTATTTGCTGAGTTATGTTTTTCTTGTTTTTTATTTTGATGTATAGGATACTTTCCTTTGTGGTTACCTTAATATTTACCCCAGTTTTTCTAAATTTAAACCAGTCTTTAGTCTCTTTATATTGCCTTGACTTCCTCTCCATATGAAAGATCTATCACTACATTTTCTTTTGGGTCCCTCTTTCTTGTTATGATGTTTACATAATGGCATCTCTGTTTCCCTATTTTCTGGTTTTTTGCCTCAATTTATTTTTGTGATTCCTCTATTTGAGTTGTTTTCCATTTGCTGTGTTCTATTTTTGGGTTTCTGTTACCCGGTATTTCTGATATTTTTAAGCAAAGAACTCCCTTTAGTATCTCTTGTAATTTTGGTTGGTTTTTGCAGATTCCCTAAATTTCTGTTTATATGGAAATATCCTAATTTTGCCATCATATTTGAGAGACAACTTTGTGGGCTGGCAATTATTTTCCTTCAAGGCTTTGCACATGTCATTCCATTGCCTTCTTGCCTGCATGATTCCTAGTGATTAGTCTGAGTTTAGTCGTATTGATTCTGTTTTGTAGGTTATTTTCCATTGATCCTTAGCTACTTTTAAAAGTGTCTCCTTATCTTTAGTTTTGGAAACCTTGATGTCATAGTGGTTAATTGCTGCAGTTGCTAGCCAAAAAGACAGTAGTTCAAATATGCCAGATGCTTCTTGGAAACTCTTCAAGGCAGTTCTGCTCTCTCCTACAGGGTCACTATGAGTCAGCATCAACTTAACAGCAGTGGGGTTTTTTTTTGTTTGTTTGTTTTGTTTTTTCAGTAGCTTTAGTTTGGGCACATTTCACTGTAATATGCCTTGGTGTCCTTTGGGGATGTTTCTTGTGTGAAGTTCAGTGAACATCTTGGATAGATATCTTCTCATCTTTCATGACTTTAGCTAAGTTTTCTGTCACCAAATCTTTGACAATTCTTTCTGTGTTTTCTGTTATCTCCCCCTGTCCTGATACTCAAATTACTCTTGGATTATTCGTCTTCATAGAGTCCCACATAATTCTTTAGTGTCTCTTGATTTTTTTAAATTCTTCTGTCAGAGCTTCCTCAAACATGTAAATGCCATGTATTTTATGTTAAATTTCACTAGTTCGGGCTTCCATTGCCTCAATTCTGCTCCTTTGACTTTCTATTGAGTTGTTTGATTCTGTGATTTATTAATTTTCTGAAATTCTAATTCTTGTTACTCTATACTTTCTTGTAGCTTGTTCAATTTGTCCTTAAGCTCAGCTGCATTTTGTTTAATCTCGTTCCTTATCTCTTGAAGAGTTCTAATATTAATCTTTTGTATTATACCTCTGATAATTTTAGAAAGTTCTCTTTGAAAAATTTTATTCTTTTTTGGGGAGATTTCTAAAGCAACCGTGGTCCACTCCTTTAAGTGCTTTGATATGAACTGCTGTTTCTGAGCTATCAGTAAATTGTATTTATTTATTTTATATTTGTGAACTATGTTCTAGCTTCTTGTTTGTGAGGATGACATATCCCTGTTTTTTGCCCTAATTTTCTGGATTAGGGTAATGAGTAGAATTTTTCCTCCTTCCTCCAAGTTTGTTAAATTGTTCCCCCTCTGAGTCTCAGACTGGCTCAGAGTGGGCATAAGGAGTTCTACTTCCAGTTCAGTCAGTGGTGTCAGACTCTAGCACCAGTCTCACTGGAGAGAAGGGAGAGTGGAGTGCTGGGAGAAGGGAGACAGGCTCATCTCATAGAAAAGATGCAGGTCAACACAAAGCAAGTTACATACAAAGACTTAGCTTTCCTCGATCTGTTGCTGTCTTTCAGTGCTTCCAGGGTCATAAGTGGATTCTCCAGACAATCATTCCTGCTGATGAGGATGCCACCCACCTCCACTGTTGGCCCACTACATGATGTAGACATCTCCCAGCAGGTCAAGTCTGTGGAATACTATGTACTTCTGGCAGTTCCCTCCTTTCTCCTTTGCTCGATCCAATGTCTCAACTTTCCTTTGGTGTTCAGGACTCCTAGGATGTCATAAGTAATGGATTCATTTGTTCTTTAGGGTCTTTGTTGTTAAGGAAGTCACAGGAAGTGTCTATATACTTTGCTATCTTGGCCCTGCCTCTTCTAACATTGTTCTTGAGAAAGGCTGAAAACATTCCTCTTAGGAACAAGACAAGGATTCCCTTTATCACCACTCCTAATTAATATTGTGCTGAAAGTCCTAGCTAGAACAATAAGACAAAGAAAAGAAGTATCCCCCATTTCATTTCTTATTTGAGTAATTTGTGCCCTCTTCTGTTTTTCTGTTGTCAGTTTCTCCATTCGTTTGTCAGACCTTTTAAGGAACCAACTTTTGAGTTTGTTGATTCTATTGGTTTTCTGTTCTGTATTTCAGTGTTTTTCTGTTTGATCTTCATTATGTCCTTTCTTCTTGTGGCTCTGGGCTTCTTTTGCTGGTTTCTATTTTTTCAGAACTGTGTAGCTAATGTTTTGATTTTGTCCCTGGTATGGATTGAATTATGTCCCCCCCAAGATGTGTGTAGCAACTTTGCTAACCTGGTTTTGTGTGACATTCTTATATGCTGTAAGCCCTGCCTCTATGATGTTACTGACAGAGCATGGACAGTAATTGTGTTGATGAGGCAGGCCTTATTGTGTAAGATTGTCTTGGGCCTTGAGGAGATCTCTTGAGATATAAAGGAAACGGAAGCAAACAGAGAATTGGAGACCTCATACCACCAAGAAAGCAATGCCAGGAGCAGAGCACATCCTTTGGAAAGGGCCCAGGGTCCCTATCCTGAAGCTCCCAGTCAAGGGGAATATAGACTACAAGGACCTTCCTTCAAAGAGAAAGGCTTCTCATGGAGTGTGTGCCCTGAATTTGCACTTGTAGCCTACTGGACTGTGATAGAATAAAATTTCTCGTTTTAAAGCCATCAACTTGTGGTATTCCTGTTATAGCAACACTAGGTGACTAAGATGTTCCCTTTCTTCTTTTTTGATGCATGTATCTGTTGGTGTAAATTGATCTCTGAGGACTACCTTTACTGTGTTCCAAAGATTTTGATATGATGAATTTTCATTCTTGTCTGATTCTGAAATATTTTGATTCCATATTTGATTTCTTCTATTACCCAGTGGTTTTTAAGCAGGGTGCTCAATTTTCATGTAAATGATATTTTCCTGTTGTTCTTGCTTTTATTAATTTCTGCTTTGATAGTGTTATGGTCAGAGAAGATACCTTGTCTTGATGTTTTGGATTTTGCTGAGGGGGGCTCTGTGGCCTGAGATGTGTCTGTTCTGGAGGATGTTCCATGTACTGTGGAAAAGAATATGTATTTTGCACCCATTAAGTGGAGTGTTCTATATATACCTGTTTTAGTCAGCTGGGGCTGCTCTAACAGAAATACCACAGAGTGGATGGCTTTAACAAAGGAAGGTTTATTCTTACATAGTCTAGTAGGCTGCAAGTCCATATTCAGGGTATCCACTCCAGGGGAAGGGTTTCCACTTGTTGGCTCAGGAGGAAAGTCTGATATTGCATCAGTCTTTGTCCAGGGAGCATCTTGGTGCAATAATCTCGGGTCTGAAGGATGTGCTTTTCTCCCGGTGCTGCTTGCTTGATGGTACGAGGTTCCCAATTCTCTGCCAGCTTCTCTGTCCTTTTATCTCTCGTAGGAAGAAAGGATTAAGGGTGGGACAAACCATACTCGGCAAACTCCATTTACAGTGGAGCAGGAAGGTAATCCTATGAGGGGATTTACAGCCCCACCCTAATCCTTTAACATACAGTTTAGGAAAACCACAAAATGGAGGACAGTCACAGAATACTGGGAATCATGACCCAGCTACATGGCTACACATAGTTTGGGGGGACACAATTCAATCCATGACAATGCCTTAAGGTCAAGTTGGCTGATTGTGGCCTTTAGCTCTTCTGTAATCTTTGTTGAGTTTCTTTCTGAAAGTTCTGTCCTTTACTGAGAGTGGTATGTTGAAGTCTGCTAATATTTTGCAACTGTCAATTTATCGTTTTAGTGTTACAGTTTGGTTTTTAGACCCCTATCATTGGGTGCACAGTTGTTTATTATGGTTACGTCTTTATGATGGTTCATCCTTTTAATCATCATATAGTGCCTTTCTTTGTCTTTTATGGTGAATTTTGCTTTAAAATCTATTTTATCTGAGATTAGCATTGTCACTTCTACTCTTTGGTAACAATTTGATAGATTTTGTGCCATCCTTTGATTTTTTAAATAAATTTATGTCTGTTTCTAAATGTGTCTCTTGTGAACAACATATTGATGGATCCTGTTTTTATATCTGTCCTGTCACTCTATGAGTGCATTTAGGACATGCATTCTATGAGTGCATTTAGGACACTTACATTCCTTATAATTATTGGTAGGTGTGAATTTATTGCTATCATATTGTAATCCTTTTTTGTTTTGTGTTGTGCTGACATTTTCTTTGTTCCTCTTGCTTTCTTGTGCTCAATTCCTTTTGTGTTGGATTTCTTTTCCATTTCAATGTTGATTTTGTTTTCATTGAGACTTATGCTTTTCATCTTTATTTTGGCCAGTAGCTTTGTTAACTCTTTTCTGTTACCTTGAAACTTACCCTTATATTCCTAGGTTTGAAACAGTCTGTTATTACTTGTATCCCCCTGCCTCTTAACACCATTAAAAAGTTCTATACATACACTACTTATTCCCTTTTTTATTGCTCTGACCTTGCTGTCATTTACAGATTAACCTCTTTGTTTCCTTGTTGTAACGCTTGGTTATGGATAACCAAAAAAAAAAAAAAAAAAAAAACACTGCCCTCAAGTCAATTTTGACTCATAATGACCCTATAGACAGAGTAGAACTGCCCCATAGAGTTTCCAAGGAGTGCCTGGTGGATTTGAACTGCCAGCATTTTGGTTAGCAGCTATAGCACTTAACCACTATGCCAGCAGAATTCCTTGAGCTTTCATTTCCTAGATTACTGTCAAACTGGTACAATCTTTGGCCCTGCATTCAGGTTGTGGTCTGATGTTGGTTTTTCAACTGAAAGACTACTTTTAATAATTATTTTAAATTTGGTTTTGTTTTTACATATTTCCTTAATTTCTGTTTTTCTGGAAATTTCCTAGTTTTACCATCATATTTAAATGAGAGTTTTTCAGGATGCATTATTCTTCATTGTCAGTTTTTTCTTTCAAAGTTTTATGTATGTCATCCTGTTGTCTTCTTGCCTGCATAGTTGTTTCTGAAAAATCAGAGCTTAGACTTACTGTTTCTCTTTTGTATGTGACTTTTTGTTTTTCTTGGGCTGCTTTTGAGATTCTTTCTTCATCTTCAGTTTAACAAGTGTGATTATCATATGCCTTGGCAATTTTCTTTTACAGTATATTTTGTATGGTGTTCATTGAGCTTGGGTGATAAGCTTTTCATTTTTCATGATATTGGGAAAGTTTTCTGTTAGTAGTTCTTCAATGATCCTTTGTGTGTTTTTGTTTTCTACCTATGTTCTGGAACTCTGATCACTTGTAAGTTTTTGGTTTTGGTTTTATCCTACATGATTTTCTGGGTTTGTTCATTTTTCTTTGTTCTTTTTCCTGATTTTTCCTCAGAGTTGTATCCAAGTGTTTGTTTTCTATTTCACTGATTTTGTCTTCCATCATTTCAGACCTGGTCCTCAGACCTTTTATGACACTGTTTATTTCTGAAATCTTGTTGTTTTGGATTACTAATTGTTTTTGTGCTATTTCTAATTATGATTTTATTTTCCCATTTTGTTCCTATGTTACTTTCCTGCATTCTTCCTTTTTTTGGTCTAAATTTTCCATGAATTTGTCTTCCTTTTCAATGAATCTGTTTACTTTTTCCTCTTTATTATCTTTTTTTTTTTTTGCTTCAACTTTTGAATATCTCTCAACACTAAAGATTTGAATTCGTTATTATATAGTTCTGGTGACTTTTTGTCTACTGGAAATTCATCTGGTGTTTTATTTTGGACTCCATATTGGCCTACTGAAAACATCTTTTCTTTTTTTTTTAATGTTTCAGTATTGTCTGCTGTCTTCACAATATTTAGTAGTTATTTTCCTTGTTTACTGATTGTATGTCTGCTTGTTTCATCCTACTTTTTTTCTTTTATTTGGTTATGTCAGAGCAGGTGGGCTGTGCATCCTTTGTTTTTTTTCTCCTCTGGGGGCATGATACTTTTCATCTGCTTGTCCAGTGGGCAGAACCAGTGACTTAGCAATAGTGCAGCAGGACATGTCCAGGTTAAGGGGATGGGCTTGGATAGGTTGTTTTTGGCACATACTAAGGCTGACTATGCTGGCTGGAATTCAGAGCTTGGAAGGCTCTAGTGGGCTGTGCCTGTGCTGCTTGGGGATGTGATGTTCAGTGCACAATGTAAGTAGACAGGAAGGAGAGAGAAAGTTTTAATGTATAGAGCAAAGATGGGTATAGAAAACAGGAGAGAGAAACAGCCAAAAACAAACAAAAAGAGTATAAAGGAGAGTACATTGGAGTGAAGAGATGATATACTGAGAAGTGGAGAAAAATGAAAAGGGAAAAAGAAAAAAGCTACGTACAGATTTGGAAAGGAAAGAAAAGACACCTCAGGGGTCTACAGGTGAGACTACGAAGGCTGGAAAAATGTCTCCCAGGCTGTTCAGTGTAGCCTAGCTAGAAGGGGTAAACACATCACAGGCCAGGTATTATTGAGATTGTAAAAGAAGATAAATATAGAGTTGAGAATTGAGGAATGAAGAAAGATGGAAAGCAAACCAAGAGACAAAAAGAAATTAAATAAACACCTCCATCCCACTGACGTGGTTGCACAGAATGGGGGAGTGGGTCCTGAGCTGTGCAGTCCAGTCCAGTAAGAAGTTGTCCCAAGCCATGAAAAGAAAAAGAAAACAGACAAAGCAAAGCAAAACAAAACAAAGTGAGAAAAAAGGCCTTAAGGACAGCCCTTGCATGGTGTCTTAGACCAGGGGAATTGTTCCCCAGTTGAATGTCACTTCACAGCCTTTCAAAAAGAAGCAAGGATGGCATATGGAGACAGATGTTAGATAGAAAGGTTGTGGAGGTGCTGAGAGGCATGAAAGAAGCCAAAAGAAACATAAAAATGCGACTCTAGCTACAGAAAAATGATATTCAGGGAGCTGGCCAGTGTGAGCAGGGCTATCCAAGTTGCAGGGCAGAAACAGTGGCCTTCGAGCCAAGATACTGTGGCCAGGAAGCAGAGGAGGTCAAAGAACAGGGGAAAGATGAGGGTTAGGAAAACACATATTGCTGGTGTGGGTGATCTATGCCCTGCTGAGAGCTCTGTCAAACCGCTTTCCTGTACTTCCTGTCTGCCAATATCTGATGTGGGTAGGGTGAATACAAATGGTAAAGATGCTACACTTTTTGGCTGGTCAAGCCTCCACTGCCAACCAGAGTGTGTCAGAAGTACAGCCGTGGGGAGAGAATGTGGGGTGGGATAGTGTGTATCACTGGTTACTTTGTGCTTTGTTTCCTCCTAGGATTTCCATGAAGCTGCTCTCCCATCCTCCACATCTGCTGATCTTTAACAGGAGTCCAAGATGGTGAATTTGTGCTGCCTTAGCTAATAGGGGACTTCTGTTCATATCTCTTCTGTTGTCTTCTTTCTCAGCTTCCTATTCCTTTTGGTGTTTGGCTGAGTTCTTTATCTCTTCCTTTGATACTTTCAGTTCCAAAATTGACATTTCTTTCTGTTTCACTTAGTTCTTTGGGTCTTTGCTGTGCAGGAATGGATTTGTGATTTCTGTCTATGGTGCAATGTTGATTGGAAGTCCCTCATTTAAATACGTGGTTCCTCTGTTATCTGGCTTCTAAGTTTTCTGAGGAAAAGTTAGCACTTAATCTTATTGGAAATCCCTTGTGTATGATAATTTGTGTCTCTAGCTGCTTTCAAGACTATCGTTGGTTATCAAGAGTTTGGTTGTAATGTACCTTGGTTTGGATTTCTTTGTATTTATCATATGTCTCAGTCATTTAGTGTTTCTGTTACAGATATACCACAGGTGGATGGCTTTAACAAAGAGAAATTTATTCTCTCACAGTCCAGTATGTTACAAGTTTGAATTCAGGATGCTAGCTCTAGGGGAAAGTTTTCTTTCTCTGTTGAATCTGGAGAATGATCCTTGTGATGCATCAGTCTTCCTTTGGCCTGGGGGAACATCTCGGCACATGAAACCTAAGGTCCAAAGAATGTACTCTATTCCTGGCATTGCTTTCTTATTGGCATGAGATCCCCCATGTATCTATGCTTGTTTCTCTCTTTTATATTTCAAGAGATTGGCTTAAGAAAGTATCTAGTTTTACATAACTCATCAATATAACTGCCACTATTTCATCTTATTAAATCGTAGTGATAGAATTTACAAAACATGAAAATCCCACCAAGTGGTAGGCAATCACACAATACTGGGAATCATTGCTCAGCAAAATTGACAGACACATTTTTTGGGAGACATAATTCAATCCATGACATTCCACCCTCTGGTCCCCCAAACTACATCTTTGCAACGTGCATAACATATTTGTCCCATCTTAGCAAAAGTCTTAACTCCAAATCCAAAATCCCCAAATCCCTTTGTCTGTGAAATCAACAATGCAAGTTATCAGCTTCCACAGTACAATGACAGAATAATCACAAGTTTTTAGATATTTCCATTGCAAATGGGAGAAAGTGGAGGGAAAGAGGAATAACAGGCACCAATCAAGTTAGAACACATTACCTTAGACTTCAAGGCTTTGCAAATTTTCCTCTGTTCTCTGAGACTATTACACAATGAGTCTGGCCTGCAAATGCTAGTACTGGCCACAGTGCAGATTCTGGGATAAAGGCTTTTGGCTCTGGCCTCCAGCTCTGCCTTTTAGGCCCACTGGCACAGCAACTCTGCTCTGTCAACTTTAGGTACACTGTTCTAGTCTGTCTGATGGCAGCTCCACCTCTAGAAACACCAAAGGCCATGACTCCACCCTTTGAAATGCAAAAGGTCTTGGCCATACCTTTTGAGGCTGAGGCAGCTAGCTTCTCATTTCGTCTCTTCGATTTCTGCCTCCTATGGCTTATCAGCTCTTTCAGTCTCATGTTCACATCTTCCCTGCTGGGCCAAGTGTTTCAAAGCTCAGTAGCTCCACCAGTAAGTGCCTAAAGTTACCCTACTCTTTCAGGAAGGCTGAATACAGGTACTCAGCTCTCTTGCTCAATGGACTGGCTCCATTGCTTTCTGGTGCTGGTCTCTCAGTTCTGCTTCTGGTTTGCTGCTACTGATGGTCCTCTGCTGCTGTTTTACACCATCTGCACTTTCTCTAGTGTTAATAGCTCTCAGTTCCTTCTGAGTCTTCCATTCCTTCACAGTTTCAAAACTGTTTCCACATTTTAGGTATCTATCAGTGTAGCAGGCTACCCTCAGTACCAAATTCTGTTTTAGGCATCTAGTGCTGATATAACAGAAATATCACAAACAGATGATTTTAACAAAGAGAAGTTTATTCTCTCACAGTCTAATAGGATACAAGTCTTAGCTCAGGGTGCTGGTTCCAGGGGAGGGCTTTATTTCTCTATTGGCTCTATGGGAAGGTCCTTATAATGTATTAGTCTTGTTGGTCTGGGAGCATCTCTACACGGGAACCTAAGATCCAAAGAGTGTACTCTGCTTCTGCACTGCTTTTTGGTGGTATGAGGTCCCCTATGTCTCTCTGCTCACTTCTCTCTTTTATGTCTCAAAAGAGATTGACTTTAGACACTATCCAATCTTGCAGCCCTCATAAATATAGTTGCTGCTAATCCATCTTGTTAAATCATAGTGATAGAATCTACAACAATAGGAAAACCTTGTCAAATGACAAAATGGTGGACAGTCTCACAACAGTGAGAATCATGGCCAAGCCAAATTGATACACACATTTTTAGGGGGACATAATTCAATTCATGGCATCTTACTTGGAATTCACTGAGCTTCCTGGATTTTAAAATTTATATCCTTTTCAAATTTGAAATGTTTTCTGTCATTATTTCATCCAATAGTACTTCTGACCCTTTCTGTCTCTTCTAGGATTCTCTTTGTGCATAGTTAAGCTTCAGTAGGCTTTCTGGATCCTTTTTCTTTTTACTTTTCAGACTCAGTTTTTTTTTATTATGATTAAGTTCACATATACAATCCAAGTCATTTTGCATGTCCATCTCTCTGCAACTCTACTTTTCCCATCCTGTGACAGCACACTCCTTTTGACTCTTTGCTCCTCTCCATCCTCTCCTCTCTCCTGCAGAAAGAAATCAGTAGGACAGCCTCCTATGCTCATTCTGTGTCCCCAAGTCGAGTCCATTCTTTGCCAGACTCAATAACTTTTTATTCCCCTATTAATTATTTTGCTGATTGTTTGGACAGCTCAAATTTGCTGTTGAGCCCTTCCACTGAATTTTTCATTTGAGTTGTATTTTTCAGCTTTAGCTTCAGGAATTCTGTTTGGTTCCTTCTTATAGTGTCCATCTCTTTGTGGATATGCTTGTTTTGTTCTTGTATCATTTTTCTGATTCCTTTAGTTCACTGTCAGTGTTTCCTTTAGTTCTTTGAACATGTTTAGGGCTGTTGTTTTAAAATTTTCTAATCTACCCATTGTCCATGCTTCCATAAAGACGGTTTCTCTCCTTTCATCCTGTTCTTTTGAGTGGGCCATCATTCCCAGTTTATTTGTAAGCCTTGTGAATTTTGTGTTAAAGTCAGGACATGAGAATATTACAATGTGTTGCCTTTCTCAATTTCTCTGGATACATGGTGTCAATAGATTGAATTGTGTCCCCCCCAAAATGAATGCATTAATTTGGCTAGGCCTGGATTCCCAGTACTGTGTGATGTTCTTATGTGTTTTAAGTCCTGCCTCTGTAGTGTTAATGAGGGAGGACGGGTGGTGGTTGTGTTAGTGAGGCAGGACTCGGTGTGTAAGATTGTATTGTGCCTTGAGGCAATCTCTTGGGGTATAAAGGAAAGGGAAGCAAGGAGAGAGTTGGGGCCTTCATATTACCAAAAAGCAGTGCCGGGATCAGTGCATCTCCTTTGGACTTGGGATCCCTGTGCTTCAGAGGTCCCCAGTCCTGGGGACGATTGACCACAAGGACCTTCCTCCAGAGCCAACAAAGAATTCCCCAGGAGCTGACCCCCTGAATTTGGACTTTTGCTTACTTTTCTGTGAGAAAATTAATTTCTCCTTGTTAAAGTCATCCACTTGTGGCATTTCTGCTATAGCGGCATTAGATGACTAAGACACATGGTTCTTTCAAAAGTGATGATTTCTGCAAGAAACTGTCAGATGGTCTTTGCGCACAGCTCCCTCTCCTGCCCAGTGTAAGTCTGATTGAAAACAGACCAAGGACTGAGACTTGTTTTTCAGGCAGTTAGTTTCCAGATAGATTAGAACAGGCACACTGAACAAGCATCAACAAAATCTGCCCTACTTACTTCAGAACCAGAGACTGAAGCTCCCTCTTTGAGAATGTGAGTGGTGACCTGCACCAGGAAGGGGAGGGATGGAGACAGCAGTAAAAGAAGCTCACTACTGTTTAAAAGTTGTCATTTTTCTATTTCTGTTTTTGGTTAGTTTCTCCAAAACGCTGCCTAATTTTTGGAGTTATTAGGGGTCAATTTACTGATTTCTTGTTGATTTTCTTTGTGTTCATGTGGGGAGTCTTGGGATCTTAGACCTGCTTACATCAACATCTTAGAAGTCAAACTTTTGCTCTTTTATAGAAATTTTTTAGAATTAGCTTGTTAAATTCTCAATGCAATATGTTGTGAAGGCTCGATCTCTTATCAGGATATATTTTTCTTTTTTTATGATTGAGTGAAAATATGCAATCCCATATAACTTTGCATGCCCACCTATATGCAGCTCTCACTGCTGTCCCTGCCCAGTGACAGCACACTCTTCCTCTCTGATCCATACGTGTCTTATCCTCCCACAGGTCAGCAGGATGAGATCCTATAGATGAATGGAGCCATAAAGTGCACACATAATATGGTCATTCTGTGTCATCAAGTCCAATCGATTCCTGTCTGAGAGTTGACCTCCATTATGATTTATGGACAGGAACAGCATCAGGGCCAGGGGCCACACTCCCGGGGGAACTCTGAGGCCTGTGGACCATCAACTGCAGTCTTTTAATGGAGATCTCAGGGTGCAGCCTTTTTTATTCTTGTGTTACCAGCGAGACTCAACTTTGTGAGCTGCATCATGGCTATCAATGGTGGTGGCTGGCCACCATCTGGTTTCTCTGATCACAAGTCAATCTAGTCACCCACTCATGTGGGTCTCCCTGTCTTCTGAGTTCTCTTTCCCCCATGTCGTTTTGGTCCTTGGTGATAAGCCATTCCTGCTAAGCTGGAACCATTTGCTATACCCTCAGATGGCAGCTTGGCAGCTTTTAAGACCCTGGACACCACTGACCAATGTGGGGTGCAGGAGGCTGTCTTAGGAAAATGCTAGTTGTGTCAACTGGCCTAGATTTCCCCTAAGAGCATAGTCTCTGGCCCTCCCACCCCAGCTATTCTGTCCTTGTAATATTGGATTAAGATGGGAGGAGTAATCATGTTACATTGAAGTCCAGTTAATATTGATTTTCTTTCTAATATGTGTTGTCACAGATTTCACCCAACCAAATTTCTATCAACTATCTAAATCCTCCCCCCCTTGCCCTCCCTTTTTCCCCACCCTTGCAGCCATCAAAGAGTCTTTTCTTCTATGCCTGAGTCTGTTTTTAAGTTCTTACCGTGGCAGTCTCATAGAATATTTGTCCTTCTGTTGCCGACTACTTTCACTCAATGTAATGTCCTCCAGTTAACCAGGTTATGAGACATTTCCTAAAATCATCGTTGTTCTTTCTCACTGCATAGTGTTCCACGGAGTATATATACTGCTGCTGGGTAAATGGGTTGATTCTATCCTTTTGCTATTGTGGACTGTGCTGCAATGCAGGTCCGTGTGCATGTATCCGTTGGCATGAATGGCCTGGATTCTGTAGGATATATTCCGAGCAGTGGAATTACTGGGTCAGATGGTATATCTAGATCCAGCTTTTTAAGGAAGTGTCAGATTGCTTTCCAAAGAGGTTGCACCATTTCACAATCCTACCAACAGTCTAGGAGAGTTCCAATTTCTCCACAGCTTCTCCAGCATTTGTTATTTTGTGTTTTTTGGATCATGGCCAACCTTGTTAGGGTGAGATGATATCTCACTGTAGTTTTGATTTGAATTTCTTTAATACCTAGTGATCGTGAGCATGTCTGCATATGTTTTTTGGCTGCCTGGATCCCCTCTTTAGAGAAGTATCTGTCTGTCTCCTTTGCCCATTGCTTAATTGGATGATTTATCTTTATCTTCTTGATATTTTGTAGTACCTTATAGATTATGGATATCAGTCATTGGTCTGACATATAGTTGCCAAATACTTTTTCCCATTCTGTAGGTGGCCTTTTAATTCTATTAATGAAGTCTTTGGATGAGCAAAAGTGTTTGATTCTTAATAGTTCCAATTTATCTATTTTCTCTTCTGTTATTTGTGGTTTGACAGATTTTGAAGTCTGTCTCTGTTGAATATTAAAACTTCCATTGTTATTCCTACTTTTTCTTGGATGAGCTTTATTGTTTTAGATTTTATATTTAGGTCTTTTATCTAGTTTGAGTTGGTTTTTGTATAAAGTGTAAGATGTGGGTCTTTTTTCAATTTATTGCAGATGAACATCCAATTTTGCCAGCAGCATTTGTGGAAGATATTGTTTTTACCCCAGCTTAGGGCATTTGTCGAATATCAACTGTTCATAAGAAAATGGTGTCACCTCTGGGATCTGAATTCTGTTCCATTGATCTGTCTGTCTGTTTTTGTACCAGTACCAGGTTTTGACTACTGTGGCAGTGTAATAGGTTCTAAAGTCAGGTAGTGAAAGGCCTCCCAGTGTGTTCTTTTTCAATAGTGCTTTGTTTATTCCAGGGCTTCTTCACTTTCCAAGTTGGTGGTTTGCTTCTCCATCTCATTAAAAAATGTCACTGGAACTTGTATTGGGATTACATTATATAAGTAGATTGCTTTGGGTAAAATAGACATTTGCGCAATGTTAAGTCTTCCTATCCATGAGCGGGGTAGGTTTCCCCATTTATGTAAGTCTCTCTTAGTTTCTTGTAGTAAGGGCTTATAGTTCTCTTTGTAAATGTCTGTTATTTCTCTGGCTAGATTTATTCTTAGGTACTTTATCTTCTTAGGGGTATAGTAGTATTGATTTGATGATTTCTTCCTTAATAATCTTGTTGTTGGTATAAAGAAATCCTACTGATTTACTTATGTTTATCTTGTATCCTGCGTCTTTGCTGAACTCTTTGTCAGTCTGTGTAGTTTACTTATGCATTCTTTAGGATTCTCTGTGTATACAAACATATTATCTGCAAATAGGGAGATTTTTACTTCTTCTTTGTTGATGCAGATGCCCTTTATTTCTTGGTCCTGTCCAGTTGCTCTGGATAGAACTTCTAGTACAATGTTGAATAGGAGAGGTGAGAGTGGGCATCCTTGTCTAGTTCCTGTTCTCAAGGGAAACTGTTTCAGTCTCTCTCCATTCAGGATGATGTAGGCAGTTGACTTTGGATAAATGGCCCTTATTGCACTGAGGAATTTGCTGTCTATTTCTATTTTGCTGAGAGTTTTTAGCATAAATGGGTGTTGGACTTTATCCAATGCCTTTTCTGCATCAATGGACAAAATCAGGTGAATCTTGTCTTCTGTGTTATTTATGTGGTTGATCACATTAATTATTTTCCTGATGCTGAACCAACCTTGCATCCCTGGTATGAATCTAACTTGTTCATAATAGATTATTTTTTTGATATGCTGTTATATTCTATTGGCAAGAATTTTGCTGAAGATTTTTGCACCTAGATTCATGAATGATAGCAGTCTGTAGTTCTCCTTATTGGTTGGGTCTTACCCTGGCTTTGATACCAGGGTTATGCTGGCTTCATAGAATGAATTTGGGAGTACTCCATCCCTTTCTGTACTGTGAAATAGCCTCAGTAGTATTGGAGATAATTCTTCTCTAAAAGGTTGGTAGAATTCTGTGGTGAAGCTGTCTAGGCTCGGACTTTTTTTGGTTGGCGGTTTTTTTGATGACTTTTTCAGTCTCTTCCTTTGTGATGGGTTTATTAAGTTGTTCTGCTTCACCTTGTGATAATTTTGGTGAGTAATATGAATCAAGGAATTTGTCCATTTCCTCTGGGTTTTCAAATTTGTTAGAGTACAGTCTTTCATAGTATTCTGTTATGATGTTTTGGATTTCTGTTGACCTGTTATGACAACTCCCCTTTCATTTCTAATTTGGGTTATTTGTTTCCTTTCCTGTTTTTCTTTAGTAAGTTTAGCCAATGGTTTGTCAATTTTGTTGATCTTTTCAAAAAACCAGCTTTTGATCCTTGCAGTTTTTTCAATTGTTTTTCTATTCTCTAATTCGTTTAGTTTTGCTCTAATCTTTATGTTCTGTTTTCTTCTGGTGCCTAAGGAGTTACTCTGTTGTTCTCTCTCTACTTGTTCAAGCTGTAGGGTTAGTTCTTTGATTTGATTTCTTTCTTCCTTCCAGGTGTGTGTATTTATGAAGATAAACTGACCTCTGAAAACTGCTTTGGCTGTATGCCGTAAGTTCTGGTAGGAAATATTTTCATCCTCATTGGAATCTATAAATTTCTTTATTTCATTCTTGATTTCTTCTGTAACACATGGGTTTTTCAGCAAGATGTTGTTCAATTTCCTTGAGTTCCACTTTCTACCTATGTTTTTCCTGCTATTGATTTTGATTTTTACTGCCTTATGATCTGAGAAGATGCTTTGCATTAATTCGATTGTATGGATTTTGTTGAGAATTGCTTTATGTCCTAACACTTGGTGTATTATGGAGAATGATCTGTGTGCACTGGAGAAGAAGGTGTAGTTGTCCACTGATGGATAGAAAGTTCTATATATATCAATGAGGTCTAGTTGGTTAATTGTGGCAATAAGGTCTTCTGTGTCTTTATTGAGCTTTTTTCTAGACGATCTGTCCAATATTGAGAGTGGAGTATTGGAGTCTCCCACTATTATTGTGGAGTGAGCTATCTTGTTTTTGAGTGTAGAAAGTGTTTCTTCTATGCATTTAGGTGCTGTAATATTATGTGCATAAATATTTAGTATTGTAAAGTCCTGTTTGTGTATTGAACCTTTCAGCAATAAATAGTGTCCATCCTTGTCCACGATGGTGGATTTTACATTAAAATCGATTTTATCTGAGATTACTATTGCCACACCTGCTCTTCTTTCTGTATTGTTAGCTTGATATATCTTCTTCCACCCTTTAATTTTCGGTTTGTTCATATCTTTAAATCTAAGGTGAGTTTCTTGTAGGCAGTGTATGGATGGGTCGTGTCTTTTGATCCAAGATGTCATTCGGTGTCTCTTTACTGGAACATTCAGTCCATTCACATTCAATGTAATTATTGATAGATATGTGTTCAGTGCTCCCATTGTGGTGTTTCTTTTGTGTTGGTGTTTTCTCTGTTGTTCTTATTAATCTGTTCTGAGACATTCTTCTTTGTCAGTTGATTTTTCACCTTTTTCAGGGTTGGTTTGGTGATTATTGACACTCCTATATTATGTTATTTGATTTGACATGTTGCATCTTTATTGTACTTTAAGGCTGCCCCTACGATTCCCCTTAATAAACTATGTATAAACCTAATTTCAATTACTACCATCTTATCAACTTCCTCTCCATCTGGGGGAGCTATAATGACTATAGTCCAAGTGCCGCCGAGTCTTTTTATATGATGGCGTCATAGTTTTCATGATAATCACTGGATTATTTCTTTCAGTATTAAAGATTTGATTGAGTTTGGAGATTTCCCTGAGTAGGATTCTGGATGATGTGTCCTTCTAAAATATAACGTTAGTGGTTTCGTTCTTCTAAGCCAAAGCCAAGAGATTCTGTCAGTATTTCTTGTAGCTTTGGTTTTTACAAAGTCTCAGAGTTTCTGTTTATCTGTGAATGTCTTCATTTAATTTTCATATTTGGAAGATAGCTTTGCAGGATATATAATTCTTGGTTGGAAGTTCTCCTCTAAGGCTTTGAATATGTCATACCACTGTCTCTGTGCCACCATTGTTTCTACTGAGAAATTCAACAAAAGCCTACAGGGTTTCCCTCTCAATGTTTGCTTTGAGTCTTGCTGCCTTTAAGAGTTTCTGCTTATGCTTCATTTTTTTAAGCTTGATTACAATATGTCTTGGAGTCTTTCTTTTGAGATCTATATTGAGTAGCATTTGATATACATGTTGGATATCTATAGTCTCATCTTTCATAATTTCTGGGAAGTTTTCTGTCTCCAGCTCAGTAGCAATACTCTCTGTGTTCTCAGGTGTCTCACCCTGTTCAGGAACTCCAATTAATTGTAGGTTGTTTCTCTTAATAGAGTCCCACATGCTTCTTAATGCTTCTTCATTTTTCTTGTTTCTTTTTTTCTAATTTCTCCTCATAGATGCTGGAGTCAGTAACTCTGTCTTCCAAATCACGAAGTCTATTTTCCATTTGTTCCATTCTGTTTTCTAGGCTTTGAATTGAAGTTTCTTTGCCTTTGATTTTGCTCTTGATCTGTTGGATTTCAGAGTACTGGTGTTCCATCAGATTGAACAGCTTGCTTAATTTTTCATTTTGCTCTGTTTCATTTTGTATAAGGTCTTGGAGGGCTTTATATATAATTGTTTTGTATTCACCTTTTGATAGTTTTGGAAAGGCTTGTTCATCTGGGAACTTCTGAGGTGCTTTCTTTTGGGGGCCTTCTGAAGCCATGGTGATTTCTTGGTTATGGTTTTTTCCAGAGTTTGTTGCTTTTGGGAGCATCATGTGAGTCAATAGAGTCTGAGAGAGATGCTGTGAAGATGGACCACAGTTGTTTCTCTAGGCTGTCTTAAAATGAGAGGTAAGAAGTATCTGATAACTTCCAAAGTCAGTCATGTTTTCAGGTGTATAGTTCGCTCTTTCCAGCTGGCAAAGTAAGCACCTCTATATCAAACCCCAGATGTTATAAACTAGCTAAAATACAGAAAGGCTACTGCCCTGCTGGCCTCTGCTGTCTGGCCCAAGCTTTAGGCAACACTGTGTAGAATACTGCTTTTCTACTGGAAAAGTGCTCTCCTCTGGGCAGTTGCTGCCTCCCAGCCCAGGAATTAGGTCCAGCTCAGGCTTCTTTATGGATATATCCACCTCCTAGTGGAACAAGATGGTGTCCTGCACAAGCTCACCACTTGGCTGGGGCCAAAAGAGATGCCAAAGGTGCCGAGATGCTCAGAGTCCACAGCCTCTGTTGCCAGGCTCCAGCAGTAGGTGACACTGTAAAATACTTCTTTTCTGCCAGAAAAGCACTCTCTCCCAGGCAGATGCTTCCTCCCAGCCTAGGAACTAAGGAACTAAGCCCAGCTGATGCCTCCGTATGCGTGTATTCTCCTCACAGTGGATCAAGATGGCATCCCACACAAGCGTGCCACCACCTTAGTACCAGCTACTATATGGCATAGGCAGAAAGAAAGGCTAAAGGTGCCGAAATACACAGAGTCCAAAGCAGGGCTCTCAAAGTATGGCAATTTTGCTTGCTGATCCTACCAGCAGTGCGTCTGAGATTAGCAGCTATTCAAGTCTCAGCTCCACCAGCCGGCTAAGACAGACAGAAAAAATCAAAATGGTGAGTTACCTTCGATCCATGCAAGCCCACGCTCACTGAGAGTGGGGTTGGTGAAAGAGAGGAGGTTTTGCATTCAGTGGTATGAAATCCAAGTTAGCAGCCCTATGCCATGTCTTGGGGCTCACTAGGTGTCCAGAAGGCTCCGTTTAATTGTCAGTTCCAGTCTTGGTTTCCAGAGGGATTTATGGATATGTGTGTTTAGTCCGCATTCTTGACTCCACTCAGTCTTATCGTGACATATTTCTACATTTATTTAGGTGTTTTTTAATGTCTTTTAGTTGAGCTTAAAAACAATCTCTAAAGATGACTTACACAACTTTTTGCACATGTATTCCTAGACATTTTTTGATTTTGTATATTGAATGTTGAAATTAAAAGTATTTGTGGTGTGACAAATAACATTTCACTTCGAAAAATGCTTAATGGACCAAACACTTCAAGGAACAGAACAGCAGGGTCAGAGGTCTGAAGACCATGGTTTCAGTGAACATCTACATCAACTGACATAATTAAGTTCATCAAAAATCCTGCATCCCACTTTGATGAGTGATCCCTAGGGCATTATAAGCTAGCAAGCAGCCATTTAAGAAGCATCAGTTAGTCTCAATCAACTGGGAGCAATGGAGAAAGAAAAACATCAAAGACACAAGTGTGAACCTAAGAGAGAGAAAGGCCACATAAACCAGTGACTATATCAACATAAGACTAAGAGCTAGATGGTGCCGACCAAAGACTGTCTTTACAGTAAAAAGGCTAGACTTGTTTTTCTGACAGATTAGCAGATCTCCAGAAGACATGGCTTATGGACTCTGTTAGCACAGAACTGAAACCAGTTCAGAAGCCAACTCCTCAGACAAAGATTGAACTGGTATATAAGATGTAAAGTGATACTGGTGAAGAGTGTGCTTTTTGGCTTGAGTAGATAATAGGAGACTAACTGGGCAGTTCCTGTCCAGAGGCAAGGAGAAGACAGAGGGGGACAATAGCTGGTTAAACAGACGTGACAAATACAGGGTGGAGGGGAGGAGTGTGCTGTTACAGTTTGGGGAAGGTAGCTAGAGTTATGTAAGAAAGTGTGTGTGAGTGTTTACATGAGAAACTGACTGGAATTGTAACCTTTCACTTAAAACACAATGAAAAAATTAAAAATAATAAAACATGCTTAATGGAAGTATACCACATTATTTATTAGTATGTTTTTCTTTTCTTTGCTCAATACAGTGTTTTGAAGATTAGTTCATATAGACCATTTGTTTTCATTACCATGTAGTATATTATTGCATAAATGAATATACTGCAGGTTATCCATTCCACTGCTGATCAACATCAAGGCTGTTTCCACTGTTTGGTTGTTACAAACAGTGCTTTGATGAAAAAAAAATTTGTCCTTGTACACATAAGTATGCATCTCTGTATGGCACTTATCCGGGAATGGAATTCCTGATTCATATGTAATGTCATATTATTGTACAAAGGAGTTGTATTAATTTATATATCATCAGCCCCACATGTCTTTCAGTTTGTCATATGACCTTGACACATTCCAATTGAAATTTAGAGACCATCCTGGAAATACATTTGACATGTTGAACACTAATAACTGAAGACCAGATGAGTTGTGGAAAGACTTTAAGAACATCACACATGAAGAAAGCAAAAGGCCATTAGAAAGACAAGAAAGAAAAAAAAGACCAAAATGAATGTCAGAAGATTCTGAAGGTTGCTTTTGAATGTTGATCAGCTAAAGTAAGCAGTGTATGATAAATAGGGAAAAGATTGAAGTTGTCAAGGATTTCATTTTACTTGTATCCATGGTCAACACCCGTGGGAACAATTGTTAAGAAATCAAAAGACACATTACATTGGGCAAATCTGCTGCAATAGGCCTCTTTAAAATATTAAAAAGCAAAGATGATTCCTCAAAGGCTAAGGTACACCGGACCTAAGTCTTGGTATTTTTGTTCACCTGACATGCATGTGAAAGCTGGACAATGAATAAGGAAGGCTGAAGAAGAGTCAATGCTTTTGAATTGTGGTGTTGGTGAAGAATATTGAATGTACCATGGACTGCCAAAAGCACAAACTTTTAATACAGCCAGAATGCACCTTGGAAGCAAGTGTAGCAAGACTACATCTCACATATGAGGACTGTCAGTTGAGTTTGTGAACTTATCTTCGGGTAAAGAAAGAAGAAATTGGGGGCCAGATCAGGTAAGATGGGTGTTCCAATATGGTTGTTTACTGGCTAAAAAATCCCTCACAGACAACTGTACAACTAAGTTTGCAAACTTGCCACCATGCCACTGTGCACAATGGCAATTCAAGACAAAGTTCCAAAGTTGCTTAGAAGGACAGACCAGGTACTGGTGTCAGTGCATAGCTTCCCAAGGGGAGTACTTAAAAGGTGACCACAGTGACATTCAGCAGTGAGACATGTAGCACTTAGACTACTTAAGTTCACAGACTTAATCGTTGCTTCAGATATGTTATCAGGAGGGATCACTCCCTGGAAAGGGACATCATGCTTGGTAAAGCGGAGGGTCAGTGAAAAAGAAGACCTACACTGAGATAGACTGACACAGTGACTACAACCATGAGCCCAAGAGTAACACAGATTGTCAGGGTGGCACAGGACCAGGTAGTGTTTCATTTTGTAGTACATAGGGTTCCTATGTGTTGGAATCACTTCAGTGGCACCACTGACATTAAGATTGTCAGTGTTCTACATGCCATCCAGATCAAGAACTTTTCATTTATTTTATTTTTTGTCAGTATGATGTATGATTAGTACCCACTTCTAATTTCAAGATATCTTCTGATTCCAAATGAGGTTGAGTCATTTATTACGTTTACTGCCTGTCATGGATTGAACTGTACACCCCCCCCCCGAAATGTGTGTATCCATTTTGTTTGGGCCACTATTCCAAGTATTGTGTGATTGTCCACCATTTTGTCGTCCAATGAGATTTTCCTGTGTGTTGTAAATCCCATCAATATGATACAATAAGATGGATTAATGGCAGTATTACTGATGAGATATGCAAGATTAAATAGCATCTTAAGCCAATCTCTTTTAAGTTATAAAAGAGAGAAGACAGCAGAAAGGCATGGGGAACTCACACCACCAAGAAAGTGGTACTGGGAGCAGAGTGTATTCTTTGGACCTGAAGTTCCTGTGCTAAGATGTTCTGGGACCATGGGAAGATGGATGACAAGGACCTTCTGCTAGAGCAAACAGAGAGAGAAAGCCTTCCTTTGGAGTTGACACCCTGAATTTGAGCTTGTAGACTACTAGACTGTGAGAGAATAAATTTCTCTTTGTTAAAGCCATCCACTTGTGGTATTTCTATTACAGCAGCACTGGAAGATAAAGACACTGGCTACATGAGTTTCCTGTGTTATCGAGTGCCATTTCAAGATTTTTTTTTTTGCCCATTTTCTATCATATTGTCTGAATTTTTATCCATTTGTAAGACTTTCTATATATTCTTTACGTATACATGTTGATTACATGAGATCTGGCAATTGCATTCGTGAACTCATCCTAGAAAAAGTGTTACATACCTCATTGCTTAATATTGCTAGGATCACCTTCAAAGTACTCCTTTGGGGAAGCTATGCACCAGTACCAGCACCTAGTCCAGCCTTCAAAACAATTTTGGAACTCTTTTTCAGGAATGGCCATCAGAGCTGTCATCATATTACCCTTGATGTCCTGAATATCATCAAAATATCTTCCTTTCAATATTTCCTTTATCTTCAGGTAAAGAAAAAAGTCACTGGGCCAGATCAGGTGAGTAGATACGGTTTCCGATACAGTTACTTGTTTACTGGCTAAAAACTCTCCTACAGACAACTAGACAATTAAATTTTCCAACTTTCCTCCTTTCCACAGTGCATGGTGGCCATTCCAGAAAGAATTCCAAAATTGCTTGGAAGGGTAGACTAGGTGCTGGCATCTGTGCATAACTTCCCAAGGGGAGTACTTTGAAGGTGACCACAGTGATATTCAGCAATGAGGTATGTAGCACTTAGGACAATTAAGTTCATGTATGTGTATGTATCCATGGTTTTGTCCTTTTGGTATTTCAGGAGTTTGTTTTGTTTCATTTTGTTTTTCTTTTCTGATAACCAGAACCTAGTCAAATCTATCAGGCTTTCCCTTGGTGCTTCTTTAGTTATGTTTTTTTAAAGTTCTTACCTACCATGAGGAGATTTTCTAAAAACCTCATAGTTTTCCCTTTCATTGTTATGATTTATTTCACCTGGAATTGCATTTTTATGGCTGCAGTTATTTACTTTTCTATAGGTGTTCAAATACCCCAGTATGAAAACCACCATTGTGCCAGTGCTTCACAGTGCCACATCCACCATGTATCAAATTTCCTTTTATGCATAGGAACAATAATAAATTTCAACAACAAATTAAAAAATTATTTATGTTTCCATAGTCTATGCTCTATTCCATTGGTCTAATTATTTATGCTTACCCTGATTCTATGCTCTCTTGATTAATCTTATAATGTTTTTCTTAGGTGTCATTGAGTCGGCTCTGACTCGTAGTGACCCTACACACAACAGAACAAAACACTACCCTGTCTTGTGCCATGTCCACAACCATTATTATGCCTAAGCCCATTGTTGCAGCCACTGTGGCAATCCATCTTATGAAAGGTCTTCCTCTTTTTTGCTGACATTCCAGTCTACAAAACACGATGTCCTTCTCCAGGAACTGATACTTCCTGACATGTCCAAAGCATGTAAGACACAGTCGTGCCATCTTTGCTTCAAAGGAACACTCTGATTGTACTTCTTTTAAAACAGATCTGTTTGTCCTTTTAGTGGTCCATGGCACAGTCAACATTCTTCTCCAACACCATGATCCAAAGGCATCAATTCTTCTGTCTTCTTTGTTCATTGTCCATCTTTTGTATGCATATGATGCAATTGAAAATACCGTGGCTTGGTTCAGGTGCACGTTAGTCTTCAAGGTGACACCTTTAGTTTTCAATGCTTGAAAGAGGTCCTTGGCAGCAGATTTTCCCAATGCAATGCATCTTTGATTTCTTGACTGCGGCTTCCATGGGCGTTGATTGTGGATCCATGTAAAATGAAATCCTCAACAACTTTTATCTTTTCTCCACTTATGACAATATTGCTTACTGGACCAGTTGTGGAAACTTTTGTTTTCTTGATGTTGAGGTGCAATCCATACTGAAGACTGTGATCTTTGATCTTCATCAGTAGGTTTTTCAAAACTTCTTCACTTCCAGCAAGTAAGGTGGTGGTGTCTGAGTAATGCAGATTGTTGATCAGTCATTCTCCAATCCTCATGCCTTATTCTTCTTTGTAGAATTCAGTTTCTTGGATTATTTGCTCTGCATACAAATTGAAAAGGTATCCTGGCTTGGCTATAGTGAAGGGATACAATCCTGACCCACACCTTTCCTAACTTTAAACCATGCAGTGTCTTCTTGTTCTGTTCTCAACAACTGCCCCTTGATCTATATACACATTCCTTAAGAGCACAATTAAGTGTTCTGGAATTCCCAATTTATGCAATGTTAACCATAATTTGTTATGATCCACAAAGTCTAATGCCTTTGCACAATGATACACAGATAAACATCTTTCTGTATTCTCTACTTTCAGCCAAGATCCTTCTGACATCAGAAATGATATCCCTGTTTCCACATCCTCTTCTGAATCCAGCTTGAATTTCTGGAAGTTCCTTGTAAATATACTATTGCAGTTGCTTTTGAATGATCTCGAGCAAAGTTTTACTTATGTGTGATGTTAATGATATTGCTCGGTAATTTCTGCATTCAGTTAGATCACCAGTCTTTGCAATAGGCATAAATATGGAACTCTTCCAGCCAGTTGATCAGGTAGCTGTCTTCCAAATTTCTTGGCATACACAAGTGAGCGCTTCCAGTGCTGCATCTGTTTGTTGAAATATCTCAGTTGATATTCCATCAATTCTTAGAGCTTTGTTTTTTGCCAGTGCCTTCAGTGCAGCTTTGATTTCTTCCTTTGGTACCGTGAGTTCCTGATCACATGCAGCCACTTCAAATGGCTGAGTATCGACCAGTTCTTTCTGGTATAGTGACTCTGTGTATTCCTTCCATCGTTTAATGCTCCCTGAGTTGTTTAATATTTTCACTGTAGAATCCTTCATTATTGCAACTCAAAGCTTGAATTTTTTCTTCAGTTCTTTCAGCTTGAAGAATGCAGAACCTGTTCTTCCCTTCTGGTTTTCCATTTGCAGCTCTTTGCACATGTCATTATAATATTTTGTTGTCTCAAACTCCCTTTTGAAATCTTCTGTTTAGGTCTTTTACTTCGGCATTCCTTCCTTTTGCTTTAGCTTCTTGACATTCGAGAGCAAGTTTCAGGGTCTCTTCTGACATCCAGTTTTGTCTTTTATCTCTTTCCTGTCTTTTTAATGACCTCTTTCTCTCTGCATGGATGACGTCTTTGATGTCATTCCATGATTTGTGTGGTCTTTGGTCATTAGTGATCAACAGACCAAATCTGTTCTTGAGATGGTCTTTAAACTCAGGTGGATTGTACTTAAGGTCACACTTTGGCTCTTGTGGACTTGTTCCAATTTTCCTCAGTTTGAATTTGAATTTGCTTGTGAGCACTTGATGATCTGTGCCACATTCAGCACCTGGTCTTGTTTGGACTGCTGATATGGAGCTTTTCCATCATCTTTTTCCACAGACGTAGTCGATTTGGTTCCTGTGTATTCCATCTGGTGAGGTCCATGTTACAGTTGCTTTTTGTGTTGGTTAAAAAAGGTATTTGCAATGAAAAAGTCACTAGTCTTGCAAAATTCTATCATGCAACCCTTTGCATTATTTCTATCACCAAGGCTGTGTTTTCCAACTACTGATCCTTCTTTTTTCCTAACTTTTGCATTCTGTTCGACAGTAATAATCAGTGTGTCCTGATTGCATGTTCAATCAATTTCAGACTGCAGAAGCTGGTAAAAATCTTCAGTCTCTTCATGTTTGGCCTTAGGGTTGGTGAGTAAATTTGAATAATAGTCATATTAATTGGCCTTCCATGTAAGCGTATGGATATTATCCTATCACTGACAGCATTGTACTTCAGGACAAATCTTAAAATTTTCTTTTTGATGATGAATGCAACACCTTTCCTCTTCAAGTTTTTGTTCCCAGCATAGTAGATCATGTGATTGTTGGCCAATATGAGTCCATTTAAGCTCATTAGTGCACAGGATATCAAAGTTTGTGTGTTCCATTTCATTTTTGATGATTTCCAATTTTCCTAGATTTATACTTCGTACATTCCATGTTCTGATTATTAATGGACATATGCAGCTGTTTCTTCACATTTTGAGTCATGCCACATCAGCAAATGAATCCTGAAGGCTTTACTCCATCCACAACATTAAGGTCACCTCTACTTTGAGTTGTCTTCTCCAGTCATCTTCTGAGTGCCTTCCAACGTTGGGGGCTCGTTTTCTGGCACTATATCTGACAATGTTACACTGCTATTCATTAGGTTTTCCCTGAGTAACTGTTTTCAAAAGTAGATTGCCAGGTCCTTATTCCTAGTCTGTTTATCCTGGAAGCTCAACTGAAGCCTGTCTATCATAGGTGACCCTGCTGGTACCTAAATAGCAGCAACACAGCTTCCAGCATTACAGAAACAAGCAAGTCTCCACTGACAGACAGTAATAAGCCTTTACATTTAATAAATTATATCTCCTACCTTATATTTCTCCAACTTGCATACACAACACTTTTGAATATACACAAGTTTTAGAATCATTGTCAGCTATTGATATATGCATTCTTAGTCACACAATAATGTGGTTTTGATTGTGATGATATTAAAACTATAAATCACTTTGTGGAGGATGAACATGATAAATGGAGAAAAGATAGAAGTTTTCAAGGATTTCATTTTACTTGGATCCACTGTGAATGTCCATAAAAGCAGCGGTTAAGAAATCCAAAGACACATTGTGCTGGGAAAATCTGCTTCAAAAGACCTCTTTAAAATATTGAAAAGCAAACATGTCACCTTGAAGACTAAGGTATGCCTGACCCAAGCCATAGTATTGTCAATGGCATCATATGCAAGTGAATACTGAACAGAAGAATTAGCACCTTTGAATTGTGATGTTGGAGAAGACTATGGAACACACCATAAACTGCCAAAGAATGAACAAATCTGTCTTGGAAGAAGTCAACTGGAGCATTCTTTAGAGGCAAGGATGGTGAGACTATGTGTTACACATACTTTGGACATGTTATCAGGAGGGATCAATGCCTGGAAAAGGGCATCATACTTGGTAAAGAACAGGTCAGTGAAAAAGAGGAAGACCCTCCAGGAGATGGATTGACCCAGTTGCTACACAACTGGATCCAATATACCAATGACTGGGGGCATGGTGCTGGACTGGCCAGTGTTTCATTCTGTCATGCATAGGGTTGCTGTGAGTTAGAACCTACTCAAGGGCCCCTAGAAACAACATTTTAATCAATCTTTTCAGCCCACGAAATGGGGTATTCAATTGCTTAGGTCTACCTAAAGCTCTATGGTTTTCTCCATTTAATTCTTACAAAAAAGAATACACCTAACTTCATTTTCTACCTGACTGTTGTTGGTATATCAAGATATAATTAATTTTCAGTTATGAACGGTGTATCCTGGTACCAAATTCAGTTCTAGTTAACTAGCCTCCTCTAACAGATGTACCATGAGTAGATGGATTTAGCAAAGAAAACTTTACTCTTACACAGTCCAGTAGGCTGCAAGTCCAAATTCAAAATGTCAACCCCAGGGGAAAGGCTTTGCCTCTGTTGGCTCTGATGGAAAGTCTTTGTGTTGCATCAGTCTTTGGTCAGGGACCACCTGAGTGCAGGAACCTCAGGTCTGAAGGATGCGCTCTATTCCTGGTGCTGCTTTCTTGATGGTGTGAGGCTCCCAACTCTCTGCTTGCTTCCCTTTCCTTTTATCTCTTGTAGGAAGAAAGGACAAAGGGTGGTACAATCCATACTCCAGGGAATCTCTCTTTACACTGAATCAGGGAGGTGAACTTGGGAAGGGATTTACAGTTCCACCCTAATCCCCTTTAACAAACAGCATACGAAAATCACAAAATGGAGGCCAATCATAAAATATTGGGAATCATGGCCCAGCCACATGGCCATACACAGTTTTGAGGAGACACAGTTTAATCCATGACATTCCACCCTTTGGTTCCCCAAAATCATATCTTTCAAACACGTAATACATTCACCCCATCGTAGCAAATGTCATAGCAAAAATATGTTCATTGCATATGATAGCAAAATTCTTATGTCAGTTTCAAGTCCAAAATTCAAATAATTCCTCTACATCTGTGAAACCTAGAATACAAGCTATCTGTTTCCAAATGTACAATGACAGAACAGGCACAAGTTAGACAC
Source organism: Heterohyrax brucei (assembly GCA_028571685.1). Lineage (NCBI taxonomy): Eukaryota > Metazoa > Chordata > Mammalia > Hyracoidea > Procaviidae > Heterohyrax > Heterohyrax brucei. The sequence continues at coordinate 160,192,456 of CM053140.1, read as the reverse complement.
TGCATTACAAATGGAGAAAGAAGGCAAAACAGACAACGAGCAAGTCAGCAAAGCACATTACATTAGCCCTCAAAGCTTTGAAAATAGTCTTCCATTCTCTGAGACATTTTACACAGTGGCCCTGCCTGCAGACTCTAGGTATTGGCCATACTGTCTGGATTCTGAGTGGAGACTACTTGGCCCTATGCTAAAGCTTGGCTTCCAGGCCCACTGGGACAGAAACTCTGTCTCCTTAGCTTTAGGGGCACCCTAAAACCAATTGAGTGGCAATTCCACCCTTAGAAACACAGGAAGCCATGGCTCTACCCTTTCAAACCCCTGAGGTTCGTGGCCATCCTTTTGAGACTGAGGCAGCTCAGCTTCTCATATTCTTTATCTCTTCAGCTTCTGCTTCCTATGGTCTCATCCCTGGGTCTCAGGCCCACATCTACTGTGCTGAGACAGGTGTTTCACAGATCTACAGCTTCACTGATTCAAGTGCATGGAGGCAACCCATTGTGTGAGGAAGCCTCCTACACACAGGCACTCAGCTGTCTTGCTCTGTGGGTTCAGCAGGGCTAGCTCCACTGATTCAAGTACCCATAGACACCCCACTCTGCCAGGAAACCTTGGTGTATAGGCACTCAGCTCTCTTACTCCGTGGGTCAGCTCCAGCACTGTCTCATGCTCATCTGGTTCTTCTGCTGCTCATCCATTGCTGCTGCTGCTGGTCCTCTGCTGCTCGTTTCTCACCATCTGTATCTTCTTTGGTATTAACAATTTTCCTCTGTTCCTTCTGAGTCTTTCATCCATTCGCAGTTTCAAAATTGCTTTTGCATTTTAAGTATTTGTTAGAGCAGCACCCTGCATTCTCGGTAGCAAATTCTGTTTTAGTCAGCTACTGCTGCTCTGACAGAAAAACCACAGAGTGGATGGCTTTAACGAGAAAAGTTAATTCTTACACAGTCTAGTGGAGTACAAGTCCAAATTCAGGGTGTCTGCTCCAAGGGAAGGCTTTCCCTCTGTCAGCTTTGGAGGAAAGTCTTTGTGTTGCATCAGTCTTTGATCAGGGAGCATCTTGGCACAGGAACCTCACACCATATAGCAAGCAGCATTGCAAGTAGAGCATGTTCTTCAGACCTGAGGTTCCTATGCCAAGATGTTCCCTCATCAAAGACTGATCAACACAAAGACTTTTCCCTAGAGCCAACAAAGGGAGTATCTTCCCTTGGAGCAGACAGCCTGAATTTGGACTTGTACCTTAGTGGACTGTCTAAGAATAAACATTTCTTGTTAAAGCCATCCACTCTGTGATATTTCTGTTAGAGCAGCATTGGCTGACTAAAACAGTAAACTCATATTAATTCTAATAACTTATTTGTAAATGCTTTGGTTTGTACATACCATACCATTTACACACCATCTATAAGTAATGAGTTTATTTCTTTCTCATCCTTATGTCTCATTTTTTTCTTACCTTATTCTCTTGTGCTACAACTTCTAGTACAATGGTAACTAAATATTTTGTTCTAAGTATCAAAGAGAAAATGTTCATTACCTTTAAGGATGATATTTGTTATTTGTTTTTAATAAGTAGCCTTTTATATGTTAAGGAAGTTCCCTTCTATCACCAAGTCATCAAAAATTATTTGTAAAACTCAGTGAAAATTAAATTTTATCAAATGCTTTTTCTGAATCTCTTGAGATGATTCGTATTCTTTTTCCCTTTATTTGGTTAACACAGTGAATTACATTGATTTCCTAATAAATTCTTAAGATACATTTAACTTTATCATAATATTTTATCCATTATTCTAGCGTTAAATCTGCTAATATTTGGTTAAAATTTTGTGTTCATGAATGAGACTGGCTACAATTTTCATTTTTTAAATATTTGTTTAATATTTTTTAACAAGCTGCTGTCTTCATTTGTTTAATATTTCCATCTTTACATCTCTCTGATCTGCTTTCCAAAAAATATATTCTCTTCTATTGTCTAGATCACTAATTTTCCTTTATGCTGCAAAATGCATCCACTGAAATTTTAATTATTGCTTTTTAATTTCTAGAAATAAACTAGTTCATATTCATATAATCTGTAACTGATATTTTCCTGGTTTCATGGGTATTTTAAAGTTTGTGGTTTCTTTTTTTTTAAAAAAAATAAATTTTATTGTGATTTAAGTACAAGTATAAAATCCAATCAATTTGCCATACAACATTTGGAACTCAAACCACTGTTCTACTCTATCTGATCTCCTTTGCCTTTTCCACCCTCCTGTGACAGCACACTCCCCGTTATCATCCAGAAATTCTCATGCCTATTGCCCATTTGATCAAGATCTGTCCCTCCCACACCCTATCTTCTTGCCTCCAGCAGTGAGCTTCCTGGACAGTCCATGCGTACTTATTTAAGTCCAAAAATTTGTTTAGTGCCAGGATCACTACATGTTTCATATAGTCCAGTTCATTCTTTGTCTGCGGAGCTGACACCAGTGCTGGATGGGTTTGGGGGTTAGAGAGTCCAGGGGCCATCCTCCCAGGGGGCCCTCCAGACTGACAGATGATCAGTTGAGGTCATTTGGTAGAGTACTAGTTCTGTACATTTGTGTTTCTCCTGCTACATCGGGGGCTCTATATTGTGCACCCCATCCTGGCAGTCATTGGTGGTGGCCGGAACCATCTCATTCTTCTGGTCGCATGTTAAAGTAGTCTCTGGATTATACGGCATCTTCCATCAGCTGAGCTCATATTTCCCTCTTAACCTTGATGGCCTCTGTTTAGTTCTGACCCAGGTGGACTGGGACCAATGGGTACTACTTAGATGGTAGCTTGTTACCTTTTAAGGTTCCAGATGACTCTCCCCCAAGTGGTATGCAGAACAATCTTGTGGACTCCCTTCTGGCAGTCGTTGGTGGTGGCTGGGCAACATCTAGTTCTTCAGGTCCCATGCTGAGGCAGACTCTGGCTGATATGGCTTCTTCCACCTGGGGGGTTCATGTTTACTTCCTGTCCTTGATGTCCACTGTTTGTGTCTGGTCCGGATGTATTGGGACCAATCTGTCCTTCTTAGACAGCAGCTTGTTAGCTTTTAAGACCCTGGATGCCACTCACTCAGGTGGTATGCAGAAACTTTTCTTAAGAGAAAAAGAGGAAAGAGGAGATCATGCTGAGTGAAATCAACGAGGGCCAAAAGGACAAATATTATATGAGACCCCTGTTACAAGGACTTAAAAAGAGAACTATCTACAGAACAAAATGTGTTGGCTAAAAGGGTGAAGGGTGAGAGTTTATCATAGATGAGATAATTGATAGATGTTAGAAATTTTATTCTTTTACTGTAATTAATAAATTTGTAAAAAATTAAAAAAGAACTTGGATGCACCAATTAGTCTATATGTCTCCTGAAAGCATGGTTCCTGATTTATTTCTTTAAACATAGCAAGCACACCTATTTAAAAATCTTCATTTGGTAACTCCAGTATCTGATCTGTGTGGGTCTGTTTCTGCTACCTGTTATCATTGCTGGTTCTAACCAATGTTGCCTTACTGTTTACCTTTTTATCTTTGGCTGATAGCTGTTCATTAATCTTCAGAATTGCCTTTGAGAGATTCCTAAAACCTCAGATGGTGATAAACTTTACGTTTACTTTTGCCAGACACTTGGGAGCATCACTAGTTAGGAACCAACTGAAAGGCAATTTTATTACCTGATATTGCTAGACTGAACGAAGCTATGACTAGCCCAGGTTTGAACTGGAGGGCCAGGCTGTGGCCACCACTTAAATTTAGCTTTGTCTTGCTAAATTCTTATATTGTGTGTCTGCCACAGCAAGTTATTTACAGACCTCTCTGAAGTGAGCGTGATTTCACATCTGGTGGCTCTTATTCTAGGTGTGTAGTTGTTTGGCATCTTAGTGCAAGGGGACACCCTCCGGTCTTCCCTTTGACTTTTGCCTCATTCTCCCCATGAAGATACCAAATCAAAGTTCATGTGTGTAAAGAGCTAAATGCCCAATACATTTGTGTACATTGATATTTCGCTAACTTTTCTGATTTGAAAATTGGCCTTAGAGTTTCTTCCTCATATCATTGTAGGTTTTGCTTACATTTTCTTGTTGCTGATGAGATTATCACTGTTTCATATATTAATTGATCATTTGGGTTTCTTTTATGAAATAAGTTTTTGAACATTTTGTCTGTTATTTAATGCTTTTAGTGACTTAAAACTAAATCTTTGGGGCAGAGTCAAGATGGCGGACTAAGCACACGTCTCCTTATATCCCTCTGGAAACCAAGACATGAAATGATAATCAAACAGAGTCTTCTGATCACCTAATCAGCTCCAGGACATAGTACAGGGCTGTTACTTTCGACTTCACACCACTGAGTGAAAAACTTCTCTTTTGCTGACTCCTGCACCTGGCTAGCCCTGGCTCTCACGGAGGGAAGGTAAAAGCACCATTTTGACTTTTTTTTCTCTGTTCCGGCTGGCGGGCAGAGCTGGGCCTTGGCTAGCAGCTAGACTCAGATGCGCAGCTGGGAGGATAGGGAGGCGAAATTCCCATATTTTGAGAGCCAGGCTTAGGACTATGTTAACCTAGGTACTTTGGGCCTGTCGTCTTTTCTCTGCCTCAGCGGGGTTTGTACGGAATTACACGGTCAGTGTGCGGGTTTCCATGTTGATACCGAGATTTTAGTGGGACCTAATTCTTAGCCTGGAAGCCAGTGCCTGCAAACAGGACAGCACTTCTCTGACAAAAAAGCAGTAAATTACAGAGTGCCACCTACTTTGCAGGCCCTGCAACAGAAGCAGAGGAATCACTACCTTTTGGCACCTTTAGCCCCTCTATCTGCTGCCTGTGTGGAGGATGCCATCGTGGATATGGTGGCCACAGCTGGTCCTAATTCTTAGCTAGGGAGCCAGAGCCTGCCCACAGGAGAGCACTTTTCTACCAGAAAAGCAGTACTCTACACAGTGTTGCCTAAGGCTAGGCCCTGTCAGCAGAAGCCAACAGGGCAGTAGCATTGCTGTATTCTGAACTAGTTTGTATCATCTGGGGTCGGATACAGCGGTGCTTACTTTGCCAGTTGAGAAGAGGGACCTCTACACCTGACAACCTGACTGACTTTGGAAGTGGTCAGATACCTTTAGCTTTACATTTTAAGACAGTCTAAAGGGAGGGGGCGGAGTCAAGATGGCTGACTAAGCATACGTCACCTTATATCCCTCTGGAAACGAAGACCTGAATTGACAATCAAACACAGCTTTCTGATCACCTAATCAGCCTCAGGACACGTCACAGAGCTGTTAATTGGGACTTCATACCACTCAGCGAAAAACCTCCTCTCTTACACTTACTCCCGCTCCTGGCTAGCCCTGGCTCTCATTGACAGAAGGTAAATGCACCATTTTGACTTTCTTTTTCCCTCTGTCTCAGCTGTCGGGCGGAGCTGGGTCTTGCCTGGCGGCTGGACTCAGATGCACTCCTGAGGGGATAGGCAGGCGAAATTCCCATATTCTGAGAGCCAGGCTCGGGACTCTGTTAATCTAGCCATTTTGAGCCTTTTGTTTTGTAGCTGCCTCAGTGGGGTTTGTGCGGAGCTTCGCAGTCAGTGTGTGGGACACCATGTTGGTACCGAGATTTTAGCGGGACCTCGTTCTTAGCCTGGGAGCCAGCACCTGCAAACGGGACTGCGCTTCTCTGTCAGAAAAGTAGTGATTTTGCACAGTGCTGCCTACGTTGGGGGCCCTGCAACAGAAGCAGAGGAATCGCTGCCTCTCAGCATCTTTAGCCCCTCTGTCTGCTGCCTGTGTGGAGGACGCCATCTTGGATACGGTGGCCGCAGCTGGCCCTAATTCGTAGCTTGGGAGCCAGAGCCTGCCCACAGGAGAGCGCTTTCCTGTCACAAAACCAGTACTTGACGCAGTGTTGGCTAAGGTTAGGCCCTGTGAGCAGAAGCCAACAGGGCAGTAGCATTGCTGTATTCTGAACTAGTTTGTTATCATCTGGGGTTGGATATAGTGGTGCTTACTTTGTCAGATGAGAAGAGGGACCTCTACACCTGAAAACCTAACTGACTTGTGAACTGGTCACATACCTTTTGCTTTACATTTGAAGACAGCCTAGAGAAACACTTGCAATCCATCCTCACAGTACCTCTTCCAGCCTCTATATACTCATATGGGACCCAAAAAGCAACAGACAATTGTGGCATACAAGCAATCACTCATGGGTTCAGAAGGCTCCCAAACAAAGCAACCAAGGAGTTTTCCAGATGAATAAACTTTTATGAAAGCATCAGAAAGTGAATACAAATTGATTACATACAGAGCCCTTCTAGACCTTATACAAAATGCAGCAGAACAAAATGAAAAATTAAGCAAGTTGTTCGATCTGATGGAACACCAGTACTCTGAAATCCAACAGACCAAGAACAAAATCAAAGACTTAGAAACTTCCATGCAAAGCCAAGAAAACAGAATGGAACAAATAGAGAAAAGAATTTCTGACTTGGAAGACAGAGCTACTGATGCCAGCATCTATGAGCAGAAATCAGAAAAAAGAAACAAGAAAAATGAAGAAACATTAAGAAGCATGTGGGACTCTATTAAGAGGAACAACCTTCGAATAATTGGAGTCCCTGAACAGGGTGAGACATCTGACAACACAGAGAGTATTGTTGCTGAGCTGCTGAAAGAAAACTTCCCAGAAATCATGAAGGAAGAGAATATAGACATCTCAGATGCATATCGTACGCCACCCAATATAGATCTCAAAAGAAAGACTCCAAGACATATTATAATCAAGCTTAACAAAATGAAACATAAGCAGCAACTCTTAAAGGCAGCAAGACTCGAGGCAAAGCTAACATTCAGAGGGAAACCCTGTAGGCTCTCATCAGATTTCTCCACAGAAACCACGCTGGCACGGAGACAGTGGCATGACACATTCGAAGTCTTGAAGGAGAAGAACTTCCAACCAAGAATTATATATCCTGTAAAACTATCTTTCAAATATGAAAATGAAATTAAGCCATTCCCAGATAAACAGAAACTCAGAGACTGTAAAAACCATACCCAAACTACAAGAAATACTGAAAGAAGTTCCTGGCTTTGGCTTAGAAGAACGAAACCACTAACTTTATATTTTAGAACGACACACTACTCAATACTCATTTAGGGAAGGCTCCAAAGTAAATCACAGCTTTGATATGGAAAGAAGCAATCCAGTGATCATCATGAAAACTATGGTGTCATCATAATAAAAAGAGGGATGTACTACAGTCGTTATAGTCCTTCCAGATGGAGAGGGAGATGACAAGACGGGTAGTAATTAAAATTGGGTTTATAAATAGTTTATTAAAGGGGTTCATAGGGGCAGCTTTAAAGCACAACAAAGATGTATCATACCATTTCAAGAAATCTAACACACGAGTCTCAACAACTATAAAACCAGCTCTGAAAAAAGGTGAAAAATCAACTCAGAAAAAAGAGTGTCCCAAAACAGACTACTAAGAACAACAGAGAAACATCAACATAAAAATAAACATGTCACAATGGCAGCAGTGAACACATACCTATCAATAATTACATTGAATGTGAATGGACTGAATGCTCCAGTAAAGAGACACCAAGTGTCATCTTGGATCAAAAGACACGACCCATCCATATGTTGTCTACAAGAAACTCACTTGAGACCTAAAGACAGGAACAAACTGAAAATTAAAGGATGGAAGAATATATACCAAGCTAACAATGAACAAAGAAGAGCAGGGGTGGCAATTCTAATCTCAGACAAAATCAATTTTAATGTCAAACCCACCATCATGGACAAAGATGGACACTATTTATTGCTGAAAGGTTCAGTATACAAGCAAGACTTAACTATGTTAAATATTTATGCACCTAATGTCAGAGCACGTAAATATGTCGAAGAAACACTGACTACGCTCGAAAGAGAGTTAGATGACTCCACAATAATAGTGGGAGAATTTAACACTCCACTCTCATCACTAGACAGATCATCTAGAAAAAAGCTCAGTAAAGATACAGAAGACCTCATTGACACAATTAACAAACTAAACCTCATTGATATATACAGAACTTTCCACCCATCAGCAGACAACTCCGCCTTCTTCTCCAGTGCACATGGAACATTCTCCAGTATTGACCATGTGATAGGCCATAATGCAATGCTCAACAAAATCCATACCATTGAATTACTGCAAAGCATCTTCTTAGATCATAAAGCCATAAAAGTTAAAATCAGTAGCAGAAAAAACATAGATAGAAAGTCGCACTCTTGGAAACTGAACAAGATCTTGCTCAAAAAAACATGGGTTATAGAGGAAATCAAGGATGAATTAAAGAAATTCATGGATTCCAATGAGAACAAAAACACTTTCTACCAGAACCTATGGGATACAGCCAAAGCAGTGCTCAGAGGTCTGTTTATCTCCATAAATGCACACATCTGGCAGGAGGAAAGAAACCAAATCAAGGAACTAATTCTACAGCTTGAACAAGTAGAAAGAGAACAACAGAGGAACCCCTCGGGCACCAGAAGAAAGGAGATCATAAAGATTAGAGCAGAGCTAAATAAATTAGAGAATAGAAAAACAACTGAAAAAATTGAAAAGACCAAAAGCTTGTTTTTTGGAAAGATCAACAAAATTGATAAATCACTGGCTAAACTTACTAAAGAAAGCAGGAAAGGAAACAAATAACCCAAATTAGAAATGAGAGGGGAGTTGTCGACACAGATGCAACAGAAATAAAAAATATAACAGAATAGTATGAAAAAATGTACTGGAACAAATTTGAAAACCTAGGGGAAATGGACCAATTCCTTGACTCATACCACCTACCCAAATTATCACAACGTGAAGCAGAACAACTTAATAAACCCATCACAAAGGAAGAGATTGAAAAGGTCATCAAAACACTGCCAACCAAAAAATGTCCGGGCCCAGATGGCTTCACGGCAGAATTCTACCAAGCATTTAGAGAAGAGTTATCCCCAATACTTCTAAGACTATTTCACAGTATAGAAAGGGATGGAGTACTCCCAAACTCATTCTATGAAGCCAGCATAACCCTGATACCTAAGCCAGGGAAAGATCCAACAAAGACAGAGAACTATAGACCGATATCACTCATGAACCTAGATGCAAAAACCTTCAACAAAATTCTTGCTAACAGAATACAACATATCAAGAAAATAATCCATCATGACCAAGTGGGATTCATACCAGGGTTGCAAGGCTGGTTCAACATCAGAAAAACAATTAATGTGATTAACCACATAAATAACACAAAAGACAAGGATCACATGATTTTGTCCATTGATGAAGAAAAGGCATTTGATAAAGTCCAACACCCATTCATGCTAAAAACTCTTAGCAAAATGGGCATTGACGGCAAATTCCTCAACACAATAAGGGTCATTTATACAAAGCCAATTGCCCACATCATCCTGAATGGAGAGAGATTGAAAGACCTTCCCTTGAGATCAGGAACTAGACAAGGATGCCCACTGTCACCTCTCCTATTCAACATTGTGCTGGAAGTTCTAGCCAGAGCAACTAGACAAGACGAAGAAATAAAGGGCATCTGCCTCAGCAAAGAGGAAGTTAAAATGTCCCTGTTCGCAGATGATATGACTGTATATGTAGAGAACCCCAAGGAAACTATAAGTAAGCTACTCAGACTGATAGAAGAGTTCAGCAAAGTCTCAGGATACAAGATAAACATAAGTAAATCAGTAGGATTCCTTTATACCAACAACGAGACCATTAAGGAGGAAATTATCAAATCAATACCATTTACGATAGCCCCTAAGAAGATAAAGTACCTAGGAATTAATCTAACCAGGGAAACAACAGACCTTTACAAAGAGAACTACAAGCCCTTACTACAAGAAACTAAGAGAGACTTAGATAAATGGAAAATCCTACCCTGCTCATGGATAGGAAGATTGAACACTGTGAAAATGTCTATTTTACCCAAAGCAATTTATTTATATAATACAATCCCAATACAAGTCCCAGCATCATCTTTTAATGAGATGGAGAAACAAATCACCAATTTTGTTTGGAAAGGGAAGAGGCCCCGGATAAGTAAGGTACTACTAAAGAAGAAGAACACACTGGGAGGCCTCTCATTACCCGACCTTAGAACATACTACACTGCCGCAGTGGTCAAAACAGCCTGGTACTGGTACAAGAACAGACAGATTGATCAATGGAACAGAATTGAGACCCCAGAGATGACACCATCTGCCTATGAACAGTTGATATTCGACAAAGGCCCTAAGACATTAAACTGGGGTAGAAACAGTATCTTCAACAAATGGTGCTGGCAAAACTGGTTATCCATCTGCAACAAACTGAATCAAGATCCATACCTTACACCTTATACAAAAGCCAACCCCAACTGGATAAAAGACCTAAATATCAAACCTGAAACGATAAAGCTGATCCAAGAAAAGGTAGGAACAACAGTGGAAGTTTTAACACACAATGAGGACAGACTCCAAAATCTGTCAAAGAAACCTCAATCAACAGAAGAGAAAATAGATAAATGGGAGGTATTAAGAATCAAACACTTTTGCTCATCCAAAGACTTTATTAATAGAATTAAAAGAACACCCACAGAATGGGAAAAAATATTTGGCAACTCTATGTCAGACCGACACCTGATCTCCATAATCTATAAGATACTACAAAATATCAAGAAGAAGAAGATAAACCATCCAATTAAGCGATGGGCAAAGGAGATGGACAGATACTTCACTAAAGAGGAGATCCAGGCAGCCAAAAAACACATGCAGATATGTTCACAATCTTTAGTTATTAAAGAAATTCAAATCAAGACGACAATGAGATACCATCTCACCCCAACAAGATTGGCCATGATCCGGAAAACACAAAACAAGAAATGCTGGAGAGGCTGTGGAGAAAGTGGAACCCTCCTACACTGTTGGTGGGATTGCAAAATGGTCCAGCCTCTTTGGAAGGCAATCTGGCACTTCCTTAAAAAAATGGATATTGATATACCATTTGACCCAGTAATTCCACTACTTGGAATATATCCTACAGAATCAAGGCCTTTCACACCAATGGACGTGCACCAGAATGTTTACCTCAGCACAGTCCACGATAGCAAAAAGATGGAATCAACCCAGATGCCCAACAATAGAAGAATGGATTGGTAAACTATGGTACACATACTCAATGGAGCACTACGCAATGATAAAGAATAACGATGATTCCAGGAAACATCTCCTAACCTGGTTTCAACTGGAAGACATTATGTTGAGTGAAAGTAGCCAGCGACAAAGGGACAAATACTGTATGAGACCTCTACAATAAGATCTCAAAAACAGACTTGTGTATAGAAGAAAAGACTCTTTGACAGCTGCAAGGAAGGGGAGGGAGGGAGGGTGAGGGGGAAGGGTTTAGTTTAGATAGTTGCTAGAAATCTAGTTGAGAGAAAGCGGTGATGGCACACATTAGAAACAAGAACAACATTAAGTGGACTTCAGCATAACTTGAGTACTTCTTCCATCTTAATACTGCAAGGGTAGAGTAGCTGGGGTGGGGCACCATGCTCTTAGGCGAATTCCAGGCCAATTGGCACAACTAGTGTTTTGCTAAGAGAGCTCTCTGCACCCCACATTGGTGAGTGGCGTCTGGGGTCTTAAAAGCTGCCAAGCTGCCATCCAAGGACACAGCAAATGGTTCCAACTCAGCAGGAATGGATGCTCACCGAGGACCCAAATGACATGTGGTAAAGACAACTGAGAAGACAGAGAGACCCACAAGAGTGGGCACCTACATTGACTTGGGACCGGAATAACCAGATGGTGCCCCGCCACCACCAGTGATAGCCATGATGGAGCTCACAGAGAGGAGCCTCACTGGCAACACAAGAATAAAAAGGGGTGCATCATGAGATCTCCACTAAAAGACCTCAGTTGATGGTCCAGCGGTTTGGGGGTTCCTCTGAGAGCATGGCCCCCAGCCCTGATACTGCCCTTTCCGATAAATTATAACAAAGGTCCACTCTTTGGACAGGAATGGATTGGACTTGGCAATGCAGAGTGACCATATATTGGAAGCACTTTATGGTTCTATACATCTATAGGATATCATATAGCTGACTTCTGGCTGGAGGAAGGGGAGTGGACGGAGAGGAGGGAAAGGAGGCTGTTGGGAGGATGAGACATGCATGGAGCAGAGAGGAATAGTGTGTAGTCATCTGACAGGGAGAGTAGCGGAAGCTGCATGTAGGTGGGCATGTAAATTTATATGTGAATGTACATTTTCACTCAGTTATGTTAAACAAAGATAAAAATAAAAAAAAGACAGTCTAGAGAAGCATCTGCAGTCCATCCTCACAGTATCCCTTCCACCCTCTATTACTCACATGGGACCCAAAAAACAACAGACACTTGTGACATACAAGAAATCACCCATGGCTTCAAAAGGCTCCCAAACAAAGCAACCAAGGAGTTTCTCAGATTAAGAAAATTTTATGAAAGCATCAGAAAGTGAATGTAAAATGATTATATACAGAGCCCTTCTAGACCTTATACAAAATGCAGCAGAACAAAATGAAAAATTAAGCAAGCTGCTCGATCTGATAGAACACCAGTACTCTGAAATCGAACAGATCAAGAACAAAATCAAAGACATAGAAACTTCCATGCAAAGCCAAGAAAACAGAATGGAACAAATAGAAAAGAGAATTTCTGACTTGGAAGACAGAGCTACTGACACCAGCATCTATGAGCAGAAATCAGAAAAAAGAAACAAGAAAAATTAAGAAGCATGTGGGACTCTATTAAGAGGAACAACCTTCGAATAATTGGAGTCCCTGAACAGGGTCAGACATCTGAGAACACAGAGAGTATCACTGCTGAGCTGGTGACAGAAAACTTCCCAGAAATCATGAAGGAAGAGAATATAGACATCTCAGATGCATATTGTACGCCACCCAATATAGATCTCAAAAGAAAGACTCCAAAACATATTATAATGATGCTTACCAAAATGAAACATAAGCAGCAACTCTTAAAGGCATCAAGACTCAAATCAAAGCTAACATTCAGAGGGAAACCCTGTAGGCTCTCGTCAGATTTCTCCACAGAAACCACGCTGGCACGGAGACAGTGGCATGACACATTCAAAGCCTTCAAGGAGAAGAACTTCCAACCAAGAATTATATATCCTGCAAAACTATCTTTCAAATATGAAAATGAAAGTAAGATATTCCCAGATAAACAGAAACTCAGAGACTTTGTAAAAACCAAATCAAAACTACAAGAAATACTGAAAGAAGTTCTTGGCTTTGGCTTAGAAGAAGGAAACCACTAACTTTATATTTTAGAATGACACACTACTCAAAATTTTGCTCAGTTAGGGAAGGCTCCAAAGTCAATCACAGCTTTAATATGGAAAGAAGCAATCCAGTGATCATCATGAAAACTATGGTACCATCATATTAAAAAGAGGAATGTATTACAGTTGTTATAGTCCTTCCAGATGGAGAGCAAGATGACAAGACGGGTAGTAATTAAAATTGGGTTTATATATAGTTTATTCAGGGGGTTCATAGGGGCAGCTGTAAAGCACAACAAAGATGTATCATGCCATTTCAAGAAATGTAACACGGGAGTCTCAACAACTACAAAATGAGCTCTGAAAAAAGCAACAAAAGGACAAATATTGCATGAGACCTCTACGATAAGATCTCAAAAAGCAGACTTGTGTATAGAAGAAGACTCTTTGACAGCTGCAAGGGAGGGAAGGGAGGGAGGTTGAGGTGGGAGGGTTTAGATTAGATAGTTGCTAGAAATCTGGTTGGGAGAAATCAGTGACAGCACACATTAGAAACAAGAACAACATTAAGTGGACTTCAGCATAACTTGAGTAATCTTTCCATCTTAACCCAATATTGCAAGGATAGAGTAGCTGGGGCAGGGGGCAGGGGACCATGCTCTTAGGCGAAATCGAGGCCAATTGGCGCAACTAACATTTTGCTAAGAGAGCTCTCTGCACCCCACATTGGTGAGTGGCATCTGGGGTCTTAAAAGCTGCCATCTGAGGATACAGCAAATGGTCCCAACTCAGCAAGAACGGATGTCACCGAGGACCAAAATGACATGTGGTAATGACAACCTAGAAGATAGAGAGACCCACATCAGTGGGTGCCTACATCGACTTGGGACCGGAAGAACCGGATGATGCCTGGCCACTACCAGTGATAGCCGCAATGGAGCTCACAGAGAGGAGTCTCACTGGCAACACAAGAATAAAAAGGGGTGCATCCTGAGATCTCCACTAAAAGACCTCAATTGATGGTCCAGCGGTTTTGGGGTTCCCCTGAGAGCATGGCCCCCGGCCCTGATGCTGCCCTTACCCGTAAATCATAACGACGGTCCACTCTTTGGACAGGAATAGATTGGACTTGGCAACGCAGAGTGACCATATACTGGATGCACTTTACGGTTCTATACATCTATAGGATATCATCCTGCTGACCTCTGGCTGGAGGAAGGAGAGTGGGTAGAGAGGAGGGGAAAGGAGTAGGTTGGGAGGATGAGACATGTATGGAGCAGAGAAGAATAGTGTGCTGTCACTGGACAGGGAGAGCAGTGGAAGCTGTATATAGGTGGGCATGTAAATTGATACAGGAATGTGCTTTTTCACTCAGTCATATATAAAAATAAATAAATAAATAAATAAATCCTTCCTCACCCTAAGTGTGTGAAGATATTCTGACTCACATTCTAGTTTCAAAGCTTTCTAACTTTGTCTTTCCCATTCAAGTAAGTCACTTAATACACTTGGAACTCAGTGCTAAGTATCAATTTTTGTGGTGTAAGACATAAATCAAATTTTATTCTTTTTGTATCAGTTGTGAATTTTCCTAGGACCAGTGGTTGAAAAGACCATTTTTTTCCACTAGACTAAAAGCTCAGCTGTGTTCCTTGATGGTATGGTTAATTTGCATGGCTGTTAATTGAAAGGTTGGAAATGCAGATGCACCAACAGACACATCAGAAGAAAGGTCTGGCAATTTACTTCTGAACACTCAACCACTTAAAATCCTATGGAGTACAATTTTATTCCAGCATACATGAAGTTGCCTAGATTAGAGTCAACTTAACAGTAACTGGATATAAATCAAGTGTCATATAAACATGGGTCTCAATCTGAACTGTTTAATCTGTTTCACTCATCTGTTTGCTGGTGGATGCACCAAAAAGCTATCATAATTACTTGTAACTATTGTTACTACAATTTTACAGTATGTGTCAACACTCGTGGAAATTCTGATGGTATAGTGGTTAAGTTCTACATCTGCACCAACAGGTCAGTAGTTCAAATCTGCCAGGTGCTCCTTGGAAACTCTAGGGGGAGTTCTACTCTGTCCTGTAGATTCCCTATGAGTCAGTATTGACTTGAGAGCAGTGGGTTTGATGTTATCAACATTTGCAGTTTCTCCAAATTTGTGCTGTTTTTTCTTCTGGAGTACCTCAGTTGTTTTGGGCACTCTGTTTTTACATATAAACTGTAGAATGAGAATATCAAGTTCTACTAATTTGGGAAAAATAAATATATAAAATATTGAGTCTTCCAGTTAGTGACTATGATAGGGTTCAACATGGGTACACGTCTTTGTAGTACCTTCTTCAGCATTTCAATAAAATTTGATAATTCTTGTGTAAAGGTCTTGCACATCTTTTATCAGATTTGATCTGATGTGTTTGATTTTTTGGATGAAGTTATAGATATTATCTCTTGTTGCTGGCATATAGAAGTAAAATTGATTTTAGTATACTGATTTTGTGTCTGATGACATTGCCAAACTCTCTTATTAATTCAAATAGTGTATCTGCAAATGCAGTTGTATTTTCTACCTTTACAGTCATGTCGTCTATGAATAATAAGACTTTTGTTTCGTCCATTTCATTCTTTATCCCTTATTTATTTTTCTTGCTGTACTGTCACTTTTTGATTTACTACAGCATAGGGAAGGAACAGAAATCTTACTCCTTATTGCACACTTTTCAAATGGATCACTATTTGATTTGATATTTGTTATATGGATTTTAGAGTTATTTGTAATCAGATTTTAAAGATTCCTTTTTTAAAAACTTCTGCTTCCAGAAAATAATGAGAAGCTTGTAGCATAGCAGTGCTCTAACAAAAATAGCTAGAAAATATGCTGTATAGATATATACACATCTATCTTTCTGTCCATATACATATATATCTCTATATATGTATAGAGATATGTGTGTGTACCTGTAAGAAGACATCAAAGAGCTAATGAGGTAATCAGGACTTCAGTGTCCAAAATCCAAGGAAAAGGAAGAGTGTGGAGAGTTGCCCAAATGTTTCACAACTGTTTTCCCTTTTAGACATTTAGATATTTTCCAGTCTTGGGTGTAGGGCTAGCTGCTGAAGATCCAGGTGAAGAGCTTGGGCACAGGGCTACTACCAAGAGGCAGAGGAACAGAAGAGATTCTGGCAGTGTTATGGAGCCTGAAAAACAAAAAATAAATACTTGAATGTCAGAGTCCAAATAAGAGATAAGTGGAGAACTAGGCTTGATACTTAACTAGTTATTTCTTTAAGACTTTTGCTAAGTTCTGGAGCTGCACAGGAAATGAGGCTATTAAAAAAGGGGAGGTGAGCCAAGATAGCAGATTAGTCACACATCTCCTCCGTTCCCTATGAGAACCAAGACCTAGAAAAACAATTGAGCAGAGCACAGTGGACATTCTGGGAGCCCCAAGATCAGGCAGAGGATTGTGAGATTGGACTGGGCAACAGGAAAGGAAAAACTATCTTTATTGGAGGCAAGACGGCAGCACAAAGGGTCCCACTTCTGCTGGTGCAGTAGCTGAGAAGCTTATAGGTACAGACACCATCTTTGTTAACCGGGAGGCTGAGACTGGAACTACTGAGCCTGAGATCTTGGTCATGCCAGCTGCCGTGCTGAGCTGCAGTACCTAAGTTGACAGTAACTCTTGGAGAAGAGAGGCTGTACTTAAGACAGTCACAACAAGAGAACACAGCAGTGGCTGGTGGCTGAGGCTATCAGCCCTGCAGAAAAGTCCTTATGTTGCATCAGTACTCTCTTCTCTGAGCTGCACCATAGATTGTGCTGGCAAAGCACAGAAGAGGCAGCACAAGTAGGATGCCATCTTAGCCAGCTAAGAAGCAGAGTCAGCCATGCCTGAGGGCCCAGCTGGGGCTGGCTGCCACATTGACAACAGCATCTGACTGGACAGTGCCTCTGTCAGTAGAGAAGCAGTTTTCAAGACAGTCGCGTCTACAGACTGATGGCCAGTGTGGCAGGGGCATTTCCCCCTCCTTTCACTGAGCCTACACCATGGTCTCTGCTGACATGGCCCCTGAGAGACTCCATAAGTAGTTTGCCATCTTTGTCAGCCAGCAGGCAGTGCCTACCACCCCTGAGGGCCCAGCTGCTATTGGCTGCTGCTGGACAGCACCTCTCTCAGCAGAAAAGCAGTTTTTAAGACAATTGCATCTAGAGAACTCAGCCAAGTCTGGTGGTGCCCTTTCCTCCTTCCTTCTCTAAGCTATACCATAGTGTCTGCTGGTGTGATTCCAGAGAGTTGGCATAAGTAGGTAGCCATCTTTGTCAATCAAGGGGTGGGGCCTGCCACCCCTGAGGACCCAGCTGGGGCCAACTGCCAAGCTGAGCAGCACCCCAGGTATGGACAGCATCTCTCTCACCAGAGAATCTGTGCTTAAGACAGCTGCCCCTAGAGAAGGCAGCATCAGCTGGTGGCCAAGTCTAGCAATGCCAAAACAGCAGGATTGAGGAAATAGAATGCAGAACTGGCAAGACTGAAGATAAAGCAACCGACATCAACATTTATGGGGAGAAATCAGATAACAGAATCAGGAAAAATTAAGAATTATGTGGGACTTGATCAAGAGGAACAATTTATGTGTACTTGGAGCTCTAGAAAAGGCAAGGATAGCAGAAAATACAGACAGAATTGTTGAAGAGTTGCTGACAGAAAACTTCAGTTTCATGACATCATGAAAGGAGGACTATTCAAGATGCTCATTGAACTCCACCAAAGGTAGACTCCAAAAGAAAGTCAGCAAGACATATTATAACCAAGCTTAACAAAACAAAACATAAGAAGAGGTTCTTAAAGGCAGCTAGGTTTAAACAAAAACTAACATACAAAGGAAAGTTTTGTAGAATGTCCTCTGACTTTTCAGCCAAAATATTGTTGGCAAGAAAACAATAGGATGACACATACAAGGACTTGAAGGAAAGAAAATAACTTCCAATGAAGAATTATATGCCCTGCAAAATTGTTTTTGAAATATGACAGTGAATTTAGGACATTCTAAAACAAACAGAAGCTTAGAGACTTTTCAAAAACCAAGCCAAAGTTACAAGAAATACCGAAAGAAGTTCTTCAATTAGAAAATCATAAACACCAGATAATATATCCAATGATATATATTGCACAGCATCCAGAATCCTGATTAGTTAGGAAAGTCACAAAGCTCAATCAAAGTTAATATATTACAATTAAGGAAACAGAGAGCTCAACATGTAAACCATGAAAACACTATGCTAAAGTGAGGAATATATTACAGTGCTCATAGTCCTTTCAGATGGAAAAGTTAATGGGGTACAAAGAAGTTAAGGACTGGTTTAAACCTATGATATTAGGTGGGAACAAAGGGGTAGCCACAAAGAAAACAAACAATACTGCATATCAAAAGAAGAAACACAATACAGAAGTCTCAGAATATTAGGTGGAACAAAGAAAATGTCAACCATGCAAAAACTAAGGCACCAAAATGACAACACTAAATACATATCTATTAATAATTACACTGAATGTAAGTGTATTGAATGCTCCAATAAAGAGACAGAGAGTAACAGGCTGGATCAAAAAACATGATCTGTCTATATGCTGCTTACAAGAAACACATTTTAGGCTCAAAGATATGAGTGAACTGAAAATCAAAGGATGGAAAAATATGCGCTAAGCAAACAACATGCAGAAAAGAGCAGGGCTGGCAATATTAATCTCAGATAAATAGATTTTAAAGTAAAATCCACCATTGTGGACAAGGATGGTCACTATTTATTGCCTAAAAGTTCAATACATAAGGAGGATAGGAGTACATTAAATATTCATGCACCCAATATCAGAGTCCATCAAATGAACACTGACAGCACTGAAAAATGAGACAGATCACTCCACAGTAACAGTAGGAGACTTCAACACTCCACTTTCAGTAAGGAAAGGGTCATCCAGATAAAAGCTCAATAAAGATGCAGAAGATCTTCTTATGACAATCAACCAACTCAACCTCACAGATATATACAGAACTTTGTACCCAACAACACACAAGGACACCTTTTTCAATGCACATGGAACATTCTAAAGAATAGACCACATATTAGCCTGTAAAGCAAGTCTCAACAAAATTTATTTATTGCGAAACATCTTCCCAAACCATAAAGCCATAAATGTTGAAATCAATAGCAGAAAAAACATGGGTAGAAATTCAAACTCCTCCTTGAAACTGAACAACACCTTGCTCAAAAATCCCGGGTTATACATGATTTCCATTGGAAGACTATGCTGAGCAAAGTCAGTCAGCAGAAAAGGAAAACATCATATGAGACCCCTGCTATAAGGACTTAAAAACAGACTTATGCACAGAAGAAAAGACTCTTTGATAGCTATAAGGGTCAGGAGGGAGGAAGAGGGCTGGTCATAGACTAGATAGTTGATAAAAATTTGGTTAAGTGAAGGCAGTGACAGCACACAGTAGAAAGTACATCAACTCAACTAGACTTCACCATAAACTGAAAGCTCTTCTAATCTCAACCCAATATTGCAAGGATAGAGTAGCAGGGGCTTAAGTCTTGGGACCATGCGTTCAGGGACACTGAGGCCAATTGGCATAACTAACCTATTGCTAAGAGAGTCTTCTGCACCCTATATTGATGAGTGGTGTCTGGGGTCTTACAAGCTAGCAAGCTGCCATCTGAGGTACACCAAATGGTCCTAACTCAGTTGGAACAGATGATCACCAAGAACAACAAAGATATGAGGGAAAAAAGCCCAGGAGACAGAAGGACCCATATGAATGGGAGACTGCATTAACATGTGACCAGAAGAACCAAATGGTGCCTGGCCACCACCAAAGACACCACTGATAGGGCAGACAATGTAGAGTTCCTGTGGCAACATGAGAAAAAGAGGGTTGCAGCTCAAGAACTCTACAGAAAGACCACAATTGGTAGTCCAACAACTTGGAGAATCCCCTGGGAGCACGGCCCCTAAACCAGCTGCTGTCTCTGACCAGAAAACACTAGTGGGGTCAACTCTTTGGACAAAAATGGACTGGACTCAGCAACACAATGTAACTATATGATGTGTGTAGTTTATGAGTTTGTGCATTTATAGGATGCTGTCCTACTGATCTCTTTGTAGATGGGAGAGAAAAGGGTAGAGAGGCGGGAACAGGAGCTTGTTAAGTGGATGCTACAAGCAGAGAATGAAAAAAGGGGTGTGCTGGCACCGGGCAAAGAGAGCAGGAGCTGCAGATAGGTGGGTATGCTAAATTGATTTGGATTGTATACTTTCACTTAATCATAATTAAAGAAAAATCTATGGGTTACAGAAGAAACAGAGGATGCAATAAAGAAATTCATGGACTCAAAGGAGAGTTAAAACATATCCTAGGAGAACCTAAGGGGTACAGCAAAAGCAGTACTCAGAGGTCAATTTATCTCTGTTGATGCACACCTGTGTAATGAAGAAAGGACCAAAACCAAAGAATTAACCCTACAACTTGAATAAGTAGAAAGAGAACAACAAAGAACCACTCTGGCATCAGAAGAAAACAGATAATAATGATTAGAGCAGAACTAAATGAATTAGAGAACAGAAAGACAATGGAAAGAAATAACAAAACCAAAAGCTAGGTTTTGAAAATATCAACAAAATTGATAAACAATTGGCTAAACTCACAAAAGAAAAATAGGAGAGGAACGAAATAAACTGAATAAGAAATGAGATAGGAGATGTCATAACAGGCCCAACTGAAATTAAAAGTATCATAACAGAATACTACAAAAATTGTGCTGAAACAGATTTGAAAACCTAGAGGAAATACATACATTTCTAGATTCACCAAAAATTATCATAAAAGAAGTACAACAAAATTATCACAGAGAAGTACAAAAACTTGATAAACCCATCACAAAAGAAAGAGATTGAAAAAGTAAAACAACTACCAATCAATAAAAGGCCTGGCCCAAATGGCTTTATCAGAGAATTCAACCAAACTTTTAGAGAGACATTAATTCTGGTACTACTGAAGCTGTTTCGCAACATAGAAAAGGACAGAACATTCTCAGATTCATTCTATGAAGCCAGCATAACCCTGATGTCAAAGCTGGGTAAAGATCTCACAGAAAAAGAAAACTACAGACCGCTATCACTCATGACCCTGGATGCAAAAATCTTCAGCAAAATCAGTCAATAGGATTCAACAACATATCAAAAAAATAGTTCATCATGTCCAAATAGTATTCATACCAGGGATGCAGAGTTGGTTTGACATCAGAAAAATAGTTAATATGAACAACCATATAAATAACTGAAAGCATAAGAATCACTTAATTCTATCAATTGATGCAGCAAAGGCATTTGATAAAGTCCAATACATGTTCGTGTTGAAAACTCTCAGCAAAAGAGGAATAGAAGGGAAATTGCTCAACACAATAATGGGTATCTACACGTAACCAGCCAGCAGCATCATCCTGAATGGAGAGAGACTGAAAGAATTGCCCCTGTGAATGGGAACTAGAAAAGGGTGCCCACTGTCAACACTTCTATTCGGCAGTGTACTAGAGGTTCTGGCCAGAGCAATTGGAAAAGATACAGAAAGAAAGGGCATCCTCATCAGTAAAGAAGAAGTAAAAGTATCCCTATTGCAAATAATGATTGTATACACAGAAGACCCTAAAGAATCCATAAATAAGCTACTGGAACTAATAGAAGAGTTCAGTCAAGTATTAAGATATAAGATAAACATAATTCCTTTATACCAACAAAGAAATCTTCAAAGAGGAAATCACCAAATCAATACCATTTACTATAGCCCCAAGAAGATGTAGTACCTAGGAATAACTCTAACCAGAGAAGAGACCAATGCAGAGAAAACTACAAGACACTACTGCAAGAATCCAAAAGAAACTTCTGAAAGTGGAAATATCTACCATGTTCATAGACATGAAGACTTAACATTGTGAAAATATCTATTCCACCCAAAACAATCTATATATACAATGCAATCCCAATACAAATTTCGATGTCATTTTTTAATGAGATGGAGAAACAAATCACCAACTTTGTCTGGAAAGAGAAGCAACTCCAGATAAGTAAGAAACTACTGAAGAACAGGGACACAGTGGGAGGCCTCACACTACCTGACCTTAGGACCTGTTACACTGCCATGGTAGTCAAAACAGCCCAGTACTGGTACAAAAACAGATACATAGACCAATGGAACAGAATAGAGAATCCAGAAACATCACTATCCTCCTGTGAACAGTTGATATTCGACAAAGGCCATAAACTGGGGTAAAAACAGTCTCTTTAACAAATGGTGTTGGCAAAATTGGATATCCATCTGCAAAACACTGAAACAAGACTCATATCTCACACCTTACACAAAGGCTAACTCAAAATGGATCAAAGACCTGAATATCAAACCTAACACAACAAAGATTATGGAAGAAAAAATAGGGACAACAATGGAAGTGCTAATACACAGCTTAGACAGACTACAAAATATGACCAATAATGCATGAACAACAGAAAAGAAAATAGATAAATGGGAACTACTAAGAATCAAACATTTATGCTCATCCAAAGACTTTATCAAGAGAGCAAAAAGACTGCCTACAGAATGGGAAAAAACATTTGTATAAAAAACTATGTATCAGATCAACATCTGGTTTCTGTAATCTACAAGGTGCTGCAAAGTATCAACAAGAAAAAAGATGAATAACCCAATTAAACAATGGGCAAAGGACACGAACAGACACTTCACCAAAGAAGACATTCAGGCAGCCAAGATACATGAGAAAATGCTCATGATCATTAGCTATTAGAGAAATCCTAATCAAAACTACAGTGAGATACCATCTCGCCCCAATGAGCTTGCCAGTATATCCCCAAATCACAGAACAACAAATACTGGAGAGGCTGTGGAGAGACTGGAACTCTCCTGCATTGCTGGTGGGAAAGCAAGATGGTCCAGACTCTCTGGAAAGCAATTTGGCGCTTTTTCAAACACCTAGAAAGAGAAATACCATACGACCGAGAAATCTCACTGCTTGGAATAGATCCTACCGAAATAAGGTCTGTCACATGAATAGATACATGCACATGAATGTCTTTTGCAGAGCAGTCCACAATAGCAAAAAGATGGTATCAATCTAAGTGCCCATTGACAGATGAATGGATAAACAAACTATGGTATATATGCACAATGAAACACTATGCAAAGACGAAGAACAATGATCGTTTTAGGAAGCATTGTATAACCTGGTTTCAACTGGAAGACATTATGTTGAGTGAAACCTGTCAGCTACAAAAGGACAAGTATTGTATGAATGGGAGCACTATTATAAAGACTAAAAAAAGGCTTATGCATAGAAGAAAAGACTCTTTGGTGGCTACAAGGGTGGGGAGAGAGGGGAGGGCTGGTCAGAGATTAGTCAATAGGAATTCAGTTAGGTGAAGGGTGTGACAGCACTCAGTAAAATGCAGGTCAGAATAAATGGACTATACCATAAACTAAAAGGTTTTCTAAATTTAATGCAACATTGCAAAGGATAGAGTAGCAGGGACAGGGGTCTGAGGACTGTTTTCAGCGTACTTCAAGGCCAATTGGCGTAACTAGTCTTTTGCTAAGAGAGTCTTCCACTCCCTATATTGTTGAGTAGCATCTAAGGTCTTAAGAGCCAACAAGCTGTCATCTATGGAACATCAAGTGGTCCCAATCCACCTGGCAGAGATGATGAGCCAGAATATCAAAGACACGAGGACAAATGAGCCTAGGAGACAGAAGGACCCATATGATTGGTAAACTGCATCAGCATGAGACCAGAAGAACCACTATCACCAAACACAGCCTTGACAGGGGACACTATGTAGAATCCCTGACATAACACAAGAAAAATAGGTGTGCAGATCAAGAACTCTACTAGATGACCAGAATCAATGATCCAGCAACCTGAAGGATCTCTGGGAACATGGTCCCTAGCTGCTTCCCCAGATCTGAAGCCAGTGGTGAGGTCAACATTTCACTAGACTCAGGCACACAGAGTGTGCAAGTGGTGTGTGTACTTCATGGTTTTATACATTTATAGAAGGCTGTCCTACTGGTTTTTTTATAGAGGGCAGAGGAGAGGGTGGAGAAGAGGGGACAGGTGTTTGCTGGGAGGATAGTAGTAGTAAAGAGTGAAAAGGAGTGTGCTGTCACAAGGTGGGGAGAACAGAGTTGTAGAGAGGCAGGTATGCAAAGCTGACTCGGATTGTTTAATTTCACTTAATCATAGTAACAATATAAAAAACTTCTAAAAATCAGAATTTCTGGTAATGTCAAAAAAAAGGATTTTGGTTCAGAACATGGAAGGAGGTAGGGGCTCGGGGAACACAACTGGCTCCTGAGGGTTATACCATAGAAATGGAGGTGAAACAGAAGTAGCCAAGAGTTTTAACAAGTGGTGCTCCTCCTTAAAACAATGATTGAATTGAGATGGTTAGCCCCATTCTGAGTTCTTAGCAGGAAAAATCTGAATCCTCTTTGAAGGAGGAGACTTCTTAAATTTTTAACATATAGTGTTTGTCATTTCAACAAAAATTTCTGGGCATGCTGAAAGAGTTAATTTACCCCAAGTCAAGTGAAAAAACAGATAGATCCAGAGATTATCCAGATATTAGTCATACCATACAAAAACTTTACAGTAACTATGTTGAATATAATAGGAAAAACATCTGAGAATATAAAGGAAAAAGAGGTGTAGAGTTTTACATGAGAATTGGAATCTATAAAAAGAACCAAATAGAAGTTTTAAAAGTGAAATACACAGTAAATGAAATTAAGAACTAAACTTTCTCTGTTTCTTTGTCTCCCAAGGCTTAAAAAAAAGTAAAATCATTGAATTTTAGTTCTTTGCACCTACTGAGATAATATTATGATTTTTTTCTGTAATCCTTTAGTTAATTCACTGATTTTCTTAAAAACATCAATCTGCATTCCTAGATGAATTTGGTTATGATATATTTTCATTTTAATATATTTCTGGATTTGTTTTGTCATTTATTTTTTAGACTTTTTATACCTGTGTTTATCAGTAAGGTTAGCCTGTAATTTTCTTTCCTTTTCATGTAAATAAGCAGCCACTGTCACTTTTTATTTATAATAACACCTTCCTACAAAGGATTTTTAAAAATGTTTTATTGTAATTAAGTGCAAGCTTACAATCCAAGTCAGTTAGCCATATAAAACTTCATACACACACCTCTATACTAAACTCTAGCTGCCTTTCTAACCCATGACAGCACACTCCTTTCCACAGTCTACTTCCCAAATTCATTCAACCAACTCCTGTCCCCTCCTCCCCACGCTCCCATCTCATTTCTATAAAGTGGCTGTTCTGACAGCCTCATGGCTTACAGCCAGTCCAATTCTTGTCTGAAGAGTTGTCTTCAGTACTGGTTTTATCCCTGGCTATCAGCAAGTCTAGGTGCCATGCTCTTGTGGGACCCTCTAGGATGTTGGACCATCAAGTGTGTTCTTTTAACAGAATTCTAGATTTGCACCCCTTTCTTCTTATGCTGTGTCAGGGAGTCTACATCATGTTCCCTGTCAAGACAGTCCTTGGTGGTGGCTGGGCACCATCTAGTTCTTCTGGTATCATGTTGATTTAGTCTTTGAATCATATAGCCCCTTCTGTCTCCTAGGCTCATATTTTCCTCCTGTCTTTGATGTTATTCATTTGTCTCTTCTGCTAGTGGATTGGGACCAACTGATGTTCCTTAGAGGGCAACTAGCTAGCTTTTAAGATTCCAGAAACTACTAACCAAGGTGGGATGCAGAATATTTTCTTAAAAAAATAAATAAGTAAATAACTTAGTTATGCAATTGACTTAGATGTCTCCTGAAAGTATGTTTCAAAGTGTTGAGTTGTATTTATGAAATGTCTTAGCCCTTAGTATAGTCTGGCAGAGTTGATCTCCCTTCTACTGCCCACTTTCACTTTCTTCAGTTAATCCAATTCCTGTTTACTATCTAATCTATGAATACCCGTCTCCCTCCCACCCATCCCTCCATGGTAACCATCAAATATTATTTTCTTCTGTGTTTAGCCCTTTTCTTGAGACCTCGTAACAGTGATCTCATACAGTATTTGTCCCTTTGTAACTGACTGATAATATCTTCCAGATGACTCCATGTTATCAGGCGTTTCCCAGTATCATCCTTGTTTTTTATCATTGCATAGTATTCCATTGTGTGAATGTACCATTGTTTGTTTATCCATTCATCTGTTGATGGGCTCGTAGGATGATTCCATGTTTTTGCCACTGTGCTCAGTGTGGCAATAAACATTGGTGTGCATGTATCTATTCGTGCAACAGAGCTTATTTCTCTAGAATATATTCCAAGAAGTAGGATTACTAGATCATATGGTGTTTCTATTTCTAGCTTTTTAAGAAAGCACCAAATCAATCTGCAAAGGGGTTGTACCATTTTACGTTCCCACCAGCAGTGTAGAAGCATTACAATCTCTTCACAACCTCTCCAACATTTACCATTTTGTGTTTTTTCGATTACTGTGAGCCTTGTTGGGATGAGATGATATCTCACTATAGTTTTGATTGTGATTTCTCTCATGGCTAATGATCATGAGTATTTTCTCACATACCTGTTTGCTGCTGGATGCTGTCTTTGGTGAAGTGCCTGTTCATATGCTTTGCCCATTTTTTAATTGGGTGGTTGTCTTTTTCTTGTTGAGGTTTTTAAGTACCTTGTAGATTATGGAGATTAGATGCTGATCAGATCTGTGGTTGCCAGAATTTTTTTTCCAGTCTGTGGGTAGTCTTTTACTCTGTTGGTGAAGTCTTTGTATAGCATAAATGTTTCATTTTTTAAAAAGATGCTCCCATTTATCTGTGTTTCTTTCTGGTGTTTGTACATTGTTTGTAATATTTTGTAGTCTATTTATGCTGTCTATTAGGGCTCCCAATGTTGTCCCTATTTTTTCTTCTGTGATCTTTATTACTTTAGATTTTTAATTTAGGTCTTTGGTTCATTTTGTGTTAGTTTTTGTGCATGGTGTAAGACTTGGGTCTTGTTTCTTTCTTTTTTCTTGCAGATACCATTTGTTGAAGAGACTGTTTATTCCCCAGTTCATGGATTTTAGGTTTTTGTCAAATATCAGCTGCTCATAGATGGATGGAGTTGTATCTGGATTCTCTATTCTGTTCCGTTGACCCATGTATCTGTTTTTGTACCAGTACCAGGCTGTTTTGACTACTGTGGCAGTTTAATAGGTTCTAAAGTCAGATAGTGTGAGATTCCCCACTTTGTTCTTCTTCAGTAATGCTTTTCTTATCTGGGGCTTCTTCCCTTTTCATATGAAGTTGAAAATTTGTTTCTCCATCTCATTAATAAAAAGACATTGGAATTTGTGTTGGGATTGGATTGTATCTAGAGATCGCTTTGGGCAGAAAAGACATTTTTAGGATGTTAAGTCTTCCTATCCACGAGCAAGTGTCATGGATTGAATTGTGTTCCTCCCCCCAAATCTGTAGCAATTTAGCTGGGTGATGTTCCTGGTATTGTGTAATGTTCTCTATGTTGTAAATCCTGCCTCTATGATGTTAACAAGGGTGGATGGGCGGCAGCTGTGTTGGTAGGGCAAGACTCAGTGTGTAGACTGTTTTGTGCCTTGAGGCAGTCTCTCAAGGCATAAAGGAAAGAAGCTGCCAGAGAGATTTGGGAACCTCATACCATCAAGAAAGCAGCACTGGGAGCAGCCAGAGATGTCCTTTATACCTGAGGTTCTAGTGCCAAGATACTCCCTGATCAAAGGCTGATATAACACAAGGACTTTACTCCAGAGCCAATAAAAAAGTAAAGCCTTCCCTTTGAGCAGACACACTGAATCTGGACTTACAGTCTGCTGGACTGTGCAAGAATAAACTTTTCTTTCTTCAAAAGGCATCCACTCATGGTATTTCTGCTCCTGTTCTCAAGGGGGATGCTTTCAGTCTCTCTCCATTTGGAATGATGTTGGCTGTTGCATTTGCATAGAAACCCTTATTACGCTGAGGAATTTCCCTTCTATTCCTATTTTGCTGAGAGGTTTTTGAACATGAATTGGTGTTGGGCTTTGTCAAATGCCTTTTCTGCATCAACTGATAAAATCAGGTGGTTCTTATCTTTTGTTTTATTTATGTGTTGATTACATTAATTGTTTTTCTATTCTTGAACCATCTCTGCATCCCTGGTATGAATCCTACTTGGTCATGGTGAAACTTTTTTTTTGTAATGTGTTGTTGAATTCTATTGGTTAGAATTTTGTTGAGGATTTTTGCATCTAAGTTTATGAGAGATACTGGTCTGTAATTTTCCTTTTTTGTCCTGTTTTTACCCAGTTTTGATATCACAGCTAGGCCTGCTTCATAGAATGACTTTGGTATTATTCCACCCATTTCTATGCTGTGAAATACTTTTCATAATAGTGGTGTTACCTCTTCTCTACAAGTATCACATAATTCTGGTTGGGAGTTCCTTTAATTAATTTTTCAGTCTTTCGTCATGGTTTATTAACTTGTTCTACTTCTATTTGTGTTGGTTTTGATATGTAACGTGTTTCTAGAAACTTGCCCATTTCCCCCATTTCCTCTAGGTTTTCAAATTTGTTACAGAACAATTTTTCATATTTGAGTTATTTTTTGTTCCTCTTCTCTTTTCTTTTGTAGTTTGGCCAATGGTTTATCAATTTTGTTAATCTTTTCAAAATACCAGCTTTTGGTCTTGTTAAATCTTTCAATTGTTTTTCTAATTTGTTTAGTTCTGGTCTAATTTTTACTATCTGTTTTCTTCTAATGCTTGAAGGGTTCTTTTTTGCTCTCTTTCTATGTGCTTGAGTTGTATGGTTAATTCTTTGATTTGAGTCCTTTCTTTTTTTTGAATGTGAGCACTTATTGAGATAAATTGACCTCTGGGCCCTGCCTTTGCTGTGTCCTATAAGTTCTGGTAGGATGTGCTTTCATTCTCATCTGAGTCTATGAATTTATTTATTTCATCCTTGATTTCTTACTTAACAGTGACGTTTTTGAGCAAGGTGTTGTTCAGCTCCATGCTATTGATTTTGGCTTTTATGGCATTATGGTCTGAGGAGATGCTTTGCAGTATTTCAGTGCTTTTGATTTTGTTAAAACTTGATTTATGGCCTGATATATGATCTGTTCTCAAAAATGTTATGTATGTGTTGAAATAGAAGGTATAATTGTCTGTTATTGGGTGGAGTCCTCTGCGTATGTCTGTGAGATCAAGTTGGTTGACTGTGGCATTCAGATATCCTGTTTCTTTACTCAGCTTCTTTCTGGATGGTCTGTCTTTTACTGAAAGTGGTGTGTTGAAGTGTCCTACAATTATTGTGGAGCTGTCTATCTCACTTTTCAATGATGTTAGAGTTCATTTGATGTATTTAGAAGGTATGTCATTGTGTGCATAAATATTTAATATGGTATGTCCTCCTCATGTATTGATCTTTTAAGCAATATATAGTGACCTTCCTTGTGTCCTATGATGGAATTTAAAATCTATTTTTATCTGAAATTAATATTACCACTCCTGCTCTTTTTTCGGAAGCCCTGGTGGCACAGTGATTAAGTGCTACATCTGCATTTTGAATCTACTAGGTTCTCCTTGGAAACTTTATGGAGTAATTTTACTCTGCGCAATATGGTCGCTAAGAGTTGGAATTGACATGACAGCACTGGGGTGGGTTTGGTTTTTGGTGAGTTCTTTTTAGAGTGCCATTAGCTTTTTCCCCGCCTTCAAGTTTCATTTGTTTGTATCTTTAAGTCTAAGATGTGTCCCTGGTAAGCAGCATGTAGATGGATCCTTTTACTTTTTTAAATCTATTCTACTACTCTTTGTCTCCTTATTGGTGCAGTTAACCCATTTACATTCAATGTAATTATTGATATGTATGAATTTACTGCTGTCACTTTTATGTATTTTTTTGGTAAGTTATTGATAAATTATTTGTTCTACTTAATTTTCTGTGCTGAGTTGTTTTTCTGTATGGATTTTCTTTTGATCCTTGTCATTGCTGGTTTTGTAGCTGCTGAGGTTTCTTTATTTTGTTTCTTGTTTTGATATATAGGATTTTCAGTTTTACTTGTGGTTACCTTTATATTTATCCTTTGTGTTCTAAGTTTAAATCAGTCTTTAATTTTTTTATATTGTCTTAATTTCCTCTCAGTCTGAAAGATCTATGAATACATTAATTTGTCCCTCTTGTGGCACAAGGTTGTCATCATTTACATAGTGAGATCTCTGTTTCCCTATTTTTAGTGTTTTAAGTTTGATTTATTTTTGCAGATTCTCTACTCATGTTGCTATCTGGAAGATCTGTCCTGCTTTGTATCCTTAAGTATATGTCTGATGTTGTTGATTTTCTAATCAAAGAACTTCCTTCTGTGTTTCTTGTAATTTTGGTTTGGTTTTTGCACATTATATAAACTTCTGTTTATTTGGAAATGTCCTAATCTGGTGTGTAGTAAAACTCTAAAAATTACTCTTTTATACTCTACCTCCACTAATTGCAGGAATTGAAACTTTTTAATTCTTTGTTTTGGGAGTTTTCTGAAGCTGTGGTGGTCTGTGCATTTAAATGATTTGAGAGGCAGATTTGCAAGATAAATAATTCTTGGTTAGCAGTTTTTGTCCTTCAAGATTTTGTATGTGTCATCCCATTGCCTTCTTGCCAACATCATTTTGGCTGAGTATTTGGAGTTCATTCACAATGGTTCTCCTTTGTAGTTTTTGTTTTACGCTTTGCTGACCCTAAAAACATCATTTTGTCTTTAGTTTTGTTACATTTGATGATTATGTGTGTTGGTGTCTTTCTTTTTGCTTCTGTACTGAACCTTTCAGCAATAAATAGTGTCCATCTTTGTCCACGATGGTGGATTTGACATTAAAATTGATTTTGTCTGAGATTAGAATTGCCACTCCTGCTCTTCTTTGTTCATTGTTAGCTTGATATATATTCTTCCATCCTTTAATTTTCAGTTTGTTCCTGTCTTTAGGTCTCAAGTGAGTTTCTTGTAGACAACATATGGATGGGTCGTGTCTTTTGATCCAAGATGACACTCGGTGTCTCTTTAATGGAGCATTCAGTCCATTCACATTCAATGTAATTATTGAGCTGCCATTGTGATATGTTTATTTTTATGTTGATGTTTTCTCTGTTGTTCTTATTAGTCTGTTCTGGGACACTCTTTCGTGAGCTGATTTTTCACCTTTTTCAGAGCTGGTTTTATAGTTGTTGAGACTCGTGTGTTAGATTTCTTGAAATGGTATGATACATCTTTGTTGTGCTTTACAGCTGCCCCTATGAACCCCCTTAATAAACTATTTATAAACCCAGTTTTAATTACTACCCACCTTGTCATCTTCCTCTCCATCTGGAAGGACTATAACGACTGTAGTACATCCCTCTTTTATTATGATGACACCATAGTTTTCATGATGATCACTGGATTGCTTCTTTCCAAATCAAAGCTGTGATTTACTTTGGAGCCTTCCCTAAATGAGTAGAGTATTGAGTAGTGTGTCGTTCTAAAATATAAAGTTAGTGGTTTCATTCTTCTAAGCCAAAGCCAAGAACTTCTTTCAGTATTTCTTGTAGTTTGGGTTTGATATTTACAAAGTCTCTGTTTATCTGGGAATGTCTTAATTTCATTTTCGTATTTGAAAGATAGTTTTGCAGGATATATAATTCTTGGTTGGAAGTTCTTCTCCTTCAAGACTTTGAATGTGTCGTGCCACTGTCTCCATGCCAGCATGGTCTCTGCTGAGAAGTCTGACGAGAGCCTACAGGGTTTCCCTCTGAATGTTAGCTTTGCCTCGAGTCTTGCTGCCTTTAAGAGTTGCTGCTTATGTTTCATTTTGTTAAGCTTGATTATAATATGTCTTGGAGTCTTTCTTTTGAGATCTATATTGGGTGGCGTACGATATGCATCTGAGATGTCTATATTCTCTTCCTTCATGATTTCTGGGAAGTTTTCTTTCAGCAGCTCAGCAACAATACTCTCTGTGTTCTCCAGATGTCTGACCCTGTTCAGGGACTCCAATTAATCGAAGGTTGTTCCTCTTAACAGAGTCCTACATGCTTCTTAATGTATCTTCATTTTTCTTGTTTCTTTTTTCTGATTTCTGCTCATAGACACTGGCATCAGTAGCTCTGTCTTCCAAGTCAGAAATTCTTTTTTCCATTTGTTCCATTCTGTTTTCTTGGCTTTGCATGGAAGTTTCTATGTCTTTGATTTTGTTCTTGGTCTGTTGGATTTCAGAGTACTGGTGTTCCATCAGATCGAACAACTTGCTTAATTTTTCATTTTGTTTTGCTGCATTTTGTATAATGTCTAGAAGGGCTCTGTATATAATCAATTTGTATTCACTTCCTGATGCTTTCATAAAAGTTTCTTCATCTGGAAAACTCCTTGGTTGCTTTGTTTGGGAGCCTTCTGAAGCCATGAGTGATTGCTTGTATGCCACAATTGTCTGTTGGTTTTTGGGTCCCATGTGAGTATATAGAGGCTAGAAGAGGTACTGTGAGGATGGATTGCAAATGTTTCTCTAGGCTGTCCTCAAATGTAAAGTAAAAGGTATGTGACCGGTTCACAAGTCAATTAAGTTTTCAGGTGTAGAGGTACCTCTTCTCATCTGACAAAGTAAGCGCCACTATATCCAACCCCAGATGATAACAAACTAGTTCAGAATACAGCACTGCTAGTGCCCTGGTGGCCTCTGCTGACAGGGCCTAGCCTTAGCCAACACTGCGTCGAGTACTGGTTTTGTGATAGGAAAGTGCTCTCCTGTGGGCAGGCTCTGGCTCCCAAGCTACGAATTAGGTCCAGCTGCGGCCACCGTATCCAAGATGACGTCCTCCACACAGGCAGCAGACAGAGGGGCTAAAGGTGCCGAGAGGCAGCGATTCCTCTGCTTCTGTTGCAGGGCCCCCAACGTAGGCAGCACTGTGCAAAATCACTACTTTTCTGATGGAGAAGCGCTGTGCCATTTGCAGGTGCTGGCTCCCAGGCTAAGAACGAGGTCCCACTAAAATCTCAGCACCAACATGGTGTCCCGCACCCTGACCTCAGAGCTCCACACAAACCCCACTGAGGCAGCTACAAAACGAAAGGCTCAATGTGGCTAGATTAACAGAGTCCCGAGCCTGGCTCTCAGAATACAGGAATTTCGCCTGCCTATCCCCCCAGCAGCGCCTCTGAGTCCAGCCACCAGGCAAGACCCAGCTCCGGCCACCAACCGAGACAGAGAAAAAAAAAATCAAAATGGTGTGTTTACCTTCCCTCCATGACAGCCGGGGCTAGCCAGGAGCGGGAGTGAGCGAAAGAGAGGAGGTTTTCCGCTGAGTGGTATGAAGTCCCAATTAACAGCTCTGTGCCGTGTCCTGAGGCTGATTAGGTGATCAGAAGGCTCTGTTTGATTGTCAGTTCAGGTCTTGGTTTCCAGAGGGATATAAGGAGACGTGTGCTTAGTCGGCCATCTTGACTCCGCCCCCCCCCCCCGGTGTCTTTCTTTTTGAATCTACCTTGTGTATCAGTGAACATCTTAGACAGATATCTTCTCATGTTGAGTTTGGTGAACATCTTGAATCTTTGAGTCTTTCGTAATACCAGGGAAATTCTCTATCAAGATATCTTCAACAATGCTCTCTTTATTTTCTTTTATCTCTTCCTGTTCTGGAACTCCAATCAGTTAGAGGTTATTCCTCTTGATAGAGTACCACATAACTCTGAATGATTCTTCATTTTTTAAAAAAATTCTTTAACTTGATTTTTTCCTTAAATATGTTGATGTCAGTTGGTTTATCATCAGTCTCACTAATTCTGCCTTCCATTACCTCAGTTCTACTCCTTTGACTTTCTATTGAATTATCTAATTCTGTAATTTGATTATGAATCTGGTGAATTTCAGATCATTGTTGCTCAAATGCTTCTTGTAGCTTCTTTAATTTTTCAGTATGTTCTGTCACAGCTTGTCTAATTTGCTTTCTAATGTCTATCAGAGCTTTGAAAATTACTCTTCTGTATTCTACCTCTGATAATTGAAAGAAGTCTTCTTCCTCTGGAAAAATTTTTGATTCTTTGTTTTGGGAGTTTTCTGAAGCCATGGTTGTCTGCTTCTTTAAATCATTTGAAATAGACTATTACCTCTAGGCCATAAGAAAATCTTTTTATTTAATTTTGGTAATCGTGTTCCAATCTGTGTGTGTGTGTGTGTGTGTGTACACGCATGCATACATACATACATTAGTCCAAGTAGAGTATTCAAGTGCCTTGCCTTGTTAATTGAAGCAATGGAAATTCAGAAACCTTGTCACTGCTTGGTTAGAACAGTTGCTAGGCATGGGGACCTCAGCATCAGTTTACATTTCTTGTGTGTATTCGACTGGACACCCAGTCAGTTGGCCCCCAACTGTACAATGTTTGTGGGGGAATGTTGATTAGTGAGGGCTCAGGTTACTGGCTATGGATACCATGAAAGGCAAGGTCTAGCACCTGGATGCTGAGAAAGGGGGGGATCTTGCACTGAGAAACGTAAGTGGCTGGCAGACCTGAGCCTAGGGAAATGGTATTTCTGCAATGAGTTCACAGATCAGTGGTGCTGGCAGACAACCCCTCTACTTTGTTAAGCCACTTGTCTACCACTTCAGGTACTGCATCAGAATTGGATACCCAGCACACCACAGAAAAGAAAGTGGGGGGAGGGCTGGAGAGAGAGTATGTACTCCAAAAAAAAGTGTTTTGATCTGCATGCATCTTGAAGAACTTATCTTTTGGCATTTAAGTGGAAAAATGCTGCAATTATGTAGGTGTGTGTGTCCAAAGCTCTGCTTCTCCACCGAGAAATAGGTTCTCTGAATGCAGCTATGTTCACAGAGAGGGACCTCCTTCAGAGTACGGACTACTGTCAGCCCGTCCTGCCCTGCTGGGGCAACTCAACATCCGCTGTCACCTACCTTTCAGCCTGCTCATTCTCCTAGCATTCCCCCTGGTTTTCTGGGTCCTTGTTGTTAGCGAGATTGAAGGATAGATCTAGCTACTCCATCATGTTAGCCCAGTCTCCTTTGATTTTCTTCTGTAATGCTGTCTTTGTTCACGTATGGCATCAAAGTTATGCTAATCTCACTACTGATTTAAGGCATGTATCCTCTTTTTCTGTTTCTAGGAAGAGTTAGTGTAAGACCTGAATAATTTATTATTTGAGTATTTTGTTAGAACCTAACAGTGAATTCTTCTTGCCCTGGTGGGCTCAAGAATAGGTTTTTGATCATTGACTTACTTTTAAGTGAGTTTATAAGTTACAGTGTTACAAGTCAATTCAAGTTTTTCTTGAATCAATTTTTGCTAAGTACATTTATCTAGAACTTGTCTCTTTTATCTTAATATTCAGGTTGAATGGCATAAATTTGTTTATAATATTTTCTTTGGTTAGTCATGTTACCCAATTTGAATCCATGTACTGGAGCATTCAAGCCAGTGAAACATACACCAAGCCAGAAGGAGGAAGAAGGTTTATTAGGAGTTATGATACCACTGAAGATTCAATAGCAGTGCAGGCTGTTCTCCATGGAGTCTCAAGAGATAATTTTTTACATCGGAGTTTAAAACATGGCAAAGTGTGCTTCATGTTTTTAAGCATGTAACCTACAGATAATTGTATACATCACAAAATAACCACAAGAAAATATTTTTTAAATTATAGATATGTATGTTGGATACCTGGACTCTAATCCATACGTTTCTAACAAGCAAAGACAAAACTTACATAAAATTTACTCACCTAGAGGAACTAGTCTGCAAAGACCATTCTGACAGAGACAAGGAGCAAGAAAGAAAGTTGTAGATACAAACAATAGCAAGCAGTCTTTCTAGCTGCTGTCTCACAGGCTGAAGGCCATCTCCCAAGAGAACAAAGAAGAGGAGGGAAACCAAGGACACAGGAGCCAAGAGGTCTCTGCACTCTGGAAAGAGGCCAGTATAGCTAGTGCAATAAGAAACAAAAACTTATAGATTATTTAGAGTATCATTATAGCGTTAGTTACATCAAGCTTTCAATTACTCATTTTGAAAAGGAAAAAACACGTTGTAAGGTATTAGGGTCACATAGTCCCTCTTTTGAAGCTTGGCCATGTACATTTATCCCAAGCTTTAACCTAGTGTCTTAGATCAACACAGTTTTTCTGGTACTTTAAGAACATTACACAATTAGAGACACAGTTATAAAGGAAACCTAAAGAGTATACATTTCTGACTTTGAATCTTGCAATGGGCCCCCAACTATAAATACTGGAATATTATAACTCTTTCTCTGTGTGCTGAAAAATGGTAATATTTCCCCCAATAGTAATCCTATCCCAACGAAGATCACGAATATTTTTACTTTTTAACCCTGTAAAGTCTTAACTTCAAGCTATCAGTAGGTTGGGGTTTCTACCCCTCCTTGTCATTGTAGGCTGAGCAGGGCTTGACATGGGAATGATGGATTCTTTGTTTAACTTCTGCAAGTTTCATGGCCAGATGAGTGCTGCATAGTATGGTGAAGGATCCAGTCCCCTTGGGATGTAAAGGGAAGTAGTTCCACATCTGGAGAGGCACCTGATCTCTTCACTGGAGTGTGCAGAGCTATCTCAAGAGGAAACTTCTATTGAATCCACACTGCCAATCCAACTAGGAGAGAATTTTGGTTAGAGAAAGCAAATATTCAGTCATCATTATGTTAGGGGGCTAGATAGAGGAGGATAGAGAGAGAGACTTAGTTCAGACAACATGGTCTTCCATAAGGTGAAGAGTCTTCCAATAAGAATGTCCTATCTTTGAACTTGAATAAAACTACTTTTTTAAATGATACATTTTTAATTGTTTTATCATTTTGAAGTATATTTGATGGCATTATGTGAGGAAAAGAACTTTGAGTAAATGGCTGCCATGGCACCTTAGAAATGGGGCCAAAGATAATTAGTTATCATAGCCTGATATCTTTTGCCATTGACGGTCACAGCCTCTCCTTGTTCATCTTGGAAAAAATAAGTGCCAACGATTCTGCCAGACCAAAATCCACTCCTAATGGTAACTTTGTGGGGATAAAGTTTCCTCAATCTCCATTGGATTCTCATCGCTACAAATGCAATCGTTTTGTTAACAAAACCATTGATTCAAAAATGGGCCTAGTCACTGAAGATGACTTTTCAGCCCAAAGCAGGGTCAGCTTCCAACTGCTCCAGAGCCCAGTCAGCAAATGTATGGTTTAAACCATGGTCATTGGACTTCAGTTCTTGAGTTAAAACAACTTTTTAAGGGTAGAACTTCAAGTGCAGATTAACAATCTGTCAAATTGTGGTTGACAAAAGGCCCAGTTCTTCTGCTCAGGGAGACATTGATTGGGATGGGTTCTCAGTATACTCTGATGAATGGTGGTGATGTTTTCACGGGAACATGAAGTTTATTGACACACAAGCATTGTCAGATTAGCAACTGGCCCCTTTGTCTCAAATCTTTTGATTAAACATCGATTGTTCTCTAGGTGGGATGATTATGTGCATTGTAAATTTCATCTAAGGCTTAAAATATTTGGCAAACAACACCAATTCTGATAATAAACTTCAATAACTTCTATGCATTGTAGAATTACGTAACTTTTCATGGTTATTTGTCAAGACTAATAAAAAATATGATAAATATGACCACTACAGTTTCACAAATATGGCCACTATGAGCTGTCAAAAATAGAACATCCTTATTGGAAGACCCTTTATTTCAAAAGCATTGGTTTTAAGTTCTCCCTGGGTTGCAATACAAACCCAGAAGAGGGCCAGTGGTGGAACATTTATCCAAGGTAGCCTAGTCTCTTGGAACCATTTTTTAAGGTGACATGTTATGGTCTGATTCATTCTTTCATCCTCTTTGCTATGTTGAGATCTCCATGCTGTGTGGAGTTTTCACTTTGTTCCTGAGGTGGCCAAAACCTGTTATATCACTCGCTCTTACTGTCTCAGTCTGGCAGGGAAAAGTCTCTACCCATCCTGAAAAAGAATCTACACAAACCAGTAAATATTTGGTCTAATGTGCAGACTTGAACACTTCACAGAAGTCAAATTTGATTTTCCCAAAAGCTGAGTTTTTGACAAAACCCTGGGCTGTGGCTTTAAACAACTGAAACTTTAAATTATAAAAAAGCCGTTGACTCTCAGGATTCCATCTGATAGGATTTGTCTCTGTCCTCAAGGCTAGCTTGTAACTTTCCTAGACACTCAGTATTCAGCTTTGGCCAAAAAAGTTAGAGTTAGTCATAGTATTTGTAATAGAGTCTTCCTCAGACCTGTTCTCCATCAGGAGGTCTGAATATGGTAGTACCAATCTCTGGTTGAAAGGAGGTAATTGCTTGAGATCTTGGGTCAGAGTTGTTCCAAAAATAGTAGAAGAGTTTTTAAACTCTTGAGTTTGCACAATTCAACAGAGCTGTTTATTTCCCTTGTCCCCTTTCCTTTCAAGGGTAAAGATAAGTCTTCCCAGTGGCCAGCAACATTCTAAAGAAAGTCTCTTTTAAATTTAGAACAGTAAAATGAGTACAGAGAGGTGGGAGAACCAATGTTTGAGTCTTCAGAACTTTCTGAACAGCCTGCACATCTTGAACAAAACAGTACTCATCAGTTGGATGTTTTCTTCACCAGAATAGTTTGAGCTCATCCTAGCTGGCCACTGACCCAAACCCACAGGGCGACGGCATCACTCTTTGAACCATGAGTGAGACAGATGTTGGGGATAACACCTGTCATGTGAAAATTAAGAGAGCTGCTTGCACTTTCTAGGCATTTACTGGCAGGAAGACTTTTTCATCAAAAGAGGTTTCAGCACACACTTTACCTAGCATTCTGGCTAATGTAGAAGCTAGTAAGATAGCTTAGTTTCTCCTATTTCACAGTTCATTGGCTGCAAGAAAGTTCTGGTCATCTCTTTTGCAGTGGACTTGGAGTATATGTCATTGGCTCGGCTGCTCCAGAGTATGAACCCAACTTGGGTAGCAGTCATTAGAGCTGTTTGCCAAGTATATATGGCTTTCTCCTCTTCTGGGAAAGATTGTACTTCTTAATTGTTTTGTGATTGTATAGGGCTTTGTGACTAGTTTGGGACAATGAGTTTTGAGTAAAAGTGACATGTGTCACTTTTGGGCTGGAGTATTTAATTAATGCAAGGCCCCCAAGTATTCCTTTTTCCCTCCAGTACAATAACTAAAATTTATATGGTAGCTTCTCCATCCACCAGCGTTCTTGGGGCACTTTACTATTACTGCTAACAGTAGACATGTAACACAAGCATGAAATAAACTTTTACTGTTTTAGGTCACTGAGAATGTGTGTACTAGTGCAGCATTATCTAGCTTATTTGGAAAGATGATTCTCTTCTTACAGGTTTAATAGCATCTGTAGTCATATCCTATTTTTTGTCCTTGGTATCTGCTATTCTGTCTTCATCTGTCTCAACAAATTGTCCATTTTTCATTTTTAGTAATTTTGAAGAACCAACTTTGGATTTTTTTGTGTTTATGTTCTACTTTATTAACTTCTGCTCTTTAATTTTTTTTCTTCCTCCTACTTTGTAAAAACTATTTAGGTTTTTCTTTACCTTTTTAGCTCTTTTTTTCTATGTTCTTAAGATGTTAGCCCATTAATTTTCAGCCTTTCTTTTTTTCTAATATACACATTTTTCTGCAAGCTTTAGGTGCTTCCCATGGATTTTGGTAAGTAGTATTTGTGCTGTCCTTCAGTTAAAAATATTTTCTAATTTCTATTATGATTTCTACTCTGACCTATCGGTTTCTAGGAACTATATTTCTTAATTTCTAAATATACGGAGATTTTAAAATCATTTTGTAGATTTTTAACCTAAATGAATAATGAATAAAGAAAATATTCTACATGTTTTCAGTTCTTTGATATTTGTTGAAATTTGGTATATGTTCAATTTGTGTAAATATTTCACTTGTGCTATGAAATAATTGGTATTCCATAGTTGTTGGATGCAATATCTTATAGCATTTATCACATAATGCTCAGGACTGTTAACTAAGTTATTTAAAATTTCTTACTACTTGCTCTTCTTCTCTATGTATAATATCAATTACTAAGAGGCAGGTTAAATTTCTCACTATGTTGATGTACTCTGTCAGAATTTGGCTTACGTATTTTTGAAGTCATATTGTTAGACAAAGATATATTAGGAGTGATCAATTCTTCATAGTGAAATTAATTTATTGGCATTATGAAATGATCTTCATTAGTTCAGGGATGCTTTTTCATTAACTATTATCTTTTTCTTATATACACCAATTTTTTGTCTGTTCTCTCAATTTCAATCTTTCTTGTACTGTAATTTTTTAAATACTTATCAACAGTATGTAATCAGACTCAGTTTTAATCCATTGTGACAACTTTTATCTTTTCAGTAATGCATATTGTCTATTTACATTCAGTTTATTTACTGATTAATAGAATTTCTGCTGTCTTATCCTGATCTTTATATTTATCACATTTGTTCACCGTTTTCTCCTTTTCTTGAATTTTCTTTAATTGACTAAATATTATTTTTATTATTATTCTATTCTATTGGAAGTTTTAGACTGCTTCTCTTCTTGTAGTGAATAGAAACTATGATATACTCTTTACTTAACAAGGTGTAAATTTAATCAAAATATCTACTCACCTCCAGGGTTTACAATGAACATTTTAAGTCCATTTATTCTTCTCTTGACCTATTGTTGCCTTGTATTTTAATTCAGTCTCTTTTTGTTACTTCTACTATAGTAATTGCTTTTATAGAATCAGTGGTTATTTACACTTGCCTGCATGTGTATTAATGCTTTTTCCTCTTGATTCTTCTTGTGTTTTAGAACTTTTATCTGTGATAACTTTGGCCCAAAATACATTCCTTTAAATTTCCTTCAGTGAGTGTGTGTTGGTGATAAATTCTCTTGGTTGCTATTTGTCTAAGAACATTATTTGAATTTAAGTACTTTGGAGTCCACTGTGTTCTGGAGAGTTACTACTGGTAAGTCGGTAGTCAGTCTA
Organism: Heterohyrax brucei; assembly: GCA_028571685.1. Classification (NCBI taxonomy): domain Eukaryota; kingdom Metazoa; phylum Chordata; class Mammalia; order Hyracoidea; family Procaviidae; genus Heterohyrax; species Heterohyrax brucei. The sequence goes on along the minus strand of CM053140.1, from coordinate 160,150,968 downwards.
CTGACTGTGTGCTTTTGAGTTGATCTGACTCACAGTAACACCATACGACAGAGTAGAACTTCCTCCAAAGTGTTTCCTAAACTGTAACCTCTAGTGTAGCATATCACCAGGTCTTTTCTCCTATGGATCCATAGAGTGGGTTTGAACTGCTGATCTTCAGTTAGCCCAGTGTTTAACCACTGTGTCACCAGGGCTCTTCAACCTAAATGTAATTTCTCTAAAAGTAATCTGTCTTGAAGAGACGATTCAAGATGGTGGCCTAGTCAGATGGACCATATCAACCCTCTACAGTAAAAACTCAAGAAACAGTGAAGGAGTCACTGATAACAAGTCTGGAACCCTGAGAGTGAAATGAAAAGATGTAGAATTAGAATAACACTGATTGGAAAAGGAAACTGAATGACGACAGTGATAAGTGAGAGATGCTGAGTAGAGATGCCCTGCCAGACAGCTTGGCACAGTGAGGCCATTTGCCATGCTAGGTGAGGAGCGCAGGAAGACAGCATCATCAAACTCCCAGTAGGAGACAGATAAACTGTGTTGACATACTGGAGTGAAGCACAAGGATGAGGAGTGAAAGAGAAAAAACACAGGAAGGAGGACAAGAGCTTCAGGAATCCCAACATGCACAAAGCAGGGAGACAGCCAGGACCCAGAGACAGGGTGACTCTCTAGCAGTGGCGCCTGACTGATAGGGTGAATACTGAGTACAGAGCAATAGACAAGTCCCACCCACATTCTTTTTCTGTATTTTTCTTTTTCTTTTTCTTTTTTTTTTTTTTGTCTCTCTCCCCATTCTTGGTCATCCACCATGACTCTCCCACACTGGAGAGAGTGCTAGCGTGATCTACATTCACCTGTGTTGCCCCTTTCCTGCATGGGAGAACAGCTGTGTGACCCTGGCTGCCTGCCCCACCCCTACCCCACCAGGCAGAGTACCTTTGAGCCCACCGAAGCACCCCACCACACACTTCTCCTATATACCCCCTGTTACACCCTTCGTCTGCTGGAGAGGTCACATATGCAATCCCTGGCCACATGCCCCACATTTCCTCTTCCTGAAAGAGCTCCTGTGTGACACCTAGATGCTGGCCCTACTCAATGCAAATGGAGAGAGAGCCCACATGATGCCCAGCTGTCTGTCATGCCTCTCACCTACCAGAGGTAGCATGTGCATTACCCTTGCTGCCTGCTCCACACTTCCCTCACCTGGGAGAGTGACTGTACTCCCCTTAGTTACCCACACTACCCCTCTTCCATGAGAAAGAGTGCCTGTAGGTCCCTTTGCTTGCCACCTTGCCCTTCCCCTAATAGAGAGAGGGCTTATACTTTTCCCCAGTGGCCTACCCTGCCCTTCTCCTGCCAGAGAGCATGGCTGTGCAACCCCCATCTCATTGCCTCCCATCAGATGGAGCACTTCAGTGCCCCCTACGTGACTGCCTTGCTTCTTTCCCACCACCCCTACCTGATAAGTGACTGACCATTCCTGTACCACTATGACCTCAAACATCTCATATGTACAGTGAATAGCTATGAGGGCTTCCAATGCATCATCCAGCTGAGGGAGAAAGGGAACTCCTCTATGATACCAGATGAGTGATTACCAAAGCATATCCAGCCAACCCATGCTGATAAATCAAATGAAAACAAAATCCAAAAATAAATAAATAAAACATCATGTTAATCTCTCAGAGATAGAAGACGATATCACATAAACTAAAACAAGACAGAGTGGTTCAATAAAACAACCAAAATAAAGGGGTAGAAAGTATTTCCAAGGAAGAGAAGACAATGGAGCTCACTGATAAGAAATTCAAAAGGTTTATATATAGATTCTTCAAAGAGATCAAGGAAAATACAGAGAAAACTGCAGAAGAATTCAAGAAAACAATACAAGAATAAAAATGACAAATTAAACAGACAACTAGAAACCATACAAAAACAGCAACTAGAAATCAAGAAGATTAACAATAAATGATCAGAAATAGAAAATTTAATAGAAGATAAAAAAAACCTATTGCTCTCGAGTAGATTTTGACTCACAGTGACCCCATACATGCATACAAATACAAGTAGAATTGAAAAATGGACAAAAGAATCAGTGAAATAGAAGACACATTTTTTTATACCAATTTGTTTGCAGAACAATTAGTAGAAAAGAACAAATAAAGATGAAGACCACTTAACAGTCCTGATATATTTTGAGGATTGCAACCAATGTCACAAAAAATTTGTGTATAAAGTTTTGAATGAGAATTTTTTTTTTTTTCTGTAAACTGTCACCTAAAGTATCAAAAAGAAAAAAAAAAATCTCTTCAGGCTGCTTTTTAAGATTTTCTTTGTCTTTGGTTATTATTCAGTTTGTTTATGATGCTTATGGGTATGGATTTATTATTTTTCCTTTTTGATATTAAGTGAACATCTTAAACCTACACATTGGTGGGTCCATCAGTTTTTAGGCATACTCTCTTCAAATATTTTTTGCCTATTTATTCTCTCCACATCTTTAGGGTTTGAATCAAATGGATTTGAACTGCATTCTCTACCTCTTTTGTCCTCTCTGCATTTCCTGTATTTTTATTTCTCTGTGCTCCATTTTGAACATTTTATTCTGTTCTATCTTCCAGGTCACAAACTCTGTCTTCTGCTTATATTGAATCTGCTGTCAAGTTCATTGAATTTTTAACTTGCTGTTGTTTGGTTTATCTCTAGAAAGTGGTTTTGTTCTGCATGAATTCATTGCTTTTTGTGGTTTTTATTCCTTACACCTCATGATGGTTAAGGTTGTGTGTCAACTTGGCTGGGCTATGATTCTCAGTGATTTGGCAATTGTGTGATGTTATCGTCACTGCTTTGATGCGATTTGATATAATGTGATAACCTTCATCATGAGATCTGCTGTGAGTAGCCAGTCAGTTGAAAGGGAGTTTCTTTGGGTTGTGTATCCTGCTTCCAATGTAAGAGTACATTCTGGCAAGGCTTGTGGGCTTTTGATTGTTCTGGATCCTGCAGCTGCCTCCTGTTTGATCTGACTTCTAGTTTTGGGGACTTGAACTAGCAGCTTACTTATGGTCTTGCCTGCTGATTTTTGGATTTATTCATATCCACAGCCTGTGAGCAAGAGCCCTGCTCTTTGACTTACTGATCTTGAGTTCACCAGCCCCTGTGGCTATGTGAATCAGGAGAAGCTTCTATCCTGACCCAAGGACTTGGACCATTCTAGCCTTTACAACTGTGTCAGCCATTTCCTTGATAAAGCCCTATATATATATATATATATATATATATATATATGCATTTACACACTAGACTGATTTTGCTTCTACAGAACCCAGCCTAAGACACACCTCAACATAAAACATAAAACAAAAATCCACACAACTGCATCAATAAGCAACATCATGACAAACGGAGAAAATACTGAAATGGTAAAGGTTTTCATTTTACTTAAATCCACTGTTAATGGTTATGGAAGTAGCAGTCAAGAAATCAAATGATGCATTGCCCTGGGAAAATCTGCTGCAAAAGATCTCTTTAAAATGTTGATGTCACTTTCAGGACTGATATGTGCCTGATCCAAGCCATGGTGTTTTCTATCACTTGATATGCATAAGCAAGCTGGCCAATGACTAAGGAAGCCAAAGAAAAGTGATGTATTTGAATCATATTGTGGGTGAAGAATACTGGATATACTATGGAATGCTGGAAAAATGAACCAATCTGCCTTGGAAGAAGTACAGCCAGAATGCTCCTTAGAAACCAGAATGGTGTGACTACACCTCATGTACATTGGACGTGTTATCAGAAGGGATCAGTCCCTGGAGCAGGACTTCATCCTTGGTAGAGGACCAGTGAAAAAGAGGAAGACTTTCAACAAGATGGACTGGCAGAGTGTCTGCAGAGACAGGCTCAAGCATATTGTTGAAGATGACATAGGACCAGGCAGTGTTTTGCTTGACATACAGTCATATGAGTCGGAACTGACTGGGTGGTACCTAACAACAACATTCCTTATAGAAAATTTAAAGTTGCCATTTTCTTTAATAACATGATAAGCATAGATGATTTTAAACATGTACCTAGAAGTCTTATATTTGAAGTCTCTGCAGGTCTGTCTGTGCTTTGGTTTATGCTTGTTCTTGTTCATGACATGCTGTTTTATTTTCCTCTATGGCTTACATTTGACTGTTTGTTGTCCATTATCCTTGAAAAATTATTTGTGAGAGTTTCCTGAAGCATAAGTAGGACTTTCATTCTTCAAGAAAGGCTTTGGGTTTATTTCTGCCTGGTCTCAGGAACAGGTTTAGTTGGGACCATTTCAAACCAGGTTTAAGCTCAGAAAGTCATAGTCCACTCAGGTCTTGCTTATTTAGTGTGAAGACATGGGCGATGTGGTCTGTGGTCACAGTCACACAAAATTTCCTTTCACTTTTCGTGTTTGTTTCTTTCCTCCTTGATTCAAAAGCACAGAAGCACATTCTGGAATTCCAAGTTTGGAGGTAAGTGTAGTGGGTCAGACTCACTCAGGTGGTTTGTCCTTACTCTGAGGATGAAGCTCAATATGAAAATATCACTCTGTTAGTCATGTAGTGTTGCTTTAATAGGTGTACCGTAAGTGAATGGCTTAAAATATACTTTTTTTCTTTTTATTTTGTCACAGTCCAGTAGGCTGAAAGTTCAAATTCAGGGCATTAGCTCTAGGGGAAGTCTTTCTCTTTTCACTCTGGAGAGGGTCCTTGTCATCAATCTTCCTCTAAACTGGGAGTTTCTGAATGGCAGGGACCCTGTGTCCTTTCCAAAGGATGTGCTCTGCTCCTGGCACTGTTTCTTGGTGGTAAGAGGTCCACAAATCTCTGCTAGCTTCTTTCTTTTATATCTCAAAGGGCTGCCCCACAGCACAATAAAATCCAACATAGTCAATCCTGCCCCACCAATACAACTGCTGCCCATACTCCCTCATTAATATCACAGAAGCAGGGTTTACAGCCTGGACAAACATCACACAGTACCAGGAACCACAGCCTAGTCAAACTACCCCACACATTTTTTGTGGAACACAATTCAGTCCATGAAAATCGCACAACATGTTCCCCTCCCATAATGAATGAATTCTCTCAAAGAATCGAAACACAAGTATTTAAGATACTCACTCATGCCCTTTAGACATCTTTTGTCTCTAACATGTCACTTCTGTTTTCCCTTTCCTAGACTCACAACTTCTTTTTTTGCTTGTTTTAACATTTTATTATTGTTTAGATGAAAGCTTACAGAGCAAATTAGCTTCCCATTTGTTTTAGTCATCTGGTGCTGCGCTAATAAAAATACCATGAATGGGTGGCTTTAACAAAGAAAAGTTTATTCTTACACAGTCCAGTAGGCTGGAAGGTTAAATTCAGTGTGCTGGCTCCAGGGGACACATACTCTGTTGGCTCTGGAGGAAGGTTCTTGTGTTATACTTGTCTTTCTTTGGCCAGGGAGCATCCTTTCACTGGAACCTCAGTTCTGAAGGACCACTCTGTACCTGGCACTGCTTTCTTGATGACACAAAGTCCGTGTTTTCATCTCATTTCCCTTCTCTTCCCTTTTATCTGTTGTAGGATAAAAGGTAGTGCAAGCCACACTCTAGGGAAACTCCCTTAGCAAGAGTGTTACGGTCTTAACCTAATCCTCTTTAACATAATTCAATTTATTATCCACAGGTAGAGATTAGGATTTACAGCATAGGAAAATCACAAAATGGAGGGCAATCACACAATGCTTGGAATCATGACACAGCCAGATTGCTACACACATTTTTTGATGGACAAAATTCAATCCACAACATCATTCAACAATTTATACACAACTTGTTTCATGGCATTGCTGAAATCTCTGCAAAGCGTCAGCACTCTCCCCCTTCCTTGCTGCATTCCCTGAGTTCATTTGCCCAGCTTTCCTGACTGTACCATCCCTCTAAACTTCGCTTTTGGGCAAATACTACCCTTTACAGCTCAGACAGTAGATTGTTCTGAAGTATACATTCTCACTGGCCTGTCTATTATATGAGTATGAGGTGATCTCCAGGAGCTATTTCTGTTCCAAGCTTGAACAGTGTATAAGGACCATAGTCTCAGAGGTAGAAGCGTGACTTCTATGGTTGCTGTTGAATTCTTTTTTTGTTTCACTCTGAGTAACCATGATGAGTCTAAGTGTGCATTGTGTTCTCACCCATCCATATCATTCGTTGGGCCTCTTGTTTGAGGTCTTTGTCTTTCATCAGCTATGGAATATTCTCAACCATTGTAACTTTAAATACTAACTCTACTGCACTTTGTGCTTCCTCTTTTTGGAAATCCAGTTATAATTATACTAGAGTCTAACTCTGTTCTCCTCATTTCTTAAGTTTGCTTTCCTATGTTCTTCTTTTTCTATGTGTTACTCTTTTCATGAGTCGGATCCGACTCGACGGCACTTGGCTTGGCTTAGCTACTCTTTTTATGGGCTATCCAAGTAGTACCATAACAAAATACACAAACTTGGTAGCTTAAAACAACAGAAATATATTCTCCTATAAGTTCAGAAGCTGGAAGTCCAAAATGAAGGTGTCAGAAGAATGGGTTTCTCTGAGGAAGAATTCGTGCCATACCTCTCTCCTAGCTTCCAGTTGTCAACAATCTTTGTAGATGGTTTGGACACACAACACTCCAATCTCTTCCTTTGTTTTCAAAGGGACTACCCTTCTGGGTCTCACCAAATGATTGGGTGGAACTATGCAAACGAGGTGTATGGAACTACAATGAGATTAAGCAGTTTTCACATCCTGCTAGGCTTAAAGGGAGACACTGATGAAACCAGAGGCTGAAAAGCCGCAGGGTGAGGCATGCTTAACATGGAGGATCTAAGAGACATTCTCAGATCACCCCCAATGCACAAGGAAAAACATGACCTCCATGTTGCACAGGCCCTGGGGGCTGATGCAGGATGGGGGGCCTCGGAGGCACCACTACAGATTCAGTGAAACTACAGGCAATGAATGACTACTTTGGTTTTTATGATGGAGCTCTTAACTGGTGATAAAGGAATTAAACAAAAGGTGGAGAAGACAGGGAAGCAACTTGTGTTTGAGTTTTTTCAGATTGCTGGCCAGATGACATCTAGCATCACTTTGTTTTCCTGATGGCCAGTGAGGGCCTCCTCCCAGCCGACCTCCCACCCAGTCAGCCTCCACCTAGTTGACCTTTGCCCAGTTGATCCTCTTAGTGACCCCCAGCTGCTCACATTGTTCTCTGCATCTACATGTGGTCTTCTCCTTTAAACACTGTGACCTTGCCTGACAAATTCAGACAGGCTCTGAGGACCTGAATTCCTCTTGTCCCTTACATATCAGCATGTAATAAACGTTTTGGACATTTACTTTACCCCTGTCTCGGTATTCGACTCATGGCAATCTGACTCGATGGCACTTGGCTTGGCGTGGCTGTCTCGGTATGGTGTTTTGCAGCAGGTGGCCCGAACCTGTGTTCTATGGTGACATTCAGAGTAAGATTTGTAACATGGAATGCAGAGAGGAAAAGCCTTAACACTGGAAGGTTGGGAGCATCGTAGGCTGATTGACATGGAGTATATACTGACACAAACCACTGTGGCTGAGGTGTATATTGATACAAACCACTGTGGTTGTCCAGCGATATCCACTCCTGCCAGCACTTCACTGAGGGGCATTGCCCTTCCGTGGTAAGTTGCTCCCCTCCCAAACAGGGTTCCTTACCTAGTCTGGGACAGGGAGACCATCCTGGAAGTGGAGCATACCTCAGGAGAATTTGTTGTGGCTGTGGCTGGCCTCCCTGGTGAGGCGACATCCCAAATGGCAGTATCTGGTGATAACAGAGGGGCAGCTTGTAGCTGTCTCTCCATTTGCACTGGTTGAATGGGTAGAGATGCTTGAGGGGTGGCAGGTCTTGGAGCCATCCAGCCATCCACCAGGAAGTCCTCAACAGAGAAACCTGGAAGGACCTTGAATTTGGGACTCTTCTCTTACTGGTACATTATTTTTCCCCAGAAATTTGTTCTTTAGTATAATGACATAAAAGCCTCTACATAGGAGGTTTCTCACATTTTGCTTCCCTCCGTCAAAACAAGTCCAGTTTACAAATTATGTTACGCTCCAATGATCCCAATTCAGGCCAGCAGACTCCGTCTCCAGGATCATACCAGGGCCAGTCCACCGTGCAAAGTGTAATCATCTTTTTCGTCAACGACTCTTATATGAATCGCCCCTAGTCCTCCAAAATGCAACCTAGGAGTGAATTTTCTGGGATAGACTGCCTATTTCCCATACTGGTCACTGGATAGTTCTCTTGCTTAAGATGTGACTTCAGAGCTCCGTTTTCCACGTAAAAGACGGCTTCAGCTTTTGTTGCTGTGGTCTCCATAGGAGATTTTGGGGACTCTGTTTTTTATAATACCCCTATCTTGGAGCCTGATCTTGATACCGTTTCAGGGTACTTACCACTCCCGCAGCTTTCTTTCCCCCAGTGCTCAGATATTCAGTCCAGTCCTGAAAAACGGGCAACTCTTCAGCAGGAGCTATCTGCCCGCCAGGGACCTGTCAGCAGATACACACGACAACCAGATTACTGCTGAGCTTTCCAGCAGAGGAAAACCAGGATCTATCTCCCAGACGTCGCAGGGAGGAGTACGTGTGGACACCTGTGATGTAAGATGTCGGGTCCTTTCAAAGGGCGCTAACCAAAAATAAAAAATAAAACTTTTCCCCCAAAGAATTTTAATGACATACCCCTAGATGGCGCTGTTTAGAAGTCAATGATGTCGGGCAGGAAGGAGAAGGCCAACAGACCCAATGGTTTTTCGAGGCTGCTTTGGGGAAAAAAAATAAAAATAAAAATCCCTGTAGGCTCTCCTGTCCAACCCAGAAGATCGCTGAGCTCAGGCAGCGCTTTCACCTGGCTGGCTTGCCAAAACTGTTACCAGGCAGAACTCCGGGTTTTCAACCCCTGTCCCCAGTAGCCAACCTCTCAAACAAGTATTTTGAGATTAGTAATTAAAAAGTAGTTTATTTTCTGTGTGCTAGTGATTATAAATGTAAACGTCTAACAAATTTCACTTAGGTTATTAGGCTACATTCTATCTTCTGCCTCAAGTACACCCTCAGACCGGACTGGCAGGTCTACATTCCTCACCTTATCTCTGACGATATAGAGTTACGACCTCAGAGAAAGATAATGAAATTTTGGGTAATGAAACCCTATGATGTAATGAAACCTTATGACTCCTGACTATTGTTCTGTGACAAACCCCTACCTCTTTGAATTCTGGCTATAAAAACCACCAGAAATGTAGCCCAAATTGGGACAGCTTTCAGCTTGCTGTCTCCCAGATTGCTAGCAAATCTGCAATAAATTATTCCTTGAACCTCATGCTGTCTCTGAATTTTCAGCTACAGTGACAGGCGGAACTAACTTGGCTTCAGTTTGGCAACACTAGCAAAACATAGGGAACAAGCAGATAGTTCTCTGTCTAGTACTGTTGAAATGAGGTGTAAGTGACAGCCTTTGAGGAAGGGCACAGTAAAAATTCAAGGTATTAAAGAAAGCCCCGGGAAACAACTTAGTAACAGAAAATACCATAGAGTAATCTCACCTTTGTCTTACAAAACATCTGTCACAAGACAAGCTTAGGGACAGCTTTGCAAATGACCCCTAGACCTTGACCACGGACAGCCTTGCAAGTGACTCCTAGACCTTGACCACATTTTACAACTAACAGGAATTCCAGGTGGCCTTAACCAATCAATGTAAAGGTCAGTTCCCCCTCCCTGCTTTGTAATCTCACTACTTAAATACTGGGTGCTGAGGAAGCTCGTCTTCGCCCACTGCTCTGTGTAGCTTGGGGTGCGTCCCTGGTGCACCAGTATTTTTCCTATTGGGCATATTTTTTAAATAAAATTTAACCTTTAAAGTATCAGCATTGCATCTTGAAAATCGTGGACCCTAACAGTACCTGTTCCAAAATCAGCAGGTGAGGATTGAGTATATAAGGGACCAGGGTTGCATGCAAACGGAATACAGGTATTTGTGCTGGTATCAAGGAAACAATGGGATCAGAGGTTAAGCGCAGGATCCATTCAGAAGCCTCTGGAGTCCTTTTGAAATCCAGAGGCTGAAAAAGCCCCATGTGAAGGGTGCTCATAAACAAAGGAACCTGAGTGACATTGTTTCAGATCACCCCTAATACACAGGAAAAGGCAGGAAAAGACAGGAGCACCGCGTTCCACATGCCCCAGGCTGTGACACTAGGGTGGGGCCCTTGTTATGGTGGGTAAGCCACTATGGATTCAGTGAACTACAGGCAGTGAATGACTCCTTTTGTCTTGATAAAACCAATGATAAAGCAAGAGGCAAGAATGGAGAAGTAACTTGTGTTTGAGCATTATTCTTCCAGGTTACAGGCCAGATGATGTCCAGCACCACTTTGTTTTCCTTGATGGCCAGTGGTGACCTGAGAGACTGTGAAGCAGACCTCAAACCTTCTCCACCCAGTTGACACCCCTCCACACAGCCGAGTTCCATTCAGACGACTCCCAGATGCCCCCAACTGCCCACATTGTTCCCTACATTTACATGTGGTCTTTCCGTTTAAATACTCAGACTTTGCCTAACCAATTCCAGCAGGCTTTTCAGGATAAGAATACCTCCAAGTCCCTTTGAACTGCCAGCTTGCAAATAAAACCTTTGATCTCACCCCAAAGCTCCTGTCTCAGTGAACTGGCTTTTTATGGCAGATAGTCAAATGCCCACGATTTTCTGGTAACAAATTTTGGCAACCATGAAGGGAGAGTGTGCTGACTGGGCTTGACAACCTCCTGGAGGGACAATGGAATGGGGGCGGGGGGCTCCTTAAATGGCCGAAAGACTTCTGCTGACTCCTCCTCTCACTAGGACATTGTCAGCTTCTAATAGTACTATCTAGTGCTGAGTATCAAACATTTTTAGGGAAAAGATAGGTTTCTGAAAGATGGGTTTCTGGATGTTTTCCCTTTCCATTGTGCCAGGGGACTGGAGCCTCTTTTTTCCACCAATCAGGGTGCTTCTCCTGGCAGACTGGTCCCTTGGGGTGATTTTTCCCTCTGTTGGATGTCTTCAGTGAGCAGGGTAAATCCTGGTCCTTTTTTTCCCCAGGGAAGTTCTTTCCCTTTCTCTTCTTTACTCTATGAGATGAACGTGCTAGTTTCTGGCAAGGACATGTCCTCTGTTTTTTTTTTTTTTTTTTATGTTTCTGGGAGGACAAGTCCTCTAGCTTTTCCTTCTGGGTATATGAGTGTGGTAGAGCCAGCCCAGTGCATATATATGTATGATGGTGTGACTGACAGATTGGGTGAATGCCATTACTTTGACCAGGTAGCTCAGAAAAGCACTTGCTAAGCCCACTTTAGCAACAAAGGAACAAGACTGCATGTGTATCTGGCGATATCTGGTGAAGCTTGGTGTGTGTGATAAAGTGAGGCCACTTGTGTTTGATAAGGTAAATATATTTATGGTGTGGTTTTGTATTTGCTTTTGTGAGATTTTGGAAACATCTTTTTCATTGTTGTATGTACAAAAGCTGTTTTTGGGGATCCCAGATTCATAATTTTCTGTGAAAAGTATCTGGTCCCTGTGGGCTGAGTGTTTTATGTCTGTGCAAGACTTTACAAGTTTGCCTCAAGCCACATGGTTTTGTCACATTCAATGTCTCTGTTTTTGTAAACAAATCTTTGCCTGTTAAGTGCCTTATGTGTTGAGGAGATGCTAGCCCAAAACAGAGGCAGAGACACACCAGTCCAAGGGTCTAGTGAAGTTTATTTGAAGAGAAAGAGAGTGGGGTCTGAGCTGAGAGTGACACAGCCCACTTCTCCCCAGTAAAGCAAGTTTTTTCTATAGTTCTAAAATTTTGATGTTGTATGGGGGTTTATGGTTTGCTAAGAAAAGAAATAAAAGAGGGGTAGCAAGAAATTCTGGTTAGGAGATTTATGGTCTGAATAAGGAAGAAGTGTTGATCGGAATGAGGAGAGGTAAGGTTTGTGTGTGGTCAAGATTTTGATAAGGAGAGAGCTTTCAACTAGGAGAGTAGGGAAGACAGGCAGAAAGTTATTATGATTTTATGGTTATACCAGATGGGGCATACCAGGTTGTTTTTGGTCATCCCTGTGAAGCACACATGTCAGGCTATTTTCAGCTAATGGCAAGGTCTGATCACTGGATAAGACTGCCTCCCTGAATTTCAGGGACAGATTTCCCTCAGTGACCTCCCTGAATTTCAGGGACAGAGTTCCCTCATTATGTGTTTGAATTTTGTATGTCTTAGACTTCCTTGTCACTGCCAATGTATCAGACCTCACCCCCTCCCTAGTCTAATTTTTAAGATATTTACTGCTTTAATTCTTTGAGACAAACTTGTTTGGCAGGTCAGAAAATGTCTTCCATGCTCAGATCCTCCTAATCAGGGGTGGGGAGAGTCTTGATTGAGCTAAAATAGACCAGAAAGCCAAATTTCAAGTGGATCCATACATACTGTGACTAGGCTGAAAGAAAAAAACTGACTTTACAGGGCAAGATCAGCCTCAAGTCATAGCTCCAGGAAAGGTTTTGAAAAACCACTTATAATTGGGTGGAGAACTTCTTAAAAGACAGGTAACAGATAAAAATTGCCACTTTAATTATCAGAAATTCGATAAATCCAAATCCTAACCAGATTTGAAGTTCTGTGTGTATCAGTAATTGGTTAGTTAAACAGAGACTCTGCAATTTCTAAAAGCCAACTGATGAAACCTTAAGATTTAAAGACCTGGAATAGTTAATAAACAAGCTTTATTTCAGCCTTAGACTTTAGAGTAATTGGGTTAATAGATATCTGGTATAATGTAAATTTCATACTGTTTGCTTTTCAAGCTGCTAGACTTTATATATACTGGATAAGCCTAATAAGTGAGTTCATCTTTACAGTTTAAGGAATGTATTACAAAAGTTTATTGAAAAATATTTGATATGGTCAAAAGTTTTATTTGTCTGACAAAAGTTCAGTGGTTTAATTTATAAGATTTTTTTATTATGATTGAATGAAAATGTACATTCTCATATAAATTCACATGCTCACCTATATGCAGCTGCCATTGCTCTCCCTACCTGGTGACAGCAAACCCCTCATCTCTGCTCCATACATGTTCTATCCTCCCAACAGACTCCTGTCCCCTCCTCTCCATCCACTCCCCTTCCTCCAGCAAGAGGTCAGCTGGATGACATCCCATAGATGCACAAAACCATAAAATTCCCACAAGATACGGTCACTCTATGTTGCCAAGTCCAATACATTACTGTTGGAAAAGTTGACCTTCATTATGATTTATGGACAGGGGCAGCATCAGGTCCAGAGGCCATGCACCTAGGGGAACTCTGAATCACCTGGACCATCAACTGTGGTCTTTTATTGAAGATCTGAGGGTACACCCCTATTTATTCTCTTGTTGCTAGTGAGACTCCACTTTGTGAGCTCCATCATGGCTATCACTGGTGGCAGACGGGCACCATCTGGTTCTTCTGGTCACGAGTCGATGTAGAGACCCACTGACGTGGGTCCCTCTCTTCTGGGTTCTCTTTTCCGCATGTCATTCTTGTCCTCGGTGATCATCTGTTCCAGCTGAGTTGGGACCATTTGCTATACCCTCAGATGGCAGCTTGGCAGCTTTTAAGACCCCAGATGCCACTCACCAGTGAGGGGTGCAGACAGTCCTCATTAGCAAAATGCTAACTGTGCCAATTGGCCTCGATTTTGCTTGAGAACATTGTCCCTGGTCCCTACCCCAGCTACTCTGTCCTTGAAATATTGGATTAAGATGGGAGGAGTACTCAAATTGTGTTGAAGTCCACTTATTATTGATCTTCTTTCTAATGTGTGCTGTCACTGATTTCACCCAACCAAATTTCTATTAACTATGTACTGTAAATCCTCCCCCTACCCTCCCTCCCTCCCCCCTTGAAGCCTTCAAAGAGTCATTTCTTCTATGCATGAGTGTTTTTATAAGTTCTTATCATAGGGGTCTCATACAATATTTGTCCTTTTGTTGCTGACTACTTTCACTCAGCATAATGTCCTCCAGTTGAAACCAGGTTAAGAGGTGTTTCCTGCAATCATCATTGTTCTTTATCATTGCATAGTGTTCCATTGAGTATATATACACCATAGTTTACCTATCCATTCCTCTGTTGTTGGGCATCTGGGCTGATTCCATCTTTTTGCTATTGTAGACTGTGCTGCGATAAACATTCATGTGCATATATCAGTTGGTGTGAATGGCCTTGATTCTGTAGGATATATTCCAAGTAGTGGAATTACTGGGTCAAATGGTATATCTATACCCATTTTTTTAAGGGAGCATCAGATTGCTTTCCAAAGAGATTGGACCATTTTGCAGTCCTACCAACAGTCTAGGAGAGTTCCAATTTCCCCACAGCCTCTCCAGCCTTTGTTATTTTGTATCTTTTGGATCATGGCAAACTTTGTTGGGGTGAGATGGTATCTCATTGTTGTTTTGATTTGAATTTCTTTAATAGCTAATGATCGTGAGCATGTCTGCATGTGTTTTTTCATTGCCTGGATCTCCTCTTTAGAGAAGTGTCTGTCCATCTCTTTTGCCCATTGCTTAACTGGATGATTTATCTTTTTTTAATTGATATTTTGTAATACCATATAGACTATGGAGATCAGGCATTGATCTGACATAGAGTTGCCAAATATTTTTTCCCATTCTGTAGGTGGCCTTTTAATTCTAATAAGGTCTTTGGATGAGCAAAAGCGATCGATTCTTAGCAGTTCCCATTTATCTATTTTCTCTTCTGTTGATTGTGGTTTGTTTGACAGATTTTAGAGTCTGTCCATATTGTGTATTAAAACTTCCATTTTTGTTGCTAACTTTTCTTGGATGAGCTTTATCGTTTTAGATTTGATGTTTAGGTCTTTTATCCAGGTTGAGTTGGTTTTTGTAAAAGGTGTAAGATATGGGTCTTGTTTTAATTTAGTGCAGATGGATATCCAATTTCGCCAGCACCATTTGTTGAAGATATTGTTTTTACCCCAGTTTAATGTCTTAGGGCCTTTGTTGAGTATCAGCTGTTCATAGGCAGATGATGTCATTTCTCGGTTCTTGATTCTGTTCCACTGATCTATCTGTTTTTGTACCAGTACCAGGCTGCTTTGACTACTGTGGTAGTGTAATAGGTTTTAAAATCAGGTAATGAGAGGCCTCCCAGTGTGTTCTTCTTTAGTAATGCTTTACGTATCCGACTCTTATTGCCTTTCCAAACAGTAATTTATGAGATTTTTAAGAACATTAATGTTAAAAAGAATTGGCTTTTCTCACTACTAAAATAACAATTTTCTCTGATTTCTGAGTAGAAAGTTAATTTATTCCTTGAGTAATTTCTCTTGAAGGTAAGAATTTGATCTGTCATTAGGATAAGATTCCTGGGTGAAAACTGAGCTGCAAAGAGGGAAAAGCTAGAAGGTTTTGACACAGATAAAAATCAAAGATTGGCTGGTTCTTATTAGGCTAAAATATATGTACATATTTCTTCTTAATATTATCCAACAAATACATAATATTGAGTCATGATTTTATTGTTTCCTTAATTGCTAACTGGAAAAGCTGACACAGAGTTTGGGTGCTGCAGTTTGACAGTTTGAGTCTGCCACGCACTTCTTGGAGATTCTGTAGGGCAGTCGTTATAGATCAAAATCAATACCACAGCAATGGGTTTGATTTGGTTTTAAATTGCTAACTTAACTTGGTGGAAAAAATGTCAGGACAGGTATAAGCCTGAGGCCTGTGTCATGAGGCCATAAGCTACAGAATCTGGAGAGATGGAGAGTCTGAGAAGCTGAGCTGTCTCAGTCTCAAAGGTATGGCCATGTGGTGGGGTTTGACAGTATAAAAACATGGTCCCTGATTGTGGAGTTTCCACTTGGAAAATTGTGAACTTCAAGTGGAGGGAACCAGAGGTGCTGCCCCAGTGGACCTGAAAGACAGCTGTGGCACAGGAGTAGGGGAGCTTCCACTTAAAATCTGGAGAGGGTGTCTGATACCTAGAATCTGGAGAACAGAGCCATTGTGTAACATGCCTCAGGGGAAGAAAAATTATTTTAAGAGCCTTTTAGGGCTACTGTCTTGTGTGTGCCTACCTGTTCTGTATTTTGGAAGCAGATAACTTGTATTCTAGATTTTACAGCTAAAGAGGAATTTTTGGACCTTGGACTTAGACTTTAAGACCTCTGCCGTGCCAGGATAAATGTTTTTCGTGTTACAAGGTAACAATGGCTTAGAGAACAAAGGGTGGACTGTCATGCCAGTCAAGTACTGTCAAGACATTATCAAAGCCAATGCTTTGACTGGAATGTTCAAATTATTTGCCTGTGGATTTATTTTTATACTATATAGGTATTTAGAGACTTAATAATCTTGGTATATCCATACTATGTAAAATTGTACCTCATCGTTTAAGGTTCTATCCAACAACTTGAGTTTTTTGACCTTGTATATCCTGTTTTGTAGCTGACTTCTGTCATTATTAATAAGTTTTCATCATCTACAGGTTATTTTTAAAATTAACCAGAATATCTCAACAGAGATCCTAGACTGGTGAAAAGGGCTGTGACTTGAGATACCCAAACTCTTATATAGAACTGTTGACTTAGATGATAGCTGGTCCAAAATTAGGTGAACCGAAAACAACTGGAAAATTGTTTTCCTTTTCCTAAAATTGTTTAAAAACAAGTTGTGGTGATTGTAATTCTACAATTGAAAATTTCTGTGGGTAACTTAGTAGAATTATAAATATCATAACCAAGGAAACATCTAATACTTCTGCTGTGATTTTACAAATTAAAATCACATTAGTTTTTTATTCTATCAAGAAAACAGTCTGTCTTCATAGATAAATGTTACAGTTTATATATTGATTTAAAATCTGAGGTTTTACAAAACACACTTGCTGTTAAGGCACATGAAAGATTACTGGTGCTATACATAAAGACCTTATGAGGTTTGTCTCTCCTCAGAGACCTAGTCATAGTTTCATTGGTTATTTCAGACAATTGGCTTAATGCTGTTAATGTGCCATATTTTCTAGTTCATACTGTATGGTACCTGAGCTCTTAAAAACTTGATGGTGTTGAATTACATTTATTGAACATTTTGATCAAATGTTTTTTTTTTTTGTTTTTTGGGTGACTGAGTTAAAGTATACAATCCAAATTAAATTTGCATGCCTGCCTAGCTTGCAGCTATTTCTTCTCTCCTTGCATGGTGATAGCACATTCCTCCTTTTTGTTCTATACATGTTATATCCTCTTAACAGTCTCCTGTTCCCTACTCTCCACCCTCTCCTCTCCCTTATAGTAAGAGGCATTCAGGACAGCATCCCATAGATGCATAGAACTATGAAATACACACACCATATGGTCACATTGTGTGCTTGAGTCCAGTCCATTCCTGTCTAAAGAGCTGATCTCAGTAATGTTTTCTGATCAGGGGTAGCAGCAGGTCTAGGGGCCATGCTCCCAGGGGAACCCCCAGGCCTTCAGACCATTAACTGTAGTCTTTCACTGGAGTTCTCGAGGTGTACCCCTTTTTTCTCATGTTGCCACTGGGACTTGATGTTGCCTGTCTCATCATGGCTGTCTTTGGTAATGGCAGGGCACCATCTGGTTCTTATGGTCACATGTTGATACAGTCACCCATTCAAATGGGTTCTTCTGTCTTCTGGGCTCTTTTTCCCTCATGTCTTTTCCTTAGTGCTTGTCTGTTCTGGCTCAGCTGGGACCATTTTGTGTTCCTCAGATGGCAGTTCACTAGCTTGTAAGACTTCAGATGCCACTCACCAATATGCGGTACAGAAGACTCTTAGCAATAGGCTAATTATGCCAATTGACCTCAATGTCCCTTGAGAGCATGGACCCCAGATCCATGCCTCTGCTACTCTATCCTTGCCATATTGAGTTAAGATTAGAAGAGTTTCCAGTTTATGTTCAACTCCACTCAAGCTGGTCTTCTTTCTAATGTGTGGTGTCACTGCTTTAACCCAACCAAATTTCTATCAACTATCTAATCTGTAACCAGCCCTCTCCCTTTCTCCCTTCTTTGTTTGCCGAAGCCCATCACCCACAAAGACCTCTGTGGGCAGAGCTACAAGCCTTTGTGATGGTGGGCGGACGCATCTCACCCCTGACATATTTCTGGCTGTCTATTTTTTCACCCCAATTAAACTCTCCCCCCAAATACCCCCTCATCTCCAAGGACAAATGCTGAGCCCGGGAACACCCAGCCCTGCTGACTTCCCCCAACTGCACATCCCCACCCATGTGAAAAGAATTATCCTTTTTAGAGCATCTTAAGAAAGGCATAGGGTAGGGGATGGTAGATGTTTACTGTCCCCACAGGAGGAGATAAAATAAAGAGCAAAGTAGGAACAAATAGAGATCATAAACTTTAGAACCCTCCTCCTGTACCTTTTAACCTTGAGATATGAATAGGGCTGATTGAGCTTGAGGCATAACTTTATTTTCCCTGTCAATTACACACCTGCCTCGGGCCATTATCTAGAAAGCCTTGACAATTAAAAGGATCACAAGGTTTCAGTTAGCTAATAGCTCATGTGGTTGGGGGGCAGGGTAAAAATTACATCACCTCAAGACCACGAGGTTTTGGTTTCAAATTAGCCAATCGCAAGGTTTGGGTTTCAAATTAGCCAATAGATTGTGTGGTCAGCGGGCAGGGTAAAATTCACGTCACTTTGGCTATAAAAACAATAAAGACAGACAGCTGTCTCTCTTGCTTTCTGGGTCGGGCTGCCTTAAACCAGAAAAGTCTTTCCTGTCTTTCTTTATTCATTTCCCGCCAACGCCTCTCCCTCCTTCCGTGCGTGACCCTGAAAAGATGCTGGGGCTGGCTCCCGGCATCTGGCGCCCAACGTGGGGCATGGAGGGTAATCTCGCCAACGCCACGCTCCTCTTAAGGGGACAGTGGATAGGATCTTGTCCTATAAGTGGGGACGGGTAATCATCGGGAAGGCTAGGACCCTGTCCTGTGAGTTGGGGGCAGGTAGTCAGAACTCTCCGACGTCACTCCTCCCTCGGCAGGACCGAAGGGTAAGTAACCAGCCTACGCCATATCACTGGCTAGGCCTCTGATCCTATAAGTTGGGACAGAAAGCAGAAAAGTAAGCGGAGTGAATAGGATCTTCGCCCAGGGGATTCTGCAGGTTCCCCCATTCAATAATGGGTGAGAGGAAGGGCAAATAGGTAGAGAAGTTTATGAGCCATAAGGAATTCTAGAGGAAAGAATTCTTTATAGTTATTTAAGAGCGAAGAATTGTGCCGTAGACAGCCTAAAGGAAAAAGCAGACTCTTTACCGTTAAGCTTAGGAGCCGTAAGGAATTCCAGTAGGGAGAATTCCTTATAGTTACTGAAGAGCGAAGAACTGTGCCATAAGGAGTTCTAAAAAAGGATTCTTTATAGATTTTTGTAACAAGTGAAGCTTATTTACCATAAAGAATTCTATAAAAGAGAATTCTTTATAGCTATTGAAGTGCGAAGATTGTGCAGTGGGGAGTCTAAAGAAAGAGAAAACTCCTTACAGAAAACCTCCCTATAAATATCTTTTCTTACTAGAATCTGATCTGTTATTCTCTGACTGATTATGGAAGGTTCTCTTCCCTAATCTCTTTTCTCTTCTTCGTAAATAGCTGCGGCTCCTTTAAGAATCAGGGAATACACAGGGTCGATACCTGAAAAACCTGTTAAGCTGGCAGTCAGCAGTAGCCTTGTTGCTGCAGCCACAGGGATTTAAAAGAACAAAGTGCTCGGTTTTTTTTCTCTGCTCACAGGCACCTCTAAAGGCTTTTACGTCAGCAGCAGCCACTGCCGCCGCCACTAGAGGATTTAAAGGAACTGGCTATCTGTTTTCTTTCCACTATCAGCCTCGTTGGGTTCTCGCGTGTCCCTCGCCAGGCGTTTCTCTAGGAGGGCACCTCTTCTCTGTGCTGGTTGGTAGTAGGGGACAATTCTAAAACCAGAATTAATACCTGAAGCCATTTGAGAACCCCTTCTTTTCAATTTAGAGGAACAGGCTATCTATTCTCTTTCATGAGTTCCCACAGTGCCCTCCGCCAGGCGTTTCTCCAGGAGGATACCTCTTTTTCTGTGCTGTTTGGTATTAAGGGACGATTCTAATCCAGAGTCAATACCTGAAACCGTTTGGGAACCTCTTCTTTTCTAGTTTCTTAGCAAAGAGTTGTGTGCCGTAAAGAGTTCTAAAAACAGGATTCTTTATAGATATTTAATAAGCAAGAATCATGGGCTGTAAAGAGTTAAAGCAAAGAAAACTTTGTAAAAGTGATTAAGAACCTCTTATGTCAACAAAGGATTAAGATTTCTGCTAAAGATTTAACAGTTTTCATGGATTTTATTCAAAAGTCCTGCCCCTGGTTCCCTATTGAAGGCACACTGGAAAAACAAATTTGGGGACGTGTTGGTCATAGCATACAAAAAATTTACCATGATCAGGGGCCTAATAACATCCCTATAAGTGCCTTTTCTTATTTGAACTTAATATATTACTCCTTAACTGGTGCAGAAGATTCCTCTTCTGAGCCTCCTCTCCTAATATCTAAGACCCCTTTAAAAGAGGAGGCTCCTTCTAAGGTCCCTCAACAAGCTTATGCAGTACAGCAAACTTCTGACTCAGAGTCAGAGCTTAAAAAACCTGTCAAGCCGCTGCTGCCAGCAAGCACGGAAAATCAAAAGGAGCAGGCTGTTCACTTGCTGGCAAGCACAGAGAATTTAAAGGGACCACCAACTCATTTTCTCTCTGCATTCAGCCTCACCCCTAAGGCTCCTGTGCCAGGTGTGTTTCTTACCTAAGGGCAATCACTACAACAATAGAATCGTGGGAGCCTTACAACTCTAGCTCCCTCCTCTAAAGTATTATCCCAATGAACCATGCTGTTACTAAATTGATTTATTTCATTCTTTATCTAAATGACATTTTGTTAGCTCACCCTGATCGTTCTTTTTTTACTTTCAAAAACTACTTGGTGAGATCAACTGGCTGCAGCCTTTAGAACTGAAATCAGCCACCACAAGGCTGGTTCGAGTAAAGCATGGGGCTTACAGCTAATTAATCACAACCAGTTACAGATTCCTTTGTTCCTTCTCCTTTAATCTCCAAAAAAAAAAAGCCTTCAGACTAGAGAAGAGAAACTACATTTTGCATATTCACAATGTGCTTTCTTGCTTCTTGTTTCTGTGAGAGTGTAGGCTTAACAAACTAGTTTCATTAACTGAAAATTTTTCTCTTAGGTTTTAAACTTTGCCTGATACAAACAACCTGACTAGAGTTTCCTGTGACTATTTTATGATGAGTCTTTGTTCTCCTGATCTCCATGATTGGCCACACCCTGAACAGCGAGGACTTTAAACAGTCCGGCCCCCACTCACAGATTAAGATTTGACTTTGGGATAAGAACTCAAGAGGGGAATGTTAAAATGAGACATAAATTACAAATGTAACCATGATTTTAAACTGTGCTTTCTAAAAAAATGGTATATACATTGACACTTATTCTCACTTAATTAGGGCCTCAGCCCACATGGGAGAAGCTTGTAAAGATGTAATTCAACACCTCTTTTATTGTTTTGCATACTGCCAGATTCCCTCACATCTTAAAACAGATAATGCTCTGGCTTTATCTGTAACTTCTAAAAGCTTTCAGGAATTTTACAACACCTTTGTAATTATAAACACAGTTTACCATATCATTTAATAAAATATACCCCTTTGTTATCAATTACTTGCTATTATTAACCAGCCACAGAGGTAGAAATTGTGTTTTCACAGGATGCTGACTCCCCTATCTGGATCCCTGATGGGTTAATTAGACTTGCAGACACAACCCGACACTGCTCCCTTGAGAAATCTCCCCAGCAACAATGAAGCCACTGCAGAAACTTCATGTGATTGGTGCCCATCGGCTCCTCCATCTCTTTTTCCCCTTATCAATCCTTTTCAGATACTAATTCCTCTCTTTTGAGAGTTTTCTAGGTTGTTTGCAGCTACTGGTCCCACTGTCCTCCTATGCCCTCACAAGACGGCTTCTGAGATGTTCAGTGTTTGTGCCTGTGTTCCCTCTCCTTATGCTGTAATATTCACAGGCTCCAATGGTTTTCTCTCTATTATGCCTGAAAAAGGCACTGTATTTATAACTTGTAAGAACTATATACATGCCCAAACACAAGCCATTAGTTACTCTACTTTAGAAATAACATCAGCTTAGGAAATTGCATCTAATTTTAAGAAGGCCTTATCCACAGAATCTTGGAGCTTTCTTTTGATAAATCTGGGCATCTGTGCTGGCATAATTCTAATACTGCTTTTTCTCTTCCCAGTCATCCTCCGACAACTCAGACAGACCATAAAGACCATACAAGTGGAACTACAAACACTGAAGCTGAAAAAATAAAAAAGGGGAGGTGCCGAAGCCCATCACCCACAAAGACCTCTGTGAGCAGAGCTACAAGACTTTGTGATGGTGGGCAGATGCATCTCACCCCTGACATATTTCTGGCTGTCTATTTTTTCACCCCAATCAAACTCTCCCCCAAAATACCCCCTCATCTCCCTGCACAAGGACAAACGCTGAGCCCGGGAACACCCAGCCCTGCTGACTTCCCCCAACTGCACATCCCCACCCATGTGAAAAGAATTATCCTTTTTAGAACATCTTAAGAAAGGCATAGGGTGGGGGACGGTAGACGTTTACTGTCCCAGCAGGAGGAGATAAAATAAAGAGCAAAGTAGGAACAAATAGAGATCATAAACTTTAGAACCCTCCTCCTGTACCTTTTAACCTTGAGGTATGAATAGGGCTGATTGAGCTTGAGGCATAACTTTGTTTTCACTGTCAATTACACACCTGCCTCGGGCCATTATCTAGAAAGCCTTGACAATTAAAAGGATCACAAGGTTTCGGTTAGCTAATAGCTCATGTGGTCGGGGGGCAGGGTAAAAATTACATCACCTCAAGACCACGAGGTTTTGGTTTCAAATTAGCCAATAGATTGTGTGGTCAGTGGGCAGGGTAAAATTCACGTCACTTTGACTATAAAAACAAAGACAGACAGCTGTCTCTCTTGCTCTCTGGGTCGGGCTGCCAGAAAAGTCTTTCCTGTCTTTCTTTATTCATTTCCCGCCAACGCCTCACCCTCCCTCCGTGCATGACCCTGAAAAGATGCTGGGGCTGGCTCCTGGCATTTGCTGATGCAGATGCCCTTTATTTCTTTGTCTTGTCCCATTGCTCTGGCTAGAACTTCTCGTACAATATTGAAAGGAGAGGTGAGAGTGGGCATCCTTGTCTTGTTCCTGTCCTCAAGGGAAATTTTTTCAGTCTATCTCCATTCAGGATGATGTAGGCAGTTGCCTTTGTATAAATAGCCATTATTGCATTGAGGAATTTTCCGTGTATGTCTATTTTGCTAAGAGTTTTTAGCATGAATGGGTGTTGGACTTAATCAGATGCCTTTTCTGCATCAATGGACAAAATCAGGTGATTCTTGTCTTTTGTCATATTTATGTGGTTAATCACATTAATTGGTTTTCTAATGTTGAACCAACATTGCATCCCTGGTATGAATCCAACTTGGTCATGATGGATCATTTTTTTGATATGTTGTTGTATTCTATTGGCAAGAATTTTGTTGAAGATTTTTACATCTAGATTCATCTGGAAAGACTATAATGACTGTAGTACATCCCTCTTTTTAATATGATGGCACCATAGTTTTCATGATGATCACTGGATTGTTTCTTTCCATATTAAAGCTGTGATTGAGTTTGGAGCCTTCCCTGAGTAGAGTTTTGAGTAGTGTGTCATTCTAAAATATAAAGTCAGTGGTTTTGTTCTTCTAAGCCACAGCCAAGAACTTCTTTTAGTATTTCTTTTAGTTTGGGTTTGGTTTCGACTCAATGGCACTTGGCTTGGCTGGTTCTGAGTTTCTGTTTATCTGGGAATGTCTTAATTTCATTTTTGTATTTGAAAGATAGTTTTGCAGGATATGTAATTCTTGGTATCAGGATTATGCTGGCTTGATAGAATGAATTTGGGAGTATTCTATCCCTTTCTATACTGTGAAATAGTCTCAGTAGTACTAGAGATAATTCTTTTCTAAAAGGTTGATAGAATTCTGTGGTGAAGCCATCTGGGCCCAGGGTTGTTTTGGTTGGCAGTTTTTTTTATGGCTTTTTCAATCTCTTCCTTTGTGATAGGTTTATTAAGTTGTTCTGCTTCAGCTTGTGATAATTTTGGTACGTGATATGAATCAAGGAATTTGTTCATTTTCTCTACATTTTAAAACTTGTTACAGTAGAATCTTTTGTAGTATTCTGTTAATGATATTCTTGATTTCTGTTCAATCTATTGTGACAACTCCACTCTCATTTCCAATTGGGGTTATTTTTTTCCTTTCCTGCTTTTCTTTAGTGAGTTTAGTCAATGGTTTGTCAATTTTGTTGACCTTTTAGAAAAACCAGCTTTTGGTCTTTTCAATTTTTTTCTATTCTGTAATTCATTTAGTTCTGCTCTAATCTTTATGATCTCTTTTCCTCTGGTGCCGGAGAGGTTCCTCTGATATTCTCTACTTGTTAAAACTGTAGGGTTAGTTCTTTGATTAGGTTTCTTTCTTCCTTCCAGATGTGTGCATTTATGGAGATAAACTGACCTCTCAGCACTGCTTCAGCTGTATCCCACAGGTTTTGGTAGGAAATGTTTTCATTCTCATTGGAATCCATCAATTTCATCCTGATTTCTTCTATTACTCATGGATTTTTGAGCAAGATGTTGTTCAGTTTCCAAGAGTTCCACTTTCTATTTATGTTTTTTTCTGCTATTGATTTAGACTTTTATGGCTTTATAATCTGAGAAGATGCTTTGCATTAATTAAATGGAATGGATTTTGTTGAGAATTGCTTTACGTTCTAACACATGATCTGTTCTGGGAAATGTTCCATGTGCCCTGGAGAAGAAGGTGTAGTTGTCTGCTGATAGGTAGAAAGTTCTTTATACATCAATGAGGTTTAGCTGGCTAATTGTGGCAATAAGGTCTTCTGCGTCTTTACTGAGCTTTTTCTAGATGATCTGTCCAATATTGAGAGTGGAGTGTTAAAATCTCCCACTATTATTGTGATCTATCTCCTTTTTGAGTGTAGTCAGTGTTTCTTCAACGTATTTAGGTGCTCTAATGTTAGGCACACAAATATTTAATATAGTTAAGTCTTGCTTGTATACTGAACCTTTCAGCAATAGTGTCCATCATTGTCCATGAAGGTGGATTTTACATTAAAATCGATTTTATTTGAGATTAGAATTGCCACACCTGCTCTTATTTCTGTATTTTTAGCTTGATATATATTCTTCCACACTTTAATTTTCAGTTTGTTCCTATCTTTAAGTTTAAGGTGAGTTTATTGTAGGCAACGTATGGATGGGTCATGTCTTTTGATCCAAGATGCCACTCGATGTCTCCTTATTGGAGCATTGAGTCTATTTGCATGCAATGTAATTATTGATAGGTATGTGTTCAGTGTTACTATTGTGATATGTTTATTTTTGTGTTGATGTTTTCTCTGTTGTCCTTATTAATCTGTTTTGGGAACTTCTTTTTTGTGAGTTGATTATTGACCATTTTCAGAATTGGTTTTGTGGTTGTTGAGAGTCCTGTGTTACATTTCTTGATATGGTATGTTGCATCTTTGTTGTGCTTTATGGCTGTCCCTGTGATCCCCCTTAATAAACTATGTATAAAACCAATTTCAATTACTATCAGTCTGGTTGACTTCCTCTCCATCTGGAAAGATGGTAACAACTGTAGTACATCCTTCTTTTTAATATGATGGCATCGTAGTTTTCACGATAATCACTGGATTATTTCATTCAGTATTAAAGCTGTGATTGAGTTTGAAGCCTTCCCTAACTGAGTAGGATTCTGGATGATGTGTCCTTCTAAAATATAAAGTTAGTGGTTTTGTTCTTCTAAGCCAAAGCCAAGAGATTTTGTCAGTATTTCTTGTAGCTTTGGTTTTTACAAAGTCTCAGAGTTTCTGTTTATCTGTGAATGTCTTCATTTCATTTTCATATTTGGAAGACAGTTTTGCAGGATATATAATTCTTGGTTAGAAGTTCTTCTCCTTCAAGGCTTTGAATGTGTCATGCCCCTGTCTCTGTGCCAGCATGGTTTCTGCTGAGAAATCTGAAGACAGCCTACAGGGTTTCCCTCTGAATGTTAGCTTTGCTTTGAGTCTTGCTGCCTTTAGGAGTTGCTGCTTATGTTTCATTTTGTTAAGCTTGATTATAATGTGTCTTGGAGATCTATATGGAGTTCAATATGCATCTGGGATATCTATATTCTCTTCATGATTTCTGGGAAGTTTTCTGTCAGCAGCTCAGCAACCATACCCTGTGTTCTCAGGTGTCTTGCCCTGTCCAGGGACTCCAATTAATTTTAGGTTGTTCCTCTTAATAGAGTCCCACATGCTTCTTAATGCTTCTTTGTTTTTCCTGTTTCTTTTTTCTGATTTTTTCCTCATAGATGCTGAAGTCAGTAGGTCTGTCTTACACATCAGAAAGTCTCTTTTCCATTTATTTCATTCAGTTTTCTTGGCTTTGAATGGAAGTTCTATGTCTTTGATTTTTTTTTTTTTTTTTTGATCTGTTGGATTTCAGAGTACTGGTGTTCCATCAGATCGAACAGCTTGCTTAATTTTTCATTTTGCTGTGCTGCATTTTGTATAAGGTCTATGAGGGCTCTATATATAGTCCTTTTGTATTCACCTTCCAATTATTTCAGAAAAATTTATTCATCCAGAAAGATCCTTGGCTGTTTCATTTCAGGGCCTTCTGAAGCGATGGGTGATTTCTTGTTTACTGTTTTCTCAAGGGTCTGTTGCTTTTTGGGCTGCATTTAAGTCAATAAGGGCAGGGAGAGATACTGTAAAGATGGACTGCAGATGTTTCTCTAGGTTGTCTTCAGTCTGTGATAGCCAGGACTATCCAGGAGTGGGAGTCAGCAAAAGAGAGGAGGTTTTTTGTTCAGTGGTATGAAGTCCATATTAATAGCCCTGTGCCATGTTCTGGGGCTCACTAGGTGACCAGAAGGCTCCATTTGATGATCAGTTCAGGTCTTGGTTTCCAGAGGGATTTAGAGACTTGTGCTTATTCCTCCATCTTGACTCCTCCTTTTCAATTGTTCTTCTGTTCTTTAATTACTTTAGTTCTGCTCTACTCTTTATGATCTGTTTTCTTTTGGTGCCTCGGGGGTTCCTCTGTTGCTCTGTTTCTACTTGTTCAAGCTGTAGGGTAACTTCTTTGGTTTGGGTCCTTTCTTCATTCTGAATGTGTGCACTTATAGAGATAAATTCACCTCTCAGCAGTGCTTTGGCTGTATCCCATAGGTTCTTGTAGGATGTGTTTTCATTCTCATTTGAGTCCATAAGTTTCTTTATTTCATCCTTGCTATCTTCTATAATCCACGGCTTTTTGAGCAAGGTGTTGTTCAATTTCAGTGAGTTCTAATTTCTATATGCTTTTTCTGCTATTGATTTTGATTTTGATGGCTTTATGGCCTGAGAAGATGCTTTGCAATCATTGAATGGTTTGGATTTTGTTGAGATTTGCTTTATGTCCTAACACATGGTCTGTTCTGGAAAATGTTCCATGTGCATTGGAGAAGAAGGTGTACTTATCTGTTGATGTATAAAAAGTTCTCAATATGTTGATGAGGTCTAATTTGTTAGTTGTGGCCATAAGATCTTCTGTGTCTTTACCGAGCTTTTTTTCTGAATGATCTGTCCATTACTGAAAGTGGAATGTTGAAGTCTCTAGCTATTATTGTGATCTATCTCATTTTTCAGTGTAGTCAGTGATTGACATATTTAGATACTCTGGTATTGGATGCATAAATGTTTAATGTTGTTAAGTCCTGCTTGTGTATTGAACCTTTCAGCAATAGTGACAGTCCTTGTCCACGATGGTTGATTTTGCACTAAAATTTATTTTATCTGAGATTAGTATTGCCACATGTGGTGGTGAAGATTGTGTCAGCTTGGCAACTCCATGTTTAGCTGCTGTATCAAGTGGCAGGGTGCAGCCTGTGGTGGTTCCCCTCCCCTCAGCTCTCATATCTCTACCTTCCACCACCTAACTCCTGTCTGCTCACGTTGCCAGCATCTCCTGCTCACTTTTGAATGTGGTTCCTGGACCTAAACTAGCAGCTGCTGTATTCATCAACCCTTACAACTGGTGCTTGAGAGTGCTGTTCCTTAACTGCTGATCATGGGTTCACCAACCTCTGCAGCTCCGTGAGTCAGCAGAGACCTCACAGTCTCGCTGTCAGCTTGGGATCTGCTGACCTACACAGCCAGTGATCTAGAATTCTGGTCTCTGACCTGCTGACCTTGGGTTCACCAGCTGCCATGGCCACATGAGGCTTGTGCCAGAACTTGGGGCATTCAGCTTCTACAATTGTGTGAGCTGTTTCCTTTTTATATAAATCTTCACTTATACTTTGTGTGTAAGTCTTTCTTTGTACATCCATGTGTTACTGGTTTTGCTTCCCTAGAAAACCCAGCCTAAGACAATTTGATACTAGGAATGGGGTGCTGCTCTAACAAATACCTCAAATGTGGAAGCCATTTTGAAACTGTGAAACGATAGAAGATTCAGAAGAAACTGAAGAGAACTGTTAACACCAAAGAAGGTGCAGATGGTGAGAATCAAGCAGCAGAGGACAGATAGCCACAGCAGAACCAGGAGCAGCACTGAAACTGACCTATGAAGCAAGAGAGCTAAGTGCCTGTGTACAGAGGCTTCCTGGCAAAGCAGGGGCCTCTTGGCAAAGTGAAGCTAACCTTGCTGACCCATGGAGCAAGAGTTGAGTGCCTGTGTGCAGGAGGCTTCCTGGCAGAGTGGGGTGCTTCTGGGCACTTCAATCAGTGGAACTACACAGCTTTGCTGAGCAGATATGGGCCTGAGGCCCAGGCCATGTGGCCATAGGAAGCAGAAGCTGAAGAGATAAACAGCATGAGAAGCTGAGCTGCCTCAGTCTCAAAAGGTATGGCTGTGACCTCAGGGGTTTGAAAGGGTGGGACTGGGACTTTCGGTGTTCGTAAGAGTGGAATTGCCGCTCAGTTGAGCGTATGGTGCACCTAACATTGAGCGGGCAGAGTTGCTGTCCAAGTGGACTTTTCTAGGCAGTGTTGTAGCACGGGGCCTGGAGTCTCCACTCAGAATCCAGAGAGTGCAGCCAATACCTAGAGTCCAGAGGGCAAGGCTGATGTGTAAATTATCTTAGAAAGATCATTATATTCAAAGGTTTGTGGGCTAATGTAATGGGTTTTTCTGACTTCTTTGTTGCTGTTTTGCCTTCCTTCTCTATTTGTAATGGAGTGTCCAAAGACTTCTATCATATGGGACAGACATGATTTTGTTATGATGAGATGACTGTGTTGCATGTTTCAGTGATGTGATTTTTGAAGAGCCAAAGGGTGAGATGTCATGGATTGAATTGTGTCTACCCCAAAATATGTGCATCCATGTGGCTGGGCCATGACTCCCAATATTCTGTGATTGTCCTCCATTTTGTAATTTTCCTATGTTGTATGTTAAAGGATTAGTGTGGGATTATAAATCTGTTCATAGGATCACCTCACTGCTCCACTTAAAGGGAGTTTCCCTGGAGCATGACTTGCACCGCTCTTTATCCTTTTATCCTGCAAGAGATAGAAAGATATGGAAGCAAGCAGAGATTTGGGAACCTATACCACCAAGAAGCAGCACTGAGAGCAGAGCACATTCTTTGGACCTGAGGTTCCTGTGCCAAGATGCACTAGATTTGGATTCAGCCTACTGGACTATGATAATTTCTCTTATTGAGTGGTCTTATAACTTGTGAACAGATTTGTGGCTAACTGGACTGTGTCATTAAAAATTTTCATCATAAAGCCCTCCACTCATGGTATTTTCTGTTAGTGCAATGCCAGGTAACTAAAACAGAATTTGGAACCACCACTTGGAAGTGGACAGCAGCAGCACTACAGCCACTTTCTGGGACCTCCCTGAAGGACAGTGGTGAAAGCAAATCCTCCCAATGGGCAGAACTTCTAGTAGTGCATCTGGTCGTTCACTTTGCTTAAAAGGAGAAATGGCCAGATGTGCAGCTGTATACTGATTCCTATGTATACATGGGCTGTGGTCAACAGCTTGGCTGGTTTGTCAGGGACTTAGAAAGAACATGATTGGAAAATTGGAGACAAGGATTTATGGGGAAGAAGTATGTGGATAGACATCTCTGGGCCAAAGAAATGAGATATTTGTGTCTCATGTTAATGCTCATCACAAAGTGACCTCAGCTGAGGATGAGTTTAACAATCAAGTGGATAAGATGATGCATTATTTAGGCATCAGTCATCCTCTTTCCCCGGCTACCCTGTCATTGCTCAATGCGCTCATGAACAAAGTGGCCATGGTGGCAGGGGCAGGGATTACACATGGGCTCAGCACCATGGACTCTCACTCATCAAGGCTGACTTGGCTACAGCCACTGCTGAGTGCCCAATCTCTTAGTAGCAGAGACCAACACTGAGTCTTCAATACAACACTAGTCCTGAAGGTGATCAGCCAGAAACCTGGTGCCAAGTTGATTAAATTGGACTGCTTCCATCATGGAAAGTGTTTTAGTCAGCTCGACGGCACTTGGCTTTGGCAGTGCCACTCTAACAGAAATACCACAGAGTGGATGGCTTTAACAAATGAAGGTTTATGCTCACACAGTTCGGTAGGCTACAAGTCCAAATTCAGGATGTCCACTCCAGGGGAAGGCTTTCCTTTGTCAGCTCTGGAAGAAAGTCTGGTATTGCATCAGTCTTTGTCCAGGGAGCATCTTGGCACAGGAATCTCAGGTCTGAAGGACGCGCTCTTCTCCTGGTGCAGCTTTCTTGGTGGTGTGAAGTTCCCACTCCTCTGCTTTCTTCCCTTGCCTTTTCTCTCTTGCAGAATAAAAGGATTAAGGGTGGTACAAGCCATACTCCAGGGAAACTCCCTTTACAGTGGAGCAGGGAGGTGATCTTATAAAGGAATTTACAGTCTGTTTTAGTCAGCTAGGCTGCTCTAACAGAAATACCACAGAGTGGATGGCTTTAACAAAGAAAGATTTATTCTTACACAGTCCGGTAGGTTGCAAGTCCATATTCAGGGTGTCCGCTCCAGGGAAAGACTTTCCCCTTGTCGGCTCTGGAGGAAAGTCCAGTATTGCATCAGTCTTTGTCCAGGGAGCGTCCTAACACAAGAACCTCTGGTCTGAACGACGCGCTGTGCTCCCGGTGCTGCTTGCTTGATGGTAGCGAGGTTCTCAAATTGTCCTTGGTTCTTTTTCCTTTTATTCCTTGCAAGCTAAAAGCATTAAGGGTGGGGCAAGCCATACTCCAGGGAAACTTCCCCCATAGCAGGAATCCACAGCCCCACCCTAATCCTTTAACATACAGGTTAGCAAAACCACACAATGGAGGACAGTCCCAAGATACTGGGAACCATATCCCAACCATGTGGCTGCACACATTTTTGGGGGGACACAACTCCAACCATGACATCCCACCCTTTGACAACCCAAAAATCACATCACAAAACATTTAACATTCATCTCACCATAGCAAAATTATGTCCATCCATATAACAGAAGTCTTAAATCAGTTCCAAGTCCAAAATACAAAGACTCTTCTATATCTGTGAAACTTAGAAGGCATTAACAGGCAACAGGCAAGTCAACAGAACACATTACATTAGCTCTCAAAGCTCTGGAAATACTCTTACATTTTCTGAGACATTCTACACAACAGCAATGCTCTCCAGACTCTAGGTATCGGCCACACTCTCTGGTTTCTGAGTGGAGACCTCCAGCCCCATGCTACAACTCTGCCTTCAAGGCCCACTTGGACAGAAACTCTGTCCCATTGGCTTTAGAAGCACCCTAAGCCCAACTGAGTGGTAATTCCACCCTTACGAACACAGCACGCCATGGTTCCACCCTTTCAAACCCCTGGGGTCATGGCCATACCTCTTGAGACTGAGGCAGCTCAGCTTCTCACGCTATTTGTCTCTTCAGCGTCAGCTTCCTATGGCCGCATGGCCCGGGCCTCAGGCCCACATCTGCCCTGCCAGGCAAGTGTTCCAAAACTCTGTAGCTCCACTGTTTAAGTGCCTGGAGGCACCCCACTCTTGCTGGAAAGCGTCCTGCCCAAAGGCACTCACTCCGTGGGTCAGCAAGGCCAGCTCCACCGATTCAAGTGCCCAGAGGCACCCCGTTCCGCGAGGAAAAGTCTGCACAGGCACTGACCTCTCTTGCTCCACGGGTCAGCTCCAGTGCTGCCTCTGGTTCTGCTGCTACTGCTGCCGCTGCCGCTGCTGCCGGTCCTCTCACCATCTGCGCCTTCTTCGTTCCTTCTGAATCTTCTATCCATTCGCAGTTTCAAAGCGGCTTCCACATTTTAGGTATTTGCTAGAGCAGCACCCCACCCCTCACTGTTTCCCCTAGTGACCCACTTGCAAGATTTTTGCTTCCTGTCCCCATGACTTTATGTTCCGCAGGCTAAATGTCTTAGTTCCGAAGGGAGGAATGCTGCCACCTGGAGACACATCAACGATTCCACTGAACTGGAAGCTAAAATTGCCACCAGGCCATTGTGGGCTCCTTGTACCTCTGGATCAACAGACCAAGAAGGGAGTTACAATACTGGCCGGTGTGATTGATCCTGACTATGAAGATGAAATTGGATTGACATTACATAACGGAAGTAAAGAAGAGTATGTTTGGAATGCAGGAGATCCCTTAGGACGCCTCCTAGTACTACCATGTCCTGTGATTAAGGTCAATGGAAAACTACAGCAACCCAACTCCCAAATGAGTGATAATAGCCCAGACCCTTCAGGAATGAAGGTTTGGGTCACCTCACCAGGCAAGGAACCACAACCAGCTGAGGTACTTGCTGAGGGCAAAGGGAATACAGAATGGGTTGTAGAAGAAGGTAGTTCTAAATATCAGTTACGGCCACGCGACCAGTTGCAGAAACGAGGACTGTAATTGCCGTGAGTATTCCTGCTTTGTATGTGTGTATTGGATATTTTGTTTACTTATGAAACATAAGATGTAAATGGGTTAATGCATTTTCAGTTGTACATGTGTTAGTTATATCATGTTGACGTAAGTATGACTTTGTAACTGTACCCCTTCAGAGACTGTGCATGGTAAGGTGAGATGTGTGCAGATGCCAAGTTGACAAGGGGTGGACTGTGGTGGTCAGGATTATGTCAACTTGGCTACTACCTATTTGGCTGCTGTATTAAGTGGCAGGGCGGGGTTTGTGGTGGCTCCCTGCCCCTCAGCTCTCATCTCGTCACACTCGACTATGGCTGCTGATTGCTTACATGGCCAGGAGCTCCTGCTCTCTTGTTCCAGCATCTGGTTCCGGGACTTGAGCTAGCAGCTGTTGGGCTCATCAGTCCTTACAGTCGGCACTTGAGAGTCCTGCTCCCTGACCTGCCAATCCTGCGCTCGTCAGCCTCTGCCCAGTCCTGCTCCCTGACCTGCCGATCCTGGGTTCGCCAGCCTCTGTCACTTCGTCTCGCCACCAGCTTGGGATCCACTGATCTACACAACCGGTGATCTACAACTCTGGTCTCTGACTTGCTGACCTTGGGTTCCTCAGCTTCCGTGGACACGTGAGGCTTGTGCCAGAGCTTGGGACATTCAGCTACTGTGATTACGTGAGCTGTTTCCTATATTTGTATCTATCTGTCTGTATATATATATATATATATATATATATATATATATATATATATTATAAATCTTACCTTGTACCTACATGTGTTACTGGTTTTGCTTCCCTAGAAAACCCAGCCTAAGACACAGTCCTACCCTAATCTTTTGACATACAGCATAGGAAAATCACAAAATGGAGGACGATTATAGAATACAAGTAATCATGGTCCAGCCCCATGGTTGCACATATTTTTGGGGAGACGCAATTCAATCCATGACAGAAACGAAGCATTTTGTCCTTACTGTAATAGATACTTACTCTGGATATGAATTTGCCTTCCCGGCATGTCATGCTTCTGCCAAAACTACCATCCTTGGACTTACAGAATGCCTTATCTACCATCATGGTATCCCACAGAGCTTTGTGTCTGAGCAAGGGACTCACTTCACAGAAAATGAAGTGCTGCTGTGGGCCCATGCTCACAGCATTTACTGAACTTACCATGTTCCCCATCATCCTGAAGCAGCTGACTTGATAGAATGATGGAATTGCCTCTTAAAGACACAATTATGCCACCAGCTAGGTGACAATACCTTGCAGAGTGGGAGAAATGTTCTCCAGGAGGCTGTATAGGCTCTAAACCAGCATTCAATATATGCTGTTTTACTCATAGTCACGATTCATTGGTCCAGGAGTCAAGGGGTGGAAATGGGAGTGGCACCACTCACTGTTACTCATAGTGACCACTTGCAAGCTTTTTGCTTCCTGTCCCTACAGCCTGATGCTCTGCAGCTCTAAAGGTCTTAGTTCCAAAGGGAGGAATGTTGCCACCTGGAAACACATCAACTATTCCACTGAACTGGAAGCTAAAATTGTTACCAGGCTATTTTGGGCTTCTTGTATCTCTGGATCAATAAAGAAGGGTGCTACAATACTGGCTGTTGTGATCGATCGTGACCATGAAGATAAAAGTGGATTGACATTACATAATGTAAGTAGAGTATGCTTGGAATGCAAGAGATTCCTTTGGACGCCTCATAGTACTACCATGTCCTGTGATTAAGGTCAATAGAAAACTACAGAAACCTAATTCCAAAATGACTGCTAATAGTCCAGACCCTTCAGGAATGAAGGTTTGGGTCACCTCACCAGGGAAGGAACCATGACCAGCTGAGGTGCTTGCAGAGGGCAAAGGGAACACAGAATGGGTTGTAGCAGATGATAGTTCTAAATATCAGTTATGGCATCTACTGCTGCAAACAGCAGAATCTATGGTGGAGCTCAGGAAACAGAAGGTAGAGGGCCTCTGGTGTCCTCAGTCTGCTGCCGGGCTCTGAAAATGTGACTCTCCCACACAGTCTCTCTGCTGGGTCACATGCTGTTCATTTCAGCACTACAGCTCAGTGAGTCTACAGGCTCATGCCCATCCCCCACCTACCAGCCAACAAAAGGAAAAAAAAGTTAAAAGTGTCAGTACCTGGAGTCCACCTAAGTGACAAGTTAGGAGGAGCAGGACTCAGTGAGAGAGAGGAAGTTTCCTGTTTAGTGGCATGTAATTTAATCTGACAACCCTATACTGTGTCCTAGGGCTTAATGGGTGGCCAGAATGCTCTCTTCAATTATCAACCTAGGCCGTAGTTTTCAGAGGGAATTAAGGAGACATGTTTCTAGTGGGCCATCTTGGCTCTGCCTTCTGGACTCCTCTTCTGAGTCCAAGAGGGCCTGTTCATCTGGGCCTTATGTTGGGAATGTCGACTTAATGTCTTGTTTTAGGGTGCCCAGGAGACTGCCTTTTGGTGGCCTTATTTTCAATAATACTTGTGTTTACTCAGGTGCAATTTAACTGGCCAATGAGGTACTCTTAAGTCCTCATCTATATGGGCTAACTGGGTTATCTCAAGGTGGACCTGAAAGACTATAGCCACAACTGGCCTTTCTTTTTATACTTTCCTCTGCCACCAAGATCTCTATTATTTAAAATACCTTAAGTGTCTCCTCTACCAAATGGGAGTGTGGACTGGAGCTCTGCCTCAAGCTTTTGTAATTTGTCTTATGTCTGATGTGGACCAAGACACAAAATGTATGGCCCCAATGGCTTTTCTAGCAGTATCCAGAGTAAAATAGTAGACCAGTTTATCTGGACCATTATTTCACTTAATTAGAGTAGGAGAACCAGTCTTTCCCCAAAACAGTAGCCTACTGGGCAACCTTAATTTCTACAGAAGTCAGAAACCCATACCTCAGAAGAATTATATATCCCACTATAAAATCTTTGATCAAGTGGAGCCAATATTGTGGACTAGACACATGTCTCCTTAATTCCCTAGACTGATAATCAAACACAGTATTCTGGATACCCAGATGAGCCCGAGGACACAGCATAGGGTTAACAGATTGGACTACGTGCTGCTAAATGGGAAACTTTCTCTCTTTTGCTGAGTCCCACTCCTGCTGACTCACTGCTTAGGTGGACTTCAGGTACTCGTGCTTTTTTTCCTTTTTGTTGGCTGGTAGGTGGGGGGTGGGCATGAGCTGGCAGATATGCCAAGTTGCAGTGCTGAAAAGAACAGCATGGTGTGCAGTGGAGAGACAGTGTGTGGGGTAGCCATGTTTTGAGAGCCTGGCAGTGGACTGAGGGCATCACAGCCTCTCCAACCTCTCTTTTCTGAGCTCCAACATAGATGCTGCTGTTTTGCAGTAGTAGGGGCAGCTTCACCGGGCTGCCATCTTGATCAGCTGGGAAGTGGAGTCACCCAACCAGAGACCTCAGCAAGGGCTAATTCCCAGGATTGGAGGCAGTGCCAGTCCAGGGAGTGCTTTTCGATCAGAAAGATTGTTTAGCACAATGTTGCCTTATAGGTAGGGCCTGGCTGAGAATGGCAGCAAGGCCATAGCCTCTCCCTACTTTGAACTACATCATAGCATCTGGGGATGGCCAAAGAGGTGCTTCTACTGTCAGCTGGAAGGTGGGGCCTGCCAGACCTGACAACCTGATTTTGGAAACAGATAGCTTTTAGCTTTTTAAAATAAGACTGCCTGGAGAAGTATCTGCTGAGCATCCTGATGGCATGTCTTCCAGCCTTTACTGACACATATCATCGGGTTGGTTGATGGCCCCTCAGTGACTCCATAAGTGGGTGGTGTCTTTACCAGCCAGGAGGTGGAGCCTGCCACCCCAGAGAGTCCACTGGGGCCAGCCACTAGAGTACACAGAGGCAACTGGTGACCAGCTCCCTTCTCAGAACTATGCCTCAACAGGTAAGACCTGAGAAACTAAACAGCCTCTAGATGGCCCGAAGGAAACAGAACATTGCTAACTATTTAAAGAAACAGCTCACCATGGCTCCGGAAAACTTCCCAAAATAAAGAATCAGAAAGCTTCCCAAATGAGGAAGCCTTTCTCAAACTATTGGCAGTCGAGTACAAAAGAATTATATAGAGAGCCCTCCTAGAGATAAAATGCAGCAGAGCAAAATGAAAAATTAAGCAAGCTATTCAAACTGATGGAACATTAACATTCTGAAATCCAGCAGATAAATAAAAAATTACAGAATTAGACAATTCAATCCAAAATCAAAAGAGCAGAATTGAGGAGACAGAAGCCAGACTTAGTGACCTTGAAGACAGAGCAACTGACATCAGTGTTTATGAGGAGAAATCAGAGAAAAGAAATAAGACAAATGAAGAGGCATAAAGGAACATGCGGGACTCTATTAAGAGGAATAATTTATGATTCATTGGAGTTCCTGAACAGGGAGGGATAGCTGACAACAGAGTAGTGTTGTTGAGTTGTTGACAGACAACTTCCCTGTAATTATGAAAGAAGAGAATCGGATCCGACTCGACGTCACTTGGCTTGGACTTGGCAAGATGTGTATGGAATGCCACAAAAACTAGATCCCAAAAGAAAGACACCAAAACATCTTGTAATCAAACTTAATAAAATGAAACATAAGCAGAAACTCTTTAAGGCAGTGAGACTCAAAGCAAAGCTAACGTTCAGAGGGAAGCCCTGTAGCCTTTCATCTGACTTCTCAGTGGAAATGATGTCAGCAAGAAGGCAGTGGGATGACACATTCAAAGCCTTGAAGGAGAAAAACTTCCAAGAATTATATATCCTGAAAAACTGTGTTTCAAATATGAAGATGAAATTAAGACATCTGCAGATAAACAGAAGCTTAGAGACTTTGTAAAAGCCAAACCAAAGCTACAAGAAATACTGGAAGCAGCTCTTTGCTTAGAAAAACAAAACCATTAAGTGTATATTTATGGTGTCAATGCAGGACACAACATCCAGAAACGTACCCAGTTAGGGAAGGCATAAAACTGAATCAAAGCTGTAACAAAAAAATAAGGGAACCAGTGAACATATCATAAAGACTACGACACCATTACACTAAAAGAGGGATATATTACAGTAATTATAGCCCTTCCAGATGGAGAGGAAGTTAAAAAGATATGGAGAAGTTAATTGTCATGGTTGGAATTGTGTCCCCCCAAAAATGTGTGCAGCCACGTGGCTGGGATATGGTTTCCAGTATCTTCGGACTGTCCTCCATTGTGTGGTTTTGCTAACCTGTATGTTAAAGGATTAGGGTGGGGCTGTGAACTCCTGCTGTGGGGGGAGTTTCCCTGGAGTATGGCTTGCCCCACCCTTAATGCTTTTAGCTTGCAAGGAATAAAAGGAAAAAGAAACAAAGGACAATTTGAGAACCTCGCTACCATCAAGCAAGCAGCACCGGGAGTGGAGCGTGTCCTTCAGACCAGAGGTTCTTGTGTTAGGACGCTCTCTGGACAAAGACTGATGCAATACCGGACTTTCCTCCAGAGCCAACAAGGGGAAGGTCTTTCCCTGGAGCGGACACTCTGAATATGGACTTGCAACCTACCAGACTGTGTAAGAATAAATCTTTCTTTGTTAAAGCCATCCACTCTGTGGTATTTCTGTTAGAGCAGCCTAGCTGACTAAAACATTAATATTGGGTTTAAACTTGGAAGAGGAATCCAGGAAACTGACCACTGATAGGGGGTGGGGGTGGGGAGCGAGGCCCGTATGCCTCCTGGCCACACATCAACATCTCCATGGAAAAACTAAGGGTTATGCTCTGTCAAGGACTTCTAAAGTAAAATTAGACTTGTCTTAGACAAAAGGGCCATCTTCTTTATCTTGGTTTACCCAGTGGGCCTGCATGCTCCAAACAGGACTGTGTGAAGCTTAACTCTTCTGATAAAATTTCACTCATTTCTGATAGAAGTTTGCTCTTATGTCTGATAGTGCCTAATGGGGCCACAGTTAAAGACACTCTTTTCCATGTATCCCTGAATGCCCTGTTGAGTTTCTGGAACAAAGATTACCGATTAAACTACAGACAAGACTTAAAACCAGCTATAGTGTTTGTTTGGAGATACATACCAGAAAAATAGTCTGCTTACATGAGGGGTTTTGGGACATTTCCATGCCAAATACCTTGTGCTGTTTAAACCAGGATGTCCTTTGAACATGTACAGTTCTGCTGAGAGTAAAATCCTGTGAACAACTGACTACACATCACACTCTGCAAGTGCCTGAGTTGGTCCCTTTTACTACTTAGGTTGGTAGAGCCAGCTGTCTATAAATAGTTTAAGCCTGTAAATTCCCGGGCCATTCTCTTCTTTTTCACTGTCATAACCATCCTCATTTACATCTTTGGGCCCTGTATCCTGAAAATAGTTACCAAGGGAATGGCCCACACCCCCCTAGCTGTGGGGAGTGTTTATTCTTGACAGTCTCCCCTTGAAGTCAACATACTTTTGGGTCCATTAGGATGTGGTGGCTTTTCACACCTCCAGTGGGTTCTCCCCCGAATTGATAACCTTCACCCCTATTCAGCAGGAAGTAGTCAGAATGGTCTGTGCCCCCTTCCCAAGATTGTGAAGGTTTAAAACAAAAAGGAGACTGAAACTGGAGGCTTAAAATGCCTCCATGTCAGGGGTGCTCAAATCTAAGGGGATCTGAGAGACATTATTTCAGATTACCCTAACACACAGGGAAAGACATGACCTCCACATTGCACAAGCCCCAGATAGTGACACTAGGATGAGGCCCTTGTTAGGGTGGGGCCCTCATAGGCTCCACTATAGATTCAGTGAACTATAGGCAATGAATGACTCCTTTTGTCTTGATAAAACCAATGATAAAAGAATCAAGCAGGAGGCCATGGAGGACAGAGAAGTAACTTGTGTATCAGCACTATTCTTCTAGGTTACTGGCCAGATGATGTCTAGCTCCACTTTGTTTTCCTTGATGGCCAGTGATGGCCTACAAGATTGTGAAGCAGACCTCCACCCAGTCAACCTCCTCCACTCAGTTGACACTGAGTCAGCCTCCACCCAGTTGACTTCCACTCAGT
This sequence comes from Heterohyrax brucei, assembly GCA_028571685.1. Classification (NCBI taxonomy): domain Eukaryota; kingdom Metazoa; phylum Chordata; class Mammalia; order Hyracoidea; family Procaviidae; genus Heterohyrax; species Heterohyrax brucei. Next base: position 160,110,692 of record CM053140.1, on the reverse strand, counting down.
CCACACCCACATGTCCCCATTTGTCCCATCATTCCCTACATCTGCATGTGGTCTTTCTCTTTAAATAGTCAGACTTTGCCTAACTATTGGGGCAGGCTTTTGAGGCTGAGAATATCTCCCTGTCCCATTGCAATGCCAGCTTGCAAATAAAACTTGTGATCTCACCCCAAAGCTCCTGTCTCAGTGAATTGGCTTTTTGTGGCATGTCGCCAGACTCGCAGGCTTTTCTGGTAAAACTTTGTCAGAGCACGAATCCAGACTGCTTTCAATTGTCATTGGAAGCAGGAGGTTCTGCCTGGCATCTGGGTCTTTGTCTGTTTTCATGTTTCCAACAAAAGCTGTGAAAAACTGCAGAAGACATTATTTCTGTGGTTGCTACCAGTTAAATATGTAATTTTCTTCCAGAGCCAGGAAAAGGCGGGGGGGGGGGGCAAGTAAAAGAACAGTTTTCAGGAAAAACAGATGAAAAAATTAGTTCTAGCTTCCCACTTCAATTCTTTTGTATAGGGAAATGGCATTTCTCACTTACAGTATGACAGAAATATCACAGATGAGTGGCTTTAAAAAGAGAAATTTTATTTTTTCATAGTCCCACTCCCCCCCTCTGATGCTGTTAAGTCAATTCTGACTCATAGCTACTGTATAGGGCAGAGTAGAACTGCTCCATAGAGTTTCCAAGGAGCACCTGGAGGATTTGAACCACTGATCTTTTGGTTAGCAAATACAGTACTTAACTACTATGCCACTAGGGCTTCCTGTCATAATCCAATAGGCTAAAAGTCCAAATTCAGGGTGTCAGTTCCTGGGGAAGGTTTTCTCTGCTAGTTCTGGAGGAAGATCTTCATCATCAGTCTTCCCTTGGACTGGAAGCTTCTGATGAATAGAGACCCTGGATCCTTTCTAAAGGATGCTGTCTTAGTCACCGGGTACTGCTCTAACAGAAAATACCAGGAGTGGAAGGTTTCATGAGGAGAAGCTTTATTGTCCCAATCTGGTAAGCTACAAATCCATTAATAAGTTACAAGTCCATTCCATATGAAAAATCATCACAGTCCGCTAGGCTGAGTCCAAATCCAGTGAGAGCATCACAGTACAGAAATTTCAGGTCCAAAGGATGTACTCTGCTCTCGGTGCTTCTCTCTTGGTGGTGTGAGGTTGCCAACTTCCTCAGCTCACTTTTCTCCCTTGTATTCCACAAGCTTGAGTCCTGCCTCACTAACACAACTGCAAACCATTCTCCATCATCAATATCACAGAGGCAGGATTCACAACACATGGGAGGAAGGGCACCATATTGGAACTCCAAACCAAGTCAAATCAACACATACATTTTTGGGGTGGACACAATTCAATCCATGACAGATGTACTCTGCTCCTGGCACTGCTTCTTGGTGGTATGAAGTCCTCAAGTCTCTGATTGCTTCCCTTTCATTTATATCTCAGAAAATTACCTTAAGGCACAATATAATCTTACACAACACAATCTGCTCCACCAACACAACTGCACCCATCCTCCCCCATAACATCATCGAGGCAGTATTTACAGCACATAGAAACATCACACAATACCAGGAATCATAGCCTAACCAAACTGCTACAGACATTTTTGGGGGACACAATTTAATCCATGACATAGGGAGAAGCAGGAGAAGAGAAACAGTGGCAGAAGAACCAACAGACAAGCAAGAGACTATGGGAGGCAGTGCAGTAGGCTCTCTGGCCCACAGAGTGAGAAGGCTGAGAACCTTCCAGCCAAGGCTTCCTGGAGGAGTAGGGTGTCTCTGGGCACTCATCAGCATAGCAAAAAGAGTTTTGTAATGCTTGCCCAAGCAGTACAGAGGCTGAGGGATCAGGGAGAGGCATGTCTGTGAGCACGGCTGAGGAGAAGCTGTCCTAATGGAAGGACTGGATCCTGTGCATTCCTGAACCTGATCTGTAATCTGTTACTTCCCTAATAAACCCCATAATCATGAGTATGGTCTGTGAGTTCTGTGTGGTCATTTAACAAGTTATCAAACTCAACAGAGAAGTTAGGTGTACCATGAAAGGGACAGGTAGTTTCAGAAAAGGTAGTAAGGGCTGGTGAGGGGAAGTATGTTTGACTTCTGCCTCATAAGAATTGGCCTTGGGCTGCTGATCTTGATTCTTTGTTCCCCCTGCAAAGTTAGAGGAAGTCAGACAAATACGAGGACTGCCAAGTAAGTTTGTGAATTTATCCTCGGAAAAGTACTACATACCTCAGTGCTGACTGCTGTGGACACCTTTGAAGTACTCCTCTTGGGAAGTTATGCACCAACAGTAGTGCCTAGTCTGCCCTTCAAAGCAATTTTGGAACTCTTTCTAGAATGACCTTCAGAGCTGTCATTGTAATGCCCTTGATGTCCTGAATGTCATCAAAATATCTTCCTTTTGATACTTTATCTTCAGGTAAAGAAAACAGTCATTGGGGGCCAGATCAAGTGAGCAGGGAGGGTATTCCAACATAGTTATCTGTTTACTAGCCCAAACTCCCTCACAGACAACTACACAATTAAGTTCACGAACTTGCCGCCGTACCACCAAGCACAATGGCCATTCCAGAAAGAGCTTCAAAATTGCTTTCAAGGGTGGACTAGGTGCTGGTTTCAGTGCATAGCTTCCCAATGGGAGTGCTTTGAAGGTGACCATAGTGATATTCAGTAATGAGATATGTAGCACTTGGAACAATTAAGTTCACAGTCTTAATTTTCAGACCACGTATAGCATGCCATTTGATGTCATCAAAGATACTTATACATCTGCAAAGATTCTACAGGTAGTCCCTGACTTACAACATATTTAAATTATGAGAAACAGCACTCACAACTCTAAGTGTACCTGGAACATTGCTTCTTCCTGGGAGGAAGTTATGGAAAAATGCATGAGGTAATATGGGAAAAATTGCTGACTTATGTGAATATGCTCCAAGTATTTGACCAGGACAATATGGTGGAAAAATTGCCCATATGGCAAGAATGCCAGATTTAAAACTTGGTATCACTGATGTGGAACAGCTAGCTCATACATTACAAAGAAGGAGGACTGATAGATCAAGAATTAGTGGATTTTAAAGAGGAAAGAAATGCTGAAGAAGTAATGAGAAAGAGGAATGACAGAATTGCCAAAAAAGTTTTGCAGTGAAATGATTAACACATAATCCATTGCCATCAAGTCACTTCTGACTCAGGGGCTTCAGTTTCTGGAAAGCACGGACCAAACCACTTACTGCTTTATTAAAGTCAATAGGCAGATTCAGGAAACAGTGAGATGTTACTGCAGGTTAAATGAAGGGAGAAAAGTGCCATACAGAAAACTTGCACTAATTTTCTTTTTTTATTGTATTTTAGATGAAGGTTTACAGAAAAAAGTAGTTTCTCATGAAACAGTTAGTAAACATCTATCTTTTTTTAATCAACACTGGTTAATAACCCCACAAAAGGTCAACATTCTCCCATCTCAACCCTAGAGTCCCTATTACCAGCTTTCCTATTCCCTCCTTTCTTCCAGTCCTTGCCCCTGGGCTGGCATGACCTTAGTCTCGTTTTGCTTTATGGGCCTATCCAATCTTTGGCTGAAGGGTGAACTTCAGGATTGACTGTGAGTGTCCAGGGGCCATATTCTATGGTTTCTCTAGTCTGCCAGGCCAGCAAGTCTCTCTCTTTTTGAGTTAGAAATTTGTTCTACATTTTTCTCCAGCTCTGTCTGGGACCCTCTGTTTGATCCTTGTCAGAGCAGTTAGCAGTGCAGCTAGGAACCACCTCATTGTCCTGCATTCAGTCTGCTGGATGCCACTGTAGATGTGGTCCATTAATCTTTCCCTTATCTTTAGTTTTCTTCTTTCTTTATCCTGAAGTGATAAGACCAGTGGAGTACTCTAGATGGCCACTCAGGCTTTTAAGATCGCAGACACTGCTCATCAAAGTACCAAGTAAAACATTTTCTTTATAAACTATGTTACGGGGCAGGCTCAAGAAGGTGGAGTAGTCAGATGTTTCCTGTGATCTCTCTAATAACAAAGACCCAAAGGAACAAATGAATCAGTAACTTATGACATCCTACGATGTCATAACATCAAAGGAAAGCTGAAAAATAGGACTGAGCAATGGGGAAGGGGAAGTAGGTCGAGAAGAACCTAGGACTGGCCAGACCTGACCTGCTGGGAATTGGCTGTGGACAGCATGGTAGAGTGATGGTGTTTGAGGATGTCCTCCTCAGCGGGAGAAGCTGACCAGAGAATCTACTCACACCTCAAGAATCAGTGAAAAACAGAACTAGATTGTCAAAAGCTAAGTGGTTTGCATCTAACCTACCACACACAGATTTAAATCTTTCTTTCACTGTAAGCTTCAGCATAAGACTGTTACATCAGCCTTTGTTCAGGGAGCATCGTGGTACAGGAAACTCAGCTCAGAAGGACACACTCTTTTCCCTGTGCTGCAGTCTTGATGGTGTGAGATTCCCAACTCTCTCTGCCAGATATATTTTTTTTTTTATTTAACATAACTGAGTGAAAATGTACATTCACGTATAAATTTACATGCCCACCTACATGCAGCTTCCACTGCTCTCCCTGTCCGGTGACTGCACACTATTCCGCTCTGCTCCATACACGTCTCATCCTCCCAACAGCCTCCTTTCCACCCCTCTCCGTCCACTCCCCTTCCTCCAGCCAGAGGTCAGCAAGATGATATCCTATAGATGTATAGGACCATAAAGTGCTTCCAATATGTGGTCACTCTGCATTGCCAAGTCCAATCCATTCCTGTCCAAAGAGTGGACCTTTGCTATAATTTATGGGAAAGGGCAGCATCAGGGAAGGGGGCCATGCTCTCAGAGGAACCCCCAAACTGCTGGACCATCAATTAAGGTCTTTTAGTGGAGATCTCATGATGCACCCCTTTTTATTCTTGTGTTGCCAGTGAGACTCCTCTCTGTGAGCTCCATCGTGGCTATCACTGGTGGTGGCCGGGCACCATCCGGTTCTTCCGGTCCCAAGTCAATGTAGGCACCCACTCTTGTGGGTCTCTCTGTCTTCTCAGTTGTCTTTACCACATGTCATTTGGGTCCTCGGTGAGCATCCGTTCCTGCTGAGTTGGGACCATTTGCTGTGTCCTCGGACAGCAGCTTGGCAGCTTTTAAGACCCCAGACGCCACTCACCAATGTGGGGTGCAGAGAGCTCTCTTAGCAAAATGCTAGTTGTGCCAATTGGCCTGGAATTTGCCTAAGAGCATGGTCCCCCACCCCCCGCCCCAGCTACTCTATCCTTGCAGTATTGAGTTAAGATGGAAGGAGTACTCAAGTTATGCTGAAGTCCACTTAATGTTGTTCTTGTTTCTAAGGTGTGCTATCACCGTTTTCTCCCAACTAGATTTCTAGTAACTATCTAAACTAAACCCTCCCCCCCTTCCCTTGCAGCTGTCAAAGAATCTTTTCTTCTATACACACGTCTGTTTTTGAGATCTTATCATAGAGGTCTCATACAGTATTTGTCCCTTTGTCACTGGCTACTTTCACTCAACATAATGTCTTCCAGTTGAAACCAGGTTAGGAGATGTTTCCTGGAATCATCGTTATTCTTTATCATTGCATAGTGCTCCACTGAGTATATGTACCATAGTTAGCCATCCATTTTTCCATTGTTGGGCATCTGGGTTGATTCCATCTTTTTGCTATTGTGGACTGTGCTGCGATAAACATTCTGGTGCATGTGTCCGTTGGTGTGAAAGGCCTTGATTCTGTAGGATCTATTCCAAGTAGTGGAATTACTGGGTCAAATGGTATATCGATATCCATTTTTTTTTAAGGAAGTGCCAGATTGCCTTCCAAAGAGGCTGGACCATTTTTCAACCCCACCAACAGTGTAGGAGGGTTCCACTTTCTCCACAGCCTCTCCAGCATTTGTTGCTTTGTGTTTTCTGGATCATGGCCAATCTTGTTGGGGTGAGATGGTATCTCATTGTTGTCTTGATTTGAATTTCTTTAATAACTAAAGATCGTGAACATGTCTGCATGTGTTTTTTTTGCTGCCTGGATCTCCTCTTTAGTGAAGTGTCTGTCCATCTCCTTTGCCCATTGCTTAACTGGATGGTTTATCTTCTTCTTATTGATATTTTGTAGTATCTTATAGATTATAGAGATCAGTCTCTGCCAGATATTCTGTTAGAGCTCAAGAGACCGCCTCAAGGCACAAAACAAACTTACACCTCGAATCTTGTTCTACCAACACAACTGCTGCTCATCCACCCTTATTAACATCACAGGGGCAGGAATTCCAACACGGAGGAACATCACACAATAACAGGAATTATGGCACAGCTAAATTGTTATAGATTTTCTAGGGAACACATTCAGTCAACGACAGGCTCCTCACCTTAGGCAGGCCTTTGAACTTTGCCTCCTTTACCCCTTGTCCTGTAAGGTCATGAAAAGTGAAACCCAAGTTCACCTGGCTTGCAAACGCTCTGAAACTTCCCTTTCTCCTATGGCTTCCACCATCACTCATTCTCTGACCTGAGTATTCCTTACTTCCTTTTCAGCTCAAAAGTTGTTTTAAAAAAATGTTTTAAAGTTTTCTCCAGCATTTTAGCTGTTTGTAGTGGGAATTTTAGTTCAGTAACATTATTTACTAAGTGATCAGAAACAGAAATTTTCTTTTTTGAGTCAACTTGGAATGATGTCTAGTTTGTACAGCATCTACATTTTTTTCAAAATCATTGCCTAGTTATTATTTTTTAAAATCATATTCCCTCATGGATTTTCAGACCTTAATGGTATCAGTGGTTATGCCCCATTCTTAATTATGATTCATTTGTACATTTTCTTTCACTTTTTAACTTAATTGGGACTCTGTGGCACTTGGCTTTGGCTTGGGCTAAAGGTTGATTGTGACAAAAAGTAGGCAATTAAAATAAAATGTTGTAAGATCTATGAAGTTTCCATGAGTGTGTTATGGAAGCACACACAAGAGACATTTTGTCAAGATTTAAAAGGAAAGACATGTGTAATTAGTGTGGTGTCTCATCCACAGAAAAACCAAAACCACACCTGTTGCCACCAAGTTGATTTCAACTCATAGTGAACCTACAGGACAGAGTAGAACCGCCCCATAAGGTTTCCAAGGAGTGGCTGGTGGATTTGAACTGCCAGACTTTTGGTTAGCAAACTTAACCGCTGTGTCACCAGGGCTCCTTATACATTGAAAACATTGCTATCAAGTGCATTCCAACTCACAGCAACCCTATAGGACAGAGCAGAATTGCGCCATAGAGTTTCCAAGGAGTGTGTGGTGGAACAGAACTGCCAACCTTTTGGACAGCAGCCATAGCACTTAACTACTACACCACCAGGGTTTCCCATACATGGAAAGACCTCAATAAATACTTAGTTTAGTGAAATTACAGAAATCTTCCTTAGAGGTATGAAGGAGTAGGATATATCCAGACAAAGGCATTCAGTGGCTGAGTGGGAAAAATGAAATGTAAGTAAAGCCTCACCCCGCAACAAACAAACCTACTGCCATGGAGTCTATTCTGACTCACAGTGACCCTATAGGACAGAACAGAACTGCTGCACAGAGTTTTCAAGGAGCACCTAGTGGATTCAAACTGCTTGTCTTTTGGTTAGCAGTGGCCAATAGCGCTTAAACACCGTGCCACCAGGGTTTCCAAGTAAAGCCTAGACAAAATAAATAAACTTCAATAAAGCTAAAGCATAGAATGCAAGGATAAGAATGGCAAGAGATGAGGCTGGAGAGCTAATAGGGGGATAGATGACGGAGGGCTTGTAGATATAACAAGGAAATCAAGAGAGTCATTGAAAGGTTTCAAGCAGGAAAGTGTCGTGATTACATACATGCTTTAGAAATATTATTCTGGCTGCTGTGTAAAAATTAGTTTAAGTGGGGCCAATGGTGGATACCAGAACAGGTAGTGGATGTTGAGGTTACTGAGGAAATACAGGCAAGAAATAAGATGAGAATGGATGGATTTGAGAAGTTTGGTAGCTGAATCCTTAGAACTTGATGACTGATTGGATGTCGAGAATGAAAGACTGGAATTAAGGACAAAGTTCAGGTTTCTGGCTAGGGCAACTAAGTAGCTGGTAGTATCACTTATTAATAATATAGGGAACAAGGAAGAAGTGCAAGTTTGGAATATACAACAATAAATTTCATTTTGTACACGCTGAGTTTGAGATACGTTTAACACGATACTCAAGGGAATGTCTCCTCTGTTCTTTGTGTTTTCCTCATGACAGTGCAAAAGATGTAGGTTTCTCTGTAGACTAGTACGCAAATGACCGATTTTCCTTAATTGAAGGAGGAAGATCACGCACAAATCTGAGAGCAGAAATCGATTCTTCATTCTCCCTTGACTTCTCTACATTTGGTTGTTGTTGTTCCCGTGGTGCCACCAAATCAATTCTAACTCTCAGGGACCCTATAGGGAAGAGTAAAACTGCCACCACAGGGTCTTTTTGCCACGTCTTTCTCCCATGGAGTGGCTGGTAGGTTCGAATTTCCAACCTTTCAGTTGGCAGCACATCACTTTAACCACCATGCCACCAAGGCTCCTTATTTGGATTTTTAGCTCCATATTAGATATTATTTTTTGCCTTACCAAATACGGTTATCATATCTAGCACTACAGGCAATTCAGTTTAGAAGCTTCTTTTTACCCAACAAACCTGGTGTGGATGGAAATTCTACAATGGCTCTCAATGACCCCCAGAGATATCTGCACTCTTGTGTAATCTCCCTTGGAATACGGACTAAAGCTATGGACTCACTTTTAAGGAAAAGAATATGCCAAAATGACATGTCAACTCTGAGTTACGTAATAAAAGGTTTGTGGCTTCTACTCCAGGTTATTTCTCTCATGCTCTCTCTTTGAAGTTTTGCTGCAGGGGAAACCAGCTGCCCTGTCATGAAGAAGTCCTGTGGAAATGTCCCTGTAGCAAAGAAAAGACTAGCCAACAGCCACGTGAGAGAGCTTAAAGGTAGATTCTCTTCCAGTGAAGCCTGGAAATGACTGCAGCTTTAGCTTCCACCCTGATTACAGGCTTGAGAGAGAATGTGAACCAGGGTTGCTCCTGATTCCTGACCTGCAAAAACTAGGAGATAATAAATATCTGTTGTTTTCAGCTGTTAATTTTGGAAATATTTGTTCTGAAGCAATAGATAACTAACAGACCTGGCTGCCGGCACTATTTGAGCTTACTTTTAAGGCTGGGTTTTCAAGCTGAATTAGGGAAGGTAAGTTTGAGATTTAACAATGAGGAAACTGCACTTGAGATTATAAGACATTTTATTTATTGAGGTGTTAAAATAGTACATTTACAAAACTTTATCTGATAAAGAAATAATACCAGAAGTCTTCTAAATTCTTCTAAACTATCAGAGATATAAGTGCTACTGAGTTCCTTCATAACTATGTAAACCAAAAGCTAGGAGACTGACTGAAGTCAGGACGTGAGTCACTGGATAGTTTCTTCTGGAAACACTTAGAATAAATCAGCATGGCCATTTAATATGGAAACTGAAAAGAAATCTCACCTTTCGGGGAAAGAGCACTCTGTATTTCTTCAGGTCAAAGGGAAACAGAGGGTTGTGATAATGATCCAAAGAGTCTGGTTCCAGAACCCCCTTTAGCTTTAGCTGCTCTCTTGCTTGACTTTGTAAAGTGGACTGAGCATGATTTAGAGGCTTGAGACTAACAATGGGAAGATACCAAAACTCAAACCCTGTACTTATCCTTTTGATCTTGAGCTGTTAGTGCCACAGATTCTCTTGGTCTCAAAAACCCTCTGATGTTAGTGTCACCACCTGGAGCAACATGGGGCTGCCGCCATGAGTTGATGTATGATTGGTTTGCTGCCTGAGATGGGAAGTTCCTAACCAATGCTCTCACATCTGGTTGTATGAGACAGGGACCAGGCCAGGGAAGAGACAGGAGGAGGACAAAAGTGCCAGTCCAAGAGGTAACCCTTTAGAGATTCATGTTACAAGTGGTTTTGAATTTCCAGAGATCAAACAAGTCCCTCCAGTAGAGAGTAGCTGCAGGTCACAACCCTAAGATCTGGCTGGATTTATCAATCTGGCAGTACAAAGTCAGCGCAAAGGACATCCCCAACACCTGAGAAAAGAGTTGAGAAAACATGAGGTCTTCATAGAAGCCATCTCGCCCACAACCCCTGGGGCTGGCTCCAGGCAAGAAGAAACTGTCTGTCATACTGAGACTACCCTTCTCTCCATTACTTCAATTCTCCAATTACTCCAATTCCCTCTCTTGATTTCTCTCCTTGTGCATCAGGATAGACTGAGAATAACAATGGCAAGGCAGTAGAATTATCTCCACCGATCCCCTTGCTTCTGCGGTTTCCAAGCAAGAAAAAATTTCTAAGCTTCCTAATTAAATTGTAGCTCATCTGTGACATATATGGGTGGGAAGGTGAAAATCATGTAATAAAAAAGGTCCCAAAACTATCCTCAATTGACTCAGACTTGCCAAACAAGGCAGATTGATTATAGTTTTCATTAACTCTTTCTTAGCATGTGAAGGCAATTTTTTCAAGTGAAATGTTTAATTCATCACAGGCTCTTTTCCAGATCAGCTGAGTGAAAAACCAAAGTGGGACTCTGTTTGAGGGCTTTTAGGTTGACTGTGAATCATTCACATCACTTAGGGATAAACTGACCAGATACAGTGTCTTGTGACATAGCTTCTGTAATGCCATAGATCTAAGTGGTAATAATATCATTTGCCACTTGACTGGGGGAGCTTATAAACTAATAGAAACACCTAAAACAATTATTTAACACATACTACATACGAAACCCTAGTGGTGTAGTAGTTAAGTGCTACGTCTGCTAACCAAAAAGGTCAGCAGTTCAAATCTGCTGAGTGCTCCTTGGAAACTCTATGGGGCAGTTCTACTCTGTCCTATAGGGTTGCTATGAGTTAGAAGTGACTCAGTGACAGTGGGTTTGGTTTTTTTTTTTTTTTTTTTTTTTGCACATACATCATGCTATTCTAAAACCTCATGTGGAGTAATTCATTCAATCCTTACAATAATCCTATGGCTAAGCACTTACCTGGATCACACATACACAGATAGTGACAATTCCAATATACAGAAAATTAGAGTGATACCACGCTTGTGCTTTCGTATAGCAACCCTAGAGAAAAATTACAGGCACAGTATTACTCAACCTTATCAGGAGGTTTATTTAGGGAGATACTTTTTTTTTTTTACTTTGCTTTACGTAATGCTAAGAAACTTAGGCCAATTATTGTATGGATGGAGAACTGAGGTGTAACACAGGTAATAGTAAACTAGAGGATTTTCTGTTATCATTACAGTGAAACAATAATGTAGAAGTCCTAACCTGTTACCCACTGACTTAGATTAGCTCCCAAGAGGCACCTCAGCAGCAGATGATCTTTAGTTCTTTGAACACTCACTGCTGATCTGGGGCTAACAAACAGAAATTAAGGGCTATGCAATCCCAGGATTGACTGGCATTTCACCTTCTGCTTTGACAACCAGTAAGCCCATAATGGCCCTATCAACTTCTAGAGCTGGTTGATGTGTGTCCTAGGCTTCCTCCAGAGATGTGGAAAATTCTGGAGACTTCCAAACAACCCCAGGAGAGGGTAACATAAGCTGAGGACAGGACCTTTAAGACTTGGTCTGGTTGGAAGATGATTTCAGCTTCTCTGAGCCTATTATGAAGGTATAAATTAAGTGAGTAGGTTGCTTCAGCAGTTCCTCTCTCTCCCAGCTTCTCATTCCTTCATTCTGAAGTTACATTTCACTCAAGGGCTGGATCCTGCCATCTCCAAGGAAGGAGAGTAAAGAAACTGGTAGGGGAAGCGGGGCCTCTACTTCAACCTACAAATTTCACTTTCAACCACAAGAAGACCTACCTCTTGCTTAAGAGAAATCTAGCCCCCACTCTGCCACTTTTCCACAAACTTTCTCCCTGAGATGCAGTGTTTCAGTGTAACAAGATTCTTCACAGTGTATCTAATCTAAACCAGCTTGTTTCTGTGTTTCTCCCTGATCTGCTAGCTACTGGGGGTCTCCCTGGACTTTCTTTTGTTCAGTTTCCTGTTTCTGTCTGGAAGGATTATGAAATGCATGATGAAGTTTGTAAGGTAATTGAAAGTTTAATCAAAGAGACTAACAACAGAAAAGATGCCAAAAATATATATATATATTACCTCTTTATAATCTTCTTGGCAAGATGTTGGTGTTTTGACTTTCTCACTTTCTGTGCCGTTTATACCACAGCATTTCAGCTGAAAGCCAGACCCCCAAAAGATGATGGTTAGAAAGTTAACAGGCAAAGCAAAACAAAACTGTGAACCTTTCTGGTAAGGGAAGATGATCCCTTCAGATCTGACTTCTATTACAAAAGATGTAGAATTGCCCTGAGTTATGGTTTCTTAGAACAAAAGGCTTTCACATTCAGTTCTACCATTTAATTCACATGAGAACCCTGTGAAGTAAAAAAAATCATGCTTGTTTGCATTTTAGAGTTTAAGAGATAGGCACCGAGGGGACTGTATCATGGAAAGATCAGTTTGACCATACCTGAACCCAATGATCAATCTTAAGATCACTGGAAGTAGGACAATCACATACATTGTGTACCGACTACCATGATGCAATAGGAAGTACCTCATGGTCTTGGCAAAAAAAAAAAAAAAAAAAGCCTGTATCAATTCTCTACATTTACAAAGCTTATAGAAGATAAGTTTCCGTGACACCAAAATATCTTTAGAAAGCAACAAGCCAGATCTAGGAAGTTGGAAATTCCGTAGGACAAATAACATAATTTCTCTCCTCAAATAACTAACATGAGAAGAGAGGAAAAAACTGTTCCAGACTAAGAGATTTAAAAGTTGTATCATCCAAATATAACATATGAACTTTGGACCTGGACTGGAACTAACTAGTTAAAAATGTTCTTGAGAAAATGCAGAAAATTTGATTATAGGCTGTTTGGTAGTTGATATTAAGAAATTACTGTGAATTTTTAGATATGATAAAGAAATTAACCTTATCAACCTTATCCATTGTTACTGAGCCAATTCTGACCTACAGTGACCCCATAGGACACAGCAGAACTGCCCCATAAGGCTACCCCAAGGAGTAGCTGATGGATTTGAATGGCCAACCTTCTGGTTAGCAGCTGTTATTACTGAACCACTGTGCCAGCAGGGCTCTGATAAAGAAATCACGTGTGTTAAACAGAAATTTGGAAACATATACTTTATATTTAATGGATGAAATGCTGTGTCTAGGAGTTGCTTTAAAATGCTCTAACAACAGCAACAAAAATGTTTAGGGGATTGAGGCAACACCGGCAAAATGTTAACTGTTGAATCGGTAAGCACAGAACTGTCTCAAAGGGTTTCCAAGGCAGTAACCTTTGAGGAAACAGACAGTCACATCTTTCTCCCATGGAGCAGCTGGTGGGTTTGAACTGCTAACCTTTTGGTAAGCAGCTGAGTACTCAACCACTGCACCACTGTCAATGTTGAAGTTACATGACATGTATATGGAGATCCATTGTATGTGTTTGAAAATCCTATAATAAAAAGGTTTTTATAGAGAATTGGGGGCAAAAAGGAAAAAAGAATTGGGGATTCAGAAAGATTAAGTGACCTGCCCAAGGTTACCTAATCTTGGCTTTTCAGCTGTGGTTATTTCTCCTATCTTGCACTAAACAGGCAAGACAAGGCCACAGGTATGGCTTCACGTGGTCATAGCAGTAGTGCCCGAGCCATAGACTGTGCTGATGTCAGGCTGGCTCCACTGACTTCATCTTTATCCCCAATCTCCAATCAGCATCAAGGCAGGAATGCAGAGTTCCACATGCATGTTTGTGGTTGAGGAAGGGGCATGAGGAACAGAATGCAGTCATTTGGTTGGGACTAAACAGATTTGTTAAATGATACAATTCCTGTTTACATTGAAAATTCAGAAACTATATAAATTAATCCAGCATGACATGTTCCGGTTTTCCTTACATACTAGTAGGGCCTAAACAATGAGCTTATCTGAGTCGATAAAAAATGAAAGAGAAAATGTGGATGACTTGGTATCACTCAGATTGATTTCTGTGCCCCTTGTTTGTGATGCCATGGCACTATTCTGGATGTCAGGGCTGTGGACTGTAGGTCTCAAACCTTCCAGGAAAAGAGATGCTAGGCTCAGGAGAATTCCACCTGTACTCACAAATGATTGGATGGAGTCCCACGCTGCTCTGGTGCTGTTGTCTGATTCATAGAACTTGATGCTGTCTTTCAGGCCATCAGCCACATATTCGCTCAGCTGAGCAGGCACATTCCAGCAGGGGAGACATTGTGAAAAGCAGGGGAGTTCAAGGCATAAATAATTTTTAGGAGTCATAGGTTAAATAGCATATTCTAATAGTTCAAGTCCCTCCTCCTCCCCTTAGTCTCCTCAGAGCTAAGAAAGTAAGGGGAGTGAGCATGTATACAGGAAGACTAGCTGAGAGTAGGATGGCTTGGAAAGATGAAGAGCACAGTAGACACTTGTCTTTCTAGAACTCTGGCTTACACAGGAGAAAAGGGGCTATCAAAACACAGGTTCTTTTAAGGCACTGAGATAGATATTCTCTGCTGCCAAGCAGACAGAAAACTAAATTGCTACAAGAAGATAAGCTGGTTTTTATTACGCTTCCCATTCATCCTTCCAGGCACCACTCAAATACCATCTCCTTCAAGTGTTTTTTCTCTCCCCATTTACAATCACTCTCTTTTTCCTCCAGATTTTTACTTTTTCCTCTATTATATGACTTATATTGTATCTCAGTTTATTCTCCAGCACACACTCCCCATTTTCAGCAATGAGACAATGAGTTGTATTCTTCATAATGTACCTTCTGTTCGTACACGAAGAGCAGGATGGCCAGGACCACCTCAGTAAGGAGGATAACCAACAACAGGAAAAAGAACTGTGGCAAAGAAGAGACATGTTCACAGCACCAATTCAGGTTCTCCTCCCACTCCCATGTCACCCTGGAAGCCACCAAGAGGGCCTCCTCACTTGTACAGGGTTTTCTGTTTCTGCCTGCTCAGGCCTTTATATCACTGTATCTTATTTTGTGAGATGTATTCCTTTCTTACAACTAGAATCTTAGCCTGGAGGGGGCAGAGCAGCTGTCTTCTCCCACTGTTCTTTCGTATTGATTGTGTTGATCAGAACACCATGCATCCAGTACATATTCATTACTATCTACTGAATGAAAGAGAATAAATGAAGCAATTTTGGTATAAGCCTATCAAAACAGCTGAGCAAAAAGGCCAGAGAACTGAACCATGTATCTTTAGAGTTTGGCGCCTGGTCCTTTCTGAGGGTTAAGGGTTAATGTGGGTAAAGGCAGGTGCTCGTGGAGGCTCAGAAATGCCTTATACAGATGGTAGCAGAGGTGCTCTAATAACCGTCCTGACTCAGGTTTATTCCTAACTTTAGACACAGTTCTTCCTGTATACTAATCACATACAACAGAGAACACACTTTTACACATTGACTCTCCAACACCTTTTTGTCCCAAGACTGGTTTTGACTGCTGAAGACCTGTTCTTCATGTCTATTGTCTCCCATCTTTTGCCACTAGTCTGGGAACCACACAAGAACAGGGACTTTTCTTATTTTCTCTCATTTCAGTTTAACAGTTGATTATATTAGAAACAGGATTAACCAAATGACTCAAGGAAGATCCAGAGTGATTAGGAGCCCATATCTATGGATAAAGTGGCACTGTTTCACCAAACTCTGTGCTAGGCTCACTGGAGAAACAAAGCAATCTTTTCTAAGAATTTCCAGGAAAAGCCTAAGCCTGAAGGTCCTACTTCAGGGTGGTTTGCTGAGTGGGAACAGTTGCTGAGAAGATCCCTTAACATCCTCATGTTAGATTTCAATGGCTGCAGCTTAGACCCTCACCCAAGTTGGGTCAATGACACTATGAGTTTATCTTGTAAAGACATGGGTTAAGGAAGAGTTCTTTATCATTTTGGTGGGCAGAGTATGATTAGAAGAGTCTGGAGACTAGACTCTCCACCAGAGTCATCGACTGAAGCAGCTCTTAGAAATATATACTAATTGCAAATTTTAGAAAGACAGACATGGAAAAGCAATAAATGTTGTGAAAAGAAATTATAATAATGACAGTGGTTATCATTTATAGTGTAAGATGGATAACAAGGAGGATAGCAATGTGGTTTCCCATTTGCCCTTACGACCCTCTAATCAGAAATAAAATACTATTGGTTTGGATAGATTGTCTGACTTGAGGTACCAATTCTTTGTTCCTATGATTTCCCTGGGCCTGTAGGTGACTTCCTCAGGCCTGTAGGTAAGCTACCAAACAACACCTTGCCTGTGACTTAAGGCGTGACCTCTCTCCACTTAGGGTGCCACATCTGCTGCCAGGGACTCACCGACATCAGCAGGCATTTGTTCTCCTTGATGGCGCCCATGCAGCCAAGGAAAGCAACCACCATCGTAATGGATCCCACAATGACGAGTACGTTGCCCAGAGTGAGGAAGGGGAGATTGCGGAAGAGCACCCCAAAGTTGTTGTTCACCAGGAAATGAACCCCGAATCCCAAAACACAGCAGCCACAGAACTGAAAGGAAGAATCCCACAACATCTGAGGAAAAATACAGTTCTGTTTTGTGAGTATCTCCTCCTAGTCTCACTTGCTTTAGACCAGAATCACTTTTCCACTGGCTCTATCAAGTCTCTCATAAACAACCCACTTACCCAGCTTCTCCATGCTTCCCAAACAGAGGCAATCTCAGCTTCCTCCTGTGGAGTTCCACTCACCCTTTATCCTAATCCTTTCCAAATACCAGGTAAAAGTCACTGTGTAGAGCCAGGCAGTATCTTTACCATATAGCAGGTCTAACTTAATGCTTCAGGTTCCGTACTCCTCGTTCCCTCAACTGCTCACATAACCTTTCTTCTGGAAATCATGGTCATTACCATGTAGACGGAACACACTGCTTGAGGAAGCTCAAACTGCTCGGCAGTCAGCTAGAGAACACCAACTTTTATGAACCTTCCCATAGACAAGTAAGTACCAATCCATTCTATATCCAAAATTCAATTGCTGACTCTGACACAGTGAAACTTCCTTGGGAAGAACGATTTCCATTTCGATCAATCATTTTCCCAAAGTGTCCGTGAGGAAATCAATCAATCAATAAATAAAAGGCAATATCCAGATACACAGAATGTAGTCCCAGGTTTCCCACCATAATAGTTAGCAGCAGCAGCCAAAAGCACCCTGTTAGTCACTACACTGCTATCTTAGCTATCTTATACTGAGGCAAGACAGGAAGCAGGGAAGAAATTATTACTTCTTTGCTCCAAAGTTGGGTAGGCTGTACTGATCGAGACATGAGTTACACTTCACATCAGGCTAGTCAGTAGAGAGAAGTAGAACTGAGCTAGGGAATGGTGAGCTCAGCCGTGCTCTTTAGAGACACACTTACCCAAAAGAGTAAGTTGAAGAAAAACAGCACATACTTCAGCAATTTCAAGCCACTCATGCCCATGCTGGGATGTTCTTACCCTAAAAATTAGAAGGAAGAGAAAAAAAATAGGTGACCTGATTCTGAAAGGTGACATGGGACATCACAGGATACGAATGTTCAAGGTTGAAGAATCTTTGGCATCATTTTGGATTTGACCTGTCGCTCTGCTCTAGGTTTCTCCAAACTCCATACTCGCATAGTTTCCGAGTTGCGGTGTCCATCAGCTAATATTGTACAATCACTTCTGCAAACCTACGATGCTTAACCCTGAACAAAGCACTGAAGAAGAGAACAACAGAGGCATCCTCAGATTAGTCACAACAAGGATAGTGCTTTGAGGTTCATGTGCAGCATCAGTGACTAGTGCCTGAGTACTTACTCAGAAAGGCAGGCTTTGAGGTCAAAGACAGAATGGTCAATCAACGGTGAAGAAAGCCCGTGGCCTGATCAAAATCATGGCCCGAATGCTCACAGCTAGTTCTACCTACTTTACATGAAAGTATGTGGAACACAGCTATGCTGCATGCATTCTTTTACTGTAGAAACATTCCCGGTGTTTTCTGTTCTGGATACAACCATGACTAAGCAACAGTCACCCTCCTGAAGCTGGTAATCTCACAGCTAAGATAAACACAGATCAACAAATTTCCAATGGGGAAGGAAAAAAGAGATAGTATTAACAGCTCACTTTTTTAAAAATAGCACATCATTTTTATGTGTGTATGAGGATATCAGTGCTCAGTGTCTGGCCCCCAGTTCTAGAGATGTGAAACACAATTTTCAACTGTCTCTCAAGGCAATGAGGTTTTGTTAACTGGTTAATATTTAAAAACTACACATGAAACTAATATACAATTCAAAATGTCCACTTACTGGTTTTTGTTTTCAATTTGAACTATGCCTTTAGCAGTACACAGATTGACTGTGCAATCTACAATACCTTCTTTGCAGTGTTAAGGTACCCAGGAATCAGACATCACCAAACTATGGATAAACAGGAGCTACTTATTTCACAGTAGAGTAAATTTCTCCATTAGAAAGCCTAAATGTTGAACATATACATTGAAATCCTAATCCCTGTAACCTGTGAATATGACCCTGTTTTGAAATAAGGGTTTTTATTTATATTAATGAGATCATACTGGAGTACAATGGGGCCTAAACGTAACTCCTCTGAAAGGGTCTTATAAAAAAGAAAAACATATAAGGAGAGGCACACATAAGAGGAAAAGACCATTCAAGGAACCCTTCATAAGTCAAGAAACGCCAAAGAACACTCAGGGCTCCTGACAACAAAAGGAACTTCCACAAGAGTCAATGCCTTGACTTAGGACTTCTAACTTCCAAAACTTTAAAGTCAATAATTTCCTGCTCTTTAAAGTCATCCACTTGTATTTTTGTTAAAATGGAACTAGGAAGCGAAGACATGCCGTTATGTGAAATATCTAGAATAAGTAAATCCAAAGAGACAAGCAGATTTGGGACTCTCAAGAGTTGGGAGCAGTGCAGAGAAGATATGTTTAACAGGTGTAAAAATGGCATGGAGTGGTGTTTGACATCCTCTAACTTTACAAGGGCAAAGATGAATCAAAAGCAACAGCTCAAGGCTGATTCCTATGAGGTGAAAATCAACCACACCTACTCTTTCTGCCATCTTTACCAATTCTGACACCAACCATCTCTCCCATGCACTATCTATCTCTCTGTTGGGTTTGATAATTCATTGCAGTAGCCACACAGAACTCACAGACAATATTTATGATTATGGGTTATTAGGGAAGTAACTGGTTACAATTCAGGTTCAGAAACGCTCAGAATACAGTTCTTCCATTATGACAGCCTCTTCCCTGTCATGTATATAGGCATCCTCTCTGGCTCTCAGCCTCTGCTCTGCTCGGGCAACTGTTACAAAGCTCTTTTAGGTCTGCCACTAAGGGTCTGGAGGTACTCTACTTCATCAGCAAGCTTCCTGGTCAACGGCACTCAGCTTTCTCACTCCAGGAGCCATGCCATCTGCTGCCACTGTCTCTCTGACACTGCTTCTATAGCTGTTTTCTCATCTCCCAGTTCTAGGAACTTCTCAGCATAGGGATCCCAGGTGCAAAGAATGCATTTCTGGCTCTTGGCTTTTTCATTTGGTGGTGGTAGGTCCTATCTCTCCCGCCTTTCAGGCCGCTCATTACAAGTCAGGCAAGATAGCAAAACTAACCAGTCACAAGTGATAGGGGCTACAATTACTGTATTTGCACAGGGTGGGAGTTATAAGACCATGGTGAGAAAGGCCACTCAAAAGCAGTCTAGCCATCATAACACAACGGACATGGGATCTCCTTGCATACTACAAACACTTGTGGTATTTTTGTTACAGAAGCATTAGGAATTAAGGCAGATAAGCCTAAAGACCCCTTGCTGTTGAGTTGATTCTGACTCATAGTGACCGTATAGACAGAGCAGAACGGCCCCATAGAGTTTTCAAAGGACTGCCTGGAGGACTTCAACTGCCAATCTTCCAGTTATCAGCTGTTGCACTTCACCACTATACCATCAGAGTTTCCACAGATAAGCCTGGAGGGTTAAAAAAATATGTAATTATTTAATATACAGGATTGGAGGTCAAAGTTGAATTCAGTTCTCTCATATGTCACTAAATAGCAGTGTGAGATTTAGAAACCTACTTAACACCATCTCTTCATATGTAAACTGAGGGTAACACCTATACGTCACTGAGTGGATAATCTTACACAGAGCCTGGCATGAATCATCCATACTCAGTATATGGAACTCATGATTACTTCATCTAAAACATCATTATGTTTATTAGGAGTGGGCAAAGGATCACAATATTTTCCAAGCTTTATCAATATTACATTAACCAAACATATTATAATGTGAGACACATCCATGGATACACAACCTTACTAGTTTTAGCCAAAATAGTTTTTTATTAGTTTAACTCTAAAAAAAGAACAAAACATCGCTGTTGAGTCGATTCTGACTCACAGTGAACCTATAGGATAGAGTAGAGTTGGAAACCTATAGAGTTCCAAGGAGCACCTGGTAGATTCGAACTGTTGCCCTTTTGATCAGCAGCTGTCACTACAATGTGACATTTATCATTCTTCATCTCCCAAAACTTGGGAGTCCTTTCTGTAATCTTTTTGCACAATAAAATATGTCAGTACCCACAGACCAATACCAACTGCCATAAAAGTTCAAAGATTTTAGTTGAGGTGATCAGGATTATTTCATGGAGGAGATGGTATTCAAGCTGAAACATTTAACTGCATATAGCCTCTATGAGCTGCTAAATATTAACTAAGATGATTTTACCATCCTCTACAGCTATACTATGGCCACTGACCACTTAAATCCATCTGGTAAGCATGACTTAAAGGTTCTTAAGTGGCACAAATGGTTTGCCACTATTCTATTAATGGTAAGGTTGGTGGTCCAAGAAAGACAGGCGTGGTAATCTATTTCCATTAAAATTACAGACAAACCAACCCTAGGGAGAAATTCTACTCTGTAACAACAACAGTCTGACTTAAGATGTGCTGTGTGTGTGCGCGTGTATTTATACGTATATATATGTACAGATATGGATATATACACACACACATATATACCAAAAAAACCCCACAGCTGTCAAGTTGGGTCCGACTCATAGCCACCCTACAGGTTGGAGTAGAACTGCCCCATAGAGTTTCCAAGGAGCACCTGGTGGATTTGAAATGCCAACCTTTTGGTTGGCAGACGTAGCACTTAACCTACTATGCCACCAGGAATTCCATATATATATATACACACATATGTACATGCATATATGTATATATGTTTGTATATATATTCACACCCACACACAAACCAGATATTGAAGACTTACTACCAAAAAAATCTAAATTTTACCTTTATTTATTTATTTATAAGAAAACTCAAGCCAGATTCAGAAGAGGACATGGAACAAGGAGTACTTTTGATGTCTGATAGATCTTGGCTGAAAGTGGAGAACCTTAGAAAGATGTTTGCCTCTGTGTTTTACTAACTACATAAAGGCATTCAACTATGTGGATCATAAAAAATTGTGATGACATTGTGAAGAATGGAAATTCCAGAAAACTTAATTGTGTTCATGTGGAACCTATACAAAGACCAAGAGGAAGTCATTTCAACAGAAAAGTAGACACTATGTGGTTTAAAATCAGAAAAGGGGTGTCAGGGTTTTCCTTTTCACCATAGTTATCCAATTTGTATGCTGAGCAAATAATCCAAGAAGCTGGACTGTATGAAGAAGAACACAGCATCAGGACTGGAGACAGATTCATTAACAAACTGTGACATACATATGACATAACCTTGCTTGCTGAGAGTGAAGAGGAATTGAAACACTCACAGTGAAGACCAAAGACTGTGGCCTTCAGTATGGATTATACTTTAACATAAAGAAAACAAAAATCTCACAAATGAAGCAATAAGCCACATCATAATGAACAGAGAAAATCCTGAAGTTGTCAAGGATTACATTTTACTGGGATCCAAAACTGTCTTAGGCTGAGTTCTCTAGAAAAGCAAAACCAGTAAAGTATAAAAAATACAGATTTATTTCAAGGAAACAGCTCAATGTGATTGCAGAGGCTGGAATTTCCCAAGTCCATGGATCAGGATAGACAGTTTGCTTGATTCACATAGCCACAGGGGATGGCAAACCCAAGAGCGACAGGTTGGGGAGCAGGGTTCTTTCTCATAGGCTGCGAAGATTCCACGATTGCCAGGCAAGACTGTAAGGCTTCTTCAGATAAGGTGACGGCTCTAGTCACAAGAAACGGGGATCAGATGAGCAGGAGGCAGCCACTGGATCCAGTGCCAGCAAAAAGTCCAAATGTCTGCTTATATTCAGATGCAGGGCACACTTTCCCGGAAAATTCCTTTAAACTGATTGACTACTCATAGTAGATGCCATCATGGGAACGATCTCAGATGAACACTAAGAATCACGGCCCAGCCAAGCTGACACCCAATTTTAACTATCAAGCTGACACCCAATTTTAACTACCACAACAAACAACGCCCAAGGAAGTGACAGTTAAGAAATCAAGTGACATTTTGCACTAGGCAAATCTACTGCAAAACACCTCTTTAAATTGTTCAAAAGAAGCAAAGACGACACTTTGAGGATTAAGATGTGCCTGACCTAAGCCATGCTATTTTCCATTGCTCATATACATGTGAAAGTTGGCCAGTGAGTAAAGAAGATTCAAGAAGAAATGAAGCATTTAATTATGGTATTGGCAAAGTACACTGAATATATCCAAGTATACTGAACATACCAAATATACTGAATGTGCCAGAAGAGCAAATAAAGCTATCTTGGAAGAAATACTGCCAGAATGCTCCTCAGAAGCAAGGATGGAAGGACTTCATCTTTCGTATTTTGGGCATGTTTTACCAAGTGAGACCAATCCCTGAGAAGGACAGCATGCTTGGTAAAGTAGAGAATGAGCAAAAAGGGGCAGACACTCACTAAGACCCACAATGTAACAATGGGCTCAAACATACTAATGAATGTGAGGATGGCATAGGACCATGTTAGCATTTCATTGTGTTATACACAGGTCATTGTAAGTCAGAACTGACTTGACAGTACAGCAGCAACATAAGCGAACATAAAATGACATATTTTTGATATATGCTTCTGACCAAAATGGAACCATATTCACTGTTTTACCTGAAACAACAAAAAAAATGGACAAATTACATAAAACAATGCAAGATACAGGATACCAAACAATGAAAGACAGTCATCAGAAACAAATTACATAAACACTATGATTGCCCCATCTTCCTATAATGACATAGTTTCCAGGCTATGGGGTGAGGAGAGGAAGTCTAGCAGACTCCCTGAGTTGATGAAACAGACTAAGATTCTGAGAAAACCAAGGCAGCTACGACAGAGTAAAGGAGATGAAAGACATGTACAGAGAGCAACTCTGAAGAATTTCAGGGGGTGCCTGTGTTAGTTTCCTGTTGCTGCTATAACAAATTATTGTAAATTCAGTCATTTGAAAACACACAAATTATTTGTTACAACTCTGGAAGTCAGAAGTCTAAAATCAAGGTTTTGGTAGTAATGTATTCTAAGGTGTTTAGAAGAAAATCAATTTCCTTGTCTTTATTATTTTTAATGAACAGAGCATCAGTGAGTTGAGAAACAATCTTCAGTGTCTTAATATAATTAACCTGTTGCCACTGAGTCAATTTTGACTCACAGTGACTCTACAGGACAGAGCACTTATGGTTTCCAGGAAGGATCTGGTGGATTTGAACTTCTGCTCTTTTGGCCAACAGCTGTAGTTCTTAAATACTGGGCCACCAGAGTTTCCATAATAAGTCCCCAAAAGACAGGTGGAGAGAAAAAATATATTTGAAGAAATAATAGCTGAAATTTTTCAATATTTGATGAAAGTAATATGCCCATTGATCCAAGAATCTCAGTGAATGTCAAATACAAAAAAAAAGTACAAAAACCACACTAATACAATTTATAATTAAATTGCTCAAAACCAATGATAAAAAGAAAATGCTAGAATAGCTAAAAGGAAAAAAAAAGACATGTGAGGTACCACTAAACAAACAAGAAGACAGGAGCAGGCTACTCACTGGAAAACATACAAGCCAGAAGACAGTGGGGTAACATTTTGAATAGGAAAAGAAAACAGAAACAAAACCAAAAAACTGTCAAACCCAAAAAATATTTCAAAAGAAAATAAAAACTAGAGACCATCAGGCATAGTTTAAATTTAAAGAACTTAGTAGTAGACGCACATTAGAAAAAACGTCCAAGAGAACCCCTCGCTGTAAGGGAAATGGGACAAAATGGGAATACTGGCCTACACAAAGGAATAAAGAGCAGAGGAAATACTAATGACTTAGACAAAGACATATTCTTTTTCTTGTTGTTTAAGTCTCTTTAGATTATACAAGACTGTTTAAACAAAAACGGTAACAATGCTGAACAGGATTAATAAAAACGGAGGATGACAAATGCATATAGGGCCAGAGGGGAGAAATCAAAGAAGAATTTTGTTAAGAGTTTCATATTATCCACAAAGTAGCACAGTATCATTTGAAGGCAGGCTCTGATTAAAGTTCAACACCATAAACCATAGAGCAGCCACTAAAATAACAACACAAAATCAAAGGAGATGAAAATCATTTAAAAAAAAAAGGATTAAATGAAAGAAGGCAGAAAAAGAAAAGAGAAACAAAGGACAGAAAAAGAAAACAGGAAAATGGGACAAATAGAAAACAAATACACTGAAAGCTAATCATGCCATTAATCACATTATAATTGCCTTATACTTTACAATCAAGCAAGGAACATAGAATACTTGTCTCAATGTCTCCTTTCTTACCTTCACTCAAGTGACTCTTGGCTGGAATTACCATCTTTCTCTCCCTCTGACCCTTCAGTCTCTTGCTACTAATCATCTAATGACTCAGCTGAAGTTTCACTTTTCTAGGAAGGCCTTTCTGATTGTCATGTGCCTGTTTAATGCTTTTACGGTAGGGATCCACTCAATATTTGGTAACTATAGCAAAGATGCAATTCCTCCCAGACTTCTTTTGTCTTAAAAGGTCTCCACCTCGTTGGAGAAACCCATTCTCATTGAGTCGATTCCAACTCATAGCAATCATATTAAAAGAGAGCAGAACTGCCCCATAGAGTTTCTAAGGAGGGGCTGGCAGATTTGAACTGCTGACTTTCTGGTTAGCAGCGGTAGAGTACTTGGGAAGTGTCTTTCAAAAGCTTCCCTGGAGCTATATAACCTTGGAGTCTCAGGAGTGGGACACCCTCGCCCTCCCTATTTTTTTAGCTCAGGGTACAAGACAAGGTCATTACAAATTATCTACATATGTTTAAATTCACCTAGGCAGTCTGAAAAGAAGACACCTAATTTCTTTCCCTTTACTATTCTGGAACTGCTACTTTTACTTTAAAATGAAACTGTCCTTTTTCTTTAAATAATAAAATATTTCATATAATATCTAGCTTAAGTTACCTAGAGCGGCTTTGCTTGTAAGACTGATGTGCAGAATATAAAAGTATTACTATACTTTACAAATAGATAAATTTATACAAAATTTCTAAAGTAGCTATTACAGGTCTAAATCGTAACACAGACATAAGGCAGCTTTTCTGGATGAAGAAAGAACTGAGGTTCTAAGATAGCATTCCAAAAGCAGCAGTTCTCAGCCTTAGCCACCAACCTAATGCAGGACTGAAACTCAGACATAATGCTTGTCATGGTTGGAATTGTGTCCCCCCCAAAATGTGTGCAGCCACGTGGCTGGGATATGGTTCCCAGTATCTTGGGACTGTCCTCCATTGTGTGGTTTTGCTAACCTGTATGTTAAAGGATTAGGGTGGGGCTGTGAATTCCTGCTGTGGGGGGAGTTTCCCTGGAGTATGGCTTGCCCCACCCTTAATGCTTTTAGCTTGCAAGGAATAAAAGGAAAAAAGAAACAAAGGACAATTCGAGAACCTCGCTACCATCAAGCAAGCAGCACCGGGAGCAGAGCGTGTCGTTCAGACCAGAGGTTCTTGCGTGAGGATGCTCCCTGGACAAAGACTGATGCAATACCAGACTTTCCTCCAGAGCCGACAAGGGGAAAGTCTTTCCCTGGAGCGGACACCCTGAATATGGACTTGCAACCTACCGGACTGTGTAAGAATAAATCTTTCTTTGTTAAAGCCATCCACTCTGTGGTATTTCTGTTAGAGCAGCCTAGCTGACTAAAACAATGCTTAAGCCAGAAGCAAGCTCTCAGACCAAAAGGGGACAGACTGCATCAACTCACTAAATACCTCCACATGAAAACCAGATATGGGGATTCTAGTCATCAAGTATATACAGCAATTTTTGCTAAGATCAACTCAATTCAATGGAAAAAAACAGGTTCTAGATAAAACTTGTCAAGGCTTCAGATGGAGGAATATTAGATCTATTGATAAAACCTGAGTATCAAACAAAGTCTCCTTAAAGAGAAAAGAAAGGACAACACAAATAAAATCTCATTTTTTCAAAGTGGCCACTCATAATTCCAAATTATTTCTAGTATACTTGTTTATGGCATTTTTACATATGAACTCCAAATCAGTGTCTTGGTAGTTGCGGGAAAATCCAAGCTCATTTATTGAAGATACTAAGTTCTACGGTTCAGGTTTTCAGTTTCCTTCTTTTTGAATTTAATTCATTCTGCTGACTGCTGACCTGGTGTCTTATGTTAGACCTTAAATGCACTAGTTTCTTCAACTGAAAAATACTTTCAAGCTACTGATGAATATTAACATTGCCATCGTTCATTGAGAAACTGTATCATTAAAAAAGACAAGAAACCATCACTTCTCCCTTAACTTTTATAACACTGGTCAGAAGCTCCCATCTCCTCCTGAGAATTTGGCCAAAACCATCTAGTGAGTCACTATAATAGCTCTTCATCTCTGTCAATGTATTAATCCCTTTTATAGTCTCTTTCCTCACTAACCAGTGAGCTTCTTGATGGCAGGAGGTATTTTATTCATCTTTGAATCCTCAGGGCCTAACACAGTGCCTGGTACATGTTGTTGTTGTATGCTGTCCAGTTGTTTCTGACACACAGTAACCCTACATGACACAGAAGAATTGTCCCATAGGGTTTCCTGGCCTATAATCTTTCTAAAAGTTGACCACCTTGTCTTTTCTCCTGTGAAGCCATGAGGTGATTTCAAATTGCCAGTCCTTCAGTTAGCAGCCAAGCAAAAAAACCATGGCTCCCTAAACCAAAACACCAAACCAACTGCCAATTCTGACTGACAGAGACCCTATAGCACAGAGTAAAACTGCCCCAAAGTTTCAAAGGAGTACCTGGTGAATTGAACTGTCAACCTTTTGGTTATCAGCAGTAGCACTTAACCGCTATGCCAGCCAGGCTCCCCAGAACTGACAAAAAAAACAGTGCAGTACACTCAATGAGCAAATAGCTAAATCTTGGCTCATTAACTACAAATAACATGGTGAAATAGAACGAATCTGAGACTGCAGAATTAGGAGCTGTAGATCTTTTCTGCCAATAAGCTATCTTTTAGACGCAAGAAAATAATTTGCACACCAAAACAGATGGAGACTGGGTGAAATGTCTCCCAGAATAACCTCAGTTCCAACCTCCTGGATTCCTATGGCAGCTGCCTCAGGCCAAGTAACCTGATTGGCTCCAGAGCATCGAATAAACAGATGCTAACAGTTCTGGGAATTTCCCTATTGATTTTTTTTTTTCCCTCATGGACAGGAATGAGAACCTCTCTTTTCTCCATCCTTGTTTTTCTGCTTACTAACACTCACTCCCAGTTGAAGGCAGAAATATGCCCATTTGGTAAAGATGGTCACTAATTCAGTAAAATGCAATGACTGCCATATGTTTCTAAACAGAGAGAATGCTGCTCAACTTTCATTTCTTCAATTCTCTGAGGCAGATGTCAGGGCAGCTTTCTCTTCTAGCCTGGAGATCCTTATTTATTTTGTCACTGACACTCACTAGTTATTGAACCTTCCACTTTACCAACCCCCAAGGTCCAGAACAGACATCTCTCTTGGAAGTCAAAGTACGCGACTCCCAGACCAATGATTCATGGCTCTGTGAAGAAAGCCCCTGATGTTAGCTTCTAAGAAACCTTCGTGACCAAACTACAGTTAGCTGTGGCCACCTCCCACAGCCTAATATGGATGTGCAATCTTCAGTTTCCTCCAAGTAGACAGCCTGAGCTAATAAAACTGTCTTGCGGATTTCTAGTTCTGGCCTCACTCTTCTCTTTGACCTGCACTTGCAGCACAGTCTAATCCAACCTTGAATTTAATCAAGCCTAGAAATGGATACAAGGTGACTCCATGTTAGAATCTGCACCTTCCAGGTAGGAGAGCCAGGTTTGCTTTCCAGCTGGTGCACTGCACATGTAGACACCACCCGTTGGTCACTGCTGATTTGCATGCTGTTAGGATGCTGAAAAAGTTTCAGCAGTGCTTCCAGAATAAGATGGACTAGGAACAAAGGACTGGTGGCCTTCACTTAAAAAAAATCAGTCAGTGGAAGCCTTGTACGTCATAATGATCCAATCTGCAACAGATTGTGTTGTGCCTAAGCTCTCCATGAGCCAGGCGCTAACAATAATACAAGTATGTACAGTTAGATAGAAGCATCAAAAAACTATCAGTTCTTGAGTTTTAGCCTTATCCTAGCAGCCAATCTGGAGCCACAACAGGCAGTCCTGCATTACACATACCATTATGTTTAACAAACAAAAAATAACAGTAGACAGTGAGGGAGTTCCATGGTAAAAAAAAAAAAAAAGGGAGAGGGTAGGGTGGGGTGGGGTGTTACATTAGAAATAATCATAAGTTTTAAAAGTTTTCTTTCAGCAAACGACTTTGGAGAAACCGAATGTACATGGTGGGTCTCTAAGACAAAAACAGACTTAAATAACTACAGGAGTCCCTTTGGGTAGTCCCAGTGGTTATATGATCAGCTGCTGAAAAGCAAGGTTGAAGCCCACACAGAGCGGCCTTGGAAGAAAGGCCTGGTGGTCTACTTCTGAAAAAACCAGCCATTGGAAAGCTCTGGAGTACATTGCTACTCTGAGAAACATGAGGTTGCCATGAGTCGGAATCACCTTGAAGGCAACCGGTTTTCGTTACATGACTATAAATCCTACTCCTACATGGAAAATCACTTAAAAGAGCTCCAAGAACATGCTGTTACATGGAGCACAACTTGATAAGCACTAGTTTCAGAATCAGAGCAGTCTGACAGTGACACTGTGGCCTTGGGCAGCTTTCCTAACCTCTCTCTCAAAATTTCTCCACCTTTAAAATGAGGATGTTAATGCCTACCTCACTGGTTGTTCTGAAAGTTAAATGATGTCATTTCCTAGATGACTCAGAACCTGAGTCAGTGAATACTAACTAAACGATTAAGTTCAGAACTTTCAGTCCATGCTTAAGAGAGATTCTGAGGTTCTGCCAGATTTTTATGAATAAAATATACCAAGGACCTGAAGGTCTTTACTAAGTGTTTGATTTCTTTATTAAAAAAATTATTATGATTGTCTTTTTTGGGGGCAGGGGGAATACTTCTAAAAGAAGTTTCATGTGGCCTTTGTAAGAACTTTCAAGAAATAAAGCAAAGGAGAAAGTATAAAATAATCTGAAGCTCCATCGCCCTGAGACAATCACTATGGTACTCTGCAATGTAATTAGTTATTGGCTTCCTTTCCCTTCCTGCAATCAACTCAATGGGTTTAGTTTTTTGGGTATCCTTCCTACAAGATTTGTGCTTGACCACTAACCTATGTAGCCCTGGTACTCAGTGGTTAAGTTTTTGGCTGTGGATCAAAAGATGGCAGTTTGAGTCCATCAGCCATTCCTTGGAAATCTTATGGAGAAGTTCTACTCTGTCCTATATAGTTGCTATGAATTGGAATCAATTCTACAGCCCACCTGATGGTACTGCAGAAGAGAGGCCTGGTGATCTGTTCTGTAAAGATTACAGCCAAGGAAGTCCTATAGAACAGTTCTACTCTATAACACATGAGATTGTTATGTGTCAGAATGGATTCAATAGCAATAGGTTTTGTTTTTGATCTCTTACATACAAAGTCTGTGGAGGTCTTTGGTTCCTTGGAGAAGAATGCTGGGACCTTGAATAACAATAATATTTTTTAAATAACGATTACATAGATGTATCTTCATGACATCTGTCTTGGATTGAATTGTTTCCCCCCAAATACGTGTGCGGCAATTTGGCCAGGCCAAGATTCCTAGTATTGTGTAATGTTCCTATGTGCTGTAAATCCTACCTCTGTGATGTTAATGAGGAAGGGCAGCAGTTTTGTTAGGGAGGCAGGACTCAATCTACAAGACGGTACTATTCCTGAAGGCAATCTCTTGGGTTATAAAGGAAAGGAAGGCAAGCAGAGATTTGGGAACCTCATACCACCAAGAAGCAGGTCCAAGAGCACCGCCATTCTTTACAAAGGCACTAGGGTCTCTGTGCCTCACAAGCTCCCAGTCCAGGAGAAGACTGATGACAAGGACCTTCTTCTAGAGCCAACAAAGAAAGACTTCACCTGGAGCTGATGCCCTGAATTTGGACGTGTAGCTTAGCTGACCATGACAAAAATAAATTTCTCTTCATTAAAGCCATCCACTTGTGGAATTTCTGTACTGGATAACCAAAACATCATCTTTTACAATTGTCGCCCATAGCTGTGATGTATTAGGAAATCCTGGTGGAGTAACGGTTAAGTGCTACATCAGCTAACCAGAAGGTTGGCAGTTCAAATCTGCCTGGCACTCCTTGTAAACCCTATGAGGCAGTTCTACTCTGACCTATAGGGTCACTATGAGTGGCAATTGACTTGACAGCAGTGTGTTTGGTTTTGGTTTGGTAATGTATTAAGAGTCTTGGTGGCACTGTGGTTAAGAGTTCAGCTAGTAATCAAAACATCAGCAGTTTGAATCCACAAGCTGCTCCTTAGAAACCCTATGGGGCAGTTCTATTCTGTCCTATAGAGTCGCTGTGAGTTGCAGTTGGCTTGACAACATATAACAATATGATATATTGATGTTACTGCTTGGGTAGGAACTCTGCTGTGTGCTCTTGAAATGGGAAATGAATACAGAACCTGCCTATATCTCAACACAGAGATCCAAGGCCTCCAATCTGAGTGCTTACCCACAAGTTATGGGTACACATCTTCTTCTTTCCCAAGCCTGCTTCTGGACATTTCTCCCAAACTGCACACCTACCTCCAGTGGTAATCCTCCCCTTCCCTGCCCCAACAGCTTTCTGGGTTCTCCCTTCAGTGTACTTGCAGTGGCATCTGGGTCCTGGGAGCTTCCTGAGGGCAGAAGTCCAGTCTCTAGGGCCCAGTGTAATCTAAACAGGGAAGGTATTCCCTATCTATAAGAACTATGGGCTGATCAATCTCTCTGAACACAAGCCAAACCACTGCAAACACTTCAACACATTTCCTGGATCAGAAATTGAGAAAGAGAATGACTGTCATCTTTCAGAAAGCTCCACCCTTCACTGTAACCTAGAGGAAAATCTAGAGTGAGGGGAAGAAATCTGCCTCTTCCCCCTCATGTCAATATACATTCCATGCACTCTACCAAGGGGACAGCTAGTGCTTACCCCTGTCCAGGGTTAGACTCAGACCCCCCACCCCCCAGACATTAGTGCTGCTCTTCGTCAGGTGCACGGATCCAAGAACCATGGATGGCAAAGAGATTTCAACTTCCTGGGATTCCACAACCATGGCCTGTTCCACCCAGTAGCACTTGACTACCCTCATCTGTAACAGGCCTGCGGCTCCTCTGTGCACATACTGTCCTCTCAGATGGAATGCTATTATTCCAGTCTCCACAGCAAACTCACACTTTGATAGCAAGCCAAAACACTCAGTTCCTCTCCCAATGAATCTTTGGCACACTCCAAAATGCCTCCTAAATTTTGCACACAACACGCCCTCTGTCGTAGGAAAGATCACATCATGTTATGTCGTACAGCACTGTGTCTGTCTTCCACCCTAGATCCCAGGCAGTTTGAGGTTGACACCCATGTCCGTTTCTCCTTGCCTCTCCAGCACCTGGCACAACAACACCTGACAACTGGCATGCTGTGGGGTGGGAGTGGGGATGGGGATGGGGATGGGAAATCGGCCTTGTAGTTCTGTAGCTTGAGAGCCTGTTAATGTAGCTTGAAAGCAGTTAAATGTCAACATGAGGAGATAAAGCCATTTGAATGTTCCATTGTTTGCCTCGTCACTGAACAAAGCTGAAGTCCTTTACAGATAACTGGGGAAACAGAAAACCCACTGCCATCGAGTTGATTCCAACTCCTAGTGACACCATCGAGTTGATTCCAATTCCTAGTGACACTATAGGACAGAACAGAACTGCCCCCTGGAGTTTCCAGTGAGTGCCTGATGGATTTCCGGTGAGTACCTGATGGATTTCCGGTGAGTACCTGATGGATTTGAACTGCTGACCTTTTGGTGAGCAGTGGCAGCTGGGGAAGGGTGGGTTTAAAATCATTCCCTGTGGGTATAATCACATCATTTAAAAGCTCGATAGTCTCCACTGGCCCACACAGGAAGTATCACAGGAAATTATGTCTCGGCCCAGCCCCTGCTCCAATTTGACCACAATTTTCAACTGCATGTTCCGCTCAAGACTGAGAAAGCAAAATGCCTTCTTTTAGGTAGCAGCTGAGATTCTGTTTCTCCTTAGCGCTCTCCCAGAACAGCTGCATACATACCTGGTCTCCACAGAACTCTGTCAGGGCAGGACTACTTGCTGAACTCTTCCGTCTACAAACTTGCCATACTTCCTGCATCATCAATAAGTTCCAAAGCACACTATCTGGCCCTCCGAAGCCACTTAATACCTGATTGTTAAATTAGTTCTTTGAAAAGTCTGGTCTTTATTTACAAATTCAAGGCTCAAGAGCCCTGAAGTCCTGAATCTTCCCTTTCAGAATCTAGAGATTTCTGCCCATTCCTATTCCCCTTAGCTGAGTATGGAAACTTGTGCCTTACTGGTTAGAAACAACACCTGCTAACCAAAAGGTCACCAGTTCAAATCCAACATATGCTCCTTGGAAACTCTGTGGGGCAATTTTACTACGTTCTATAGGGTGGGGCTACGAGTCAGAATCATCTTAACAGCAGTGGGTGTCATACGGTATGGTTCGTTGGGTGTGGGAGTAGATGTAGTGCTGGGGATGTTTTCTCCTCTCCCTTCCAGGGCATAACTGAGTAAAAGCGTGGTATGTCCTGAAGAAGAAAGCTTTGCTACAGCATTTTCAGTGGTGAGACTTGACCCCTAGCCGCTACCAAGAATCTTCATAGAAAAAGTTAGGACCAAAGCTTAAAACTTAACTATGACTTTGCTGGGTCCATGCAAAATCAATCATTAGTTATAGTTCACGAACTGGAATTTATTGGAATATCAAGTTTTACTGATTGACCTTCATAAGTCTACTTCATATTGTTAATTAATATTCATATTTCGTATATAAAGACTGTTCATTTGAGGGAAATCTGGACAACAACAATATTCTTCCTGCTCTTCAACACCTGCCTGCTCAACCAAGTATCCCTTATAGGTGTCTAGCTTTCATCTCTAAAAAATACATTTATGGATCATAAATATGTTTTGTGTCCCTATGTCTGAGATGGGCATTGCAATTTTAATTGTCCTTCTGTTTTGTGTCTCTGAGGAACTGCAGTGGCAGTCACTCAGTCTGCTTTTGAAGGTTTTTCAAATGAACAAGACCCACGTTTCAAACACCTGGGTGCCTTTCTAAATGGCTTGGTTCTCTCCTGACTTTTTAAAATCACAAAACCAATCTTCTAAAGACTGGAGCACATAGGAAATCTCCCCAGTTTCATTCCAAATACCTTCGAACTAAATCAAACGTGGTGTTCTCAAGTCAATTTCAACCCACAGCAACCCTGTAAGACAGAGTAGAACTGCCACACTGGGTTCCCAAGGCTGTAAATCTTTTCAAAACCAGACTGCCACTCTTTCTCCCATGGAGCGCTGGTAGGTTCCAACTGCTGACTTGTCTCTTAACAGCCAAATGCTTTAAACACTGCACCACGGGCCTCCTCTAGAAAGCACCAAAACCATAAAACCAAACCCACTGCTCTCATGTTGATTCTGATTCATAGCTGCCCAGGCATGAGATATTACCACACAGAGAAGTTCAAGTTGTATAGCAAACAATTTAAGCACCTTAATGCCCTGATATCAAACAACAGGAATCTAATTATTTAAAACTCTTTATGTTTGGATTGGCTTTTGGGGGCTACTGGTGTTCCCGTGGTTAAGAGTTTGGGTGTTCACCAAATTGTCAGCAATTCGAATCCACTAGCTGCTCCTCAGAAACACTTTGGGGCAGTTCTATTGTGTCCCATACAGTTGCTTACAGTTAGAATTGACTTGACAGCAATTGTTTTTTAAAGGCCGTTAATCTACATAAACAGAGCCCTGGTGGTGCACTGGTTAGTCGCTAGGCTGCTAACAGAGAGGTCTGCAGTTAGAACCCAACACCTGCTCCCCAAGGAGAAAAGACCTAACGATCTACTCACATACCGATTTCAGCCTAGGAAAGCCAATGGGGCAGTTCTACTGTGTCCTATAGGATCCCTATGAGTCTGAGTCAACTAAATCGCACACAACAACAGGAAGGATCTTTTTACTTCCTACACTTCCGTGAAACGGAATTAAAGGAAACTTTAGGACTCCTACAGCTGTGCTATGGAGACTCCCAAGAAGATACCCTACCCCACACAAAATGCCTCAGGGCTTCACTCCCAAATCAGATTAAAATGCTATCAGTCTTACCTTTTACAGGCACTCTTTAATTTCTCTGGGCAGAATTTGGTGATTATCCTTGAGGTGGCTGCGACAACACTGCTACCACGGATGTCGCTGCTATTTGTGAAAAAGGAGAAGCGAAAGCGAGATAAACATGTTAGCGCTATGACGACAGGAAGTGCATCGGAGATGGAGGAAGTGAGGCTCACTCCCCGCTCTTGAGCCTTAGAGAGTCTTTCCTACCGCAGTGGATTTGTACAATTTTCTTCCCTCAACTCACCCGAATATTTCAACTGATATCTATGAAAAAACAGAGAATCCAAAGACCAAAGTGATTTAAACACTAATCTGTGAGCACTCGTGGTTTACCACGGGTGGTGAAGATGATTCATAGATCCAGCTGCTACCCAAAAGGTTGGAGGTTTGAGTCTATTCAGACGTTCTTTGGAAGAAAGGCTTGGTGATTTATCATCTATTGAGACCCTATGGAACAGTTCTACCCTGGTCCACATGGGCTCATTATGAGTCAGAGTCAACTCGTGGCAACTCATAATGAGTTGTAGGGTCACTCGGTGCAGTTTTGTCTAGAAAAGGACAGTGCTTCTCAATCAAGGTGGCGCCTCAGAATTACCTACAAACTGGTTCAAGAATAGGTATACCTGGCCCCATCTTTCAAGGTTCCCATTAAGCAGACTGGGGTTGGAACGGAGAAGCAATTTTAAATAAATAAACAAATAAAGTTCCACGATTGAGACTTAGGGTCTTCTTGAAACATTTTTGCCCCCCTACACTCCCTTGTCTTACTTATAAAAGATAAAAAGAGAAGAAAGCAAGCAGAGAGGGCAGATCTCATACCACTAAGAGAGCAGTGCTGGGAGAGGAGCATATCCTTTGAACCCAAAGTTCTTGTGTAGAGAAGCTGCTAGACCACAGGAAGATTGATGACAAGGACCTTCCTCCAAAGCCAACACAGAGAGAAAGGCTTTTCGTGGAGATGATGCCCTGAATTTGGACATCTAGCCTACTGAATTGTAAGGAAACAAATTTCTCTTTGTTAAAGCCACCCGTTTGTGGTATTTCTTTAGAGAAGTACTAGTTGACTAGGACAGTCATATCTGACAACTAAGTCCACAAACTTAATTGTCCAAAGTGTTACATGCCTCGTTGCTGAGTATCACCATGGTCACCTTTGAAGTACTCCCCTAGGGGAGCTGTGCACAGACACCAGTGCCTAGTCTACCTTCAAAGCAATTTGGGGACTCTTTTTCTGGAATGGCGTTTGTGTGTGCTGGCACTGTGGCAAGTTCTCAAACTTAACTCTATAGTTGTCTGTCAGGGAGTTTTTAGCCAATAAACAAGTAACTGTATTGGAACACTCTCCCTACTCACCTGATCTGGTCCCCAGTGACTTTTTTCTTTACCTGAAGATAAGGAAATCTTGAAAGGAAGACATTTGGATGACATACAGGACACAAAGAGCAATACGATATTAACTCTGACGACCATTCCAGAAAAAGAGTTCCAAAGTGGCTTTGAAGGGTGGACTAGGCACTGGCATAGGTGTGTAGTTGTCCAAGGGGAGTACTTCAGAGGTGATTACACTGATATTCAGCAAAGAGTTGTGTAGCACTTTTTCTAGGATGAGTTCACTAACTTAATTGGTGGTCCTCATATGTTTATCCTCTTCTACTGATTGGCAAAGTATTTCACAGCCTTGGCACAAGAATCAGGAACTTAGAGATCATCACATAGCTTTCTCTTTTCATTTCTTTTCCTCAGAAGGAAGCCAACCAAATCTGTTGCATGACAAGAACTCTTTTTAGCAGGCTGGTTCACTCCTGAGCCTCACAGAAGAAATACGACAGGATGTGGCCATGCTAAATTGGGGCATCAAGTAAGTGCCCACAAGGACAGGCATCCCTAATAAGCCTCAGGAGTATGAGCAAGTGTTATTCTGAAACTCAGCTTGTACAAGAGAGGTTGTTTACCGAAATGCAGAGGCTTACAAAGTTCACTGCTAGCAAATGTGATATGTATAATCATCTACTAGAAGCTGGCCCCACACCAGGAGCTGTGGCTTCCTTTAGATACTCTCTTCTAATTCTCACCTTAGGCAGGGCACACCAACTGTCACTAATCTTACAGGGCACAAAACAATTTAATCATGAACCCCTTGTTTTTGTACATTTTTCAGCAGGATGTAAGGACAGTCACAATGAACAAAAAGATCTAGTAAAAAAAAAACTTAGATGTGTGCACGTGTGCACCCACCCATATATGTGCGTGCATCTATAGCAGCGAGTCTTTATTCAAATGAAGTTTTAAATGGAACAGCAATAAATAGGATAGATAGAAGCAGAACTGCTCTGGGAGTACAGAAGCAGGAAACAAAGACTTCTTGCCCTCTTCCCCCTTTGGTGGCCTCTTGAATACTTTCCCTACTGGGGTTCCTTGTCAGTGCTGGGATTAATTTTCAGCTGTGGAATCCAAAGTGTGGCTCTCTTGTCCTGCAGCCCACTGTGCTAGGGAAGGATGGTCCTCTGGCGTTGGGTTTCATTGTCACGTCTCAATGGAAATAGGAAGCCAATTCTATACCCAACACTTCCTCTTCTCCGTCTGGGAGGTTGAGAGGCAAGGTTGTGGATATCTTTCTGAGGCTTCTTGTGGAATAATAGTGGGGAAATGTTTCTACCAGCTGTGCTGGGCTGGCTACAAAAACTCTGAGACTTCATTGCCTGATGTGAGGCTGCAAGCTTGTAGGGGTACCCTGTGGAATTTGGGGTGGAGGTCCACAATTCTGGCCTATGTTATAATACACCATATACTCTCTCTCTGCCAAGTATAACAAAATATCAGTACTTCATGCAATTCTGGTGTATAAAAAGGGAATTTCTAGCTAAGAAGTTTCCTGAAGACAGACAAACACTTCAAGGGACAGAGTAGCAGGGCAAGGGTCTGAGGACCATGGTTTCAGGGGACATCTAGGTCAATTGCCATAACAAAGTTTATTAAGAAAACGTTCTGCATCCTATTTTCGTAACTGGAATCTGGGGTCTTAAAACCTAGCAAGTGGCCATCTAAGAAGCATCAATTTGTCCCAACCTATAGGAGCAAAGGAGAATGAAGAACATCAAAGACACAAGGAAAATATGAGCCTGAGAGATGGAAAAGGCCATGTAAATCGGAAACTATATCCGCATAAGACTGAAAGAACTAGATGGTGCCTTGCTACAACTATTGATTGTCCTGACAGGGAACACAACAAAGAGTCCCTGATGTTGTGGGAGAAAAACAGGATGTGGAACTTGAACTCTGTTAAAAAAAAGACTAGACTTGAGAATTTGACAGACTGAAGGGTCCCCAGAACACACGGCCCTTGGATCTACTGTTAGTCCAGAATGGAAACCATTTCCAAAGCCGACTCTTCACACAGAGGTTGGACTTCACTATAAGACATAGAATGACACTAGTGAAGAGCGTGCTGCCTGACAGAAGTAGACGCATAAGACTAGCTAGGTAGCTCTTGTCTGGAGGTGAGACGAAAAGGCAAATGGGGACAAGAGCTAGTTGAATGGGCACAGGAAATACAGGGTGGAGAGGAGGAGCATGCTGTCATAGTGTGGGGAGAGCAACTGGGGCTACGTTACAATGTCTGTGTAAGTTTTTCATATGACAGATTTAGCTGAATTGTAAACTTTCATTTAAAGCATAATAAAATATCTTTTTAAAAAGCAAAGAAAAACAGGAGTGCCTTATGTGTCACTGGCAAGGCAAGAATCCATTGAGTTGGTAGGTGGTGTGGCACTGGGGAGAGAGGCCTGACTTTGAAATCAAAGTGTTGGGCTCTAGTCTTTGTACTATGATGACCCGGGGAAAGCCGACCTCGTCCCTCATGTATCACTTCCTTCACCTGTGAAATGAGATGGGCCTTAAAAATTCAAATTGACTCTGTAATATTAAAAATGTATCCCTACTAGATGAGAGTCTTGGGCGGCCTTGCTGTGTGAGATGGAACTTAGAGGAAGAGTTATAAGACCTGCCACTTACTGAGCTCTCCCTATGGGCCAGACAGTTCCCCTAGGAACATTTTCTCACTTAACCTCAGGACAAGACAGGTATAACCTTTGTCTTTTCCAGATGAGAACAGCTAAGATCAGAGAGCTTAGATAACTTGCCCAGACCTGCACTGTTAGAAAGTGACAGAGTTTGAATTCAAACCTTGCAGGTAGCACTGAAGACTGCTCTCCTAGACAGCTTCCCTGAAAGCTATTCTGATGTTAATGCTTGCTGCAGATGAATCACCTGTGGATAATTGAAAGCTGACAAGTTTTACTTCCACTGTTAGTACCCTAAGATGGGACGTCTGGTGGCATAGCAGGTGAGAGCTCAGGTGCTAAACCAAAAGGTCAGCAGGTCAAGTTCACCATCTGCTCCTTGAAAATCTTATTGGGCAGTTCTACTCATTTATTTCCCTAGTTTACAAGAGGAGCAAGAGGTGGATAATTCATTCGTCATAAAGCAAGGCCTCAAAATGTATTCAGGCACCTAGTGCAGCCCTGTATGTGTTGTTTCCCAGTCAGGGTTGTGAATAACATACATGTAGGGTGAACATAATCAGGTTGCTTAGCTCTAAAAGAGAACAAAGCTTCAAGAAAAAAGTTTAGACAAGAGAAAACCCTATCCTTGGCAGTGGGGAAACCAAAAAACCACATCCATTTTCACTGAGTTGATTCTAACTCACAGTGACCCTAAACCCCCCAAAAGCAAACCCAGTGCCATTGAGTCAATTTTGACTCATAGCGACAGTATTGGGCAGACTGGGACTACTCTATAGAGTTTCCTAGGAGTACCCGGCAGATTTGAACTGCTGACCTTCTGGTTAGCACATGTAGCACTTAACCACTATGCCACCAGGGTTTTCCAAAGTGACACTAGAGGACAGAAAATAATTGCCACATAGGATTGGCACTAAGGAGGCAGGGTTATAGTTTGTAGGAGTCAGATAAGCAAGCACTTGCATCTAAGTGTGCAATGCTAAGCTCAGCTTTTCTATTCAAGTCAATTCAGTGCTTTAAAATTGTACAGAGCAAAGAACAAAAACATGCCCACCACATCCTATATTCTAACTACTGAAAGCATGTGGCAGTGGGGAAGGATGTGGAAAATTTGAAAGAAGGCCTGGAAGGAGGAAAATCAGAGTGCTAGAGATAGTTTTTGTTCCTGTGCCTAGCCTCATTTTCCCAAGTTTTCATTTTCCCCAAATCTATTCCAAAGAGACTGAAGCTCTACACTCTTGATACACACATTCTTGTTAATATAATGTGAATAACAAGTGTAATTTTCTATTCACGTATGTAATTTTACATTAGTTATTTAATTAATGCTCTTCTCCTGTAGACTGTGAGTTCAGTGAGATCATGGACTTCATCTGTTTTTATTTATCATTTTCCACTTCATCTAGCATTGCACCTTGAATGTGGTAGACCCTCAATAAGTATTTGAAAGGATGAGTGACCAGATGTCTTAGTCATCTAGTGCTGCTGCAACAGAAAAATCACAAGTGTATGGCTTTAACAAAGAGAAATTTTATTTTGTCATAGTTCATAGGCTGTAAGTCCAAATTCAGAGCATCAGCTCCAGGGAAAGTCTTTCTCTCTTCGCTATGGAGGAAGGTCCTTGTCATGAATCTTCCTGAGGACTGGGAGCTTCTGCGGCACAGCGACCCTGGGTCCAAAGGATGGGCTCTACTCCGGACACTGCTTCTCTCCTGATGGCTTGAGATCTTCAACTCTCATCTTGCTTCCTTTTCCTTCACATCCCAAGAAATTTCCTCAAGGTGCAACACAGTCTTAGAGGTTGATTCTGCCTCAGTCAACACAACCATCAGCTATCCTCTCTCATTAACATCATAGAGGCAGGATTTACAACAAACAGGAACATGACACAATACCTGGAACCATGACCCGGCCAAATTGCTACACATATTGTTTAGGGAGAACAATTCAATCC
Source organism: Heterohyrax brucei (assembly GCA_028571685.1). Taxonomy (NCBI): domain Eukaryota; kingdom Metazoa; phylum Chordata; class Mammalia; order Hyracoidea; family Procaviidae; genus Heterohyrax; species Heterohyrax brucei. The sequence continues at coordinate 160,069,673 of CM053140.1, read as the reverse complement.
ATGGTACTAGCCTTGCCAGTTCATTTTGGATGCAGTCTCTTACACAGGATGCCAGATCTACTGGACAAGATGAAGTGGAGTTTGACCTGATTAGATTGTATTCTGGGACAGCAGTTCACTCGAGGCTGTCAGAACACAGCAGTGACCACAGCTATACTCAGAGACTTCTAATCAACTGGCTTAGGTAGTTGCCTATGTAAATAGAATTTAAAATAACTCAATCCACTTCACCAGTCCTTGGACTAACACAGCTCTTTTGCTATATGTCATTTAAGGAAATCTGATTTCTTACTCAAGCACCTCTTCAGAGCTTCGTGGATATCCCTGTTTCTCAGACTGTAAATGATGGGATTGAACATGGGTGTCAGGATGGTATAGAATAAAGAGAATCCTTTGTGCAACGGTTGTGAAGAGTTGGCTGAGGGCACCAGGTACGTGGCGATCAGTGTCCCGTAAAACACTGCAACCATGGTGAGGTGGGAGGAACAGGTGGAAAATGCCTTTTGCCGGCCTGTGCCAGATGGGATTTTTAGGATAGCAGCAAGGATGCAAGAATAGGAGGCTGTGATGAGGAGAAATGGGACCAGAGTCACTGCTGAAGAAGTGGCAAAGGCAACTGTCTCAGTCAAGGAAGGGTCTATGCAAGAGAGGTGGACCAAAGGAGTAAAATCACAAAAGAAATGATCAATTTCATTGGGTCCACAGAAAGTTAGTCTAGACAGTAGGACCATCGTGACTGCTGTGAGAAGGAAACAGCAGAGCCAAGAACTGGCAGCTAGCTTGATGCAAAGAGGGCCTGTCATGTGGCTAGGGTAGTGGAGAGGTTGGCAGATAGCCAGGTAGCGGTCATAGGCCATCACCGCCAGTAAGAGGCACTCTGTTGCAGCCAGGGATCCAAAGAAATAGAACTGTGCCAAGCAGCCAGTCACAGAGATAGTCTGCTGTTTGGCTATAATAATCAACAGCATCTTGGGGACGATATTGGAGGTATACCAGATCTCCAGAAAGGACAGGTTCACCAGGAAGAAATACATTGGAGTGTGGAGGTGATGGTTGAACAAAACTAATAGGATAATGAGGATGTTTCCAGAGACAGTCAAGGTATAAAAAACTAAAAGCACCACAAAGAGGGAAATATTTAGCTGTTGGATGGAAGAGAATCCTCGAAGTACAAATTCCACTATGATTGTTTGGTTTTCCCGAGATGAGATTACCATGTCTCTGCTTCCCTACAGATGGTGACACATCACACAAAAAGCAGGAAGTTCTCACTTACATACAGAGCATAGACCGACAGTGGGTGACCTTCATTGCCCACCTTGGTTTGGGGGTGTTTTCTCTCTTTCTTGTTTTTTTTTTTTTTAATTTTGAAGAGAAGAAAGGTGAGTTGATCCTATTACTTTCAAGACCTGAAATAAGAAAGAAAAAAATTTGGAGTGAAAACCTGTGACCACTTTGATCCCTCCTACCTCTCCCACCTTGTTTCTTCTCTTCATCAGGAGCAAAGTCAGGCTTTGGAGAAAACAAGAAACAGAAAAAAAAGGGGGGGGGAGGGGAGGGAGGACAAAGACAGGAAGGGAGAATCATCTACCATACGCTGTCCTCAGCATATTATGCTAATCTGTGGAGCTAGGACAAGGAAGGAAGAAGAACTAACGGGAAGGTACAGAGGAGCTTGGAAGGCCCATTCCAGAGGGCTCCTGTATCCACAGAGACAATTTAGAGAATAAATTGCTTAAGAAAAAGAAGCTCATTCCCTCCCTTCACAAGCGCTGCTTGTCTTCAGGAAAACAGCTCTTATCGTATCTGTTTTGTATTCCTGTTCTTTCAACTTCATAGTAAGTTGGGAGGAAGTTACTAGTTTCTGTTTTGCTTTCCACAGTGCTAGCGACAGAAAAGGCGGTCCTTGGTGATGCCAACCATTAATGCCGCCGCTGCTAACCAAAAGGTCGATCCAGATGTGCCTTGGGATATCAGCCACTGAAAATCCCTTAAAACTTACAGTTGCCATAAGTTCAAGTAGACAGCCTCTGGTAACTAGAAAGCAAGAGGTAAGTCTCAGATTAGCAGCCTTGCTGGTGTAACCCAGGGATAGATGTGCCTTATTTTACACTTTAAACAGAAAAAAAACAAGCCATCAAATAGATTTCATCTAGGGCTGCAGTGTACGGGAAAAGAAGATTCTGAACCAGGAGGCCTAAGGCATGTGTGTAAAATAGGCTTGGGTCCTTCTGAATGATATAAAGAAATGTACATCTTCTCAAACATCCACTACAAAGCCCAGGGGCAGATAGGGGTCTCCCCCAACACTTGCTTCTAAGAAAACACTGCCATATATAGGCAGAGTCTTTTACCTACTGAAGTAGTCCCATTCACTTTTTAAGGAATCTGCACCTCCTAAAGCAAGCAAGCAAACAAAAAAACACACCATTGCTGTCAAGCTGATCCCAGCTGATGGCGACCCTGTAAGTAGATCTGCCCTATAGTGTTTTCAAGGAATAGCTGCCCACCTTTTGGTTAATACCTGAGCTTTTAACCATGACACCACCGCGGCTCCATATCCTCTCAGGAATCATTATTATAGATGGACCAGGTAGTTGGTACAAGAGGAGGTGGGAAAACTCAGGCGTAGGCACAGAAAGGACTGTGTAAATATATAGTGAGGGAGTTGCTTAGACAGCCCTAAGAGAAGTCAGAGGCACTGCTTTATAAGAGACAGATTTTCAACAGTTTGTTTGATTTCTTTGAGACAGGTTATATCTGTAAAATGAGATAACGGGATAGAGAAGAACTTAATGCATTCCAACACAAGCAAAAAGCATGTAAATGCAGACTGCAGAATCACTCACTATTCAAGGCTGCGGACATTGCTTAAATTTAGCAAGGGATTGCCCTTACTTTGAAGGAGGCATTGACCAACAACCCCAGGTCTCCTTTGTGGCACCCTGCAGTGCGTGCGTGCCTAAGTGCTTGTGTGAGCGTGCACGCACTCGCGAGCGTCCGCAGGTAATTGTGTGAGTAATTAAGTTATCCCTGCTGTCTCCGCATACCAGCAGATTTTTGGCAATACATTGACCCCATTTTAAAACTGATTTTGAGCACTGGGCACCGTTTTGTGGCGCACTCGTTCCTGTTTTCTACGTGGTTTATAGGTTAATCTGGAATCGGGGCTGACCTGCAGTCCTGGTGCCCAGAGCACACCCAGCAAAATATGGGGAACATTAGGAAGAGGCAAATACTTCCCTCCATCTCCTGCAATGCACAAGTAACGATCTGAGACCTTCAAGAGAGGGTTTCAGTTCTGGCAGAACATGGTCAAACTCCTGGATAGCGCTGCTGCTGCTGTTGCTAATGATGATGACGACAATGACATTACTCTGTCAGAGACATCGGTCTAACAGCTGAAAATACATAGCTGATTTCATCATCACAACAACCCTATATGTGGATAGTCTTATTATCCTTACTTTCCCATATCCTTGCTTTACCAATGAAAGCACACTCTGCATGGAGGCACCAAAACCTGTTGCCATCAGGTTGATCTTGACTCATAGTGACCCTATAGGACAGAGTAGAACTGTCCTATAGGGTTTGCAAGACTGTAATCTTTATGGAAGCATACTGCCATATCCTTCTCTTGCGGAGGGTATAGTGGGTTTAAACCACCAACTTTTAGGTTAGCAACCAAGCACTGAACTACTGCACCACCAGGGCTCCAGGAAGGAGGCACTGAGAACTTAAGCAACATATCCGTGATCATTATTGGAAACCCTGGTGGCATAGCGGTTAATCGCTACAACTGCTAAGCAGAAGGTCTGTAGTTCAAATCCACCAGGCGCACCTAGTAAACTCTACGGGGTAGCTATGAGTCGGAATCGACTCTACGGCAATTGGTTACTCATGATCATCAGCTAGCAAGTGGTACACATGAGGTTCTGACTGGCTCTGGAGCCTTCACTCTTCACAATTAACATAGCCTGTCATGGGAACAGGGAACCACAGTGTGAACTGTAGGCTACACTGCATCACCTCAAAGAAGAAGCAGAAGGGTGGAAAAGGTCTACAAGGCCGCCTCTAGTCCACATTTTAATTTCAGGGCAACGGTTTGTTAGTTGGTGAGGGAGCAATCCCAGAAGGGCTCAGACTGTCTCCTGGACTTAATTTCACACCGTCACTTTTGTGTCAGTTCGGTACTGAATACAATGAGCTCCTCCCTGTACTGAATACAATGAGCTCCTCCCTGTTCTCTCGCTAAGAATCTGAGTAACGCAGATAGTTTATTATTACTTGCAGAGAGTAATGCAGAGAAGGAGAATAAACCAAACCCATTATCGTAGAGTCAATTCTGACTCACAGTGACCCTACAGGAGAGAGTGGAACTGCCCCATAGATTTTCCAAAGAGTGCCTGGCAGATATGAACTGCTAACCAAAACGAGGGCAGTTCACCACTACTCAATTAGGGTTTCCTCACATACGAAATCAGGTAACAAAAGCTCTGGTTACTTTCACTTAAAGGGCCAGCCAACTTTTATTCTGCACAAGTGCAGGTGGAAATGTCTCAAAAGTCAAGCATCCGGTGGAAGGGGTGTAGCACCTTGGTGCCTCGCAGAGGCGGGGGGGGGGGGGGGGGGGAGGAAGGGGGGAGGAAGAGGGGAGGGCGTGGACGGATTGCGCATGCGCAGCAGTCCAGGATGGTTTGTAGAAGCACAGATTAAATCTGATTTCAGCCGGATTGTCTGAAAAACAACTGCAAGCAGATTAGAGGGAAGAGAGGCTTTAGGTTCCCTAATCTATAACCACAATATATTATTTTGATGGTGATCTGGACATTTTTAATGGACAGTTTATTGCCCAAGGTCTTTCGTGTTCCTAGCTGGTTGCACTTTCTTTATAATCTTAAGAAAAAACAAAAGGTCAGGTCCACCTATTACCTTAAATATGTATTAAACTCTCTTTCTGAGAATGGGCACAGGGAAATTACCACATCCTCTCTATGAGGCACTGCGGGGCTGCTGCACCACCTGCATGCAATGTTAGCAAGGTACAACTAGGAGGGGAAAGTGGTTGAAAGCAGAACTAGAGAACTGACTAAAAAGGCAGTGAGACCTGTTTAATAAATAGGCCTAGTGTTGAAGTCCCTTCTCAAGCACAGAGACGAGCATTTAGAGGAAGAGCAATTGTCCTTTGAGGTCTGTACAACAGGTCTTTCAAAGAAGAGATATCACTGGTTCCTACCTCCCTACCCTAGTATGGAAGACCCAGGGTGGCATAAATGATTTGCTGTCAGCTAGTAACCTAAAGCAGTTGGCAGCTGGAACTCACCCATGGCCTCACGGAAGAAAGCTTGTAGATCTACTTATGTTCAGGTTACAGCCAAGAAAACTCTTGAATTAGTTCTGCCCTGGAACACATGGGGTTACTCTGAATTGGAATCAACTTGAGAGCGGTGGGTTTTTTTTTTTGATGTTTACTTGGTATGAAGCCACTGTTTCTTTCTCTACTTCTTCAGCAAAGGAGATGTAGAAGGGAAATTATTGAAAAAGCTAGGGGTTTGGACACTGCTAACGTGGTTCTAGGTTAGTCATGCTCCTGTACATGCTTGACTCTAGACCCCAAAACCCAAGTCTCACAACATGACTGTAAATCACATTAGCACAGGGCTGAGGGAGTGAGGACTTAATAGGGGGTAGCTTGCTCCTTCTCCTTTCTCTTTTTTCTTCTCTTTATTTCTTTTTCTTCTCCTGCCTGCTCCTTTCCTGTTTTTGCTTAGCACAATTACCACTGCCTATTGGAAGGAAGAAATAGAAGGAAGAAATCTGTTCCCCTCACTGCAGGTGTTTGACAAGAATATCTTGTGATGACAATTCGGACCCAGAAAACAGAGCTATGAGTTACTTCCTCATAGCAACCCTTGAACAAAGTAAAACTGTTCCATAAAGTTTCCAAGAATGCAAATCTTTACAGAAGAAGGATGCCGTATCTTTCTCTTACTGAGCAGCTGGTGGGTTGAAACTTCTATCTTTCATTCCACAGCCACTCACTTAACCTTTGTGCCAGCAGGGCTCCTGTGAAGGCAACTACCAATCAATCCAACTAAATTAGAGGGAAATTTAGTGGCACAGTGGTAAAGCATTCAGCTAGTTGGAACCTACTGCCAGTTTACAGGCAAAAGATATGGTAGTTTGCTTCCATAAAGATTCACAGCTTTGGAAACTCCATGGGGCAGTTCTAGTCTGTCCTGTAGAGTTGGTGTGTTTCAGAATTGAGTTGACAGCAGTGTTTCTGACCCCCCCACCCCATTAGTAAAGCACTGGTGGATTTTTGGGATTTGATGATTTTTAATATTCTTTCCTGCACTGAGATTCCCCCCACCGAATGGAGAGCATTCCATTCCCCTCTGACAATGGCATATCTAATAACATCATGTGCCCAGGGCTGGTTCAATATCTGCCATACCTTCCATACTTTGGTGGTGTAGTGGTTAAGTGCTACAACAGCTAACCAGAAGGTTGGCAGTTCAAATCTACCAGGCGCTCTTTGGAAACTCCATGGGGCAGTTCTACTCTGTCTATAGGATTGCTGAGTCAGAATTGACTCGATGGCAATGGGTTTTGGGTTTTATATCATACTTCTATTATGCCTTTGCCACAAAGCAAGCATATGGGAAAAGGAAGAGACCATAAAGCAGAGAAAAAACACAAATACTCAATGAAAAGACAGTGAATAATCATCAGTTTTGTCACTTTCACTAAAATAAATAAATAAAAGAAGGGGAAGACATAAATGACTCAGATGTTGTCTGAGTAGAATCTGTTAGCTTACTAAGTGGCCAATTAACTGATAAATGCAGCCAACACCTAATCAGATGATAAAGATAGTTGACTCATGCCTTCTGGTTCAGGTGGACACTTGGTTAACTACATAGACAAGTAGCTTGATATTTCCACAAAACTAATTAGTTGAATTACTGCATTAGGGAATTGTAACCTGGCCTCTTCCAACAAAAGACAGACTCAAAACAGGAAACCCCCACAGCATGCACCAGCAGAAGAGATGGGCTTTACCTTTCAGTGCTTTGTAGATATCTACTCCTACATGGGAAGCCAGGTCAGAGACAATGACATGTCCACCTTCCTTGGTTCCAGAGAACTGGGTGAACATCTGGAATCCTGCTTTTCTCTAGAAATACACTTTCCTGGGCATTTGACAAAACTGTTTCACCCTATGCACCTAGAAGGCCAGCTGAGCTTTAGTTTTATTCCTCAACGTCTTTGCTCAGTGCAAACTTGAGTCCCTCTATGGGCAAAGCCATCATCTCCCTTGGTACTGGTCCTCAAAAGTATTTCTCAAAAGACTCTAGTTGGGAATTGTTGTTTACCTTTTAAATTATATGAAACCAAGTCACCTTCACCTAGAGAGAATCTATGTATTTTCTCCCTCACTTTGTTTTAAACACTTGTTTTAGTAATGGCTATATTTGTACAGCCTTTTTAAAGGGTTTTAATTTAATGATTGAAAATGCATGGTTGTGTTATGTTTTGGGGGAAATACACTATAACATTATTTTAAACAAAGTATTCTTAACCCTCGAAAAAAATTACTGTACATTTGCTTTCACTGTAAGTTTCACAGGAATCTGAAATTAGCATCTAGAGTACTACTTTTTAGCAAAGCCACCAAATAGAATTGTAAAGACTTTCTGTCCTTCTGAATTCTTGTCATTGATTATTTTAAGAAACACAATTTTGTGACAACTTTAGAAAGCTAATTAAAGTAATTTACTTATAGACATTGACACACTGAAAATACATTTGTTCAAACTAATGAATTATTACAACTGTCCAGTGAATATAGCAGTTGAAACACGGACAAAATAAACAACGAACAGAAATGAACTCATTTTGCCCTTGGAAATGAAGTGTAGTTTTCTACTACTTAGTACCTGGGCTTCTTGCAACCCTGGTATTTGCCACTATTTTGAATTCATGAATGAACAAATATCTGCATATGTGTATTATATAGGTATAGGTAGCTGCAAAAGTATAGCCTGATCTTAAAGATCTTTGATTGATTGTTTTATTTATTTGTTGTTGTTGAGACTATACACAGCAAAACATACACCAGTTCAAATATCTACATGTATAATTCAGTGAGATTGATTACATTTTTAAAGTTATGCAAACATTCTCACCTTTCTTTTCCAAGCTGTCCTTCTCCCATTAATATGAACTTACTATACCCTAAGGTTTCTATCTAATCTTTCAAGTTATTGTGGTCTACTTGACCCCATATAGATAGTTCTTAATGGAACATAATGCTCAACGCAGATCTTTTTGTACTAGTTAAATGATTGCTTCTAAAGAAGAATTTAGGGGACATTGCCAAAGCAAAGTGCCATCGAGTCAAATCCGACTCATGGTGACCCTAGGGGCGTTAAGGCAATAGTTTAAGGGGTTTCTCCAATTTCAGTGGCTTCAGAAAATCTGGAGTCCATGAGAATTTAAAATTATGCTCTGTGTTTTGGGGTAGGATGTTCTTCATGGTGCCTGTATACTGAGTATCCACTGTATGGCAGGTATTAGGCTAATTCACAAGCCCTCTGCAATTTGCCCATTTTACAAATGAAGAAATCCAGGTTCTAAAATATGTGGTGACTTGTTCAAGATTATTCAAGTGGTAGAATTTGAGGGAGCTCAAACCAGTCTGAAGGTTCCTCAAGGACAAAGCCTGTCCATTTTACTCATTGCTTGGTACTCATCTCCTGCAGCAGACTCTGACACATAGTAAGATTTTTAATAAATATCATTGAAATGGATAAATGGATATATAAGCAAATGTCTCCATTCAAATTTAGTTTTTTTTTGTTCCCTTCAACAAACTCCTTCCCCTAGCTGTCACAAAATGGTACTATTACCTTATCAAAAGAAGGATCTAGAGCCTGAATTAAGGCTGTGTAGGGCAGAAGTGGTTACTGATGCTAAAATTTTAAAATGCAAATTGTATCTAAAGAAAGGTCAAAACCCGCTGATGGAAATAGTAAAGATTATTTACAGCAAGACCATTTGGTAGGAGCCTGCTTCAGTATTTAAGACAAATAGTTATTTTGCAGAAAGACTATTTTGCAATATCCAAGAGGTAGTAAAATCATTTTCTACTCTTAGACTGAACAGATATTTCTTTTTTGGAACTGCAATCACTAATACAGATTTGTTCAAGAATACAAGTGAGCTAATAAACAAATTCTGCAGAGTTGCAGAGTACAGGAACAAGGCACAGAAATTATTTATATATTTTGCAAATCAAAACCATGGTGAGAAACCATCTAACCCTGACACTACTGGCACACACACAAAAGGAAGATAACAAATGTTGGTGATGCTGCTGGGAGATTGAAATTCTTTTGCATTGCTGGTGGGAATATACATGGCACAACCATTTTGGGAAACAATATGAGGCTTCCTTAAAAAGTGGGACATAAAAGTAACATATGATCCAATCCAGCAATCCCACTCCTAGGGACATGCCCTAGAGAAATAAGAGCCATCACATGAATAGATACACACAAACCCGTGTTCACAATAGCAAAAAGATGGAAACGACAATCTTAGGTGCCTACCAACAGATGAATGAATAAACCATCTGTGGTTCATACACACAATGGAATGAAGAACAATGATGAATCCACAAAGCATGTTGCAACATGGATGAATATGGAGAGCCTTATGCTAAGTGAAACAAGTTAATAACAAAAGAACAAATATTGTATGAGGCTACAGCTACAAAAATTCACAAAAAGATTTACACACAAGATACAATCTTTGATGGTTGTCATGGATTGAATTGAGTCTCTCAGAAGTGTCTCTTAGCTTGACTGTGTCATGATTCCTGGTGTTGTGTGATTGTCTACCATTCCGTCATCTGATGTGACTCACCTGTGTGTTGTAAGCACCATCTTTATTATGTAATGTAATGGATTGGTGGCAGTTATATTGATGAGATCTTCACTCTTTTTTGTGAGTTGATTTTTCACCTTTTTCAGAGCTGGTTTTATAGTTGTTGAGACTCGTGTGTTAGATTTCTTGAAATGGTATGATACATCTTTGTTGTACTTTACAGCTGCCCCTATGAACCCCCTTAATAAACTATTACTACCAGTCTTGTCATCTTCCTCTCCATCTGGAAGGACTATAATGACTGTAGTACATCCCTCTTTTTATTATGATGACACCATAGTTTTCATGATGATCACTGGATTGCTTCTTTCCAAATCAAAGCTGTGATTTACTTTGGAGCCTTCCCTAAATGAGTAGAGTATTGAGTAGTGTGTCGTTCTAAAATATAAAGTTAGTGGTTTCGTTCTTCTAAGCCAGAGCCAAGAACTTCTTTCAGTATTTCTTGTAGTTTGGGTTTGGTTTTTACAAAGTCTCTGAGTTTCTGTTTATCTGGGAATGTCTTAATTTCATTTTCGTATTTGAAAGATAGTTTTGCAGGATATATAATTCTTGGTTGGAAGTTCTTCTCCTTCAAGACTTTGAATGTGTCGTGCCACTGTCTCCGTGCCAGCATGGTTTCTGCTGAGAAATCTGAAGAAAGCCTACAGGGTTTCCCTCTGAATGTTAGCTTTGCCTTGAGTCTTGCTGCCTTTAAGAGTTGCTGCTTATGTTTCATTTTGTTAAGCTTGATTATAATATGTCTTGGAGTCTTTCTTTTGAGATCTATATTGGGTGGCATATGATATGCATCTGAGATGTCTATATTCTCTTCCTTCATGATTTCTGGGAAGTTTTCTTTCAGCAGCTCAGCAACAATACTCTCTGTGTTCTCAGATGTCTCACCCTGTTCAGGGACTCCAGTTAATTGAAGGTTGTTCCTCTTAATAGAGTCCCACATGCTTCTTAATGTTTCTTCATTTTTCTTGTTTCTTTCTTCTGATTTCTGCTCATAGATGCTGGCATCAGTAGCTCTGTCTTCCAAGTCAGAAATTCTTTTTTCCAATTGTTCCATTCTGTTTTCTTGGCTTTGCATGGAAGTTTCTATGTCTTTGATTTTCTTCTTGATCTGTTGGATTTCAGAGTACTGGTGTTCCATCAGATCGAACAACTTGCTTAATTTTTCATTTTGTTCTGCTGCATTTTGTATAAGGTCTAGAAAGGCTCTGTATATAATCAATTTGTACTTACTTCCTTATGCTTTCATAAAAGTTTCTTCATCTGGAAAACTCCTTGGTTGCTTTGTTTGGGAGCCTTCTGAAGCCATGAGTGATTGCTTGTATGCCACAATTGTCTGTTGGTTTTTGGGTCCCATGTGAGTATATAGAGGCTGGAAGAGGTACTGTGAGGATGGATTGCAAATGTTTCTCTAGGCTGTCTTGAAATGTAAAGCAAAAGGTATCTGACCAGTTCACAAGTCAGTTAGGTTTTCAGGTGTAGAGGTACCTCTTCTCAACTGACAAAGTAAGCGCCACTATATCCAATCCCAGATGATAACAAACTAGTTCAGAATACAGCAATGCTACTGCCCTGTTGGCCTCTGTTGACAGGGCTTAGCCTTAGCTAACACTGCATCGAGTACTGGTTTTGTGATAGAAAAGCACTCTCTTGTGGGCAGGCTCTGGCTCCCAAGCTAAGAATTAGGGTCAGCTGCGGCCACCGTATCCTAGATGGCGTCCTACACACAGGCAGCAGACAGAGGGGCTAAAGGTGCCGAGAGGTAGTGATTCCTCTGCTTCTGTTGCAGGGCCCCCAACGTAGGCAGCACTGTGCAAAATCACTACTTTTCTGAAGGAGAAGCGCTATCCCGTTTGCAGGCGCTGGCTCCCAGGCTAAGAACAGGTCCCGCTAAAGTCTCAGTACCAACGTGGCATCCCGCATACTGACTGCGAAGCTCCGCACAAACCCTGCTGAGGCAGCTACAAAACGAAAGGCTCAAAATGGCTAGATTAACAGAGTCCCGAGCCTGGCTCTCAGAATATGGGAATTTTGCCTGCCTATTCCCTCAGCAGCGCGTCTGCGTCCTGACGCCAGGCAAGACCCAGCTCCGCCCGCCATCCAAAACAGAGAAAAAAAAAGTCAAAATGGTGCGTGTACCTTCCATCCATGAGAGCCAGGGCTAGCCAGGAGTGGGAGTCAGCGAAAGAGAGGAGGTTTTCCGCTGAGTGGTATGAAGTCCCAATTAACACCTCTGTGCTGTGTCCTGAGGCTGATTAGGTGATCAGAAGGCTCTCTTTGATTGTCAATTCCAGAGGGATATACGGAGAGGTGTTCTTAGTCGGCCATCTTGACTCCGCTCCCCTTGATGAGATCTTCAGAATTGGTTAGTGCCTTGGATCAATCCCTTGTAATTTATGGGAGAAAGAGGTAAGTGGAGAGACATGGGAACTTCACATCACCCAGAAGGCAGTGCCAGGAGCAAACCACATCCCTTGGACCTGAGATTCCTGTTTGGAGATGCTCCCAGATCAAAGGAAACCTGATAACAAGGACTTTTTCCGGAGCCAACAGAGAGAGAAGGACTTTCCCTGGAGCCAGTGCCCCAAATTCAGACTTCTAGCTTACTAGACTGTAAGAGAAAAAACTCTCTTTGTTAAAGCCATCCACTTGTGGCGTTTCTATTATTGCAGCATTAGATGACCAAGACAATGGTTAAGAGGGAGAGGGAGAGTGGGAAACAAAAACTCTAAATAGATGATGGATTAGTGGTAACTTTGGTGAGGGGTAAGAGTACACATTACTGGGAAACTCAGGATAACTTGTACAAAGCAAGTTTATGGAAGCTCCACAGGCATACCCAAATACTCTGAGGGAACCACATTACTGGGCTGAGGGCTGTGGGGACCAAAGTCTTGGGGAACATCTAGCTCAATGGGCATGCCATAGTTTATAAAGAAAATGTTCTGCAAGCTAGTTTGGTAGGTAGCATCTGGTCTTAAAAGCTTGTAAGCAGCCATTTAAGATATTCCACTGGTCTCACCCCCTCTGGAGCAAGGGAGAAGGAATAAAACAGAAGGCCAAGGGAAAGATTAATCCAAAGGACTACTCAGCAACTACCACACCCTCCACCAGACTGGCTACAGCACAGCTAGATTGTCCCTGGCTGCCACCACTGACTACTCTGACAAGGATCACAACAGAGGATCCCCGACAGAGCTGAGGAAAAATATGGAACAAAATTCTAACACACACACACACACACTCTCTCTCTCACACACAGACACACACACTCTGACACACACACACACACACACACACACACACACACACACACACACACACACACACACACACACACACACACACACAATGGATTAGAGAAATCCCAAGAGTATGGACTCTAGACATCCTGATAGCTCAGTAATGAAGTCATTTCTGGGGCTCAGGCTTGAGTCAGAAATTGGACAAGCACATAAAACAAAGCAAGACTAAATGGACACATCTGCCCAGGGACAAGGATGAGAAGGCAGGAGAGGGCAGGAAAGCTGGTTATGGGGAACCCAAGGTTGAGAAGAGAAGAGTGTTAACATGTTGTGAAGTTGGCAACCAATATCATGAAATAATGAATATTAATTATTTGATGTGTAGCTAGTTTGCTCTGTCAACTTTCATCTAAAGTACATTTAAAAAAATATTTAGGGGTCCAAGATGGTGGACTAGACACGAGTCTCCTCAATTCCCTCTGAGAACTAAGGCCTGGGTTGATAATTGAACAGAACACTCTGGACACGTAGGAAGCCTAGGATATGGCATATAGGATTGGACTACATGCCACTAAATGGGAAACTTCCTCTTTCTCACTGACCCCTCTCCTGCTGACTCACTGCTTGGGTGGATACCAGATACTGACACTTTTATTTTTTTTTCTTTTAGTTGGCTGGTAGGTGGGGGATGGGCATGAGCCAGCAGATATGCTGAGCTGCAGTGCTGAAGTGAACAGCATGTGGTGCAGTGGAGAGACAGTGTGTGGGATAGCAATATTTTGAGAGCACAGCAGCAGACTGAGGGCACCACAGCCCCTCCACCCTCTCTTTTCTGAGCTCTGTCATAGATTTTGCTGTTTCACAGCAGGAGCAGCAGCTTCATGGGGAAGCCATCTGGGTTGGCTGAGAGGCAGAGTCACCCAACTGGAGGCCTTAGAGAGGGCTAATTCCAAGACTGGGAGGCAGTGCCAGTCCCGGGAGCACTTTTCCAGCAGAAAGGTGGTGTTTAGCATAGTGTTGCCTAATGGGTAGGGCCCAGTTGAGGATGGCAGCAGGGCCATAGCCCCTCTACTTTAAACTACATCATAGCATCTGGGGATGGCCAAAGAGGTGCTTCTGTTGTCAGGTGGAAGGCAGGTCCTGCCACACCTGATGGCCTGACTGATTTTGGCAGCTGTCAAATAGCTTCTAGCTTTTAAAAATAAGACTGCCTGGAGAAATAACTGCTGAGTGGCCTGGCAACATCTCTTCCAGCCTTTACTGAACTACATCACAGAGGTGGTTGACAGCCCTCCAATGATCCCATGAATAGGACACTGTCTTTGCCAGCCAGTAGGTGGAGCCTGACACCCCAGAGGGTCCACTGGGCAGTCACTAGAGTACACAGAGGTAGCTGGAGACCACCTCCCTTCTTAGAACTATGCCTCAGCTCCTGTTGAGGTAACAGCAGAGAAACTAAACAGCCTCTGGGTGGCCCAAAGGCAACAAACCATTGCCAACCATTTAAAGAAACAGTCCACCATGGCTCCGGAAAACTCCCAAAACAAAGAATCAAAAACTTCCGAGATAAAGCCGTAAAAGTCAAAATTAATAGCAGAAAAAACATAGATAGAAATTTGAACTCATGGAAACTGAACAACACTTTGCTCAAAAAGCCATGGGTTATAGAAGAAACCAAGGATGAAATAAAGTAATTTATGGAATCAAATGAGAATGAAAACACATCCTAGCAGAGCTTATGGGATACAGCCAAAGCAGTGTTGACAGGTCATTTTATCTCTACCTGCACACAGCTGGAAGAAAGAAATGGCCCAAACCAAACAATTAAACCTATGCCTTGAACAAGTAGAAAAATAGCAAAAGAGGAAACCCTCAGGCACCAGAAGAAAACAGATAATAAAGATTATCGTAGAACTAAATGAATTAGAAAATAGAAGAACAAGTGAAAAAAATTAACAAAACCAAAATCTGGCTTTTAGACAAGGTCAACAAAATTGATAAACCATTGGCTAAACATACAAAAGAAAAGCAAGAGAGGAAACAAATAACCTGAATAAGAAAAGAGATAAGAGATGAAATCGAAAGTATTGTAACAGAATACTACAAGACAGTACTCTAACAGATTTGAAAACCTAGAGGAAATGGACAAATTTCTAGATTCATATCACCTACCAAAATTATCACATGAAGATGATGAACAACTTAATAAATCCATCACAAAGTAAGAAATTGAAAAAGTCATAAAAAAAACTACCAAGCAAAAAAAGCCCTGGTCCAGATGGCTTCACTGGAGAATTCTATCAAACTTTTAAAGAAGAGTTAACTCCTATAGTACTGAGACTTCTTCACAGCATAGAAAGGGATGAATACTCCCAAATTGATTCTATGAAGCCAGAATAACCCTGATACCAAAGCCAGGGGAAAATCTCACAAAAATAAAGAAAATTACAGACCAATATCACTCATAAACCTAGAAGCAAAAGATCTTCAACAAGATCCTTGCTAACAGAATTCAACAACATATCAAAAAAGTAATTCACCATAAACAAGTTGGATTCATACCAGATATGCAAGCCTGGTTCAACATCAGAAAAACAATTAATGTAATCAATCACATAAATAACACAAAAGATACAAATCACCTGATTTTATCAATTGATACAGAAAAGGCATTTGACAAAGTCCAACACCCATTGATGCTAAAAACTCTCACAAAACAGGACTAGAAGGCAAATTCCTCAGTGCAGTAAGGTGCATCTATGCAAAGCCAACTGCCTACATCACCCTGAATGGAGAGAGACTGAAAGAATTTCCCTTGAGAATGGGAATTAGACAAGGATTCCCACTCTCACCACTTCTGTTTAACATTGTACTAGAAGCTCTGGCCAAAGCAATTAGACAAGACAAAGAAATAAAGGGCAACTGTAATGGCAATGAAGAAGTAAAAATCTCCCTATGTGCAGATGATATACAGAAAATCCTAAAGAATCCATAAATTAACTACTGGAACTAATAGAGGAGTTCAGCAAAGTATAAGGATATAAGAGAAACATAAGTAAGTCAGTAGGATTCGTTTATACTGACAAAAAGATTATTAAAGAAGAAATCACCAAATCAATACCATTTACTGTAGACCCCAAGAGGATAAAATACCTGGGAATAAATCTAACTAGAGAAATAAGAGACCTATACAAAGAGAACTACAAGCAAGACCTTACTGCAAGAAACCAAAAGAGACTTACATAGATGAAGAAACCTATACTGCTCATGGATATGAAGAATCAACATTGTGAAAATGTCTATTTTACTCAAAGTGATCTACACATACAATGCAATCTCAATATGAATTCCAGTGACCTTTTTGAATGAGATGGAGAAACATGTCACCAACTTTGTTTGGGAAGGGAAGAAACGCCTGTTAGCAAAGCACTACTGAAGAAGAGGAACACCGTGGGAGGCCTCACACTGCCCAATGTTAGAACATATTACATTGCCACAGTAGTCAAAATAGCCTACTACTGGTACTAAAAGAGACATATAGTCCAATGGAATAGAGTGGAGATCCCAGAGATGCCACCATACTCTTATGACCAGTTGATATTCGAAAAAGGCCCTAAGATTGTAAACTGGGGTAAAAACATCTCTAACAAATTGTGCTGGCAAAATTGGATATCCATCAGCAAAAAAATTGAAATAACACCCATATCTCACACCTTACAGAAAAACTAACTCAAATTGGATGAAAGACCTAAATATCAAACCTAAAATGGTAAAGATCATTCAAGAAAAAATAGGGTCAACAATGGAAGTTTTAATACACAGCTTAGACAGACTTCAAAATCTGATGAACAAAGCACAATTAACAGAAGAGAAAGTAGATAAATGGGAACTACCAAGAATCTAACACTTTTGCTCATCCAAGGACTTTACCAAATGAATTAAAAGACCACCTACAGAATGGGAAATAATATTTGGCAACTACATGTAGGACTAAAGTCTGATCTGCATAATCTACAAAGTACTGCAAAATATCAACAAGAAAAAGATAAATAACCCAATTAAACAATGGACAAAGAAGATGGACAGACACTTCACCAAAGAGGACATCCAGAAAGCCAAAAGACACATGAAGAAATGCTCATGATCATTAGCTATTAGAGAAATCCAGATCAAAACCACAATGAGATACCATTTTTCCCCAACAAGGTTGGTCATGATCCAAAAAACACAAAACAACAAATCCTGGAGAGGCTGTGGAGAGATTGGAACTCTCCTACACTGCTGGTGGGATTGCAAAATGGTACAACTTCTTTGGAAAGCAATCTGACACTTCCTTAAAAAACTGGAATAGATATACCATTTTATTCAGTAATTCGAGTGCTCAGGATATATCCTACAGAATCAAGGACAGTCACATATTGCAGCACAGTCCACAGTAGCAAAAAGCTGGATTCAACCCAGATGCCCAACAATAGATAAATGGATAAACAAACTATGGTATATATACTCAACAGAACACTATGCAATGCTAAAGAACAATGATTATTTTTAGAATCATCTCATAATCTGGTTTCAACTGGAAGACATTATGCTGAGTGAAATCAGTCAGCCACAATAAGGATTTAAAAATAGACTTATGTACAGAAGAAAAGACACTTTGATTGCTCCAAGAGATGGGGAGGGAGGGAGAGCACTCGTCATAGATTAGATAGTTAACAGAAATTTGGTTAGGTGAAAGCAGTGACAGCACACAGTAGAAAGATCAATTTAACTGGACTTCAACATAAACTGAAAACTCTTCTAATCTTAATCCAATATTGCAAAGATAGAGTAGCAGGGGCAGGGGCCCAGGGACCATGCTCTCAGGGGACATTGAGGCCAACTGGCATAACTAACCTATTGTTATGAGAGTCTTCTATATTCCATATTGGTGAGTAGCATCTGGGGTTTTAAAAGCTGGCAGGCTGCCATCCAAGGTACACTGAATGGTCTCAAGTTAGCGGAAACAGATGATCACCAAGGACAGCAAAGACATGAGGGAAGAAAAGTCCAGCAGACAGAAGGACCAATGTGAATCAGTGGCTGTATCAACACATGACCAGAAGAACCAGATGGTGCCCAGCCACTGCCAAAGACAGACGTTATGGGCCACAAAATGTTTAGTTCCAGTGTCAACACAAGAAAAAAGAGGGGTTCACCTCAAGCACCCCACTAAAAGACTGCAATGGATTGTCCAGCAGCCTGGAGGTTCCCCTGGGAGCATGGCCCCTAGACCTGCTGCGGCCCCTAGACCTGCTGCAGCCCCTGACAAGAAAACATTACTAAGATCAACTTTTTGGACAGGAATAGACTGGACTCAGGGACACAATATGACCATATGATGTGTATACTTTATGATTCTATGTATCTATAAGATGTTGTCTTACTGGTCTTTTACTAGAAGGGAGTGGAGTGGTTGGAGAGGAGGGGACAGGAGATTGTTAAGAGGATATGACATATATAGAATGAAAAGAAGGAGTGTGCCGTCACATGGCAAGGAAAACAGAAGGAGGTGCAGATAGGCAGGCATGGAAATTAATTTGGGTTGTATACTTTCACTTAACTACAATAGAAAAACTATTTTTAAATACATTAACTTGAAGGAAGCTCTATGTCACTACAAATATACTCATCTAATTCATGGGTTTGATTGGTTGTTTTATTCTAAGACACTTTAAAATAATCACACTTAATAGAATAAAAAACAGTAATAGCTGTATTTCTATACCCTAGCTACAAACTGAAAATGAAATAAGAAAATCATTCTTTTTTACAATAACATCTAAAAGAATGAAATACCCAGGAATGTTTCAAATAATGAAATGAAAATCCTTTATACTGAAAACTGTCACACAGTGCAAAATCAAACAAACAAAAACCCATTGCTGTTGAGTTGATTCCAACTCGTAGGGAAAGAATAGAAGTGCCTCATAGAGCTTCCAAGAAGTGCCTAGTGTATTCAAACTGCAGACCTTTTTAGTATCACTTAATCGCTATGCCACCAGGGTTTTCAAAGTATACTAAAGGAAATCTAAATAAATGGAAAGACAGCCTGTGTTCACAGATTGGAAGACTTAGTATTGTTAAGATGTCAATTCCACCCAGAGAAATCTACAGCTACAATGCAATTCTTATTAAAATTTCAACAGCCATTTTTGCTGACATGAAAAAAGTCGATCTTCAGATTCATGTGGAAACAAAATTTGCTGCTGTTGAGTCAATTCCAATTCATAGCACTCCCATAGGACAGAGTAGAACTGCCCCATAGAGTTTCCAAGGAGCATCCGGTAGGATTTGAACTGCCAATCTTACAGTTAGCTTCCATAGCACTTAACCACTGTGCCACCACATTCAAATAGAATTGAAAAATAACCTAGGGTATAAAAAAAAGAACAAGTAGGAGAACTTACAGTTCTCAAGTTCAAAATGTATTGCAAAACCATAACAATGAAAACAATGGAGTACCTATCTAAGAACAAATTTAATAGACCAGTAGAATAGAATAGAGAATCCAAGAATGTATCCACATATCTACGGCCAGTTGATTTTCAGTAAGTACACCAAATCCATTCAATGGGAAAACAATAATCTCCTCAACAAATGGTACTGGAATAATTGTATTTCTATATGTAAGTGAATGATGTCGGAAGCACACCTCACACCATTTGTGACAAGTCATTGAAAATGGATCACTGTCCTAAATGCAAGAGGTAAAATCACACAAATCTTAGAACAAAATGTAGGGGTAAAGATTCGGGACTTTATTTTAGGCAATGGATTCTTAGACATGCCACCCAAAGCACAAGCACCGAGAGGAAAAAGTAAGTAAACTGGACACAGTAAACACGAAAAATTTTTGTGCATTAAGGTACATTACCAAGAAAGTGAAAAGACACTATGCATCAAATAAGGATTTAATATTCAGGATACATAAAGAGCTCTTTTAACAAAAAGATTAACAAATTAAAAGATGGACAAAGGACTTGAATAGGTATTTCTCAAAGAAAAGTGATACAAATAGCTAAAAGCAGGTAAAAAGAAGCTCAACATCAGCAGTTATTGAAAACCAAAACAAAATCCTTTGCTTTTGAGCAGATTCTGACTCACAGCAATTCTATAAAATAAAAAGCAGAAAACAAAAACCCAGTGCCGTCAAGTTGATTCCAACTCATAGCTACCCTATAGGACAGAGTAGAACTGCCCCATAGAGTTTCCAAGGAGCCCCTGGTGAATTCAAACTGCTAACCTTTTGGTTTGCAGCTGTAGCACTTAACCACTATGCCACCAGGGTTTCCAGCAATTCTATAGGGAAATGAAAATCAAAACTACAATGAGATACCACTTGATACTCATTAGCATGGGTATCAGAAAGAAAGAGAGAGACAAAAATGGAAACTAACAAGTACTGACAAGGATGTAGAGAAGCTACAGTTGTTCATTGCTGCTGGGAATGTAAAATGGTACAGCTACTGTGGAAAATAGTTGGGTGGGCTCTCAAAAAGTTAAACATAGGATCACCCATATGACTCAACAATTCCACTCCCAGTTATGTACTCCAAAACACTGAAAGCAGTGATTCAGATACTTGTACAACAATGTCTATTATAGCGTTATTTACAATAACCAAAAAGTAAAAACAAGTGTTTATCAACAGAAGAATGGATACTTCTGCGGGATAGACATAAGAATGGAATACTGTTTTACCATAAAGAGAAATGAAGTTCTGATACATGTCACCACACGTATGAACCCTGAAGATATGCTAAATAAAATAAACCTGAGCCTGTCATAACTCATAGCACCCCTCCACAACAGAGTAGAACTATTTTCATAGGGTTTCCAAAGAGTGGCTAGTGGATTTGAACTGCCAACTTTTTGGTTAGAAGACAAGCTCTTAACTACTGCCCCACCAGGGCTCCAAGTAAAGTTAAATCAGGCAAAAAAAGCAAATACTGTGGGATTCCACTTACATGAAATATCTAGAATGGGCAAATCCATGGAGACAAAAGATTATTACCATTGATAATAAAACTGTTTTTACTTTAAAAATCATAATCCCATTTACCAATTTTAAAAAAGAATATGCACTTCAAATATATTCTTTAGCTGGTACTGATTCAACTAAGTATTTCAGAATTCTCAACACATACAGCACAATATAAGAATCAATTATAATTTGGATCCTTTGCCTTTAAGAAAGATTTGAATACTTTTTATATATTGTAAATATAAAAGAGGTGAAAAATTCTACAGAGAAAAATCAAAGCAGAGAATGCCAGAAAGATGTTTTCGTATGTTTTATTTACTATGCAAAGGCATTTCACTGTGTGAATCATGACAAATTATGGATAGTATTTCAAAGAATGGAAGTTCCAGAACACTTAATTGTGCTCATGAGGAACCTGCTCTTGGAACAAAAGGCAATCTTTTCAACAGAACAAAGGGGCATTACATGGTCTAAATTCAGGAAAGATGTAAGTCAGGGATGTATCTTTTCACCATACTTAGTCAGTTGATGAACAAATAATCCAAGAAACTGTCCTACATGAAGAAAGGACATCGAGAGTGCAGAAAAACTCATTAACAATCTGAGATATGCAGATGACACAACCTTGCTTGCTGAAAGTAAAGAGGACTTGAATCACTTACTGATGAAGGCCAAATACCACAGCCTTCAGAATGAGCTACATCTCAGCATAAAGAAAACAAAACTCCTCAAAACTGGACCAATAAGCAACATCATGATAAATGGAGAAAATATGGAAATTGTAAAATATTTCATTTTACTTGGATCCACAGTCAACGTCCATGGAAGCAGCTGT
This sequence comes from Heterohyrax brucei, assembly GCA_028571685.1. NCBI lineage: Eukaryota > Metazoa > Chordata > Mammalia > Hyracoidea > Procaviidae > Heterohyrax > Heterohyrax brucei. Next base: position 160,047,619 of record CM053140.1, on the reverse strand, counting down.
CAAGAAGTCAGATGATGTGTTGAACTGGGTAAATCTGCTGTAAAAGATGTCTTCGAAGTGTTAAAAAAGCAAAGACACCACTTTGAGGACCAAGTTGTCTTGACTCAAGCAATGATTTTTCAATCACTTCATTTGCACATGAAAGCTGGATAACAAACATGGAGGATGAAGAACTGATGCCTTTGAATTATGGTGTTGGTGAACAATATTGAACATACTGTGGACTACCAGAAGAACAAACAAATCTTTCTTTGAAGAAGTACAGCCAAAATGCACATTAGAAGCTATGATGATGAGACCTTGTCTCACATACGCTGGATCTACCAAAACAGACCAGTTCCTGGAGAAGAGCATCATGCTTGAGAGAGCAGAGGGTCAGTGAGAAAGTGGAAGACCCTCAATGAGATGAATTGACGCAGTGGCTGCAACAATGAGGTAAAGCATAACAGTGATCGGGAGGATGGCACGGACCCAGGTAGGGTTTTATTCTGCTATACGCGGAGTCACTGAGAATCAGAACCAACTTGATGGCACCTAAAAACAACATATGCTATAAACATAAAGTAATGAAAAATTCCAAAGACAAAATCAAAAGGGTTAAAACAAAAATATGTTTGAACTTAGTATGTTCTATTTAGTTACCATGGTTGGGAACACACCTTTGTGGAGATAATGGAAAATTTAGCTACATTGCTGACTGCCTGTTTCTTTTCTATTCTCCCTTCTCTTTGTCTTTGTCCTTGTCCCTTAACAACATCAAACTCCCTACAACTTCAGAGCTTTTGTGATTGTTGACTCCACCTAGCTCATGTCCTGATTTTATTCTTATGTGGCAGATACAGCAACTTTAATTCATCTCATTTGTTTACTTGGGTATTCACCATGTCCTCTGCTATACTATAGTCTTATAACAGCAAGGAACTTCTATCTTGTCTGCGACTCTTCCCCAATGCTGAAGACAGTATCTGGTACATAGTAGTTAAAGCTGTTTTAGTCATCTTGTACTGCTTTAACAGAAATACCACAAGCAGATGGCTTTAACAAAAGAAAAGTTTATTCTTATACAGTCCACTAGGCTACAAGTCCAAATTCAGGGTGTCTGCTCCAGGAGAAGATTTTCCCTCTTCAGCGGCTCTGAAGGAAGGTCTTTGTGTTGCATCTGTCCTTGGTCAGGGAGAATCTTGGCACAGGAACATTGGATCTGAAGGATGCACTTCACTCCCAGTGCTACTTTCTTAATGATGAAAACCAAAAACCAAACCCACTGCCATCAAGTTGATTGCAACTCATAGCGACCCTATAGGACAGAGTAGAACTGCTCCATAGAGTTTCTAAGGAGCACCTGGCAGATTGGAAACATCAAGATTCACAAATCTCTCTGCCACCTACTTTACCTTTATATCTCAAGAGACTACCTCAAGGCCCCAAACAGTCTTATACACTGAGTCCTGTCCCACCCGCACAACTGTCACCCATCCACCCTCGTTAACATCCCAGAGGCAGGATTTACAAAATGGAGCAGTAGAACACAATACTAGAAACCATGGCCTCGCCAATTTGCTACATAGATTTTTAGGGGAAACACAAATCATTCCATGACAATAACTATTTTCAGGTAATGAAAACAAAAATCTATAGTATTGGCATGAAGTTTTCAGTCATGTTTAAGTGTAACTCTCAAGGGCAACCCGTGGGAGGTTGCTTATTTTCTTCAGGAATTTTGCCCTAAAAGGGGAAAAGCATGTTTGTGTGCTGACCCAACCAAGCTGTTTTCTTGGGCAGATCACAGGCAGAGTCAGTGTGGAGCACACGACTCTGTCCATTAGCCTTTCTAAAAAAATTAAAATAGCCTGGGAAAGATTACATGAATGCTCATTTGTTCTAATAATTAATATTATACGTCGACTTGGCTAGGCTATAACTCTCAGTGGTTTGGCAGACTCTTGTGTAATCACCTTCCATGTTGTGATCTAATGTGAGCTGCCAATCAGTTGAAAAGAGAGTTTCCTTGGAGGATAGCGTGTGCCTCCAGTGTGTCAAAAGATGTTCTGGAAAAGTTCACTCTCTCAACCCTGCACTTTTCTCATTGCCTGACCTCTAGTTCTTGGGACGTAAGTCTGCAGGAGTCTCTGGCCTGCTGCATGATCTGCAGATTTTGGATTGGCAACTTGTGCAACCTTTGTGAACCAGCAGGGGCCTCCAGCCTAACTCCTGACTTATGGATTTGAAATTTCCCAGCCCCCACAATTATGGAAGCTATTTTTTGAAACAATTTTTTCCTCTGTACATTTATATATCTTTTACTGGTTTTGCTCCTCTAGAGAATCTAGACTAAGACACTTGTAATGTACAGCAATTTAAGTCAAGACTTAAGAAACTCTGAACATTGATTTCACTACCTGTTGGTTTATTATTCTGTGGTGGCTTGTCGTTTGCTATGATGCCAGAAGGTAAACCACCAGTGTTTCAAATGCCTGCAAGGTTACAGTAAAGCTTTCAGACTAAGATGGACCAAGAAGAAAGGCCTGGTAATCTACTTGTGAAAATTTACCAGTGAAAATCATATGGATCACAATAAAACACTGTCCACTACAGTACTGGAAGATGAGCCACCCAAGGTGGAAGACATTCAAGATACACAGTGGCCACAACATTGGAGTCAAGCACACAATGATCATGAGGATGACACAGGACTGGCAAATGTTTCTTTCTGTTGTGTATGACTCCATTGCTGTGAGTTCTAGCAGACAGTGCAGCAACTGAAAATACCAATACAAGCACCAGCTACAGCTTAGTTCTGAATAGATTATTTTACTTATTGTTCCAGTAGCAAAGTTAATCTGAATCTTCTCAAAACGTCAGAGGAGCTGTGAGCAATGGGAACTGCTCTAGTACTTTGGCTTCAGGCTCCTTAGATAGGTGATTTTAGTCCAATCTCATGTCTCTATTCATATCCTATAATGGAAAACATATCAAATCAGTGACTCAAGAGCACTGTGTCTTTCCAGGAGTTAAAATAGAGATTTTTATTTATTTATTTATTTTTTTGCTTTACAAGGCTTAATTTTAAAATTTCTTGTCATCTTTATTTCTTGCTCTTTATTTGTGACAAAGCAAAAGGAACAAAATCATTTCTTCAGGTGACTCCTTGAAGCTACATAAAGTATAGGTAGCTCCTTTTCAGTCAGATAAGGCTTTTTTGGCCATTATGACTCCAATTCACTCATTCCAAATTTATCTAGCTAAACTTGTTCTGGAAACCGCAGTGGCATAGTTGGTTAAGTGCTACGCCTGATTACCAAAACATCAGCACTTCAAATCTACCAAGCACTCCTTGGAAACTCTGTCAGACAGTTGTACTCTGACCTATACGGTCGCTATGAGTCAGACCCTACTCTTGGGCACTGAGTTTGGTTTTGGTTTAAACTTGTTGTTTTCCAGATGTTGCACTTTAACGTTCAAAGTGAAGGAACCCACTCACCTACGTAATTACCAAGTTTACAGGTTCCATTTGGTTTACATCTTCATTCATTTATTGACTGTGTACGCTGTGCTAATGTGGTACTGCAGATAGAAAATTATGTAGGCACACCCCTTACCCTCAAGTTATTTACAGTCTAATTAGGGAGGATGATATGCAAACAGATAGTATTAATGAGATGAAATGTTAGTACCACCATTTAAAAACGAAAACAGAAACTCTGAGAATTAAAAAATAATAACTAGCCTAAGGTCTCTCGGTCCAGCAGCAGCGACAGAGTCAAATCCAGAACTTGGGTCTCCTGACATCAGTTCCTGTATGCTTGATTCAAGGCTATAAGCAACTAAGGAATTAATTATCCTCTTTGTAAATCATGTCTCATCAATTTCCTTTACCAGAAGTTGCAGAAAATTTTGCCATGGGAAGACTGAGAAAATCTGTTCCCAGGTTGATGACTCCCCTTTGGTAGCCAGACCCAGAAGCCAGAGTTGAAGTAGGTGGAGCCCCAGCAGGTCCTCACATTTGTGCCACCTCTAGCTACCCTTTTTCAGTGCTGTATCCCAGTGGAATCATGAAGTCACAGTACTCAAAGTTGCCTCAGCTAGCTTGGATTTTGTAACTAAAATCCAGAAAGACCTGTTCAGCCACCACCAGACACCTCACCAGAGTACAAAAGAGATGTTTTAAAGTTATTGTCCATCTTTAAGAAATGTATTTATTTTGAGATACTTGTAGATTCACATGCAGTTTTAAGAAATAATACAGCGAATTGCACGTACGCTGTATCCAGTTTCCTCCAGTGGTAACATTTTGCAGAACTATGGCACAAAGACACCACCAAGATATTGTCATTAACACAGTCAAGACACAGAACACTTACATTACCACAAGGATCTCTCCTGTTCCTATTTATACCTAAGGCCTCTTGCTCTCAACCCCTTCTGAATCTCTGGCAGCCACTAATCTGTTCTACAGTTATATAATTTCTTCTTGATTTGTATAATTTCAAGAATGTTATGTCTGTATGGAATCATATAGTATACAATCTTTGGAGATGGCCTTTTTTCCCACTAAACATAACTCTTGGAGATTGATCCAGAGATGAGTTCATTTAGAGATGTTGCACGTATTAATTGCTCATGCAATGTAATCTCTGAGTAGTATTATATGAAATGGATGCACTATAATTTTTTAGGCATTGATTCGTGGAAACAAACCTTAGTGTCCAAGTGCTGCTGTAACAGAAATACCACAAGTGGGTGGCTTGAAAGAGCAGCAACTTTTTTACTCAAAGTTCTGGAAGCTGAAAGTCCAAATCAGTTATCAGCTGTGTCAGTTTCTTCTGTGAACCTCTCTCCTAGGTTTTCTGATGGTCCTTTGCTCTTAGATGATCCTCACATGTCTTATTGTGTGTGTGTATGTGTGCGTGTGTGTGTGTGTCTTCTGGTCTCACAACTCAAAAGTGATTAGGTTTAGGATCAGCCCTACATTTGTATGACCTCTTTTTTTTTTCTTTTCTTCTAGAAATACTTCTTTATAGATCCTTGTGAAAAGTTTCTTTCTTTTTAAATTTTCTTTTAGTTTATTATGGTAAAATAGGTATAACAAAGCATTGAACATTTTGATTTTTTAAAATTATGATTAGGTGAAAGTACGCAATCCAAATCAGTTTTGCGCAGCTCCCTCTGCTCTCCCAACCCCGTGAGAGCACATTCTTCCTCTCTACTCTATATATCTAGTATCCCTGTAACAAGTATTTGTCCCCTCCTCTCCACTCTCTTCTCTCCCATCCGTAAAGAGACCAGTAGGACAGCCTCCTGTAAATGCATAGAACCATAAAGAATGCACAACGTATGGTCACATTGTGTTCCTGAGTCCAGTCCATTCTTGTCTGAAGAGCTGACTTATTACTGGTTTCCTGTCAGGGACAGCAGTAGGTCTAGGAGCCATGTTCCCAGGGGATCCTCAAGGCTGTCGGGCCATCAGTTTAGGTCCTTTAGTAGAGTTCTTGGGCTGCACACCTCTTTTTTTTGTGTTACCTTAGGAACTCTACATTGTGTCCCCTGTCATGGCTGTCTTTGGTGGTAGCCTGGCATCTTCTGTTCACATGTTAGTACAGTCTCCCATTCATATGGGTCATTCTGTCTCCTGGGCTCTTTTTGTCTTTTATCTTTGTTGTTCTCCGTGATCATGTGTTCCAGATGAGTTGTACCTCAGATGGCAGCTTGCTAGCTTTTGAGATGCTGGCTGCCACTCACCAATATGAGTGCTGAACACTCTCTTAGTAACAGACTAGTTATGTCAATTGGCCTCAATGTCCCCTCAGAGCATGGTCCTCAGACCCCTGCCCCGGCTACTGTATCCTTGCAATATTAGGTTGAGATTAGAAGAGATTTCAGTTTATGTTGAAATCCACTTAAGTTGATCTACTTTCTACTGTGTGCTGGCACTGCTTTCACCGAACCAAATTTCTACTGACTATCTAATCTATGGCCAACCCTTTCCCTCCCTCCCTACCCTTGTAGCCTTCAAAGAGTCTTTTTTCTGTGCCTAAGTCTAGTTTTGAATTCTTACAGTAGGGGTCTCATACAATATTTGTCCTTTTGCGGTTGACTAATTTCACTCAGCATAAAGTCTTTCAGTTGAAACCAGGTTATGAGATGCTCTCTGAAATCATCTTTGTTCCTTATGATTGCATAGTGTTCTACTGTGTATATGTACTACAGTTTGTTAATCTGTTCCTCTGTTGATGGGCATCTAGGTTGATTCCATCTTTTTGCTATTGTGGTCAATTATATAATGTTTTGCTATGCTTTGGGTGAAAGTTTACAGCCTGAGGTAATTTATCTTACAATTTATACATGTATTGTTATGTGGCACTAGTTTAAATCCCTATAATGTGACAGCACACTCCCCATTTCCACTCCAGGTTTTCCATGTCCATCCAACCAGCTGCTGTCCCTTCCTGCCTTCTCATCCTGCCTTCGGATTGGAGCTGCCCATTTGGTCTTGTGTACCTGCTTAAACTAAGAAGCACATTCTTCACAAGTATTATTTTATGTTCATAGTTCAATCTAATCTCAGTCTGAAGAGTAGGCTTAAGGCATGGTTTTAGTTCTGGGTTAACAGAACTAAAGCCTGGGGGCCATAGATTTGAGGGCTCCTCCGGTTTCAGTCAGACTATTAAAGTCTGGTGTTTTTATGTGAATGTGAATCCTGCTCCACACTTCTCTCCTGCTCCGTAAGGGATAATATTTCAACAGTTTTTATGTGTACGATTCAGTAACATTAATTACACTGACTATAATACGCAAACATCATCACTAACCATTTCCAAATACATTTTATTACCCTAAAGAAAAACTCAGTACCCCTTAAGCAGTAACTCCATTTTCTCCTCCCCTGTCTCTTGCTACCTAGTAATAAACTTTTATTTTTATGTGGTTGTCTAGTCCAGATATTTCATATAAGTGAAATTATGTAATATATGCCCTTTTGTATTTGACTTAATTCACTCATCGTGTTTTAAAAGTTGAACCATGTTGTGGAATGCATCAGATCTGTCCTCATTGCTTACAGTGTTGACTTCTTTTGTGTTTAATTGATTTTTTTGTAGTGAACCATTTTGATTACCTTCTCTTTTCTTCTTACATATTTTTAAATATATTTTCTATATAGTTACCCTGGGATTGCATTTAGTATCCTAAATTTATAACATTCTAGTTTAAGTTGATACTAGCTTAACCTCAATAACATAAAAAATCTTTGCTCCTATTTTGCTTCTCCTTTCACCTTCTGTCATTGTTATTATGAATTATATCTTTATATATTATGTGAATGACAACAAATTTATAACTGTTTTTCTGTGTTTGTAATTTTAGAACAAGTAAGATGTAGTAACTGGAGTTGCAAACCAGTAATACCATAAAACCAATCTTTAAATTTGCACATGAAATTGCCTTTATCAGACATGTGTTTCATTTCATGGCTTTGAATTACTGAATTACTACGTAGTGTCCTTTCATTGTAATCTGAAGGACTCCCTTTAAAAATTGTTAAAGGCAGGTTTATTGGTAATGAGCTACCTCAGTTTTTTTATTTTTATTTTTTAGAGTTTGAAATATATCATCCCATGGTTTTCTGGCCCCTGTGGTTACTGAAAAGAAATCAAAACTCAATGTTTTCAAAGATACCTTTTTCATTTTTTAATATGGTAATTTGTTTTTTTTCTTGCTGTTGTCAGGATTCTCTTTATTTTTTGGCATTTGAGAGTCTAACTATAATGTAATTCAGTGTGCTTCTCTTTCTGTTTATCCTACTTGCAGTTTGTTAAGATTCTTAAATGTCTTCACTTATGTCCTTCATCAAATTTGAGACATTTGTGCCACCATTTTTTCAAATATTCTTTCTGTCCCATCTTCTCTTTCTAGGCCCTCTGGGCCCCTATAATGCATGCATTCACTCACTTGATGGCATCCTACAATCTCTTAGGCATAGTTCACTTTTCCTCATTCATTTCCCTCTTTAGACTTGATAATTTCAGCTGTCCTCTCTCCTAGTTTCCAACTTCTTCGGCCAGCTCAAATCAGCTGTTGAGTCCCTCCACTGAATTTTTCATTTTCATTATTGTAGTTTTCAGCTCCAGTAATTCTATTTAGCCCATGTTATTGTTTCTACCTCTCTACTGACATTCTTGTTTTTATTTGTGTGTTATTTTCCTTATTTCCTTTCATTCTTTGTCAGTGTCTTCTAGTTCAACAAGAATATTCACTACTACTCTTTCAAAGTCTTGTAGTCTGCCCATTACCTGGAATTTCATAGGCACAGTCTTGGTCACTTCATTTTGTTATTTTGAATGGGCCATCCTTTTTTTCTATTTATGTGCATGCTTTATGATTGCTGACCCTGGAACACTTTAATATTATGATATGTTAGTTCTGAAACTCAAATTCTTCCATTTTTCTTAGGGATTGGATTTTTATTTTTAATTACTGTTAAAGGCTATAGAAGCACATCTGCTCAGTGACAAGCATTAACTATTTTTGCAGACTGGCCTCTTCCATGTGTGTAAATACCCAAAGACTATGTTTCCCAGCTTGTGCCCAGTTATATTTCAAAGGTGTTTTCCTTGTACTGTAGGGGAAAAAGCATTTAAAAACACTTCTGTTGGTCTTTTCAAATAGATTCTGTGCTGGGGCCCTTTTCCTACACATAGGCTGTGTGTAGGAATTTCCTCCATTATTATTTTTCTGGTGGTTTTTATGATTAATTGGTTTTGAGTATTGTTAAGTAATTTTCTCTCATTCATTGATAAGATGGTGGATTACACTGATTGATTTTTTAATACTGAATATGATTTGCATGCCAGGAAAAAGTCACACTTGGTCATAATGCTTAAGTGTTTTATATGTTGCTGTTGTTAGGTTTCATTGAATTCATTCCAATTCATAGCAATCTTATATGCAAAGGATGAAATGCTGCTTGGTCCTGTGCCATCCTTGGAATCATTTCTGTGTTTAAGCCCATCTTTGTAGCCCTAGTGTCAATTCATCTCATTGATGGTCGTCCTCTGTTTCACTGACCTCTATCTTACCAAGATTACATGCTTTTCTAGGGCATAATCTCTCTGATAACATGTCCAGGTATGTGAAATGAAGTCTTGCCATCCTTGTTTGTAATGAGCTTTCTGGTTGTACTTCTTCTAAGACACCCATTTGTTCTTCTGGAAGTCTGTGATATATTCAGTATTCTTCACCAACACAATAATTCAAAGATGTCACTTATTCTTTCTTCCTTATTCATTGTCCAGCTTTCACATGCATATGAGGTGAGTGAAAATACCATGGCTTGGGTTAGGCACACCTTAGTTCTCAAAATGACATTTTTGCATTTTAATACTTCAAAGAGTTTTCATGCAGCAGATTTGCCCAGTATAAATGTCATCTGACTTTTTGACTTCTGTTTCCATGGGTGTTGACTATGGATCCAAGCAAAAGGAAAGCCTTAACAACTTCAATCTTTTCACCATAGGGTCGCCGTGAGTTGGATCCGACATGACGGCTCTTGGCTTTTGGCATCATAATGTTGCCCAGTTGTGACAATTTTTGTTTTCTTGATGTTGAGGTGTAATCCGTACTGAATGCCATGGTCTTTGATCTTCATCAGTAGGTGTTTCAAGACCGCTTCACTTCCAGTAGTCGAAATTATGTCATCTGCATAACTTAGGTTGTTAATAAGTCAGTCTCCCATTCTGATGACCTGCTTCTTCATGTAGCCCTCCTTCTAGAATTGTTTTCTCAGTATATTGACTGAATAAGTATGGTGAAAAGCTGCAACCCTGACACACACCTTTCCTGATTTTAAACCACTCAGTTTCCCCTTGTTCTATTTGAATGATTGTCTCCTGATCTAAGTACAGTTTCCTCATGAGCACAATTGAGTGTTTCAGAATTTCCATTCTTTGTTATATTTTCATGATTTGTTATGATCCACGCAGGTGAATGCCTTTGTATGGTCGATCAAACACAGGTAAACATCTTTCTGGTATTTGGCTTTTCAGCCACAATACATCTAACATCAACAATGATATTCCTTGTTCCACATCATCTTCTGAATCCAGCTTGAATTTCTGACAGTTCTCTGTTGATGCATTGTTGTAACAGCTTTTGAATGATCTTCAGTGAAATTTTACTTGTGTGTAATATTATTGATGTTCAATAATTTCCACTTTGATTGGCTCCTTTCTTTGAAATGGATATACTTATGGATCTCTTCCAGTCAATTGCCCACAAACTGTTTTCCAAATTTCTTGACACAGATAAGAAAGTACTTCCAGTGCTGTATCCACTTGTGGAATCATCTCAGTTGGTGTTTTGTCAATTCCTGCACCTTTATTTATTTATTACCAATGACTTCAGTGCAGCTTGGACCTCTTCTTCTCTACCATTAGCTTTTGATTATGTGCTACCTCCTGAAATGGTTGAACATAGATCAATAATTTTTGTACAGTGACTGTGTATTTCTTCCACTTTATTTTGATGCTTTGTTTAATATTTTCCACATAGAATCCTTCAATATTGCAATTCAAGTCTTGATATGATCTTCAGTTTTTTCAGTTTGGGAAATGCTGAGCATCTTATTCTTTCTTGGTTTTCTAATTTCAGGTCTTTGCACATGTCCTTATAATACTTCATCTTCCTGAGCCATTCTTTTGAAATCTTCTGCTCTGCCCTTTGACATCATCATTTCTTCCTTTCACTTTAGCTACTCTACATTCAAGAGCAAGTTTCAGAGTCCCTTCTTTTTTAAAATTTTTTTTATTATGCTTTAAGTGAAAATTTATGATCCAAATCAATTTTTCAAGCAAAAACTTACACACACGTTATTACTCCTTTACTCTAATAACTCTAGCTCTTTTATCCACGCTGTGACAACACACTCCTCCTTTCCACTCTGTGTTTCCCATGTCCATTGAACTAGCTCCTTTCCCTGTCTGCCCACTCATCCCAACTCTTGACTGATGCTTCCAAGTTAGTCTCATGAGTCTACTTAAGCCAAGAAGAACACACTTCACCAGCATCATTTTATGTTGCATAGTCCAGTCTAATCTTTGTCTGAAGAAAATGGTTTCAGTACTGGGCTAACAGAGAGTCAAGGGGACATGTCTTTGGGGGAACTTCCAGCTTGTTGGACCATCATGTCTAATCTTTTTACATTCTACTGAGTAGTGTCTGGGGTCATAAAAACTCGTAAGTAGCCATCTAAATACTCCACTGGTCTCAGCCAGTCTGGGGCAAAGGAGAATGGAGAAAACCAAAGACACTAGGGCAAGATTAACCTAAAGGACTAATGTATGACAACTACCACACCCTCTACCAGATGGTGTCCAGCCCAGCTAGATGGTACCAGTTTACCACAACTGACTGCTCCGATAGCGATCACTACATAGGGTCATGGACAGAGCTGGAAGAAACATACAGAACAAAACTCTAACACACACAAACACAAAAGACCAGACTTACTGATCTGACAGAGACTGAAGAAACCTGAGTGTCATGGATTGAATTGTGTTTCTCCTGAAAAAACTTGTGTAGCCATTTGGCTAGGCCAAGATTCCTGGTATTATGTGATATTATTATATGCTGTAAATCCTGCTTCTATGATGTTAATCAGGGAGGACAGGTGGCAGTTACTTTCATGGGGCAGGATTCAGAGTGTGAGGTTGCCTTGAGGCAATCTCTTGGATTATAAAGGAAAGGGAAGTGAGCAGAGAGTGAAGGACCTCATCCCACCAAGAAGTAGAGCCTGGTGCACCTCCTTAGGAAAGGACCCAGGGTCCCTGCACCTCAGAAGCTCCAAGTCCAGAAGAAGATTGACAACAAAGGCCTTCCTCTAGAGACAATAGTGAGAGCCTTTTCTTGGAACAGATGTCCTGAATTTCGACTTGCAGGTTATTAGATTGTGACTAAGTAAATTTTTTTTTGTAAAGCCATTCCACTTGTAGTATCTCTCTTGTGGTAGCACAAGATGACTAAAACACTGAGAATGAAAAGAGAAGGGAGTAACTGAAAAGAGGAAATTGTTGAAGATTTGTTGACAGAAAAGTTAGCTATGTCATGAAGGATTAGAAGATATCCATCCAAACTACTCATTGAACTACATAAAGGTAGATACAAAAGGAGAGACATCAAGAGACACATTATAGGTAAACTTGTTGAAGTTCAAGATAAGGAGACAATTTTAAAAGTGGATAAGGATGAATAAAAAATAACCTATAAAGGAAAATCAGTAAGACTAAAATTGCACTACACAGCAGAAATCATGCAGTCATGAAGACAATGGGAAGACATAGTCAAAACTTCGAAGTAAAATAATTGCTAGTCAAGAAATACATATCCAGCAAAACTGTTCTTCAAATATGATGGTGAATTTAGAACATTTCCAGATAAACAAAATTTAGGGAATTTGTAAAAACCAATCCAATATTGCAAGAAATATGAAAGGAATCCTTTGGTTAGAAAAACAATAACATCAGGGAACAACCCAAGACTAGAAAACAGAATAGAGCAACTGAATATCAACAGTCTAAACAGAGGAATCACAAAAATATTTCAAATAGGAAAGCATAGATGTTATTACATAAACATTATAATAAAAAAGAGAAACTTAAAAGAAATGTAGTAATAATGTTTCACGTAGAGAGGAAGTCAAGGCAGTATAAAGAAATAGGAATGGTTTAAATTTAGAAAAATAGGAGAGAGCTGGGACCAAGGTGGCAGACTAGCAAAACATCTCTAATAATCCCCTTAACAACTAAGGTCTTGAAAAACAACTGAATGGAACAAAAAAGGACATTCTAGGAGCCCCAAGGTCAGGAGTAAACTTGTGAGATCAGAAAGGGCTTTGTTTCAGAAGTGAATCAGCAGTGAAAAGGGTCTCACTTCTACTGATGTGGTGGCAGAGAGGCAGCTCAGTTGTGGATGCCACCTTTGTCAGCTGGGAGGCTAGGGCTGGAACTGTTGCCCCTAGGAACATGGCTGGGGCTAGCTACCATGCTGAACAGAGGCACCTGACTGTAGAGAGTCTCTTTAGATTGAGAGGCTGAGCTTGGGATTGCTATGCCAGGAGAGCACAGCAGTAGCTGGTGGCTGAGTGCAACAAACATCTTTCTATCTAGTTTCTTTGCTCTTCACCAGAGGCCAAATTCTGGTGTACTACCCAAGAGGAAGTGGGGATGCTTTACTCATGTGCCCTGAGCTTTTCTCCCAGACTTGGAGAGGGCAATAAAGGGAGGGGTAGAAGACAGGTTACACTGCCTCCTCTGACTGATGGATTATTACACCTACAGACTCACAGAAAAAGTTCAACTTTTGTGACTCAGACTTTTCCTACACATTGATTACACTCCATACACTCAATTTCCTCCCCCAACCCCCATTCTGTGCTCTACACCTGACTCTCCACTCTAGAGCACTACCTGGGCCGGTAATGGGGTATTTTACATTTGACATTCCACGGGCTGGGAAACAAGGGAAGGACTGGAAGAAGAGTTGTACTGGCTCCCTGAGCCAGTAATTCCTACTACATTTCTCAGTGCAGTCATCACTCCAACCACTGAGTGACTGGACATCAGAACTATTAAGGATCCAATAACCACTCTAGCTCAAAGGACTAGACTACTTGGACAGTCAAAATCAAATTAAAATACATACATATATATGTATGTATATATGCATGTGTGTGTGTGTGTGTGTGTGTGTGTGTGTATGAAGACTGCCAGTGAAGTGCATGAACTTATCCTAGAAAAGGTGCTACATACCTCCTTGCTGAATATCACTACAATCACCATTGAAGTACTCTCCTTGGTATGCTGTGTGTTGACACCAGTGTCTAGTCCACCCTTCAATGCAATTTTGGGACTCTTTCTGGAATGCCCATCAGAGATGTTGTCATATTAACTTTGATGTCCTGAATGTCATCAAAATGTCTTCCTTTCAATATTTCCTTTACCTTCAGGTAAAACAAAACGTCACTGGGGGCCAGATCAGGTAAACAGATAAGGTGTTCCAGTACAGTTATTTATTTACTGGCTAAAAACTGCCTCATAGACAATCATACAATTAAGTTTGCAAACTTGCCATCATGCCAACATGTGCAAATGGCCATTCAAGAAAGAGTTCCAAAATTGCTTTGGAGGGTGGACTAGGTACTGGTATTGGTGCATAGCTTCCCAAGGGAAGAACTTCAAAAGTGATGGCAGTAATACTCAGCAATGAGTATGTAGCCCTTAGAACAAATAAGTTCACAGAATGAATTGTTGGACCTCATATATATATAACATAACATATGTATAGGTTGCAATAACCTAGCAATTAAATTGCAGCAGTTTTATGGTGGCTAAGCAATAACAATTAATCTCTAACAATTTAAAGAAGCAGACCACCATGGCTCCAGAAAATTCCTAAAATAAAGAGTCAAAAAAATTCCCAGATGAAGAAGTCTTCTTGGAATTATCAGACGTAAATTGCAAGAGAATTATGCATAGAACCCTTCTAGATCTTAGGATGGAAATTAGACAAAGTACAGAAAATAGACTAGGTAGGAGGACCCAACAATCTACTTCTGAAAGGAATTAGCCAGGGAAAACCTTATGAATAGCTGCTGAACATCGGCAGGTATGGTGCCAGAAAGTGAGCCCCCTCAGGTTGGAAGTCACTTGGAAGACGACTGGGAAAGAGCTGCCTCCTCAAAGTAAACTTGACCTTAATGATATGGATGGAGTAAGGCCCCCAGGACCTTTGTTTGCTAGTGTGGCACAACTCAAAATGAGAATAAACAGCTGAAAACACCCATAATAACCGGGACATGGAATGCACGAAGTATGAATCTAGGAAAATTGGAAATTGCCAAAAATGAAATGGAAAGCATAAACATTGACATTCTAAGTATTAGTGAGCTGAAATGGACTGGTTTGAGCCATTTTGATTTTGATAATAGTTTACTACGCTGGAAATGAAAACTTGAAGATGAACAGTGTTGCATTTATCATCAAAAAGAACATTTCAAGATCTGTCCTGAAGTACAGTGCTGTCAGTGACAGAATAATATCCACACACTTAAGCAGAAGGCCAGTTAATATGCCTATTATTTAAATTTAAGGCCAAAGATAAGAAGGTGAAGGTTTTTACCAGCTTCCGCAGTCTGAAATTGATCAAACATGCAATCAAGATGCATTGGTAATTACTGGTGACTGGAATGCAAAAGCTGGAAACAGAGAAGGATCAGTAGTTGGAAAATACAGTCTTGGTGACAGATACAATGCTGGAGACTGAACGATAGAATTTTGCAAGACTAATGACTTTTCCATTGCAAATGCCTTTTTTTAACCAACACAAAAGGTGACTCCACACATAGGCCTCACCAGATGGAAGATACAGGAACCAAATTGACTACATCTGCAGAAGAAGACAATGGCAAACCCCATATCAGCAGTCAGAACAAGACCAGGTGCTGACTGTGGCATAGATCATCAATTGCTCATATGCAATTTCAAATTAAAACTGAAGAAAATTAGAACAAGTCCAAGGGAGCCAAAGCATGAACTTGAGTTTATCCCTCCTGAGTTTAAAGACTATCTCAAGAACAGATTTGATGTCCTGATCACTGATGACCGAAGACCAGATGAATTGTGGAATGACATCAGACGTCATTCATGAAGACAGAAAGAGGTCATTAAAAAGACAGGAAAGAAAGAAAAGACCCAATTGGATGTCAGAAGAGATTCTGAAACTTGCTCTTGAACATTGAGCAGCTAAAACAAAAGGAAGGAATGGTGAAGTAAAAGACCCAAACAGAAGATTTCAGAGAGCAGCTTGAGAAGACAAAAGAAAGTGTTATAATGACACGTGAAAAGAGCTGGAAATGGAAAACCAGAAGGAAAGAACACAGTCTGCATTTCTCAAGCTGAAAGAACTGAAGAAAAAATTCAAGACTTGAGTTGAAATAGTGAAGGGTTCTACAGGGAAACTGTTAAATGACTAAGGGAACATCAAAAGAAGACAGAAGGAATACAGAGTCATTATACCAGAAAGAACTAGTTGATGTTTGAAGCCATTTGAAGAGGTAGCACATGATCAGGAACCAACAGTACTGAAGGAAGAAGTCAAAGCTGCGTTGAAGACATTGGTAAAAAACAAGGCTCCAGGAATTGATGAATCTCAATTGAGATATTTCAACAAACATACGCAGTGCTGGAAGTGCTCACTTATCTAGGAAATTTGGAGGCCAGCTACCTCGCTAATTGACTGGAAGAGATCCATATTTATGCCCATTCCAAAGAAAGATGATCCAACTGAATGTGGAAATTACCGAACAATATCGTTGATGTCACATGCAAGTAAAATTTTGCTCAAGATCATTCAAAAGCAACCACAACAGTGTATTGACAAGGAACTGCCAGAAATTCAAGCTGGATTTACAAGAGGACGTGGAAGCAGGGATATCATCGCTGATGTCAGATGGATCTTGGCTGAACGGAAACAATACCAGCAAGATGTTTACTTGTGTTTCATTGACTATACAAAAGCATTCAACTGTGTGGATCATACTAAATTATGGCTAATGTTGCAGAGAATGGAAATTCCAGAACACTTAATTGTGCTTTTATGTGGATCAAGAGGCAGTTGTGTGAACAGAACAAGCAGACACTGCATGGCTTAAGGTCAAGAAAGGTGTGCATCAGGGTTGTATCCTTTCACCACACCTTTTTAATCTGCAGAGCAAATAATCCAAGAAGCTGGGTTATATGGCAAAGAATGAAGCATCCGGATTGGAGGACAACTCATTAGCAACCTGCGTTAGGCAGACAAAACCACCTTACTTGCTGGAAATGAAGATTTGGGACACTTACGGATGAAGATTAAGGACCCACAACCTTCAGTATGGATTGTACCTCAACATCAGGATAACAAAAATCCTCACAACTGGACCAAGAAGCAACATTGTCATAAATGGAGAAAAGATTGAGATTGTCAAGGATTTCATTTTATTTGGGTCTTCAATCAATGCTCACAGAAGAAGCAGTCAAGAAATCAAAAGATGCATTGCCTGGGGAATATCTGCTACCAAGGACCTCTTTAAAGTATTCAAAGTAAAGATGTCACCTTGAGGACTAAAATGCATCTGACCCAAGACATGATATTTTTAATTGCATCATATGCATGTGCAAGCTGGACAGTGAACAAAGAAGATGGAAGAAGAATTGATGCCTTTGAATTGTGGTGTTGGAGAAGAATGTTGAATGTACCATGTACTCCCCAAAGAGCAAAGAGATCTGTTCTAGAAGTGCAACCAGAGTGCTCCTTGGAAACAAAGATGGCAAGACTGCATCTTACATACTTTGGACGTGTCTGGAAGGATCATTCCCTGGAGAAGAACATCATGTTTGGAAGAGTGGAGGGTAAGCAAAAAAGGAAAACCCTCAACGAGATGGATTGACACAGTGGTCACAACAATGGGCTAAGCATAAAAACGATTGTGAACACGGCACAAGACTGGGCAGTGTTTCATTCTGTTGTTCATAGGGTTGCTATGGAACTAACTTGATGGCACCTAATAGCAACAACAACACAGAAAAATAGGGGAAAACATCAGGGTAACCAAAATAGAAACATTGAAATAAAAAGCCAGAAAAACATAAAGTCTCACCAAATAAACCATCAACACTGTAAAAGATGAAAAGAAAGCACATAAATAAATGGAACAAAGGAATAGTCTACAACACATAAAAAATACATCAAAATGACAGGGTTAAATTCACAGTTATCAATAATCACACTGAATGCAAACATTAAATGCACCAATAAAGAGAGTGGCAGGTTGGATTTGAAAAAGGAACACAGTCCATCTGCATGCTACCTACTAGATACACATGTTCGACTTAAAGACACAAACAAACTAAAACTCAAAGGATGGAAAAAGTATATATCAAGCTGACAACATTCAAAAAAGAGCAAGAGTCAAAATATTAATCTCTGATAAAATAGACTTTAAAGTAAAATACATCACACTGGATAAGGAAAGACACTGCATTATGATTAAAGGCAATACTGCAGAAAAACAGCCCTGTTAAATGTCTACGCACACAACAGGGCTCCAAAACACATAAAAGAAACACTTAGTTGTACTGAAAACAGAAATAGCTCCACAATAATAGTGGTGTTCAATACACCACTTTTAGTGAAGGACAGAACATCTAGAACAAAGTTCAACAAAGACACAAAAGATCTAAATGCCACAATCAACCAACTTAACTTCATAGACATATACAGAACACTCCAATCAGCAGCAGCCAAATGTTCTTTTGTTTCCAATACACACAGAATATTCTCCAGAACTAACCATACATTAGGCCATAAAGTAATCCTTAACAAAATTCAAAACATCAAAATACTACAAAGCACCTTTTCAGATCATTAAAGTAGAAATCAATAACAGAAGAAAGAAGGAGAGCTCAAATACGGAAACTGAACATCTTGCACAAAAACTTTTGGGTTATAGAAGAAATCAAGAACAGAATACATACCTTTATAGTATCAAATCAGAATGAAAACCATCCTGTCAGATCTTAGGGGACACAGCAAAAGCAATCCTTAGAGAGCAATTTATCTCAATAAATGTATACACCCAAAGAGAAGAAAGGGCCCATGAAATAATTAACCCTGCAACTTGAACAAGTAGAAAGAGAGTGGCAAAAGAACCCCTCAGACACCAGAAAAAAGCAAAAATAAGAACAGAACTAAGTGAATTAGCTAATAGAAGAATGACTGAAAGAGCTAATGAGGCCAAAATCTGCTTTTTGAAAAGGTCAACAAAATCAATAAACTGTTGCCCAAACTTACAAAAGTAAAACAGGAGAAGCAGCAAATAACTCAAATAAATGAGATGGGTAGTATTACAAGAGACTCAACTGAAATTAAAACAATCATAAGAGAATATCCACTGCCATCGAAGTCGATTACAACTCATACAGACCCTATAAGACAGAGTAGAACTGCTCCATAGAGTTTCTAATGAGTGCTTGGCAGATTTGAATGGCTGACCTCATGGCTAGCAGATGTAGCACTTAACCACTATGCCACCAGGGTTTAGGAATACTATGCAAACTTGTACTCTTAACAAATCTGAAAACCTAGAGGAAATGTTAAAATTTCTAGGAATAGACTACTTACCCAAACTTACAAACAGAAGTAGAACAACTAAGTAAACCCATGACAAAAGAAGAGATTGTAAAGGTAATCAAAAAACTCCCTGTAGAATTCTACTAATTTTTTAAAGGAGTTAACACCACTCTTTCTAAAGTTGTTTCAGAGCATAGCAAAGGATGGAACACTACCAAATTGATTCCATGAAGCTGGCATAACCTTGATACCAAAATCAGGTAAAGGTAGCACAGAAAAGGAAAATTACAGACCAGTATTTCTGAAATTAGATGCAAAAATCCTCTACAAAATTCTAGCCAATAGAGTTCAAGAACATATCAAAAAATTAACTCACCATGATCAAGTGGGATTTGTATCAGGTATGCATGCATGGTTAAACATTAGAAAAACAATGAACGTAATCCACCAGATAAATAAAACAAGAGATGAACTACTTGAGTTTTGTCAATTGATGCAGAGGGGACATTTGACAAAGTCCAACACCCATTCATTTTAAAAATTCTTAGCAAAATAGGAATAGAAAGAAAATTCTTCAGCATTATAAGGACCATCTACGTAAAGTCAACATCCAACACCATCCTAAATGGAGACAGTCTGAAAGCACTTCCCTTGAGAAAAGGACCAGACAAGGATGCCTATTGTGCTAGCCATTCCAGCCAGAGCAATCAGGCACAAGAAAAAAATAAAAGACATCCAAACTGGCAAGGAAGAACTAAAAGTACGTCTATTTGCAGATGATATAATCTTATACACAGAACATGCTAAAGAATCCTCAAAAAACCTACCTGAACTAATAGAACCCAGTGCCAGTGCCATAGGAGAGTTCAACAAAAGATCATGATATAAGATAAACATACATAAATCAGTTGGATACCTTTACACCAACAAAGAAAACATTGAAGAGAAAATCAACAAATCAATACCATTAACAATAGACCCCAAGAAGATAAAATACTCAGGAATAAATCTAACCAGAGACTTAAAGCACCTATACAAAGAAAATTACAAGACTCTCTTACAAGAAACCAAAGAGACCTACATAAGTGAGAAATCTACCTTGCAGTGTCCTTTCTATTCAAGGGAATCTGTAGATACAATGCAGTCTCAATACAAATTCCAATGCCATTTTTAATGAGATAGAGAAATAAATCACCAACATCATGTGGAAAAGGAAAAGGTTCCAGATGAGTAAAGCATTACTGAAGAAGAACAAAGTGGGAAGCCTCACACTGCCTAATTTTAGAACCTATTACACTACCATTGCAGTCAAAACAGCTTGGTACTGGTACAAAAACAGATACGTAGACAATGGAAAAGAATTGAGAATCCAGATATAACATCATCCACCTAAGAGAAGTTGATATTTGACAAAAGTCCAAAGTTTATAAACCATGGAAAATACAGTCTCTGTAACAAATGGCATTGGCTAAGCTGGAAAAAAAAATGGATCATCTGAAAAAAAGTGACACAAGATCCATATCTTATAACATGCACAAAAACTAACTCAAAATGTATCGAAGACCTAAGTATAAAATCTAAAACAATAGAGATTATGGAAGGAAAAAATAAGGGCAACACTAGGAGCCCTAACACATGGCATAAATCGACTATAAGATACTACTACAATGTACAAACAGCAGAGGAGAAAATAGATAACTGGGAACTCCTAAAAATCTAACTCTTGTACTCATCCAAAGACTTCACCAAAAGAGTAAAAAAGACTACCTACAGAGTGGGAAAAAATTTTTGGTTACCATAACTCTGATCAACATTTAATCGCCCTAATCTACAATACAAGGTACTGCAATACCTTAACAATAAAAAGAGAAATAACTCACTTAAAAAATGGGTAAAGGATATGAACAGGCACTTCAGTAAAGAAGACACACAGGTAGCTAACAGATACTTTAGGAAATGTGCACGATTATTAGCATTAGAGAAATCTGAATCAAAACTACAATGAGATACTATCTCACCTCAACAAGTTTGGCATTAATCCAAAAAACACAAAAGAATAAATGTTGGAGAAGCTGTAGAAAGATTGGAATTCTTCTGCACTACTGGTAGGAATGTAAAATGGTACAACCACTTGGGAAATCAATTTGCTGCTTTCTTAAAAAGCTAGAAGTAGAAATACCATTTCATCAGCAATCTCGCTTCTTGGAGTATATCCTAGAGAAATAAGGACTGTCACACAGATATCTGCACACCAGTGTTTATTGCAGCACTGTCCACGAGAGCAAAAAGATGGAATCAACTTAGGTGCCTATCCACAGATGAATAGATAAACAAACCACAATATATTTACACAATGAAACACTATGCAATGATGAAGAAAAACAATGATCTTCAAAAACATCTCAGAACATGGAGTCACCTGGATGACATTATGCCAAATGAAATTAGTCAGTTAAAAAAGGACAAATATCGTACAAGAACACTATAATAAGAACACAAGAAAAGATTTAAGCACAGAAGAAAATAATCTGATGGTTACAAGGATAGGGAAAGAGAGAGAGGGTTTTTCACAGATTAGATACTAAATGGGAATTGGGTTAGGTGAAGGGAGTGATAGAACACAGCAGAAGAGAGGTTATCACAGCTAGTAGAAGAGAGGTTATCACAGCTAGACTATAACCACAGCTAAGAGGTTTCCTTAATACAGCCCAACATTTTGAAGGATAGAGTAGTAGGGGCAGGGCTCTGGGGACCATGGTTTCAGGAGACATATAGGTTAATGGGCATAACTAAGTTTTTTAAAGAAAATACTCTGCATCCCACTTTGATGAGTGGCTTCTGGGATCTTAAAAGCTAGCAAGTGACCATCTAAGTAGCATCAGTTGATCCCAATCGACCTGGAGAAGAGAACGAAGGACATCAAACACATGAGGAAAACATGAGCCCAAGAGACAGAAAGGGCCATATGAACTAGAGACTTTATCAGCATGAGATCAGAAGAAGTAGATGGTACCTGGCCACCATCACTAACTGCCCTGACAGGGTATACAATGTGATCTGAAGTAGTGGGAGAAAATGGGTGTGCAGAACTAGAATTCTATTTAAAGAAATCGACCTATTTCTAAATTCAACCCAATATTTCAAAGGATGGGGTAGCAGAGACAGGGTCTGGGGACCATGTTTTCAGGGGACATAGGCGCCAACTGGCATAACTGGCCTTCTGCTGAGAGTGTCTTCTGTAGCGAATATTGGTGAGTGGCGTCTGGGGTCTTAAAAGCCAGCAGGCTGACATCTGAGGAATGTTACTAGGTCCCAATCTACCTGGAACAGATGACAACTGAGAACGTCAAAGACATGAGGAAAAATGAGCTTAGGAGAACAAAAGCACTCATGACTGGGAGACTACATTAGCACGAGACCAGAAGAACCAGATGGTTTCCGGCCACCACCAAATACAGCCTTGATAGGGAACACAATGTAGAGTCCCTGATGTAACATGAGAAAAAGAGATATGCAGATCAAGAACTCCACTAAAAGACTAGAATTGATAGTCTGACAACATAAAAGTTCCCCTGGGAATGTAGCTCCTAGACTTGCTGCTGCCCCAGACCTGAAACAAGTACTGAGGTCAACACTTCAGACTAAGAATGGACTGGGCTTGTGGACAAAGAATGAGCATGTGGTGTGTGTACTTCATGGTTTTATACGTTTGTAGAAGGCTGTTCTACTGGTTGTTTCCCTAGAGAGGAGAGGAGAAATGGAGAGTAGGGGACAGGTGTTCATTGGGAGGATACTAGAAGTAAAGAGTGAAAAGGAGGCATGTGTTCTTACAAGGTGGGGAAAGCAGATAGAATTGTAGAGAGGTGGGTATGCAAAATTGACTTGGATTGTGTATGTTCACTTAATCATAATAATAAAAATAATGTGGAAAAAAGATGACTTAATGGTCCAACAGACTAGAAAGTCCCATGAGGACATGGCCTCTGGACTCTCTGTTAGCCCAGAGCTGAAACCAGTACTGAGGTCAACACCTCAGACTAAGAATGGACTAGATTATCAGATGTAGAATGATGCTGGTGAACAGATGCTTCTTGGCTTAAATATATACATGAGGCTATCTGAACAGCTCCTGTGCAGAGCTGTGATGAGAGGGTGGAAGGGGACAGGAGTTGGTTGAATGCATAAGGGAAGTACAGGGTAGAAAGTAGGAATGTGTTGTCAGAGGATGGGGACTGCAGCGAAGTCTCCACAGAGGTGTACGTGCAATGTTTTATATGGCTAACTGACTTGGATTGTAAACTTTCGCTTAAAGTACAATAAAATATTTTTTAAAGAAAGATCATGTCTCCTGCAAATAAAGTTTTTTCTTCAAGTTGAGTGTCATTTATTTCCTTTTCTTGCCTCATTGTTCTGAGTAGAACTTCTGGTATGATATTGAATTTCATTGGTGAAAGCTGGCATCTTGTCTTGTTGCTACTCTTAGGGGAAAATTTTCATCCATCACTGTGTATGATGTTACCCTGGGTTTTTCATAAACTCTCTTTATCATGTTGAGGAATTTTCCCTCTATTCCTAGTTGACTGACTATTTTAATTACGAAAGGGTGCTAGCTTTCGGCAAACATTTTCTGGTAGTTGAGACGAGCATGTTGTTCTTTATTTTATTAATACTCTGTATTACTTTGAGTAAGGCATTGGTGGTGTCCGTAGTAGAATTCTTGCCTTCCATATCAGACACGTGTGTTTGATTCCTGGCCAGTGCACCTCATCAGCAGCCTCAACTTGTCTGTCTGTTTGTTGCTATGATGCAGAGCAGGATTCAGCCAAGCTGCTAAACTAAGATGAACTAGGAAGAATGTCCTGGTGATCTACTTCGAAAAATCAGCCAAAGAAAACTATTTATCACAACAGAACATAGTCACAGACATGAATAGCAGAACTGAAGGATTCCTTTTCTGGCTCTTTCTCTGCTGGGATCACACTGCTCTTTTTAGTATTCACACTTTTCTGGCTTTACTTTTGTCTTTCTTGAGAATATAAAGCCCTGAATGTTTTACATGTACTTTCCCTCTGCTACTCAGGAGTTGCACTGTCCTAACCATATTTAGCCCTAGGCTAAAAGCCATGTTGTGGACACTTTCAAATCAGTCCAAAGCTTCTATTCACTCTATGGTACATTTAGGTCTTTGTGTTTTTAATGTTATGACAAGGTTTTACAGCTATTTTGTGAAGTAGATAGGCACAAGGCAGTCTTCTTCTAGTCTGTCGTACCCAGAAACAGAAAATTCTTTATTTTTGAATGGTATTTTCAAGTTTAAGAGAAGTGGTTTAGCAATCCTTTTTATCCCAGTTTCAGCACATTGAAAATAATACTGCCTGCCTTCTGTCTTCTGTTGTAGCTGTGTGGAAGTCAGTTGTCAGTTTGTAAAATCTTTGAAACCGACCTCTTTTTAACTCCTCTGGTTGCTTTTAAATTTCCTTTCTTACTTTTTTTTCAATATGATTGAGTCAAAATACACAATCCCATACAAATTTCTATACCCGCCAATGAGTGGCTCCCATTGCACTCCCAGCCCAGTGACAGCACATTCCTCCTCTCTATTCTGTACATGTCATATCCTCCTAACAATCTCCTGTACCCTCTTCTCCACCCTCTCCCCCACGTCCAGTAGGAAGTCAGCCAATTGACACCCTATAGAAGCATAGAACCACAAAGTGTGCACATGATATCGTCACTCTGTGTCACCAAGTCCAATCCATTTCTGTCCAAAGAGTTGGCCTCCATTATGATTTATGGACAGGGGCAGCATCAGGGGCAGGGGTCATGCTCCTAGAGGAACCCCAAGGCTCCTGTACCATCACTTGCAGTCTTTTAGTGGAGATCTCAGGGTGCACCCCTTTTTATTTTCATGTTCTCAGTGAGACTCAACATTGTGAGCCCCATCATGGCTATTACTGATGGTGTCCGGGCACCATCTGGTTCTTCCAGTCACACGTCGATATAGTCACCCACTCATGTGAGTCTTTGTCTTATGGGTTCTTTTTGCCCCATGTCATTTTGGTGCTTGGAGGTCATCCTTTCCTGCTAAGTTGGGACCATTTGGTATAACTCAGATGGCAGCCTGGCAGCTTTTAAGACCCCATACGCCACTCACCAATGTTGGGTGCTGAAGACTCTCTTAGCAAAACGCTAGTTATACCAACTGGCATTGATGTCCCCTGAGAGCATGGTCCCCAGACTCCCACCCCAGCTACTCCGTCCTTGTAATATTGAGTTAACATGAGAGGAGTAATCATGTTATGTTGAAATCCAGTTAAAATTGATCTTCTTTCTAAAGTGTGCTGTCACAGATTTCACCAAACCAAGTTTCTGTTAACTATCTAATCAGTACCCCACCCTTTGCCTCCCTCCCTCCCCACTCTTGCAGCTGTCAGAGAGTCTTTTCTTCTATGCATGAGTCTATTTTTAAGTTCTTGTAGTAGGGGTCTCATACAATATTTGTCCTTTTGCTGCTGACTACTTTCATTCAACACAAGGTCTTCCAGTTGAAACCAGGTTATGAGATGCTTCCTAAAATCATCACTGTTCTTTATCATTGCATAGTGTTCTGTTGAGTATATGTATCATAGTTTACCTATCCCTTCCTCCGTTGTTGGGCATCTGGGTTGATACCATTTTTATGCTATTGTGGACTGTGCTGAAATAAACATTATTGTGCATGTATCAGTTGGTGTGAGTGGCCTTGATTCTGTAGGGTATATTCCAAGCACTGGAATTACTGGGTCAGATGGTATCTCTATTTCCAACTTTTTAAGGAAGTGCCAGATTGCTTTCCAAAGAGGTTGCACCACTTTGCAATCCCACCAACAATGTAGGAGAGTTCCAATTTCTCCACAGCCCCTCCAGCATTCATTGTTTTGTGTTTTTTGGATCAAGGCCAATCTTGTTGGGGTCACATGGTATCTCATTGTAGTTTTGATTTGAATTTCTTTAATAGCTAATGATCGTGAGCATGTCCACATGTGTTTTTTGGCTGCCTGGATCTCCTCTTTAGAGAAGTGTCTGTCCATCTCCTTTGCCCATTGCTTGATTGGATGATTTATCTTTTTCTTATTGGTATTTTGTACCATCTTATAGATTATGGAGATCAGATGTCTGTCTGACATATAGTCGCTAAATATTTTTTCCCTTTCTGTAGGTGGTTTTTTAATTCTATTGATAAAGTCTTTGGATGAGCAAAAGTCTTTGATTCTTAGTATTTCCCATTCATCTATCTTCTCTTCTGTTGATTGTGGTTTGTTTGTCAGATTTTGAAGTCTGTTTACGTTGTGTGTTAACACTTCCATTGTTGATCCTAATTTTTCTTGTATGAGCTTTATCGTTTTCGATTTGATATGTAGATCTTTTAACCAGTTTGAGTTGGTTTTTGCATAAGGTGTTAGATAAGGGTCTTGTTTCAATTTTTTTCAGATGGATATTAAATTTTGCCAGCACCTTTAGTTGAAGAGATTGTTTTTACCCTAGTTTAATATCTTAGGGCCTTGTCGAATATCAACTGTTCATAGGCAGATGGCATCATCTCTGGGGTCTCAGTTCTGTTCCATTGATCTCTCTGTCTCTTTTTGTACCAATACCAGGCTGTTTTGACTACTGTGACAGTGTAATAGTTTCTCAAGTTAAGTATTGAAAGGCCTCCCAGTGTGTTCTTCTTCAGTAGTGCTTTGCTTATCCGGGGCTTCTTCACTTTCCAAACAAAGTTGGTGATTTGTTTCTCCATCTCGTTAAAAAATGTCACTGGAATTTGTGTTGGGATTTCATTGTCTAAGTAAATTGCTTTGGGTAAAACAACCACTTTCACAATGTTAAGTCTTCCTATTCATGAGCAGGGTAGGTTTCTCCATTTATGTAAGTCTCTCTTAGTTTCTTGTAGTAAGGACTTATAGTTCTCTTTGTAAAGCTCTGTTATTTCTCTGGTTAGGTTTATTCCTAGGTATTTTATCTTCTTGAGGGCTATAGTAAACGGTATTGATTTGGTGATTTCTTCTTTAATAATATCATTGTTGGTATAGAGGAATCCTACTGATTTACTTATGTTTATCATGTATCTTAACACTTCGCTGAACTCTTCTATCAATTTGAGTAGCTTACTTATGGATTCCTTAGGATTTGTTGAATATACATTCATACCATTTGCAAATAGAGACATTTTTACTTCCTCTTTGCCAATGCAGATGCCCTTTATTTCTTGGTCTTGTCTAATTGTTCTAGCTAGAACTTCTAGTACAATGTTGAATAGGAGAGGTGAGAGTGAGCATCCTTGTCTGGTTCCCGTTCTCAAGGGGAATTGTTTCAGTCTCGGTCCATTCAGGATGATGTAGGCAGTTGACTTCATATACATGGCCCTTATTGCATTGAGGAATTTGCCATCTATTCCTATTTTGCTGAGAGTTTTTAGCATGAGTGGGTGTTGAACTTTATCAAATTCCCTTTCTACAACAATTGACAAAATCAGGTGATTCTTGTCTTTTGCACTATTTATGTGATTGATCACATTAATTGTTTTTCAGATGTTGAACAAGTCTTATATCCCTGGTGTGAATCCAACTTGGTCATGGTGATTTTTCTTTATTTTTTGGTATGTTGTTGTACACTATTGGCAAGAATTTTGTTGAAGATTTTTGCATCTAGATTCATGAGTGAAACTGGTCTGTAGTTCTCCTTTTTTGTTGGGTCTTTCCCTGACTTTGGTATCAGAGTTACACTGGCTTCATAGAATGAATTTGGGAGTATTCCATCCCTTTCTATACTGTGAAATAGTCTCAGTGGTATTGGAGATAACTCTTCTCTAAAAGCTTGGTAGACTTCTGCAGTGAAGCCAGGGCTTTTCTTGATTGGTAGTTTTGGATGACTTTTTCAGTCTCTTCCTTTATGATGGGTTTATTAAGTTGTTCTGCTTTTCCTTGTGATAATTTTGGTAGGTGATATGAATCAAGGAATTTTTCCATTTTCTCTAGGTTTTCAAATTTGTTAAAGTATAGACTTTTTTAGTATTCTGTTATGATATGTGATTACTGATAGATCTCTTGTGACAACTCCCCTCTCATTTCTTATTTGGGTTATTTGTTTCCATTTTTCTTTAGTAAGTTTAGCCAATAGTTTGTCAAGTTTGTTGATCTTTTCAAAAAAACAGCTTTTGGTGTTTTCAATTTTTTTCAGTTGTTCTATTCTCTAATTCATTTAGCTCTGCTCTAATCTTTATGATCTGTTTTCTTCTGGTGCCTGAAGGTTTCCGCTGTTGCTTTCTCTCTACTTATTCTAGCTGTAGGGTTAGATCTTTGGTTTGGATTCTTCCTTGCTTCTAGATGTATGCATTTGTAGAGATAAACTGGCCTCTGAGCTCGGCTTTGGCTGTATCCAATAGGGTCTAGTAAAAAGTGTTTTCATTCTTTTTGGAATCCATAAATTTATTTAATCCTTGATTTCTTGTATAACCCATGGCTTTTTGAGCAAGGTGTTTTTCAGTTTCCATGTGTTCTACTTTCTATCTATGTTTTTTCTCCTATTGATTTTGACTTGAATGGCTTTGTGGTCTGAGAAGATTCTTGGCAATAATTCAATGGAATGGATTTTGTTGAGATTTGCTTTATGTTGTAACGTATAGTCTATTCTGGAACATATTCCATGTGTACTGTAGAAGAAGGTATAGTTGTCTGCTAATGGATAGAAAGTTCTATATATGTCAGTGAGGTCTAGTTGGTTAATTGTGGCAAGAAAATCTTCTGTATCCTTATTGAGCTTTTTTTTCTAGACCATCTCTCCAATATTGAGAGTGGAGCGTTGAAGCCTCCTGCTATTATTGTGGAGTGATCGATCTCATTTTTGAGTGTCACTGGTGTTTCTTTGGTGTATTTAGATGCTCTAGTACTGAGTACACAAATATTTGATATTGTTAAGTCCTGCTTGTATATTGAACCTTTCAGTAATAAATAGTGTCAATCCTTGTCCACAATGGTGGATTTTACATTAAAGTCTATTTTATCTGAGATTAGAATTGCCACAGCTGCTCTTCCTTCTGTATTGTTAGCTTTAATTTTCAGTTTGTTCATATCTTTAAGTCTAAGGTAAGTTATGGATGGGTTGTGTCTTTTGATCCAAGATACCACTTTTCATCTCTTTACTGGAGCATTCTGTCCACTCACGTTCAATGTAATTATTGACAGGTATGTGTTTAGTGCTGTCATTGTGAAATGTTTATTTTTGTGTTGATGCTTTCTCTGTTGTTATTATTCTGTTGTGGGACATTCTTCTTTAAGAGTTGAATTTTCACCTTTCTCAGTGTTGGTTTTGCAGTTGTTGAGACTTCTGTATAACCTTTCTTGATTTGATATGTTGCATCTTTATTGTGCTTTGTTGCTGCTCTTATGATCCCCCTTAATAGTTCATGTTTGAACCCCATTTTAGCTCCTAAAAGTCTTATTGACTTCCTCTCCATCTGGAAGGACTGTAACAACTGTAGTACATTCCTCTTTTTAATATGATGACATCATAGTTTTCATGATATGATCCCTGAATCACTTCTTTAGTATTACAGCTTTGATTGAGTTTGGAGCCTTCCCTAACTGAATAGGTTTCTGGATGATGTGTCCTGTATTTCCTCCTAAAATATAAAATTAATGGTTTTGTGTTTCTAAGCCAAGAGCTTCTTTCAGTATTATTTGTAACTTTGGTTTGGTGTTTACAAAGTCTCTGAGTTTCTATTTATCTGAGAATGTCTTGATTTCATTTTCATATTTGAAAGATAGTCTTGCAGGATATATAATTCTTGGTTGGAAGTTCTCTTTCAAGGCTTGAATATGTCACACCATTGTCTCTGTGCCAGCATCGTTTCTGTTGAGAAATCAGATGAAAGCCTACAGGGTTTCTCTCTGAATGTTAGCTTTGCTTTGAGTCTTGCTGCCTTTAAGAGTTTCTGCTTGTGTTTCATTTTGTTAAGGTTGATTATCATATGTCTTTAAGTCTTTCTTTGGGCTCTATGTTGAGTGGTGTTTGATATGCATCTTGGATGTCTATATTCTCTTCTTTCATAATTTCTGGGAAGTTTTCTGTCAGCAGCTCAGCCACAGTATACTCTGTGTTCTCAGGTATCCCACCCATGTTCAGGAGCTCCAGTGAATTGCAGATTGTTCCTCTTAATAGAATCCCACATGCTTCTTAATGCTTCTTCATTTTTCTTATTTCTTTTTTCTGATTTCTGCTTACAGATGCTGGAGTCAATAGCTCTGTTTTCCAGGTCAGAAAGTCTATTTTCCATTTGTTCAATTCTGTTTTCTGGGCTTTGAACTGAATTTTCTGTCTCTTTGATTTTGGTATTGATCTGTTGGATTTCAGAGTACTGGTGTTCCATCAGATCAAACAGCTTGCTTGATTTTTCATTTTGCTGTGCTGCATTTTGTATAAGGTCTAAGAGGGCTCTACATATAATCCTTTTGTACTCACGCACCAATAGTTTCAGAAAGGCTTCTTTGTCTGGGAAGTTCTTTGGATCTTTCTTTTGTGGGCCTTCAGGAAGCCAGGTGAATTCTTCCTAATGTTCCGGTCCAAAGTTTGTTGCTTTTTGGACATTTAGCGGTTGTTTTGTTTCTCCAGTGTTACCTTAATGGGATCTAAAGCTCAGTCTGAGAAGGAAGTTGATCACCAGACACCCCTATGTACTCCAGTGACTGGGCTCAGTGTAATGTCTGGGGTAGCAGCCTCCATCTCCTGATTGGCAAAGACACAACCCCACTTATACAGTCACTGGGGAGCCATCAACTGACCCTCTAACATGAGACAGTAAAGGCTGGAAGAGATGCCATCCAGATGCACTGCAGTTATTTCTCTGTCAAAAGGTAAAAGGTATCTGATAGCTTCCAAAGTTAGTCAGGCTTTCAGCTGTGCAAGTCCCTCTCCTCACCTGGCAAAGTAAGCCACGTATATCAAAAGTAAGCCTCTATATCAAAGACTGCTTTACTGCCAGAAAAGCACTCTCTGGGCAGGCACTGCCTTCCAGCCTGGGAATTAGGTCCAGCTGAGGCCTCCATATAGGAAACTCTGCCTCCCAGTGAATCAAGATGGCATCCCAGACAAGCTCCTCTGCCTGTCTTGGAAAAGGCTATTCAATGGCAGAGATTTGAAGATTCCGAGAGAGAGGTCAGAGGTGCTGAGTTGCACAGATTCCAAGGCCAGGCTCTCAAAATCACCGCTAGCTGATCTCATAAGCAGTGTGTCTGAGCCTTGCTGCCAGTCACCTCAGCCACTCCCACTGGCTAAGAAAGAGAAAAAAAAAAGTTAAAATGGTCATTTACTTTCAGTCCTCAGGAACCGAGACTCACCAAGGATGGGGGTCAGTAAAAGAGAGGAATCTTCTTGCTCAGTGGTATGTAGACCAAATAGACAGCCCTATGCCATGTGCTAGGACTCATTAGGTATCCAGAAGGCTTGGTTTAATTATCAATTTAGGCCTTGGTTGCCAGAGGGATTTAGGGAGACATGTGTTTAGTCTGCCATCTTGACTTCGCACCTGATCTCCTTT
Source organism: Heterohyrax brucei (assembly GCA_028571685.1). Lineage (NCBI taxonomy): Eukaryota > Metazoa > Chordata > Mammalia > Hyracoidea > Procaviidae > Heterohyrax > Heterohyrax brucei. The sequence goes on along the minus strand of CM053140.1, from coordinate 160,015,890 downwards.
CTTACTTAAAATAAAATTTTCTTGTGTTCTCTCTCATCAGTTTCTAGGGTGCTAATGAAACATTTACCATACCTCCCGGTTTCATGCATATCTCTAACTCTTTTCTGTACTAACCATTTTTTGACTCTATGTTTCATTTCCAGTGGCCTCTTCTGGCCTGTATTCCATTTTACTCATTCCTCCTTCAGCTCTTTTAACTCACTCTTTAAATTTTTAATTTTAATTATTGTATTTTTGAGTTCTAAATTTTTTGTTTTGTTCTGTTTCAGTGCTTTCACACTGCTTTAGTTATTTAATGCTTCTATAACAGAAAATGCTATAAGTAAATGACTTTAGCAAACAGAAAGTTGTTCTCTCACAGTCTAGTAGGCTAGAAGTCTGAAGCTAGGATAGCAGCTCCAAGGAAAGGCTGTCTTCACTCCATTGGCTCTGGTAGAACATCCATGTCGTCAATCCTCCCTTGGTCTAGGAGCTTCTCAGCACAAGGATTCTGGGTCCAAAGGACAAGCTCTACACCTCACTGTTTCTTGGTGGTTGGAGGTCCTTCTCCTCTCTGCTGGCTTTTCTCTTTTATATTTTCAGGTGAGATTAACTCAAGATAAAACCTAATCCTTTAGACTGTGCCCTGCCTCATTAACATTACTGCTTCTAATCCTGTCTCACTAATATCGTGGAGACTAAGATTTACAACACATAGTACCATCAATCACAAAATGGAGGACAACCACACAATACTGAGAATCATAGCCTAGCCAAGAGACACACAGTTTAGGGGGACACAATTAAATCCATAATATATATTTATCAATTTTGCTTCACTATCAAAACTTTTTACCTTAGATGTTATTTACTTGAGTAGTAAAGTGTAGTTTTTTTTTTTTTTTAATTCTCTTAATAATTTCAGTATCTGGAGTCTCTGTGCAGGTACATCCATTGTTTGTTGTTTTGGCTTTCAAAATTTTTCTTTCCCATAAAAGATGACCTTATCTGGAATGTTACAATAAGTAATTACTTTTCTCTATGGTTTTACCACAAACACATCTCTGCACATTGTAGTTTACACTTATAAATACATTGTCAGTTTATATTTATACACACGCACACAAAATGTTGTGAATTTTATTGAGATTAGCTCAACTGGAGAAAAATTCAAAGCTTGGCAATATTCAGACTTCTAGTCTATACAAATAAATAATGAAGATTTTTACTTATGTAGATAATTTTCAGATTATCTCAGTAACATGTTTTAGTTTTCTTAAGAATTTAAGAAAAATTTTCTTAAAAAAAACCACCAGAATTCCCAGAGTTAGCCTGGGTTTTCTATAGAGGCAAGACAGTGAAACATATAAATGCATGTAGAAATAAATTTACTTCAAGGAAATGTCTCACGCAATTGTAAGAGATGGCCCATTTGTGGGTCAGGTAATAGGCTGAAGGCCTTTAAAGGCTCCATGTATGTAGAGACTGACAAACTCAAAATCTGCGGATAGGGCTGCAGGCTAGAGACTTCTGCTAGGCTTGCATTCTGAGAATTAGATGTCAGGTGATAAGAAGTGTGCAGGGTGAGAAAGAGAATAAGCATTACCATAATATCCATTTATATACCGGAAGCAAGCCGCACTCCAGGGAAATCCCTTCCAACTGATTGACTGCTCCCATCAGATCACAAAATGGAGAGTGATTACATAGTACCTACCAAACCACTGAGAGTTATAGCCTAGCTAAGTTAACATACGACATTTAACCATCACAGTTCACCTCTTGTCCACTTGGCACTTACATCTTAAACTATACATAATCTCTAAATACAGACAATTATAAAATCATACTTGTACCTAAGATGGTACAACCAACATACATGGAACTGAAAATGCACTAGCCCCATTTAAAGCTCATATTTTATAGTAAGTATGTGACAAGAAAGGAAAGAAAACAAAGACATTTGATACAAACACACACAAATACAGGTATAATAAAACAAGGAAGAAATACTGGTAACAATCACAGTCTTCATTCTGCAACTGGCCAAATGGTCGTAACTGGTAATTACAACTACTTTCTTCCAGCATCCATTCCACATTTCCCTTCTACTCAGTAAGCACCTAAGCTGATCAAGTTTCCTTGCCTGACAGGATAAACTCAAACTGTCATTCCTCAAGAGTCTGGGCCATGAGCAGTCATGTTGGAATTATGTTGTAGTTTTCCACTGACTTTAATCACAGGGCATGGTGATACTAACAGACACCCCAAAGGATCTCCAGTCTTCCAGACATACTGTTCTTTACCTCCATTACATAATATCAATCCCATTGGTAATTAAGATCAATTAAAGCAGCCAATATGGTAACGTCCATCTTTGCCTTTTGATACAGAGACAAGCGGAGCCCCAAGCTGCATTTTTTTAGTATTACTTTCTTTTTTTTTCTCATTCAAAAATGTACACTCATCTTGTTTAGTGATGCCAGTTGTAATCCCCACAATGTGGCAGCACACTCCCTCTTTCCTCATGAAAATGGGATATAGAACATTTTCTTTATTGATTATGTTATGCCAGTTGACCTAGATGTCTCCCAAGACTAAGGTCCCCAGGCCCCAGCTCCAGTTATCCCATCCTTCAGAGTGTTTTGATGCATCTGGGAAACATCTATGCTTTTTCTTTGGTACAATTGTACTGACTTCCCATAGATTGTGTGTTGTCATTCCTTTCACTGAAGCTGATACTTGTCTACTGTCTAGATAGTGTGTATCAAATCTTGTACCTATTATTTTGCAAAAATCTTCTATTAGCTCCAGTAGTTTTCTTGTGGATTCTTTGAGATGTTCTGTATATACAATCATATCATCTGCAAATAGGGATAATTTTACCTCTTTCTTAACAATTTGGGAGCCCTTTGTTTCTCTTTCTTGCCTTACTGCTTTAACTAGGACTTCTGGCACAATGCTAATAATGGAGGTGATGAAGGACATCCTTCCTTGTCTGGTTCTCTTTCTCAGTGGGAACACTTACAGTCTCTTTCCATTTAGAATGATGTTGGCAATTGAGTTTGCATGAATGCCCTTTGTTATGCAGAGAAATTTCCCTTTTATTCCTATTTTGATGAGAATTTTTATCAGGAATGAGTATCAGAGTTAGCAAAAGCCTTTTCTGCATCAATTTATAAGGTCATGTGGTTCTTTCATTCCTGTAGTAGACTATACTGATTTTTTAATGTTGAGCCATTCCTGCACAGCTAGTGTGAGTCTCACTTAGTCATGGTATATTATTATTATTTTTTTTATTATGACTGAGTGAAAATGTACATTCCTGTATAAATTTAAATGCCCACCTATATGCAGCTTCCACTGCCCTCCCTGCCCAGTGACAACACACTATTCCTCTCTGCTCCATACATGTCTCATCCTCCGAACAGTCTCCTTTCCCCTCCTATCCACCCATTCCCCTTCCTACAGCCAGAGGTCAGCAGGATGATATCCTATAGATGCATAGAACCATAAATTGCATCCAATATATGGTCACTCTGCATCACCAAGTCCAATCCATTCGTGTCCAAAGAGTGGACCTTCACTATGATTTATGGGCACAGGCATCATCAGGGCCAGGGGCCATGCTCCCAGGGGAACCCCGAAACCTCTGGACCATCAATTGAGGTCTTTTAGTGGAGATCTCAGGGTGCACCCCTTTTTATTCTTGTATTGCCAGTGAGACTCAACTTAGTGAGCTCCATTGCGGCTACCAATGGTGGTGGCCGGGCACCATCCAGTTCTTCTGGTCCCAAGTCGATGTATTTTTTTGATAAGCTGTTGAATTCTATTGGCTAGAATTTCATTGAAATTTTTTCCATCTGGGTTCATGAGTGATGTCGGTCTGTAGTTATCTTTCTTTTTTGTGGTGTCTTTGTCTGCCGTTGTTATCGGGGTTATGTTAGATTCATGGAATGAGTTTAGGTACATTCCTTCCTTTTTTGTACTCTGAAATAGTTTTGTTGTGTTGTTAGGTGCCTTTGAGTCACTTCTGACTCATAGAGACCCTATACACAACAGAATGAAACACTGCCCAGTCCTGTGCCATACCCATGATCGTTTTTCTGCTTAGTTCATGGCTGCAGCCACTGTATCAATCTGTTTTGTTCAGGGTCTTCCTGTTTTTCTCTGACCCTCCACTCTAATAAGCATGATGCCTTTCTCAAAGGATTGATCCCTCCTGACAATATATCCAAAATATGTAAGGCACGCTTTCTCCATCTTTGCTTCCAAGGAGCATTCTGGTTGTACTTCTTCCAGAACAAATCTGCTTGTTCTTTTGGCAGTCTTTGGTACATTCAATATTCTTCTCCAACACCACAATTCAAAGGCATCAAGTCTTCTTTGGTCTTCCTTATTCATTGTCCGGCTTTCACATGCATATGGTACGATTAAAAATACCATGGCTTGGGTCAGGCCTACTTTAGTCCTCAAGGTGACATCTTTACGTTTCTATACTTTAAAAAAGTCTTTTGCAGGAGATTTTCCCAATACAATGCATATTTTGATTTCTTGACTGCTGCTTCCCTCGGTGTTGACTGTGGAACTAAGTAAAATGAAATCCTTGACAACCTCAGTCTTCTCTCTTTTTATCGTGATGTTGCTTACTGGTCCAGCTGAGAGGATTTTTGTTTCCTTGACGTTGAGATGCAATCCGTATTGAAGGCTATGGACTTTGGTCTTTGTCAGTGTTTCAAATCCTCTTCACTTTCAGCAAGTAAGATTGTGTCGTCTGCATGACACAGGTTGTTAATGAATCTTCCTCTAATCCTGAGGCCTAGTTTTTCTTCATATAGTCCAGATTGTCAGATTATTTGCTTGGCATACAGATTGAAAAGGTATGGTGAAAGTATACAACCCCAATTGATGCTGACTTTAAACCACGCAATGTCCCTTTGTTCTGTTTGCATGATTGCCTCTTGAACCATACACAGATTCCTCATGATAAATACATTTAGTAGGTATTGGTGTTAGCTCTTCCCTGAAAATTTGGTAGAATTTTCCAGTGACACTGTTTGGGCCAGGTGTTTTATTTGTTTGTTTGCTAGGAATTTATTGTTATTATGACCTCTCAATCTCTTCTATTGTTATGAGTTTGTCTAACTTTTCTACCTCGGTTAGTGTTAATTTAGTTAAGTAGTGGATTTCTAGAAGTTTGTCCTTTTCCTCTAGATTTCCAAATTTGTTTTGAGTACAATTTTTCATAATATTCTTTTAATGTATCTTTTATTTCAGTTGGGTCTGTTGTGAGATCATCCATCTCATTTCTTACTTGAGTTATTTGCTTCTTTTATCAGTTTGGCTATTGATTTGTCAATTTTGCTGACTTTTTCAAAGTGCCAACTTTTGGTCTTCCTGATTCTTTCAATTGTTTTTCTATTCTCCATTTCATTTATTTCTGCCCTAATCTTTGTTATTTCCTTTTTCTGGTGCCTGAGGGCTTTCTGTTCATTTATTTATTTTACTATCTCTTTCTATTCATTCAAGTTGTATAGCTGATGTTTTGATTTTGTCCTTTTCTTCTTTTTTGAAGTGTGCGCTTTTTGTTATAAACTGACCTCTATATGTTTTTGTTGTGTCCCAGAGGTTGTGGTAGGATGTGTTTTCATTCTTGTTTCATGCTAAGAATTTATTTATTCTCTTCTTGATTTTTTCTATAACCAAGTAATTTTAAGCAAAGTATTGCTCAGTTTCCATGTATTTTGTTTTTTCCATTGTTGTTTCTTTTATGATTTTTATAGAATTACCACCAGAGAAGACACTTTGTATTAGCTTAATGCTTTGGATTCTTTTAAACCTTACTTTGTGGCCTAAAATATGATAGATTCTGTAACGTTCCACGTGCATTGGAAAAGAACACATGCTTTGCTGATGTTGGGTGGAGTGTTCTACACATGTTTGAGGTCAAATTGGTTGACTGAAGTTTTAAACCTTCTGTGTCTTACTGAGTTTCTTTCTAGATGTTCCGTCTTTCACCAAGAGTGGTATGTTGAAATCTCTTATTCTTATTGTGGAGCTGTTTATTTTTCTTTTCAATGTTGTTGAGTTACTTTTATGTATTCTGAAGCTCTGCTATTGGGTGTGTATGTGTTAACTATGGTTATGTCCTCCTGATCAATTGACCCTTTAATTGTCATGGAGTCTTTTATCCTTTACAGTAGATGTTGTTTTTAAGTATTTTTATTGGAAAGTAATATTGCTACTTCTGCTCTTTTTTTGTTGTTTGCTTGGCTTTCCCCCCCCATCCTTTAAATTTTAGTTTGTTTATGTTTCTGTGTCTAAGGTGTGTCTCCTGTAGACAGTAAATACACAGATCATGTTTTTTAAATCCATTTTGCCACTCTTTGTCTCTTACTTGTAGACTTAGGTAATTTGCATTCATTGTGATTATTGATAGATATGAGTTTGCTATTGTAATTTTTATTTTTTATTTGGTGTTGACAGTTCCTTTAATCCATTTAATTTCTCATACTGAGTTCTTTTTGTTTACGCATTTTTTTCCATCTTTTTCATTATTGTTGATTTTGTGTTTTTCTTTGTTTGTGTTTTGACGGGTAGTTTTGTTAGTTTCCTTTGTGTTTGTCTTGAAATTTACCTTTACTTTTCTAAGTTTGAATCAGTCTTTTATTTATTCATGTTACCTTAACTTCCTCTACATTTGAAAGGTCTGTGACTACATTGCTATTCCCTCTTTTGATGTCATAGTTTACGTATTTACGTCTATGGTTCCTTATTTTCAGTCTTTTATCTTTCATTTGTTTTCTAGACTGATGACTCATTGATCTGTGCTGTGTGCTAGTCATGGATCATTGTCAATGTTGTTGGTCCTCTCACTGGGGGACTCCTTTTAATATTTCTTATAATTTTGGTCTGGTTTTTACAAATTCCCTTAATTTCTGTTTACATGGAAATAATCTTAATTTTACGGTTGCATTTGAAACACAGTTTCGCTGGACTTACAATTTTTGGCTGTCACTTCTTTTCATTCAAAACTATATATGTCACCCCAGTGGCTTGCATGGTTTTGCTGAATAGTCAGAACTTTGTCTTACCATTTCTGTTTCCACTTATCAGTAGCCACTCTCAAGATTCTTTGTCCTTGTTTTTTTGGAAAATTTGATTATGGTATGTGTTGGTGACTTTCTTTTCGGGTCCACCCTGTGTGGGGGTCACTGAACTTTTTGGATAGACATCTTCTTGTCTTTCATGATATCAGTGAACTTTTCTGCTGGAAAATCTTCAACAATTCTCTCTGTGTTTCCTACTATCCCCCTTGCTCTGGTAACTCTGATCACTCATAGGTTTTTCCTTTTGAGAGTACCACATAATTTTCAGCTTTTATTCATTTTTTTCCCAGTCTGTTTTGCTTTTTTCTGGAAAAAGATTGATGTTATCAGATTTATCTTCAATCTAAGCAACTCAGACTTCCATTGCTCACTTCTGTTCCTATGACCTTCTATTAAGTTGTCTAACCCTGAATTTTATTGTTAATCTTTTGGATTTCAAGTTGTCATCTCTGAATGTTTTCTAGCAACCTGCTTATTCTGTCATTTTGTTCTTCTATTATTTTCCTGAATTCTTCTGTTGCTTTGTCTGTGTGTTCTTTGACTTGGTCTCAGTTTTGCCTGATTTGCTTTCCGGCATCTTGGAGAACTCTGTATAGCAGTCTTTTGAATGCTTTTTCAAGTAGGTCCATTGCCTTATCTTTCTCCAGAAAGTTTTCTGGTTCTGTATTTTGGTCACTTTCTGGAACCATCTTATCCTACTTCTTTGTATGATTTGATAGTGACTGTTGTCTCTGAGGCATTAATAATTTATTATATTTTTGTTTACTGCATCACATATATACGTATACATACACACATACACATACTTATGCATATATACATATATATACACACATATGTATATCTGTAACAAGCCCTTGTAGGCTCAGTGTGTAAGCTACTCGAGTTGCTGGTGTCACTGAAGCTCTCACATGTTGTCTCCAGGTGGTCACAACAATTAGTTGTGTGAGCCCAGGAGTCTGCTCACTGTTCTTGCAAGTGCAGTTATTCAGGGCACAGGTCTCCTGGTTATTGGGTCACTGAGTGTGTGGTGCAGACACTTTTCCTGCCATCCTAGACAGACAGAGTTGTATGGCAGTGTCTGGAGCAGCCATATGGGGATGATGTGCTGGGGTAAGACAAGGGACTGATGTTATTCTCAAGTGCATGGGTGGAGGAAGTATTCCTGTCCCCTTGAATGTGTAGTGTGGAGGGTAGTACAGCCAGTCTTTGGGTGGCTGGTGCCATTGGCTGGAAGAATTCTTAGAACTGTCATATATGGCTAGGGGGAGTGGGCTACCATTAGCCCACAGAACCCTGGTGTGAGTAGGTGAGGCTTCTTAGGAAGCAGGGAGATACTGAATTGTCACAGATCTGCAGATCCTCCTAGGCTGCTGCAGGTTAAAATCAGCTTCAGATGTATGCCTTGTTGCGTGCAAATGAGGGCACATGTTGAAGCAGCTCACAAGGGACTGCATATTCCAGTGGCCATGAAAAGGACCGCGTCCTCCCAACCAGGCTGAATTCACAGCCTAAGCAGTATGGCATTGTTGAATGCCACAGGACTGGTATCAGAGCGGAGTGTGGTGAGTGGGTGAGGGGAAGGGAGTGCCTCTGCTGTGAAGCTCTTGAGGGGGGGAGAGTTATTTTGCCAGTGTGTGCAGTAGGTTGGTAGCTTGCACTTAACTTTTGCAGGTATCTTGTAGCTCCTGGTTAGTTCTGGAAGTGTGTGTAGATTTGCTGCTGCTTGGCTGCAACAGATGTGGTGAGCCTCAGCTTGGGGTGTTGCTATTTGCCTCAGCCAGTGTGTGCTATGCAGACCCAGCCAGCAGGGTGCTGACTATCTTGCAATCTGTAATTCTTCATTTCCACTGCTTTTTTGAATTGTCTCTTCTTCTGTCTATCATTCAGTTAAATTCTTTAGTTTTGTCTTTGATGATCAGAGTTCCTAGACTGCCACACATATTCAATTCACTTGTTTTTTCTGGGCTTTGTTGTAGGGAAGATGACAGGAAGCCTCTGACTATTCAGCAATCTTGGTACAGCCTCGTCTGAGGTGGCATTTTTAACTTCCAGTTCAGCAGAATTAGTTATGTCTTCTGGTAGAGCATTACTCCCTTGGGAACTAAGATCTCTAGACTTGGAGAGCGTACAGTTGCAGAGACAGGAAGTGAAATTTTCTGAGTAGGCCACTGTTTTAGTCATCTGGTACTGCTCTAACAGAAATACCACAAGTAGTTACTTTGAAAAGACAAATTTTATTTTCTCACAGAAAGCAGGCAAAGTCCAAATTCAGGACACCAGCTTCAGGTGGAGTGTTTCATGTTAACTCTGGAAGAAGGCCCTTGTCAATTTTCCCTTGGACTGGGAGCTTGTGAGGCATGGGGACCCTGGTTTGAACATGCTCTGTTCCTTGCACTGCTTCTTTCCTGATGGTATGAGGTTCCCAACTCTGCTCAAATCCCTTTCCTTTATAACCTAAGAGATTGTCTCAAGGCACAATACAGTCTTACACACATTGAGTCTTGCCCCAACACAACTGCTACCCATCCTCTTTCATTAACATCGCAGAGGCAGGATTTACTACTTACAAAAACATCACAAAACACCAGGAATCATGGCTTAGCCAAATCGCTACATACATTTTTTGGGCAACATAATCCAGTCCATGACAGTCACTAAAGATACTAGTGAGTGATGTCACCCCCATTTCCACCTCTTGATTCCCTGATTTACACATACTGGCTGTGAGAGAAAGAGCACCGTATATTGAACACTGGTGTAGAGCATGTACCTTCTCCTGAATACTGTTACCTCAGCCCTGCAAGGTATTGTGACTTAGACACTTCTACAGTTGTGTCATTAAAACTCCATTCCATCACTCTGTCACCCCTGGATCCCTAGATCCTACCACTGAGGTAGTAGGCTCCTGAATTTTTTTTATAATAATTTCATACACTCTACCAATAAGGCTAAAGTCATTGGTAATTCTTCTCTACTATTTCCAGTAAGCATAATGTTATCAATATAACGGACCAGTGTTGCATCGTGTAGAAGGGAAAGGTAATCAAGTTACCTGCCAACTAAATTGTGACAGTGGGCTGGAGAGCTGGATTACTTCTGCAGCAGGACAGTGAAGATGTATTGCTGGCCTTGTCAGCTGAAATTAAACTGCTTCTGACGATCTTTAAAAACAGGAATTGAAAAAAAAGATATTGGCCAGGTCAATAGCTGCATCACACATACCAGGAGATGTATTAATTTGTTTAAGTAGTGAAACCTCATCTGAAACAACAGCTGCAATTGGAGTCATCACCTGGTTGAGTTTATGATAATCCACTGTATTCTTATAGATCCATCTCTCTTTTGCACAGATCAAATAGACAAGTTAGCGGGCTGTGGTGTAAATCACTACTACTCCGTCCTTCAAGTCTTTGATGGTGATATTAACCTCTGAAATCCTTGTAGGATTGAGGTATTGCTTTTGATTTATTACTTTTTAGATAGGGCCAGTAATGACAGTGTCTTGATTATTCAGTGCTGCTGTAACAGAGATATCATAAGTGGATAGCATTAACAAAGAGAAATTTATTCTCTCACAGTCCAGAAGGCTAGAAATCCAGGAGAAGACTTCCTCTGTCACGGAGAAGGTCTTTGTCATCAGTGTTCCTCTGATCTTGGAGCTTCTTCATGCAGAGATCCTAGGTCGAAAGCACACACTCTATTTCTGGTGCTGCTTTCTTGTTAGTATGAGATCTTTCATCTCTCTGCTCATTTCTCTCTTTTGTATCTTAAAAGAGATTAGGTAAAACTGTAGATTAATCGTATAGATTGAGTCTGCGTAACTGCTGTTAATTCCATCTTATTAACATCATTCAGGTAAGTTAACACACAGGAAAAATCACATTGGATGACAAAATGGTGGACAATCACACAATAGTGGGGATCATGACTGAGCCATGTTGACATGTATTTTGAGGTTGCATGATTCAGTCCATGGCAGATTGTTTCCATTGCCCTTTCCTACCATAGTATCCCTCATGCCACATGTCAGGAATCCAGTGTCAGAGTTCTGTTAGTTACTGAGTATGTCTATGCTAATTATGCATTCTGGAACTGGGGAAATCACTATAGGATAGGTTCAGGGACCAATTGGACCCATTGTGAGACAGACTTGAGCTAAGACTTCATTAATAACCTGACTTCCATATGCCCCTACTCTGATCAGTTGACTGACCATGGTGATATTTTCATCTTCTGAAATTAGTGCTAGTGAAGAGCCAGTGGCCAATAATCCCCTAAATGTGTGATTATTTCCTTTTCCTCATGAACAGTTACTTGTGTAAAGGACTTTTGATGCTTTTAGGGGAAGGCTGAGAGAAAAACTAATGGCATAAATTTTGTGCAGTGTAGTGAGTCTTTCCTCAAGGAGACCTGGCACCCCCTTCACTTATGAGGTTGTAAGTATATCATAGACTGAACTGTGTCCCCCCAAAATACATTATCAATTTAGCTAGGCCATGGTCTCCAGTACCATGTGACTGTCCACCACTTTGTCATCTGATGTTATTTTCCTATGTGTTATAAATTCTATCATTATGATGTTAAAGAAATAGTATTAGAGGAAGTTATTTTTATGAGATTCACAAGATTAAATTGTGTCTTAAGTCAATCTCTTTTGAGAGAGAAAAGAGAGAAGCAAGCAGAGAAATCTCATATCACTAGGCAAGCAGTGCCAGGAGTATGCATGTCCTCTGGACTCAATGCTCTTGGGCAGAGAAGCTCCTTGACCAAGATAAGAATGATGACAGAATCCTTACCCCAGAGCTTACCAAGAAAGAGACTTCTGCTGTTGCTGATGCCCTGAATTTGGACTTCTGGCCTTGTAGACCACAATAGAGTACACTTTGATTTGTTGAAGTCCTTCTCTTGTGGTATTTCTGTCATAGCTCTACTGGATAACCAAGGCATTATATGAACCAGTTCAAGTCTGGGAATTAATTGAGGGCCTATGACTCTATTTTGGAAATTCAGGTTAGACTGCCATTCACTTGAGCTGTAATTTTGCTTGTATGAATCAAAGAAATATTTAGTACATTTTTCATTTATTTCTGTCCTAGGGACACCATAACTGACTGGCCAATTCTTTAAGTCAATATGAGTCAGACTATTCTGATTATTTCTTTGCCTCTGCTGTCCATTATGGTCATTATACCCGCCTTGTCATTGGTGATCCAGTGCTGCCGTTTGGCCCCAGCCATCTTGGGATCAAATCACTACTAATGCACTTAAGTGTCTTTGTTCAATTAGGGCAGTTTACACACAGAAAGGCAATCACAGTAGTCTTTGAGGATGCTGAGACTCCTTTCACAAATTTGTTCCTCACGGTTATAGTGAAAGATGTGCCCTACAGGCACTCCCTGGGTGGACCAGTGGGTCCAATGTAATAAATACAGTCTAACATTCTAATTTGTCTAAACATTTGGATACTTTTACAGTGTAACAAGGCAGTTCTGGCATTTCAACTTCAGTTAGTTTAGGATACCTCTTCGTCCATGTTTTAGTTAGCCAACCAAACTACTAGATCTTTTTCTAATTTCTTGAGCTGAAACATTAAATGAAGAATCTTTGCTTAGTGAGATCATATTAATACACTTAGACTGACTCAATTTTAGGTTCCTTTTATCATTATCCTACATCCTTAATATCTATTCCCACACACATTCCCAGGTTTCTGTTTCTGTACATTAGAAAAGTCAAGCAGTTGTTTGGGGGAGTAGCTTACTTTTTATGGAAATGCAGTAGGAACTGCTACAGGCAATGTCACAGACAAGGATTCTTCAGCCACATCTGGCTTAATCTCAGTGTATGGAGTTGAAAACAGTGGTTTTACTGCTGAAGGTGATTTGACAGACAAAACTGGAGTAAGTAATTTCTTCAAATGGGAGTGAGGGGGTGGTTCTGTTGGTAGGGATGGTTCAACAGAGTTTAGGGGCTCAGTGTCCCCGTTTTCAACATTATTTTCCTGTCTTGGTCAGCTGGTGCTGGAATAACAGATACTACAAGTGGATGACTTTAAAAAGAGAAATTTCATTTTGTCACAGTCTAGTAGGCTAATAGTCCAAATTCAGGGTGTCAGCTTCAGGGGCAGGCTTTCTCTGCTGGCTCTGGAGTAAGGTCCTTGTCGTCAGTCTTCTCCTGCTTTGTAAGCTTCTGTGCCACAGAGATCCCAGTCCTTTCCAAAGGACATGCTTAGCTCCCAGCTCTGCTTCTTGTTGATATGAGGCCCCAGACTCTCAGCTAGCTTCTTTCCTTTATATCTCAAGAAACTACCTCAAGGCACAAAACAGTCTTACACATTGAGTTCTGCCCCACCAACACAGCTGCTTCCCTACCTCCCTTATTAGCATCACTGAGTCAGGGTTTATAGTGTACACAATATTGGGAATCATGGCCCAGCCAAATTTCTACATACATTGTTTGCAGAACACAATTCAATCCATGATACTGTCCATATATACATTCCCACCCAAAGTTTCAGGATTTCATTTCTTCCCAATCAGAATAAGCTCTGTTACTACAAGAAATAGGACTTTCTTCTAGGGGACAAACAACAACTTTTAGATATTTTATGCTACATCTGTGCTGAGGCTTTGAAGCACTGAGCTCATCATTTTGTTTTTAATTTTTTGTCACTGAACATTTCCAAAACTGACAGTACTTTTTTTCATTGTATTTTGGATGACGGTTTACACAGCAATTTTCTCATTAAACAACACACATACAGTTTTGTGACATTGTTTGCAAACTCCCTAATATGTCGATACTCTGCCCTTCTCCACCTTTGGTTCTCCATTACCAGCTTTCCTATCCTTTCTTGTCTATTCTTTCTTGCCCTTGGGTTGTTGTGCCCATTGAATCTCATTCTGTTTTGTGTTGCTGTTGTTCAGTGCTATTGAGTTGTACCCTATGTACAAAAGGACAAGACACTGCCTGGTCCTACACTGTTCTCAGAATCATTTCTAGGTTTTTTTCTACTATCGTAGCAGTTGTATCAACCCATCACATTAAAAGTGTTCCTCTTTTTTGTAGACCCTCTGCTTTGCCAAGCGTGATGTCCTTCTTCAGGAATCAATCTGTCTTCTAACTTGTCCAAGGTATTGTGAGATGTAGTCTTGCCACACCTGCTTCTAAGGAGCTTTCCTGTTCTACTTCTTCCAAGACAGATTTGTTTGTTCTTTTGAGAGTCCATTGCATATTCAATACTTTTCACCAACTGTGTTATTCAAAGACATCGATTCTTCTTTGGTCTTCCTTATTCATTGTCCAACTTCAGCATGCATATGAGGTGTGAAAACACCGTGGTGTTTCAGACACACCTTAGTCTTCAAGGTGACAGTTTTTAAAAAAAAACTTTAAAGAGATCTTTTTCAGGATATTGCCATGTATAATGTGTCATTTTATTTCTTGACTGCTGCTTCTGTAGGTGTTGCTTGTAGATCCAGGTAAAAGGAAATCCTTGACAACTTTTAGTCTTTTTCTATTTATCATGTTCCCTGTTGTTCCAGGTGTGAGGATTTTTGTTTTCTTTATGTGGAGATGTAATCCACATTGAAGGCTATAGTCTTTGACCTCCATCAGTAAGTGCTTCAAGTCCTTTTCACTTTCAGCAAGCAAGGTTCTGTCATCTGCATAAGGCAAGTAGTAATGAGTCTTCCTCCAGTCCTCATGCCACATTCTGTATACAGATTCTCATATTATTTGCTCAGCATACAGATTGAATAAGTATGGTGAACGGATACATCTGGACATTCACTTTTTCTGATTTTACACTATTCAGTAGCCCCTTGTTCTGCTCAAACAACTGACTCTTGATCTACATACAGGTTCCTCATGAGGATGACTAAGTGTTCTGGGATTTGCATTCTTCATAATGTTATCTGTAATTTGTTATGATCCACACAATCAAATGCTTTTGCATAGTCAATAAAAGACAGGTAAATATCTTTCTGGTATTCTCTGCTTTCAGCCAAGATCCATCTAACATCAGCAATGACAGCCTTCTTCCCATGTCCTTTTCTGAATATGGCTTGAGTTTCTAGCAGTTTCGTGTTGATATATTGCTATAGCCACTTTTGAATGATCTTCAGCAAAATCTTACTTGTGTATAATATTAACGATATTGTTCAATAATTTCTGTATTCAATTGGACCACCTTTCTTTAGAATAGGCACAAACATAGATCTCTTCCAGTTGCTTGGCCAGCCAGCTATCTCCCAGATTTTCTTAGGCTACACAAATGAGCACTTCCAATGCTACATCCATTTGTTAAAAGACCTCAATTGATATTCCATTAATTTCTGAAGACTTGTTTCTGGCCAATGCCTCCAGTGCAACTTGGACTTCTTCATTCTGTACCATCGGTTACATCCTGAAACAGTTAAACATCAACCAATTCTTTTTACTATAGTGATTCTGTATTCGTTCCATTTCCTTTTGGTGCTTCCTGATTTGTTTAACATTGTACTCACAGAATCCTTCAATATTACAAGCTGAGGCTTGAAATTTTTCTTCAGTCCTAGGGTCGCCATGAATTGGATCTGACTCGACAGCACTTGGCTGGCTTGGCTCTTTCAGCTTGAGAAAGGCTGAGCATATTTTTCTCTTTTAGTTCTCTAACTCTGAGTCTTTGCACATGTTGTTGTAATAATTTACTTTTTCTTGAGCCACTCTTTGAAATCTCCTGTTCAGCTTTTTTATTTCATCATTTTTTCCATTCTCTTTAACTACTCGATGTTCAAGAGCAAGTTTCAGAGTCTCTTCTGAATTTCAGTTTGCTCTTTTCTTTTTTTCCAGTCTTTATAATGACCTCTTGCTTCCTTCATGTACAAGGTCCAACAATTAATTCTGCAAACTTAATTGTTCTAAGTATTATATATATATATATATATATATCATTGCTCAATATCACTATGGTAACTTTCAAAGTACTCCTCTTGGGAAGCTATGCATCAATGCCAGTGCCTAGTCCACCCTTGAAAGCAATTTTGGAACTCTTTCTGAAATGGTCATTGTACATGGTGGAAAGTTTGCAAACTTAATTATATAGTTGTCTGTGAGGGAGTTTTTAGCCAGTAAACAAATAGCTGTCTTGGAATATTCTCCATACTCACCTGATCTGGCCTACAGTGAATTTTTTTCTTTACCTGAAGATAAAGGAAATACTGAAAGGAAGATATTTTAATGATATTCAGCTCATTGAGGGCAATACAACAACAGCTCTGATGGCCATTTTTTAAAATTAATCACAATAAAAGAATAAAATTTTTAACATCTATTAATTAGCTCATCTGTGATAAACCCTCGGCCCCCATCCACCCATGTAGGGATAGATTCCAAGGAATGGAATTGCTGGGTCATATAGTATTTCTACTTCTAGTTGTTTTAAGGAAGCAACTAATTGATTTCCATAATGGTTGAACCATTTTACAGTTCCACCAATAGTGCAGAAGAGCTCCAGTCTCTCCACATCCACTCCAGCATTTATTGTTTTGTGGTTTTGGATCATTGCCAGCTTTATCAGGGTGACGTTGATTCTTTGCATTGTTTTCTATTTTCTATTTCATTTATTTCTGCTCTGATGTTTATTACTTCCTTATTTTGGTGGCTGTGCACTTTTTTCCTGTTCCTTTTTTATTTGTTCAAGTTTTGTAGCCAATGCTTTGATTCTGTCCCTTTCTTCTTTTTTGTGATGTGTTCATTTATTGCTATAAATTGACATCTGAGCATTACCTTTGCTGTGTCCCACAGGTTTTGGTGTAATGTGCTTTCATTCTTGTTTGAGTCCATAATTTTATACTACATCTTTGATTTCTTCAATTATGCAGTGTTTTTTAAGCACAGTGTTACTCAGTTTCCATATATATATATTTTTTTCCTTAATCTTTGTCTTACCAATTTCAACTTCTATGGCTTTATAATCTGAGAAGATACTTTGTACTATCTCAGTATTTTGGATTTTGTTGAGGTTTGCTTTGTAGCCTAAGAAATTATCTATTCTGGAGATGTTTCATGTAGTTGGAGAAGAATGTGTACCTTGCTGCTCTCAGGTAGAGTGTTCAATAGACGTGTTTTGAAGTCTATTTTATCTGAAATTGGTATTCCCATCCTGCTCTTTTTTTGCTTGCTATTTGCTTAATATATTTTTTCCATCCTTAGATTTTAAAATATTTATGTCTTTGTTTCTAGGGTCTGTTTTTTGTAGACAGCATATTGATGGATCCTGTTTTTGTTACCATTTTGTTACTCTTTGTCTTTTTATGGTGCATTTAAGCCATTTATTTCAGTGTAACTATTGATAGATGTGAGTATTGCTGTCATTTTGCCATTTTTTTTCGTGTGTGTGTCAGATGTTTTCTTTGTTCCTCTTGCTGTCTTGTGTTGAATTCCCTTGCCAAAGCTGTAGATTTTTTGTTTTATTTTTGTAGATTTTTGTGTTCAGTAAAACAGTATGCTTTTCTTTATTTTATTTCTTTTATTTTTATTTAACATAACTGAGTGAAAATGTACATTCACATGTAAATTTACGGGTCGCCATGAGTCGGATCCGATTCGACGGCACTTGGCCTTGGCCTATATGCAGCTTCCACTGCTCTCCCTGTCCGGTGACTGCACACTATTCCTCTCTGCTCCATACATGTTTCATCCTCCCAACAGTCTCCTTTCCCCTCCTCTCTGTCCACTCCCCTTCCTCCAGCCAGAGGTCAGCCAGATGATATCCTATAGATGTATAGAACCATAAAGTGCTTCCAATATATGGTTACTCTGCATTGCCAAGTCCATTCCATTCCTGTCCAAAGAGCGGACCTTTGTTATAATTTATGGGAACGGGCAGCATCAGGGCCGGGGGCCATGCTCTCAGAGGAACCCCCAAACCGCTGGACCATCAATTGAGGTCTTTTAGTGGAGATCTCATGATGCACCCCTTTTTATTCTTGTGTTGCCAGTGAGGCTCCTCTCTGTGAGCTCCGTCATGGCTATCACTGGTGGTGGCCGGGCACCATCCGGTTCTTCTGGTCCCAGGTCGATGTAGGCACCCACTCTTGTGGGTCTCTCTGTCTTCTCGGTTGTCTTTACCGCATGCCATTTTGGCCCTCGGTGAGCATCCGTTCCTGCCGAGTTGGGACCATTTGCTGTGTCCTCGGATGGCACCTTGGCAGCTTTTAAGACCCCAGACACCACTCACCAATGTGGAGTGCAGAGAGCTCTCTTAGCAAAATGCTAGTTGTGCCAATTGGCCTGGAATTCGCCTAAGAGCATGGTCCCCCATCCCCCGCCCCAGCTACTCTATCCTTGCAGTATTAAGATGGAAGGAGTACTCAAGTTATGCTGAAGTCCACTTAATGTTGTTCTTGTTCCTAATGTGTGCTGTCACCGCTTTCTCCCAACTAGATTTCTAGTAACTACCTAATCTAAACCCTCCCCCCCTTGCCCTCCCTCCCTCCCGCCCCTCCCTTGCAGCTGTCAAAGAGTCTTTTCTACTATACACAAGTCTGTTTTGAGATCTTATCGTAGAGGTCTCATACAGTATTTGTCCTTTTGTCGCTGACTACTCTCACTCAACATAATGTCTTCCAGTTGAAACCAGGTTAGGAGAAGTTTCCTGGAATCATCGTTATTCTTTATCATTGCGTAGTGCTCCATTGAGTATATGTACCACAGTTTACCTGTCCATTCTTCTATTGTTGGGCACCTGGGTTGATTCCACCTTTTTGCTATTGTGGACTGTGCCGTGATAAACATTCTGGTGCATGTGTCCGTTGGTGTGAAAGGCCTTGAATCTGTAGGATATATTCCAAGTAGTGGAATGACTGGTTCAAATGGTATATCAATATCCATTTTTTTAAGGAAGCGTCAGATTGCCTTCCAAAGAGGCTGGACCATTTTGCAACCCCACCAACAGTGTAGGAGGGTTCCACTTTCTCCACAGCCTCTCCAGCATTTGTTGTTTTGTGTTTTCTGGATCATGGCCAATCTTGTTGGGGTGAGGTGGTATCTCATTGTTGCCTTGATTTGAATTTCTTTAATAACTAAAGATCGTGAACATGTCCGCATGTGTTTTTTGGCTGCCTGGATCTCCTCTTTAGTGAAGTATCTGTCCATCTCCTTTGCCCATCGCTTAATTGGATGGTTTATCTTCTTCTTATTGATATTTTGTAGTATCTTATAGATTATGGAGATCAGGCATCGATCTCACATAGAGTTGCCAAATATTTTTTCCCACTCTGTGGGTGTTCTTTTAATTCTATTAATAAAGTCTTTGGATGAGCAAAAGTGTTTGATTCTTAATAGTTCCCATTTATCTACTTTCTCTTCTGTTGATTGAGGTTTCTTTGACAGATTTTGGAGTCTGTCCTCATTGTGTATTAAAACTTCCATTGTTGTTCCTACCTTTTCTTGGATGAGCTTTATCATTTTAGGTTTGATATTTAGGTCTTTTATCCAGTTGGAGTTGGTTTTTGTATAAGGTGTAAGATATGGATCTTGATTCAGTTTATTGCAGATGGATATCCAATTTTGCCAGCACCATTTGTTGAAGATACTGTTTTTACCCCAGTTTAATGTCTTAGGGCCTTTGTCGAATATCAACTGTTCATAGGCAGATGGTGTCATCTCTGGGGTCTCAATTCTGTTCCATTGATCAATCTGTCTGTTTTTGTACCAGTACCAGGCTGTTTTGACCATTGTGGCAGTGTAGTATGTTCTAAGGTCGGGTAATGAAAGGCCTCCCAGTGTGTTCTTCTTCTTTAGTAGTACCTTACTTATCCGGGGCTTCTTCCCTTTCCAAACAAAATTGGTGATTTGTTTCTCCATCTCATTAAAAAATGATGCTGGAACTTGTATTGGGATTGCATTATATAAATAAATTGCTTTGGGTAAAATAGACATTTTGACAATGTTAAGTCTTCCTATCCATGAGCAGGGTAGGTTTTTCCATTTATCTGAGTCTCTCTTAGTTTCTTGTAGTAAGGGCTTGTAGTTCTCTTTGTAAAGATCTGTTGTTTCTCTGGGTAGATTAATTCCTAGGTACTTTATCTTCTTAGGGGTGCTTTTCTTTATTTTGATGAGTAGATTTGTTAACTTTCTTTGTGGTTACCTTGAAATTTATATCTTCCTAAGTTTAAATCAGTCTTTTATTATTTGATATGGCTTTGAATTCCATTTCGTTGGAAAGTCTTTTACCTTCTGTTGTTACCTTCTTTTACTCTTCTGTTGTTCTGATGTTGTTGTCATTTACAGATTTACCTCTCTGATTCCCTGTTGTAAATCTTTTAGTTTTGTTTTATACTTGAGAGTTCACTACCTAGATTTGTATCTGGGTGATGTTGTCTTGCATCCTAGACTCAGACTGCTGTATGATGGTCTTGATTCTGTAACTAAAGGACTCCTCTTAATAATTTTTGTAAATTTGGTTTGGGTTTTACATACTCCCTTAATTTGTGTTTATTGCAAATGTCTAAATTTCGCCTTCATATCTGAGTGAGAGTTTTGCAGGATACATTATTCTTAGTTGGCACTGTTTTCTTCTTTCAAGGTTTTATATACATCATTCCATTGCTTTCTTGCCCCCATACTTTCTGCCAAGTAACCTGAGCTTAGTCTTATTACTCTTTGTAGTGACTTTTTGCTTTTCTTGAGCTGCTCTCAGGAACCTTCCTTTGTCTTTGGTTTTAGTGAGTGTGATTATGATATGTCTTGATGATTTTACTTTAGGGTGTATCCTATATGGGGTACATCGAGCTTTTTAGATGGTCAATTTTCCATCTTTCATGACATTGGGGAAGTTTTGTGTCAGCAAACCTTCAGGGATCATCTTTTTTCCACTTTATCTCCTGTTCTGGAACTCTGATCACATACAGATTTTACTTTTGGTTGTATCTCATGTAACTCTCAAGATTTCTTCATTTTTCTTAACAATTTTTCCTCACTGTGGTATCCAAGAATTTGTCTTCAATTTCACTATTCCTGTCTTCCACTGTTTCAAATTTGCTCCTAAAACCCTATTGCACTACTTCTGAAATCTTGTTTATGTTTTGTTTCTAGTTACTATTTTTGTATGATTTCCAGTTGTTCATTTATTTTGACATTTTGTTCCTGTATTATTTTCTGAATTGTTCAATTGTTTTGTCTGTCTTTTCCATGATTTTGTCTATTTTTTTCCTTATTTTTGTCTGCATTTTGCTTCATCTCTTGGAGAAATCTGAATATCAGAGTTCTGAATTCCCTGTTGTGTAGTTGCATTGCATTTTCTTCTACTGGAAAAGATCATGTGGTATTTTATTTTGAACACTTTCTGAAGCCATCTTATCCTTTTTAGAAGATATGTCTTGCTATTGTCTGCTATCTTTTAGACATTCAGGAATTATTTCCTTCATTTATAGATTGTATATTTGACTTCAGACTGATTTTTTACTTTAATTGGCTATGTCTGGGCAGGCAGGCTAAGTGTTTTTTTGTTGTTTTCTCATCTGTTGGTATGATGCTTCTTATCACCTTGTCCAAGTGGTCAGGGCCAGTCACTAAGCTGTGTTTCAGGAGAGAATTTCCAGCAGAAGGGAAGGCATGAGGATGTATTGTTTTCAGTGCTCACTAGGACTGAAAAGGGATAGAGTGCAGCAGGGTTCAGTGGTTTGCTTCTTTGCCATTTAGGGATGTGACACTTGATGCATAGTTCAGATAGGCAAGGAAGGAGGGGGAAGATGTCTGAAGCTAAGTGGGTGTGGTAAAGAGGAGAGAGAAACAAAAGCAAAAAAAAGAAGAAGCAAAAAATGGCAATGAGGGAATCTGCCTCTGGGGATGGCTTGGACCTGTGGACGCATGCACCAATAACTTTCATGTCAAGCAGTGTGGCACGGTCTGTCAAGAAGGGGTGAAGATGGCACATGTGGCTAGGTGGGAGACAGGAAAAGAAAGAAGGAGAGAGAGATAAGAAACCAGAAAAAAAGAAAAAGGGCCTTAGTGGAGCATGCTGGTGGAGTGGTTCAGGCCAGGGAAGCTGTATGTTGCTGTCTCTTTAACCAAGTGGTGTGGTACTGTCTGCCAAGGTTTGGCTATAGCACACAAGGCTAGATAGGCAAGAGAAAAGAGAGGAAGGAAAGGAGAGAGAAAAAGTCAAAAAGACAAACAGGAAGCCTAACAGCAAGGCAGTGCTAACCAGGGAAGCTGTGTGCCAGTGGCTCCCCAGCTGGGTGATGTGACACAGACCATTAAGATAGAACAGAAATGGCGCACATGGTCAGGCGGATGGGAGAAAGGAAAGGAATGAAGAGAGAGAAAAACAAGAAAGCAAGATAAAATGGCACAGAGGGAGCCCTTCCTCTAGGATGGGTAAGCCATGGGCTGGCAGCTCCCCAACTGAAAGGTGTGGCATAGCCTGACAAGAAGGAGCAGAGATGGCACAAACAGCCAAGCGGGTAGCAGAAAGTAAAGGAAGGGAGAGGCAAGAGACTGAAAAAGGAAGATAAACTGGCATCTGGGCTGGGCTCACTGGTGAGGCAGTGTGGACTGAGGAAGCTGTGTGCTGATGGCTCCTCAGCAGAGCAGTGGGGCACAGTTCATCAAGAAGGAGCAGAGATGGCACATGGCACAAACTGGGCAGGAAAAAGGGAAGGAAGTGAGAGAGAGAGAGAGAGAAGAAACAAAAAGAACCCAAGACAACAACAAAAATGACACTGAAGGAGCCAACTAGTGGGGGTAAGACAAATCCAAGTTGCAAGGAATCAGCATCTTCTTAGCCAGGTAACCACGGCCAACCAGAAATCAGTGAAGGCCACACAGAGCGAAAAAGCATGGAGAGTAGGAAAGCATGTATCCTTAGCTACAAGTGCTCTGTCTTCTGTTGGAACTACCATGAAGTTACCTTCTTGTACTTCCTGTCAGCTGTTTTTATTTTATTTTATTTTTTTGTGTGGCTGAGGAGCCCCAAATGGTGAGTCCATGCTACATTAGCTTGCAGGGCCCTACATTCCATAGCTGTCCTTGTTCTCTGTTCTCTGTTCTCTGTCAGTTTCTTTTTTCATTTGCTGTTTAGTTATTTATTCCTTCATGTGATGCTTAGGGTTCCAGTATTGATGTTTGTGTCTGTTTTACCTACTTTTTTGAAGACTTTGGTAAGGGATGGCATAGTGCTTCTGTCTGTACTACCACGTTGGCTGCACTCTGAGCTCTTCCTTTTCTGTCTCCATTTTGTCTAGCTAAAGTAGGACCAATCAACCAGTTTTATTACACTTGTCAGTTTGACAGCAATGTTGAAAGATATCAGATTCACAAATACCAAGACCTTGTCTGTCACAAACATTTCATCTGATGGTGGTGATATTTTGCATGTTTCTACTGCCACATTATTACATGGACTACAACATTTCATTCTGACAATGGTGCTAGAGGAACAAAGTCTTAAGAATGAGTTTTTTAAAATGATTTTCAAGTCCGTATAGACTTAAAGGCACTGATGACTCTATTTCCAGTAGTAAACAGAGCACTGTTAATCCATGGAATAATGTGGCATGTGGTCAATTTTTAGAAAAGTTCTATCTGTGCCTAAAAGAATATGTGTTCTGCAATTTTAGACAAAGGTTATAGATATTACTGAAAGATAGATATAAAGGTGTCCATGAGATTAAGCTCACTAATTTTATATCCAATTAATCTTTCACCCTTCTAATTTTTTGTATGCATGAAATATAAATTACTGAAAAATTATGTTAAAACACTTTACTGTATATTTTAATTGTTAATTTCTTCTTGTGATTCTGATAATTTTTCTTTTATGCAATTCTGAGTGTTTACTTTAAAATATTACATATGTAAAATGTCATGGATTTGTGCTGAGTTTAAGATGTTATGCACTTTATTAGATTAAGCATTTTATTGCATAGGGATGCACTTGGCTGGCTAGGGATTCTCTTTGTTGTTTATCATACTTTCGCCTTAAAGCTTATTTTTTGTATATTAGTATGACTAACCAATTTTGGTAATATTTTTCTGGGGCATCTTTTATCCACCTTTCTTTGTAACTTTACTGTCTTAATAGTTTAGGTTTATCTTCTGTAAATAATATGCAGCTATTTTTTTAAATTAAGAACAACAGTCTCAGTCTTTAAACTCAAGGTCATTTTATCTGTATTTACTGTTAATAGACATAAATTATTCTTAACCTTGTATTTTCTGCTTTTCATTTTACTGTGTGTTATGGGTTGAACTCTGTTCCCCCAAAAGATATGCTGAAGTATTAACCCCTGGTATCTGTGAAAGCAACATTACTTAGAAGTAACCTTTTGCAGATATAACTAGTTAAGATGAGATAATACTGGTGTAGAGTGGGACTTAGTCCAGTCTCAATTGTGTTTTTGTAAGAAGAGAAGGAGAAACACAGAGATACAGACAAAAGGGGAAAACATCATGTGAAGATCGAGGCATAGACTGGAGTAATGCCTTCACAAGCCAAAGAATGCCAGTTATTTGCTAATCATCACCAGAATGTAGAGCAGAGGCAAGGAACAGCAGATGCCTCTAAAACATCAGTCTTGCTAACAGCTTGATTTCAGACTTTTAGTCTCCAGAACTGTGAGAGAATAAGTTTCTACTTTTCCTAAGACACCTAGTTTGTGGTACTATGTTATAGTGGCTCTTACAAACTAACACATCTGTGAGCTTTTAAATTTTTTTCTTGTAGTTTTCATTCTACATTTTCAAAATTATGAACTCTACTTCTACTCTTTTAATGATTACTCGAACATTTTAATTTACTATATTAAAAGTTAATTGAAAATCAATGTCGTGTAGTGGTTGATTGTATTAGACTCTATAACTAGCTGACCTAGTTGATATCTTGGCTCCATTCACCTGTGGTATTTCTATTATGGCAATAATAGATAACTAAAACAATAACTTTTTTAAGGAATCATTGTTTGGATATATTAGTGCAACAGGGTATAAAATTTCAAGGTAATCATTTTTTAGCCTTTCTAAGATATTATTTCACCATCTTCTGCTTCTGCTGTTAATGTTGAAATATCAGCAGTTGGCCTTTTTCTCTATGGATGATTTTAAGGTTTGATGTGTATTGAACAGCTTTCCCCTAAAATATTGTTGTGAATCATAATCTCTACACCTGTGGAAATAATCACATTTGTAAATAAGGATTTGTGAATAAGGTTTTTTTTGTTATGTTAATGAGGTCCTATCAGTGCAGGGTGTGTCTTAAGTCAATCATTTTTGAGATATAAAGAAAGCAGATGGCACACAGAAGCAAGGAAACACAGATGGGGAAGACAGATGCTATGCCACAGGAAGATGACAAAGGAATCCAGGAACAGAAGTTGAAAAGACATTAGCACGTTCCTCCAGAACTAATGGAGAAATCCTTCCTCTAGAGCTGGTGCCCTGAATTCAGACTTCTCATCTCCTGAACAATGAGAAAATATATTTCTCTTCTTTAAAACCACACACTTTCAGTATTCTAGCAACACTAGATACTAAGATGGAGTCCCTGGTTGGTGGAAATGGTTAAGGGCTTGACTACTAACTGCAAAGTTGATAGTTCAGACTCACTCAGAGGCACCTCAAGAGTAAGCCCTGGTGATGTGCTTCAGAAGGTCACGACATTGAAAATCCTATGAAGCGGTTCTACTTGCATACTTGGGGTTGCCATGAGTAGGAATTAACTCCATGGCAACTAGCAACAAGATAAAAGTGTATTGGAATGTAGTGTTAAGTAAACTCTGCTATCTTTCCATAATGATTTTAATCTGTTAGTATCCCATGCCTTTTACCTTCAGTTTCTCCATGTGCTTCTCTGTAGCAGATAAGGTAATTACATTAATCTGGATACAAGCTAAGCTACCATAACAAAAAGACAACTAATACAGTGGCTCAAACAAGATAGAACTTCATTTATAGCTAACATAATAGTTCAGAGGTAGGTGAGTGACCCAGCAAACTTAGAGTTTTGTCTTAACTGTATGATAAAATGGCTCACAAGCACCCCATATGAATTTAAGACTGTAAGAAAAGGGAAAAGGAGCTAGCCGAAGACAAATAGTTTCCTTTTAAGGATTTGACATCGTAATTGCTTACATCACTGAACTTACACACCACATCACATTCACATGGCCACATACAGTTACAAGACAGACTGGGAAACGTCATCTCTAGCACGGTAGACATATGCCTTGTTAAAACATTTTTCTGAGGTGGTAAGGGGAGGAAAGAAGGCTGTTACTATTAGAAAAAAAGCACAAATGGCTGTTGCTATTGTTGTTAGTGCTGTCCAGACAGTTCTGATTCACAGCAATTCTATGTACGACAGAATGAATCACTGTCTGATCCTGCAACATCCTTGCAATCATTGCCATGCTTGAGCCCATCACTGTAGCCACTGTGCCAAGGAGGGCCTTCTTCTCTTTGAGTCACCCTCTGCCAAGCATGATGTCCTTCCTGGGGACTGGTCCCTCCTAATAACATGCTCAAAGGACACGAGACAAAGTCTTGCCATCCTCTCTTCTAAGTAACATTCTGGCTATGCTTCTGGCCAAACAAAAAATTCACTGCCGTTGAGCCAATGCAGACACATAGCAACCCTGTATGACAGAGTAGAACAGCCCCATGGAGTTTCCAAGGAATGCCTGGCGGATTCAAACTGCTGACATTTTGGTTAGCAGACATAGCACTTAATGACTATACTGCCAGGGTTTCTGTTCTCCTGGCAGTCCATAGTACATTAAATATTCTTTGGTAACACCATAATTCAATTCATAATAGGTTACCTGTATTTGACAGTTTAATACAACCAATTCAGCTGCTTATTTCTCCTTTTAGTTCTGAGTATAGGAAGTCTCTGAATTACAAATGTACAACATGTTCAACCTGCAGATATAAACCGATCTATATTATATTAAAAATTCAAGGTATGGGGGGCCAGAGTCAAGATGGCGGACTAAGCCCACGTCTCCTATATCCCTCTGGAAACCAAGACCTGAATTGATAATCAAACAGAGCCTTCTGATCACCTAATCAGCCTCAGGACACAGCACACAGCTGTTAGTCGGGACTTCATATCACTCAGCGAAAAACCTCCTCTCTTTCGCTGACTCCCGCTCCTGGCTAGCCCCAGCTCTCACGGATGGAAGGTAAACGCACCAGTTTGACTTTTTTTCCTCTGTCTCGGCTGGTGGGCGGAACTGGGTCTTGCCTGGCGGCTGGACTCAGACGCGCTGCTGAGGGGATAGGCAGGCGAAATTCCCATATTCTGAGAGCCAGGTTTAAGACTCTGTTAATCTAGACACTTCGAGCCTTTCGTTTTATATCTGCGTCAGCGGGGTTTGAACGGAATTCCGCAGTCAGTGTGCGGGACACCATGTTGGTACTGAGATTTTAGCGGGACCTAATTCCTAGTCCGGGAGCCAGCGCCCACAAACAGGACAGCGCTTCTCCGACAGAAAAGCAGTAATTTTCCCAGTGCCACCTACACTGTGGGCCCTGCAACAGAAGCAGAGGAATCACTACCTCTCAGCACCTTTAGCCCCTCTGTCTGCTGCCTGTGTGGAGGATGCCATCTTGGATACGGTGGCCGCAGCTGGACCTAATTCTTAGCTTGGGAGCCAGAGCCTGCTCACAAGAGAACACTTTTCTACCA
This sequence comes from Heterohyrax brucei, assembly GCA_028571685.1. NCBI lineage: Eukaryota > Metazoa > Chordata > Mammalia > Hyracoidea > Procaviidae > Heterohyrax > Heterohyrax brucei. The sequence continues at coordinate 159,988,128 of CM053140.1, read as the reverse complement.
CAAAAGCAGTACTTGACGCAGTGTTGGCTAAGGCTAGGCCCTGTCAGCAGAGGCCAACAGGACAGTAGCATTGCTATATTCTGAACTAGTTTGTTATCATCTGGGGTTGGATATAGTGGTGCTTACTTTGTCAGATGAGAAGAGGTACCTCTACACCTGAAAACCTAACTGACTTGTGAACTGGTCAGATACCTTTTGCTTTACATTTCAAGACAGCCTAGAGAAACATTTGCAATCCATCCTCACAGTACCTCTTCCAGCCTCTACATACTCACATGGGACCCAAAAGGCAACAGACAATTGTGGCATACAAGAAATCAGCCATGGCTTCAGAAGGCTCCCAAACAAAGCAACCAAGGAGTTTTCCAGATGAAGAAACTTTTATGAAAGCATCAGAAAGTGAATACAAAATGATTATATACAGGGCCCTTCTAGACCTTATACAAAGTGCAGCAGAACAAAATGAAAAATTAAGCAAGCTGTTCGATCTGATGGAACACCAGTACTCTGAAATCCAACAGATCAAGAAGAAAATCAAAGACATAGAAACTTCCATGCAAAGCCAAGAAAACAGAATGGAACAAATAGAAAAAAGAATTTGTGACTTGGAAGACAGAGCTACTGATGCCAGCGTCTATGAGCAGAAATCAGAAAAAAGAAACAAGAAAAATGAAGAAACATTAAGAAGCATGTGGGACTCTATTAAGAGGAACAACCTTCGATTAATTGAAGTCCCTGAACAGGGAGAGACATCTGAGAACACAGAGAGTATTGTTGCTGAGCTGCTGAAAGAAAACTTCCCAGAAATCATGAAGGAAGAGAATATAGACATCTCAGATGCATATCGTACGCCACCCAATATAGATCTCAAAAGAAAGGCTCCAAGACATATTATAACCAAGCTCAACAAAATGAAACATAAGCAGCAACTCTTAAAGGCAGCAAGACTCAAAGAAAGCTAACATTCAGAGGGAAACCCTGTAGGCTCTCGTCAGATTTCTCAGCAGAAACCATGCTGGCACGGAGACAGTAGTATGACACATTCAAAGCCTTGAAGGAGAAGAACTTTCAACCAAGAATTACATATCCTGCAAAACTATCTTTCAAATACGAAAATGAAATTAAGACATTCCCAGATAAACAGAAACTCAGAGACTTTGTAAAAACCAAACCCAATCTACAAGAAATACTGAAAGAAGTTCTTGGCTCTGGCTTAGAAGAACGAAACCACTAACTTTATATTTTAGAACGACACACTGCTCAATACTGAACTCTTTTAGTGAAGGCTCCAGAATTAATCACAGCTTTGATACAGAAAGAAGCAATCCAGTGATCATCATGAAAACTATGGTGTAATTATAATAAAAAGAGGGATGTGATACAGTTGTTACAGTCCTTCCAGATGGAGAGGAAGATGACAAGACTGGTAGTAATTAAAATTGGGTTTATATATAGTTTATTAAGGGTGATCACAGGGGCAGCTGTAAAGCACAACAAAGATGTATCATACCATTTCAAGACATGTAACACACGAGTCTCAACAACTACAAAACCACAACTACAAAACTCTGAAAAAGGTGAAAACTCAACTCACAAAAAAGAATGTCCCAGAACAGACTAATAAGGACAACAGAGAAAACGTCAACATAAAAATAAACATATCACAATGGCAGCAGTGAACACATACCTATCAATAATTACATTGAATGTGAATGGACTGAATGCTCCAGTAAAGAGACACCGAGTGTCATCTTGGATCAAAAGACATGACCTATCCATATGTTGTCTACAAGAAACTCACTTGAGACCTAAAGATAGGAACAAACTGAAAATTAAAGGAGGGAAGAATATACATCAAGCTAACAATGAACAAAGAAGAGCAGGGGTGGCAATTCTAATCTCAGACAAAAATTCAAGGTATGTACAATGTTTCATAGTAACAAATAGGTGCTAGTTTGTGATTGGCATCAGAACATTATTGTTATAACTGTATTATGTTAAAGATGTTTTAGTGTACCTGGAAGTTCTTCTGTATTTTTTGTGCATAGAGAGGCATGCTATATACTATACATTGAGAGAAACATTTGACTAACTGATGGTATATTTCAATAGTTTCTAACTGTTAAAAGCCAGATTTAGGAATGGAATTCATTTATAATAGGGGACCATGGATTACAAACTGTTACTTTGTCTCCATTTATACAAAACAATCTTGGTTCCGAAGTTGATTTCATACCATCTCCACATTTACCATGGTGCAAACTTCATTGAGCTTATTATGAGGGTATTTTCTTTTTCTCAACCTTCTACCAACCCCAGCACCCAGCATATTTGTCTGTTGCCTCTATATCTGCTGAAACAACAACATAGAAGGAACTCAAGATCCTGGATGCCTTTACAGCGCTGTGCCACTTACATATTGAGAAGAGTCTCAAATGTGTAAAAATGTGTATAGAAAAAAGACTAGAGGAAAACTAGCTTATACATTATTTATACTTGCTTGGAGGTAATAGGTTTATGAGTTATTATCTTATTCTTACTTTAGTAATCAGAATACATTATTTATGTATGTATTTTAATAGAGTTCAGTGTATTCACAGGCATAACTAGAATAGGCACAAAGACTTCACTCCATTGGATCCAAGAGAAGACATAAGATGTTCAGTACCGTGGATAGCTCACCAGATGTGTGGCAGTTTTACTGTGAGAGAAACAGCTTTCATTGTGAGAACAAGAAAGAGATTTATGCAGCTGGCTGTATCTAATTGAAACAATCTTATTAAAGTGTTTTATTTTGCCAGTTTCTTACCTTGGATTTGTGCAATCAACCTCAGATACTCAAGTTTTCTTTGGAAAAGAGGGCCACTTATAGTAGACTAAAGGTCAGTGGCAGGGAGATTCAGCCAAAGGAAGAAGTTAATAAACATGAAAGACAGTGTATCAGAGAGCATAGTTGTTACAGGAATTTATCCAATTTGCCTTAGTCCAAACATAGGGTTCAATTTTTTGTCTTTAACCAATAGCTCTTCTAGATGCCATTAGTTCATCTACTTGACTCCTGAATATAGACGATCTTCTTAGAGTGTTGCAAACCCTGCTGGCATGGTGATTAAGTAGCCCAAAGGTTGGCAGCTTCAATCCACCAAGCGCTCTTTGGAAACTCTATGGGGACAGTTCTGCTCTGTCCTATAGTTTGAATCAATTTGAAGGCAGTGGGTTGGGTCTGGTTCTTAGAATGTTACTCATAATTCAGTACCTGGCTATTGTCTTTCTGTGTGTCTTTCTCTTGCTTATTTTATAGTTACTGTCCTCCTCTGAGGTCATGTTGTCACAAAAATGCTAAGGAAGTAGATGAAGGTGAACTTTTCGTGAGTTTGAATGAACTTCTGGCAATGACATTCTGTACAAACATACTAATTGGGATCAAAATAAGCAAGAGTGGGGTTTTATATTGTTTTATATTATGTATTCATAAAGTTGTAAAACACTGAAAACCTTTTGGAAGTCAGAGGCCCATTTCAATAGTTTCTCCTATCAAAATAACAATTTATTGCCGGGTTCTTATCTATTTTCCAGTTTTTTGGCAAATAAGTTAGCTAATCATAATTAACAAAGAAGAAACATTCAGGAACTCTTATCTACATATATATCAGGAAAATGGAGCCTTGGTTCTTGTACCCTTTTTGATCCATGTTATCATCCCTGGACTGCTTGCTTCTGAACTTCTCACTAGTTTTGAATAAGTAAACCTAGAATTTGTTAGGACACTTTAAATGGTTTCTCCAACTTACATATAAATACATTCTTTTTAAGAATTTGGGCTACAATATTGATAGGACAGACTAGCAGGGGGAGGGTCCTGGCATCATGCTCTCAGGAGACACCATGGCCAATTGGCATAACTAGGCTGTTGCTCAGAGAGTCTCCTGCACCCAGTATTGGTGAGTGGCATCTGCGGTCTTAAAAGCTAACAAGCTGCCATCTGAGGTACACCAAATTGTCCCAACTCAGCTGGAACAGATGATCACTAAGGACAACAACGACATGGGGGAAAGAGAACCCAGAATTCAGAAAGACCCTCATCAATGGGTGACTACGTTAACATGTGACCAGAAGAACAAGATGGTGTCCAGCCACCACCAATCAAAGCCATGGTGAGGCTCACAGTGCTGAGTTCCAGTGGCCACATGAGATAAAAAAGGGGTGCACCCTGAGAACTCCACTAAAAGACTGCAATTGATGGTACAAAAGCCTGGAGTTCCCCTGCGAGCATGGCCCCTAAACCTGATTCTGCCCCTGATCGTAAACCATTACTGAGGTCAACTCTTCAGAAAGGAATGGATTGGACTCAGGGACACAGAGTGACCATATTGTGTGTGCACTTTATGGTTCTATGCATCTATAGGATGTCGTCCTATGGCCTCTTACCAGAGGGGAGTGGAGAGGGTAGAGAGGAGAGGCAGGAGATTGTTAAGAGGATATGACACATATAGAATGGAAAGGAAGAGTGTGCTGTCACTGGGCAAGGAGAGCAGAAGGAGCTGCAGATGGCCAGGCATGCAAATTTAAATTGGATTGTACACTTTCACTCAATCACAATTAAAAAAAAAAAAAAAGAATTTGAGTTAGTCATTACTGCAGACCTTCTCTCTTTCTTAAGCTGTATGAACTGGATTCCTTAAGGGCTTACATCAAACCAAAATCAAACTCATTGCTGTCTAGTTGATTCCAACTCACAACAACCCTGTAGGGCAGATTAGAATTGCTCCATAGGGTTTCCAAGGAGCAGCTGGTAAATTCGAATTGTCAGCTGTTTGGTTAAAGCTAAGGTCTTAAACACTGCAACAATGGAATCAAGCATAACAATGATTGTGAAGATGGAGAAGGATCTGACAGTGTTTTGTTCGGTGGTACATAAGATTGCTATGAGTCAGAACTGTAACATGTAACAACAGCAACAACAGTGTCTTATCAGTCTTCATAGGATTGCAGAGCAATAGCCAAGTACTGTGAGCATGTGATTCATTTTAAAGAAGAAACAGTGACTCTTCTCACAATTGTTCCTTGGTCCAAAACAAGTAAATTAATACTATGTAATGGTTAGCAGCGCAGACTCTGAAGTTATAGTAAGGTGTTGTTAACCTGATTCTACCATATACTAATTGTAAGACCTTGAATCAGTAATTTGACTCACTAAATCTCAGTTTCTTCATCTGTAAGTGGAAATAACAATAATACCTAACTTAAGTAGCTGCTGTGGGGATTAAGTGATGTAATGCACACAAACCACTCAACAGAGTTCCTGGCACACAGTGCTTAAGAATATGAGATATTACTATTTTAAGTGACACACATATAAAATAGTTACTGCCTAGATGCATTAGGGGATGAGATGAATCACAAATTGCACTGAAGGATGGGGGAACAGATGGAGCGAATTAGGGAAGACTGTGTGAAAGAGCTATTATTTAGTAGCTGGTCGTGGGCCAGTTTGAAGCCAGTTTCCCCTTAAATGACCATCAACAGCAGGGATCTAAACTAAAATTCTGTTTAACCATATTCCAGTCTAACCGTCAACCAAGTTATTGGTTGCGGTGAGCGATGCAGTTTCTAGGTAACTGAGAACCAACCTGGGACTCAGAATCTCATGGCCCTGAGGCATCTGGCACGAGTGTCAGAGGAAGCACAGGGCCTGCTGCCATGTGTCTAGGCTTTGTACGCCCTGGGCATGTCCCTCTGAAATAGAGCAATACTCTGTCTCTTCAAAGAAGAAAGGATCCTTAACAGGAACTGCTCCGTCATTCATACTCCCTCAGGGATCCTTATTCTTGTAATTTAAGAGGCTGCCCATAGAGGATTTATATTTATTAACTCAGGTAGTGTGTATGGAGGGATCTTATGCCTAAATCTTAATTATGTATATGTAATCATTGAGCCATTTTCTCGTTAAACTTAATTAAGTCTAAACAATCCATATTCCCTTGGTGTTTAACACATTTAACTTTTAATGAAGTCCCTCCAGTTTTCAGGTCAAATTAAAGAAAAAGTACAAAATTTTTAAAAAGTGATTCATGAAATTCATTATAATTAACTGCATAATTGTCTTCATTTGGCCGCATATTCTAAGATAATCATTTCTAAAGGCTATCCACTGTGCTGTCTTCTCAGACCAGGCTACCCTAGATTAGGGGAAGGAGATGTCCAGAAAATATTTTCCCCTCTGTCTCTGCTACTTTCACTGGCATTCCGTCTATCATCCATCAGCTTGAGGAAGGAGAGTTCTGGGTGACTCCCTGAACTGCACTCTTAAGGACCAGTGGAGATACTGTGCTTCACGAACAAGATGTGAGTGGGGCCAAACAGGGTTAGACTATTAGTTGAAAGGCAAGACTTGAAGGATAATAATGATGAATGGATTGGTGTCAAGGCAAAGTGAGGTTTTCTTGGAGATTTTTTAATCTTGTCATGTTTAATATTTTTATGAAAACTGGTTCAAAATGGCATAACCATGGGAAAACTCAAAATTCAAAAGTATTTCAATAGACTGTTATGATAGACTTAAATACTACAGAATAAAAACAACAGGAAAACCATCAAATCCTATTTTAGGTCCTTCAACCCAACTGCACATTCAAAAACAAATCAAGGAATTTAAGTGCCTGCTGGTCTGATATGTCAAAAGTGCCAAAATGTTAGTATAATTTTAAAGTTGGTTAATAGAAGTGTAGTGTCCAGAATGAAGGTCTACTCTGCTGTACATTGGTTATTCAACACCTGGAATGTGTTCCCTGGAAACCCTGGTGACGTAGTGGGTTAAGCGCTGTGTCTGCTAACCTAAAGTTTGGCAGTTCAAATATGCAAGGTGCTCCTTGGAAAAGCTATGGGACAGTTCTACTCTGACCTCTAAGGTCGCCATGAGTTGGACCCAACTCGATGGCAGTTGGTTTGATTTGGGATTTTTTGGAGTGTGTTTGATGCTAAGCACTATGTCCTGTGGAGACTGGTTAACAAATACAAGTCAAACAGAAGGACAAATATAATGAAGGGCCTAAAACAAACAAGCCATCATTTGAGTAATAACTGTTCTTGGCCTAAAGAAAATTTCAGATTATTTCTTTATCTCTTTGTTAGTTAGGTTGTCTTTGGCTTCAAGAGACAAAATATATGACTTGGACCAAAGAGGTTTCTTTTTCTTACACAACAAGAAATCTAGAGGTAGACAGTTTAAGGGTTTCTTCACAGTCTAACCATAGAAGAGCTCTGAGACTTCTCAGCAATTCTTTGGCTCTTTCTCCAATGGCTTCAAGATGGCTACAGCATCTCCAAGCATAAAAAAAGCAGAAATGGAGAAGCAAGATTCCTCTACATTCTTCATCAGGGAGAAAAATTGCTTTAGAATTCTTCCAGGAGATTACTATTTATGTCTCAATAGCCAAGCTTCCACCTGTCTCGTATACAAAGCTTTGGCAAGTGATTCATCCACATAATTCCAACTTTATGAAAACTTCAATGTCAAAACACTCTCACATCCCAATTTCTTGATGTATTTTTTCTTTCAGCCACTATGTTCTTGACCACTTCTTACACTTTATCACTCTCCATCTCTGAAATAATAAGTCCCCAAGACTACAGTCTGGTATCTCTCTGAGTATCTCACTCTTTTACTTCCATTATGTCTATGGCCTGATAACAGTAGTCAATTACCTTGCCTTTGCTTTCTCCTTGTCCTAAATTTAATAACCACCTCCAATTTTTACTTCCACTTCTGTCCAGCTAAAGCCCTCACTATGTCATCATTAACTCTGTCTTGTTTTTTAAGCATTTTCAACTCTCTCCTTTCATAATCTTCCTGTGATATCATACAGCATGTATTATTTCAACCATCTGACCGTTTTACCCCTGTTTGGATTGATAATGAACATAATAAAAATATGCAGACAGCATCATTTAAAAAATGTAGTATAAGTTCTTCACTGCACTGCTTGGCAATTCTTCTTCACATCAGAAATCAGCCTTGTCTTCTATTTTCAGTGGCAGTTCAAATTCTTTACTTCTCTCCTCAGCTCAAACACTGCACTTATTTTCTCTCTCTTTGCACATGATATTTGTTCCACTTTATAGAAAAAGTAAGAGCATTATGTGTACTGTGGTAACAGTAATTATTAATATATATTGTTTTTAATATATATAATTTTTGATAATAATATATATTGTTTTAATCTACAGGAATCCTTAGTTTTTGAGGCTCTCCTAATGAAAAAAGAAAACAAACTGAATATTTATCTTCACGTGTACATTTGTGAAGAAACGTTGATGGCATGGTGGAGTTACAGCTGCTTACCAAAAGGTGAGCAGTTCAAATCCACCAAGTGCTCCTTTGAAACCCTATGGGGTCCATTCTTCTGTGTCCTATGAGTTCATGATGAGTCAGAATTGACTAAAAGGCAATAGGGTTTTTGTTGTTGTTTGTTTTTATAGATGTGTTCAATTTATCATTAAATGCATATAAAACAAGACGTGTGGTAAATTAGAAGAGAGATGGGTAGATGTATGATAAAACAAGTGTCATAAAATATTGGAAACCAACGTATACCTTTGGAAATCAGAGATATCCATTTCAATATTATTATTTAGCAGCAACCAATTATCCACTAACAAGACAAAGCAGACTGTTGTTAGGTGCCGCTGAGTTGGTTCCAACTCACAGCAACCATATGAACAACAGAATGAAACACTGCCCTGTCTTGCTCCATGTCCATAATCATTTTTATGCTTAAGCCCATTGTGGGGCTACTGTGTCCATCCATCTCACTGAGGGTCTTCCTCTTTTTCAGTGGCCCTCCACTCTACCAAGCATGATGTCCTTCTTCAGGGACTGATGCCTCCTGACAACATGTCCAAAATATGTAAGACACCGTCTTGCCATCTTTGCTTCCAAGGAATACTCTGGTGGTACTTTGTCTAGAACAGATCTGTTTGTTCCTTTGTTCCATGGCACATTCAACATTCTTCTCCAACACCACAATTCTCAATTCTTCTTCTGTCTTCTTTGTTTGTTGTCCAGCTTTCACATACATACGATGTGATTGAAAATACCATGGCTTGGGTCAGGCACATTTTAGTCTTCAAGGTGACATCCTTTTGAATACTTTAAAGAGGTCCTTTGCAGCAGATTTTTCCCAGTGCAATGCATCTTTTGATTTCTTGACTGTTGCTTCCATGGGTGTTGATTGTGGACCCAAGTAAAATGAAATAAATCCTTGACAGTCTCAATCTCTTCTCCATTTATGACAATGTTGCTAATTGGTTCAGTTGTGAGGATTTTTGTTTTTCTGATGTTGAGGTGCAATCCATACTGAAGGCTGTGGTCCTTGATCTTCATCAGTAAGTGTCTCAAATCTTCATTTCTAGCAAGTAAGGTGGTGCTGTCTACACAATGCAGGTTGTTAATAATGAGTTGTCCTCCAGTCCTGATGCCTCATTTGTCTTTGTATAATCCAGCTTCTCAGATTATTTTCTTGGGATACAGATTAAAAAGGTATGGTGAAAGGATACAACCTTTCACAGGTTTCCTGACTTTAAGCCATGGGTTGTCCCCTTGTTCTTTTTGCATGACTGCCTCTTGATCCATATACAGATTCCTTAAGAGCACAATTAAGTGTTCTGGAATTCCCATTCTCTTCAACGTTAGCCACAATTTAGTACGATCCACATAGTCGAATGCTTTTGCGTAGTCAATGAAACACAAGTAAACATCTTGCTGGTATTGTTTCCTTTCAGCCAAGACCCATCTGACATCAGTGATGATATCCATGGTTCCACACCCTCTTCTGAATCCAGCCTGAATTTCTGGCAGTTCCTTGTTGATATACTGTTGTAGTCGCTTTTGAAAGATCTTGAGCAAAATTTTACTTGCTTATGATATCAACGATATTGTTTGGTAATTTTCACATTCAGTTAGATCACCTTTCTTTGGAATGGGCATAAATATGGATCTCTTCCAGGTGGCCAGGTAGCTGTCCTCCAAATTTCTTGGCATAGATGAGTGATCACTTCCAGTGCTGCAACTGTTTGTGGAAATATTTCAATTGAGATTCCATCAATTCCTGGAGCCTTAGTTTTTGCTAATGCATTCAGTGAAGCTTCAACTTCTTCTTTCAGTACTGTTGATTCCTGATCATATGCTACCTCTTCAAATAGCTGAATATTGACCACTTCTTTCTGGTACAATGACTCTGTGTATTCCTTCCATTTTGTTTTGATGCTCCTTGAGTCATTTAAGAGTTTTCCTGTAGAATCCTTCACTATTGCAACTTGAGGCTTGAAATTTTTCTTCAGTTCTTTTAGCTTAAGAAATGCAGAATGCATCCTTCCCTTCTGGCTTTCCATTTCCAGCTCTTTGCACATGTTATTATAATACTTTTCTTTTATCTTCTTGAGCTGCTCTCTGAAATCTTCTGTTTAGGTCTTTTACTTCACCATTCCTTCTTTTTGCTTTAGCTGCTTGATGTTCAACAGCAAGTTTCAGAGTCTCTTCTGAAATCCAGTTTGGTCTTTTCTTTCTTTCCTGTCTTTTTAATGACCTGTTGCTCCCTTCCTGGATGATGTCTTTGATGTCATTTCACAGTTCATCTGGTCTGTGGCCATTAGTGATCAGCACATCAAATCTTCTTGAGATGGTCTTTAAACTCAGGGGGGAGATCCTCAAGGTCGTACTTTTGCTCTCATGGGCTTGTTCTAATTTTCTTCAGTTTCAATTTAAATTTGCATATGAGCAATTGATGATCTGTGCCACAGTTAGCACCTGGTCTTGTTCTGACTGTTGATATGGAGCTTTTCGACTGTCATTTTCCACAAATGTAGTCAGTTGGTTCCTGTGTATTCCATCTGGTGAGGTCCATGTGTGGAGTCACCATTTTTGTTGGTTAAAAAAAGATATTTGCAATGAAAACATCGTTAGTCTTGCAAAATTTTATCACACATTCTCCAGCATTATTTCTACTACCAAGGCCGTATTTTCCAACTACTGATCCTTCTTCTTTGTTTCTAGCTTTTGCATTCCAGTCACCAATAATTATCAGTGCAGCCTGATTGCATGTTTGATCAATTTCAGACTGCAGAAGCTGGTAAAAATCTTCAGCCTCTTCATCTTTGGCTTTAGTGATTGGTGCGCAAATTTGAATAATAGTCATATTAACTGGCCTTTGTTGTAGGCGTGTGGATATTATTCTATCACTGACAGCGTCGTACTTCAGGACAGATCTGGAGATGTTCTTTTTGATGATGAATGCAACACCATTCCTCTCCAAGTTTTCATTCCCAGCGTAGTAGACTGTATAATTGTCAGATTCAAAGTGGCCCAAACCAGCCACTTCAGCTCACTAACACCTGGGGTGTCAATGTTTATGTGTACCATTTCATTTTTGACAATTTCCAGTTTTCCTAGGGTCATACTTCATACATTCCATGTCCCGAGTATTAGTGGACGTTTGCAGCTGTTTCTTCTCATTTTGAGTCATGCCACGTCAGCAAACAAAGATCCCAGAGGCCTTACTCCATCCACATCGTTAAGGTTGCCTCTACTCTGAGGAGGTAGCTCTGTCTCAGTTATCTTCCAAGTGCCTTCCAACCTGGGGGGCTCACTTTCTGGTGCCGTATCTGACAGTGTTAGGCTGCTGTTCATAAGGCTTTCCCTAACCAATTCCTTTCAGAAGTAGACTGCCGGGTACTTCTTTCTTAGTCTGGAAGCTCAGCTGAAGCTTGTCTCCCATGGTTGATCCTGCTGGTACCTAAATACCAGTGACACAGCTTCTTACATCATCACGACAAGCAAGCCTCCACTGACAGACAAGTGGGGGTGGCTCACTCTGTCTTTACCCTCCTTGCCTGATGCGTTACCCTCCTTGCCTGATGCTGTCACTCTCCTCACCTGATTGTAGGTTACATTTAAAGGCCACAACGGTTGTTTCTGAAGTAGGCTGTTAAAAATATTTCCTTTCTTACAGGGCACAATGGAAGGTTGCCTATTGTTAGGTTAGTTGGTGTTGTAATAGAAAAGAGAATAGAATAGCTACAAATTAAAAATATTAAACCAAGTCCTTACAATGAAATATTTTAGAGTTTTGTGCTCCTAATTGTATCTCAACTTTTTTTCCCGACTTCATCATTTAGAATTCCACTTTATTTCATACCCGTGTCATGGGCTCTTTCCTCCCTCTTGTCTTTCCAGAATTTCTTTCACAAGAGACAGCTGACTTGAAGAATCATATTCTCAAACTTATTCTCAGGAATTCCATTTGTTAGAGCTGGATAAAATAAAGCAGACAGACTTACAGATTAAAATAATAATAATAATAAAACAGGATTTTAACAAACAAAGTGTGGAGTGAATAATATCCTGCCTGATCAGAAGGGTCAGATCTGGGAGCAATGAAGAAGGAAAGAGCTTCATGGGAGAGTGCTGGAGGAAGCAATGTAAGGAGCACAAGACTACTTAGCTAGAGTGATCACTTAGCCACCTTACATGATTTTGGAAATAAGACAGAGTACATATAAATCAATAGCTGATCTTTAAATTTGTCTTTTCTTGTGAAGGTCTCTGATTCTATGCTGTACTCTGATCACGAAGTCAGGCAGATATCAGGAGCTCTAGATCACATTCAGACAGAAGAGACAGAAAACAGTCAGGAGGGGGCCAAATAATAGTAACTTTTCACAGACAAACTTTTCCCATCCATAGGAAAATTTTTGAGGAACAGAATAATTAACCACTAGACTAAACTCTAATGTGTACTCCTTGAGTTTTTGTCTCTCCTGCCTTGTTATGTAGGAGCCTGTGTGGTGCAGTGGTTAAGAGATAGGCTGTTTATCACAAGTTCAGCAGTTCAAATCACTATCCTTTCTTTGAGAACTTTTTGGGGAGTTCAGCTTTGTTCTGCAGGGTCGCTGTGAGTTGAAATCCACTTGACAGCAATGGATTTTGTTTTTGTTTTCTGCTTTGTACATACATACGTATCTACTCATTTATTCATTCTCTGTCTCTTAGCTCCATTTATAACCTAACTCTATTCTCCGTGCTTAGTCAACTGCTTTATCTTTTTGTTTGCATTTGTTTGTACCAAGTATTTTCCTTTGCCCAAATGCTGCTGCTGTTGTTGTTAGGCATCACCAAGAAGATTGTAACTATGGTAACCCCCTGTGACAGACAAGAACTGCTCCTTAGGGTTTCCTGGGCTGTAATCTTCATGGGAGCAGAACACCAGGTCTTTCTTCCGTGGAACCAGTTTGGGTTCAAACTGCTAATCTTTTTGTTAATAACTAAGTACTTAACCATTGCACCACCAAGACTCCCTGATCTCACTCCATTACATATCATATATTAATTACATATAATAAATGCATGTTACAGTACAATACAATATAATAAATAAACAAATATATATATGTGTGTAGAGGTTGGCTGTTTGAATAGAGGTTGGCAATTTGAATCCACCAGGTGGTTCTTAGAAACTCTATGGGATAGTTCTACTCTGTCCTTTAGAGTTACTATGAGTTTGAAGCAATTCAACAGCAACAGGTTTCTTTTGGTTTTATATACGTAGGGAATTCTGGTGGTACAGTGGTTGAAGTACTCGGTTGTTAATCAGAAGGTTGATGGTTTGAACCTATCAGCTGCTCCAAGAGAGAAAGTTGTGGCACCCTTCTTCCATAAAGGTTACAGCCTTGCAAACCCCATGAAGCAGTTGTGCTCTGTCCTACAGGGTTGCTATGAGTCACAGTATGACTGAATAGTTGAGTTTTTGTTGTTGTTTGCACACACATACACACACATACAATATGCATATATATGTATGTATATATATATATATATATGCATGAGGCCCTAGTGGTACAGTGGTTAAAAAATTGGCTGCTATTCAAAAGGTTGGCAGTTCATATCCACCAGCCACTCCATGGAAATCCTATGGGGACAGTTCTACTCTGTCTATTGGGTTACTATGAGCCAGAATTGAAGGCAATGGGTTTTGTTTTGTTTGGGGTTTTATATGTGTGTGTGTGTATTTAAATATACACACCTACATACATATCTATGTGTTTCATACTTTACTATACTGTTCTATATCCAGAACTTGTTTCTAACTTCTGCTGAGCACTCTCACTCATTGGGTACTAAAAAAGCCTGGGTGCAGGTATTTCTCCCTGCATACTGTGGTCAATTTTCATTTAAGACTGCAGACATTTACCTTTAACAAAGGTCTTGAAGAGGAGCCTTTACCACCCTTCAAACTCAGAGGATGTCCCCCATAGCCAAGGTCTGAGGTCAGTTGTGGCAAACAGAGTCTTAGACTTCTCGGTCTGCAGACAAAGCATCAGGAAGACCTTCTGCTTCTCTCTTCTCAAAAAATGAGCAGAAATCCCCAGGTGCTGTTGTGTTCAGTTATATTTGGTATGTGTGGTTGACAGATAGAGGCATTGTTGAATGACATATTTATGTTTCATTAATTTATACTATGCTTTGTTGCCAGTGGTAGTACAGTAGTTAAGAGCTTGGCTGCTAACCAAAAGGTCAGCAGTTTGAATTTACCAGCCACTCCTTGGAAACCCTATGGGGCAGTTCTACACTGTCCTGTGCAGTTGGATGTGTTAGAATCAACTTAAAGGCAATGAGTTTGTTTTTTTCTTTTATTGCCATTTAAGGAATTGTTGCATGTCATATATTTTTTTGCTTACTACATACTTCAAGGCCAAGTTAATTAATTAAAAATTATGGGAATTCCTTAGTAAAATATTTAAACTCCAAACCAAACCCTCTGCCATCGAGGTGATTCTAACTCATAGTGACCCTATAGAGCAGAGCAGAACTGCCCCATAAAGTTTCCAAGAAATGCCTGGTGGATTCAAACGGCTGACCTATTGGTTAGCAGCTGTAGTTCTTAAGCGCTATGCCACCAGGGTTTCTGTGACATATCTATGCATGGTAATTTATAGAGATTTGATTTATGTTACATTCCATTATCAGAATGTGCAGATACACAGCATGATTTCAGGAAATCATTTGTGACTGACTTCACATACTCCTATAATGTGTTTTCAAGGTCAGAACCACTTTTTGATGTCTTCTAATTAATGGTTAAAGAGCCTAATAGAAACGTGCTTCTATTTCTAACTTCATATTATAAATAACATATACATAGGTGTTTAAAAACATCATAGCAGTGCAGAACATTACAGTATCAGATGTGATTCGACAGAACACAGACAGCAAGTGCAGCAAATACTATGCAAGAAAAACATTGCATTATGAATAAAAAGTTTGGTTGTTTCTTGAATATCATATTGATGATAGAGAATATTTCTATCCCTCCAGAAAGTTCCTTTGGAACTTTTTGTTGTCAATCCCCTGCCTCCCAACTCCTCAGAAACCACTGACATGATTTCGGTATCTACAATTTTCCTTTCTCCAGAATGTCACATAAATGCAGTTACACAATTTGTAGCTTTTTATTTCTGACTTCTGCCACTTATCATTATGCTTTTACAAGTAATCCCATATTTTTGGAATTTATCAAGTTTTTTTTTTATTTAAACTTCTGAGATTTGTTCCATTTTATGACTACATACCAATTTGTTTTTCTATTCATTACTTTATGGACCTTTGGGTGAATTCCAGTTTGGGCCACTATTAATAAACCAAAAGAAAAAAACCAGTCAAACCCATTGCTGTCAAGTCAGTTCTGACTCATAGCGACCTGTAGGGCGGAGTGGAATTGCTCCATAGAGTTTCCAAGGCGTGCTTAGTGAATTCAAACTGATGACCTATGGTTAGCAGCCACAACATTTAATCACCATACCACCAGGTTTTCCTTATGAATAAAACTACTGTTAAGTATTTGCGTACAAGTCTTTGGGTATATGTGTTCATTTCTCTTGGCTCAATGCTTAGGAGGGGATTGCTGAGTTGTCTGATAGGCACGTATGTAACTTAGTTAGAAATTGCCTTAATGATATTTTAAGAAGGAAAGTAACCCTAAAAATGTCTGATCATAGGCCTGAAAAATCATTAACTTAAAAGCTGTGAGGTGTCAGATCAACAATATAAGCTCTCCGAGCCTCAGTTTCCTCATCTGCACTCCTTATAAACTAGACAGTATAATTAATGAGTTATTTAAATAGAAGATTTTTGAGCTAACATATATAAAGGATTAAGGATTAATGGGTTAACCTTTTGTGCTGTAGATACAGGAAAATACTACAAGGTGCTGGCGTACCTAGTCTAATTTTGACTCTCTATCTCCATCTGGTGGCAGCATAGAAACATTTGAGAAGTAGGTTGTATTAGAAGAGTCACAATTGATGTAAGGATGAAATTTCAAACCACTCCAAGATAGCTGATTGATCAAGAGCTAGATGTAAGAGTAAGAAGCCAGCACAAATATCTGAGCCATTCTACATCTGGAAAAAGAGTAAAACACTTTAGGTAGACCAGCTGGCATAGCTGACAGGAGAGTGACAAACCTCCCTAGAGCCTTTCAGGGTGTTCAAGAAGTCTGAGTTTAGAGTCACCTGCAGCATCTCAACCTATTGAGACTGTCATCCTGGGCTTACCGTGCTTTTGTGCTGAGTCTGCAGACACAGACTCAGTAGATGACTGGAAATTGCATTGGGTATGTGAATGTGATTCCAAGAGATAAACTCCCTGGAGGTGAGGAGGAGAGGAAAAATGGTACTACAGCCTCTTGATAGAGAATGAGTTTATGGGCAGAAAGCCAAGAATTACTGTCAGCCTGAAGGGAAGGAGTGGAACAGTTCAAGATCCACCCATTTTTTTCTTTCCACAAATATTTATATATAGTGAATGCTACAGAGTTTATCTGATACATAGGTTAGAAATTTGCTGGATGAAATGGTAACAGAATACTCCCTGAGCCTGGAGGCAAACACTTGGTAGCTCCCCTCCTAAGTTTGTTTCTTATGTAACGCTGAAGAATAGATGACAGAATTCCGTGGGTGGCTTTCCTTCAGTGACCAGGCAAATCTCCAAACCCTATCTACTGAGGAATCGAAAGAAGGCCATGAGTTGAAATTAGGAGGCTGCTTAGTTTGGGGAGTAGCTGTGGCTTGGGACCATCAAGAACTTGGGCTGTGAGTCAATCACCAGCCATTGCTCAACTCTTGTAACATTTCCCTTAGTCCAACAGTCTCAGTCTTTTTTTGCAAAGGATGTAATTCATTACCACACACTTATTCACTCTGTATTACTAGACTTTAAGGGAAAGAAGAATCACTGAGACAGCCATGTGTGTAATGGAATAAAATGTTTCCTAAGCAGCTGGAATGATACACACGTGCATTGTGAGAGATACTGACCAATTTTTCCCCATGGAGGTCATACAAATTCACAACCCTATTATCAATATATAAGAATGCCTGTGTTTCTGGACCCTCACCAAAGTATATCAAACTCTTGTTTTATCTGTGTAAGTCTAAGAAACAAAGCATATTTTACTATATTTTTAATTTCTATTCCTCGTGCCCCAAATACTGAGAGACAGTGAAGAGTATTGGATGTCTCTGGTCAGGTTGTCTGAGTTTAATTCATCGTAAGTTCTCAAGTGCTAACCAAAAGGTTAGTAGTTCAAATCCATCCAGCAGCTCTGTGGGAAAGACCTGTCAATCCAGTTTGTATCTGTAAAGATTACAGCCTAGAAAACCTTATGGTGCGGTTCCACTATACCTATTGGCCAGAATTTTGTTGAGAATTTTTGTGTGTATATTCATGAGAGACATTGGCCTGTAATCTTTACTTATTTGTTTGTTTGTTTAGTGGTGCCTTTGCTTAGCTTTGTTCTCAGGGTTATGCTGGCTTCCTAGAATGAATTTGGGAGTATTCTTTCCCTTTACATGCTCTGAAATAGCTTGAATAATACTGGTGCAAGCTCTTCTCTGAATGTTTAGGAGAATTCTCTGTATGGCTATCCAAACCAGTGTTTTTTGTTTTTTATTTGTATCTTCAATCTCTGCTCTAATTTTAAGTTTTAAGTCTGTTCAGATTTTCTATCTCAGTTTGTGTTAGTTTAGGTAGGTAGTGTGTTAAATCCTGTGTTATTCTCAGATGCATAATGATTCTTCTCATTATATCCCTTTTTCCTTTTCCATATCTTCATCTTTGCTTGTTGCATTATCAGTCATTTCTTCATCTATAGCTTCCATTACTCCCTCTTCAAGCGTATTAGTTTACCAACCCATTCACTGGATTCTAAATTCACTTAGCCATATTTTTTTCTATAATTTATTGTTATTTCTTTTTTGGTTTACCTATTCTGTTCCCACAATGTCATTCTCTCATCTTGTGAATGTTTTTTTCTCTCTCTGTTTTTAAGGACCCTGTCAGTTTGTTCTATTAACTACTATTCTTAGTGTACTCAGTCAGCTACTCCTTCTCAAGGCAGTTTATTTGCTTACATGTCTTCTAGTTTTCCAAATCATGGAGTCATCTTCAAAGACAGTTCATTTCTGTGGAAGTCCCTCATGTCCTGAGACATGGGAACAACCTTTTGTTGGTTTGTCTTTGGTGGGATTTTGCTTTCCCTCTGTTAACTTTTCTAGTCATAGTTTCATGAAGCTATCAGATTTCCTTGTGTGTCTCTAGAGTGTAGGAGAGAAGAATTTCATCCATTTTTTCGTGTAAACTATGCACCACCACCCACAGAATGGAGAAAGAGCTCTCAATTCTGTTTGTGTCCAGGCAGGTGAGGATTCCTAAACTGAGTCAACTTAAGCTCCCCTCTTGGTGATGCCCTGCCATCAGTTCCTTTACGTTTCTGCTTTGCAACCATACTCAGCCCCTGGCAAAGACTTTGGTTTCCAGGAAGCTGCCCCACGGGCCATGAGAATAACCCTGTTGCATTGCCAGTTCCTATTGTTTATGGTTGGAACTAGACTGGCATCTGGTTGCCTTGGAAACTCCGACTTCTATTTAATTAATGAACATTCTTGGCAAATGCTTTTGCTCTGGTCCCTCTTGCACAGGTAGAGGAATTCCAACTCTAGCAGCACAATACAAATCCCCCTGCAGTCCCTCTTAATCATGGCTTTAGTACTGAAAACCGACAACACAGAATCGTGGTCCTACTCCTTTAAAACCCTGATGACTAGTGGGTAAGAGCTAAGCCTGCTAACTAAAAGGTCAGCAGTTCAGATCTGCCAGGTGCTTTTTGGAAACTCTGTGGGGCAATTCTACTCTGTCCCGTAGGGTAGCTATGAGTCAGGATCAACTGAATAGTGTTGGATTTCTTTTTTTTCTTTCATGGATGAAGAAACCCTGGTGGCATGGTGGTTAAGTGCTGCAGGTGCAAACTAGAAGGTCAATAGTTCAAATTCACTCAATGCTCCTTGGAAACTTCACGGGGCCAGTCTTCTCCATCCTATAGGGTTGCTATGAGTCAGAATTGTCTTGATGGCAGTGGGTTTTTATTTTCTCATGGATGAAGGAGCTCTGGTGGCACAGTGGTTAACAGTTTGGTGGTTTGAACCCACCAGCAGCTCACAATGATGGTGACGATGACACGGGACAGGGTAGTGTTTCCTTCAGTTTTACGTGGGGTTTCTATGAATGGGAACCAAATCAATAGCGCTTCAACAACAACAAAGATACCCTTGAAGGCATTTAGTTTCCTAGTGTTACTGTAAGAAAAATATCACAAGTAGGTGGCCATTGTCACCATCCAGGGCCCCATTCATAAGGCATCTCCCTGGCTGGGGTAGGGGAAGATGCTAATCGTATTAGCGTTGGAGATCTTATCTCTCTTCCAAAGGTGGGAGGCAGCTAGACTTCTCTCTGCACCACGCAAAGGCCAAGGGAGTCAAATCAGACTTAGAAGAAGCAGAGAAATAAAGGTAGCAAATTACTTGAGACTGGTGGCTCCACAGTTCTGCTTGGACTGCTCTGTTCTTTGCTTGTCCTCTAGAACTTGGGACACTTTCTCACTGCACTGAATCTGGATTAGAAATACACATTTCCAGGTTAAGTTTTTCCCATAAAGTTATCAGGTAGTGCTTATAGGAAAAGCTATGTGTTTATATAGTGGAGGGAAACAGCAAAGGCTTAAGTAATGGAGACCGTCTACAGTAATAGGTCTAGTTATTTGGGAGATATCCAGTGCCCTCTTCGAATCTTACAAAGGATCTAGGCAATATAGCACAATGGTTAAGAGCCCGGTCTTGGAACCAGATCACCTGGATTCAAATTCAATCTTTACCTTTTAGCAGTTGGGTGACCTTGGGCAAGTTACTTAACCTCTCTACATTTTGGGTTCCTCTGCAAAATGGCAATGATAATATTTACCTCGTATGGGGTTTAAAATTGCTCAGTTCAACAGTTGGCAAACACATAAACATTACATGGTACAATTTTTATGTCTTTCTCCTCAGAATATTTCCAATTCCTGGATCCCATCAATGATCTTCTAGTGAAGAGCTGCTGATCCAGAATGGGCATTCTGAAGATATTTTATTCCTGTTGCCTTACTCCTTCTCCTCTGACCCAGAAAGACAGTACAGCATGGTGGTTAAGCAATTGGCCGATGGAGGCACACTAGCCAGTAAGCCATTTGCCACTGAATGGATTCTGACTCATAGGAACCCTGTGAGTGTTGCAGTCGAACTGCGTTCCATGGGGTTTTCAGTGGCTGATTTTTCAGAAGTAGATCACAAGGTTTTTCTTCTGAGGCCCCTGTGAGTGAACTTGAAGCTTCACCCTTCCACTTGTAGCCAAGTATGTTAATCATTTGCACCACCCAGGGACTTCAGACATGTGCTACCTAGGTTAAAATCCTTGATCCCTCCCATCTGTGACCTCAGAAGAGTCATTTAATCATTAATATCTCAAATTTTCTCATGTCTGAAATGGAGATGGTGCTGATAACAATCAAACCTCAGAGATAAACCTAAAAACCAAACTCACTGCCATCAAGTTGACTCTGACTCACAGCAACCCTAAATGGGCAGAGAAGAACTGCCCCATAGAGTTTCCAAGGAGTGCCTCATGGATTTCAACTGCTGACCTTTTGTTTAGCAGCCATAACATTAACCACTAGGCCACAAGCCTACATGAGGTAGTCTATGTAAAACCTTTAGAAGTGTGTCTGACATATATGAATTGCTGATTAAGTATTAGTGATTATATTTTTACCCAATTTTATATCCTGCCTAACTTCTAGACATTGGTCATTATTACCAAAAAAAAAAAAAAACCCTTACTCTCAAGGAGCTTAAATCAGCCAAGTTAAATCAGTGGTTCATCTTGTGGAAGCCACTATTATTATTTGTAGACACTCACGGGAATTTAGGAGGATTGTCTCAGACAACACCTCCATTGCCAAATCTGCTTTGGAGAGGCCACTCAGCCTTGAACTTCTTCCCTTTATGGGAGCAAAAGAATCCCATTGGATTCAGGTGGTCCCAGACTCCAACTGTAACCACCTCTCTACGTCTAGGCTGTCCGTCTCTGCTGACCTACTATTTGAGTCAGAAGAAGTAATAGAGGCAGTAGAGTAGTTACAGCATGTTCCAAGTCCAAACTCCAGCTTTGCCAGTTCTATCTGACAAGTTATTTAACCTGTCTGAGGCTCAGTTTCTTCAACTTTAAAATGGGAATAAAACAGTATCTACTTCATAAGGCTGTTGTGAAATTTAAATGAATGAACACATGACAATATCTTAGAACACTGTCTGACACAGAATTAATACTACATATGCATTGTCTGGAGCCCCAGTCACACAGTTGTTAAGAGCTTGGCTTCTGATCTTAAGGATGGCAGTTCAAATCCACCAGCCCCTCCTTGGAAACCTTGTGGGACAATTATCTTCTGTCCTACAGGGTCTCTATGTGTCAGAATTAACTTGATGGCGAAGAGTTCTATTTTAAAGATGTATTTGCTATTATTAACTTCAAAGAGGGTCCGCATAGCATGGAATCAACCTGGAGCATTCACCCTCTGAATGTGGCTAACAGTTCTTTCTTCTCATACACTCAAAGCCTTCCCTGATACTGTCTTGACAAGTCCTGGTTCTAGAAGACCTTAGAATATAAACAAAGAACTGAGAAGGGCAAAGATAGAAAAACTCTGGCCGTGCTAGCACCATTAGCCAGTAACAGTCACCTCTCTCTGCTGTAACACCATAGAAATCAGAGAAAACCTGCGATTGTTTACATAATAACAGAACTGAGTATCCAGCTAGGGTCGCCATGAGTCGGATCCGACTCGACGGCACTTGGCTTTTGGCAGTCCAGCATTTTTCCCCAGTGTCTGCCTGTGCCCTTCTCTCCTGCCCCTCTGCTGGAAGCCAAGGATTGAGTAACATCTGAGATTTGGGCCTCAAGTTAACAGATTTTCTTGGAATTGGGCAGCCTGGGAGAGTTGGTAATCTCCACAGTTTTACCACCAGAGGGCAGAGCATCACCACAAGAAATCCTGGGCCAGTACGGTTATCTACAAGTGAGCTAGGAGAATCCTCCAGAAATTCTGGTTGCAGTACTTCCGGATTCAGCACTTCTGGGGTCTGTCCCTGCTGACTTAGTGGTTAAGTGCTGTGGCTGATAACCAAAATATTGGCAGTTGAAGTCCACCATGGTACTCCTTGGAAACTCTATGGGGGCAGTTCTACTCTGTCCTATAGGGTCACTGTGAGTAGGAATCGACTCAGCAGCAGTGGGTTTGGTTATCTTTTCTGGAAGGAGGGACGAGGTCTGTCCAGAATCTCTGGTAGCGTAGTGGTTAAGTGCTGTAGCTGCTAACCAAAAAGGTTGGAAGTTCAAATCCAGCAGACACTCCTTGGAAACTGTGGGGCAGTTCTACTCTGACCTCTATGGTCACTGTGAGTGAGAATAGGCTCCATAGCAATGTTTTCTCTGTGAGGGGGATATCTGTTTCTGAATCTTGGAGATTGCTTGGGCTTTCAGACCTGTCCCAGGCACCCTTCACCTGATGAGGACAAAAGGGGGGTGGAGGAAGGCCAGAGTCCATGTGGTAGGGACAAAGGACAAGGTTATCAGCTAAGCATCATGCCAAGGGGAAGGAATCTCACTCCATGGCAACCCTGGATATTGGGCATGCTTATCTGATACAGGGGTAGGAAGGCAGCATAATAAAGATAAGTGGTTGATGTTGCTTATCTGTGGCTGTTAGATTATCACATTTTAGCCTTTCTTAAAGCCTGGGCTCAAGGTCAGGGGCCCCCATCAGGGCAAACTTAGCTGTAAAGCATTTAGACAGTCCTTCATTAGCTGACAACAAGTAGCATAGTTCCAAAAGTAGCAACCCCCTCTCTGCAACCCTCCTCACTTAATTTCCCTTTTAAGTCTATGTTGATCACAGAAGCATGTCAGAATGAGGTTTGAGATGGAAGGCGACAAAAGTCTCTGCACCCCAGTGCATCTGTAGGGATTTAATAGCCCACCACTGCCACCGAGTTGATTCTGACTTATTTTTAATAGGCGTGATTGCCTCTGAGCATTGCAGAGAAAGCCCAGAGGGTCCCATGTACCTTCTGACTTCACCTTCATCCCAGGGCAGGCATAGGGCAAAGGGTCTTGCACTAGTAAACAGGGTGGCTGATTCTCTCTCCAGCTTTGCCCTTGCCTTGCTGCTCTATTTTGAGGAAGTTGCTAAGCTAGTCTTGGCTTTCATCTCTCACGTTTGAAAATAACAACGTCCTCTTAAAGGGCAGGCCCTGCTGGAGAGGGAGGACTTTTCCTTTCACCTCAAATTTGTCTACAACACTTCCAAAGGATCACTGCTCAAGTAATACGAATATATATGAATGGAGAATTAGAAACCAAGATATGTGGATGGAGGTTATCTGCCAAGGTCAAGGTCACGGAAAAAAGTGTGAAACATCAGATTCTGATTCCACTCTCTGTTCCCAGACACATACACACTTCCTTTCCCCAGAGTTTAATTAGTTTCTCCTGGCACAGGAAATGTAGCACGTCTGGAGTATTGTTGTCTGCTCTGCAAATACCTCACATTTAGTGTATTATTAACCTGCTATGCAACTCCTTTTGTTGTAATACTCACCTGAAGCAAGGCCTCATGGGAAAATCTCTAGAACTCAGTCACGAGAGCAGTGTTTTAGCTATATTTATATCCACCCCCACCCCAACACAACTGGGTTATTTTTTTCCCACATGACCCTGGGCAAATCACTTACCCTTTCTAGTTGTCATAATGTTTATAATATTTTTAAATTGGATGTCAGAGAATGTACTATTTGCCCCTCTCTTATTTTCTTGGTATTCCCTCCTTTTCCTTTTTCCTTCTCTCCACATTTCTCACAAGAGGATTCAATACTGCAGCCACTCTGAACTACTTGTCTTTTTTGATCCAGCCATGCTTTTTCACATTCAACACATACAGGGGATTATGCTCTAATTAAACTCTTGAAGACAGGAAGTGTGTGTGTCTGAGAACAGAGAGTGGAATCAGGATAATCTGACATTTCACACTCTTTCCATGACCTTGAATTACCTTCCTTAAAACCTGTATTTTCCTGTTAACTCCTTTCCAACCCTTCAAGACTCCTCTTTGATGCCATCTTCTCCCAGAAGCCTTTCTTGCTTGCTTCGCTACAACCGGGTTAGATGTTCTCATAGCACCGGCACATTACCATAGATGGTCATTGTCTAATCTGTGTGTCTTCTTCTAAATCATTGGTATTGTTAATTGCCATTGAACTGGCCCCAACTCATGACAACTCATGCACAACAAAACAAAGTGCTGCCTAGTCTTATGCCCTCTTCACAATTGTTGGTATACTCAAATCCATTATTGAGGCCACTGTGTATTTTGAGTGCCTTCCAATATAGCGGGCTCATCTTTTGGCCTTATATTGGACAACATTATGTTGTGATCCACTGATTTTCCAGTGGCTGATTTTTGGAAGTAGATTGCCAGGACTTTTTTCCTAGTCTGTGTTTGTTGGGAAGTTCCTCTGAAACATGCTCACCAGCTAGTATTTGAAATACTAGTGGCATAGCTTTCAGCTTCACAGCAACACAATATGACAAATTGACAGATAGGTGGTAGCTCTAGACTTTGGTCTTCTATTTGTCTTTGCACATCCAGTTGCAAGCACAGCTCTCTACCTTTAGCGCATTGCCTTTCCTGCTGGGTTCATCTCTTAGTATGGACTTGCACGTTTTTTATGCAGACCTTGCTCTGCACATCAAGTAGAAAGTCAGGGCTGTGTCTTTAGATAGGCAGGACTGAGCAGCTGAGAAATCACAGCTTCTGGTCTTCATCCCAAAGGCGGGATGTATTTCTAAACGATTTCTATTGAATGTTGAAAATTTCCTAAGGAGAAAATTTCATCAACCTCATAGAACTTGACAATGTACAAGGCACTTTTGTCCACCCTTTAAAAAAGCCAAACTAGCCTGCAGATAACATGATCTTCACCAACAGATTTCCAAACCTAGCCCCTGTGAGGTGACTGACACAGAGTTTCTGTGACTAGAAATCAAGTGGTTTCTGTTCCTGTACCCAAAGTCAAGGAGAATATTGCTTCCTTACTCTCCCTGCCACCTGCCTCCCTCCTCCAGACAATGGTGTCAGCACTGTGTCTGCAGACACCACAGGAAGAGTCTCAAAGGAAAATGATGGAAACAGACAGCTCCACAAGGGCCTACCTTCTGTGACTGGAGGAAGAACACCATGTACCTAACCCCTCTCCATCTCAGCAGTACATCGACCTCACTCCTGAAAAAAAATCAGTGTTGGCAAGGATAGGAGAGAGATTCCCTCTGATACATTTGTCATTACAGTTGCTTTCAGACAGACTCTTACAGTGCTGTCCCATCAGCCTCTGTCCATCCAGAGCAGACACTTACCCAGACCAGAGCAAGGGCCGCAGACAGGGCTGTGTCAGAATAGAAGAGTAGAACCTCAGGATCAGAGGGGTCTTGGAGGCTTCTTTTTCTCACTCCTCACTGCACAAATGGGAAGTCTGAGAACAAGAGCAAGTTGCCTGCTCAAGCTCACACAGGTGAGAAGTGGCAAAGCCAGGACGTGAAATCATGCCCTCAGCACTGAAGCACATCATGCGGGTACGATTTGGAGTCAGGAGACCTAGTTGCCTTCCCCACAGGCAAAGCCTTAGCCTAGCCCATCTCTATTAGGATTCGATCATTCATGGAAGGAGTGCAGAGCGGTGGTTAAGGACACAAGCTAGAGCTAGACAGACCTGAAATTGCGAACTGTTTCCCCAAGACAATTATCAAACTTTGCTGTGATTTCTTTACCTATAAAAATCACATCATATTCCAAGGACTGGTTTAATGACATACATTAACATCTAAAATCATGAAAATGTTCCCATGAAATTGGTACTACCACCTGTGGTTACTTGAGCAGGAGCTTGATTCCAGAGAGTAGTAACTGAGGGCTTTAACCCGGGAGCATTGCTCTAGGGCCCACGCTCTATCTGCTGTACTGTGATCCTGCAAACCGAGCTCCTAATTCCTGCGTTCCCACCCCACCCAGTCTGGCAGGCCCTGCTTCTGCCTGCTGAAGACAACATACCCAGTTCATGTCTATGTGGCTGCAGGAAGACATTTGACCATGTTGTCTTTGTTTTGGATTGAACTGTGTCCCCTCAAAATTCTGTTGAAGTCCTGACCTTCAGTATTTGTGAGTACTACCATGCTTAGAAATAGTCTTTGATGATGCTAATGGTTAACATGAAGTCACATTGTAGCAGGGTGGGTCCTAATCCAAGCATGTTGGGGTTGTTATGTGATATCAAGTCAGTTCCAACCTGCAGTGAACCTGTGTATAGTAGAACAGAATGTTGCCTGGTCCTGGTCC
This sequence comes from Heterohyrax brucei, assembly GCA_028571685.1. Classification (NCBI taxonomy): domain Eukaryota; kingdom Metazoa; phylum Chordata; class Mammalia; order Hyracoidea; family Procaviidae; genus Heterohyrax; species Heterohyrax brucei. Next base: position 159,961,264 of record CM053140.1, on the reverse strand, counting down.
TCACAACTGTTGCTGTATTTGAACTCGTTGTTGCAGCCACGGTGTCAATCCATCTCGTGGAGAGTCTTTTCTTCTCTGACCATCTACTTTGCTGAGCATGATGCCCTTCTCCAGGCACTGATCCCTTCTGATAACATGTCGAAAACATGTGAAGCAAAGTCTTGCCATCCTTCGAAAGAGCATTCTGGCTGTACTTCTTCCAAGACAGACTTGCCATAGCATGTTCAATATTCTTTGCCAACACCATAATTCAAAGGCATTAGTTCTGCTTAAACCACCTCCCCCGAGAAAACCAAATCTACTGCTGTCAAGTTGATTTTGGCTCATAGCGACTCTACAGACAGAGTAGAACTGCCCCGGAGAGTTTTCAAGGAGCACCTGGCCGATTTGAACAGCCAACCTTCTGGTTAGCAGCCGCAACACTTAACCACTCAGCTACCACTGTTCTCCTTAGGTCTTTCTTATTCGTTGTCTAGCTTTCAAAATCTTATGAGGCAATTAAAAATACCAGGGCTTGGGTTAGGAATGTTTTAGTCCTCAGAGTGACATCTTTGCTTTTGAACACTTTGAAGAGGTCTTTACCAGCAGATTTGCCCAGTGCAAATGCGTCATTTGATTTCTTGACTGCTGCTTCCATGGGTGTTCATTGTGGATCCAAGTAAAATGAAATCCTCTACAACTTCAACATTATCCCCATTTATCATGATGTCGCTTATTGTTCCAGTTGTGGGGATTTTTGTTTTATGTTGGTGTTGAGGTGTAAATTCATACTGAAGTCTGTGGTCTTTGATCTTTATCAGTAAGCACTTCAAGTTTTCATCACTTTAAGCAAGCAAAGTTGTGTCAGCCACATAACACAGGTTGTTAACAAGTCTTCCTCCACTCCTGATACCCCATTCTTCTTTATATAGCCTTGCCTCTGGAATTATTTTCTTGACATATAGATTGAATAAGTATGGTGGAAAGATACAATTCTGATGCGCCCCTGTCCCAATTTTAAAACACATAGTATCCCCTTGTTCTGTTCAAACAATGCCTCTTAGTCTCTATACAGTTTCTAAGGAGTACAATTAAGTATTCCAAATTCCCATTCTTTGCAATGTTGTCCATAATTTATTATGATCCACATAGTGGAATGCCTTTGCATAGTCAATAAAACACAGTAAATATCTTTTTAGTATTCTCTTCTTTCAGCCAAGATCTATCTGACAACAGCAAATACACCCTCCATTTCTTCTTCTGAATCTGTCATTGTGTAGGTATAGTCATTTTTAAATTATCTGTAGCAGAATTTTACTTGACTAATTTTTTTTTTACAGTTTCCACATTCCATTGTGGGTTGCTTTTCTTTGCAATATGTGTGAGTATGAATATAAGTATTTTCCAGTTGGCTGGCCAAGTAACTGTCTTTCAATTTCTTGGTGTAGATGAGTGAGCCCCTCCAGCACTGCATCTATTAATTGAAACATCTTGGTTAGTATTCTGTCAGTTCCTGGAGCCTTGTCTCCTGATAACGCCATCAGTGCTGCTAGGACTTCTTCCTTCAGTATCATCAGTTCCTGATCATATGCTACCTCCTAAAATGACTGAACATCAAACAATTACTTTTGGTACAGTGACTCTGTGTGTTCTCTACATCTTCTGATGTTTCCTACATTATTCAATATTTTGTCCAGATAATCCTTCAAAGCTCAAGTCTTGAATTTTTTTCTTGAGTTCTTTCAGATTAGGAAATGGTTTTGTGACTCTAGGTCTTTTTACATGTCATTGTAACAATTTAGTTGTCTTTTTAGCGGCAATCTGAAATCTTCTGTTCAGCTCTTCTACTTCCTCATTTCTTCCATTCACTTTAACTACTCTACATTGTCTTCAGATTCCATAGAGAAGAGATCAGAGACAGAGAGACACAGAGGGAAGATGGCCATATGATGATAAAGGCAGAATTATGCTGCATGCAAGGAATGCCTGGGGCTACCATGAGCCAAAGTGACAAGGAATGATCTTCTTCCTCTAGAGCCTTTGGAGAGAGTGTGGCGTCACTGACACCCTGAATTTAGACTTTTCCAGACCTGTGTGACAATAAATTTCTGGTCTCATAAGCTACCCAGTTTGTGTTTTGCTAAGACAGCCCTAGAAAATTAATACAGGTTTTAGTACCAGACTGCCAGAGTCTCCAGCCTGCTGTCTAACCCATCCGTTTTACCCTTGCCTGTCCCCACAATCACTTGAGCCAAAGTATTTAAAATCTCTCTCTTTCTATGTATATGTGTGTGTATGTATATGTTTGTGTCTATGTATGTATGTAGGAGTCCTTGGACTGTATAAATGGTTAAGCAGTGTAGTACTAACCAAAATGTTAGCAGCTCAAACCCATCCAGTGGTGCTTTGGAAGGAAAGGTCTGACAATTTGCTTCTGAAATGCTATAAAGCAGTTCTACTCTGCACTCACAAGGTTTCCATGACTCAGAATGGACTCAGCAGCACCTAATTATATATACGTGTGTGTGTATGTATACATGTATATACATATATGTATACAGCTATGTGTTGGAAACCTTGGTGGTGTAGTGGTTAAGTGCTGACTAAAAAGTCTCCTAACCAAAAGGTCAGCAGTTCAAATCCACTGAGCTTTCCTCAAAAACTCTATGGGGCAGTCTGCTCTGTCTATAGCATTGCTATGAGTTGTAACTGACAGCAGTGGGTTTGTTTTTTTGTTATACAACTATGTATGTCTATGTTTTGGGTAGGTAGGTGCTGTCAAGTCAGCTCCAACTCAGAGTTACTCCATGTGTAACAGAAGGAAACCCTGCAAAGTCTTATGACATCCTTAAATTCATTGCTATGTTTGAGCCAATTGTTTTAGCCACTGTGTTTACCCAGTGTGCAAGGAGCCGTAGTGGCATAACAGCTAATTACTTGGATACTAACTGAAAGGTTGGCATTTTGAACTCACCCAGTGACTCCACAATAGAAAGACCTGACAATCTGTTCCCATAAAATTATAGCCTAGAAAATCTTATGGGGTAGTTCTATGCTGTTATGAGTTGAAATTGACTTGACAGCACTTAACAGTGATATCTATAAATGTAATTATAACTATAAATGTGAGTACTAATATACATGTGTATACATATACATATATATACATACACATATACATATGCCCTGTTGGTCTGTTTTTCTAGAAAGCCGTGACTGATCCAGTCCCATTGTAGGTCAATAGGTAAAGAGAAAGGGGCAATGATCTGTCAGTTTGGCTCCTTTGGAGTGCCACAGACTGTGCTGCTATGTTCCTCCATAAATATAAATTTCCAAGATATTCCTTTATCACCAGAGCCTAGTTTGTTTTCAGCTAACTTATTTTTGAAACTGAGGGATACTATGGCATTGGAGCATACCCAGAAAAGGTCTGGAAAACAGATGGCTGCATCTGACCCCAAAGAATCTCACAGTAATTTGGTTCCCCAGGGAGAGTGGACTGGGCTGAATACTTTCTAACATCTCTCCACTTAGCATATTAATTTTTCACCATGTCCTTAAGCACTTTTCTATGATGAAATGTTAAGTAACACATTATATATTCATCATGATGCACCTAGCACAGGGTCAAAAGTAGAAATAAGCAGAACTGATATCATTTTCTTATTACATCTCTTTAATCGTAGGCATCTAAACACCCCAGACAATAAGAGTCCATCCTATTCTGAAAAGAAAGCCAAGGAAAGTAGATTCTATAACATCCCTTTGTGGGCTGCCAAATTGTCTTTAGAATCTTGGCAAGAAGTTCTTTCCGTTTTCTTTTTTTTCCCCCAACTTTTAAAATTTGAAGTATATGCGTAAGCATTCACAAAATCACCACACAGATCAAGATATAGAACATTTCCGGAAGCCCAGAAGTTACTCTACTGTGTCTTCTCAGTCAACTACCCCCACCTCTACCCAACAAGAATAACTATTTTGACAAGAAATTCTTTATTTAAAGTCTAACTTAGATCCTTCCTTCTGTCATTTCCATTCACTTCCTCTCTGCCTTTTTTTGTATTTCAGCACTTCTTAAAAACTTTTTTATTTGAGTATGTATTTATGTGTGTATGTATGTATCAAGGTATATCAAAAACCAAACCTGCTGCTGTCGAGTCAATTCCAAATTCATAGCAACCCTATAGGGCAGAGTAGAGTTGCTCATAGAATTTCCAAGGAGCACCTGGTGGATTTGAACTGCCAACCTTTTGTTTATCAGTCATAGCATTTAACCACTATACCATAAGCATTATGTATATATAAAACACATATGTGTTATATACGTGTATATAAAACACATATGTGTTATATATATATTTAAAACATTATATATAATGCTATATATGTGTAACAAAACTTTTTCCATTTTAACATTGTTTTACACATAAGTTCAATAATGTTGATTGTATTCACCACACTGTGAATGATCATTAATATACCACCTGTTTTTAAATTTTTCCATCACCCTTAACAGAAACTCAGTACCCATAAGCAATGATTCCCTCCCTCGTTCCCCTTCCCTCAGTCCCGGTAACCACTAATAAACTTTGGTCTCTATACATTTACCTGTTGTAGTTGTTAGGCACTATTGAGTTTTGGTTCCAACTCATAGTGAGCCCACGCACAAAAGAATGGAACACTGCCATTTTTGTGGCACATCCACAATTGTTTTTATCCTTAAACCCATTGTTGCAGCCATTGTGTCAATACATCTTGTTGAGGGTCTTCCTCTTTTTCACTGACCCTCCACTCTACCAAGCATGATGTCCTTCTCCAGGGACTGGTTCCTCCTGACAACACGTGCAAAGTATAGAACACCCAGTCTCACCATATTTGCTTCCAAGGAGCATTCTGGTTGTAGTTCTACCAGAACAGAACTGTTCGTGCTCTTGGCAGTCCATAGTACATTCAATATTCTTCTCCAACACCTCAATTCAAAGGCGCCAATTCTTCCTCTGTCTTCCTTATTCAGTGTCCAGCTTTCTCATGCATATGATGTGATTGAAAATACCATGACTTGGGTCAGGCACCCCTTAGTCTTCAAGGTGATGTTTTCACTTTTTAACATGTTTAAGAGGTTCTGGGCAGCAGATTTTTCCCAATGCAATGCATCTTTTGATTTCTTGACTGCTGCATTCATGGGTGTTGATTGTGGAGCCAATGTAATCCCTGACAACTTCAATCTTTTCTCCACTTATAATGATGTTGAGGAATTTTGTTTTCTTGATGTTGAGGTGCAGCACATACTGAAGGCTGTGGTATTTGACCTTCATCTAAGTGTTTTCACTTCCAACAAGCAAGGTGGTGTCACTTGCAAATACAAGTTGTTAATGAGTCCTCCTCCAATCCTGATGCCTCATTCTTCTTCATGTAGTCCAGCTTCTCAGATTATTTGCTTGACATGTGGATTGAAGAGGTATGGTGAAAGCACACAACCATGATGTACACCTTTCCTAACTTTAAACCATGCAGTGTCCCCTTGTTCTGTTCACAGGACTGCCTCTTGATCCATATATAAATTCCTCATGAGCACAACTAAGTGTTCTAGAATTCCCATTCTCCTCATTATTAGCCATACTTTATTGTGATCCACACAGTCAAATGCCTTTGCATAGTCAATGAAACACAGGTCAACACCTTTACAGTAGTTTCTGCTTTCAGTCAAGATTCATCTGACATCAGCAATGATACCCATGGTTCCATGCCCTCTTCTGAATCTGGCTTGAATTTTTGTCAGTTCCCTGTCAATATACTGTTGCAGTCACTTTTGAATGATCTTTGACTACTTGTAAGTGATACTAATGATAGTGTTCAGTAATTTCTACATTCATTTGGACCATCTTTTTGGGGGATGGTCATAAGCATGGATCTCTTCTAGTTGGTTGGCCAGTGTTTTAGTCAGCTAGTGGTGCTCTAACAGAGATACCACAAGTAGACAGCTTTAGCAAAGAAAAGTTTATTCTTATACAATTCGGTAGATTACAAGTACGAATTTAGAGTGTCTGCTCAAGGGAAGGCTTTCCCTCCTTGTCTGCTCTGGAGGAAAAGTCCTTGTGTTGTGTCAGTCTGGTCAGGGAGTGTCTTGGTGCAGGAACCTCAGGTATGAAGGACATGCTCTTCTGGTACTGCTTTCTTGATGGTATGAGGTTTCCAATTCTCTGCTTGCTTCTCTTTCCTTTTAACTCTCATAGTATGAAAGGACAAAATGTGGTGCAAGTCAGGGAAACTCCCTTTACAGTGAAGCAGGGAGATGACCTTAGAAAGGGATTTATAGTCCTACTCCAAACCACTTTAACATATAGCATAGGAAAAATCACAATATGGAGGACAATTATAAAATATTAGGACTCATGGCCCAGCCAAATGGCCACACAAACTTTTAGGGGGACACAGTTCAATCCATGACAGCCAGGTAGCTGTCCTCCAAATTTTTTGGCATAAGCAAGTGAGCCCTTCCAGTGCTGCATCCATTTGTTGAAATATCTCAATTTATATTCTATTAATTCCTGGAGTCTTGTTTTTTTGCCAGTGCTTTCAATGCAGCTTTGACTTCTTCCTTCAGTACCATCAGTTCCTGATCATATGCTACCTCTTGAAATGGTTGAACATTGTCCCGTTCTTTCTGGTATAATGACTCTGTGTGTTCTTTCCATCTTCTTTTGATTTGTCTTGAGGCATTTAATATTTTCCTGATAGAATCCTTCACTATTGTAACTTGAGGCTTGGATTCTTTTCTTCAGTTAAACTTGAGAAATGTGGAGTGTGTTCTTCCCTTTTTTTTTTTTTTCCTATTTCAAGGTCTTTGCATGTGTGATTTTAATACTTTATTTTGTCATCTTGAGCTGCCTTTTGAAATTTTCTGTTCAGTTTTACCTCTTCATTATTCCTGTCTTTTATTTTAGCTGCTTGATGTTCAAAAGCAAGTTTCAGTGTCTCTTCTAGTATCCAATTTGCTCTTTTCTTCTTTCCTGTCTTTTTAATGACTTCCTGCTTTCTTCATGGATGATGTCTTTGGTGTCGTTCCACAATTCATCTGGTCTTCAGTCATTAGTGTTCAACACATCAAATCTGTTCTTGAGATTGTCTTTAAACTCAGGTGGGATATTGTCAAGGTAAATACATATATGCACAAACAAACATACACATACAAACACACATTTGCCTAATCTAGATATATAAGTGAAATCATACAGTATTTGTAATTTCAAGGCAAAAGTCAAGTGGTCCTCTATTGCCAGATTTAAAGTCTGCTATAGTAGAAGCATAGAAAATAAGAGGCTCTCAGGATGATCTGGATTCAGATAAATTGGCTTGGAGTGGGGCAGTCATAGAGAAAATGGAGAAAAGCAGAGACTTATGAGATGTATTTTGGAGGTAGAAGTGAGAAGATCGGTTGTGACAGTGAAGGAAAGGGTGGAAGTAGACATGACTTCTGGGTCTCCACTGAAGTTTGCTAGTGGAGAGTGTTACTATTTGTAAATATGGGGAAGATGGCAGAGGAGGGGGGTTGGAGCTGTGAAAGGTAGAGAACTCTACGTGGAGTAGTTGACTTGAGATACCTGTTAGACATCCAGTGTCGTTTTCAAAAGTCATCTGAGCTCAGGGAGATTTCAGTCTTGGAGAAAGATACATATCTGGGCATCATCAACTTAATAATGGATTTTAAAGTCTGGTAGTGAAATGCAGTCACCCAAGTTAGAAAGAGCAGAAACTGGGACCCAACACAGAACCTTGTAATTGTTCTTGGTGCTTTTCAACACTTGTCTTCAATAAACTGTTAACAACTATGTGGGAGAAAATAAACATTGTCAAATACATAATTTGACTCATAGCAATCCTAGAGGCCAGACTTGATGGCAGTGGGTTAATATGTAATTCAGGCTCAAGATTTAACCAAGTTAACTTAAGCTTGGAAAAAAATATATACTGCTTTTAAATATACTGCAGCCTCTGAGATGATATAAAGGAGTTCTGACTTTTAACTTTGCCATTCCTTAGAATCTCAGAGATCCTCAGCACACACAGAGAAAACAGACAACTAGATGGTCTCATAAGCTCTTTTCATTATTTCAAAAACCTGATTGAAACTTCATATTTAACATACCATAAAGATGTGTAGGCTCACTGTAATAGCAAATGTTTCTGCTTTAAATAGAATCATATCAAACGGCAAATGAGTGTCTTATAATCATAAGCTTTGCTTTATGCTAACATGTCCTCAATTGTTTTTGTTTTGTTTTGTTTTTATTGTGATTGAATCAAAGTGTAGTGTTCTGTTACGATACTTTCGATTTCTTTTGGATCCGTTATGACAGCTCCCGTCTCATTTCTTATTCAGGTTGTTTCCTCTCCTTTTTTCTTTTGTAAGTTTAAGCAGTGGTTTGTCAATTTTGTTGATCTTTTCAAAAAACCAGCTTTTGATTTTGTCATTTTTTCAATTGCTCTTTTATTCTCTGATTCATTTAGTTCTGCTCTAATCTTTATGATCTGTTTTCTTCTGTTGTCTGAAGAGGTTCCTCTGTTGCTCTCTTTCTACTTGCTCAAGCTGTAGGGTTAATTCTTTGGTTTGGGTCCTTTGTCCCTTCCGAATGTGTACATTTATAGAGACAAACTTACCTCTGAGCATTGCTTTGGCTGTATCCTGTAGGTTCTGCTAGGATGTCTTTTCATTTCCATTTGGATCCATAAATTTCTTTATTTTGTCCTTGATTTCTTCTATAACACCTTTTTGAGCAAGGCATTATTCAGTTTTCACAAGCTCCAGTTTCTGTATGTTTTTTCTGCTATTGATTTCGACTTTTATGGCTTTATGGTCTGAGAAGAAACATGCTTTGCAATAATTCAATGGTTTGGATTGTTTTGAGATTTGCTTTATGTCCTAACACATAGTCTATTCTGGAAAATGTTTCATGTGCATTGGAGAAGAAGGTGTACTTCTCTGTTGATGGATAAAAAGTTCTGTATATATCGATGAGGTCTATTGGTTGATCGTTGCAGTGTGGTCTTCTGTGTCTTTACTGTGCATTTTTCTAGCTGATCTGTCCAATACTGAAAGTGGAGTGTTGAAGTCTCCAACTATTACTATGGAGTGATCTGTTTCATTTGTCAGTGTAGTCAGTGTTTGATTGTATTTAGATGCTCTAGTATTGGGTGCATAAATATTTAATATTGCTAAGTCCTGCTTGTGTATTGAACCTGTCAGCAATAATTAGTGACTGTCCTTGTCCACACTGGTGGATTTTACATTAAAATCTATTTTATGTGAGATTAGTACTGGCACACCTGCTCTTCTTTGTATATTATTAGCTTGGCATATATTATTCCATCCTTTAATTTTCAGTTTGTTCATACTCTTAAGTCTAAGGTGAGTTTCTTGTAAGCAACATATAGAAGGATCATGTCTTCTGATCACTCTTTGTCTCTTTACTGGAGCATTCAATCCATTTACATTCAGTGAAATTATTGACAGGTATGTGTTTAGTGCTGTCATTTTGATGTGTTTGTTTTTGTGTTGATATATTCTCTGTTGCTCTTAATATTCTGTTCTGGGTCGTTCTTCTTTATGGGTTGACTTTCCACATTTTTCAGTGTTGGTTTTGTGTTTGTTGAGACTTCTGTACTATGTTTCTTGTTTTGACATGTTGCATTGCTATTGTCCTTTGTGGCTACTCCTGTGATCCCCCTTAATATTCTAAGTTGAAATTGAATTTTAACTTCTATATATCTTATTAACTTTCCATCTGAAAGCAGTATAACTACTATAGTATATCCCTCTTTTTAATGTGACGATGTCTTAGTTTTCATGATATGATCATTAGTTCCCTTCTTTTAATATTACAGCTTTGATTGAGTTTTGTGCCTTCCCTAAGTTTGATGCTGTGTCCTGTATTGCCTCCTAAAACATATACCTAATGACTTTGTTTACCTAAGCAAAAAATGAAAAGCTTCTTTCAGTATTCCTTGCAGTTTTCATTTGGTTTTTACCAAGTCTCTAAGCTTCTGTTTATCTGCAAATATCTTAGTTTCATCTTCATACTTGAAAGACAGTTTTGCATGGTATATAATTCTTGGTTGGAAGGTTTTCTCCTTCAAGGCTTTGAATGTGTCATCCCACTGCCTCCTTGCCAACATCATCTCTGCCAAGAAGTCAGCCTACAGGGCTTCCCTCTGAATGTTAGCTTTGCTTTGAGTCTTTCTGCCTTTAAGCTTGATTATAATATGTCTTGGAGTCTTTGGGATCTATGTTTTGTGGTGTTTGATACATGTCTTGAATATCTACATTCTCTGCTTTCATAATTTCAGGGAAGTTTTCTGTCAGCAGCTCTACAACAATACTCTTTGTGTTCTCAGCTATCCCTCCCTGTTCAGGAACTCCAATTAATCATGGATTATGCCTCTTGGTAGAGTCCAAAATGTTTCTTAATCATTCTTCATTTATTTTATTTCTCCTCACCAGCGCTGGTGTCAGTTGCTCTATCTTCAAGATCACTAAGTCTGGTTTTCAGTTTGTCAAGTCTGCCCTTTTGGCTTTGAAGTGAATTGTCTAATTCTGTAATTTTGTTATTGATCTGTCAGATTTCAGAATGTTGATGTGCCATCAGTTTGAATGGCTTGCTTAATTTTTCATTTTGTTCCAACGCATTTTATTTAATTTCTAGGAGGGCTGTATATAATTCTTTCATACTTGACCTCCAATAGTTTCAGAAAGTCTTCATATGGGAAGTTTTTTATTCTTTATTTTGGGAGTTTTTGGAGCTATGGTTGGTTGTTTCTTTAAATGCTTGACAACGCTCTGTTGCTTTCAGGACATCTAGAGGCTGTTTAGTTTCTCTGGTGTTGCTTCAACAGGAGCTGAGGTGAAGTTCTGAGAAGGGAGTTGGTCACCAGCCAAGTCTGTGTACTCTAGTGACTGGCCACAGTGGACTCTCTGGGGTGGCAGTCTCCACCTCCTCGTTGGCAGAGACACCACCCTACTTATGGAGTCACTGGGGGGGGGGCCATCAACCAACCCTATGGTGTGGGTCCATAAAAGCTAGGAGAGATGCCCTTGGGCTGCACAGCAGTTATTTCTCCACGCAGTCTTATTTTAAAAAGCTAAAAGCTATCTGACAGCTTCCAAAATCAGTCAGGCCATCAGGTGGGGCAGGTGTCTCCTTTCAGCTGAAAACAGAGGCACTCTTCAGCTGTCCCCAGATGCTATAATATAGTTCAAAGGAGGGAGGGGCTACTGCGCTGCTGCCATTGCCTGCCAGGCGCTACCCGTAAGGCAACATTGTGCTAAACACAGCTTTTCTGCTGGAAAAGTGCTCCCTGGACTGGCACTGTCTCCCAGTCTGGGAATCAGCCCCTCCCAAGAACTCCAGTGTGGTAACTCCACCTCCCAGCCAAACAAGATGGCATCTTGGTCAAGCTACTCCTTCTTCTGCAAAACAGACATATCTATGGTAGAGCTCCAAAAAGAGAGGGCGGAAGGGCTATGATGGCCTTAGTCTCCTATCAGGCTCTCAAAACATGGCTATTCCACACACTATCTCTCCACTGTAGCACATGCTGTTCACTTCAGCACTGAGACTCAGCATAGCTGCCAGCTCACGTCCATACCCCACCTACTAGCCAACAAGAAAAAAAAAGTTAAAAATGCCAGTATCTTCAGTCCACTTGAGCCAGACATTCAGCAAGAGTGGGGCCCAGTGAGAGAGATGAAGTTTCTGATTTAGCAGTATGTAGTCCGAATTGGCAGCCCTATGCCATGTCCTAGGGCTTACTGTGTGTCCAGAAAGTTCTGTTCAATTATCAATCGAGTCCTTAGTTTTCAGACAGAATTAAAGACATATGTGTCTAGTCTGCCATCTTGACTCCACCCCCCCCCATTGTTTTTAAAAATGAGAAAATATAAAAGTACCTAATCAATGTTTTCTTTTGGGAGATGATTATTTCAAAGACTTAGTTTGGGGGGGGTGTGAGACTAAATGAGATAATGTATGTTATTGTTAATATTCTTGATATTATACTGAGCCCAAAGTAACAAATAATAAAAGCTGCCCTTAGTGGAAAGTGTAGAGACCATACCACCATTCTGTTCTATGTCACTTCTTTTTGGTTTTAGACATAATAACCCATTGTATTGACCTGGTTCCAAAACCCATTGCAGTCATGTCAATTCCAACTCATAGCAACCCCATATGACAGGGTAGAACTGCCCTATAGAGTTTCTGAGGAGCACCTGGTAGATCTGAACTGCCAACCTTTTGATAAGCAGCATCTGTAGCTCTTAATCACTACACCACCAGGGTTTCCAGTGGCTAGCAGTCTGCATATTCTTGTTTGTGTCCTGTGACATGGCTATGTCCCTACTCATGAAGCTTTTTTCCAGGAAGCTGGACAACTAGCCTGACTCCCTCTTAGCCAGGCATCCTTACTGCAGGAAAAAGTCAACAGTTATGAGGGAAAGAATAATTCCAGTCTTTTCCTGGGCTGCCTCAGATGGTCGGGTAGAGATAGAAGTATTGTATAGTAATCTGTCCTTCTGAAGTTATTTCATCTGATTTACTATTTTGATTGCCACAATGATTTTTTTTGAAACTCATCAATAGTGATAACAACAACATAACACAAACCATTGCGTAGTTCTACTGTTAGAGACACACCTTGAGCTACCCACACAGATTGAAACATCATCTGTGAAGTCTGTGGTGCAGTTCATATATGAAGCAACAAGGGAAGCAATGCCAAGATAATGGAAATGGCATTTTTAACAAGAATATCTGATTAATGCTTTATAACTTTCAAAACACTTTCTTATAAATCATCCCATTTGGTCTTTAACCTGGTCTTTCAGGTTGATAGTATTATACTTATTTCAGAGATCAGGATTCTGGTGATCACAGAAATTAAGAAACTTATACCAATGCTGGATGCAGGATTCTGAACAGGACTGCTGATTTCCGTCTCTTATGATCTATGAAAAATCTCCTCAATGATCCAGCAGCCCAGGGGTCAGGAATGGATTCTTATAGTCTATGGTAGCCAATGGAGTGGTTCCATGATCAAAATAGGAGCACGTCCCTCAGGGTGCAGTGTAATTATTTAAGCCAGGCTACCAACATTTTTTTTTTTAATTTGTTTATTGTGATTGAGCAGAAGTGTACAATCCATTTTCAATTTGATGCCCGCCTATGTGCAGCTCCTACTGCTCTCCTTGTCCAGTGACAGCACACTCCTCCTTTCTGTTCTATGTATTTTATATCCTCTTAACAATCCTCTGTCCCTTCTTCTCCACTGTCTCCTCTCCCATCCAGCAGGAGGCCAGTAGGATGACATCCTATAGATGCATAGAACCATAAAGTGCACAGACAATATGGTCACTCTGTGTTACTGAGTCCAATCCATTCCTGTCCAAGAAGTTGACCTCAGTAATGATTTATAGAAAAGGGCAGCATCAGGTCCATGGACCATGCTCCAAGGGGAACCCCTAGGCCTTTGGATCATCAAATGCCATCTTTTAGTGAAGTTCTCAGGATGGACCCCTTTTTATTCTCATGTTGCCACTGAGACTCAACTATGTGTGCCCCATCATGGCTGTCACTAGTGGTGGCTGGACACCATCTGGTTCTTCTAGCCACATGTTGATGTAGTTACCCATTCACGTGGGTCTTTCTGTCTTCTGAGTTCTCTTTACTTGGTAATCATGTCAGGCTGCCAACATTTTGAAAGGCTTGTGTTATGATAAAAAACATTCGTTCAGACATCTGGACATTATACTCTAGTGGTAGTCAATTAGCTAGGTAATTTTTTAAATATCCAGATATGTACTTCCTTGTTTTTTTCTGTTTTCTTCCAAGTATTTTGATGTCTGTAACTTTAATAATCCCCATTCTATATTTTGGCAGAAATACAAGACACTAGGAAACTGTGGCTGTTCAAAGCATTTTATTTGAATCATTCAATGATTATGCAATCCAAAGCAATCCACTTACTCTTTAGACTATTGTGGTCCACCAGAGCTTTCCGGTAATGTTCTTGATCTACACAGTCCAACACAGTAGCCAATAGCCAAGGGTCTATGGAGCACTTGAAATGTGACTAATATAATTCAGAAACTGAGTTTTTATTTTTGTTAAGTGGCTACCATGTTGAACAAAACAGCTCTAGATCTATATCCTCCTTATAAAATGAAATGATTATTCTGAAACTGATTTCTGGGCTTCCTGCCTTAGTTTCTAGCATACTGGTACCTATTATGTGCTCAGTAACTATTTGTCAAATGCCTGTTTGTGGAATGAGAGACTAGCGGACAGAATCAAGATACAAATTAATTAATGAATCTTAAGGAAATATCACAAATGTAATTAATTTAGGATGGCTTCCTGGAAAATCTAAAGTCATGAACGGTGAGGAGAAACACTGACACTGGCTGCAGCTAGATGGAAATTTTGGCAAATATTTACCTGGGAACAGACCAGATATAATCCAAGTTACATTTGTCTTTCCACTTCCTCCAAACCCAGCAAAGCAGATTCCTCGTGGAGAGCATTTTCATAAACTCAGTTTCCTAGTGAGAAGGACTCCAAGCACTGAGACTAAGCGCTGGTAAGAATGTCAGGAAAGAGCGACAATTTTCAGGAAGCCACAGTGACAATTGCCAAGACCTTCATTCTGATGCATGGGAAAGACTTCCTTCAGTTCACAGCTTGAAATAGCCACTGCCACCAAATCTGCTGTTAAAATAAGTGGGTGAGTCACAGCCATCCCTCTTGGCTTTGACGTCACACTTCTGTTCCGAGGATTTTCTCCCTTTCTGGGTAAGGCCCACCCTCAGGCACACTTCCTCTTCTCAGTGTGGATTGTGGCCGGGCTGAGAAGTTTCCAGAGACTGGTTCCCTGTTGCTAGAGGACCTTGCTGGAAAACCTGTCATTGTCAGAAATATGAATTTGATGTGCAACTGAGTGTAGGAATGCTGTATTGCCTGCTGTATCCTCATAAAGTGCCACTGTTTCTACATAGAGCTCTGTTCAGAACCAAGTTTGCCTGATTTTTCTTCTCTCTGTCTATCTGGCTCTCCATCTCTATCTTTCTCACACTCTCTCTGTCTCTCACAATTCTTTCTCTTTGTGTGTGTCTTTTTCTGTTTTTCCATCTGTCTCTCTGCCTCTTCCTCTGTTTGTGTCTCTCTCTCTCCCACTTTCTCTCTCCATGTCTGTCTCTCTGCCTCTCCTTTTAAAAAAAATTTATTGAGCTTTAAGTGAAAGTGTACAGTCCAAGTCAGCTTGCCATATAAAAGCTCACACTCACACCTCTGTGAAACTCTAGTCGTTCTCACCATCCTGTGACAGCACACTTCTCCTTTCCACCCAGCACTTCCTGTATATATTCAACCAACTCCTGTCCCCACCCTCCACCTCCTTACGTTCTTACCTTGTATTTGGTCAGGAGCTGCTCAGCCAGCCTCATGTATACATGAAGAAGCACACATTTTGCCCACATCACTCTATATCTTACATAGTCTGGTCCAGTCTTGTCTGAAGAGTTGCATTCTGTGCTGATTTAGGCTCTGGGCTAACAGACAGTCCAGGGTCCATGTCCTCAAGTGACCCTCCAGTCTGTCACACCATCAAGTCTAATCTTTTAACGGAGTTCTACTTCTGTACACCCATTTTTCTTCCACTACTTCAAGGACTCTACGTCATGTTGCCTGTCGAGGTAGTCATTAGTGGTGGCCAGGCACCATCTAGTTTTTCTGGTTTCATGTTGATGAAGTCTTCAGATCATATAGCCCCTTCTGTCTCCTAGGCTCATGTTTTCCTCATGTCTTTGATGTCATTCATTCTCCTCTGATCCAGATGGATTGGGGACCAAATGATGTTGCCAAAATGGCCATTTGCTAGCTTTTAAGACTCTAGATGCCGCTCACCAAAGAGGAATGAAGAACATTTTCTTAACAAAAAAACTTAATTATACCAATTGATATCTAGATGTCCCCTGAAAGCATGGTCACCAGCATCCTGCCCTTGTTTCTCTGTCTTTCAAAATGTTGAGTTGTATTTAGGAAGCCTCTTAGCTTTTGGTGTTATACAGCTGTGCTAGCCTCACTTGTAACAATCAAAGGGTTAATTCCATTTTTTTTTTTTTTTTTGCTATTGTTGACAGTGCTGCAATAAACATTCATGTGCATTTATCTATTGGTGTGACAGCGCTTATTTCTTTAGGATGTACTCCAAGAAATGGGGTTGCTGAATTGTATGGTATTCCTATTTCTAGCTTTTTAAGAAAGCAGCAAATTGTTTTCCAAAGTGGTTGTACCATTTTACATTCCCACCAGGAGTGCAGAAGAGTTCCAGTCTCTCCACAACCTCTCCAATATTTATTTTTTTGTGCTTCCTGGATTAATGTCGACCTTGTTGGGGTGAGACAGTATCTCATTATAGTTTTGATTTGGATTTCTCTAATGCCTGCATCTCCTGTGCTTGTATTTCTCTGCTTCCCCCACTTTCCTTCTCTGTGTGTGTCTCTCCCTCTCTTTGCCTCTGTATCGCCCTCCTTCTCTTCCTGTGGCTCTCTCTCTCTCTGTATCTCACTGTCTCTGTTTATCTCTCTTGCTTTCTTTTCCTCTTTTTATTAGCTATGGGGTCCTCTAATCTATGAGCTTTTTGCTTTTATTTTTTAAGCCGTTCTTCAATTCCTTTATTTTTTTTTTTAGCTTTTAGTTCTTATATTTTATTTTTAGCCTTCAAATCCTGTCTATGCGTATATTTTCAGCTTATATATATAGGCCTGGCTTTAGCCTTCCATCTAGAGTCTTAATCTGTTTTTTCTTTTTACCTTTTAAAAAAAAAAAAAAAAACTCGGCTTCTAGCTTTCTATCTTTCATTTTATATCTTACCCATTTTATCTTATCTAACATGCATTTCTCCGTAATAATTTCTTTTTAAGTTTATTTTTAAACCATCTCCAACTAATCCTTTTGATTTCTGTGGTTTATGTATATATTTTAACCTATACACATAGCTGATTTGCTACGACTATAATGTATTTCTTGCAATTTTATCATATTTCTGGAAGTTATGAATGTTTTTCCTCTGGAGTGCTGTATAAGGGGTATTAGGCAGGTTCTGTGGTGGCGTGAAGGTTAGGGGAGGAGCTGACAAGTGTTACTAGTGCCTGTCATGGGGTTAGGTTCCTTGGAAAACAACCTCTGAGCAGAGATGTGCATTCAGGTCTATGGAGGAGAGTATCTGGGAACAACACCTGAAAGGATGTGAAGTAGGGTGGAATAGAGAATGAACTGGGATGCAGTTGAAACACAGGGTTCAGTCTCTTGGAGAGCCCTGAAAGCTGGATACACCTTCAAAGATAACCCAGTGTGAGGTTAGGTGCCTGCACCATCATACCACAAAGCATTATCTTATCTGAGGAAGTTCTTTCTCTTGAGTGCAATACTGTGCCTGTCATCAGGCAACAGTCCTGAGGATTGGGCCAAGTAATCTGCACACAACAGCATCCAACACAGATTAAAAAAAAAAAAATACAGTCATGCACCATATAATGTCTGTTATTGACAGCATATATGTCCATGATTCGATAAGGCTATAACAGTTTAGAAGTCTTGACTGAAGAATGGGACATAGCAAATGTAACTAGAGATAGAGAACATTACAGATTCCCAGACACAGTACATGTGTCTCTTGGACACAAAGCAATTATGCCGCCAGGCCTATAGTGGTACCCAAAATATCTCACTGCTGTCAAGTTGTTTCTGGCTCATAACAGCCCTATAGACAGATGAGAACTGCCCTATAGAGTTTCCAAGGAGCACCTTGTGGATTTGAGCACCTGACCTTCTGGTTAGCAGTCGTAGCTCTTACACGAGTACACATGTAACCTATAATGCATATGACTCAATAGTCATAATAAATGCTTATGTTACTGGCTCATGTATGTACTGTACTGTATGTTCTTTCATTATCTTAGTATGAACTTTCCCTACTTACAACTAAAAAGTTTACCGTAAAACAGTGTATGCTTCAATTCATAGGCAGCAGCACTCAATCTCTTGTACTGAGCATCTCTTGGGTGTTGTAGCATTATCTCTGTTTAATTTTCTTCTGTAAATATTACTGTAAAGTATATCATGCCTCTCAAATGCAGCAAAACCAGTGCTAGTGATAGCAGCAGCACGAGGCAACGGAGGAGCACTGATCACAAGCAAAACAAAAGGTTATCCGACAACAGTGAATGCTACTGCTCACAGTTTAGGCAGGTTTGCACAATGCCCAACTCATGTAATGTCCTATTTCAAAGAATGTATTGCGGATGTTAAGCAACATATGACACTAGTACATTCTAGAGGGGCTGGGTCCTGTAATCTAGCCCAGTGGCGACCACCCAATGTGGAGAAATGTGTTAGAATTATCTGAGGAGAAAAGCTGATAAGCTCCACTATCCCAAATAAGTGTGTGCACTGTGAGGAGGAAAACCTGGTAATTATGATACGCTATTAGGTGAATTAGAAGCAGAGAACCACTAGCCTAGGTCAAAATGACGATACTTTGACGTCTTACAATTGTCTTTTTCAAGAATTATGTTGAGTCTATTTATATGGTCCCACAAAAAACATGCTATTCTCTTATAATGGGGGGGGGGGTGGTCTATGCAAAGGTGAGTCCAGGTTTTGTGAGGCTTAAAGATTATACAATTTGAGGTACCTCTTTAAGAGAACTAACAGTACCAAATGGTGCAAACTGTTAAGTGCTCAGCTACTGACTTAGTCATCTGGTACTGCTCCAGCAGAAATACCACAAGTGGATGGCTTTAACAAAGAAAATGTTATTCTCACACAGTCCGATAGGCCAGAAATCCAAATTGAGATTGCCAGCTCCAGGGGAATGCACTTTCTCTCTCTCTCTCTCTCTCTCTCTCTCTCTCTGTGGGCTCTGGATGAGAGTCTTTGTGTTGCATCAGTCTTTCTTTGGTCTGAGAGCAAAGAGCACAGGAACCTCAGGTCCTAAGGATGCTCTCTGTTCTTGGTGCTGCTTTCTGGGTGACATGAGGTTCCCTTCCTTTTACACCTTATAGGATAAAAGGTAGTACAAGCCATACTCCAGGGAAACTTTCTTTACATTGGAGCAGGGAGGTGACCTTAGGAAGGGTGTTACAGTCCCACCCTAATCCTCTTTGACATATTCCAGTCTATTAACCATAAGCAGATTTTAGGATTCATGGCATTGGAAAATCACAAAATGTAGGACAATCACAAAATACTGGGAATCATGGCTCAGTCAAATTGTTACACACATCTTGGGGGGGACACAATTCAATCATGAGAGTTACTAGCCAAAAAGTTGGCAATATGAGTTTGCTCAGATGTGCTTCAGAAAAAAAGTGTAACAATTTACTTCTGAAAGATCACAGACATTAAAAACTCCCTGGAGCAATTCTACTCTAACGCATGGGGTAGTCATATGTCAGAATTTACTCCCTGTCAACAAGTTTGGTTTTTTGGTTTTAAGAGAAACTATACAAAGTTATGAAAAGCACAGAATTGACACATTTGAATTATGGTGTTGGATAAGAATATTGAATATATTACAGACTGCCTGAAGAGCAACAGAAAAATCTCTCTTGGAAGTACAGTCAGAATACTCCTAAGAAGCAAATGTGGTGAGACTTTATTTCACATACTTTGGACATGTTATCGGTAGGGGCCAGTTCCTGAGGAGACATCATGTTTGGTAAAATAGGTGGTCACTGAAAAAGAGGAGATGGATTGACATAGTAGCTGCAACAATGGGCTCAAACACAGCAATGACTGTGAGGCTGGTGCAGAACTCGGTAGTGTTTCATTCTGTTGTGTGTAGGGTCACTGCGAGCTGGAACTGATTCAGCAGCACCCAACAACAACAACATGAATTGGAAGTCATCATCCAAAGTCGTGGAAGGGGTCTGGAAAACGAGGGACCTTGAACTAAGCATTGTTAAGCTTTGCTACAAATCTTCATCTGGTCCTAGGCCCCTACTGCCAACTTGACTCATGTGCCTCCTTCACAGTCTCAGCAAAGGACACTCCATCTGAAGGGCCCCGCAGACTGTCCTCCCTGACTATCCTCCACTCTCCCTTCACAGCAGGTGACCTCAGCTGAATACCCTGAAGATATCCCATTTCCAGAAACGGAATGGACATACTCTACTTTAGACTAAAGGAATGGGACCACAAAGATTTACACCACAAGTCTTTACTAGGAGCAGGGGATACATAATGATGAAATTACTACTACTACTAACGTTGTTATTAGGTTCCATTGAGTTGATTTTGACTCAAGGCTGCCTCGTGTAACAAAGTAGAGTTGCCACATAGGGTTGTTTAGGCCGTGATCTTTAAGAGAGTGTATTACCAAGTCTTTCCCTTGCAGAGCCTCTGAGTGAGTTCAAACAACCAACCTCTCAGTAAGCAGTTGAGTGCATGACTGTTGCCACCAAGTCTCCCACTAATAATAATAAAAACCAAGTCCACTGCCAATGAGTCGATTTTGACTCACAACAGCCCTATAATAATAGCCAGCCAGCCAAGTGCCATCGAGTCAGATCTGATAGGTAGCAGTTGTTAAACACTTCACATGCGCCAATTCTAGTTCTAATCATTGTATACAAATGTTCCCATTTAACTCTCATAAATACTTTAGTTTGTATATATTGTTATTATCACCATTTTACAGATGAAGGGATTGAAGTATGTTATTGTTGTTTTTGTTAGTAGACAAAAGTTGTTTCTGATTCACAGCAATACTATGTACAACACACAAAACATTGCCTGGTCCTGTGCCATCCTCACTTTGTATACTATGCTTGAGTTTCCCTGTTGCAGTCACTGTGCCAATCCATTTCACTGAGGGTTGTCTTAGGCTGGCTACCTAGAGAATCAAAACCAGTAAAGACTATAATTATCTATATAGATAGGTTTATATCTAGGAATGGCTCACGTGACTGTAGACATTAAAATGTACCAAGTCAATGGATCAGGCTGGAGGTCTCTCATGATTCATGCAGCCACGGGGGCAGGCAAACCCAAGATCAGCAAGTCAGAGAGCAAGGCTCTTGCTCACAGGCTGCGATGACTGATCAATCCTAAGATCAGCAGGCAAAAAGGCAGGTAAGCTCTTAGATAAAGTCCCAAGAACTGAAGGTCAGAAAAATAGGTACCAGCTAAGGAATCCAGAGTAAACAAAAGCCCATGAGCTTTGCCAAAAAGTCCACTTGTATTGGATGCAGGCCACACCCCCAAAGAGATTCCCTTTCAACTGATTGGCTACTCACAGCAGATCTCATCATGGATATGATCATGTGATATCAAATCTCTTCATGGACATGATTTCATCCTCATATGACTAACAAAAACCTGTCTACCATGGGTCATCCTGCTGGTACCTAAATACCAGTAGCACGGCTTCGAGCATCACAGCAACAAGCAAGCCTCAACCAACAGACAAGTGAGGGCTGCTCACTCTTTCTTTACTCTCTTACCCGCTACTGTTACCCTCCTTACCTTATACTGTTAACCTCCTTTCCTAATGCTAGACAGATTAGGAAGAAGGACACAGCAGTCCACTTCTGAAAAGAATTAGCCAGAGAAAATCTTATGAATAGCAGTGGAACATTGTCAGACATGGTGCCAGAAAGTGAGCCAGAAATTGTGGAATGATATCAAAGACTTCATCCGTGAAGAGAGCAAGAGGTCATTAAAAAGCCAGAAAAGAAAGGAAAAAACCAAACTGGATGTTAGAATAGACTCTGAAACTTGCTCTGAAACATCAAGCAGCTAAAGCAAAAGGAAGGAATGGCAAAGTAAAAGACCTAAACAGAAGATTTCAAAGAGCAGCTTGAGAAGACAAAATAAAGTGTTATAATAACATGTGCAAAGAGCTGGAAATGGAAAACCAGAAGGGAAGAATAGGTTCTGAATTCTCTAGCTGAAAGAACTGAAGAGAAATTTCAAGTCTTGAGCTGCAACAGTGAAGGATTCTACAGGGAAAATATTAAACAACTCAAGGAGCATCAAAAGAAGATGTAAAGGATATACAGAGTCATTATGCCAGAAAGAACTTGTCAGTGTTTAGCCATTTGGAGAGGTAGCATATGATCTGGAACCAATAGTAATGAAGGAAGAAGTTGATGCTTCATTGAAGGCATTGGCAAAAAACAAGGCTCCAGGAATTGATCGGATATCAACTGATTTATTTTGACAAACAGATGCAACGCTGGAAGTTCTCACTCATCTATGCCAAGAAACTTAGAGGACAGCTACCTGGCCAAATGGCTGGAAGAGATCCTTATTTATGACCATTCTAAAGAAAGATGATCCAATCAAATGCAGAAATTACCAAACAATATCATTAATATCACACAAAAGTAAAATTTTGCTCAGGATCATTCAAAAACAACTGCAACAGTATACTGACAAGGAACTACCAGAAATTCAGGCTGGATTCAGAAGAGGGCATGGAACCAGAGATATCACTGATGACGTCAGATGGATCTTGGCTGAGAACTTAGAAGACCAGAAAGATATTTACCTGTGTTTCATTGACTATGCAAAAGCATCCAACTGTATGGATTATAACAAATTATGGCTAACACTGAGGAGAACAGGAATTCCAGAACACTTAATTGTGCTCTTAAGGTATATGTACATAGATCAAGAAGCAGTTGTGTGAACAGAACAAGGGGCATTGCATGATTTAAGGTTAGGAAAGGTGTATGTCAGGGTTACATCATTTCACCATACCTTTTCAATCTGTGTGCTCAGCAAATAATCCAAGAAGCTGGATTATATGAAGAATGAGGCATCAGGACTGCAGGATGGCTCATTAACAACCTTTGTCACACAGACGACACCACCGTACTTGCTGGAAGTGAAGGAGAGTTGCAACACTAACTGATGAAGCTCAAGGACCACATCTTCAGTATGAATTGCCCCTCAACATCAAGAAAACAAAATTCCTCACAGCTGGACCAATAAGCAACATCACCATAAATGCAGAAAGGATTAAGGTTGTCAAGGATTTCATTTTACTTGGCTCCACAATCAACACTCGTGAAAGCAGCAGTCAAGAATCAAAAGACTCACTCCATTTGGGAAAATCTGCTGCCAGGGAACTCTTTCAAGTATTAAAAAATAAAGATGTTACCTTGAAGACTAAGGGGCACCTAACCCAAACCATGGTATTTTCGATCACATCATACGCGTGCAGAAGCTGGACAATGAACAAAGACGACAGAAGAGTTGATACCTTTGAACTGTGGTGTTGGATAAGACTGTTGAGTGTACCATGGGACCACCAAAAGAACAAGCAGATCTGTTCCAGAAGAAGTCCAACTAGAGTGCTCCTTGGAAGCAAAGATGGCAAGACTGTGTCTTACATACTTTGGACATGTTGTCAGAAAGGATCAGTCCCTGGAGAAAGATGTAATGCTTGGCAGAGTGGAAAGTCAGTGAAAAAGAGGAAGACCCTTGATGAGAAGGATTGACACAGTGGCCATAATGATGGGCTTAAGCATAAAAACAGTTGTGGATGTGGCACAAGACTGGGCAGTGTTTCGTTCTGTTCTTTATAGGTTTGCTATGAGTTAGAAAAAACTCCATGGCACCTAACAGCAATAACATGACCAAGAAACTACACTGTAACTATTAAACTACTGAGAATCAGAGCCCAGCCCAAATGACACAAAACCTTAACAGTTACAAGAGTCTTCCTCTCCTTCACTGACTCTCCACTTTACCAAGCATGATGTCATTCTCCAGGGACTGGTCCTTCCTAATAACGTGTCCAAAGTGTGTGAGTTAAGTTTCACCATCCTTGCTTCTAAGGAGCATTCAGCTGTACTTCTTCCACGACAGATTTTTTCATTCTTCTAGCAGTCCATGATAGATTCAATATTCTTGGCCAACACCATTATTCAAAGGCATCAATTCTTCTTTGGTCTTCCTTTCTCATTGTTCAGCTTTTGCATGAATGATATCAGGAAGTTGGAAATAACATGGTTTGGGTCAGGTGCACATAGGTCCTCAAAATGACATCTTTGCTTTTTAAAACTTTAAAGAAATCTTTTGTAGCAGATTTGCCAAATGTAGTATACCATTGATTTCTTGATTCCTGCTTCTGTAGGTATTGTTCATTGTGGAGCTAAGTAAAATGAAATCCTTGACAACTTCAGTCTTTTCTTGCTTTACCGTGATGTTGCTTATTGGTCCAATTGTGAGGATTTTTGCTTTCTTTATGTTGACGTATAGTCCATACTGAATGCTGTAGTATTTGATCTTCATCAGTAAGTGCTTCAAGGTATAGTTTAAATAATGCCCAGAATCTCACAGCTAGGAAGCAATACATCCAGGATGCAAATCCAGGCTGACTTTGGAGTATCTGCCCTGTGAACCATGTTATATACTGCTTACACAATAAGAATGCTATCAACCGTGTTTGTTTGTTGTTCCTTATTGGCTAGAAGTCATTGCTTGAAATCTGGCCACTGGGGATCCTTATGGTAAGGACTCTGGTGTATTTGATTTTCTGAGGGTTTTAGGCCCTTTGTTGAAAGGCTTAAATGACCCAACTGAAGTAACAACTGAAGCACTCAAGTGATACTTCAAATGGCAGGCACTGTACCTTTTATGAATAGACCTATTTGATAACCTAGGCATGTTTTAAAGGTCAGTCAGTATATACCCCAAAGAACTGAAAACAAGTATTTAAACAAACAAGTGTACATGTATGTGCATAGCAGGACTATTCATAATAGCCAAAGATGGAAACAATCCAAATGTCTATCAGTGGATGAATGGATAAAAAATTGTGATATAAACATACAGTGGAACCTTATACAGCCATAAGAAGGAATATTAGGGGGCCATAAAAAGCAGTCTGTTGGCTGGTGTATTGTATGTGCTCTAATATGGATGAATCTTATAAAATTATTCTAAGAACGAGACACAAGGGGCCATACATCATATAATTCCATGAATCATGGTTTTATGAATTGAATTACATCTTCTAAAAAATTATATTCAAGTCCTAGCCCTTGTACCTATGATTGTGACCCTGTATGAAAACAGGATTTTTTTTTTCACGTTAATGGATTATAAATAGGCTATATCCTGTCAAGGATCAAATTATGTTTCCCTAAAAATGAATGTAGCAATTTCGCTACATGATTCCCAGTGTTGTGTGGTTGTCCATTATTTTTGTGCTTGTAATTTTTGTATATGTTGTAAATCTTAATCTCCACTGGTGGTTAATGTGTCAAGACTTGATCATGTTGAAGAGGATTAGGGTGGGACTGTAACACCCTTACTAAGGTCATGTCCTTGATCCAGTGTAAGAGGAGTTTCCCTGTGCTGTGGCTTGCACCACCTTTTATCCTACCAGGGATAAAAGGAAGTGAAAGCAAGCAGACTGTGGGAACCTTGGGCCAGCAGAAGAGCAGTGCTAGGAGCAGTATGTGACCTTTAGACCTGAGGTTCCTTTGCTGAGATGCTCCTGGACCATGGGAAGATTGATGGCAAGGATCTTACACAAGAGCTAACAGAGAGAAAGTCTTTGCCTGGAACTGATGCCCTGAATTTGGACTTGTAACCCACTGGACTCTGAAAGAATAAACTTCTCTTTGTTAAAGCCTTCCACTTGTGGTATTTTTGTTGTAGCAGCACTAGCTGAGTAGAACAGGCCCTAAGCCGAATCTCTTCTGAATGCCATTTTATAAAGAAAAAAATTGACTTAGAAAGTTGGGCACCTTGGGGAAAAGACCTTTTGAGGATGCAATAACAAGCCAGAGAATGTCAAGGAATGCCTGCAGCTACCAACATGGAAGGAAAGATCTTCCCCTAGAGCTGATTTAGACTTCTAGTCTTCAAAACTGTGAGGCAATGAATTCCTGTTCCTAAAGGTACCTACTTGTGTTATTTCTGTCAAGGCAGCACTAGCAAACAAACATCTCATTTATATGAAACACCCAGAATAGGTAAGTGCAGAGACAGAAAGCAGAGTGGTGGCTGCCAGGGTCTGGGTGGGGAAGGGCAATACTTAATAGGCATGGAGTTTTCTTTTGGGATGATAAAAGTGTTTGGGTGCCATATACAGATGGTGGTTGCACAGCATTGCAAATGTACTAAATGCCACTGATATTTTTCACTTTAAAGTCACTAACTTTATGTTATATGAACTTCACCTCAGGAAAAAAATGTATATAGAACTTTGATGAAAAGCAAAATGAAAGAAAGGTAAAGACGAAGTTTATCAGTTTTTTTTCTATCATTTGATATAACATTATGATTTTTCTCTATTAAGGATGCAATTTTTTTCTGAGACTATCTGCTTCTCTATTAATAAAAATCACATACTTATTTCTTTATGTATAAAATAAACCATCTATTTCCTGCTTAAAAAGAAGCCCTGGTGAGAAACCCTATGGGACAGTTCTACGCTGCCATGTAGGTCACTATGAGTTAAATGAATTCAACAGCATCCAACAACAACAAAAAACTCACCCCTTTATTCCCTTCAAACTAACATACCTACAGGTGCTTTACATTTTAGAGCTTCCTTTTTTTTCATGGGTTTAAGCCATTTATTTCTGTGGCTGACCAGGAAGAAAAAGGAAAGACTTGCTAGCAGTTATAATGGATGGCCTATGCTTAGCTTAGTCAACCTCTGCTCCACAGCACATGTGGATAGAATTTCTTTCTTCTGGCTTTGATTAATTTCCCTCACAAGGTGAATATGCTCCATCTTACCACTCACACTGCCTTATTTACTGAGGCATACAATATCTTTTTGATGATAACCTATATTTATTCTCCAGGCTCAACTAAACATCTTGGGAGACTAAACACAATAATTCATTAATTTGAAATAAATGTTTGCTTCAGGTTTTTCACTCTTGGTGCTTAGTGAAATATACAGTTGCTTATCTACATTTTCCACCTCTCAGGCCTCTTGGGGGGGGCGCTATTTTTCCCAATAAAAGCATTTGCTGCCCTTCTTCTGTAGGGACTTACATAATGAAAAACAAAAGAAACGTTCATTGGCAATAAATAGCTGGGGTATTGAGCTTATATATGAGGTAATCCACTCAGAAAGTATGACTGAGTAGAGCTTTTGTCTCTTCTGATTTTTGTGCAGCTATACAAGTGTCTAAGCATGCTTATGTTATCCTGTATGACAACTGGAAACCTTGGTGGTGCACTAGTTAAATGCTATGGCTGTTAACCAAAGCTTGACAGTTCGAATCCACCAGACATTCTTTGGAAACTTTATGGCACAGCAGTTCTATTGTGCTCTATAGGGTCACTAGGAGTCAAAACTGACTCAATGGCAGTGGTGTTTTTTTTTTCCCCCCCTAGTGTGACAGGGGCAGCTGGTAAGTTTGTTTGCTTTTGTGTGTCATATCCAGAAAACCAGAGGTGCCAAATGCAACCAAGTGGAAGATGCCCACAATAAACTATGCTACTAGGTCCAGTGGGACAGACAGATGCCTGCCAAGACATGGCAGCAAAGTATTTCCAGAGCTTTTGTAACCATATGTATGGCTACATCCTATTTCTCCAAGTTTGTATTACCAATCAAAAATTTAAACAGTAAGCATGCATTTCAATACAGAAAACACATCTTGTCATCCATTGAATTGTGTCCTCCTTCAAATGTATGTGTTGATTTGACTTGGCTAGGAGTCCCAATATGGTACCATTCCTCCCATATGTTGTGAATCCTGCCTCTGTGATATTGATGATGGAGAATGGGTTGTAGTAGTGTTGATGAGGCAGGATTCAAGCCTGTGGTATTTAAGGGAGAGAGGTGAGCAGAGGAAGTTGGAAACCTCACAACATCAAGAAAGTGTGAATGAGAGCAGGGCAGGTCCTTTGGACCTGAGGTTCCTGTGCCAAGATGCTCTCACTGGATTTGAACTCAGCCTACCAGACTGTAATAAATTCTCTTGCTGAACAGACTTGCAATTTGTCAACAGATTTGTTGCTTACTGGACTGTGACAATAAAATTTCTCTTCATGAAGTCTTCCACTTGTGGTATTTTCTGATAGAGCTGTACCAGGTGACTAAGACAGGTGTTATCAAAATAATAATAATAATTCACAGCTCAAAAATTTTAATCCCCAGTTAAAGAATGAATGGATTCCAACAGACCATTTTTTTCAGAGAGGTACTTACTAAATAGAAAACAAAAAATCATTGACCAGGGATCAAGTGAGGGTAAGAAGCACCTACTGGTAATTTCTCACCACTTCCGGAGCCCATGGAGCAGCATCTAAATTGTGCCCCTTGCTCCCAGTCTCAAGATGAACAAATGTGCACTGCCATGAAGCTTCAGCAGAAATGCTGTTCCTGCTCTTGTTAAGCTGCCCCAACCGGGCACCTTTTATATTTGTGGTGCCTCAAGGACAAGTGCCTCCCTCTGCTCCCTACTCTGCTTTTCACCAAACTCACTTTACCTAGAGCACAGAAGCACTGAGTGGCTGCTGCCACTGTTGGTTACCATCAGTTGGCCCTTGATTCAAGGAGACCCCACGCACAATGGCATGAAACACTGTTCCGTCTTGTACCACCTCATCACTAGTTGAAAACTGCAGCATTTTGACCCACAAGGTTTTCACTGTCTGATTTTTGGAAGGAGATTATGAAGTCATTTTTCCCAGTTTGTCTTAGTCTTCCCCGCTCTGTCTTGGTGTAAAACCTGGTCATCACCAGGGCAACACTGAGCCTTTACTAACAGATGGGTGGTAAATGTGCATGAGGTACATTGACTGGACACTGAACTTGGATCTTCCACATGGAAGGAGAGAATTCTATCACTGAACTACCAGTGACCCCACTGAATAGTAAATGGATAAAATCTCGAGTGAGCTTTATTTCTCATTCTACCTGTATTGTATGTTATAGATTGTGGCTACCACTTTTTGCTGTGTCTCAGTAAAAAGTGTACGTTTTACCCTCACTTACATTTTGCATGGCTTCACTAGAGCTAATCTGTAGTTTTACACTGTGATAAGGAGGTTTGGGGACTGACAATAAATGTACTGGGTGTTTCTAACTCTAGCTGAGCTGCTACTTTCAAAGAATTTCTTAAACCTTGGAAATCTCAAAGGACAGGTTCCTCCGCTCATCTTCTCTGAATAGATTGCCATCAACTTAAAATGATTTCCTCATGCTCAGTTCTAGCAACCATAGGACTTAACCTCCTGATACCTCGCTTGACAGAGATGAAACATGAAAAGCAGAAATTAGCACAGGCCATGCAGGAACTTTTCTAATTCACTTATCATAGATTTCTCATGGCCTTAAAAAAAGTCAAGTACAATAAAACTAGATGAGAGAACTTAAGTGTGTCTACTATATTCTGTTTGGATAGGAACTGATTACTAGAAAAGTTATGTGATGTTGACATTGACCTCTGATCACTGATGCTTGTGCCAAACACACCTTTCACTGTTATAAGAGTCAGAAGAATTGGAATTTGATTTTGATGCTCTGATAGCACTATCTAAGTGGAGTGAGATAAATGGAGATATGTTACGGACTGAAAAAAAATTATGTCCTCGTGACTTGGTGTCATGGATTGAATCTGTGTTCCCTAAAAACTGTGCATAGAAATGTGTGTGTCTGGGCAAAAGACATGAACAGGCACTTCACAAAGGAAGACAAACAGGTTGCCAACAGATGAATGAGGAAATGCTCATGGTCACTAGCCATCAGAGAAATTCAAATCAAAACCACAGTGAGACACCACTTCATCCCAACAAAGCTGGCAATAATCCAAAGAAACACAAGAGAATAAATGCTGGAGAGGATGTGGACAGATTGGAACTCTTCCACAGTGTTGGTGGGACTGTAAAATGGTTCAGCCACTGTGGAAATTGATTTGGCCTTAGAAAACTAGAAATAGAAATACCATGTGATCCAGCAATCCCACTCCATGGAATATACCCCAGAGAAATAATGGCCACCACTCAAACAGATACATTCACGCTAATGTATATAGCAGCTCTCTCCACAATAACATCAAGTTGGAAGCAATCTAGATACCCATCAACAGACAAATGTTTAAACAAAATACAATATATTCATATAATGGAATACTACATGTGATAAGAAACAACAGCAGCCTAGAAAAATACCTGTCTATGTGGGCCCACCTAAAGGAGATTATGTTGAGTGAAATTAGCCAGACACAGAAGGACAAAGTTTGTACAAGACCATTATTATAAGGATGCAACAATTCATTTAAGCACAGAAGAAATCAATCTTTGATGGTTATAACGGTGAAGAAGGAGGGAGAAAGAGGGATTTTTACAAATTAGGTAGTGGCTAGGATTAGGGTTGGGTGTAGGATGTGACAGCATGTAGTAGAAATAAGGTACCCACTTCTCAACTTGAAAGCCAAATTTTTCCCTTAATGTGGCCCACCTCTTTGGAAGGACAGAAACCGGGTCTGGGATCAGGGGACCACATTCTCTGGGAACATCCAGATTAATTGGCATCCCCAAGCTTTTTTTCTCTCTCTCAAGATAATGTTCCACATACCACTTGTGTGAGTGGCATCTGGGGTCTTAAAAGCTACCAAGGTGTCCTCTAAATAGCACCAAATTGTCCCAATCCACCTGGGCCAAATGTAAAAGGTGGACATCGAGGACAGGAAGAAAATATGAGCCTACCAGATGGAAGGGGACATATGAGACAGAGTCTGTTCAGTATAGGACCAGAAGGACTAGATGGTGGCCAACAACCACCAATGACAGCAGTACACAGAACAGAGCCCGGACATAGCAGGAGAAGGAGTAGAAGGCAGAGCTAGAACTCTACCAAAAGACTATACCTGATAATTCTTCTGAATGGAGGGCCTCCTGGGAGCATGGTCCCCAGAATCTCTAACCTCAAATAGCACCGAGCACCAAGGCAGGCTCCCCAGACAGAGACTGAACTGAACTATTCAAAACATAGACAGAGGCTGAGGATGATCAAACCTTTAAACACACAAAGCAGGCTGTCTGAGAGGCTCTTCAATGGATCCAAGAAGATTGGATAGGGGGTAGGCCAAACCTTGGTCAAAAGATCATGGGAAGTTCCAGACAAAAGGAGAAGCATGCTGGCAGGGGATGGGAGGTATAAGGTGTGGGATGGGCAGCTAAGACAGAATAGTAGTGGAAGTTCTGGGCATTCTACAGCAGAATTACATAAATTGTAAAATTGTTCTTAAATCACAATAAAACACATTTAAAAAAGAAGAAAAGAAGTATGTGTGGTGGTTTGGCTAGGCCTGATTCCTGGTATTGTGTGAGGTTCCTCTGTGTCCTCTAAAACCCGCCTCTGTAACATTAACAAAGGAGGATGGGTGGCAGTTGAGTTGGTGGGGCCGGACTCAATGTGTGGACTTGTATTGCAGCAGGTTCTTGGGATATAAAAGAAAGGGAGGCAAGTAGAGAGTTGGAGACCTCATTCCATCACAAAGAATCAGTGGGCAGTAGGGCAGGGGTTGAGCACATCCTTTGGAAAGCACTGGGGTCCCTGTGCCTCAGAAGCCCCCAGCCTAGGAGAAGATTGACAACAGGGACTTTTCTCCAGAGCCAGCAGAGAAAGCCTTCCCCTGGAGCTGACACCCTGGATTTGGACTTAGCCTATTGGACTGTGATACAATAAAATTTCTCTTGTTGTATTTCTGTTAAAGCAGCCCTACATGACTACAACACTTGTTGACATTAACGTTGTGCTTACACATTCCGACTCTGACAAAGAGTACAAAGATAACATTCTCGTATGTGAAACACGGCATTAATGTTGTTGTCATGGATTGAATTCTGTCTCCCCCAAAACAGGTGTAGACACATGACCAGGCCATGATTCCCAGTATCTTGTGACTGTCCTCCATTTTGTAGTTTTCCTATGCTGTATGTTAAAGGATTAAGGTGGGACTGTAAATCCCTTTATAAGATCACCTGCTGCTCCACTGTAAAGGGAGTTTCCTTGGAGTATGGCTTGCCCTACTCTTAATCCTTTCATCCTGCAAGATATAAAAAGAAAAGGAGACAGGCAGAGACTTGGGAACCTCATACCATCAAGAAAGCAGCACCGGGAGAAGAGTGCATCCTTCAGACCTGAGGTTCCTGAGCCAAGATGCTTTCCGGACAAAGACTGATGCAATACCGGACTTTCCTCCTGAGCCAACAAAGGGAAAGCCTTTCCCTGGAGCAGACACCCTGAGCGGGGACTTGTAGCCAACCAGACTGTGTAAGAACAAACCTTCCTTTGTTAAAGCCATCCACTCTGTGGTTCTGTTAGGGCAGCCCTAGCAGACTAAAACAGTTGTGAATTAAAAATAGCCTTACTGAGTATTCTCTATTTATGAGCTAAAACCAAAGATATACATCATCTGCCCTAAAATCAAGATCATAGTTTTGGACAGGGACCCACTAGAATTTAACTGTATCTAGGTTGCGATGAGTTGGCATTGACTCAACGGCACTGGGTTTTTTGGGGGGAGGGGTTTAGTTAACAGCCATATGAAGACAGCCAGTTCCTCAGTTACCAAAGCATATATGTTGTAATCAGTTTATCTTGAAACATGCATCAAAAAGGGTATTGTCTTACTCATCTAGTGCTGCTGTAATAGAAATACCACAAGTAGATAGCTTTAAAAAGAGAAATTTTATTCTATCACAGTCCAGTAGGCTACAAGTTCAAATTCAGGGCATCATCTTCAGGGAAGATTTTGTTGGCTCTGGAGGAGAGTCCTTGTCATTAGTTTTCTCCTGAACTGATAATTTCTGAGGCACAAGCACCCTAGATCATTTCCAAAGCACATACTCTGCTCCCAGCAAGCACTACTTCTTGGTGGTATGAGGTCCCCAACTCTCTGTTTTCTTTCCTTTCATTTCCTTTCTACCCAAAGAGATTGTTTTAAGGCATACCACAGTCTTACATATTGAGTCCTGCCCCACCAACACAACTACTGCCCATCCTCCCTCATTAATATTACAAAGGCAGGGTTTGTAGCATAGAGAACATCACACAATACCAGGAATCATGGCCTAGCCAGATTGCTACACACATTTTGGCAGGGATAAAATTCAATCCATGACAGGTACACTGCGCAACACTAAATATTCTAGGACTATTCTGCTGAGAATTGCCTGTGACCAAGGTTGGAGCTTCACCTGTTTTATTTTTTTCTTCTGCTATATCGATTGTGGCTATCCTTAATGACACTGAGTTTGTGTTTACTCAGTTAGTGGTCCAGTTGGACCCCAAATTGCTTCTTGTTGGGTATGTGAGGTCGTTGTGGGCATCACCACAAATGTTTCCTTGGCTCACCTTCTAGTTAATGACAGGCGCACATCTAGGCAGACTTTCACTTCCACAACAGGATGCCAGTCCTGCCTCCAGCATGGCTGACTGTCTAACTGGGCCAGAAAACATTTGTCAAAGGTGACACTTAAACTGAACTTTGTAGGAAGGTCAGGAGTTTGCCATGCAAACCATCAAGGCATCTGTACTCAAAGTGAGCTGCCTGT
This sequence comes from Heterohyrax brucei, assembly GCA_028571685.1. NCBI lineage: Eukaryota > Metazoa > Chordata > Mammalia > Hyracoidea > Procaviidae > Heterohyrax > Heterohyrax brucei. The sequence continues at coordinate 159,927,683 of CM053140.1, read as the reverse complement.
CTAAGAAACCAAAGAAAAAATGCAATCTGGAAATATAGTTTACTTACAGCGATTTGGCTACAGCGATTTACATGTAGGGTGGTAGGCCAATGGCTGGGCCCAGATTGCGCTCTACTGCTGCCTAACAAAAATGCAATCTTATACACCATACAGGTTGGAGCCAAGGTTTACTGCTTTTCTCCTAAGTCTTTCGGCACCCAGCATTCTTGGAACTATTTGTTCAGGCTCAGGTGTTTCCCTTCTTGCTGACAAGGCATTCCTCAATCTTTGCCCCTAGCCCAGCCATGCCACTCCTAGCCTGGCATTTTTAGCACAGGTCTATCCTGCACTCATTCCCAGCATGCTTTGGGGAAGAGCAAAACTGACTTCATTAGGAGGTGTTTCATACAGTTGAACAGCATTACACTGCACGTGGAAAGAGGATACTTTAGGCAAAAGAAAGACATTGAAAGGAGATGCTGAATTTTGAAAGTGCTTAGTGCCTTGTAAGGGGCCCTGGTAGCACAGTGGTTAAGAGCTCAGGCTGCTAACCAAATCTACTATCTATCCCTTGAAAAACCCATGGGGCAGTTCTATTCTGTCCTATAGGGTTGTTGTGAGTCAGAGTTGACTTGATGGCAATGGGTTTGGTTTGGTTTAATGTCTTCTGAAAAAAACAGGTGAATAGCTGTGATTGAGTTAAAAGTTAGGAGAATTCAGTCAGTTTCCGATTCAGCCTATTTAGAAGTTCCTGAGAAGACAATCCTTAAGATCCTCACTCCACTTCATTCACGCCTTTGCTGTGTCCTACACTCCTCTCTCCCACTGAGAAAAGAGAACGACAATAGAAGACAAAGAGATACAGAGAGAGAAGCTGTGTAGCTGACCCTCTGAGGGCTGTAACGCCCCTTTGAGAGGACTGTCATGGTCCTCAGATGACAAAGAGAGAAAGCCCTACTCTGTCCAGGCTTGTCTGCAGACATTGATAAAGGTAAATGTAGACAGACTTCTACCGTATTTAAATTCTGGAAGGGATTCCAAAAGTCATGTAAAAGAGGCATTAATGCTTTGATTTCACCCACTCCTTTCTCAGGCATCAAACCACCAGGAACCTAGTCAGTTATAATTGAGAACACTGGGCTCAGGCAAGTGGAGGGGGACCAGGTGTGGCATGGCTTGCTTCAAGCAGGAAACATCTCCCTTCTCAGGCTACCAGAGCACATGCCACTCTTTCACATCATTTCATTTACTTCCTACAACTGTCAAGTAAAATAGGTATAATTCTCTTTGTTTTACCATTAATCCTTGGACCAATAAAGATAAGGGACATGCTCAGCACTGCAAGCTAGTATATCAGTTAAGGTTAGGATTTATTTTTCCATTAATGTTTAGACTGAGAAAGATAAGGGACACGCTTAATGTTGCAAGCTAGTGTATCAGTTAAGGTTAGGATTAACTGTGAATAGCAAAGTTGAGACTTGAAGGAGATATTGCTAAGTGCTGTTGAGTCAGTTCTGACTCATATGAGGCAGCCCCATACTGCTTCAGCCTCACAATTGATGGTATTATTCTTTGGTCCATTGTTGCTGCCACTGTGTCAATCCATCTCCTTGAGGGATATTGCCTTTTTTGCTGACCCTTTACTTTACCAAGCATGATGTCCTTCTCCAGGGAATGCTAACATATTCAAAGTATGTGACACGAAGTCACACCATCCTTGCTTCTACAGAACATTCTGGCTGTACTTCTTTCAAGACTGATTTCTTTAGTCTTCCAGCCCTCCATGGTTGTCTTGGTTATCTAGTGCTACTGTAACAGAAATACCACAAGTGGATGGCTTTGACAAAGAAAAATTTATTCTCTCACAGTCTAGGAGGACAGAAGTCCAAATTCAGGATGTCAGCTCCAGGGCAATGCTTTTTCTGTCAGGATTGGAGGAACCTACTTGTCATCAATCTTTTTGTCCATTAGGCATTTCCCCTCAAAAGAATCCAAGGTCCAAAGAACACGCTTTACTTGCAGTGTTTCCTTCTTGGTGACCTGAGGTTCCCAACTCTCTGCTTCCCTTTCTTCTCTTGTAAGATAAAAGGTAACACAAGCCACATCCCGGGGAAACTCCCATTACATTGAATTGGGGACATGACCTCAGTGAGGATGTTACATTCAACCCTTATCTTCTTTAACCATAGACAGAAATTTTGATTTATAACACATAGCAAAATCACAAAATGGAGAACCACCACACAATACTGGGAATCACAGCCTAATCACATTGACACATATTTTGGGGGCCACAGTTCAGTCCATGACAATTGTATATTCAATATTCTTTGACAATACCATAATTTGAAAGCATCAATTTTTCTTATGGCATTCCTTGTTTGTTGTTTAGTTTTAGCATGTATAGGAGTCTATTGAAAACATCATGGGTTGGGTCAGGCGCAGCTAAGTCCTTAAAATGGCATCTTGGCTTTTGAATACTTAAAAGAGGCTTTTTGCAGCAAATTTGCCCAATGCAAAGCATTGTTTGAGCCTTTTGACTGCTGCTTCCATGTATTAGATAAAATTGAAAAGTAGGTAATCCAGGGTTTACTTGACAACTGCATGGCCACCAGAGACTCACGATTTCTCAGGATCTATACTCCATTGTTCTTTGTGTGTACCAAATCGTCATGGTACAAGATATCTGTTGGTGCTCCAGATATTACACCCACACTCCAAAGGGTGGGGTAGAGGAAGGAGGAAAAAAGTTTAACCACTTCTAACACAGGAAAACTTCCAGAAATCCCAAACAACATTTTCACTTATAATGCTGGTGGCGTAGTAGTTAAGAGCCAGGCCTACCAACCAAAAGGTTAGCAGTTCGAGTACATCAAGGGCTCCTTGGAAACTCTATGGGGCAGTTTGACTCTGTCTTATAGAGTCTCTGAGTTAGAATCAAATTGATAGCAGTGAGTTTAGTGTTTTTGGTTTATCATTGGCTAAGATTTAGTTACCTGAGCTGAAACTTAGTCTTCTAGATAGTCATTGATGTGCCTGTCTCAAAGTCAGGACTCTGTTATTGCCAGACATAGGGTGGGTGGACATCCAGTAGACAACTAGCAATGCCTGCCATAGTTTGTAAGAAACTAGATGCAGGTAGATCAACCTCATCCCAGATCCCATCTGTTTTCTATAACTCCAGCACTCGTTATTCTAGGCTGAAGGAATGACATCATCTAAAGCCCACAAATGTGACAGTTGAAGATAGTCCAGAAGCAGGATGAGAAGCTCAGAGCATTGCAGTAGTATGTGGTGGGATACAATGAAAGTGATACACTAGGAAGGTACACAGGTGTTACCATGGATACCTGGATACACTCCACCCAAAGTTAATGGGGATCCACAGCAGGTTTCTGAGGAGGGGAGGAATCTCTACTTTTCAAATGGCTGCTGAGGACCTTGAGGATATGATGAAGAGTCTGGTGTTTTTGGGGCCATCCTCCAATATCAGCCCTGCATCTGTTATTAGGCAAGTTTCTTAATCTCTTTGGGTGTCATCTTCCTCATCTGTACAAAAGTTATTGTAAGTAAATAGTGAGAGCACTAATTGGCATATAATATGTTTTATACCACAAGGCAGATGCTTGCGGTTGTCACTGTTTTCATTATCATTCAATTCTATGAAACCAAACAATAGTTGAAGCCAGAGAGATTCAAGAACTGAGTTGACAAGGGCTTTCTCAACAGACCCACATATTTTTATAGGGTCCCTGAGTAGAACAAACAGTTTGCGCTTGCCTATCAATCTCGAAGTTGGCAGTTCAAGCTCTCTTATCAAGCTGCAGAAGAAAGGGATGGTGATCTGCTTCTGTTAAGACCACAGCCAAGAAAACCCTAAGGAGCAGTTCTACTCTGTAACACATGGGGTCACAATGAGTTAGAAATGACTCTATAGCAAAGTGTTTTGTTTTGTCTTGCTTTGTTTTTGCTTCTGCCTGGGGGGTGAATAAGGAGAGAATAAGGATTTGGGTGAAGTTGGAAAAGCAACTCCACCACAGATTTTTCTCCTCCCAGATATGCCTCTGCTGCTTCCTGGGCTCTGGCTCTGGGCTGGCCACCTCCAGCTCACGATCTAATTTGTCTTCACTGACAAGCAGGCCTGGACTGAACTGAGACAGCATCACTTTAATGCTCCTGTGTGTGTCTGTCTATTTCTTTCTACTTGTTCTGCTGCCTGATGAAGGGATGCTCATCCTGCATCTGGAGTCCTGTGGCAGGGAGGAGGCCATTTCAGCTACTGATAAGGAGGCAGAGAGTTCCGCACCCCCTCTCCTGACCCCTCCCCCACGAGCCACTTTGCAGGACCATAGCATTTCCTTGGGACACACCAGAAGCCTCAGAAATACCAGTCAAGGCTCTTTGCTTTGAGGAAGTGCAGCTTAATGCCTGTCAGATGGAAAGAAAAAAATCCTCCCAAGGGCCAGAAATAATGTCATACTGAAAATAAAGTTTCTTTTCAACAGCATAACAATTGCCTCAGCTAGTACTTAGATCAGTATGGCTGAGATAAACAACTGGGTGCTGAAAATGATTTCTTACTCCAGAAAGCTTATTATCCTATATTTCATGAAGGAATAAAGTGGCAGCAAAGTAGTGTTTGAAGCTGGTGTCATTATCAATGTTCTTTAGATGAAGAACAGCAGCGCCTAGAGTGAAGGAGCTGAGAGAGACTCAGTCCCAGGGATTTCTGTTGACAAAGCCTCTCCCACTCACCAGCATGTGGCGCTGTTGGCCATTACCTCCTGGAAACTGACAACTTGAGTAATTTTATATTACTAAATTGAAAATTATTTTCTTCATAATTCATAATACTGAATGTAGTTCTCCACTAGCTTCTAGTTTTCAGGATGTCTGATAATTACTCAACTTCATATGTAACTTGTTTTTCTCTTTGGATTTTTTTTAAATTAAATCTTTATGCGTGGTGCACTGAAATGTCAAGAGTAGGTGACTTTTAAAAATTCATTTATCAAGAGACACTCTGGACTTTTAATCTAGATATGTACATACTGAGGTTATTGAAAATTTTTTCAAATTATTTCTTTGATAAATTTGCTTTATCCATTTTTTTCCATTGCCTCCTAAAGCATCTATTTGATATTGGAATTCAAATCTTCTAATTTCTTTATCTTTTCTCCTTTTTATTCATCTCTGCTTTCACTGAGATTTCTTCAACTTCATCTTCCAGTTCTTCTTCTGAATTTTTAATTTTAGCTGTCACATTGTTAATTTATAGGAGATTTTTCTTATTTTATTCTTCCTATTTTATAGCACCATCATCTCTCCGGGCGTGTTAATTATAGTTTCTCTTAAAGTAAGTTTTCTTCTGCTAACTGTTTTCTTGGAGTTCTTTTCCCTCTGTTTTTATGTTGCAGACATTTCATGCATGCATAATCTTCTCTAGACCATTGAGATTTTCTAGAGGAAGATGCTTCAGTCTCCACTCATGAAGGTCAAGTGTGGCTCTGGAGCTCTAGCGGGGTAAGGGATGGAGGCTGAGTGCCTTGCCATTCAAGATGTAGCCTGTCATGGATAGAATTGTGTCCCCCTGAAACCGCGCATAGCATTTTGACTGGGCCATGATTTTTAGTATTTGATGATTGCTGTCTGTGTTGCTAATTTTCCTACACTGTAAATCCTAATCTCTGCCTGTGGTGAATAGACTGGATTATGTTAAAGAGGGTTAGGGTGGGACTGGAACACCCATACTAGGGAGTTTTCCTAAAGTGTGGCTTGCACCACCTTTTATCCTACAAAAGATGAAAGGGAGGCAAGTGGGTTGTTGGTAACCTCATACCATCAAGAAAGCAGCACTAAGAGAAGTGTGTCCTTCACACCTGAGGTTCCTGCGTTAAGATGCTCTCAGAACAAAGAAGGATTGATGCAGCTTAAAGATCTTTCTCCAGAACTGACAGAGAGTGCATTCCGCTGGGGCCAGCACCCTGAATTGGGGTTTCTAGCATACTGCATTATGTAAAAACAAATTTCTCTTTTTAAAGTCATCCACTTGTAGTATTTCTGTTAGAACAGCACCAGATGACTATGACATAGCCTTACATGTAACCCCTCTCTTTTTTTCTTTTCTACCCCATTCTGGTCATCTATCATAGCTTGCGTCTCTGATTCAGGGGCCCTCTGGTCCAGCTGCTCCAGAGAGCAAACTTCTTCTCTCTCAGGAAAGCATGAGAGGAACAGTCTCTTGGATATGCAGGATGGGGGCAGTAGAGGGTTTCCTAGGGATGTAATTAATCCCATTACAGACTCTCAATCAACCGCTCTGTTTTCAACTGTAACATCCTTATCTTCCACAGCACCCAATGCCCCCAGTGGATGATCTCTCCAGGGTTCTTCAGAGGGAATAGGATTGATTCTCTCTGATCTACCTACCTATAGACACAACTTTTTTAGAGCTTTCTCACTCTACAAAATCAAATTCTAACACCCCATGTAATTTCTACCTTTACATACTGTGGTTTGGGCTACAAATGTTTTCCTAGTTTCATCAATAAGCAACTGTACATTTTCTTCTAGTTCTTATTGTTTTGGGTGGTTTTGAAAGAGAAATGAGCAGAAACATCAGCTTAAACCCAAAACCCTTTTATTCCATCCTTGCCCCTCCCATTTCTTGATTAATTTCCTCATTGAATGTTGCCTGAACCATTTCAAGTATCATCTATCTGCTCTCTTGGCCTCCAGTTTCTTTCCCCTTCACACCATCCTTCACAAACAACCAGACATGACTACCTCCCCTCTCAACACAAGCATCTTCAACATTTACCCACAACAAACATAACTATCTCTTACCAAGTTGCTTTCAAACATCTTTTCCAGTCTTATCTACCATTATACTAAAACACCATTTTTCAGAAAACATCGATTGAAGTTTCTATAGACTAGTGCCATATTAGACTTTAGGGGGTATAGATATGAAAATGCAGTCCATGTACTCAGAAACCTCAGAGTCCTTCTTTCAAGGTTGTGAAACCAGTGGTGGATGGATGGATAAATTCATAGACAAAGAAATGAAGACAGTCATTTGCTCTGCTTGGCATTTGCCTGTCATCCCTACATCTGCCTATTAAAATTCTGCCATTCAGTGTTTGCTTCATCCAGCAAGCCTCTTTTGTATTTCTGTTGGAATTAATCTCTCCCAGGAACTGCACTCCCCACCCCCAGCACTTTCACTGTGTTGCTGTTAGGACATTGATTCCAGGTTATCTTGGATATGTTGATAGATACTGCCAGTAGGGATCATGAAGATACTTCATAGTATCAGGAAAGTGTTTCTCATAAATAGTAACATATAAAATGTATTGGAAATATCAAGTTTTTCTGTTACTAAATTCAAGCAAAAAATGTTATGTTAGCTCTTATGTAACAGACACAGAATAGCTTTACTCCAAGGACTGATTACCCAATAAGCAAAGTACAAATGGGCTTAATTGTGTTTATTTCTTAATCTGTAGTGCACAATGTCATCTGGTTTTCACCATATCTTTGTGAAGCTGTTCACAACAGGTTAGTAAGTAAAGACAATTAAGACTGTGCATATCTTGTTTACTGTCAGTTGGCACATACAGGGCTTACTGGTTAATCTGTCCTTGCTCTATTTATTCTTTTGACAAACATTTATTAAGATCCTACTATGGACCAGCCCTGGGCCATACACAGGTTACTACAGTGAAAAAGACATAGTCATGTCCTGAGGTGACTCTCATTTCAGCAAGGAGACAGCAGTGTGAAAAATTATGAAAGCACATGACAGATGCTGTAACAGAGGTGGGCTCAGGACCTACAAGAACAGGAGAGAGCTTAAAAATCTGCTTGGAATAGTAAGGGTTGGGGGCCCCACAGAGAATGTGAAATCCAGCTAAGACATAAAGGATGAAGAGCAATTCACTACAGAAAGAAGAAATAAAAGGAAATTCTAATGGATGCTATTTTCATTATATGACTGTGTTAGAAAAATAAATAAAATGAAATAAACCCCACAAATCTTGTTCAAACATATCCATCCTTTCAATATTAAAGTATTTATTAAGACCTACAACAGGCCGGAAACTGGTGGCATAGTGATTAAGTGCTATGTCTGCTAACCAAAAGGTTGGTAGTTCAAATCTCCTTGGAAAGTCTCTGGAGTGGTTGTACTGTCCTATAGTGTCACTATGAGTCCGAATTAACTTGATGGCAGTGGTGGTTTTGGTTTTTTGTACTATCGGCCAGATTCATGCTAGGCAGCTGCTTTCAATATGGATTCTCTAAAACGTGTATAAGGAAGCAATACATTTTCATTCAATAGAGGCTTTTATAGAGATTTGCAATAATGTAGTCCAGTGAGCTTTCTGATGATTTCTCAATTCAAAGAAAAGGCTTAGAAGAAGAATGCATGTAAATAATGCATCCGTTAGGCAGTTTCTCTTAAATATCTAATGTCCCCAGCAAGCCTTTAGCAAGAGCTACATTGCAATCAACTCCTGGTTGAATTCTCTGATGAGGGTCGGAAATGCCATTATTCTAAATTGTTGATTAAAGACGGATTCACATGCTTTACAGACCAGATGTGCAGGAGGTGGAGCCTACGGCCTGTGCTGAGTGATAGGGAGCCTGATTTATGCTGGGCTCTCTCTGAATCAGAGGCAGTCTACCTCTGACAGTGGCTATGGAAGGAAATACAAATAGCACAGATACTCACGTGTGTAATCCTTACCTCATGCCAGGCATTGTGTCAGGCACTTTACATAATCTCATTTAATTTTCACTGTGATCCTTTTGCGACACATACATTATGGGGTGCTCAGTGAGACAGAATGTATCTATTTTCTTGTATCTATTATTTATTTTAGCAGTGAAGCTGCCAGCCAGCTCTCAGTCTAGGTCACAGAAAGTCACCTTGGATAGATTTTTTTCTTTTCAGAAAGGAGTTGCTCAAACAACATCCCTTGGTTTTGTGAACATAAGACAAATAAGCAGTCCAGTCCCCAGGGAAGGTTATAAGAGCACCTCTTTTGTGCTTAACCATGTGTTTCCCTCCTAATTTCTCTGTATCTGTAGAGCTCACAGGAGGAAAGGGCCTGTGCACGTTTGTGGAGGGCCACGAGGCTCCAGGGAGCTGAGTAGAGACTGAACCCATTATTTCCAGGGTTCAATGTAGTTAGAGCTTCTTTGAATGAATGTTCCCTGAACATGAACGTTAGCACCGTAAGATCAGCACTTACCTCTGTTTCTGCGGCAACTAGCAAGCAGCTAGCCCATAGTAGGCACTCAGTAAATGTTTGTTGAACTCTTATCCTTCCAATTCCATAACCCATGCACCAGCTCCCCTGTTTTCTAGAGTGAACTTTGACCTTTTCTTTCTTAGTCCCTCTCCTTCTACTCTTTTTCCTGAAATAATAACCTAAAATTTCCATACCTTTTAAAGTCCCTTTATACACCCACAGCCAGTTGAAAATTATAAAACCATATCCTCAAGTAGAGATAATGTTTGTCTTCCTGTTTGTTACAGCCAGAGAACTTTCAATCAGATTATCTAATATTTATGCCAAGTTGTCTAAATACATGTGCTAAAACGTGGTGCTAGGTAACAAGAGGACATTTAAACCATTTAATATTGAAATTTTATCCTTCATTAGGCAGATCCTCTTCTGGTTTTAGTAGTAATGTTTCATCACTGGAATGTATTATTCTTTTGAGATGATACATTGTAAAAAGATTTAAACTTAGGTCTTTGAATAGCTTTAGCTTAATTCCATTCAAAGCACCTTTAAATGATTTTGCCACCATTATTTTCATAGTTTGATGCTGGAGCCCTGGTGGTGCAGTGGCTAAACATTCAGCTGTCAACCAGAAGATCAGCACTTCAGATCCACCAGTTACTCCTTTGAAACCCCATGGGGGCAGTTCTGCTCTGTCCTGTAGGGTTGCTATGAGTTGGAATCAACCTGACAGCAATGAGTAATGTGTTTTGATGTTTTGGGAAAATGAAGAGTTGAGAGAATTAGATGTGATTTCAGCCTGTCAGTAATCTGTTGATCTATGATATGAGAGGAAATCTATATCTTTTTAATTTAAGTCAATAAACACACATTGGATACCAACTATGTGCCAGGCACTGTAACGTGATCAGAAGACAGAAAGATATAAAACAGGATCCCTGTCCCTAAAATGCTTATAGTCTAGAAGAGAGGATGACAAAAGAAATGACTATAATGCCGAGAAAAAAAAGATAGAATCAGTTTTAAGGGGCCGATCTCATATAAGACTAAGGAAATGTTCAGCCGTTGTAACAGACGGTGAGCCAGAAGTTCCTGCTCTGAACAGAGATTCATTCCCTCTTAATCTTCAGTACTCACTTAATCTCCCTATTACTATTATGCGAACGGTTGGATTTGGGGCAATAATATTTAGGTTTAGAATAAATTCAAAGGGGAAATGCTGTCCTTCAATCTTGTCTAGAATAACTATCTGATGGATAGATAAACAATGAAGGGTGGACAATTAAATGGCCAATAAAGTTGGTTCTTTCGTTAAAAATGTAAATGAAATTTCCTCTCAATTTATTCGACTGACTATCATCAATGCTTTTAAATTGCTGTGACAGATAATGTTGGTTGTCACTTCATCTTTTGGTCAGGGAGTTATCCGTGGAAAAGAGACCAAGGAAGAGCGACACCCCAACCATACTCCACAAATCAGCGTTTCTTGGGCAGCAAACTCTTTAATGCAATATTATTAAGTCAGTCAGAAGATAATCTGAAAAATATCAAATTCAGGCAGATGTTCACATTTTCTCTAACTGTATCACCTTTTTAACCTTTTCCAATTGCATTGTGCTAAGCACTTTACCTGTATTATCTCATTTACTCTTACGACAATCCTATAAGAGGCTCTATTGTCTTCCTCTTTTTCTAACTAAAATCAGAATGTCAGGTCAATGTGGGCAGACATTGTTGTTTCTTACATTCATGGCTCTGTCCTCAGAGCCTAGAACAGAGCATGACATCACATCGATGCTCATAAATATTTGTTGAGAGAATAAAAGGATAGACAAACAGATGTTAAAGAACTAGCTAAAGGCCACATACCTAGTCAAGGGTAGAGGTGAGAGTCCAGCTCAAGTCTATCTGATTGAAAAGCCTCTGTTCAAATTCCTGTCGTCATGGCTGTATGCCTAAGGCTCAAAACTGCCTTTTTAATCAATTGCAGACAGCTGAGAAATCCAAACGCCCAATAGCTATTGAAGCAGAGATTGGGAGACTGGTCCAGTTGGATCAGTGGTGGAGGACGCAGTCCTTGCTTTTTGTACAAGGGGATGCAGAGACAGGACAATGATGGCTAATTCACCCTTAAATTCCATTAAAGTTGGAATCCTTGAAGATGTGTTGTAAAGGTTAAATAATATTCTGTGTCTAATGGGCATAACCTAGAATTTGAGACTTAGCCCAAACTGAACATAACTCACTTCCATCTACTCCATTCTGATTCATACTGATCCTATAGACAGAGTAGAACTGCCCCATAGAGTTTTTAGGAGCATCTGGGAGATCTGAACTGCCGACCTTTTGGTTAGCAGCCACAGAACTTGACCATTAAGCTACCAAATTTAGAAGCACTTACTATATATTTGGAAGAACTAAGGTGGTGGCCGTAAAGTTAATAAATCATATTACAACCAGTTGCTGTTGAGTCAATTCCAACATATGAAGACTCACGTCTGTCAGTGTAGAAATGTGCTCCACAGGGTTTTCAGCGGCTGAGTTTTTGGAAGCAGATCTCCATGCCTTTCTTCTGAGGCATCTCTGAGTGAACTTGAATCTCCAGTCTTCTGGTTAGCAGTGAAGCATGTTAACCATTTGTAGCACCCAGGGACTCCATAAACCTCATTAAGACCTACACATTTTGAAAGCAAATGATGGTAGAGCCTAGCAGTGACTTTAGGCAGTACAGATCAATGCCCAGCTCAATGCCTGACCTACATGATAAACCACTATTTGAAGGGTTGGAAGGACATTCTATTCTATAGCTGAGAAATGTATTTTAATTTTGTTACTGTATTTTTTCTCCGTAATTTTTTTTTTTTGATGGCAGGCATTTTTAGTGTTGGAGTGCATGCTTCCTAACAGAAAGTGTTTAAATTTTTTATTGGTAATATTGATTTTGAGAAATACGATCTGGTAATATAAGCTACCAATGCGGTGAGTGGCACTGTGGCACCACTGATCTGTAACATGACATTACACCACTAACAGCTATATGAACAATTAATTGCAGGCAGCTTTCCATTAGGTTTCATAAGGTACCTCTGGCTTTCCAAACATACCACAGAAAAATCAAACCAAGCCTAACAGGGATTCCTAACCATCACACATACCAAAACCAAACCTAGTGCCACTGACTCAATTTCAACTCATAGTGACCCCATAGGTTGGAGTAGAACTGTCCCATAGAATTATCAGACAAGAAATCCATAATTATTTTTGCAAGCCTTATCTCACAGAAATAAAGGGGAAAAAGGCAAAAGCTGACAAAACTAACACATCCAGGAAGTGTCCCCTAGTAGAATGTTCAACCTACACAACAATGAGGCTTCAACTCAGGTCAGCTGAGCTTCACACATTTCAAAGGGGATCCACCAATCTGGATGCTAAATGCATTAAACTAAACCAAACAAAACTCAGTGCCGTCAGATCAATTTTGACTCATAGCAACCCTACAGGACAGAGTAGAACTGCTCCATAGAGTTCCCAAGGAGTGCATGGAGGATTCAAACTACCATCCTTCTGGTTAGTAGGTGTAGCACTTAATCACTATGCCACCAGGGTTTCTGTTAAATGCAGCAGAATGAGAATAATTCCCTACCTTTGAGTTCTGAAGGCATATAAAGTGGCTGGTATACCATTTAACTCAGTGGTAACAAAAAGGCTAAAAATTCCACTCTATGTACTTTACAAATCCTAACTCACTTGATTCTCATAAGAGCCTCTGAGATCGATATTATTATTACTATCCCCACTGTGTTAGTCACCTAGTGCTACTATAATAGAAAACACCACAAATGGATAGCTTCAAAGCAAGAAATTTTATTGTTACAGTCCAGTAAGCTACAAATCCATTTGTAAGCTACAAGTCCATTCAATACAAGAAATTATCACAGTCTACTAGACTGAGCCCAATTTCAATATGAAAGCGTCCTGGCACAAGAACCTCAGATCCAAAGGATACACTCTGCTGTCAGCGCTACTCTCTTAGTGGTGTGAGGTTCCCAACACTCTGCTCACTTCCTTCCCTTTTATCTCTCAAGAGACAACCTCAACACAATACAAGCTTATAGTTTGAGTCCAGCTTCATGAATATGCTGCCACTCATTCTCCCTCGTTACCATCATGGAAGCAGCATTCACAACCCATGGGAGAAGCCACACCATACGGGGACTCACTGCAGAGCCAAAATGATAACACACATTTTGGGGTGAATACACTGCAATTCATGGCACCCAGCTTACAGATGATTTCACTCTGTAGAGTTGATTTTAGCCTGTTGATAAGCTATTAATTTATGATTCGAGAGGAAATGAAATCATGAAGAGGCTAAGTAATCTGCCAAGGTCACACAGCTGGTAAGTCAGAGGTAGATGTCAAACTCAAACAACCCGAGTTCAAGTCAGTGCTCTTAACCAGCACATTGTACCAAGGGGATCAGTGTAATCAAGTCCATTTCCTATGCTGTCTGGGACCCTGGAACTGGCTGTCTGTGTGGCTCTATGATAAAGACTGTGTAACCTGCAGACAAGTAAGTATAGATTTTCACTATATAGGATCCAGCCGAGGTGCATTCATGAGCTCATACTAAGTTTGTTGGCACATCGGGAAAAACAGTATCTGTCCTACCTACCACTGGGAATAGTTAAGAATATTAAAGGTTGTTGATATATACAAAAGCCTTTAGAATACTATGCATGCTGTAAACAGCCATACAAAAATAGACAACTATCATTCACTATCCTCCTTTGTTTCTCACTAAGAGGTTTTAGACCACTCAGCCGGCATGTAAATTCTTTAAGGACAGGGACAGAATTCCAGTTTCTCTTTAGTCCTCTACAGGGACCAGTGTGGGTCTCTCCACACACAGGAGATCCCCATAAATGCTCATCAGTTAGGCCTCACATGACTCTTCGGAAAGAATATCCGGAACCCCGGCACTTTCAATTAGTGTCCCTCTGGTTTATAGTAAAATCACCTGTCTCTTTAATGTGATTACATTTAAAAGAAACCCCAGAGCTGTACTGTCTAATGAGCTTGGAGACAATTAGTTGCTATTCATCAGTTTCCTAGAATCAACTTCCTCAGGCAGGGTCTGGATATTGTCTTAGTTCCTTGCTAAAGCCTTTAAGGTTCACGGCTTTGGGAGACAACTGCCTAATTAAAGCAAACAAACGAAAACACAGCTAGAACCCTCACTAAAGATGACCAGCTTCAGCACCCGAGCATTCTTTCTTTTCTTTATTCAAGTGCTGGCAGACTGTTTAGATTATAGTCACACATATCTGATTACAAATAATTCTCCATCATCCTACTGACATTTCTTCTTCCTGTCCCTTCTCCCTTCCTTCAGAAGCTCCTGTTTCTAATATCAAATTTCCAAAATAAGTGAAGCAAAAATTGACAGAACTAAAGGGAAAATAGACAAATCCACACCCTTGTTAGAGATGTAAATGCCTATAGAGTCGGAACCAACTCAACCATACCTAAAACAACAGTCATTATGAGTTGAAATCAACTTGATGGCAATAGATTTTATGGGTTTTCTTACTGTAAATAATAGAAATAGATACAAAATAAGTGAAAGTATAAAAGATTTGAACAACAAAAGCTTGTGGGTTAGAGTTTACCCAGAGACACTTCAGAAGAAAGGCCTGGTGATATGCTTCCAATAAATCAGACATTGGAAACCCTGTGGAACATAGTTGCGCTCGGATGCAGTTGCATTCTGGTTGCCTGAGTCAAAGTCAACAGGAACTGATAGTGGTAGAATGACTAAATATCAAAAAGACTGCCAACTCCACCTGCTAGAGTGAGGACATGGAACAGCTGGAGCTTTCATACAATGCTGGTAAGAGAAGTTACAGTTACAACCACTCTGGATAACTACTTGGCTGTTCTTATCAGTTTAAACATGTATCTACCCTATGACCCAGAAATTTCACTGGTAAATATTTCTCTCCAAGACATCAAAAGCAAAAAACGTCTACAGAAAACCTCTACAAAAATGATTAGAACAGCCTTACTTGTAAGACCCCAAAACTACAAGCAGTCTAAATGTCCACTGGAAGAGAATGGATAAAGAACTTGTATAGATTTATACAATAGAATACTACTTAACAATAAAAGGAAAGTGCTCCTTTTAAAAATGCAATAGCAAGGAGGGATCTCGAAAGCATTTTGTTGAAGAAAGAAGCAAGATTCACAAGAGTATGATTAGTCTGTACGATCCTACTTATAAAGTCCAAAACAGACACAATTAACCTAAGGGGCTAGATAACAGAAACTCTCTGGAGTGGGTGGACAGAGAGAACTAACTGCAAGGAAACTTTCTGGACTGATGGAAATATTCCATATCACATGTGGCACAGTGCTTACACAGGTGTTTATGACTCATGAAACTGAACATTTAGGATCTGTATGTTTTATTCAATGTAAATTATATCTCAATTATGTGCTCACACACACATACTTGAGGGTGTGATACATATCTCACAGATAGACTCTGAAACTCAGTCTCCATCCTTCCCTTCCATGCAGGAGACACAGTTAGACTCCCGGACAATCCACCTTACATGCAGTCATCAGTGGAGGCTTGTGTGTTGCTAGGATTCTAAGTAGGAAGTCAAGATTCCAGACTATGATGCTGAGCAGATTTCAGTGGCATTTCCAGATTAAGACAGGCTAGGAAGAAAGGCCTGGTGATCTACTTCTGAAAATTAGTGAATGAAAACCCTATGGATCACAATGGTCCAATCCATAACTAAACATAAGGATGGCATCAGACCAGGCAGTGTTTTTTTCCCATTGTACATGGAGTCTCCACGAGTCATGAGTCAACCCAGTGACAGCTAACAATAACCCTTGTTGCGAAAAGGGAAGTTTAGTCTAAGATTCCACCTAAATAAAAACAGGAGATCCATTATAAAATGGAAGTATAAAACACTGTTCCCTCTCCCACTTCACCACCCAGAGCAAGGACATGGCTACCCTGCTGTGACAGGTGACTGGGCCGTTCACGAGAGTGACACCATGGTAGAGCAGACAGGGCTGGGAGAGGGATGTGCTGCTTTGGTCGGAGCTCACACATTGGTATTTTCCTCTGCTTTGTCAACTTCCTGATTAGTCTGCAGCCAAATAAAAGTACTTCCTCCTTTCTCCTACTACCACAGAGGTTTTCTAGTTATTCTCATAGGAGAAACTGTTTCATTTTTGTGTCTCTCGGTGCGCAGAATGTCTTTTCAATGTTCTTTGCTTCCATTCCCTGTTTCTTATTTAACTTTCATATAGGTTTTTAAAACTACACTATGCCTCTGCTTCTCATATTTTAAGGTACTTGTGAATCACCTGTGGATCTATTAAAATTCAGATTCTGACTCAATAGATTTGGGATGAGGGCCTCAGATTCTGCACTTTTAAGACATTCCCAGGTGATGCAAACGTAGGTCTGAGGCTCCCTCATTAAAGTAGCAAGGCTGCCCGCAGTATCCCAGCAGGGCAATGGCTGCAGTTCCTCTTAATTTGCTGGTCAGGTTAAACTAGGTGAGGAATGTGGTTTTAGGAGAAGATGAGGAATGAAATAAAATGCAATTCTCTCTCACACTGTCTTTTTTTTTCTCCACCTTAAGCCCTGCCCTTAGTGCTTCTTGCTACACGAAACACATGGCTGTTTTTCTAAGAGCTGTACACACCCGCCCCCAGTGACAGCTGTCTTCTTCTAAAGATGTATCAGAGAAGGAGAAAAGGCAGGATTACTCACAGTGGTTCTAGATGTGTCATCTATCCCACACTGCAGATGGAAAAACTGAGGCATGAAGAGGCAGTGCGGTAAATTCACCTAAAACCAATACAACTGGTAGTACAAAGGTTAACCTCAGGACTGTATTGTCTTAAAATCTAGGTATGTTGGCTATGGTTTTCTTGGTGGACTATGCATCAAAATTAGAATAAGCCTTCCATACAGTTCTTAGAGAAATCTTGGATAGACAGCATTCTAGGAGGGCTCTGGCTAGCATGTTAAGTTGTTTCTTTCCATGTCCTATCTCTGACTGACACTGCTTAGTATTTTCACTCAGCAGACATTTACTGGTTTTGTGATAGTCACTGGAAATGCCAGGAAGAATAGCTTACTCTTTATCTTGAAGGGGAGACACACATATGTAACAGAAAGAGGATATAAAGGGAGAGAATACTTAGCAAGCACCTATTACATGCCAAAGACGATGCAGGCTTTTCCACAGCCCTCACAGGGGTGAGTACAGAGTGCTGATGTTTGCCAGGGGAACAGGAAGCTGCAAGAAACAGCAGCTTTATTTGATCTAAACCTTGAGAAATGAATGGGATTTCATAAGTAGAGAAGGCACAGAAAGGCATTCTGGGTAATGGAAGGGGGGTAGCATGAGCAGCGGTGAGAGGTTGCATGGTACACTGCAGCTGCTGACTGCTCCTGGGAGATAGGAAGATAAACTGGGGGTGGGGAAGGATAAGAACAATCCCCTTTATTTGTCATCTTTATAGCTTGTGCAGTGTCTTCACATGCACTATCTTACTTCATGTGTACAGCTGGAGCCCTCCTCTCTGGCCAGAGCACTAATTACCTGTCACCTAGAATGAAGGAGGCTTAGGACACACCTAGGAAGGGCTACAAAGAATGTTAATCAAAGCCATTCTGAGAAAGTGATTAAAATTTCTAATGTGTTCTACAAGCCTTCTGCTTCCCCAGAATTTTCAGTGCAACTATTATCTCATTCTTTGGGAGCAGGCAGCTCTCCAGAGAAGCTTGCTAAGCAACCCTGACATTTCAGAATCACAGCCTGCACTCCTGGACTTCTACAGCTGGCCTGACAGGTCCCCCAGCAGCTCTAGCAGGACCTGTCTATGGCTGGTAGAGCCTTTGTTTTGGACAGGAGATGCCTGCTCTCTTCCCTCTGGGACACTCAAACGTCCCTGTTGGCACACATGCACACGTGCTCTGAGGTCTCCTGGGCACTCCGAAGCTGAGGAAGAAAGAATTCTGAACAACAGCTGTTTCTATCAAACTTTCGTGTACATTTCATGCCCCAAAGGGGCTTGTTAAAACTATGTCTGCTCTGGTCACAGCCTGGAGGTTCAGAGTCCAGAGGCTCGAACCTGACCCTAAGAAATTTTTTTTTCCCCTACATTAACAACTCTTCCAGATGATTGGAGTATAAAGCAAAGTTTGAGAAATCAGCATTAGGGTTTGGAAATCTCTCCAGTCTGTGCCCCTGGATATCCTCTGTTTACCTTGTAGGTTTCCTTTCATGCAGACATGGTCTCAGTGACTGGTAGTTTCTTATTTGATGCAAAAGGTCAAGTTGGGAACCCCAGATTGAATTTCATAAAGATCCCCATCCAGCCCACACCAGGACCTGAAAGTGGAGGAGAGAGTCATCTTTGATCTTATTCTACCAATCACACCTGCTGTGGCATGCTCTTCTTGTCCTGTCAAGAGACCCTGAGGGCCTCTGCCCCAGGTCGCTGATGCAGGAAACAGTGCAGCCACTGAGAAGACTATTTAGAGGCTTCCTCTATGAACCCAAGCCAGGGAATCTCTAAGATTTCCCATCTCCCTACCCTCAGTTTGAAGGTGAAGTGATAGTGACAGCAGCAACATGTCAGCAGAAGAGCCTTCTCACTTCCTGTCCAGCTGCCTCTTGTTCAGGACTTTCATGTTTGTGGGGTCTCAGAATGCCATTCCAAGCCTCCCCTCATGCTTGCACCCTGGAGGTAAGTGTCCCCCTGTTCTCTTTCTCTCTTCACCACTGTCCCAAACCTCCAAGTACTATGCTTGCCGCAGCTCTGAACTTAGCACTGCCTGCTTGGGTGAAGGAATCTTCAAAAACCCTTTCCAGCATAGCTAACAAGGCAGTGCTTTGAAAAGTGCCACCAAGATGAAAAAGAGCTCACAAATGGGGAGTCTCACTGCTTTACCACCACAGCTGGCAAGCAACTCCTGCCAAGCAAATCCAAACTTCTCAGGAATGTGTTGAAAAGTTGATGGAAACAGGGTCTTTGTAACACCTCAGCCCAGCAAGTGGGGAAAGCTGTCTCAAAGACACACATAATTGATGCCTTCAGCAGCACTGCCATTTCCACTGCAGACTTCAAGCTACATCCTTTGGTTTTTTAAATAAATGGTGCAGGCAAGAATGCTCTGCTTTTGCGATATTATTCACTGACTTCAGGAGATTGAATTGGGCTGGGTGGAACTCAGGAGTAAACTGGCATAGGGAAGGTATAGATGAAAATTTCCACCAAAATGTAATGAGGGAGATCCCCTTGACAAGCTTTGGGAGAAAGGAGAAATGAAGGAGAAAGCTACTAGCTAATGAAGAAAGGGAAACTACACAGACCTTTTCTAAAATAATTGGAACAGGTTGACAGTGTTGTCTAAAAAGATGTTGCCTCTGAGCAGTTCCTTATCTCACATGGCCAGGCCTTCCAAAGCTTCCTCCACGCTTTGGAACCAAGAACCCAAGCTGGGCACTGCTTAATTACCTACATGATTTCCCTGGCTCCTGCACTGTGGTCCAGGTGTCCTCTCTGAGCCATCTGTTAGGCACCTCTCTCTGGTCACCTGGCTCCCCCTCTCACCTACACAGCTTAATTAGTTTGGGGGCTGACAGTTCTGATATGACTTTTATATATATATATGTGTGTGTATGTATATATATAAATATATATGTATTCCTCTGACAGATTTTTCAGCTACGTAGGGGCTGGTAGTTGAGAGTTTTACCCTTCCAGAGACAATTTTGGCCTTTCATGGTTTCCCCTACCAATCTGTCAGGAAAAGAACCTGGAAGCACTTAGAAAGGAAGGAGGGAATGTTTTCTCAGCTGTCAAAAATGAATGTCAGGTCCTCCTTGCCAGACACAAAGCAGAGAACGGTTTGTTTATTTCTCCAAGTATTTTGAAACTGCAAGCTGCAGACATAACAAGAAAAAAGAATTCGTACTGCAGATCAGAGCAAAGGCAAAGGAGAAAGGTGTCCTTTGGAAACAGAAAAGCAAGCTGAGTAAAAAGGCTGTCTTTAATCATCATTTATTCTTCTTCCTCTGCTAACTCTCACCGCTAATCTGAGTTTTCCTGGGATTCAGCAAGGTCTCCTGAGACAGCATACAGAGATGACAGCAGTCAGGGACTTGGAGATAGGAAGAGGTCCTTTCCCTTGTAGATCACCCGGCCCAAAAAACCGCGTTTGTGGCCCATGCCCAGATTAATTCATTTTATGAATCAATGACAGGCAGAGTAATTGCAGTACAGTGAGAACCAGAAACCTGGGTATATCCTAGACTCTTCCCTCTCCCTTACCCTCCACATGCCACTCATCATTCACATAGATTCTGACTTCTAAATATCCATCAACTTCACCGGCTTCTTCTATTCCCACTGCCACTGCTCTAGTTCAGCACCACCAAGTATTGACTTACTGACAGGGGCAGCCTCCTAATTAAGCTACCTGCCAATCTACTCTCCATATAGCAGACAGAGAGACCTTTTGTAACTGCACATCTCATGCCATTCTCCCAATAAAAACCTTCAAGAACATATTCCCTTTCTTTTCCAGATTCTGCTTTTTCTTCAAAGCCCAAGATCCTCTATATTTTGGCTCTCACTTCTCCAGCTTCAGCAACATAACCTCTGCCTCAAACGCTAGGCTCCAGGCAAAGTAATGGTCTGGTTTGCAAAATAGACCACGTGCTTCCTTACTTCTGGGCCACTGGGCATACTGTTGAAACAATCTTTCCAACATCTCCTAGCCTCCTTAATTATCTATTTCCTATCTCATCTTTGGATCCCTGGTGGCACAGTGATTAAGAGCTTGGCTACTAATAGCAAAAAAGCTGGACACAACCTAGATGCCCCTCAACGGAAGAATGGATAAACAAACTGTGATACATACACACAATGGGATCAATTCCAACTCACAGCAGCCCTACAGGGCAGAGAACTGCTCCATAGAGTTTCCAAGGAGCATCTGGAAGATTTGAACAGCCAACCTTCTGGTTAGCAGCCATATAACCACTACTGCACCAGGGTTTCCCAGTGGAGTGTTATGCAACAATAAAGAATAACAATGAATCTGTGAAGCATCTCATAACATGGAAGAAATTGGAGGGCATTATTCTGAACAAGTCAGTCACAAAAGGACAAATATTGTTTGAGACCACTACTATAAAAACTTGGAAACAGTTTACACACAAAAAGAAAAAAATGTGGATGGTTAGGAGGGAGGGAAGTGGTGTGGATATAAAAACACTAAAATGACAAATAGGTAAGTAATAACTCAGGTAAAGTGTAAGACAGTACACAGTACTAGGGAAGCCAGCACAACTTCTACATGGAAGTTCCACAGACATATCCAAACTCCTTGAAGGACCAAATTGCTGAGCTGAGGGGACCATGGTCTCAGTGAACCTTGAACTCAGTTGGCATAATGTAGTTTATATATTAAGTGTTCTGCATTCTACTTTGGTGAGTAGTGTCTAGAGTCTTAAAAGCCTTTGAACAGCTCTCTAGGATATTCCACTAGTCTTACCCCTTCAGAGCAAGGAAGAATGAAGAAAATTAAAGATACAAGGGAAAGATTAGTCCAAAGGACTAGTGGACCACATCTTCAACAGCCTCCAGCCACCTGAATGCGATACAGCTAGATCCAATACAACACCACTGGCTGCTCTGACAGAGGGTCTGAAACAGAGCTGGAGAAAAATGTAGAACAAAGTTCCCACTCAGAAAGAAAGACCAGAATTTCTGGGCTGACACAGACTGGAGATGTCCTGAGATTACAGCCCTGGAGGCCCTTTTAACTCAGTAATGAAGTCACTCCTGAGGTTCATCATTCTGCCAAAGATTGAACAAGCCCATAAAACAAAACAAGACTAAAGGACCATGATAGCTCAGGTGCAAGGATTAGAAGGGAGGAATGGAACAGGTAAGCTGTTAATAAGGAACCCAAGATTGAAATGGGAAAGTGTTGACCTGTAGTGGGGTTGTTAACCAATGTCACAAAACAATATGTGTACTAACTGTTTAATGAGAAACTAGTTTGTTCTGTTAACCATCTAAAGTACAACAAAAAAGCTTGGCTATTAACCAAATGGTTGGCAGTTTGCATCCACCAGCCACTCCTTGGGAATCCTATGGGTAGTACTATTCTGACCTATGGGTTGCTATGAATTGGAATTGACTGGTGGAAATGGGTAGCTGAAATGTGTGTCTCAACCAGAATATCACTTTATCTATGAAGCCTTAACTAACCCTCAGGATGACCTGGGGCTGTCTTCAGTGCTTCTATAGCACCCTAGGATTCCCACTTGCAGTTTGTAAGTTCCAAGAGAAGCAGGTGCCATGGCCATCAGGATCACCATTATATCCCTGCCCCTGGTGCAGAGAATAAAATTAGTTCAGAAAATATTTCTTAAACGAATATTTGGGACTCCAGCTTTCTCTTGGATAGATCATAGCTGTTGCATACTTCTCTCTCACAGCCATGTAATTCTTCCTCATACTTCCTGGAATCTAGGATACATGAGCATCTTTTTTCATCCCTTCTCCTTTTCCCCAAAGCCTACCAAGGAGATTCCCCTCATTGCATTTTGGTGAAAATTTTCATTTATACCTTCCTTACACCAATTTGCCCCTTGAGCTTGACCCAGTTCGATTCAATCTTCTGAAATCAATGAATAATACCACAAACCATAGCATTCTTGTCTGTACTACTTATTTGACAATCAGTCAAGGGTTGCCTTGTGATATTCTTCTGCTCTTGTTTTACTTAACCTATTCTTATTGCTCAGCATTTCACGGCTTTATATTCTGTCTCCCAACAAGATTAATGCAAGCTGTTTTAGAACTGAATCATTTGGGGCTACCCTCACAGCTTCTCCACAAGAAAACAAAGAAATCTAACAGGGAAATATACCATTGAACAGTGAATAAATAAATGCTAGAGGAAACTTTGGACACCACTGATGAAGTACACAGACCTAATCCACAATGAGTATGGAAACCTTGGTGGTATAGTGGGTAAGTACTACATCTGCTAATTCAAAAGTTGACAGTTCAAATCTGCCAAGTGTTCCTTGGAAACTCTACGGGGCAGTTCTACTCTGCCCCGTAAGGTCACTGTGAGTTGGAATTGACTGGGTTTGATTTAGTTTTGATTAATGTTCAAGGATCCACAGCAATTGCCCTAAATTTAAAAATGACTGAAGCCAATAGCTAAAACTTAAAAAATTTTAAAATAGGCCACTAAACACAATAGAGGCACACAGAAATAATTTTTCTGTTAGCACTCATGAGAGGAGAGTCTGTAGCTTGGAGGGGATGGGTCTTCATCAAGAAGACTTCACCAAAGGTTCTCAAGTATCCACTCATCCTATGAGGGGCTGAAAAGTGGAGTAGCTAAGTTTCCCAGTCCTCTTTCTTAATTTCACCCTAGTCTCTATTAATCAATGAAAGGAACTCTGAGTTGGAGATCAACAGACCTAGCTGTTATTTTCCAGACTGGTGATAACTTACAATAGAACCCTGGCCAAGATGTTTAACATTTATGAGCCTCCATTTTATCATACATTTACAGGAATTATAATGCCTGCACTACCTCATATGTATCCTAGAGGATCAAATGGCTTTGTAAATTGTGATAATTCATAACAGCTTAAAGAAAAGTACAAATGCAAAACTTTAACTCTATTGTCCCAGATCCTTTGGCTAACTTCTTCATCTTTGGCTCATCATTCCACCCAGCATCCTCAACATGACACCAGGCTAGTGGTGAAGTTAAGCATTTAGTAAAGCTTAGATACGATTTACCATTGCTAAACTGTTATCATTTCTTACTGAGAGAAGACAAAAGGAATCTTACCCGAGTCACTGGTCTTCTCTCTAAAGCTTTTCCATAGATAATCAAGTGATACCTATTTATTTTTATTTCCCAAAGCATTTACTGAGTACCTACCATGTGACAATGTTGCACTATATATTAAGATGAGTAAGCTCTAATAGGATTCAGTGTAAGGAGGCCTGATGGTGCAACAGTTAAGCACTCAGCTTATAACTGAAAGGCTGGCAGTTTGAACTCACACAGTAGCTCCACAGGAGAAAGATCAGGCCATCTGCTTCTATAAAGATTACAGCCTAGCAAATGGTATGAGGCAGATCTACTCTGTCAAATGGGTAGCGATGAGTCAGAACTGATTCCATGGTACCTAACAACAACAAAAGGATTCAACGTGTAGCAGGAAAGATTCATAAGTGTGCTAGCCTGATTTCTCCCAAATGTAAATCACAGCCAAAACACCACGGCAGTTGTAAGGTACAATGAAGAGAGAGCCAAGTCTGGCTTTGGAGGCAGATCTGAGTTTTATAGTTTCAGAAAAATATGATAACAGTCATTCTGGAGATATGCATGTGCTATATCAGGAGCATAAAGGAGCCTGCAGGAGCTGAAACTGAAATCCCAACCCACTTCCAGCCAGCCAAGCCAAACCCACTTCCAGACATTCTTATCTACGAGGCACATATCTGGGGCATGTTAACATTGATCACCACTGCCTTCTTCCCTATGAAAGTGATGTGGAGAACTCTGTGTCACCATTCCTGTCCAGTCCTTGCATTTTCCCTTCATATCTCCTTTGTCAGAGACAACAGGCACTTCAAGGGCCTTGCTGTAAGCCTGTGTTTGTTTCAGCACCAAGGACAGAGGCCCTTTGCAAAGGCTTGCTTTCCAGCTTTAGAAGATGATCATGGTTCCGCCACTGAAATTTATTGCACCAGTCAGTAGATTTAATCTTAAATTTATTTTACTGGTGTTCTTTCCCTACTAAGCTAAATAGTCATATATGTGAGGCCATGGATCACTTTGATATTGGGTGGCATTACTGACCTGTACTCTGTGATGTAGAAACTATGTGCCTATAATGGTCATTACTAACTTTGGTACTGACATTATTGCTCACCTACAGCCAAGCTGTCCAGTCCTATACGTACTACTTAAGACCCATCTGTGTGCTTCAAAAATTGCCTCTTCATTATGTAGTTTATTATTTTCTGTTCTACTTCACAAATCATGTTTCCAGGAGCTAACCCATATGAATCCTATCAACACCGTAGAATTCAGTTTATTCCTGAGGCCAAGAGAGAGATTAGATACCCAGCTAATGGCTCAAAAATTCTAGGTGAGGCTTAATCAGGTCAAAAGAGCAAGAAGATAGAAGACACAGGTTCAGTGAACCCTCTTTCATGAGAAGTTTTGCTTCTTGCCGTATTGTGAGCAACTGAAGGACAGGAACTAAATACTCTGTTACTCTATTTCAGGTGTATGGCCCATGCTAGTCACTTCCTAAATTATTGTTAAGTAAATAAATAATTATATAATGCATCTCAAAGCCCCATGTAACTTTTATTTCATTTGAATAAGATGTAGTCCTGTCTTCAGGAGTTCACAGTCTAATAGGATAAAGAGTCATTAGTATGTAAGTATAAAACAAGATGGCTGTAAAATACACAGCTATGCACAGAGCTTGTTTTATATTTACATATAACCCAATATGGGAGTAGAAGGTTAGCAAGAATTCAAATAAATAGGAAAATCATTGACTTTGAAATCAGGCAAAATTGACTAGATGAAGAAAACTCTCTGGCTTGGCTTTCTCATTCTGTTGCAGAAATTCTGTTGTGATCTTGTGGGTCTGTGCCATATTTCTTGCTGTTATTTTGGGATCAAAAGAGTTGCATTCTGATTTTTCCCTGCTGTGGGCTTTGACCAAGGCATGCCACACACCATCTTTGCTGCTTATCTCCCATCACTCCATACGTGCTCTGGGAAACATATAAATCAGGACAGCTATCCTCTGAGTATGCCCTATGCTTCACAATCTCCATGCCCTGCTTATGTGATTCCTCCTACCTGTGGAAGTCTCCCTCACCCTAAGCTCCACCTGTGGGAATATGAGTCATATATCAAATCTCATTGAGTAAGACTTTGAACTTTGCTTGGATTCTTCTGTGGCACGTAACTCCCTGCACAGAGGATCTCAACTCAGACTGCACATTAGAATCACACAAGGAGCTTAAAAATACTCAAGTGCACAGACCTCACCCCAAACTAATTAAACCTACATTTCTGGCAGTAGAGTCAGTATGTTACTTTAAAGCTTCTCTGATTATTCTAATGTGAATCCAAGTGGAAGACTTTGCTGACCTCATTACTATAGGGACATTTATTTCATAAGAAGGACCAGTGGTGCAACAGCTAAGTGCTCAGCTGGTAACCAAAAGGTTGGCAACTGGAACCTACCCAGAAGCTCCCTTGGTAAAAGACTTGGTGATCTACTCCTGTAAAGATTACAGCCTAGAAAACCTTATGCATCAGTTCTGCTCTGTCACAAGGGGTTGCTATGAGTCAAAATCAACTCAAAAACATTTAACGTAACAGGTTTCTTTTACAGTGCTTGACATCAAATTACCAACTTCTTAGTTATGAGATTGTCCACTCATTTCCTGATTCTAGAACAATGCCTTACACAGAGTAGGTGCTCAATAAATAACTGTTCGATCAGATTGCTTTGAATTTAGTCATCCTCAGTGCATTTGGGCACTGAGATCAGATCTGCAATTAGCCAGGTATGCAGACTTGGGGAACTCACTTGCATTTTGTTGTCCTCTTAGAAAGGAGAAGAACTCATGGCTCCCTGTATCTTCACACTCTCTCCTCTGCCCATCCTTACCACTTGCTAGTCCTTGAAAGTAGGGAAAGCCCTTCTGATTGGTGAAATCCTGATATGTAGATCTGTGCACATTTTCCCATGGATAAAGTCATTGTGTTTAAAGGTATAACCTTATGCTCCACTCTTCTTTTACTGCCTCTTCCATGTAGTCAGGGGATATACTGAGCCAGACCTGGCACCTTTGGGTGGACTAGATGTCTCCACCCACTTTCCCTGTTTTAAAGTTCCTTTCTCTACAGGGTAGCTGAGTCAGAATCAACTCAATGGCAACAGGTTTTGTTTGTTTGTCCATCTGTCTGTGTTGGGCGGGGTTGGTTCTCTACCAAGTGGCCAAAAGGTGTGAATATTCCACTGTTTGGATGTCAGATCTTTAAAAGGATATTGAAGGCTCATTTGAAGCAAAAACCATATTCTCCAGTTCAAAGTCCTACACCAAGTCTAACCATCTGTTGATATTCTGCATTCTGTGTGGCTGCTATTCCTCAAACATGTCTCCCCGTATACTATCAAGAAAGATGATCAAAAGTAGTTGTCTGTTCTGATTCCTGGCCCACAGTGCCATCAAAACCCCACCTTAGCTCCTAACAGTCCTTGGCTTTCTCTCTGCAAAATGAGAGCTTTGGCCTAGATTGCCAGTGTTTCTTTCATCTCTAAGGTTCAAGACTCATATTTGCATAAGAGAAGAATCAGCCTTTGAGATCAAATGGGAGGAGGAAAGAGGGAAGTTTCTTTCTCCCTCTGCTAAACACTCTTCACCTTTATCCAATCCCCATGCTGGATGTACCACACGCTGCCCAGCCCTCCAACGCCTTCCCTGACTGTGGGAGGTGTGAAAGGAGCATGAACTTGTGCAAAGCTATTTTGGTGCTTCCCAGAGGGCATGCGAACTTGAGAACAAAGTAGCTGAGGCTGATACTCAACCCATATCCTGCCTCTGCCCTGAAAACTGGACAGAAGTGGGCAGAATTCCCCCTGCCCTCTACCAATTACATCACTTATCAGTGTGTTTTAACATCAAAGCCATGACCTTATTTCTCTAACCTTAAAGCCAAATCACCCACCAAAGAGGAATGCAGATAAATGTAATAAGTGAAATTAGGGCTTAAGTACCCTCAAATGTCTTTGGGGAGTAGGTGGCAGGGAATGTTTGGTGTGTTTTCCATTGTTGTTATTGTTCTATTTTAACCATACATAAGCTTATTTGTCTGTATATTTTTGTCATTCTATCACCGTCAAGTTTGCACAGTATTACAAGTTGCCTTATCTTCCCTGTAACATTTTACCAACTATACAACAGCAGGAGTTGATTTATTCTGTTCTCTATGTGTATACCATATGTGTGTATATTTTTCTCTTTGCCACATGCCCATCAGAATAACGGTTACTGATTACTATGTCAGTTCTCCACTTCCTTTGCATTTGGGTCGAAATCATTAAAACAACATAAGTAGCTGACCGTAAGTACACTTGTACCATTGCTAGTAAGTGTGGTTGCTTTTGCTTCTCCCCTACCATCCATACGGTTGTTGAATATCATAATCCCAGAAATTCCTCAAAGATCATCTGTCCCAACCACTTGCTTGTGATGTGAATTACCGTCATAACATCCAAGGCCATCAAGGCTCTCTTTACTCAGCCCGATGCCAGGGAACTTGCTGAGACTTGTTTACATTATGAGTCACTAAATGGTGCAATTAATGCACTTGGCTGCTAATTAAAAGGCTGGTGATTAGATGCCACCAAGAAGTGACTCAGAAGGAAGGTCTGGTAATCTGCTTCTGAAAAATCAGCCATTGAAGATTTATGGAGCACAGTTCTACTTTGACACACATGAGCTGGCTATGGTTGGAATCAACTTGATGGTGACTTTTTAAAAATTATTATTATTCTTTTTATAATCAGCTCTACCTGCTAAAAAGTTTTTCCTTATAGTGGGCCCAAGTCTCCCAAATTCCATGTCAAAGATTCAGAGTAAAGTACTCTTGCATTACAAAGAAGCCCGGAAGATATTTTAAGGGAAAGAGGATTATCACATGTTGCAAGTATCCTCCATCTCAGACCAAGTCTCACCAACACAGAAGACCAGAGATGTGGTCTACACAGAGCAGAAGAGAACACATTTCTACTAGTGAAGCAGGATTTCTACTAACTTTTATGGTAGTCATCTCCTGAGCTCCCAAGTCTCTTTTACATGGTAATTTTCACTTCCTATGTAAGAGTACACATAATCAATTATGTATCACAATCAACTCATGTATTCAAGATCTACTGAGCTCAGTAAGATCTGTTGGTACATGACTTCGTGACCAGAGTTCCTAACAGGAACTCTAGGAGGTAGAGATTTTTTTGGTCCCATTTTACAAATGAGGAAACTGAGGTTTACACAGTTTGGACCACAGTCAGTTAGAGTTGGAGCCCAGGTTCAACCCTATGTCTTTTGATTCCAAGCCAAGTAAATTTTCCACCATATTGTGTCACAGCATCAAATTATTATTTATACCCCATCCCCATTTGTTGTGAAAATGAGTTATATTCTGTATAGAAAAAAACACTCAGTCCTTTCAGATCTGTGACTGTGCCCTCATGTATAAGTGAGAAACATTGCAATTGGATAGTACTGGATTTGTGTCATGAATAGTGAGATAGATAATGCAGGTCCAAAGTGATTTTTACCTTACAAATAAACTTGTTTAGTGGCTGGGTTCAGTAAATAGTGTCAGTATTTGAAAGCTTCAGCTGATAGGCCACTTTGCAGAGACCTGAACATTTCTGGGTCATCTAGTCCTTCAATGCCTATTCCACTTGTATCCTTAACTCCATGTGTCAGTACTAGCTGGGATATGTGGGCCCTTGAGATATACATATGAGGCCTGTTGTAGATTAAATTATGTCTTTCCAAAATATATGTTGAAGTCCTGGCCCCTGTGCCTATGGATGTGTTCCATTTAGAAATAAATTTGTTTTTCATTAGGTTAATGTAGACACATCATGGCAAGATGAGTCCTAAGCCTAGCCACTTCTGAGTTATAAAAAGGATAGAAAAGAGAGGGACACACTGAAGATGCCATAGGAAGACAAACACACATGGCAGATACATCTACAAGTCCAGGAATGCTAAGAACTGCAGGCAACTAAAGGAGCCCTGGTGGTGCAGTGATTAATACTCAGCTGCTAACCGAGCATGATGTCCTTCTCCAGGGTCTGATTCCTCCTGACAACATGTCCAGAGGATATAAGACACAGCCTCCCCATCCTTGCTTCCAAGGAGAACTCTGGTTCTATTTCTTCCAGGACAGATCTGTTTGCTCTTTTGGCAGTCCATGGTACACTCAATATTTGTCTCGAGTACCACAATTCAAAGGTGTCAATTCTTCTGTGTTCCTTATTCACTGCCCAGCTTTCACATGCATGTAATGTAATTGAAAATACCATGGTTTGGGTCAGGAGTACCTTAGTCTTCAAGGTGACATCTTTACTTTTCAACACTTTAAAGAAGTCTTTTGCAGCAGATTTTCCCAATGCA
Source organism: Heterohyrax brucei (assembly GCA_028571685.1). NCBI lineage: Eukaryota > Metazoa > Chordata > Mammalia > Hyracoidea > Procaviidae > Heterohyrax > Heterohyrax brucei. Next base: position 159,897,129 of record CM053140.1, on the reverse strand, counting down.
ATGCATCTTTTGATTTCTCACTTGCTGCTTCCATGGGCATTGATTGCAGAACCAATTAAGATGAAATCTTTGACAACCTCAATCCTTTCTCCATTTATCATGATATTGCTTACTGTTCCAGTTGTGAGGATTTTTGTTTTCCTGATGTTGAGATGGAATCCATACTGAAGGCTGTGGTCTCTGATCTTCATCAGTAAGCATTTCAAATCCTCTTCACTTCCAGCAAGCAAGGTTGTGTTATGTGCATAACACAGGTTGTTGATGAGTCTTCCTCCAATCCTGATGCCTCATTATTCTTCATGTAGTCCAGCTTCTAAGATTATTTGCTTGGTATACAGATTGAAAAGTTATGGTGAAAGGATACAAACCTGATGCACACGTTTCCTGATTTTAAACCATGCAGTGTCCCCTTGTTCTATTTGCACAACTGCCTGTTGATTCATGTACAAATTCCTCATGAGCACAATTACACGTTCTGAAATTCCTGTTCTCCAACAGTGTTATCCATAATTTGTTACAATCCGTCAGTTTGTTGTGCTGTGAGGGCTTGCATGTTGCTATGATGCTGGAAGCTATGCCACTCACAGCAGACAGGTTTTAGCTGAGTTTCCCAGACTAAGACAAACTAGAAAGAGGGACCTGAGAGTTACTTCTGAAAAGCATTAGCCAGGGAAAGCCTTATGAATAGCCATGAAACATTAACATCATAGAGATAAGATTTACAACACATAAGAATGTCAGATCGGGTGACAAAAATGATGGACAATCACACAATACTGAGAATCATGGCCTAGGCAAACTGATACATAGTTTAGGGTGACACATATTCAATCCATACCAGCAGGTAAACATTTACTTTTTGTCTTAGTTAACTATTGCTTCTATAGCATAAATATCACAAGTGGATGGCTTTAAAAAAGAAATTTTATTTGTCACAGTCCAATAGGCTAAAAGTCTAAATTCAGGATAACAGCTTGAAGGAAAGGCTTTCTTTGTTGGCTTGGGAGAAAAGTCCTTGTCAATCTTCCCCTGGACTGAAAATTAGTGAGGCACAGGGACCCCAGGTCATTTTCAAAGGATGCACTCTGTTTTCAGTACTGCTTCTTGGTAGTAGGACGTCCCCCAGATCTCTACTTGCTTCATTTACCTTTAAATGTTAAGAGATTAAGTTAACAGATTGCTTCAAGGCACAATGCAGTATCATACACTGAATCATGCTTCACCAATGCAACCACCACCAATCCTCCCTCATTAACATCATAGAGACAAAATTCACAACAAAAATTGACATCACAATACCTAGAATACTCAGTCATATTGCTATACACATTTTTAGGGGGACACAATTCAATCCATGACAGTTTTCTTGTTAAGTACTTGCATAATTTTCTATTTTTTTAAATTTTCATTTAATTTTCAGTTTCTTTTACATCAGAAAAGAAAACAGAAAACAACTTTGTATAAGGAAATTGCCCACATAGCTAGTGACACAGTGAAGACTGAGCCCAACCCTAATGCTGAATTGATGACAGCCATTGAACAGTAGTACGAATGCCCCATTTTTCTGCATTGTGTCTACTTCTGCCTAGAAAGGATAAGCAGTCACAGATTAATTCCCCTCCACAATGATGGCGTTAGGACAAGCAGCTTTGGGACAGGGCAGTGAGGAAATCTGCAGGAGGTGTGGGCAGGTGTATGGCTTCAGGAGACAAGTCATAACCCAACAGACATAGTGATCTTTGCATTCTTCCTTCTCTCAATACTGGGAGAGATCCAGGGGGGAAAAAATCTAAGGAAAGCAGGTCAAGAGACTTTGGGTCACTGAACATAACAAATCAGCCTCAAGGAAGAGCTTTTCCAGACTGAAGAGAAAATGGAAATGCCACTGAAAAATTCATAGGTCAAACTTTCCATCTTCATTGTGTCTCCCTTAGGCCTTTCGTGGTAAAAAATAAGACAAGTGCCTGCAGTACTTTGGACAGGGAAATGGCTCTTCCAGAATTCTCCTTATAGAAGCCCCAAAACCCTCTGGTAGGCAGTGGTAGTTCAGTGGTAGAATTCTTACCTTCCACAAGGTGAGAAAAAGTCCAGGCTTGGTTCCTGGCCAATGTACCTCATGTGCAGCATCCCCTGTCTGTCAGTGGAGGCTTGTATGTTTTAACGAAGCTTCTAGACTAGGACAAACTATGAAGAGTGGCCAGAGGGTAGGGACCAGGCATCATTTTGTTCTGTTGCCACAACTCAGAGGCCAGCTCCATAGCAGTTAACTACAACAAAAACCTTCGGGTTGGATGAACACTATAATGCCTGGCTATCCAAAGTACAGTCTTTGGACCAGTCATATTCACATCACCTAGACAGGGGTCTGGAAATTACAGCCCATATGCCAAGTCCACCTTGCTTGCTCTTGTAAATAAAACTGTACCGGAGCACAGCCACGTCCATTTGTTCTGTATTGTGAGGGGCTGCTTTTGCAGTACCACAGCAGTTGAGTAGTTGCAACAAATACCATATATCCCACAAAGCTGAATATAGTTGCTACTTGGCCCTTTACAGAAGAAGGTTGCCAACCTCTAGCCTGGGAACTAATTAGAAACTTGAACTTCAGGCCCTACTCCAGATGCCCAAGTGACTCCAAAACTTTGAAAAGCTCTAGTACCACTCTGCAGGTCACTATGCCACTGTTCAGACTCCATAGCATGTTAGGAGGAAAAGTGTGTTCTGAGAGTTTAAGGGCTCAGTGGCACTCCAGAGTCTGAAAGTAAGGAAATGAGTTTATCAATAAAAATTGGGGGCAGTGGACTGACTAGAGTCTGCAGAGGTGAACTGACCTTTAAGAATGACTAATACCCTCAAAAGCCAAAAATATTTAGATAACGTCTCAGTTACCTAGTGCTGCTACAACAGAAATACTACAAATGAATGGCTTTAGTAAAGAACAATTTATTCTCTCACAGTTTAGGAAGCTAGACATCCAAATTCATGGTGTCTTCTCCCAGAGAAAGGCTTTCTCTTTCAGCCCTGAGTGAAGGTCTTTGTCAATCTTTCCCTAGGAGTTTCTCAGCCCAGGGACCCAGGATCCAACAGGTGCATTCCCTTCCTAGTTCTTCATTCTTGGTGAAGAAGTCCCCCATCTGTCTGTTTGATTTTGTCTGCTACATCTCAAAAGAGATTGACTGAAAATACAACTTAATCTTGTCAATTGAGTCCTGCCTCATTAACATTATAGAGGTAGGACTGGCAACACATAGAAAAATTATATCAGATCTCAAAAAGGTGGACAACAACACAAGACTGGGGTTATGACTTAGACAAGGTGATGCACGTTTTGAGTGAAGACAATTCAGTCCACAACAGATAATGAGAAAACTCCCACAGCTTCTGTTTTCTTCAATGTGGATATGACTGTATTCTGGTAAGAAAACCTGCTTGAAAGGGAGGCTCAATGTCACCCTTCAGAGGTTCCTGATCAAGACAAGGAGAGCCCACCTTGATGGTGTGCATTTTTGTAACGGCATCATTTGAGGGAAGGGAGGCTGAGTCTGACTCTGTCACGGGCATGCCAAGGATTTAGACATACTAAGGGTCTGAGAAGCCCATGGCCTTTGCCTTCTCTGTCCATCTTGACTCCCTTCTTCATACTGACCTGAGGTAAGCTCCTGCAAGGCTGAGGTCAAGACTAGGCCACATCTGGAAAACAGACTGGAACGAAGCTGTGCTTTGAGCATGTCCAAGGTAAGGGTTGGCCGTACTTCCATAAGCAACACTCATCTTGGCAGCCCTGCCACCAATATTCCCTCAGAGTTGAGCCTTCCTTGTTCTACCCAGGAAGCTTCTATCAGCTCTGAAGGGTAAAATGAGACTTTTCTTTGTGGCAGGGTTTCTTTCCATATACAATCTGTATCCAGATTTTAAAAACACAAGATCTGTGAGATCACTTATGAGGAGATTTCTCAGAGGTTCAGACTCTGGCTGAGATTTCCACTTCCTGCACAGAGCCCAACTAACTAGGCCCCTTCCCTCTGCCCCATCCCCTTCACTGTTTTACCTCAGGACTCTGCAGACATCCAGTTCAGGGCTGGCCTTGACTTTCAGTTCAGAAGTACTTCCCTTGCTTTCCTAGGTATGGGACTGGCTCTTCCTGACCATGACATTGCCTCCCCAACCTGGAAGTGGACTCTCCCTGAGCCTTGGGTGATTCCCTTCATGGATCAGCAGGACTCTGACAGCCTTCCACATGGGGACCAATTTCTGTAGTACTCCAACCCCACTCCATAGCAGAAAGATGCCTGGTTGGGAGTTAATTTCAGCCTTTTTTCAACAAAGTATGACCAAAACCTCCATTTCCAGTCCCAAATCAGAATGTGAAAATGAGCATCTTAGTGTGTGACTTCTCTTCAGCCCTGTGGAATTTGCCATTGTTGGCCAGCCAAGATGACTCACAGCTCCCTTACTGAGAACCTTTTCACCTTTTAAGAACATCAAGAGACACATGCAGAACTCCAGAGAAGATTTATGGGAATGGCTGCATTGTCCTGTTTTATCTTAAAAACTGGGAAGTAGCCCCACCCTGGAGACTCCAGAATTCTGGCACCTGCCAGTCATTTTAAGAGATGACACCAGAACATTTCCTTTAATTTGCCCATTTCTACTCTCCAAGTAAAATTTTGCTGAAGATTAGTTGAAAGTAGTTGTTGCAGTACATTGAAATGCCAGAAATCCAAGCCAGATTCAGTAGAGGACATGGAACGAGAGTACTGTTGCTGATGTCAGATGACTGAAAGCAGAAAACACCAGAAAGATGTTTACCTGTGTTTTATTGACTGTGCAAAGGATTAGACTGTGCGGATCATAACAAATTATTGATAACATTGTATAGAGTGGGAATTCCAGAACATTTAACAGTGCTCATGCAGAACCTGTACAGAAGTCAACAAGCAGTCACTGGAACAGAACAAGAGGATACTCTGTGGTTTAAAGTCAGGAAAGGTTTACACTAGCATTGTATCCTTTCACCATATTTATTCAATCTGTATGGTAAACAAATAACCTGAGAAACTAGACCATATGAAGAAGAATGGGGCATCAAGATTGGAGGAAGACTCATTAACAACTGCATCATACAGAAGACACATCCTTACTTGCTGAAAGTGAAGATTTGGAGCACCAACTGATGAAGGCGGATTGTACCTCAACACAAAATAAAAATCCTTACAACTGAGCAGACAAGCAACATCACGATAAATGGAGAAAAGCCTGAAGTTGTCGAGGATTTCGTTTTACTTCAATCTACAGTTGACACTCATGAAAGCATCACTGAAGAAATCAAATGACATATTGCATTGGGCAAATCAGCTACCAGGATTTCCTTAAAGGTGTTAAAAAACAAAGATGTCACTTTGGTCACTACAGTGACCAAAGCCACAGAATCTTCAGTCACCTCATACACATGTGAAAGCTGGACAACGAATAAGGAAGACTGAAAAACCAACATGAAGAAGTGACACTTTTGAATGAGTATTGGTGAAGAATGTTGAATATACTGTGGACTACCAGAAGAATGAACAAATCTGTCATGGAAGAAGTACAGTGGGAATGCTCTTAGAAGCATACTTTGGACTTGTTATCAGGAGGGACCAGTCTTTGGAGAAGAACATAATGCTTGGTGAAGTAGAAGGTCAGCCAAAAAAAAAAGGGGTGGGGGGAAGAACCTCAAAGAGATGAATTGACACAGTGGTTGCAACAACAGGCTCAGACAGCAATGATCATGAGGATGGTGCCGGACCAGGCACAGTATTTCAGTTTGTTGTAGAGAGGATGGCTACGAGTCAGAACCAATTTCATGGTACCTACAAAAACAATTCTTCTCTGTTCTTTGATAAACTATATTACTTCAAGCAAATGATACTTCTGGTTTTGTTTTGTTTTTTATTGTACTTTAAGTGAAAGTTTATAATACAAGGCAATGTCTCATACAAAAACTTATATCTACCTTGCTTGTAACTCTAGCTGCTCTCCCTACTCTGCGACAGCAAGCTCTTCCTTTCCATTCTGTATTTCCCACATCCATTCAAGAAGCTCCTGCCCTCTCATTTCACCTCCAGACAAAAGCTGCTCCAGTCAGCTTGTATGTGTGCTCATCTGTGTGCACCCTGCTAATTACTTGCACCAAAAAGCTTTGTGCAAGCATTTTGGCTTGCTGTTCCACTGTTTCTCTGGGCTTTTGCCTCCAAGTATTTCCTGAGTCCCGTATCCTTTCACTAACTATTCTCACCCACCCAAAACCTAACTACTGTTGAGTCAATTCCAACTCATAGTAACCCTATGTAAGTGACTATTCTCATAGGCTCTCTTGTTTTCCTCTAAGCCCTCTACTTCTTCGTGTTGAGACCCTCGTGTGGTGGCATGGGTCTGACAGCAAGAATATCAGGAAACAGGTGGTAAAAGCCAACCTCAGTGGGGACTGTGATGGATATGAGGATGACTAGGGGAGGTAGGGGCAAGGAAAGACTGAGACAGAACTTTCCTGTTCTAGCTCTAAGTATAAATAACAACACCCCTGTTTCTATTGGGTCACTGTCCCCCAGAATCTTGATATCCCTGCTGCCAGACCCCTGCCACCACGCAGGGATTTCAACAGGGAGAAGTAGAGGGCTTAGAGGAAAAAAGGAGAGCCTATGAGAATAGCCACTCACATAGCATTACTATGAGTCAGAATCGACTCAACAGCAGTGGGTTTTGGGTGGGTGAGAATAGTTAGTGAAAGGATATAGGACTCAGGAAATACTTGGAGGCAGAAGTTCAGAGAAACAGCGGAACAGCAAGCCAAAATGCTTGCCTGAATTAAAGAGCTAGCTTTGCACTGACTCCTCATTTCTGGGAATGTTAATTACCATCTCCAAAGGTCTTACCTAAAAAAATGAGTAGAATAACATCTGTTTCGTAAGATTGTCGGTATGAGTTAAATTAGAGAACTCATGAAATACGTCCCACAGTGCCTGACCCATAGTAAATCCTTAAGGAAGGGGAGGCTTCTTCTTCTTTTTTTAAATTTTTAAGTAACTTATTCTATTTTTTTGTTATGGTTATTGAGAGTGTACACAAAAATGCACAATTATCCAATACATGGGTATACAGAAAAAACATACAACAATTCAAGTTTCTATATGTACATTTCAATAATATTGACTACATTCTTCAAGTTGTGCAACCATTCTCACCTTCCTTTTCTGTGTTTTCCTCTCCCCATTAACATAAGCTCACTGCTTAAGATAAGGGTAAGATGCCTCTTTTGTCTTGGGAGTTCCTTACACTTTTCTCCAGTGCTTTCCCAGCCTTATTCTCCTCTAAAGAACACGATAGTTGAATATAATGATCACATGATCTTCACCCACTGTCCCCAGACTGGGTTAGTTAGGGAGTGGGAATCAAGGAAGGTTTGGGAAGCAGCAGGTGGTTGGTAGGTAAATTATACTAACAGCTACCATTTACTGAAGGTATTGCTAATCCTCATAGCAACCCTAAGAGTTAAAAAGTTGAGGATGCTGAGGTTTTGCCAGAGGTGAATAGCTTGCCCCAAATCACACAGCTGAGCTTTGGTTTGAACCCAGCCTGATTCCAACCCCACTGCTTCTTTATTATATCCTGATGCATCCAAAGAAGATGAGAGATAAGTTAGAAAGCAGCTTGGGAGGACATGGGTGTGACCAAGAGGAGGATAAAGGACTGTGTATGAGATGGAAGAGTACAAGGAAAATCTCAGGCGAGAGAGAGTACAAGGGATGGGAAGTCCAGGGCTTTTCCTGTGCCCAGAGCTGTAGGCTCTGTCAACATGCACACTTTCTCTGTGGGTTCACTGCACACCCCCAGGGTGACTGCAACAGGACTGCTTATGACTGTGGTGCATGTGGCAATCCAGAGCTATTGGTGCCCTGAGGTCAGGAATGGATTATCCAATACACAAGATAAGCAAGTGCTTAAATATCAATAAAACAGTGCATACCAGTTGTCCAAAGCAAAGACTATAAATCCCACATGGACAGGACACAAGGAAAGATGAGTGCTTCAGTCAAATAGACCTGGCAAGGCACTAAATGAAACTGAATTGATACCTGTGTGAGAAGGTGCCAGTTGGAAATAAAGTTCATGAAGGATTATGAGGGTGCCCATACCCAAGGTTGTTTAAGCTGTAAGTCCCCTGTCATTTCAACACCTGTCCTCTATGGTCCACTCCCATGTAATTGAAACTCCTTATCTCAGTGTGTCTCTTGGGAATATAGTATTTTTTTTCTAATAAACAGGAGGTGGGAGTGGACTGCCAAGTCTCTCTCTCATTACATTCACTCAACATGCAATTGGATCCAACATGAGCAATTACTGGGCAAGGATGGATTATATTAATAGATAACAGATCACTGATACATTTTGCGAGATCTGCCTTGTACATCTGTGTCTGCTGATCCAGCAGCTTTAGGCAGAAGGGCCAGCAACGCTTTTATCATGATACAAACACAATGGTATGTTCTCGTGCATGTCCTGGTGAACAACCAAAGTGAACTTTAACCCCTAGATGGCATGCAAAAGCAAGGGAAAGGAAATAAATCAACTACTGCAGTTACTTTCCAACTGTATGATATTTATGCACAGAGGTGTATCCTAGGTTTTGTAAACAATAATGTTTATAACTTTAAAATTTGTTTGGCCTACACACAGATGCAATCTAATATACATTTAATAGCATACTAACATGGGTAATAATTTGGTGTAATACTAACACAGCAGACATCTAAAAATACTGGAAATATTAATATTTATCTAGCAGGAAAAGCTTTAATTTATGTATCATGTAAAATCTTAGTATCCCACAACTACTAAAAATTTTATAATCCAATTCTCATTCTACTAAAATGGCATATGCCGTTTCTACATTCAATCTCTAATATTATTGCTGCATTTATAAAGAAGTCACATCATGGATATCTAAGATTTGAATGCGTGAGTAAGCAGAGGAGGGGGGCACTAGAGACTATCAGTGTTTATGGACCTCATATGCCTTAATCTTTGCCTGAGAGTGCTAGAAACTGAGTGTACAGAAAGAGATAGGTTACGCCTTTTTAGCCTTCAGAAAGAAAAGGGAGAGAGAGGGACAAACCATTGTGTGTGTGTGGTGGGGTAAGGGTAAGGGGAGAGATAGGCAGACCCAAGCTGACACCCTCAGGAGCATGAAATTGACAATTTAAAATGGATTTTAAGATCTCCGTTATCTCTGTGCTCCTTTTAGTGGTGACTCTAGGAAAAATTTCTCCTGTATTTCCTGCTTTTCTTCTCACTCACCCCTACTTGAGAATTGTTCTGGCCACACAGGAGCTCTCTTGCCTAAAGCCAGAAAAGGAAAGAACAGCCATATTGACGTAGCTTCCCATGGCGAGCCTGGACAGACATCATCTTCCATTCAAGCCCCCAAACATCCTCTAAGACCCAGCACCCCGGTAGCCTCCTCCTCAAATCTTCTTTAAGCCCTACGCAGACTAGTCTGGTCCTTCTCTGAGCACCCTCTGCACTCTGTTCACGTTCATTTGTGTCATGCCTGCTTGTATTTGCTCTCACGTCTGTTTTCTCTCCTCGACTCTGAGCACCTTGTGACAGTTAAAGAGGATGCATGTCCCACAGTACCTTGCCCACATTAAATTCTTAGAGAAGGAAGGCCTTTGTCTGTGAGGTGTGCATACCATTTATGTTACATCTGAACTCCTAGCACCCAGTTCTGGGTTAAGCTCAGAAAAGATGCTCAGTGACTGTGAGAGTAACATTTACTGACCACCTGTAGGGTCACTAAGAGTCAGCATTGATTTGACGGCTGTCAGTTTGGGTTTTGGGTTTATTTAGGTGCAGGAGTCCCTGAGTGGCATAAACAGTTAAATATTCAGTTACTAACTGAAACTTTGGAGGTTTGAGTCTACCCAGAGGCACCTTGGGAGAAAGGTTTAGCAGCCTGCTTCCAGAAATCAGTCATTGAAAACCCTGTGAGAACAATTCTACACTGACACACATCAATCTCCATGAGTCAGAAATGAATCAATAGCAGTGGGGTTTGGCTTTTTTTTTTTTTTTTTTGCTTAGAACTAAGCACCAAGGACATAAGATGGAGACTATGCCCTGATTTCAATTTTTTTCTGGCCCAATGGAAGAGATTCATAAAGAACCCAGTAACGATGTACACAGCAGGACCCCTGGCAAGGAGGCTTTGGTATCACCACTATCATCATCATGTCTGCCTGCCTCCCAAGGGGTCCTTCTGGATAATTGCATGAGTCTCTGGCTCCTTGCACTGGAGATAGTGCCACAGCCACAACTTACCTTCAAATACCAGCAGTTCTGCAAAGTGCTGGACCCCAGGCTGCCCTGGAAGACATGCTCTCTGAAAGAGGTCTTTACATCCCTCCCCCCATCCCAGGTGCTGTTCAGCCTGAGGACAAATCATCCTTTTTGTTGCCCTGACACTGTCTTTTTTTCTTTCCCACCAGACACAGGATTCATTTCACCATCTCTGCAGCCTGCAACTGCAAAGAGAAGAGCTACCTAACAGAAGAGCTTGAGTAAGCAGAAGGGGGAGCTAAGGACAGGGGAAGAAGGGCTTCCCCTGGACATGGGCTGTGCACATTGCAAAAGGAAGCAGAGGATGGCTGACAGGCTCTGGCTGAGCAGACCTGGCCTCAGTGGGCAAGGGGTAGGCAGCAGGCTGGGGCATGAATCCCCAGGGCCCAATGTCCTCAGCAGCCTAAAACTATTTGCCTTGCACTGGCTACCCTACTCAGTGTCACCCTCCACTCGCTTTGGATATGACCTGGGATGGCAAGATGGAGGATGACCGAGTGGGTGGTGGGTATTTCTGCCCTTCACAGAAGTGGTAGAAATGCAAGAAGGAAAGACAAGACAGAGAAAAAGAGTGAGCCAGCCTTGCCCTGGGCAAGGCAGTGGTGGATTCTCATGGCCCCAGATTTATATCATGAAGCTCTAGACAGCCTCACAGGAAGGCAGGACTTGGCTCCATGGCTCTAGCTTATGAATCTAGCCTGGATTTCAGAACCAACTGGCCCTTTTCCTAGAGGGTGGTAAGTTCTAGCAGGAGAATCCCTCAAGGCTGCTGTATCCAGGACAAGTCTATCCCTGTCAGCTCCTTAGCATCAAGGTCCCTGATTGTTTCTGTGCCTTTGACCTTGGCCAGATCAATCCCAACTGGGAAATCCAAGGACCAACAACTCAGTCCCCCTTCACCACCCCACCATCTATGCCAGCAGCAATGCACCCAGAAGAGAATAAGGAGGCAAAAAAGGGCAACAGAGTCAGGTTATGCAGGGTGGAGTTCACATTTATGACGAGTCCTTCTGACCCCCATGGAGTTTATGAGCCAAAGCTGAGTCTTCTGTCTGGGATGTACTTTCTTTGGGAGAAAAAGGAGGGTGGACTCATGCTGACAGTCAATTCTTCTTTTAACCAACCTCCTCTCTCCCCTGCCCCCTCCACATGTTTATATAAAGATTCATAGGAAAACAATCCTGAGGCTTTGTCTCCATTACCTTTCAAAGACAGACTTTTCCAGGCATGAAAGTCAAAGTTGCCACAGAGGCCAGGGAGATGTCATAAAGAGTCTTACTTTAGTGAATGAGTAACACAATAGCTGAATAAAATACCCAGAAAGAACTATTTGAGGGGAGAAAGGAAACTGCTGTGAAATTAACCATCTCTCCCTACTCTCACTCCTCTCCTCAACCTATGTGTTATTTCAAGACCCCGGGGATTGGCAGCAATGCTAGTTTTTGCTCACACTTGTCAGTCTGGCTGGAAAGAGGAAAATGGAGATGGGAGATGTTTAGAGAATGATTGGAGGAAGCATTGGAAAAACCTCAGTGTAGCTTTGCTAAGGATTCAGACTTTGGAGTTAGAGAGATGTGAGTTAAAATCCTGGCTGTGCCATCTAAGAGTTATGTGACGTTGGGAACATTATCTAATCTCCTTAAGCTTTCCTTACCTCACTTGTAAAGTGGATTGTCCACCTCACAGATCCACCACTTATGTGTCAGTTTGTCACACTGTAGTGGGTTGAAAGTTGCTATGATGCTGGAAGCTACACCACTGGTGTTTCAAATACAGCAGGATCATCATGGTGGACAGGTTTTATTTGAGCTTCCAGACTGAGACAGAGTAGGAAGAAAGGCATGGTGATCTACTTCTGAACATTAGCCAGTGAAAACCATATGGATCATAACAAATTATTGCCTGTCTTAGTTATCTAGGACTGCTATGACTGAAATACCACAAGTGAATGGCTTTAACAAACAGAAGTATATTTTTTCACAGTCTAGTAGGCTACAAGTACAAATTCAGGGCATCACCTCCAGGGGAAGTCTTTCTCTCTATGTTGGCTTTGGAGAGAAGTCCTTGTCATCAATCTTCCCTTGTGGACTAAGAGCTTCTCAGCATAAGTACCCTGGATCCAAGGCAGCATGCTACACCTAGCACTCCTTTCTTGGTGGCATGAGTTCCCCTTGTCTTCTGCTGGCTTCTCTCTTTCGTACCTCAAAAGAGATTGGCTTAAATAGTGGACTAATTCTGTAGATTGAGTCTACACAAGTGCAGCTAATCCCACCTCACTAACTTCACAGACGCAGCATTTACAACTCATAAGAAAATCACAAGAGAATTAGCACAGGCCAGCAACAAGTATTTGTTGATATTATCATCTGAGACATTAAAACTTCTCTAGACCTAATATGAAATAAGGTGTATAAACCCACTGTCATCAAGTTGATTTCAACTCATAGCAACCCTATATGACAGAGTAGAATTGCATATAGGGTTTCCAAGGAGTAGCTGGTGGATTTGCACTGCTGAACGTTTGGTTAGCAACTTCTCTTAACTGTACCACCAGGACTCCATAAGATGTATAACCAACCAAACCAAATCCAGTGCCTTCAACTCAATTCCAACTCAGTGCAACCCTCTAGGAGAGAGTAGAACTGCCCCACAGAGTTTCCAAGGAGTACCTGGTGGATTTGAGCTGCACTTAACCACTATGCCACCAAGTTTTCCATAAGGTACACAGACAAAGAGGATATTTAAGAAGATCCTGGAATGAGATGGCACCAGTAGGTTTGCTGGGAGGCTGTATCAGGTGTGACCCATTCCCTGGGGCAGTTTGTCAAGAGTCCTCGCTTTATTACCTGACAATTCTGTTGTCAGCACAGGAGCCCTAATGAAGCAAGACTCAGAGCTGCAGCTTAGAGTCACAACCCTACCCAGGCCATCACAAATTAATCCTTTAAATACTCAATGAAAAAATCTTTCAAACATGGCTTCTGTCCCCTGCTAAATGGAAAAGGAGTTTTCCATATATTGGGTTAGACTCCCAAATTGAGACCTTTAAGTTAGAGCTTCCTTGACAAAGGGCTTAGAAGACAACCCTAGGAAAGGTCCTTACAGAAAAGGAATTGAGTTCTTAGCCCCGGGTGGGGGGTGGGGGGTGGGGGTGAAACAGTGCTCAGACCTGCTACCTGTGAAAGGTGAGAGGCATCTGAGGCTTTGCCTGCTTTTTAGTTTCTTTCCCAGCAAACTTGCTTTAATGAGAGTTGTTCACACATAGGTCAGAATTTAAGCTAATGCACTCTTGTCCCCAGGTCTATTGAATGTGAACTTCTTGTTCTTTTGTTTTGGTAGAAATAAAGGATTGGTCAATTATTAGAGAAAACTAGGTAGCAAAGTGGGGAAAGTATTTGGCAGCAAGGGGTATCTCCTTACTTCATCATACCCTATAGAATCATCCTATTGGCAGTATGACCTGGGATCAAAGGAGGTAGACACAGACGTACTATATCAGAGGAGACACTTTATGGCCTCATCAAAGGCTATAAAAAAGGGGAGAAAGTGATGCGGTCCCCAAAGATAGGAAACTCACGAAGTCAAGTTGACTCCAACTCATGGGTTACCCATGCATGTTAGAGTGGAACTGTGCTCCCTAGGGTTTTCAGTGCCAGATTTTTCAGAAGTAGATCACCAGGCCTTTCTTCTGAGGCACCTCTGGGTTGGCTTGAACCTCCAACTGGTTAGCAGCTGAGCTCTTTGAACATCTGCATTACCCAGGAATTTCATCCCTACTCATCACTTATTTTCTCTTAACCTAGTCTATCCTTTCCTTTCATTGTGATTTTTATACAATTTTCTAACCACTGACTTTAAAGTTACCGGATCCGACTCGACGGCACTTGGCTGTAAATATTTTTCCAAGTTCATTAAGCAGCAAAATATTCTCTCTGCCTACTGAGTGAGCATTGTACTGACATTTCTCTGTTGCCTCAGGACTCTTGCCAGGGCCCACCTCTGTCCTCTACTCTTCAGCTCAGAGAACAGGTGTCCCCTGTGCCCAAACTGATGTGGTCTCTACAGACTCAGGTCTGTAGGGCAGCCTCATGTAAGGCAGGAAGGAGAGAGAGAGCCTGCTAGATTCATTTTATGATTTCTTACCTAGTTAATGAACACAGAGGCAAGCTGGAGCCCTGGTGTCTCAGTAGTTAAAAGCTCAGCTGCCAACCGAAGATGGGAAGTTCAGATCCACCAGCTGCTCCTTGGAAACACTATGAGGAAGTTTATTCTGTTCTACAGGGTCACTGTGAGTCAGAACTTACTCCATGACAACAGGTATCAGGTTTTGTTTTCTTTCCTTTTGGTGGGGCAGGCTGGAGAAGGGATGTAGAGAACTGAAGGAATAAATAATAGAAGTAAAAAAATTCACAACCTTGTATTTACACTAAAGCCAAACCAAACCGACTGCTGTTGAGTCAATTCTGCCTCATAGTGGCCCTATAGGACAGAGTAGAACTGCTCCATAAAGTTTCCAAGGAGTGCCTGGTGGATTTGAACTGCTGACCTTTTAGTTAACAGCCATAACTCCTAGCCACACCACCAGAGTTTCTTTGTATTTATACAGTACTTTATATTTTCCTGCCTGTCTGTCATCTGTCACTTTATACTTTATATTTTCCCTACTGCCTGTCTGTCTGTTTGTCATATTGTGATGGCTGGCATGTTACTGTGATGCTGGAAGCTATGCCACCAGTGTTTCAAACACCAGCACTCATAGTGGATAGGTTTCAGCAGAGCTTCCAGACTGAGACAGACTAGGAAAAAAGGCCTGGTGACCTACTTTTGAAAATTAGGCAATGAAAACCTTATGGATCACAACAGGACATTGTTCAGCTTGTCAGCTTTAGACATGGTCATTCCATTAAAAAAGCCATTACTGCCAAGTCGATTCCAATTCATAGCAACCTTGTGACACATCATCAAAAGTGATCAATCACTAGAGGGGGACATCATGTGTGGTGAAGTAGAGGACCACCAAGTGCAATAAAGATTCCTGGTGATAGTGACTGGCACACTATTTTCAGTGATGAACATAAATATGCTGGCAATCACGAGAAGAGGACCAAGTAACACTTTGCTCTGTTGTGCATAGGGTCACCAAGAGCCAGAGTCAACTTCACATCCGCTATTTATCCACATTTTTGGCCATTTAGCTGTCATGCCACTTCCAGAGGTCTTGTCCTCGACGTAGCACGTATTAGGTAGACATTCATCTGTGACCACTTAGCATTCACCATTCACTAATCCCCTTTCTCCAGCTATTCAGGAGCACAGACTTCTTCCCCATCTTTCTGGAGCCCATTGAAATATACTTATTAAGATTTATGTCTTTTAAATTGTGTTTTTCCAAAACCAGACCCTGAAACAAAGATTTGATGTTAAGTTGTTTGAAAGGTGATCCCAAGAAACCCCAGTAAATGAAGTGGGGGATAGGAAAGAACAGGAAGTCAATATACAAAAAATAGTTGCTGTGGAGTCTAATCCAACTCATGGCCACTCCATGTGTGTCAGAGCATAACCTCCTTTCATAGGGTTTTCAATGGATGATTTTTCAGAAGTAGGTTGCCAGGAACTTCTTCTGAGGTACCTTTGGGTGGACTTGAACTGCCAACCATGTCAGCCATTTGTACCATCCAGACACTTCAAAGTCAACATAGGATGTGCAATTGATCGGGAAGCTGTGGGCAAAAGAGGCTGAGTTCCACTGTGGGAAACTCCGGAAAACCGTGTAGGACATGCCTTGGAGCGGTTCCATCTGAGAGGTGAAGACATGGAGGCATTTACCCCCCAAGTCCCATCTATTACTAGTTAAGGACTGTCCCCAGAAGTACTTACTCTCTTATATTTCAAGCCTGCACTGTACACAGGTTGAGCATGTTCTTTTGATCTGACAAAGCATTCTGGCAGAGAAAGCCACAGAAGTTTCCAGAACCATATTCAGGAATGGTGAGTGCTGCAGGGATGTGAGCACAGGCATCAACAGTATCTGCTACAGCTATGAAGACACACTGTCCATCCCTAGGACTTACCAGGCTCCTCTGACATAGTAGACAGTCAATACACATTTATTGAGTTGAATTGAATGGTACAGGCCATGTGAATAAAGGAATGAAGACCAAGGGCCATTTATTTACTCATTTAACCAAGATTTATAAAGAATCTTCCACATTCCATGAACTGTGCTAGACCTTGAAGACACCAGCCCTTTAATTATTTGATTATCTAATTTTGAGCTAGGTACAGAATTACAACGCTTATTAACAATCAACTAACTAACTAATCCTGCGCTTCTCCCACTATGGACAATCAGCCAGCAAATCTGAGATCTTTCAAAAGACTTTACCTTGGCCAATCAATAATTACAAGCCTCTGTGTGGCTCTGATAGTGGGAATTCCTTGTAGCTACCTGGCAGCTTCCTCAGTAAGCTCTTCTTGCTTGCTCTCAGATGCACAGGGTAGAATTGTCCCTTACTAAGTCACCTGGACCAGCTGTGGCAAACAAATCTCAAATGTTTGCTGACTACTGTCCCAGATTCATACCAGCTCGAAAAGTTAACTTGGTGATTCTGAGTCTTGTAGATTGTAAAGAAGATGTTGCAGGTGGTATGTGTACTTCTTGGCTTAAATATATGTATGCATGAGACTGTCCAACCAGCTCCTCTCCAAAGGCAAGAAGAGACAGTGGAGAGGAGGGGACAGGTGTTGGTTAAATGAATAATGAAGTAGAGTGGAAAGCAGGAGTGTGTTGTCACAGGGTGCAGAGAGCAGAGTGGTGTCGAGGCATATGACAAATTGACTTGGGTTGCAAACATTCAGTTAATCGCAATAAAAATTAAAAAGGAAATAAAAGAAGATGTCGGTACTTCTGACATTGAAACTTGATCCATTTTCCCTACACCCCAAACCATCCCAGATCAATGTAACTTAATGCATTCTTTAATGAGATATCTAGTTACAGAAACTCTCCCTCTCATCCTCCATACCCCAGAACAAATTATTCTTCCAAGGTTTCAGTAATACAGTTCCTTTCCTTTCTTTCAAGCTGTCGTTCTAGAATGAGCTAAGCTCACAGTTCAGACAGTTCTAGAAACATCCCCTCCCCAAAAGCAGAGCAGTCAAGAGAGAACATCCCAAAGGCAGGCTTGTCAGAGACCAGAGCAGATGCTACAGCCATGGACACTGACTGGTGTCAAATCCCTTCATCTGTGCCTGCAATGCTGAAAAGCCTGTCTCCCTCAGTCCTTGATGGGCGCTTTTAATATTCATCTCCTTCTCTGTCTCTTGATGTGAATCAAAAGAGCAACTTGCAAGGCAAACAAGAAGAAAATAACAGATTGCTGCTGTTCATTAAGACTTCAGCTCAACAGAGTCTGATAAGATTTACGAGACTGGCCCTCCCTCCAAATGGAGGGTGGGGTGTTGGGGGCACAGTAATTATAGTACCTTGGATCTTCTTTAAGCTCAAGGGATTTGGGAGATAAAAATGCATTTTTCTTTGTAAAGATTTACTGTCTGGTGGAACCCTTGAGTCTCTGTTTGTCTCTCATTTTCCTGATAGATAATCTTAGAGAATTCCGTTTCATCTTTCTGGGTTCCACTTACTTTCCTAACCTGAAAAAAATGGACAAAAGACTAGTAACCTCTTAGGCACACTGTAAGACCAAATAAATGAATAAGCAGAAAGTATTTGGGGAGGATTATCTTCTTTCTCTCATTCTTTCTCTTCCTTTCCATCAACATTTAAACATGTTCAAGAAACTCCCATCTTAAAAATATAGTCCTCCCCCAACCATAGGTCCCACATTAGCTACCACCTTATTTCTTTTCACCCCTTTGAAGTCAAACCTTGTGAAAATGTTTTCTATATTTGTTACCTTCGTTTCCTCACCTCCTACCCCACACCTCAACCCACTACCATCTGGCTTCCATCCTATCTCCACTGAAACTGTGCTCACCATGACCACCAATGACCTCAATTAATAAATCTCAGTTACTATCTGAGGGCAGGGGTGATTCAGTGGTAGAATTCTTGTGTTCCAGGCCTTAGCCCTGGGTTTAATTCCTGGCCAGTGCATCTTAGTGTCTTGCTATGATGCTGAATGGATTTCAGAAGAACTTCCATACTAAGATGAGCCAGAAAGAAGGCCTGCTGATATACTTCTAAAAATTAGCCAGTGTAAAGCTTATGGATCATGATGGTTCAATGCACAGCCAGTCATGGGGATGGCAGGGTCTGGGCAGTGTTTTGTTGCATTGCACAAAGGGTATCCATGTGTCTGGGGCCAACTTGACAGCAGCTAATAACAACAACAGCAGATATTATCCATATTGACTTTTTTTCCAGCTGGTGATCCTTTCCACATATGCTTAAATAACTCTTCTTTTCCCCTGGCATCCAAACATCACTCTGCCTGGGTTTTCCCCTATCTCTCTGACTAAACCTTTTTAGTCATGTCATAAACTGGATTGTGTTCCTCAAAAGTGTGTAGCAATTTGGCTAGGCCATGATTCCCAGTATTGCATGATGTTCCTATATGTTGTAAATCCTGCCGCTGAAACCCTGGTGGCATAGTAGTTAACTGCTATGGCTGTTAACCAGAAGACCAGCAATTCTGATCTGCCATGTACTCTTTGGAAATTCTGGAGCAGTTCTACTCTGTCTACAGGGTCACTAGCAGCCGGAATGGACTTCACATGACAGCAGTGGGTAGATGATGTTAATGAGGGAGGATTGACAGTGGCTGTATTAGTGAGTCAGGATTCAATCTATAAGACTGTATTGTGCCTTGAAGCAATCTCTTGGGATATAAAAGAAAGGGAAGCAAGCAGAGAGATAGGAACCTCACACCACCAGGAAAAACACAGTGCCAGGAGAAGAGTGCATCTGTCCTTTAGACCTGGGATCTTTGAGCCTCAGAAGCTCCCAGTCCAGGGGAAGGTTGACGACAAGGGCCTTCCTCCACAGCCAACAGAAAAAGCCTTCCCCCTGGAGCTGATGTCCTGAATTTTTACTTTTAGTTTACTTTTTGGTGAGAAAATAAATTTCTCTTTGTTAAAGCCGTCCACCGGTGATATTTCTGCTTTAGCAGCACTAGATGACTAAGATAGTCATTTTCCTTGGTCTCCTATTCCAAAGTCTCTTCACTGATCTTTTTAGAAACCAAAAATAGAAAAGAAAAAAAAAAAAACTCCTGACAATGAGTAGATTCCAACTCACAGCAACCCTATAGGATAGAGTAGAATTGCTCCATAGAGTTTCCAAGAAGTAGCTGATGGATCTGAACTACCAATCTTCTGGGTTAGCAACCACAGCACTTAACCACTATGCCACCAGGGTTTCCAATTTTTCTAGGGATTGTATTTATTTCCAAAATTTTATCTTCTATCTGTGTGGGAGCAACTCCCAAGTCCATTACTCCAGATCGAATCTTCTCCAGAGCTTTGGAAACATATACTCAGATGCTTACTGGATTGCCTCAAAAATGTCACTCAAACTCAGTATCATTGTTTCCCTCCCTGTTCCTGTTCTAGAGTATAACACTACAATGAACCTCATTGTCCAAGCTGGAGACTTGGCAATGGGTTTTGGCTTCTCTGACACCCAATATCCTATCAGTGCCCACACATCCAGTCAATTCTTTCATTCAGTGACCTTTATAACTTACCTCTTAAGCTTGCCTCCTGCAGGCCACTATCATTTTTCTGTCCTGAATGAATGCATTAGTCTCCTCACTGGCCTCCCTGCCTTCTGCCTCAGCAACTTCCATTCTGTTCTCCACACAGCTTCCAAAACAGTCTTTCTAAAATGCAAATGTGGTAACAACACTCTCCTTCTTCAAACAATGTAATGACTCCCCCATGGCTATCAGGATAAAGTTCAAATTCATAAGCATGGTAGCTAAGGACTTCAAATTCTCATTTCTCTGTACTCTACCCTTTGAGTTCTATGATACATTCACTATGCAATTCCCCAAGCATACCACACAAGCACACATGCATTCTTTCTTTCTCTCTCCTCTGAAACATTGTAAAAAGGTTGTCCTATCTTTGAACCTGAATAAAACAAGTTGCATAAATGATATAGTTTTAATTATTTTATTATTCTGATGTATATTTGATGGTATTAAGTGTGGAAAAAGACTTTGGGTAAATGGCCATTGTGGCAGCTTCCAAATGGGACCAAAAATAACCAGCTATCATAGCCCAGTATCTTTCACTATTGACAGTCACAGCCTCTCCTCATTCATGTTGGAAAATATAAGGGCCAGTGATTCTCTGAGACCAAAATCCACATCAAACAGTAACGTTTGGGGGATGAAGTAGATGTTCTTGAATCTCCATTGGATTCTCATCACTCCAAATGTGGCAGTTTTGTTTGTGAACAAAACCGTTTCTTCAAAAATGGGCCTCTTCGCTGAAGTTGATTTTTTGACCAAAAGCAAGGTCAACTTATAATTGCTCCAGAGACCAGTCAGCAAATGTACAGCACAATCTGTGGTTGTTGGACTTCACTTCTTGAGTTAAAACAGTTTTGTAAGGGTAAAGCTTCAAGTCCAGATGCAAAATCTGCCAAACTGTGGTCAACAAAAGGCCTAGTTCTTGTGCTCTGACAGAAATTGATTGGGATAGATTGTCATGTACACTCTGAGGGACGGCAGCAGTGTTTTCACTGCAACACTGAATTTGTTGATGCACAGGCGTTTTCTGATTGCCAACAGACCCCGTTGTCTCAAATTTTTTGATTAAATGTCGACTTGTTCTCTCAGTGGAATGATTACACACATCGTAAATTTCACGTAACACAGGGAACATCTGGTGAACAGAATACCCATTTTGCTAATAAACTTTAACACTTTCTATGAGTTGTGGAATTGTGAAACTCTTGAGGGGTATTTGTTAAGACTAAAAATCTACGTGATACATACGGCTGCTATAGGTTCACAAATATGGCCACCATGAGCTGTCAAAAAGAGGACATTCTTACTGGGAGAGCCTTTACATGTTCTTTCCTCTTCCAGGAATTTTTCACTTCTACTCCTCATTTCTGTAGTTGCCAAACTACTACCTACCTTGCAAGATTCAGGATACATATTATCTTTTCTGGGAATTCTTTCAGTTGAAGTTTAGTCCCATTTGAGTGCTCCTCAGTATCCTGTAGTTTTTGCCTTACGGTGTTTATCACATGGCATTGTAGCCACCTACTAACTTCTGTGTCCCTCACCAACCAGAAACTCACTGAGGGTAGTGACTGTGCCCTTGTATCCTCAGCACCTTGTCCAGTGTCTTGCATATAAACCCACTACTGTCGAGTTGATTCTGACTCACAGTGACCCTATATGTCAGAACAGAACTGCCTGTAGAATTTCCAAGGAGCCCCTGGCATTGGACAGCCAATCTTTTGGTTAGCAGATGTAGTACTTAACCACTGTACCACCACCGTTTCTGTCTCCATGAGCAAGTAAGTGTTTATTAAAGATCTACTATATGGAGTAGTGGTTAAGTGCTACATCTACTAAACAAAAGATCAGTGCTCCAATCTGCCAGGCGCTCCTTGAAAACTCTATGGAGCAGCTCTACTCTGTCCTGTAGTGTCACTCTGAGTCAGAATTGACTCTATGACAGTGAGTTTTGCTTTGGTTTTGATTTTGGCCATGGAGGCAGCAGTGAAGACATCAGTGTACAGCGTTTGGCAAGTCTGCTTCAAAAGATTTCTTTAAGTGTTCAAAAGCAAGGATACCACTTTGAGAACTAAGTTTGCCTAACTGAAGTCGTGCTATTTTCAGTTGCCTCATATGCATGTGAAAGCAGGACAATGCACCAAGGAGATGGAAGAAGAACTGATACATTTGAATTACCGTGTTGGCAAAGAAAAGTGAATTTACCATGACAGCCAGAAAAATGAACAAACCTGTTTTGGAAGAAGTACAACCAGAGTGATTCTTAGAAGTGAGGAGGGCAAGAGTTCATCTCATGTACTTTGGACATATTATTAGGAGGTACCAGTCCTTGGAGAAGGACATTATGCTTTGGTGAAGTAGTGGATCAGTGAAAAGGGAAAGAAACCCTCAATGAATGGATTAACACAGTGGCTGCGACAACGTGCTCAAACATGCCAGCGATTGTGAGGATGGCACAGAAATGGGCACTGCTTTGTTCTGTTGTACACAGGATCACTGTGAGGCAGAATTTATCCAAGGGCACCTAAAAACAACAAACACTCAAATGAACAGTGTAAGGTATGTTGAAGGGTTACTATCACTGAATAGTAAATAAGTAAAGACACTATTTTTCCTACTTAGACTAAGGAAAAGTTGTGGCAGCAGAAAATTAAAAAGCATTTTGATCAAGACTACTCTGTTGGATCTAAGTAGAAAACAATGTTTTTGTTTTTTATTTTATTTGCTTCCTTTTGATTTTGTTGTGTCTTAGGTGAGAGTTTACAGTGCAAATTAGCTTCTCTTTCAAAAGTTTATACACCAGTTTTTTGTGACTTTGATTGAAACCCCCACAATGGTATTAGCACTCTCCCTGTTCCCTTTCTATCCCAAGTTCTGTGTCCATTTGTCTGGTTTTCCTGTCCTTTCCTGCCTTCTGTTTTTTGCTTTGGGACAAGTGTTTCCCATTTGGTCTCACATACTTGATAAAACTAAGAAGCCTGTTTCTCACATGTGTCATTGTTTATTCCAACGGCCTACCTAATCTTTGCCTTTCATTTGGGGATTACAGTCAGTAATATGGTAACAAGAACATAAATTTAGTGATGGAGTTCAGGAGTGACTTCAATTCTTAGCAGGGCATGCAAGAGCCAGTCTCAGGGTTTTCTTCAGTCTCTGTCAGACTAATAAGTCTTGTCTATTTTTGTCAATCTGA
The DNA here is from genome assembly GCA_028571685.1 of Heterohyrax brucei. Classification (NCBI taxonomy): domain Eukaryota; kingdom Metazoa; phylum Chordata; class Mammalia; order Hyracoidea; family Procaviidae; genus Heterohyrax; species Heterohyrax brucei. Next base: position 159,873,843 of record CM053140.1, on the reverse strand, counting down.
ATTTTGTTATACGTTTTTCTTCTGCTTTGTCTGGGACTCACTATTGCAATCTCTGTCAAAGCAGTCTGTGGTGGTAGCTGAGCACCATTTGGTTCTCCTGGGCTCAGGGTGGTGGAGACTGTGTTTCATGTGGTCCGTTAGTCCTTGGGACTAATTTTTACCTTGTATTTTCTTCATTCCCCTTTACTTTGAATGTGACTGGAACAAACAATGCTTTTTTAAAAGGCTGCTTGCAAGTTTTTAAGACTCCAGATGCTGCTCACTAAAGTAAGATGTAGAACATTTCAACTATGTGATGATGCAATTAAGCTAGAATTTCCTGGAGACCATGGTCTCTAGCCCTCAGCTGCTTAACTCAGTCCTCAAGGTGTTTGGATGCATCTATGAAGCTTTTATGGCTTTGCCTTGGTCAAGCTGTGTTGACTTCTGCTGAGATACGTTGTCTTTCCCTTAACCAAGCTAACACTTGTCTACCATCTTGTCAGTGATTTCCTCTTCCCACCCTCGTATCCATCGAATATGGGTTTTTTTTTCCTTGTGTAAAACTTTTCTTGTTTTTTTTTGTTTTTTGTTTTTAATTAGTGGCCTCATAAAATATTTGCCCTTTTGTAATTGACTAGTTTCACTCAGCGTAATGTCTTCCAGATTCATCTATGTTGTGAGATATTTCATGGATTCATCATTATTCTTTATCATTGCATGATATTTCCTTGAGTGTATGTATCACGATTTGTTCATCCATTTATCTGTTGATGGGCACTTAGGTTGTTTCCATTTTTTGCTATTGAATAATACTGTAATATTCATGGGTGTGCACATGTCTATTTGTAAGATGACTCTTCTTTCTCTAGGACATATTCCTAGGAATCCAATTGCTGAATCTTATGGTATTTCTACTTCCAGCTTTTTAAGGAGTCATCATATCATTTTACATAGTTGCTGTACCATTTTACATTCCCACCAGCATTGCATAAAAGTTCCAATCTTCCTATACCCTCTCCAACATTTGTTATTTTCTGGATATTTTCACAAAAATTTTATTAGTGTTCATAATGTTGGGTTGAGATGATACTGCACTGTACTTTTGATTTGCATTTCTCTGATGGCTAATGACTGGGGTTTTTCTTCATGTGTCTATTAGGCACCTGAATGCCTTCTTGGCGAAGTGTCTGGTTATTTTACAGTAATGGATCACAGGCTTGCTTAATTTTTCTTGCAAAGATCACACCCATCTTTGAATATACAGGTCTTCTCCTAAGTATGCAAGTACTTATTAGCTGCAACTGAATTGAAAAGTTAGTGGAGAGGTATTAACACTACCTGTCTCTGGTTGGGTAGAATTAAAGCCCTCATTATTCTCTTTCTGTTTCTCTTTATTTATTCTTTTCTTGAGGATGTATTATATTTAATAAGAAGAAAGCATAAATAACTTCATTTGGGGGTTACAATCAGTAATACGGTAGTAAGAATGTAAGTTTAGTGATGGTGCTTTGCTTTTTGTTCTTTCCCTTTTTCCAGTGACGGTACTTTGAAGAGGAGGTTACATTTGTAGATGTAAAGGGGACAGGGCCATAAACAATTTTTAATTTAATGCAGCCTATAAGCAATGATCATCTGTCAGCTACAGTGTTGCTCTAGGTGCTGCAGAGAATAAAGATGCAAATAAGGCATCATGCTTGCTCTGGATTGAACTGTGTCCCCCAAATTACAGATTGAAGTCTTAGCCCCTGTACCTGTAAATGGGGCTCTGGTGTCATAGTAGTTAAGCATTCAGCTGCTAATCAGAAGACGGGTGGTTCAAATCCACCGTGCACTCCTTGGAAACCTTATGGGGCAGCTCTTTTCTGTCCTGTAGGGTCACTATGAGTTGAAATCAACTCAGTGGCAATGGGTTTGTTTTTGGTACCTTTAAATATGATTTTGTAACGTGGATTAGGCCATACCCAAGTAGGCTAGTTTCCAAATCTAATTACTTCTGAGTTATTAAAAGAGAAGAATAGACAGATACAACACGTGTGAACCATCTACAAACCAAAGAGCACCAAGGAACCAAGGAATACCTGGAGCTACTGGCAGTTGGCATGACTGAGGCCCTGACTTGGAGTTTCAGCTTCCATAAATGAGAGAGGGGTGAAAATCTGTTCCTTAAAGTCACCTACTTGAGTTATTTCTGTTACAGTAGCTCTACGTAACTAAGGCAGTGCTCAAAGCCAGTAGTGGGAAAAAGGCATTGCAGGAGGAAAGAGAGCTTTTAGTGAGTGCTAGGACATGCCAGATTACATGCTACTTGCTTATGCTGTGTGTGTGTGTATGTGAGTGTGTGTGGTGTCTATTCTGGGGAAAATACACACACCAAAATATTTGCCAATACACCTTCCACATTTATATTTCAAAGACATTAGTTACATGTTTCATGCTATCCTTTTCCAAAATATTTCACCATCATTAACATAAACTCAATGCCTCCCTCCCCCCTGCCATCCCCACGCCATCATGGATTGAACTGTGTCCCCTCAAAATATATATATGTCATCTTAGTTAGACCACAATTTCCAGTATTATACAGTAGTCCTCCATTTTATGATTATTTTCCTTGTGTTTTAAATCCTAATGCCTTCCTGTGGTTAATGAGGCAAGATTAGATTATGTTGAAGAGAATTAGGGTGGAATTGTAACATCCTTACTAAAGTCACATCCTTGATTCATGTAAAGTGAGTTTCTCTTCGGTATGGCCTGTACTGCCTTTTATCTTCTATGACAGAAAAGGAAAAGAAAGCAAGCAGAAAGCTGGGGACCTCATACCACCAAGACAGCAATGCCAGGAGCACAGCATGTCCTTTGGACCTAAGGTCCCTGTACAGAGAAGTTCTCAGACTAAAGAAAGACTGATGATAGGGACTTTCCTCCAGAATCAACAAAGAGAAAAGGCCTTCTACCAGAGCTGGTCTCCTGAATTCTGACTTCTAGCCTATCAGACTGTGAGAAAACACATTTCTTGGTAAACCCATCCACTTGTGATATTTCTGTTATAGCAGTGCTAGATGACTAAGCCATCACTCAAACAAAAGGTCCCCTTTCCCCTCTCCTTCCTACCTCTGGTAACCATTTATGAGCTTTGGTTTCTTCAGATTATTTCATGTAAGTGATATCATACAGTATTTGTTCTTTTGGGGCTGACTTATTTCACCCACTTGTTTTCACGGTTCATGCATATTGTGGCATGCCTCAGAACTTCATTTCTTTTTCTGGCTGCATTATATTCTATTGTGTGTACATACTGCATTTTGTTTACCATTAATCTGTTTATGAACATCTCAGTTGCTTACCCTTTGGTTATTGTGAAAAGTTGCCACAATGAACATTGGTGTATTGGTTTCTTTGCATTCCTGCCTTTACTTCTTCTGGGGCTATACCTAGGATTAGGATTGCTGTGTCCTATGATAATTTTATATCTAGCTTTTGAGGAACCACCAAACAGCTTTACACAGTAGCTGTGCCATTTTATAGTCCCACAAGAAATCTATGAGAGTTCCAGTTTCTTCATAACCTCTCCAACATTTACTGTTTCTTGAATGCTATTTTTCACAATACTCACAACCGCCCTGTAAAGTATCATAATCCTGTTTCATCAGGTGAGGAAACTGAGGTACAAAGAGGTTTACTGACTGGCATGAAACCACCATTGATAAGCTAGGATTTAAACCTTACTATGTCTGATTCCATCCTCTTTCCACTACCCAAAGCTAATTTTTGTAAATATCTCAGTGAGGGAGACGTGACCAAAATAAAGTGTCTGGTTGCAGGATTGGGGAAAGTTCTCTGAGAGTTTCACTTGATTTAGCCTTAAAGAAGAGTGTGAAGGTGAGAGAAGGGCCATAATATAAGGCTAGAGAGTCCTCTGTGAATATTATGCCAAAGTCACAAAGACCATAGCCTGTGTAGGGTCCAAGAACTAAGGAGGGGTGGATGAGTTTCCTGAAGAGCCCTTGGTGGTACAAATGATTAAGACATTCAGCTGCTAACTGAAAGGCTGGAAGGTTGTGTCCACCCAGAACTTCCTCGAAAGAAAAGCCTGATGTGGTGTTCGGCTTTGGAAAAATCACTCACTGCAAACCCTGCAGAGCCCAGTTAGTTCTACTTTGACATACATGGGATTGCCACGTGTCAGGATCAGCTTGACAGCAACTGGTAGGTCTCCTGAGTCTGGCAGGCAGAAGTATAGCAGTGGAGCAAACTAAGACAGGGAAGGAAAAGTTACTGGGCTGAGGAGGGAGCCGATGACAGCAACCAGAGTCCAAGGGCACTCCAGGGTCTGCACTAATAAGGGAGCACAAGAAGCCAGGCTGGAAGGAAGCAAAACAAGAGACCTCCAGGGAGCAGCACAGGCTCAGGCAGCCAGGGTGCTGTGGCGAGGCCCTTTCTAAAGGTCTGTGCTCCTGCTCCCTCCTTCCCCTCCAGAGGCTGACAGGCTCTCACTGCCCTAAAGGGCCAGGACTTGGAGCCCAGCAACTGACAGGAAGCACATTCCAGACAGAAGGAAGAGCAAGAGCAAAGTGTGTGAAAACATGGACCCTTTCATGGTTTGCTAACAAAAACAGAAGTGCTGGATGGGATGGCGTGTTTAATATCAGAGGGAAGACAAGACTTTGTTGGGAGTCCTCATTTTCTTAACTCCTCACCATCACCATTGTCACTGGTATGTGCACTGTCACTGTGTGTGAGAGACAACATGTGAGAATATGCGAATGTGTGTGTCTGATGACCTCGGTTCCTCAGTTTATTAGTAATTTCTCCCTGCTTGTAGGACTGTGTAGGACCAGCTCCCTACTTTGCAGAGCCCAGTGCAAAACAAAAATACAGAAGCCCTTGTTTAAAGCAGGGGAGAAAGTGCAACTGCAGATACTAAAACACAGAACTTTTTTTCTTTCCTTTCAGCTGGTGATAGTGTTTTTTATTTGCTTTTCCATGTAGTTCTAAGTAAAGGAAAATTCAAATTTTTATGTATTAGCATGAATTTCAATGTTCCTTGTATTGGGTAGTGTCAATTTTAAATGCAAACTTAAGCATCTAACTTGTAAATGGAATAAGTGAAATTTCACAATTGATATTTCACAGCCCGTACATGCATATACAGTTTGTTTTTTAATATTTTATTGTGTTTTAAGTAAAAGTTCACAATCCAACTCAATTTGCCATGTAAAACCCTACACACACACCACTATGCAACTCCAACGGCTCTCCCCTACCACTACCCTGTGACAGTATACTCCTCCTTCCACCCTGTATTTTCCCTATCCATTCAACTAAATCCTGTCCCCCTCCACCTTCTCATTTCCCCTCTGGGCAGGAGCTGCTCCAGCAGCTTCATGTATATATTTAAGTCAAGAAGAATATTCTTCACCAGCATCGCTCTTTCAGTGCAGTCTAATCTTCATCTGAAGAGTTGGCTTCTGTACTAGTTTCAGCTCTAGGCTAACAGAGAGTCTGGAGGGGGTCCTCAGGCGACCCTCCAGTCTGGTGGAACATCAAATGCAGTCTTTATTTTAGTAGAGTTCTAGTTCTGCCCACCCTTTTATCTCCCGCTACATCAAGAACTTCACCTTGTGTTCCCTGTCAGGGCAGTCATTGGTGGTGGCGCACACACATCTTGTTTTTACGACAACGGTAAGAAGGTTGCACAAATCTAGCGGAATTGCTTCTATTTTACTTTTTGATGTATGCACATTCTATCAAGACTCTCTACCTTTGGCTTACTCATAAGGGATGATTGAAAGGAAAGGAAGGATGAGTTGTCCTGTCATTCTCTTTCCTTGTACATCATCAGCTTCCACAAAAGTTGTTCATTAATACCAGGATGTAACATGAGTTGGCAAAGATATGAGGATTCTTTGGTCATTTGTGTTTCTTAGAATTCCATCATCTTCATCCTGCCTTCTAAGCAAATTCTGGTTAAGACATGAAAGTGTGACCACTAAGCACTGTTAGTGCCCTGGCTTGCTCCATTACAGATGAAAAATGCTTGCCTTGTACTCTCTTTGAGTGTCAAGGATCTCTTACAGAGTGTGGTTCCACCAGAATTCTGCATAGATGGGGCAGATGCTCTAGAAAAATGGAGTGACAAGGGCTGGAGAACATGCACATTGTGCCTATATTGTCTGCTCACACACAGGCATCATCGTCCCATCAGACTTTACACATAAGACATAAGTTCAAAGTTAAACTTTTTTTTAAAATTTAAAGATGGCAGCAGCAGAACATTGAGCCACATGCAGGCTCTCTTAAGTGCAGAACCCTGTATGACTACACGGGTTGTATGCCCATGAAGGTGGGACTGCTCCCATCATCATACTGTGGCAGATACAAGCCAGCCGCAGACAACTGTACTAGTCCATCTGTTCCTGACTATTCCCTCCTTGCTCCCAAGCCCTTCTCTATTCCTTCACCATGTTGCTTGTTCTTAGTCTTTTGTTCTTTGCCTACTTCAGCATTTAATACTTGATTCTGGCCCTTCAGGCTTCAGAACTCATTCCAACACCCTTCTCTGGGTAGCCAGCTCCCCACTTGACTCTTGCTTCCTGATTTTGCCATTTCTCTCAGCATCAAGGAAGGTAATCCCTCCTGCAACTTCTGCCCCACAAGACCCATCTCAATGAGCACCAGAGAATTTAGACATCAGTGTTCAGCATAACACACATGCACACACACACCATTTGACTGTCCTCCCATTTTGATCACTTTACTAAAAATGCACTTGGAAAGATCACATTGCAAATCCATCAATTTTTCACATCATATTTCCTTGATCACTTTGAGGTAGTTGCCACTATTGGCTATCATATCTTCTCAAAGTCCTCTCCTTTGGCTTTTATTATACTGAGCTATTCACCTTCTCCTACTTCCATAAGTATATTTTGGAAATATCTTTCTCTCTTTTGCACTCTCTCTGTGTTGCCCTCAAGTCTCAGGTCTTTCTTCACTTCTTTTTAAACCCTTATCAAACTTTTCACTTAGTGTTGTTGAAGGTATACTCAGTAGAACATAGACCACTTCAACAATTTCTACATGTACAGTTCAGTGACACTGATTACATTCTTGTATAGTCATCCACACCCTTCTGAATTGCTCTTCTCCATTAGCATAAATTCATTGCCCCCTAGGTTTCCTATCTAATATTTCAAATTGCTGTCATCAGTTTCATAGCATATAAGTAGTTTTTAAACCAAGCAACAGTTTAGCTTAATTAGTAAAGAATGCCTTTTTCCACTTTCTTAATTTCTGTTCCCCTGGGTCTATATCTTCCAACTTGACTCCCTCCCAAAGACAGTTTATGAGATGGTCTATGACCACCTCAACTCAAGTTGCTTGCCAACTCCGGGTCTCAGTTTTCTAATGAATGAAGTGAGAAGTGTGAATTGAATAGATTCATGTAATACCCCCAATGTAAACAACTCCTTCCCTCACCGATGGACTCTCCCACCTTATTGCCCTAATTCCGCTGACACCTCAAACTGAAAAGACCCATTCTCACTTCAGTTCACTTTTGTGGCTCTTATTACCCAGAGAATTGAATCAGGGGAGGCTGCTTTTACATTGGGATGTGAGTGCAGGTATAAGGTTTTGCTTGTGGTTCAAATTCCTGTGGGCTGTTTTTGGTTTATGGCTTATGCTAAAGGTTCTCTGAAATCTAGAGGCATGGCAGGAGAAGATGGCTTATATGAAACCTCCTTGAAATCCAGGGACAGAGTCTGCTCACCTTTAGCTTCATAATCCATCTTGATACAGTTTATATGATCACTCTTTGCTTATATGTTTGTTTGTTACCATTCTAATCTATGTTTCCCCAAGATTAGCTGATATATTGAGTTCAGTCTTCAAAAGACAATTCTTTCCTGATGAGCTTCAAGCCTCAGCCAGATAGGTCCTTTCTGAAGTCTTAACTCCAAAGTGAGTCTTTTCTGGAACCTCTTGGTGTCTTCCTACATTTTCCTGAACCTGAATTCCATCACTTGTCCTCCTATCTACAAGAACCTGTATCGACGAGTACAGCTTTTCTGATCTATGGAGTTGTTAACAGCCTGATGGTCCATTCTAATTATAAAATCAATGAGTATAAAGCTCAACTTTTTATTTAAAAACCAAAACAATTTTTCTGATCTGGCACGGGAAAAGGGAGAGCATGTATGGCAATCAGTTTTAAATTGGTGAAGGAATATTTTTTTAAAAACGATAGTCAAGTTCTCTCAACCCTTCTTCCTCATCCTCAGTGTTCAGTCAGTCACCTTGGCCTGCCTTGTGATGCTTCCTCCAAACTGTCTCTCAAATGTACTTGCTTCTTTCTGTTTTCAGGGCATCTTAACCAGATCACTGCCACAGTCCCCCAGGCTGTCTTTCTGTCTCTGGTCTTTTCTCCAACCCATCCTGCAGACCCATGCCAGAACAATCCTCCTCAGATACTGCTTGCATCATGTCTCACTGTCACTCCATGTCTTCACTGATTGGCTCCCCACAGTATCCAGGACTGAGTCTCACCTGCCACTAGTTACAATAAGAGCAGAGTGAAGCTAAGGTATGGGGTGCATGAGTTTAGAAGCAGACAAATCAGGTAGCAAACCCAGCTCTACCACTGCTATTTGTGTGGCTTTGGAATAGTTAAGTTCTTGCAGTTTCTGGTTTTTGTTAAATGAGAATGATTTGAGGAGTGATTAAATGGGATAACGTATTCGTGTCTAATGTTTATAAAGCATCTAGTTAGAACTTAATCAGTGTAAACTCCTCCCCCACTCCGCTGCCAGGCCCCTTGCACAGAGTCTTTCTCCACCTTCACAGTAGCATCCCTACCTTTACCAGTTGGGACTCTTCCCTTGAAGCCAAAGCAATTGCTTTTTTATTTTCATTACCTTTGTTAGTGCTCTCCATTCTCCAACTTGGCAGATTTTTCTCTCTTCTCCTCAAGTGAAATCCCACCCGTCTCTCAGAGTCAAATGCATCCCCAAAGGCTTCCCAGCCACCTTCTCGGCCTCCATGTTACTTGCCCTCTCCGGGCCCTTAGGGCACCTCCTTTCAACACTGAAGCAAGCTGTGACTCCTACAGCTCTTAAGAGGTTTCATCTTGGTGTTCACCATCTCCACAGCCAGACAGAGAACTTGAGAAAGGAGGGGCTGTGTTTCACACACTTTTGAAATTCCTGTCAGGGCACACACCAGGAGCTCAGCAAATATTCCTATAATTAAAAAGGAGGCTACACTTGTGGTATCCTCGTGTTAGGGTGTGTGGAGTGTGTCTAAGTGGCTTCCCTCTTTGGACAGTGTTCATCTGAGGCTGCTGTTAGATAGAATGAGTTTGCACTTCTTATGTATTGGTTGAAGAGTTGTGGACAGCAGAGGCACCAATTGTGCTGGTAGGTGGGAAATGTGAACCTGGGGTGAAACAATAGTTCCTGCAAGCTCTATTGTCTTTTGGCTGATTTCAGGTTCTTCCTGTAGTGGAAAGCTCCTAAAAGGAGCAGCTTCTCTTTCTCTTCCCCCATCAACTCCTAGAGAGTGCCTTAACAAGGAAGAAGAGCAGGCTTGCCCTAAAACAACAGCAACCCTATTGCCATCCAACTGAGTTTGACTTCTGGTGACACAATGTGCATCACAGTAGAACTATGCTCTATAAGGTTTTGTTTTATTCGTCTGGTAGTGCTCTAACAGAAATACCATGAGTGGGTGGCTTTAAAAAGATAAATTTATTTTGTCACAGTCTAATAGGCTACATGTCCATGTTGTCAATCTTCCCTTGTACTGGGAGCTTCTGAAGTACAGGGACCACAGATCTTTTCCAAAGGATGAACTATGCTCCTGGCATTGCTTCTTGGTAGTATGAGGTCCCCAAATCACTATACTAGCTTCTTTCCATTATATTTCAAGAGATTGTCTCAAGGCACAAAACAATCTTACACAGTGAGTCCTGCCCCACCAACATAACTGCCATTCATCCTCTTGCACTACATCATACAGGCAAGATTTACAACACGGAGGAACATCACACAGTATCACAAATCATGGCCCAGCCAAACTGTGACACACATTTTTTGGGGAACACAATTCAATCCATGATAGGCTTTCTGTGGCGCCTCTGAATTCAACATTCGTATTACTACTTGAGTGCATTAACTGTTTGCACCTCCAGGGAAGCTATCCTACCACAAGGTATACAACTAGCAGGATCTCTGGGGTAATAGTAACCACTCTTCTTCATGACCCACATGCCTGTCTTTCAGAAGGTATGGTGGACAGACATGGGCTCTTAGGACAATATTTCCAATCCCCACTCTGTCACTGGATGATTGGCTGTGAGTTCATTCCTGCTTCAGGGCTCTGTCAAGACATAGCTTAGGAGAGGAGGCCCAGTCAGGAAAACAGCAGTCATAACATCAAGTTCAATGGAAGGACCTAGAAGAAAAGTCAACCGTACAGTTGGTAGAAGACCTACGAAAATAAATGAGAGGGTGGTAACTCCTAGAGCAGCAACTGCAGAAGAGGTTACCATTTGGGGGCTGCAGAGACAGAAGCAGGTGGTGCTACCTGAGCCTAGGGAAAAGGTCACCCTGTGGGAGCTAGAAGTATGATGTGGGGGAGGGCACAGGAGAGATGCAACCCTTTTGGTGGACTGTACAGAACAGAGAATGAGGGGAGAGGCACCTGACTTCCCAATCTTCTTGTTCTCCAGCTACCTGCCAGTACTGCTCATTTACCAGAAGTCAGAGAAAAAGGAAGCCTGGAAAATGTCATTTTCATGGATGTACTTCTGTGGCATAGAACAGAGAACAAGCAAGGGCAAGTAACAGATTCATAAGATGCCATTTTTCCACCAGTCGCCTGACAAGATATCCTAATAAACAACCTAACTAAAAATTCTTTCTGTGCGATTTCACCCTTAAAACATGTCTGCTCATCCCTCCTATCAATCAAAGTGTCACCTTTCAGTTCCCACACAGAAATTCTCAAGCTGGTACCTTTCCTATTGTCTTGTTAGTTGCCATCCTATTGACTCTGACTCACAGTGACCTTATGTGTAACAGAGTGAAACACTGCCCAGTATAAGGTGGGCAGTATTGCTACCTCAGGACCCTCTGTGATTTGCCCTCCTCCATGGGCCTGTCTGACTTAGCCAGCATCACAGCCTGGCTCTGATAATGCCGCGTAGCTCAATCGCCATGTGGAGCAGACTTGGCCAGTCAATCATATTTTCTGGGACTCTTAAAGGTCTCAGAAGTTTGGGGTTTAAATTACAAGCAGATTGGGTGCATGGACAGTGAGGGACCTGTCAGGAAATGACAAGTGGCAGCACAGTCTTCCCAGGTGAGGCACATCCCAGCTGCAGTTACAGATGTGTTCTGCCTCCTTTGGTTGGCACAAACCTGTCAGTCTTTGATAAAGAGCTCACCAGACATTTTGCTAACATGTACAACAGTAAGTGGGATAGGACTTCAGCCCCATCTGAAACACACTGCTGGAGATGACTCTGAACAGTCAAGGCAAGGAGAGAGGCCCTGAAGGACATGAGCGGCCGGTTGTTCTTCCTGAAGCCTCGTTCAAGCTTTTCCTGCTGCCACCTGTATTTTCCTAAAGTAATCAGTTCTGCTCATTTCAGCAAGAAGGCATTCCAGGGGAAACAAAGATACGGAGAAGGCTGGTGGATTTATTGTCTTCAAACCCAGAACAGACACCAGTGTGAGAGTACGCTAGAAACAGACTATGGAGGCCTTGAAAGCCATTTCTAAAGATAAGGGAAGCTGTCAGGTGTTTTATAAAGAGGGGAGTCACACGATAATAGTAGCATTTCAAGAAAAGAAATTCAGTGGCACAGACCTGCGTAGATTGCAGAGGGGTGGAGGTGAAGAGGGTTGAGCCAAAAGGACCCTTAAGAAGGAGTTTTAGAAATTCAGCCATGTGCAGAGGGTGTACATGCCACAGTAAAGGATGCTGGGAGTGTGGTTGGATGCCTAGGACACAAGCAATGGAATCTCAGACAAAAGCCTCCATGCTGTCACAGATCTGATTCCCATGTTAGACTCCAAACCCCTAAAACAAACAGGAACTACATTCTTTTCTTCCCTGAGTCTCTTGTGCCTAGTACAGTACCTGGAACTAGAAGGTTTTCCATAAATACCTGGTGAATGACTATCTAGGAAGCTAAGAGCATCACAACTCTGGATCCAAGCTGCCTGGCCCTACCTTATGCTGACTTTGTGGGCTTGGGAAAACCTCATAACCTTTGTGTGTCTCAATTTCTTCACCTGAAAAATGAAATAGTAATGGCACCTACTTAATAGAATTGACATGAGGATTAAACAAATTCCTGTATGGACCGTGTTTAGAACAGTGACTGGCACAGAAAGAGCACTCAGTAAAAGTTGGCTATTATCACCATCATCATCATTTGCAGGGGCACCTCAGATGAATTATTAGCCATCATTATTAAAGAGCTGCACGTTAAAAGTAATGGATTGGTTAGTATTTCCTCTTCAATGCCATTCTTTCTGAGGCATTTATGATTAGGTAAATTAATGATCACACAAACAAATTATAATTCCATATTTCCTGCAGTAATTTGGCTCAGACATAAGAGGAGCCCAGAAGAGCCAAACTGGCTTGTTTATCTCTGTTCCAAGGAGACCTATGGTGAAGAGGAATCATTCACCAAGAAATGCTGTCAACAAGGGAATTTGTTTTCAAACAACAATGACTGGGCTATTTTTCAACCTTAACTTCACATGATGTACTTTTATTCTGCCTCAGAATGAAGGAGAGGAGAAAGTTTCAGAAAAAAGTGCAGGAAGTGTCAGAAAACAAACATGACAGGATACGTGGACAGAGAGCGGCTGCTAAAATGATGGAGAAGCCATCAGGTGGAGTTCGTGGTCAGGTTACCACCAGCAACAGCTTTTAGTTCTAGGAGTTTATGGTCAAGACGATAAGGAAACACCACTGACCCTAGACAGACAGTCTGACTCATGGTCTGTGGCAAGCTCCCCAGCTATGCATTTTCAGGCATCTTGAGGTCAGTAACCATTAATTTAATTTCTCTGCATCTTTCGTTGAAACAATGATAATAGCTTCCATTTGGGCCATCGGTTGTTATTGTTAGTTGTCATCAATGTTGGCTCCCACTCATAGCAACCCCACACACAACAGAATGACACATTGTCTGGTCCTGAACACCTTCAAGATGATTAAGTCCACTCTTGTAACCACTGTGTATTTTGAGGGACTTTCAACCCGTGGGGCTCATCTTCCAGCACTATATCAGACTGTATTCTATAGTTATCTACAGGGTTTTCATTGGCTAATTTTCAGAAGTAGATCACCATGGCCTTCTTTCTAGTCTTAATCTAGAAGTGCCACCAAAACTTGTGCACCATGGGTGACCTGCTGGTATTTGAACTACTAGTGGCATAGCTTCCAGTATCATCACATCAACATACAAGCCGCAACAGTAGGGTAAACTAACAGTCAGGTGGTAGCTTATTCAGCACATACCAAACATTATGCTAAGCACTGAATGTAGATTTTCTCATTTTTTTCTCACAAAAACCACATGATGCAGATTGCAAGTCCTGTGTTACAAATAAGTCAGCTGAGCCACAAAATTGCCCATGGACACATACATACCAGTGGTGAGGTCAGGCCTTGGACCACAGTGTGTCCCTAGGACCTTCATGGACAGATTATACTTGTTGCCTTCTACAGGACATACTATCAAGCTTCAGCTATTTAAAATGGTTTTATCTGGTGAATGAATGAATGAATGATGGGGCTACTATAGGATGAAGTTTTTCCTAAAATCTCCCCTCTTTGGAGTCTGGATTCAAGAACAACCACCTATAGTGAGAAACCCATTGCCACTGAGTCAATTGTGACTCATGGTAAAGCTATAGATGGAACAGCACTGTCTCACCGGGCTTCCAAGGAGGGGCTGATGGGTTGGAACTGCCAACCTTCTGGTTAGCAGCTGAACTCTTAGTCACTGGGCCACCAGAGCTCCACAGTGAGATCAGTCTCTATCACAGGTCTTATTTTAGAAAATTAAAACTGTGTTTTGCCTTAGAGTATCTGTGAACTGTGGACCTGCCCTGGGGTCCACCCCTTGCTGAGTTCACTAATGTAGGGGTAGAGGAATCCAGAAAGCCCGGTGACAGCTGCTCATCCATCTCTCTGAGTTTTACAGTAACATCAGCTTCATTTGTTTTTTATTTTGATTGTGGGGTGTGTGTGTGTGTGCGCGCGCACGCTGGAACCCTGATGGCACAGTGTTTAAGAGCTCAGCTTCTAATCAAAAGGTCAGCAGTTCAAATCCATCCAATAGCCACTCCATGGAAACCCTGTGGAGCAGTTCTGCTGTGTCCCGTAAGGTTGTTATGTGTTGGCATCAACTGAACAGCAATGAGTTAGGTTTTTGGTAATTGAGTTAGGTTTTTGGTACACATATTTACACACACACACACACACACACACACACACACACACACACGAGGTCTGATAAATCTGTGAACTCATCCTAGAAAGAGTGCCACATACTCATTGCTAAATATCACTATAGTCACTGTACACTCCTTGGGAAGCTATGCACTGATGCCAGTGCCTAGTTCACCCTTCAGAGCAACTTTGGGACTCTTTCTGGAATGGCCATCAGAGCTATCATCGTATCACCCTCGATGTTCTGAATGTCATCAAAATGTCTTTCTTTCAGTATTTTCTCTATCTTCAGGTAAAGAGAAAAGTCACTGGGGAGTGTGCTCCAATACAGTTATTCATTTACTGGCTAAAAACTCCCTCACTGACAACTATATAATTAAGTTTTTGAACTTGCCGTGTTGCCACTGTGCACAATGGCCATTCCAGAAAGAGTTCCAAATTTGTTTTGATGGGTGGATTAGGTGCTGTCATTGGTACATGGTTTCTGAAGGGGATTACTTAGAAGGTGACCATAGTGGTATTCAGCAATGAGGTATGTAGCACTTAAAACAATTAAGTTCACGGATTTAATTGTCGTACCTCATTCATATATATAAAACATAACATTTGCCATGATGTACAATTCATTGACATTAATTGTGTTTATCATGTTGTGCAACCAACAACCGACTTTAGCCTGCAAATTATCACTTAAACTGTAGTCTCCCAGACCTCTCTTTTCTAAAACCCTATCCATTTTTGAGAAAGCCACAGAACACTTAATCTGCTCCAAGATGCCAGGATTCTCTTTTTCTTGCTGGAAACAAGCACAGTGGCTTTCAAGTTATTTCAAGCTAATCTTCAAAGACACAATTGCAGACAGTCCAAGAGGGCCAAATAGAAAGTAGGTCATTAGGACCCAGAAGCCCTAGCTGGAGCAGACTGTGCTGACAGATAACCTGACAAGAACAGGAGCCCTTAGGCTTCCTGATTACAAAGGAGGACTGGCTTGGTTCCCCTGCCTCCTGCATCATCAGCTGCTGCTGAAGGCCTGTTCCAGGGACATCCTAGTCCCCTTCCTCAGAGATGAGTAAGCGTGTGCTTCATCCACCATGCTGGAAAGGGGTGGGCAAGCCCCTCTCTGGCCCTGGATATTCACTAGCTGAGGAATCCTAGTTTTGTATCGGCCCCACCTCCCAGTGCTGCGCAGATCTGATCCTGATTAGATTTCAGCAGCTGGGCACAATCTCTTTCCTGCCCACTGAAAATGAGTTGGGGAGAACGAAATAACGTGTGTTGCTGTGTTACCATCCTTTGCGCCTGCCTGGCATGGGCAGCATACTAAGCACTGTGGAAATCTCCTGCACTCAAAACCGGGAGGTGATCTTGGGTTCCACCGGGTGAGAATGAGAAGCTCTGAAAGAGAAAGCCCTTCATCGCACAGACAAAGGGGCTCCTCCCTCCATTCTGGGTATCAGTGCAAGTCTGAGAAAAGGAGCAGCCCTTCTCAGCTGCAACAAGGACAGAGGAAATGCAGTGTTACGGCTGAGAGGAAACACTGGTGCCTGGCATTGATTAAGGAGTCCCTGAGTGGTGCAAACCGTGATATTCTTGGCTGCTAATGAAAAGCTCCATTGGTCAAATCACCCAGAGGTGCCTCAGAAGAGAGACCTGGTGATTTACTTACAAAATATCACAGCCATTAAAAATCTTGTAGTGTGCAGTTCTATCATGAAGCATATAGAATCACCAAGAGTTGAAATCAACTCAAATGGCAAGTTTCTTTGTTTGGTTGGTTTTTGATAGTGATAAAGCACCAACCCTCAGACCAGGGTATGAGGTGATACAGCCTAGCACCACAGTGCAAGGAAGCTCTTTCAGGTTTATTGAAAAGCTTAGTATAATTAAAACTGACTATTTATTAAGTACCTACTGTGGATCAGATTTTGTGTTAAATCCTTGACAAAGATTAATTCATTTCAGCTATGTTAATTACAAACGAAATCCATGGTCTTTATTTTAAGTTATACGCATGTGCAAAATGGAAAATCAAATTTCCTGTAATCCTGTCTCCCCAAAATAATCACCATTAGCATTTGAATGTATTACAAAAAACAGCCCTGTGAGATGGAGATATTATTATCCATTTCTTACTTGAGAAAGTCTAGGCCCAGAGAGGCTAACAATGTAGACAAAAGCCACTGAGCTAATAAAGCAAGGATCTGAATTCTGATTCTTTCATTGACAGATGTTTATTGTCAACATACTACATATCAGGCACTATTCCAAGAGATGAGATGGCAGGTTTGCAAGGAATAAGGCAAACAAGGGTTTTGCCACCATAAAGCTTACAATCTGATGAGAGAAGCAGTCATCACACAGATACGTTCAGTGCCCTTTTGAAGATCACAAGGGAACTCTGGTGATGTAGTAGTTAAGTGCTACAGCTCCTAACCAGACAGTCAGCTGTTCAAATCTGCCTGTTGCTCCTTGGAACCTTTATGGGGCAGTGCTACTCTGCCTATAGGGTCACTGGAAGTCAGGATTGACTGGATGGCTGTGGGTTTGGGTGGGAAGGTAACAAATGCCACGAAGAAAATAAAAATCAAGTACTTTTATATTGCATGAATGTCACATGGAAGATAGAAATTTGGAATGGTCATTGAAAGATTCTTTGAAGAAATAACATTTTCATTTTTTAAGCGATCACTTAAATAGTATTTGTTGTTGTTTTCTGTTAAGTCTTTTTCAACTCATAATGATCCCATACAACAGAATAGAACTGCCCCTATCAGGTTTCCAAGGCTGCAACCTTCACAGGAGCAATGTGCACATTTTTCTCCTGGGGAGCAGCTACTGATTTTATTGGCTCAGCAGCTTTTGTCTACATTCTTAACATCTCTGGGCCTGGATTTTCTCAACTAAAAAATGGATAATAGTATCTCCACCTTATAGTGTTTCTCCAGTCTCTGTGAAGCCAGTAAGTTTGTTCTTATTTTGTGAGTTAGAATCTCGTTCTACAGTTTTCTCTAGCTCTGTCCAGGGACTTTTATTGTGATCACAGGCAGAGCAGTGAGTGGTGATAGCTGGGCACCATCTAGTTGTGCTGGATTCAGTCTGCTGGAGGCTGTAAAATCTCATACCGATTCTATGATGTAGGTGTTATTAACGTTCCTAATTCTCAGATGAGAAAATTAGGACACAGAGAGGCTGAGTAACTTTTCCAAGGTCATACAACTAGAATGTGGTGAAACCAAGATTTAAATCCAAAGCTATGCTTGTGACCATTACCCAACACTGCCTTTGTTTCAGCAGAGCTCTAAAGAGCAAGCCACCATCCATGAAAAGATGTGGAGAGAGTATTCTAATAGAAGGCACTGCAGGGGCAAAACTCCAATGTGGGGAATATGCTCCACATGTTTGAGAATTGGAAAGAATGTGATAGGTCCACTGATACAGAGTAAGCAAGGTCTTGCAGGCTGAAGGAGTACCTTTGGATTTTATCTTAGGTGAATTGTTCTTGTGGTGCAGTGGTTAAAAGCTATGGCTGCTAACCAAAAAGTTAGTTCAAGTCTACCAGCTACTCCTTGGAAACGCTGTGGGGCAGTTCTACTCTGTCCTACAGGATCCTTATGAGTCAGAACTGACTCATCAGCACCTAACAACAATTGTTCTTATTCTTATTAGATGCCATTGAGTCACTTTCAATTCATGGTAACCCCATGTAACACAGTAAAAATAACCGACAGGATTTCGTAGATGTAATCTTCTCAGAAACAGAGTGCCAGGTATTTCTCTAGCAGACCTGCTGGATGGATTCAAACTGCCTGTCTTTCAGTCAGCAGCCAAGCTATTTACCATCGTTCTATCAGGAATCCTATCTTAAGCCAAAGCCAAGTGCTGTCGAGTTGGATCCTACCTTAAGTACCAAAAAAAAAAAAACCCCAACAAGCCCACTGCCATTGAGTTGATTCTGACTCATAGCAACCCTACAGGATGAGTAGAACTGCCCCATAGAATTTTCAAGGAGCACCTAGCAGATTTAAACTGCCAGCCTCTTGGTTATCAGCTGTAGTAGCACTTAACCATTACACTACCAGGGTTTTCATCGTAAGTGCAGAAAGAAGAAATTGCAGGTTTCTCAGCAGAGAAGTAACTTGATCACATTTGCATTGTATGGAGAAAAGATTTTACGTGTGCAGGTCAGAAAGGACCCATGGATCAATCAGGAGCCCCAGCTGGAGATGAGAGTGGCTTGCATAAGGCTAGCTGACAAGGAGATGAATGGAAATGGAACAAAAATGGCTGATCTAAAGTTATACTTTTTTCATTAAAGTTGTGCATTCAAGAAAAGCACTTTAGTACAAACTCCTTGTTAAGTATGAAAAGGGCTTGCTTAACAAGCCCTTGAATGGGAGGCATAAAATGATAAAGGTTGTTCCTTTGTAAGTCATGAGCTGGAATCACAGAATTCATCACAAAGGCACAAATAGAATCACACCCAACACTTGGTGAGCAAACCCATCTGTCAGCAAGCCAAGCCCATTCTAAGTTCTTTTTATTCACTAACTCGTCTAACAGTCCTAGGACTATCTTTAATTTCATTTTAACTGGTTGCTGTTGAGTCTGTTCTGACTCATGATGACCCATGCCAGTTAGGGTAGAACTAGGCTCCTCTTGGTTTTCAATGAAAGTATACCTCCAGGCACCTCTGGGTGGACTGAAACCTCCAGTCTTTCAGTTAACAATCAAGTGCATCAGCTCTTTGCAAGCTGCATAGCCAGTCAGTATTAGACAAGCATTCAATCCATTTACATTCGGTGTAATTATCAATAGACATGTATTTAGCACTGTCATTTTTGTTCTTTTATTTTTTTTGTTGATGTTTTCTTTGTTCTACTTAATATTCTGCTCTGGGTCATTTTTCTTTATGGGTTTTCTTTTCATCCTTTTCAATATTGGTTTTGCATCTGTTGAGAATCCTGTATTATGTTTCTTGTTTTGATATGTAGTTTGCTTTTGTGGCTACCCCTCTGTTCCCCCTTAATGTTCTAAGTTTAAACCAATCTTTAACTCCTGTATATCTCTTTAAGTTCCTCTCCATCTGAAAAGGCTATAAATACTATATGCCCCTTTATAGAGTGATGGTGTCATAATTTACATGTTAAGATCTCTGTTTCTCTAATTTTAATATTTTAGCTTTGATTGAACTTTGCAGCTTCCCTGAGTGGACTCTGGATGCTGCATCCTTGAGTACACATCTGATGTTATTGATTTTTCTAATCAAAAAGCTTCTTTCAGTATTTCTTGTAGTTTGGGTTTGGTTTTTGCAAAGTCTCTAAGCTTTTGTTTATCTGAGAATGGCTTAATTTCACCATCATATTTGAGAGACAATTTTGCATAATATGTAATTCTTTGTTGGAAGTTTTTCTCCTTCCAGGCATCATCCCACTGTCTTTTTGCCAACATGGTTTCTGCCAAGAAGTCAGAGGACAACCTACATGGCTTCCGTTTTAACGTTAGTTTTGATTTAAGCCTAGCTGCCTTTAAGAGCCTCTCCTTATGTTTCATTTTAGTCATCTTGATTATAATATGTCTTGGTGTCTTTCTTTGGGGGTCTAACTTTTGTGGAGTTTGATAAGCATCTTGAATACCCATGTTCTCTTCTTTCATGTCAGGAAAGTTTTCTCTCAGCAACTCTAATAATTCTCTCTCTATTTTCTGCTATCCCTCCCTGTTCAGGAATTCCAATTACTCACAGATTATGCCTCTTGATAGAGTCCTACATGCTTCTTAATGCTTCTTAATTTTCTCGATTCTTTTATCTGACTTCTCATAAATACTGGTGTCAGTTGCTTTATCTTCAGTCCCACTAATTCTTCATTTCATTTTCTCAATCCTGCTCTTTTGGCTTTGCATTGAATTGTCTAACTTTGTAATTTTATTGTTGATCTGCTGAATTTCAGATTGTTGCCATTCTAGCAGTTTATATGTTGTTGTTGTTAGGGGTCGTCATGTCGATTGAGACTCATAGTGACCCTATGAACAACAGAATGAAACACTGCCTAGTCTTGTGCCATATCCACAATCATTTTTATGGTTAAACCCATTGTTGCAGTCACTGTGCCCATCCATCTCATCAAGGGTCTTCCTCTTTTTCACTGGCCTTCCATTCTACCAGGCATGAGGTCCTTTTCCAGGGATGGATCCTTCATGACAACATGTCCAAAGTATGTAGGACACAGTCTTGCCTTCTTTGCTTCTGATGAGCACTCTGGACTTCTTCCAGAAGAGATCTGTTTTGGCACTCCATGGTACACTCAACATTCTTCACCAATATCACAATTCAAAGGCATCAATTCTTCTGTCTTCCTTGTTCATGGGCCAGCTTTAGTGTGCATTTGATGGAACCAAAAATATCATGGTGTGGGTCAGACACATTTTAGCCTTCAAAGTGACATCTTTACTTTCGAATACTTTAAAGAGGTCCTTTGCAGTAGATTTTCCCAGTGCAATGTATCTTTTGATTTCTTGACTGCTGCTTCCATGGGCATTGATGGTGGATCCAAGTAAAATGAAATCCTTGACAATCTCAATCTTTTCTCCATTTATGACAATGTTGCTAACTGGTCCAGTTGTGAGGAATTTTGTTTTCCTGATGTTGAGGTGCAATCCATATTGAAGGCTGTGGTCCCTGATCTTCATCAGTTTAAGTGCCTCAAATCTTCTTCACTTTCAGCAAATAAGGTGTTGTTGTCTGTGTAATGCAGGTTGTTAATGAGTCGTCCTCCAATCCTGATGCCTCATTCTTCTTTTTATAACTCAGCTTCTTGGATTATCTGCTTGGCATACACACTGAAAAGGTATGGTGAAAGGATACAACCCTGACATACATCTTTCTTGACTTTAAACCATGTCTTCCTCTTGTTCTGGTCACACAACGGCTTCTTGATCCATATACAGATTCCTTAAGAGCACAATTAGGTGTTCTGTAATTCCCATTCTCTGCAACATTAGCCATAATTTAGTATGATCCACATAGTTGAATGCTTTTGCACAGTCAATGAAACTCAAGTAAACATCTTTCTGGTATTCTTTGCTTTTAGCCAAGATCCATCTGACATCAGTAATGATATCTCTAGTTCCATGTCCTCTTCTGAATCCAGCTTGAATTTCTGGCAGTTCCTTGTGAATATACTGTTGCAGTCACTTTTGAATAATCTTGAGCAAAATTTTACTTAAGTGTGATATCAACGATACTGTTGGGTGATTTCCACATTTGGTTGGGTCATCTTTCTTTAAAATGGGCACAAACATGGATCTCTTACAGTCAGGTGGCCAGGTAGCTGTCCTCTAAATCTCCTGGCAGATGAGTGTACACTTCCAGCACTGCATCCGTGTTGAAATATCTCAACTGATATTCCATCAATTCTTGGAGCCTTGTTTTTACCAATGCCTTCAACGCAGCTTTGACTTCTTCCTTCAGAACCATTGGTTCCTGATCATATGCTATCTTTTCAAATGGCTGAACATCAACCAGTTCTTTCTGGTATAATGACTCTGTGTATTCCTTCCATCTTCTTTTCATGCTCCCTGAGTCGTTTAACAGTTTCCTTGTAGAATCCTTCACTATTTCAACTCGAGGCTTGAATTTTTTCTTTAATTCTTTCAGCATGAGAAATGCAGAATGTGTTCTTCACTTCTGGTTTTCCATTGCCAACTCTTTACACACGTCCTTATAGTACTTCCTTTAGTCTTCTCGAGCTGCTCTTTGAAATCTTCTGTTTAGGTCTTTCACTTCACCATTCCTTCCCTTTGCTTTAGCTGTTCAACATTCAAGAGCAAATTTCAGAGTCTCTTCTGACATCCAATTTGGTCTTTTCTTTCATTCCTGCCTTTTTAATGGCCTCTTACTCTCTTCATAGATGATGTCTTTGTTGTCATTCCACAATTCGTCTGGTCTTCAGTCATTTGTGATCAGGACATCAAATCTGTTCTTGAGATGGTCTTTAAACTCAGGAGGGATATACTCTAGGTCATCCTTTGGCTCTCATGGACTTGTTCTAATTTTCTTCAGTTCCAATTTGAATTTGCATATGAGTAATTGATGATCTGTGCCACAGGCAGTACCTGGTCTTCTTCCAACTGCTGAAGTAGAGCTTTTCCATCATCTTTTTCCACAGATGTAATCAATCTGGTTCCTGTGTATTCCATCAGTACATGCGTACAGCTGCCATTTGTGTTGGTTAAAAAAGCTATTTGCAATGAAGAAGGTGTTAGTCTTGCAAAATTCTATCACGTGATCTCTGGCATTATTTCTATCACCAAGGCCATATTTTTCAACTACCGATCCTTATTCATTTTCAACTTTTGCATTCCAGTCACCAGTAATTATAAAAGCATCCTCATTGCATGTTTGATCAATTTCAGACTGCAGAAGCTGGTAAAAATCTTCAACCCCTTCATCTTTGCCCTTAGTGGTTGGCACGTAAATTTGAAAGATAGTTGTATCAATTGGTCTTCCTTGTAGGCATATGGATATAATCCTATCACTGACAGCACTGTACTTTAGGACAGATTTTGAAATGCTTTTTTTGATGATGAATGCAGCACCATTCCTCTTCAAGTTTTCATTCCCAGCAGAGTAGACTATATGATTGTTGGATTCAAAATGGCCAAAACCAGTCCATTTCAGCTAACTAATGCCTAGGATGTCAATGTTTATGCATTCCATTTCATTTTTTGACAATTTCCAATCTTCCTAGATTTATACTTTGTACATTCTATGTCCCGATTATTAATGGATGTTTGCAGCTATTTCTCCTTATTTTGAGTCATGCCACATCTGCAAACAAAGGTCCCAGAGAGGCCTTACTCCATCCACATCATTAAGGTCAACTCTACTTTGAGAAGGCAGCTCTTCTCCAGTCCTCTTCCAAGTGCCTTCCACCCTGGGGGGCTCACTTTCTGGCAGCATATCTGACAATGATCAGCTGCTATTCATAAGGTTTTCCTTGGCTAATTCCTTTCACAAGTAGACTGCTGGGTCTTTCTTCTTAATCTGTCTGAGTCTGGAAGCTCAGCGGAAGTTTGTCTACCATAGTTGACCCTACTGGTACTTAGATACCAGTGGCACAGCTTCCCGCATCATAGCAACAAGTAAGCCTCCACTGACAGATGAGTCACGGCTGCTCACTGTCTTTATCCTCCTGTTTTAGTCAGCTAGTGCTGTTCTAAAAGAAATACCACAAAATGGATGCCTTTAACAAGCCAAGCCAGCCAAGTGCCGTCGAGTCGGATCCGACTCATGGCCTTTAACAAAGGAAAGTTTATTCTTACATAGTCCGATAGGTTATAAGTCCAAATTCAGGATGTCTGCTCCAAGGGAAAGCTCTCCCCCTTGTCAGGTCTGGAGGAAAGTCCTTGTGTTGTATCAGTCTTTGCTCAGGGAGCATCTTGGTTCAGGAACCTCAGGTCTG
The DNA here is from genome assembly GCA_028571685.1 of Heterohyrax brucei. Lineage (NCBI taxonomy): Eukaryota > Metazoa > Chordata > Mammalia > Hyracoidea > Procaviidae > Heterohyrax > Heterohyrax brucei. Next base: position 159,849,925 of record CM053140.1, on the reverse strand, counting down.
AGGGACACACTCTTCTCCTGGTGCTGCTTTCTTGATGGTATGAGGTTTCCAATTCTCTGCTTGCTTCCCTTTCCTTTTATCTCTTGTAGGATGAAAGGATGAAGAGCGGTGCAAGACACACTCCATACTCCTGCAGGGTCCTTCTTCCTAGTCTGTCTTAGCCTGGAAGCTCAGCTGAAACCTGTCTACCATGGTTGACCCTGCTGGTACCTAAACACCAGTGGCATAGCTTCCCTCATTATAGCAACAAGCAAGCCTCCACTGACAGATAAGTAGGGGCTGCTCGCTTATGTGATGCTGTTAGCTTGCTTACCTAATGGTAGCAGTTCATATAGCTTCCTTAATTTTTCATTTTGTTCTGCTGCACTTCATTTAATCTCTAGAAGGGCTGTACATATAATTCTTTTGTGTTTCACCTCTGATAATTTCAGGAAGTCTTCATCTGGTAAGTTTTTTGGTTCCTTATTCTGGGAGTTTTCCAGAGCCATGGTGGTCCACTTCTTTAAATGGTTAGATACTGATTGTTGTCTTCATGCCATCAACAAGCTATTCATCTGTGGCATAACTCTAACAAGGGAATAAGGGCGCTGCTAGACTTGGCTGCCAGCTGCTGCTGCATATTCTAGTTGCAGCTGGCTTACGTGCAGCTTCTCTGGCTAAAGAGATGCTGTCCAGCCCCACGATGTTGCTTGGCTTGGTGGCTGGCCCCAGCTGGGCCCTCAGGGGTTGCAGGGCCTGCCTCCTGGCTGATAAAGATGGCAACCTATTTGTGCCCACTCTCTGGAGTCAGCCCAACAGACACTGTGGCATAGGTCAGAAAAGGGAGGACAGAAAGGTGCCACCACACTTCACTGCCAGCCACCACTGTATCCTTCAAATGCATTTATCTTAAAAACTGCTTTTCTGCTAAGAGAGGCACTGTCCAGTGGTAGCTGGTAGCAGCCAGGCCCTCAGGGGTGACTGGCCCCACCTCCTCGCTAACAAGGATAGTGTCCTACCTATGGAGTCTCTTGGGGTCCATCATCAGACTCTATGGCATTGCTCAGTGAAGGGAGGGGTAAATGGCTCCAAAACACCAGGCTTCCAGCCACAGTTGTGTTCTCTAGATGCAGTTTTCTCGAGAATTGCTTTTCTGTTGAGAGAGGTGCTGTCCAGTGGCAGCTAGTACCAGCTGGGCTGTCAGGGGCGACAGGCCCCACCTCCTAGCTGACAAAGATAGAGACAAAGGTGGAGTCTCTCAGGGGTTGTGTCTGAGGATGCTATGATGTGGCTCAGAGAAAGGATAAGTGAGGGTGCCACCACACTCAGCTGCCAGCTGCAACTATGTTTTCTAGGTACAGTTGTCTTAAGAACAGCTTTTCCGCTGATAGAGTCACTGTCCATTCAGGCAATATGGCAGCAAGCCCTCAAGTGTGGCTAACTTTGCCTGTCAGCTGACCAAGACGGCATCCTGCCTGAGCAATGTCTCCTGCACTGAGCCAGCAGTATCTGTAGCACAACTCAGAGAAGAGAGAGGGGAGGGGCACTGGTACCCTCATTGACGAGCTGCTGCTAGGTTCTCTAGATGTGACTGTCTTAAGCACAGCCTCTCTGCTGTGAAAGATGCTGTCTACTTAGGTGTTGCAGCTCAGAATGGCAGCTGGCACCTGCCAGGCTGTCAGCCTCAACAGTTCTAGTCTCAGTCTCCCAGTTAACAAAGATGGCATTTGTACCAGTAAGCCTCTCTGCTGCTGTGCCAGCAGAAGCATGTCTCTTTAGGCTGCCATCTCTCCTCTGACAAAGGTAGTTTTTTCCTTCCTGTCGCCCAGGTCAACCTCACAATGTTATCCCTGATCTTAGGGCTCCCAGAGTATCCACTCTGCTCTGTTCAATTGTTTTTCCAAGCTTTAGTTCTCAGGGAAAATTGAACAGACTTGTGATGAGTCCACCATCTTTGCTCTGCCTCAAGAGTGGTTTTTTGCCTCTTAAAAAAAAAAGAGTATAGACAGTTCTTTCAGAGCTAGATTCCACAAAAACTCCATTTGTGCAACCACAGGTCACCTCATCAGTTACATATACAGTTTCAAGAAAGGCTTAAGGGCAATCCTAGAGGCCAGCTGAGTGTCATGCTTAACCAACCTGTATAGTTGGTCAACTTGAATTCAAGAAACAAATCAACATAAAACTCCACCAAAGCAATTAAGTGATGACTGTATTGGAAAGCTTGGTGGCACAGTGGTTAAGTTCTATGGCTGCTAACCAAAAAGTTGCAGTTCAATCCACCTTGGTACTCCTTGGAAACTCTATAGGGCAGTGCTACTCTGTCTTATAGGGTCACTACAAGTCGGAATCAACTTGATGGAAGCAGGTTTTTTTTTTTTGGTTATAGACAGTAAGGATCCTAACTTAACACATCACTTTGAATGAAAAAGTTACCTCAGGAGTGACAGATATTCCCTGTCTTTACTGGAGATAAACTTTTCTGTTCATCAGTAAGGGAGGATTAAAAGAGAAAGTAAGTTTTTCATCAAAACTAAGAAATATAGTCAAGAGAAATACATCTTGAAGTAATATGCTTAGCAACAGCCATCTTATTTACATACTTACCTTAGTTACCAATGAGTCTCCACATCAGTAAGGCAACAGATGTTATTTTCATCAAATAATATATTTAATGAGTGCATGTGAATAACCTTGCAGAGAACAGGAATTCCAAAACACTTAATCATGCTCATGAGGAATCTGTAAATGGATCAAGAGATGGTTGTGTGACCAGAGCAAGGGGTTACCACATGGTTTAAAGTCAGGAAGAATATGCATAAGGTATGCATCAAGATTGTATCCTTTCACCATACCTTTTCAATCTGTATGCCAAGCAAATAATCTGAGAAACTGAATTATACGAAGAAAAACAAGTCATCAGGATTGGAGGATGATAACTCATTAACAACCTGTATTATGCAGATTATACAACCCTCATGGTGGAAGTGAAGAGGATTTGAACCACTTACTGATGAATATCAAAGACCATGGCCTTCAGTATGGATTGCACCTCAACATCAAGAAAAAAAATCCTCACAGCTGAACCAGTAAGCAACATCTGGATAAATGGGGAAAGGATTGAGGTTGTCAAGGATTTCATTTTACTTGGCTCCACAATCAATTCCTATGGAAGCAACAGTTAAGAAATCAAAAGATACATTGTATTAGGACAATCGGCCACAAAGGACCTCTTCAAAGTGTTAAAAAGTAAAGATGTTATCTTGAAGACTAAGGTGCCCCTGACCCAAGCCATAGTATTATCAATCACATCAAATGCTTGTGAAAGCTGGTCAATGAAAAAGGAAGACAGAAAAATTGATGCCTTTGAATTGTGGTGTTGGAGAAAAATGTTGAATGTACCACGGACTTCCAAAGGAACAAACAGATCTGTTTTGGAAGAAGTACAACCAGGGTGGTCCTTAAAAGCAAAGATAACAAGACTGCCATCTCATATAATTTGGCTATATTGTCAGGAAAGATGAATCCCTGTAGAAGGACATCATGCTTGGTAGAGTAGAAGATTAGCAAAAAGGAGGAAGACCCTCAACAAGGTGGATTCACCCAGTAGCTGCAATGATGGCTATCATGGGTTGAATTGTATCCCCCCAAAAATCGGTGTAGCCACGTGGCTGGGCCATGATTCCCAGTATCTTGTGACTGTCCTCCATTTTGTGGTTTTCCTATGCTATATGTTAAAGGATTAGGGTGGGACTGTAAATCCCTTTATAATATCGCCTCCCTGCTCCACTGTAAAGGGAATTTCCCTGGAATATGGCTTGCCCCACTCTTAATCCTTTCATCCTACAAGAGATAAAAGGAAAGAGAAGCAGGCAGAGAATTGGGAACCTCACACCATCAAGCAAGCAGCATCAGGAGAAGAGCGTGTCCTTCAGACCTGAGGTTCCTGCGCCAAGATGCTCCCTGGACAAAGACTGATACAATACCAGACTTTCCTCCAGAGCCAACAAGGGGGAGAACCTTCCCCTGGAGCAGACATCCTGAATTCGGATTCATAGCCTACCGGACTGTGTAGGAATAAACCTTCCTTTGTTAAAGCCATCCACTGTGTGGTTTTTCTGTTAGAGCAGCCCTAGCTGACTAAAACAATTGGCCTTAAGCACAAAAATGACTGCGAAAATGACACAGGACTGGGCAGTGTTTCACTGTGTTGTGCATAAGATTATTATGAGTTGGAATGGACTTAATGGCACCTAATAACAATGAGTACACATTATAGTACCAGTTCACATTGGGGAGGTAATATAAAGGAGATACAGGGACATTGAAGATTTAATTTTTACTCCTTAGAAGCTTATAATCTTAAAAAAAAAGCCCCCTCCCCCAAAAAAGCTATATAGATTTGTCTGTGCAATTCAAGGAATTGTGGTATTGTAAGCACTGAAGAAGAGACAAGGAAGGGCTTGCACACCTACTTGGTAATCAGGCAAAGCTTCCAAGAGAAAAAGGCATTCTGGTGGGCTTGAAGGATGCATGGAATTTTGATAAGAGAGGAAGGAAGAGACTTTCAAGCCACAAAGACACAGGCATGCTCAGAGTTGGCCTGACTAGAGTAAGAAGCCAATGTAAGGAGGCAGAGATAAAAAGTGTGGACAAGATTGTAGGGCATTGTTTGGTCTTGCTCTTTACCCCCACTAAATAGATGTCTCACCCATATGAGCTGCTGGTCAAGAGACAATAAGGCAAAAGATGTAAACAGATCGATTTCATAATAAGCTGGCAGTTATTCAACTGACTACTCAGACTCAAGCATGTGGGAGTAGCTCAGTAAATGTTTATTGAAATAATGAATCAATGCATGAGTTAGACACCAGTCAAAAGTACAGATGGTTAGTGGTATTTGACAGAGGCATCCAGGGGACATATTAACTTCCTGCTTCTCTAGACTCACTCTCTTGTCCTTTACCCTCCATTAACTTCCTTCACAACCCCCTAACTGTGATCATTAACTGTGGTGAAGTTGGCCCCCCACTCATGGTGACCCTGTGTACAATGGAAAAGAACACTTCCCAGCCCCGTGTCATCCTTACAATCAGACCATTATGATTCATTGGGTTTTCACTGGCTAGTTTTTGGAAGTAGATTGCCAGGCCTCCACTGAAATCTGTTCAACACCATGGCAATATCCAAGCCTCCACTAACTGATGTGTGATGGCTGCATATGAGGTTTCTTGGCCAGGAATCAAACCCAGGTCTCCTGCACAGAAGGTGAGAATCTACCATCAACACTAAGGTCACCAGCTAACTGTTTAAATGTGTTTCTTATCTTTGTCTTCCTCTACTAGAATAAAAGTTTCAGGAGGGTAGGACTGGACTTGGACTTTGCCTTTTTTTACATGTGGCATCTGTAACAGTGACTGGCACATAGAGGACTAAATGAGTAAAGGCATCATTTTCTTTCATTTTGGATCCCTAAAACAGTATGGACTCAGATTAAATTAACTCTGCACTCAGATCTAAGTACTATGAGTTACATATGATGCTTTACAATTTATATTGCTTTGAAATGTAATAACTCATTTCCTCCTTAAAACAATCTTGTGAGGTAAACAAAGGAGAACTTGTACTGGGTCAATTTTACAGATGCTGACAATGAAATTTAAAAAGCTTAAGTGTGCCACTGAGTGAGTTCCAACTTATAGTGATTCCACGTACAACAGAACGAAACACGGCCTCCTTCTGCGCCAGTATCACAATTGTTGCTATGTTTGAGCCCATCGTTGCAGTCACTGCATCAATCCATCTCATTAAGGAGCTATCTCTTTTCATTGATTGTCTACCTTACCAATCGCGATGCCTTCCTCCAGGAATTGGTCCCTCCTGAAAACATGTCCCAAGTACATGAGATGAAGTTTTGTCATTCTCACTTCCAAGGAGCACTCTGACTGTACATCTTTCATTAAAGAATGACTTTTGTTCCTTGGGCAGTCCATGGTATATTCAATATTCTTTACCAGCACCATAATTCAAAGGCATCAATTCTTCTTCAGTCTTCTTTATTAATTTCCCAGCTTTTCCATGCATATGAGGCAATTAAAACACCATGGCTTGGGTCAGGTGTACCTTAGTCCTCAAACTGACATTTTTGCTTTGAACACTTGACAGAAATCTTCTGCAGCAGATTTTCCCAATGCAATACGTCATCTGATTTCTTGATTGTTACTTCTATGGGTGTTGGTTTTGGATCCAAGTAAAATGAAATCCTTTAACAACCTCAACCTTCTCTCTATTATGATGATCTCATTGGTCCAATCGCGTGAAGCTTTGTTTTCTTGTTGTTGAGGTGCAATCCACACTGAAGGCTGTGGTCTTTGATCTTCATCAGTGTTTCAAGTCCTTTTTGCCTTAAGCAAGGAAGGTTGTGCAGTCTGCATAACACAAGTTGTTAATGGGTCTTCCCCTGATCCTGCTGCTGCATTCTTCCTCATGCAGTCCATCTTCTCAGATTATGTGCTCAGCACTAGCAAGAAGTATGACAAAAGAAGGCAACACTGATGTACACATTTCTTGATTTTAAACTATGCAGTATCCTCTTGTTCTGTTCAAATGAGCACAATTAAGTGTTCTAGAATTCCAATTCTGTGCAATGTTACCAATAATTTGTTACAACTCACACAGTGGAATGCTTTTGTATTGTCAATAAAACACAAATAAATGTCTTTCCAGTGTTCTCTGCTTTCAGCCAAGATTCACCTGACATCAGCAATGATCCTTCATTCTACACGCTGTTCTGAATCCAGCTTCAATTTCTGGTATTTCCTGCCGACGTACTCCTGTTTACACAGGTACAAATGTGACTTAAACTCAGATCTTCTAAGGCCTTAACAAAAGTTTTTTCACTGTACAATGATGTCTTTTCCATCCATGGTTTTAATGAGCTATTATTTAGTAATTTAATAATTCTACTGTGAGTCAATAAAAGAAATAGTCCAGGAAAGAATGTCTTTGTATTATGGGCTGAGTGGTTGTTGAGGACATTATATATTGATGATCAGAGTCCTTTATACTAAGAATCCTTGGGAATTGATGCCAAGAACAAGCCTAGATATCCTAAAAACTTATGTTTCTTTTTATCAGACAGAATGTTATAAATTATGGGATGTAATTTCTTGTCTTGCCTGTCAGGAAGTACAGAAATTGAATTAGTGCTTAATTATGGTGATAATCTAATTTCTGGTCCAATTACAATTCTGTGTATGATTTCTGACCTTATTTTTATTTTAACCTATTATTTACATAGATACACAGTTTTGATCACAAGCTGTAGCAAATCCTCTTCAGAAATAGCCATGATACAAAATGAACAATCAGTAGTACTTATTTAAATACATGCTATATGCCAGGGTCTATGCTATGTACCTTATATGTATTAACTAATTTCATCATTAGAAAAGCAAAATGTTGTATTTCTATAGAAATCGAATGTGATTCTATGATATAATGAAACTAATACTCTAAATTAAATATTCCACTACCACTCTGGTATATATCTCCATCACCTCTCACCCTAGTTATTTCATTGTGCTCCTAACTAGACTCCCTGTCTCTACCTTTTTCCCCTTTCCCCCTTCAGTCTATACCCCGCAGAGTGGTTGCTAGAATTATTTTATTAAAAAAGGAGACTGACCATATCACTTTACTGCTCAAAAACCTCTGATGATTTCCCTTCTCACCCAGAGGAATGTGAAAGTCCTTTCAAGAATACGCCAACACTTTTTGAGATAGGCTCCCCGTTAAGTTTCTGACTTCATCTCTTAATACACTTTCACTTGGCCCTTTCTTGCTTCCTTTTGGTTTGGGGGGGCACATTTTCACCTCAGAGTCTTTACACAGGCTGTTTCTCAAGCCCGCAATGCTCTTGCTCCAGATACCTACATGTATGGCTTGCCACCTCATTGCCTTCAGGGGCCAAAGGCCTCTTACCCAGTGATGACTTCCCTGACCACCCTGCGATTCCCTTCCTCCCTTGCATTCCTATCCTCCTCCTTGCTTTATTTCTCTTCTGAGCACATATAACTACATAGTCTATTTTACTTACGTATGCTTTGTTTACTATGTCTTACTGTACAATGTCTTACTGTACAATGTAGACTCTCTCAAGGCAGGCTTTCCCTTCTTGTTCTTTGCTGCGTTCTATTCAACTAGAACTAGTAATTGGCATGCAGTAGATGCCCAATAAATATTTTATGAATTAATGAGGCAGCTTTGGAAAAGGAAGCATATTTTTGTAACAAATAAGCCAAAATTACCTACAAATATACAAAATGCAGAGTTCCTGAGTCATACAAATGATTAGCAGCTTGACCACTAGCAAAAGGTTGAGTCTGGAACACACCCAGACAGCCTGGAAAGAAAGAACTGGTGAACTGTTTCTGAAAGGCCACATCCTTGAAACCCTTATAGAGCAATTCCACACTGTACACATGGAGTTGCCATGAGTCAGAATTGACTTAACATCATCTAACGTCAATATATAAAATGCACAAAACTAAAATACTCACTCTAATTATTAAACTGTTTTTCCCAACTCCTTCCTTCCGTCCACATATTAAAACTATCATGTAAATTGAGTTAACATTTGACTGGTTGCATAGCATATGATTATCTGTGTAATTTTAGGTGTGTGAATTTTTCAAATAGAGTATGTTTGACCCAGCTGATGCTTCAGTATTGCTACTACGGACAGCTTCTCTCTATCAAACAACCCTGTCTCCCAGGATCTGTTGGACCTGTCAGTCAATATCCATGGGAGATTTTGTTTTTGTAACTAAGGAAGGTGATAGCACTGGATTTGAAAGGATGGAAGCTAGCACCAGAAGAGGGGAAAAGGACAATGATAAGGGCAGGGGCTATGGCTATATGTTCAGTACTGCATCCCAAGCTTTTAGAAAAGTGCCAGGTACATAATAAAAACCAAAATCAAACCCACTGCTATTGAGTTGACTCTGACTCATAGAGACCCTATAGATCTGAGTAGAACAGCCCCATAGAGTTTCCAAGAAGTGCCTGGTGAATTTGAACTGCTGACCTTTTGGTTAGCAGATGTAGCACTTAACCACTATGCCACCAGGGTTTCCAGGCACATAATAGACAATAACTATTTGTTGACTGAATTGTTCCTCTGGCCCCTTGGTCTCAGTATGAATATGTAGAGTTAAAACAATGAGATTCTGAAAACAAATTCTCTCCTACCTTTGCCTAGAGAACTGGCAGCTTTCAAAGTGTTGGGAGGTGGCATCCCTCGATAGACACTAACATCTAAGAGTGAGTAGTACCAGCAATGATGGTTCTTCAAGGGGCAGTAGACATTGGTAAGTAGAAGCCACCTTGGAGCAGCTGTACCTAACAGACTGGTTTGGAAACACATAAGAAATACCCATTTGGAAACTCCCAGAAACAACAAGAACACTTCAAAAGAGGTAAGGTGTGGCATTACTAGTATCTATGGGCTGAAGAAGCTAAACTTGAACTTTATGTGGCATCATAGAATACAGATTTGGAAGGAGTTTTAGAACCATCTACACTAACTAGTCATTCCATTCAGTAGTTTCTTCTATGGTAGGACAAAAATGTCTGAGTACGGCACACAGCATAATTCAGTCTCTCCTTTCTCTCATATGTGTATCTTTGAGTTTATAAAGATTGTTGTAATTCCATCTTATCCTTCACCCACATCTCTCATGGTTGATAAGTGCCTTATCCTCAACTTTCTGGCTCTTACTGGAGATACAGGATTTTGCTCCTCTCCACTCAGTATGTGCCTGACTGTTGACATTCCTGCCAAATTTCTTCATGCAGTTTTAATTGCTAGTCTTAGTATGGGGCAGCTCTCTTTCTCCTTCAGAAGAAAAAAAAATTCATTTAATTTCTAAGCCAATTAAAATCTGAGCTCATGCTCCATGGGCCATAGCAATGGGCTCCAGAGACACAAGTAGAAAAGAAATTGCCAGCATGAATGTGATTTCCTCTTCCCCATCCAGGAATAACTCACACGAGGTGAGGTTATGTTTGTGCTCCAGCAGTTTTCTTCAATTAATTCATCAGCAGGTACAAATTCAAAAAACAAGCCTCTGGAACTATTAAAGACTTGATAGTATTCTCAGGAATGCCAGGGCAATAACACAAGAGATTTAGAGGAGCTCTCTAAATACTGCCTGATTATTCCAGTGCTGACCTATACCAATGTTATGACTTTCAGAGAATTTCATTTGGCTTCAAAGGGTTGTCTAGATAATAAACTGGCCTGGAGGTCCCAGATCATAGTAGAAAGTTATGTCTATTCTTCTCTTGGTGGATGTAGAAGAAGCACCTTCATTAAGCCTTGGATTTGGGCATCAGAACAGCAAGTGTCTGCAGAGGCAGCTCTGAGGGGCAGATGAACACTCAGTCAGAAGCCAAGAAATGGGAGCTATCTAAATTCTCGCTAGCTGTAAGGACTTGGATCAGTCTCTCAATTCTATGGTTCTCAGTTTCCTTTTCTGTCAACCAAGATGGATGTGTCAGAAGACCTTGAAGGTACCATTGGCTGTGACTCTGTCCAAGTGTGAGTATCAGTGATTGGCACTTGGGCTTGTGCTAGCTGTTTACATCTTTCTCTTTCTCCATTTTACCTCCCACCTTCACTTTGAACCGGTGTAGAACATTGTTGTTATGTGCCATTGAGTTGATTCTGACTCGTATAAACCCTACAGGACAGAGTAGAACCATCCCTATAGGATTTCCAAGGAGTCACTGGTAGATTTGAACTGCTGACCTTTCAGTTAGCAACACGAGCTTTTAACCACTGCGCCACCAGGGCTTCATGTAGAGCATTAGTACTACAAAAATCTTTTTTGAGTTGATTATCAGAACAGTTTATTAAGGTTTCTTGAGTCCAAAAGATCTGAGGGCCAAAACTCAGACCAAGATTAAGGATGTTGTTGTTGCATTGTTGGCTGTCACTGAGTCAGTCCCTGACTCATATGGCACCCCATGCACAACGGTGTGAAATACTGCCATCCCTATAGCTGGCTGCAGATCAGCCCATTGTAATCGATATGGCTTTCATCAGTTGATTTTTAGAAGTAGATCACCAGGGCTTTCTTCCTAGTCTGTTTTAGTTTGGAAGCTTTACTGAAATTTGGTCAGCATCATGGCAACACACAAATCACTGATAGTCAGGGTAGTGGCTGTACACAACGTGTGTTAGCTAGAAATTGAACCCAATTTTCTCACACAGAGGTCAAGAATTACACCACCGAACAGATATGCAATAGGGTATAAACAAGAAGAGAGGAGTGATCTGGGAGTCAGGCAAGAGAACTAGAGACATTAGACTTGGTAAAATGGACAGAAGATCACATTGGAGAAAAATCTATTTCCAAAGCTGATCAAATCTGGCTTCTGTAACTATATTCCTTATTCTCTGTCTAGATACCAAGAAGAAAAGGAATTAAAAGAAAAACCAGTAATCAAACCTTAAATCCTGTTGCCATGAAGTCAATTCTGACTCACAGCAACCCTACAGGACAAAGCAGAAGTGCCTCATTGGGCTTCTAAGGCTGTAATCTTTACAAAAGCAGACTGCTATGTCTTTCTGCCTCAGAGCAGTTGGTGGGTTTGAACAACTGACTATTTGGTTGGCAACCAAGAGCTGAAAAATTGCACTATAAGGGCTCCCTTAATCTTCAACAGAAGAGTGAAAACAGGGTTGCTGTCATTGTTGTTGTTGTTGCCAGGTACCGTTGAGTCAGTTCTGACTCATAGAAACCCTATAAGACAGAGTAGAACTGCCCCACGGGGTTTCAAAGGAGCAGCTGGTTGATTTGAACTGCCAACCTTGTAGTTAGCAGCTGAACTCCTAACCATATACCAGCAGGGCTCCTAAAAACAGAGTGGAATATCAACCCACAACCACAACCACAAGAATCAGAGTCCAAAAGTGGGCCAATGGACTAAAGAAAGGGAAAGAGAATGACCCAGAAGGAACTGCCCAGTGTTGCAAACCTGTGATGAGACCCTTGAGTAATGTGAGGCTTTTGTGTGACTTACCCCCTGATTGCAGGGGTTTCTTCTATCTTTCTCTCTTACACACACACACACACACACACACACACACACACACACACACACACACACACACACACACACACACACACACCCATGAGGGTCAGGTGTGTCCTTGAACAATCTGCACAACTTTATACAATTATGCACAGTAGACAATAGAGGAAAGGTGTGCTGAGGTGAGGGCAGTGCTTAATGGGGGAAATCTCCCTACCTTCTACTACTGAGCATTAGAAATAAACAACAAAGCAATAATAGAACATTACTGTGGAAATTCAATATCTACTTGAATAATGAAGGAGGGAACTAATTAACTAGTTAATTAAATTTATAAGGGAATTAAAAACTTACCAATGTATTAGGATCAATTCTGTCAAAGTGGTGACCTGGATGCCCTATTCTCTAACATATTTTACTGTAGTTTCCTAGCCATGTCTGTAAAATCTATGAATAAATCAAATACATGCATCTCTTTAGTATTTATACTTGCTACCAAGACCTCGTAAGGAGGAATAAGTTTGGAACAGTACTGTCTAAAGGCTGCGTCACTCTATAGTGCCACAAGCCAGCCAGAAAAGCTGAGAAACACATTTCTTCAATCATTTTTGTATAGTTTTGTTGGCTTTTTTCCTCACAGCTGTGTGAGATGAAAACAAGTAGCTGATTTTTGCCTGAGTAAACTAAATTCCAATTACACAGCTTACCCCAGAAAAGAATCCACTTAAATATACATATTCTTGCTCAGTTTTCTTTGACACACACAGATGACAGACAATATTCTCAGAGTTTTTTTTCCTTGCTTTCTCTCCCAGAAGCCAAAATGGAGGATTATCAGCATGTGTGTAAATGACTCCCATACAAAATTATGAGAGTGTATTGCTGAGTAGGGCTCTGTAAGGAAGTCAAGAAATGAAAAAATTCTGTTACAAGATGGCAGAGTAAACAGATGTCTCCTCATTTCCCTCTGAGAACTAAGGCCTGGATGATATTTTTTTATAAAGTATTGAATATCTGGGGAGTCTTAGGACCTAGTGTATTTGACTAGGCAACAGTATCGGACTAATCTTCTACTTTCAAAAATGATCCAGCAACCGTCTGACCTCTGCTTCTGCTGCTTCATTGTACAGAGAACTGCAGCTTCCACGAACAGCTGGTAACAGTAACATACTTTCATTATAAGCTGACAGGTGGAGTCTGCTGTTCCCGACTGCCTGTTCAGGCCAGCCTGTTAGACAGCTCCCAGCTCCCAGTTCAGCACCTGGACAGCTCCCTGCATATAAGTGTAGTTTACTTTTAAGGCCGAGAGGCTTGTATTTCTCCCTGAACATTTATTTCTCTGTTGAACAGCCTCTTTTCTCTCACTCACATTGTAAGATTGGCCGACAGCCCCCAGTTTCTCCATAAACAGAGCAGCCTCTTTCCTACCAAATAAGCAGAGTCTTTCACCCTTGAGAGTTCACCGGGAGCAAATCACTAGAGTAATAGAGACAGCTAGCCAAGAGACAGCTGGTGACCAACAATTCTCTTAGATCCATTATCAGAGAAATCAAATAGTATCTAGATGGCACACAATTAGCAGACCATAATTAATCATTTAAAGAAACAGCCTTCAAATGCTCCTGAAAATTCCCTATATAAAGATGCAAAAAAATCAAAAAATTTCCCAGATGAAGAAGCCTTTCTAAATCTAACAGAGGTTGAATATAAAAGAGTTATATATAGAACCCTCCTAGAGATTAAACAAAATGCAATAGAACAAAATGAAAAATTTGGTAAACTATCTGAAATGCTAGAACATCAACGATCTGAAATACATCAGATTAATAACAAAATTACACAATTGGATAATTCTATCCAAAGCCAAAAGAGTAGGACTGAACAGACGGAAGTTAGAATCAGTGACCTAGAAGACAAAGTAACTAACACCAGCATTTATGAGGTGAAATCAGAGAAAAGAAATAAGAAAAAAGAAGAAGTGTTAAGAAACATGTAAGACTCCATGAAGATGAATAATTTACGTTTAATTGGAGTACCTGAACAAGGGAGGATTAATGATAATATAGAGAGTATTGCTGTAGAGGTGCTGACAAAAAACTTTCCTGAGATTATGAGCAAAGAGAACATAGGTATCCAAGATGGTTATCAAACACTGCAAAAGTTAGATCCAAAAAGAAGGACGCCAAGGCATATTATAATTAAGCTTAATAAGCTAAAACACAAACAGATGCTTCTGCAGACAGCAAGGCTCAAATCAAAACTAACATTCCAAGGGAAACCCTGTAACTTTCATCTGACTTTTCTGCTGAAACAATGCTGTCTAAAAAACAGTGGGCAGACACATTCAAAGCCCTGAATGAGAAAAACTTCCATTCTAGAATTATTTATCCTGAAAAATTGTCTATCAAATACAATGGTGAAATTAAGACTTTTGAAAATAAAGAGAAATTTGAAGACTTCATAAAAACTAAACCAAAATTACATGAAATATTGAAAGAAGCTCTTCCCTAAATGTATGTTTTAGGTGATGATTCAAGGCACTTCATCCAAATTTCTAATCAGTTAAGGAAGGCACAAAACTTCAGCAAACCAAGCCAAAAGCTACAGTATTATAATAAGGGAATTCATGATCATATCATGACAACCATAATACATCACATTAAAAGAGGGATACACTACAATAGTTACAGTTGTTTTTGATGCAGAGAAAGTTTCAGACTTATAAAATAGTTAAAATTGATTTGAATAAATATATGTTAAGGGGGATAATACATGTAGTCATAAAGCAGATTAACAATACATGATTTGAAATTAAGAAATGCAGTACAGGAGTCTCAACAAATATAAAATCAACACTCATACAACCCATAAAGAAGAAAGTCCCAGAACAGATTAATAAGAACAACATGAAAACAAACATATCAGAATGACACCACGAAACATATACCTATCAATAATCACATTGAATGTAAATGGACTGAACACTCCAGTAAGGAGACAGCGAGTGATATTCTGGATCAAAAGGCATGACTCATCTATATGTTGCTTACAAGAAACACACTTTAGACCTAAAGATAAGAACAGGTTGAGAATTAAAGGTTGGAATAATATATACCAAGCTAATAACACACAAAAAAGAGCAGATGTGGCAATATTAATCTCAGATAAAATAGATATTAATGTAAAATCCACTACTGTGGACAAGGCTGGTCACTATTTATTGCTGAAAGGTTCAATACTCAAGCAAGACTTAACAATATTAAATATTTATGCACTCAATACCAAAGCACCTAACTACATTGAACAAATACTGTCAACGTTGAAAAATGAGATTGATCATTCCACAATAATAGTTGGGGATTTTAACACTCTCCTTTCAGTTAAGGATAGATCATACAGAAAAAAAAACTCAGTAAAGATACAGAAGATCTTATTGCAACAATCAACCAACTTGACCTTATCGACATATACAGATCTTTTCATCCATCAGCAGATAAATACACCTTCTTCTCCAAAGCACATGGAACATTCTCCAGAATAGACCATATGTTAGATCATAAAACAATTCTCCATAAAATCCAAACCATTGATTTATTGCAAGATACCTTCTCGGACCACAGAGCTATAAAAGTTGAAATTAATAACAGAAAATTCATAGGTACAAATTCAAACTTGTGGAAACTGAACAACACTTTACTCACAAAGCCTTGGGTTATAAAAGAAATTAAAGACACATTAAAGAAATTTATGGATTCAAATGAGAATGAAAACACATCCTACCAAAATTTATGGGATACAGCAAAAGCAGTGCTCAGAGGTCAGTTTATCTCTATAAATGCACATTTATGGAAAGAAGAAAGAGCACATATTAAAGAATTAACCTCACAGCATGAACAAGTAGAAAGAGAGCAACAAAGGAACCCCTCAGGCACCAGAATAAAATAGATTATAAAGATTAGAGCAAAACTAAATGAATTAGAGAATAGAAAAACAATTGAAAAAATTAACAAAACCAAAAGCTGGTTCTTTGAAAAGACCAACAAAATTGATAAGCCATTGGCTAAACTTACGAAAGAAAAACAGCAGAAGATACAGATAACCAGATGAAGAAATGAGTTGGGAGATGTTACAACAGACCCAACTGAAATAAAATATATCATAACAGAATACTATGAAAAGCTATACTCTAACAGGTTTGAAAACCTGGGGGAAATGGACAAATTTCTAGATTCATATGACTCACCAAGACTACCACAAGGAGAAATAGATCAACTTAATAAATGTATCACAAAAGAAGAGATTGAAAAAAATCTTCAAAAATCTACCAAACAAAAAAGTCCTGGCCCAGATGGCTTCACCGGAGAATTCTACCAAACTTTTAGAAAAGAATTAACTCCAAAACTATTGAGGCTATTTCAAACCATAGAAAGAGATGAAATACTTCCAAATTCATTCTATGAAGCCAGCATAACCCTGATACCAAAACCAGGGAAAGATCCCACAAAAAAAGAAAATTACAGACCTATATCACTCATGAATCTAGATGCAAAAATTTTCAACAAAATTCTAGCTAATGGAATGCAACAGCATATAAAAAAAATAATTCATCAGGATCAAGTTGGTTTCATTCCAGAGATGCAAAGCTGCTTCAACATCAGAAAAACAATTAATGTAATCAACCACATTAATAACACAAAAGATAAAAATCACCTGATTTTTTCAACTGATGTAGAAAAGGCATTTGACAAAGTTCAGCATCTATTCACGCTTAAAACTCTCAGAAAAATAGGAATAAAGGGGAAATTCCTCAATATAATCAGCAGCATCTATGCAAAGCCAACTGCTTTCATCATCCTGAATGGTGAAGGACTGAAAAAATTCCCTTTGAGAACAGGAACTAGACAAGGATTCCCGCTCTCACCATTTCTATTCAACATTGTGCTAGAAGTTCTAGCCAGAGCAATCAGACAACTCAAAGAAATAAAAAGCATCCGTATTGGCAACGAAGAAGTAAAGATTTCCCTCTTCTCAGATGAGATGATTGTTTATACAGAGAATCCAAAGAAATCCATAAGTAAACTGTTGGAGCTAGTAGAAGAATTCAGCAAATTATCAGGATACAAGATAAACATAACTAAATCAATAGGATTCCTCTATACCAACAATGAAATTATTAAAGAAGAAATCTCCAAATCAATTCCACTTACTATATCCCCCAAGAAGATAAAATACCTAGGAATAAATCTAACTAGAGAAATAAGAGATCTTTACAGAGAAAACTACAAGACCTTACTACAAGAAACTAGGAGAGACTTACATATGTGGAGTAATCTGCCCTGCTTATGGATAGGAAGACTCAATACTGTGAAAATGTCTATTGTGCCCAAAGCAATCTACTTATATAATGCAATCCCAACACAAATTCCAGCGACATTTTTCAATGAGATGGAGCAAAAAATTATCAGCTTTATTTGGAAAGGGAAGAAGCCCCGGATAAGTAAAGTACTACTGAAAAAGAAGAACACACTGGGAGGCCTCTCACTACCTGACTTTAAAACCTATTACACTGCGACAGTAGTCAAAACAGCCTGTTACTGGTACAAAAAGAGACATACAGACCAATGGAACAAAGCAGAGACCCCAGAGATGCCACCGTCCTCCTATGAACAGCTGATATTTGACAAAGGTCTTAAGATTTTAAACTGGGGTAAGAACATTCTCTTTAACAAATGGTGCTGGCATAATTGGATTTCCATCTGCAAAAAATTGAAGCAAGACCCGTATCTCACACCTTATACAAAAATCAACTCAAGTTGGATAAAAGACCTAAATATAAAAGCTAAAATGATAAAGCTCATCCAAGATAAAATAGGGTCAACAATGGAAGTTTTAATACACAATATAGACAGACTTCAAAATCTGACAAACAAAACACATTCACCAGAAGAGAAAATAGATAAATGGGAATTAAGAAGAATCAAACACTTCTGTTCATCCAAAGACTTCATCAAAAGAATTAAAAGACCACCTACAGAACAGGAAAAAATATTTGGCAACTCTATGTCAGACTGATGCTTGATCTCCATAATCTATAAGTTACTACAAAGTATCAATAAGAAAAAGACAAATCATCTAATTAAGCGATGGGCAAAGGAGATGGACAGACACTTCTCTAAAGAGGAGAGCCAGCCAGCCAAAAAACACATGCGGACATGCTCACGATCATTAATTATTAAAGAAATTCAAATCAAAACGACAGCGAGATACCATCTCACCCCAATAAGATTGGCCATGATCCAAAAAACGTAAAACACTAAATGTTGGAGAGGCTGTGGAGAGATTGGAACTCTCCTACACTGTTTATGGGATTGCAGAATGGTGCAACCTCTTTGGAAAGCAATTTGGCATTACCTTAAAATAATGGATATAGATATACCATTTGACCCAATAATTCCTCTGATTGGAATATATGCTACAGAATCAAGGGCATTCACACCAACTGATACATGCACACGAATGTTCATTGCAGCATAATCTGTGATAGCAAAAAGATGGAATCAACCCAGATGCCCAACAACAGAAGAATGGATGGGTAAACTTTGGTATATGTACTCAATGGAGTACTATGCATTGATAAAGAACAACGATGATAACAGGAAACATCTCTCAATTTGGTCTCAACTGGAGGACATTATGTTGAGTGAAACCAGTCAGCGACAGAAGGACAATTATTATATGAAACCCCCACAATGAAAACTTAACAGCATACTCATACATAACAGAAAAGACTCCTCGATGGCTACAAGGGTGGGGAGGGTGGGAGGGCAGGACGGCGAGGGACAAGGGATGAGGGTTTAGGTTAGATAGTTGTTAGAAATTTGGTTGCCTGAAATTGGTAACAACACACATTAACAAGAAGATCAATATTAATGGGACTTCAACACAACTTGTATATTCCTCCCATCTTAACCCAATATTGTAAGCACAGAGTATGTACACTTTCATTTTTTAATAAAAATAAATAAATACAGGAAAAAATTAAATAAATAAAATTAAACATAAATACCTTTAAAAAAATGAAAAAAATCAAAGTGCTCCTAACTACATTAACTTGTTTTCTTTCATCAACATTTCCCACACTGCGCCTCATCATTGCAGGTTCCTGTATTTTCACTTCCTTGGTGTCTGGGGATGACTCTCTGCCTGAGAACAGAATGTCTTTAAGCACTGCAGAAATGGTAGTTGTGCTCGCTTGAATGTACGGTGCTTGGAAGAACACTGTAAATTCAAGAGGAAATTGATCAGGTTAAAGCAGGTTCTCTCTGTAGATTATCACACCAGGTTAGCAGGATTGGACATGTTGCTGTGGTGGGCTTCCTTTGATCAGCCCATGCAAAAGGGAGTCAAGTCCTACACCATTCCTGTGATTGGTTGTGGATCCTGCTGCTGGGAACCATAGAGTTTTCACCAGCTGATTTTTGGAAGTAGACCAGCTAGTCTTCTTTAACCTGGAATCTGTTCAGCATTATAGCAACACACAAGTTTCCACTGACAGGTGGGTGTTGGCTGTGCACGAGGTGCATTGGCTGGGAATCAAACACATCTTCCACACGGAAGGTTAGAATTCTATAGCAGAACCACCACTGCCCCTGGGATTGGACATGCTGTTATTGCTATTAGGTACCATCAAGTAGGTTCCAACTCATAGTAACCCTATGCACAACAGAATGAAATGCTGCCCAGTCTTGTGTCACATCCACACCATCGTTGCAGCCACTGCGTCAATCGAACTTGTTGAAGATCTTCTTCTGCTGAGCATGATGACCTTCTTCAGGGGTTATCCCTCCTGACAACATCCAAAGTATGTAAGACACAGTTTCTCCACTTAGTTTCCAAGGAGCACTCTGGTTACACTTCTTCCAGAACAGATCAGTTTGTTTATTTGGTGGTCCATGGTACATTCAATATTCTTCTCCAACACCACAGTTCAAAGGCATCAGTTCTTCTTCTGTCTTCCTTATTCATTGTTCATGTTTCACATGCATATGATGAAACTGAAAATACCATGGCTTAGGTCAGGCACACCTTAATCTTCAAGGGTACATCTTTACTTTTCAATACTTTAAGGAGGTCCTTTGTGGCAGGTTTTCCCAATGCAATGCATCTTTTGACTTCTTGACTGCTGCTTTCATGAGAGTAGATTGTGAAACCAAGTAAAATGAAATCCTTGACAACCTCAATTCTTTCTCCATTTACCACAATGTTGCTTACTGGTTCCACTGTGAGCCTTTTTTGTTTTCTTGATGCTGAGGTGCAACCCATACTGAAGGCTGAGGTCATAGGTATCACTAATGGAAGGAAGCAATGGGTGTCCACTTCCAGGTCATTCCACTAATGCCTCAGAGCATGCAGAGCAGGTCTGGAGAGAGCCTCCTTGGAGCCCCAAACAAAAAATGGATGTAAGATGGAGGAAATTGTATTTACTAGAATGATAATACTCTTGAGGGACTGAATCTCTCAAGAATTGTGCTCAGAACTACTAGCTAATTTGTAAAATGTCAGCACTGAACCTTAAGGTTTTTGTTTGCAAGAAAGTTGGATCCATTTGACCCAGAACTAAATTGTTTGAAACATTTAAGGACATGCTGTCTCCCACCAGCTTCCTTCTTTCTCTGCTTTCATCCATGTAGCAGTTATCCTTTCCTCTAAATAAATGATAAGCAAACATTTAACACTTACAGATTGGGAGAATGTCTAAATTATTACCTGCAATCTTGTTGACCTGGGGAACCCACATGTTGTTAGACCCTGGAAAGACTACTAGGCAGAGAAGTTTCTATGTGTACTCTCTTCTCCCTATCTCTACTCAGCGTCTTCCTTCATAATGATCCCTGTGGCTCTGGACACTTATGACTGTTCACACATGTTCCTTCTTCTAGACTTGGGAATCTTGATCCAGACAGTTTATGATAAGACACATTCGAAAACTGTAAGGTGCCACAGCATGGCTCCAGACCCTGAGCTTACATCTTTGGCTCCAAGGTTCCCAGCCCCCAAATATACTCTACATGAACAGAAAAATAAGACAACAGAGTTCAGATCAGAGAAGAAAAGATTGGAAATAGAGAGACCTTATTTCTATTTCCAGATGGATCACTAACTAGCTAAACTGTGTTAGTCACCATGTGAGAGGCAGGCTCACCAAATACTTATATGTTCCTTCCTCTACATTTCTTGCAGTTGGTCTCTCCTGAAGTTGGTCTGGGTCCATATGACCAGCATTAGCCAATGATATGCAAACAAAAGTAGCTTATATCACTTTCAAGCTGAGATGGCTAAAACCCAGGGTGCTTCCTCTATCTCTCTCTTCTGTTCCTCTGTAGCACTGGAGTCTTTATATTCAAATGTAAAGGCCACTGAGTATTAATTCTCCCTATTTTGAGTGTTCAATTCACTCAGTTTCATCTGAAAATTTTTTAACATGTTATTTCATTCTATTTTCTGAATGAATTTATTTATGTACTATTTCTTTCCCAGCAAGATTTAATGTGAAAAACAGAAGTATAGAGTAAATATAATAGTGCAAAAACTTAATGCAGTTGCTGAATTTGAATACCAAATATGGCTCTGTGTTCCCTGATAGCCAAGAGAAAAAGGAAAATAGGATGAGTTTACATAGCTCTCATTGTGGATTGAATTTTGATCCCTCCCCAGTGAAGAAACATGTGTTGTAAATCCTAACTCCTGCACCAGTGATTGTAATTCCACCAGGGGAGCAGCCTCATGATATTTATCTAAACGCATTCTATCTTTTATACCTTTTTAAAACTGCCATAAGCAGAAATGAACATAACCTTCTGATATAGTTTGCCCCAAACAGGCTTATGAAAGCAAATTGGTCTTAAATAAAAAGCCATTTCCTTGATATTTTTTGTGAATCAAGAAATATCCAAGATGCTTCACATGTATTGCTTGTAATTCTCACAACAGCCTCCAAAGTAGGTATAAATACTGCTGTTTCAAAGATAAATAAATTAAGAAACTAAGAAATTAAGTCAGTTACCCAAGGTCACACAGTTCTTACAGACTTCGGTCTATCTGCTTATTTTCTTTTCATTAGTCAACAAGTAATTCTCTGGCCTAAAAGATCGGATCATTTCCAAAGATCCCTCCCTAAAAACTACAGGCAAATGTTAAATCAGATGGAGATTTGGGTTGAATGTTCTGGATCTGACATTTTCTTAAAAACCAACACTGGTAACTGTTTTCATCTTCTTCCAGAATTGTAAGGAATCACAGAAGCACATGTGACTTGGGGGTGGTTTTGTTTTGTACACTGCAGCAGTTATTCATTTGGGGGAAAATACTCAGTGCAAACTGGATTTGTATCCACTGGGCTTTGTCAAACACAGGTGCTTATGTACTGATTCAAGTTTGGATTGGCAGACTAGATGTTCAATATGGAGGTTTACATTTCTAAAACACATGGGGAATATATTAAGGACTATACAACACAGCAGAAGAAAGAGGAAATTTTCTTCCTATTGACTAGAAACTTCCCAAACCAAGTCTTTCTTCTCCATTCCCAGGGTCACTGACTTCGGCCAGACTTTACTATCTCACATCTTATCACTTCCAACTAATAAGGTTGCTATGAGTCAGAATACACTCAGTGGCAATGAACTGGGGTTTTTTCCTTTTATTTTCTTTTTTGGATTTTACCTTGCCATTTACCTAGTGCAGTCCATCTTCCATAGCCACTAGAGTTTTGTCCTTAAAAATAGATCTATTGTGTTTACATACATACGGTTTACATATCTCTCTCAATTGCCATTGAGAGAAAATTCTGTTAACATGTCACATACGATTCTTTACTATCTAGTACTAAATTGTAACTCCAGTCCCATTTCTCTTCCTTTCTCTCTGAACCCTATACTCTAGCCACATTGAATGTCTCAACATTCCACACACATGCCTTTTATACAACAATGTATCTGTACATGAGCTGCTCCTTCTACCCAAAAATGCTCTTCTTTTCCTCACCTAGAAGATTTCTACCTGTTTTTGAAGACCTAGATTAAAAGTTACCTGTTCTGTCAAGAGTCTTTCCTAACTCCCACAGACCGAATTAGTTGCGCTCTCTCCTGTGTTCTAATAGTCCTATCTCTACTAAATTATATGCACATATATATGCATATAGAGAGATTTATATATATAATGTATATATTATCACCATGGCTTGAACTGTGTCCCCCCCAAAAATGTGTCTAGCCATTTGGCTGGGCCATCATTTCCAATATTTTGTGATTTTCTTACACTATACCTCCTAATCTCTGACTGTGGCTAATAGATAGAATGATTTTATTAAAAGATGATTAGGATGGGACTGTAACACCCTTGCTAAGGGAATTTCCTGGAGTGTGGCTTGCGAAACCTTTCATTCTCTCATCCTACAGCAGATCAAGAGAGAGGGAAGCAAGCAGAGAATTGGGAACCTCACACAATCAAGAAAGCAAAACCAGGAGTACAGCACGTCCTTCAGACCCAAGGTTTCTGCACCAAGATGCTCCCTGACCAAAGACATGCAACACAAGGCTTTTCCTCCAGAGCCAACAGAAGAAAAGCCTTTCCCTGGAGTAGACATCCTGAACTGGGATTTGTAGCCTGTGGTGGTCAGCATTACATCAACTTGGCTACTCTATGTTTGGCTGCTGTTTTAAGTGGCAGGGTGGGGCCTGTGTGGCTTCCTGCCCCTCAGCTCTCATCTCTCCACCTTCCACCACCTACTGCCAGTCTGCACACATAGCCAGCAGCTCCTTTTTGCTTCTGGTGTCTGATTCCTGGACTTGAACTAGCAGCTGTTGGATTCATCAACCCTTACAGCCAGTGTTTGAGACTTCTGTTCCCTGACCTGCCAATTCTGGGTTTGCCAGCCTCTGCAGCTCTGTCTTGCCACTAGCTTAGCATCTGCCAACCTATACAACCAGTGATCTAGAACTCTGCTGTCTGACCTGCTGACCTTGGGTTCACCAGCTCCCGTGGCCATGTAAGGCTTGTGCCAGGACTTGGGATGTTCAGCTTATGCAACTGTGTGAGCTGTTTCCTATACATATGTATATGTGTACATATATATATATATACACATACCTTTTCTTGTACTTTATATATGTAAATCTTACCTTGTACATGCACATGTTACTGGTTTTCCTTCCCTAGAAAACCTAGTCTAAGACATAGCCTATTGGACTGCACAAGAATAAACTTTTCTGTATTAAAGCCATCCACTGTTGGTACTTCTGTTACAGAGGCACTAGGTGACTAAGACAATTATATATCAAGACCACCCTATAAATGTTTATTAGATGACTGTCCCCCACCAAAGTGGCTAAGTTATATAAATAACACCAGAAGTTGACAATTATGAACCCCAAAACTGAAGTAAGATTACTTTCTGTGGATGAAGTTAGTACACAGCAAGCACCCATAGATGATGACTATCACTTATAACACAACAGCAAATTTGTACTTGCAGGCCATCCTAAATACAGGTATGGTGGCCTGTGGATTATCATAAACTTAACCAGATAGTGACTCTAACTGTAGCTGCTGTTCCACATGTGGTTTCATTGCTTGAGAAAATTAACACATCTCCTGGTATCTGGTATACAGCTACTGATCTGGCTAATATCTTTTCTTCCATTCCTGTCTTTAAGGACTATCAGAAGCGGTCTACCCTTAGTTAGCAAGGCCAACAATATACTTTTCCTGTCCTACCTCACAATATATAAATTATTCAGTGTTATGTCATAATGTAGTTCAGAAGAAGTTTTATTGCCTTTCCCTTCCACAAGATGTAATACCAGTCCATTACATTGATAACATTATGCTGACTGGACCTAGAATAGAAGAAGTATCAGTAACTCTAGACCGACTGGTAAAACATTTGAGTGCTGTTGTTAGGTACCATTGAGTTGGTTCCAACTCATAGTGACCCTATGCACAACAGAATGAAACACTGCCTGGTCTTGTGCCACATCCACAGTCACTTTTATGCTTTTAAGCCCATTGTTGCAGCCACTGTGTCAATCTATCTTATCAAAGGTCTTTCTCTTTTTCACTGACTTTCCACTCTACCAAGCATGATGTCCTTCTCCAGGGACTGGTCCTTCTTGACAACATGTCCAAAGTACGTAAGACGCAGTCTTGCCAACTCTGCTTCCAAGGAGTACTCTGGTTGTACTTCCTCCAGAATAGATCTGTTTGTTCTTCTGGTGGCCCATGGTACATTCAACATTCTTCTCCAACACAATTCAAAGGCATCAATTCTTCTGCTGTCTTATTTGTTCATTGTCCAGCTTTTGCAAGCATATGATGTGACTGAAAATACCACAGCTTTGGTCAGGTACACCTTAGTCTTCAAGGTGACATCTTTACTTTTCAATACTTTAAAGAGATCCTTTGCAGCAGATTTTCCCAGTGCAATGTGTCTTGACTGCTGCTTCTTTGGACATTAATTGTGGACCCAAGTAAAATGAAATCCTTGACAACCTCAATCCTTTCTCCATTTATGACGATAGTTGTGAGGAGTTTTGTTTTCTTGATGTTGAGGTGCAATCCACACTGAAGGCTGTCATGTTTGATCTTCATCAGTAAGTGTTTCAAATCTTCTTCACTGCCAGCAAATAGGGTGGTAGTGTCTGTGTAATGCAGTTGTTAATGAGTTGTCCTCCGATCCTGATGCCTTGTTCTTCTTCATATAATCCAGCTTCTCAGATCAGTTGCTCAGTATACAGATTGAAAAGGTATGGTGAGATGATACAATGCTGACGCATACCCTTCCTGACTTTAAACCATGCTGTGTCCCCCTTGTTCTGTTTGCAGAACTGCCTCTTGATCCATACACAGATTCCTTAACAGCACAATTAAGTGTTCTGGAATTCTCATTCTCTGCAATGTTAGCATAATTTATTGTAATCCACACAGTCAAATGCCTTTGTATAGTCAATGAAACACAGGTAAACGTCTTTCTGGCATTCTCTGCTCTCAGCCAAGATCCATCTGACATCAGCAATGATATCCCTGGTTCCATGTCCTCTTCTGAATCCAGCTTGAGTTTCTGGCAGTTCCTTGTCAACATACTGTTGCAGTCACTTTTGAATGATTTGAGCAAAATTTTACTTGTATGTGTTATTAACAATATTGTTCCACAATTTCTGCATTTGGTTGGATTACCTTTCTTTGGAATGGGAATAAATAAGGATCTCTTCCAGTCAGTTGGCCAGGTAGCTGTCCAAATTTTTTGGCATGAACAAGCACTTCCAACACTGCATCTGTTGGAATCTGTTGAAATGCCTCAACTGATATGTCATCAGTTTCTGGAGCCTTGTTTTTTGCCAGCCTTCAGTGCAGCTTCAGCTTCTTCCTTGAGTACTGTTAGTTCCTGATCATATGCTACCTCTTCAAATAGCTGAACATCAACCAGTTCTTTCTGGTATAATGACCCTGTGTATTCCTTCCATCTTCTTTTCATGTTCCCTGAGTCATTTAATAGTTTCCCCGTAGAATCCTTCAGTATTGGAACTCAAGGCTTGCATTTTTTCTTCAGTTGTTTCAGCTTGAGAAATGCAGAATATGTTCTTTACTTCCGGTTTTCCATTGCCAGCTCTTTGCACATGTCATTATAGTACTTTCTTTAGTCTTCTAGAGCTGCTCTTTGAAATCTCATTTAGGTCTTTTATTCCTCCCTTGGCTTTAGCTGCTCAATGTTAAAGAGCAAGTTTCAGAGTCTCTTTTGACAACCAATTTGGACTTTTCTTTCTTTCCTGTCTTGCTAATGACCTGTTGCTCTTTTCATGGATGATGTCTCTGATGTCATTTCACAATTCATCTGGTCTTCAGTTATTAGTGGTCAACACATCAAATCTCTTCTTGAGATGGTCTTTAAACTCAGGAGGGATATACTCAGTGTCATACTTTGGCTCTTGTGGACTTGTTCTAATTTTCTTCAGTTTCAGTTTGAATTTGCATATGAGCAACTGATGATCTGTGCCACAGTCAGTACCTGGTCTTGTACTGACTGCTGACATGGAGCTTTGCCACTGCCTTTTTCCACAAATGTAGTCAATTTGGTTCCTGTGTATTTCATCTGGTGAAGTCCATGTGTACTGTTTTAGTCAGGTAGCGCTGCTGTAACAGAAAATGCCACAGAATGGATGGCTTTTACAAAGGACAATGTATTCTTACACAGTCCAAATTCAGGATGTCTTCTTCAGGGGAAGGTTTTCCCCCTTGTCAGCTCTGGAGGACAGTCCAGTATTGCATCAGTCTTTGTCCAGGGAGAATCTTGGTGCAGGAACCTCAGGTCTGAAGGAGATGCTCTTCACTCAGTGCTGCTTGCTTGATGGTGTGAGGTTCCCAATTCTCTGCTGGTTTTCCTTTCCTTTTATCTCTTGTAGAATGAAAGGATTAAGGATTGGACAAGCCATACTCCAGGGAAACTCCCTTTGCAGTGGAGCAGAGAGGTGATCTTATAAAGGGATTTATAGCCCCACCATAATCCTTTAACATACAGTATAGGAAAATCACAAAGTGAAGGACAATTATAGAATACAGGAAATCACGGCCCAGCCACATGGCTACATATACTTTAGGGGGACATGATTCGATCCATGACGTGCACAGCTGCATGTTAAAAAGGTATTTGCAACATAGTCATTAGTCTTGCAAAATTCTATCACGAGACCTCTAGTATTACTCCTATCACCAGGCCATACTTTCCAACTACCAATCCTTCTTTTCTGTGTCCAACTTTTGCATTCCAGTCACCAGTAATTATCAAAGCATCCTGACAGCACGTTCAAGCAATTTCAGATTGCAGAACCTGGTAAAAATCTTAAATCTCTTCATCTTTATCCTTAGTGGTTGGTGCATAAATTTGAATAACAGTCACATGAACTGGCCTTCCTTGTAGGCTTATGGATATTATCCCATCCCTGACAGCACTGCACTTGAGGATAGATTTTGAAATGTTCTTTTTGATGATGACCACACCACCATTCCTCTTCAAGTTTTGGTTCCTGGAACAGTAAAGGATATGACTGTTGGATTCAAAATGGCCAATATCAGTCCATTTAAACTCACTGATGCCTAAGATATCAACGTTTATGTGTTTCATTTCATTTTTGATGATTTCCAATTTTCCTAGATTCATACGTCTTACATTCCTTGTCCCAATTATTAATGGATATTTGCAGCTGTTTCTTCTCACTTTGAGTCATGCCTCACCAGTGAGCAAAGATCCCGAAGTCTTTACTCCATCCACATCATTAAGGTCAATTCTACTTTGAGGGGGCAGCTCTTCTGCAGTAGTCTTCTGAGGGCCTTCCTACCAGGGGTGGGGGGGGTGAAGGGTCTCAATGCTCTTCTGCTATTTATAAGGTTTTCCCTGGTTAATTCCTTCCTAGTCTGTTTTAGTCTGGAAACTCAGCTGAAACCTGTCTACCATGGATGACCCTGCTGGTACCTAAATATCAGTGGTATAGCTCCCAGCAGCAACAAGCAAGCTTCCACTGACACACAAGTGGGGGCTGGATATTATCCTATCAATGACAGCATTGTGCTTTAGGACTAGAGGTTGGGAAATCAGCCTAACAAAAATTCATAGGGGTCCTATGGTGTGGACCATGCCAAGATATTCCTTCTAAAGTAAAGGATAAGTTATTGTATTTGGCCCCTCCTACAATCCAAAAGGAGGCACAACACCTGGTGTACCTCTTTGGATTTTGGAGGCTATATTCCTCATTTGGATGTTCTACTCCACCCTGTTTATCAAGTGACCAAAAAAGCTACACTTTGAGTGCAGCCCAGAGCAACAGAAGGCTGTGTAGCAGGTTCAGGCTGACATGCAAACCACTCAGTCACCTGGGCCATATGATTGGCTCACCCAATGGTGGCTGAAGTGGCAGTGGCAGCTAGAGACGCTGTTTGGAGTTTGTGGCAGGCCCCTGTTAGTGAATCATGATACAGACACTTGGATTTGGGGTCAAAGCCCTGCTATCCTCTGCAGATAACTACTCTCCTTTCGAGAAACAGCTTTTGGCTTGCTACTAGGCCTTAGAGACTGAATGCTTAATCATGGGCCACCAAGTCACCACGGGGTCTAAGCTGCCCATCATGAACTGGGCATTTTCCGACCCATGGAAGCATAAAGTCAGAGGTGCACAGTAACACTCTAGCATTCAGTGGAAATGATATACACAATATCAGGCCTCAGCAGGACCTGAAGGCTCAGGTAAGCTGCATGATGTGCCCCCCAAATGACCACGATCTCCACTCCTGTCACATTACCTTCCTTCTCCCAGTCTGCACCTATGACCTCATGGGGCATTCCTTGTGATCAGTTGATTGAGTAAGAAAAACCTTTCTGGTTTATAGATCTGAACAATACACAAGCATCACTCAAGAGTGGTCAGCAGCAGCACTACAGCCCCTTTCTGGAATCCCCTGAAGGACAGTGATGAAAGAAACCCTCTAAGCAGTACACCTGTTTGTTCACTTTGCTTGAAATGAGAAATGGCCTGATGTGACTGCATACTGATTCATGGGTTGTGTCCAGTGCTTTGGTTAGATAGTCAGGAACATGTAAGGAATGTGATTGGAAATTAGTGGCAAGGAGCTATGGAAAAGAAATATGTTGATGGACCTCTCTGAATGGGCCTAAGAACTGAAGATATTTGTGTGCACATAAATGCTCACCAAAATGTGACCTTGGCCAAGGAGAATTTTAACAAGTGGATGGGATGATGCATTCTGGGAAGTCAGTCGTCTTCTTTCCCCAGCCATTCCTGTCATTGCCTAATGGACTCATGAACAAAGTGGCAATGGTGGCAGGGATGGCAGTCATGCATGCACTCAGCAACATGGACTTCCCACTCACTGTGGCCGACTTAACTACAGCCATTGCTGAGTGCTCATTCTGCCAGCAGCAGAGACTAATGGATTTGGGACTTGCCAGCTTCAACAATTCTGTGAGCCATTCCTCTGAAATAGATATCTGTATATATTTATATATATACGTTTCACTGGTTTTGCTGCTGTCAAGGATCCAGCCTAAGACAGGGATTCAGTGAGAAGAAGAGTTGCTGGGAAGCAACTGTGAGGAGAGAAAAGTAACACACACCACCGTAGACTCACAGCACTGACCTAAATTCAATCTGCTTTGTAACTATAACTTATAGAATGATATGATCTGGAAAATGCCATCTCAGATGATTCCATCAACCATTACCAGGCCACCTGGTGGGTCCCATTGGACTGGATATGCAGATCCATGTGGGGGCAAGGCCTTCTCTATCACTGGTTAGAATTAGGACTTCTTTATGTATTTCACTGTTGGGGGTTAGATTCTGGATGCCAGACTGCACATACCCATACACTGAAGGAATCAGAATGTCTGAAAGCTTGGAGTTGGGGCAATAAACTCACTTTCCCACACAATTTCCTCATTCTCAGAACCAGATCCAGACTAGAGCAGACCTGCCACTTTCTGGAGTCCCTTAGGCTCACCCCTTCCTCAGACACCATTCCTAAAGGGCCTTAGAGATCTTGGCAATGAGAGAGGTGTTGAGAATAAGATCATCTGGAAAGGCCAGCAGGAGCTCAAGCTTGTAGAGCATGCTGCTAGCCTTAAAAGAGAAGCCATGCCTATAGGGAGCATCATCAATCCCTCATTGACACCCCTCACTGCCATACCTCCCAGAGCCCCATCGGTGGATATCAGAAGGTATCTTTAGTTCAACTCCTGGGTCTCTCCTTTCTCCTTACCTGAGTCCCAGGAAGCCTGGGAAGGCACAGGGATTAGAATAGAGTCTGAAGAGGGAGGAAGATGAAGAGCCACTGCTGAGCTGCAGAAAGATTTATTTTCACATGCAAGTAAAACAGTGTCAGTGAGATACCTGCTTCCAGTGGGCTGAGATGAGCAGATTGGGGAGCTCAGTTGGTGACTAAGGATGGCTGTAAACAGACTTATAAAGCTCAGATAACTTTTGAGTCTGTTTCAACAAAGAAAAAAATAATAAGTTTGGGCTCCCCCACCCCTGGATGCAGCATTAGCAGGCTTCCTCCACAATAAGCCCCCAAATAGAATGAACGTGCGAGAGGTGGGAGCATTGAGGACAGCCCAGGAGCAAAATTAGAACCAAATCCTGGGAGGCAACAGACTCCTAGATTTTTCACAAAATCTGCTCTCCAAATCGGGCTTCAAAAACACTGCTCTTTTGCTAAACTGGCAACAGTTAGCACTGAAATCTGCAACAGTATATCTCACACTTGTCAATTTTGGTTCCTTGTCAATGACTCAGCCTGCTTTGAAATTGTTATTTGCTGCTTCTCTACCTACTCCCTACCCCAAGCTATCTCTCCTAGATCACTGGAACTTTTCATTTAACTCTCTTCAACTCTCACCTTGTTTTAGAAGGCTACAAGCCAGTTAAGGGGGAAAGACCGAAAGGCTAACATTGCTTTCGTGTTCCAATTGTCAGGTATGTGAAGCACTTCGTCCCTGCAAAAGACAGGCTAGACAATGAAATGAGCAATTTGCAGGGAATAACCTACGGCTGTCAGGGACGGATTACTTGAGCTCTGGTGTGCTCCGGTCTCATTTCCGTGATGAATGATTCTCTTCATCTGGTTTGCTGATATGCGAATCTCATCTCCCAAGAAAGGAAGCAAATGTCAAATCATTTTTCTTATTCTTCTCCTGATGGGATACTTAGCAGTCAGCATCCTTTACGTGAAGGTGACCTCAGATGGAATGAAAAATTTCCCTAATCTGTTCCTGCCTTTTGGGTGGTTCTTCCACCTCAGTGAGACTGTGAATGGAATTATTTAGCTCAGCAAATCATGAGGAAAGATTTATGCCAACAATCAACCCCAAATCCAAAGCTGTTGCTGTCAAGCCAATTCTGACACATGGTGTCCCCATGTGTTGCTGAGTAGAACTGCATTTCACTGGGTTTTCAAGTCTGTGACCTTTCAGGAGAATATAGCCAGGCCTTTCTTCAAAGATGCCTCTGGATGAGTTTGAACTATCAACCAATAGCTGGAGATGCTTCTACAGAAGTTATTCCAGACCAGGATAAAGATTTGAGTAAATGGACGAAAGTGCTGTGTGGGCACTTATTAATTAACTCTAAATGAATTAAACTGACCCAGTGCCAACTACTGACACAAAGCTATTTCTGCCCAATGGCCAGTTCATTCATTCAAGTGAAGGTGATAGTAAGCACTATTTTTTTTTTTTTATGTCCAGAAAAACTGGAAAAATATGTCTAGAATATGCTGGATTAAATATACAACAGGTACTATTTGGGTACTCTATGTATTTTAATTCATTTAATCCTCACAGTCACTCTGTGAGCTGCCTACTATCATCTCCTTACCATAGAAGAGAAAATCAAAGCCACAGAGAAATTGAGGAACCCAGTGACCTAGGATTCAAATTAATGTTTCAGAACTTATAGAGTCCTAGTTCTTCCCATGACCCCATAGATCTTTCAGACATCCATCTCCACATAAAACAACGTTCAACCATAAAATCTTGAAAGTTAGAGAACCATCTAACGAAATAACCTATAAGCAACCACAGCAACAATACACATGTTAACTAAGATAATAAGCATAACATATCTTATTCCAAAGTATTAAGCAAAGTTATATGAAATTCTATTTTTTTGTTTTAAGCAATTCATGTCATTTAGTGAAATTAAAGAGTATGTTATGATAATTAACAATGAAGGTTTTAGAGATTTTTTTTGTCTTTCAATTTCTTTATAAAATAGAAGACAATTTTAAAATTACCTAGTGAAATCAGAATGGTAAAAAGTACAATATGTAATTGGAGATGACACTGTTAAAATAGTGGTCACCCAGT
The DNA here is from genome assembly GCA_028571685.1 of Heterohyrax brucei. Classification (NCBI taxonomy): domain Eukaryota; kingdom Metazoa; phylum Chordata; class Mammalia; order Hyracoidea; family Procaviidae; genus Heterohyrax; species Heterohyrax brucei. Next base: position 159,816,915 of record CM053140.1, on the reverse strand, counting down.
AGCACATCTGCGAGTGAATTAATAGCACTGTTGTGTAAATATGGGCCTAGGAATACGTTGGAAGTTAGCCCTGAGGAAATATGCTAGAACAAATGTACATGCACCCATTAACTTAGACTACACCTGCAAAAAAAATAATGCAGTGATGTTTCTCATACAGGTGATTCCAAGAGCAGAACGCCACAAATGCATATACAGAAAAATAAGCAGGGTGCTCTGCAAGAGGGGCTACAGCAAAACTGAGAAACATCAGGGTAAAGCTGGTTGTCTCTACAACTGAAATGGCTTGACATACCCTGTTTAATTCCCAGAGACTGAGTCACTGCAGAGCTTTGGGATCAATTCAGAAGGTTACATACTCATATCATTAAGAAAAGTTTATGCCAACAATAAATAAAAAACCCAAACCAGTTGCTACAGCATCAGTTCTGATTAATGGAGACCCCATACATGCCAGAGTAGAACTCTGCTCCTTAGGATTTTCAAGACTATGGCCTCTCAAAAGTGTATCATCAGGCCTTTCTTCCATGACAAATCTGGGTGAGTTGGAATTGCAACCCTTTTGGTTAATACCCAAACACTTAACTGTTTGAATGACCTGGGGACTCCTATGCCAGCAACAGAATACTATAAATACACGTGGCCAACAGGGCCCATGTGAACAGAACAGGGGGACACTGCACAGTTTAAAGATAGGCAAGGTGTGCATCAGGGTTGTATCCTTTCACCACACCTTTACAATCTGTATGTTGAACAGATAATTTGAGAAGCTAAACTGTATGTAGAAGAATGAGGCATCAAGATGGGAGGATGACTCATTTACTAACAACCTGCATTACGTAGATGATACAACTCTCCTGCATTACGTAGATGAAAACAATTTGAAACACTGATGAAGATCAAAGGCCATAGCCTTCCATAGAGATTTCACCTCAACATCAAGAAAACAAAAATCTTCACAGCTGGACCAGTAAGCAACATCATTACAAATGGAGGAAGGATTGAAGTTGTCAAGAATTTCAGAAGCAGCAGTTGAAAAATGAAAAGACAGATTACATCAGGAAAATCTGCTGCAAAGAACCTCTTTAAAGCATTGAAAAGATGTCACCTTGAACACTAAGGTGCATCTCACCCAAGTCACAGTATTTTCAATCACATTATACACATGCAAAAGCTGGACAATGAATAAAGAAGATTTGATGCCTTTGAATTGTGGTGCTGGAAAAGGATATTGAACACACCATGGATTGCCAAAAGAACAAACACAGCTGTTCTGGACGAAGGAAAACCAGAGTGCTCTTTGGAAGCAAGGGTGGCGAGACTGTGTCTTACATACTTTGGGCATGTTGTCAGGAGGGATCAGTCCCTGGAGAAGGACATCATTCTTGATAAAGTGTAGGGTCAGTGAAAAGAGGAAGATCCTCAAGGAGATGGACTGACACAATGGCTGCAACAATGGGCTTAAGCATAAAAACAATTGTGGATATGGTGCAAGACAGGGCAGTGCTTTGTTCTGTCATGCGTAGGGTCACTGTGAGTCAGAACTGACTCAACAGCACCTACAACAGGGACCATATATTGTAATGACTTAAGAGCTCCAGAAACAATAATTATTACGGCTGTTATTAGTAACCATCTTCTTTTGGACTATGTATGTGTGTGCGAAAACAGAGAAAGACTGAGAGAGCTTGACAAAGTACCCTGGTGGCATGACAGTTAAGCACTTAGCTGCAAAGTGACAGACTGGTGGTTTGAACCCAGCCAACCACTCTGTGAAGAAAGAGAAAGCCATGACGATCTGCTTCCATAGGGATTACAGCCAAGAAAACCTACTGGGCAGTTCTACTCTGTCACATGAGGTCACTGAGCCGAAGACTGACTTGACTGCACCTAACAACAACATACACATACATAACTGTGAGCCTGTATTGTATGAGGTGCTTTAGTGAATTACATGTATGATTTATAATTCTTTACATTCTAAACAGCTAGTTTAAGAATGTGGCTAAAGTAATATCATTCCAAAGGTAGCTATAATGTCTATATTGGTTTCTTTGTTCATACGTAACCCATTGTCATGGTGTCTATTCCAACTCTTAGTGACTCTATAGGAAATCTCAGAGGTCAAGCATCCACTTAAGCCATCATCACAGTTTTGAAATGAAAAAAAAAAAATTATGAATTTTAAAATGTATTAATGCTTCTGGTTAGTTACCTAGTTTTCAGGAGACATAGCAAACATTACATTTTAAACCATCACAAATTTATGGTTTGGCTTCTTTTTTTTTGTTATGAATGACCTATTTGCACATTCTATTTTGTATAGATTTGTTATGCTAAATGGTTGGCAGATGTGTAATGGATACATAAATCAGTCCTTATGTAGCTAGCCAAAATTATTTCTAGAATTCTTTGTATCAAGCAGAACTCTCCAATAGTCTGTTTTTAGAGCTGTAGGCAATACTCAAGAAAATAAATCAGAAAAATATAGCAGTTTACCATGGAAAGACCTATTTGCTGTGAATATTGCTATTCTTAGCATTTATCATATTAATACTTTTAAGCTTTTAATCATGAATTTTAACTTCCTGAGTATCTCTGAAACATCATGTAGAAATTTAATGTCAATGAGCTGAAAACCTCTATCAACAACAAGGATAATTATACTACTAATTGAAGTCCTCATTCCTGCAGTTTAATGCAATTCTAAAAGAAAAAAAAATCATTGAAGTCAGACATTAGAGAGGCATTACTACATGGTAATATTATTTCATCAGCCAGATAAAGATACCAACAAATGAACAAACAATGACAACAACAAAAATTCATTTCTGTCAAGTAGATTCTACTCAAAATGACCCTATAGGACAGAGTTGAACTGCTCCATAGAGTTTTCAAGGTGAATTTGAACTGTGAACTTTTTGGTTAGCAGCCATAGCTCTTAATGTCTACACCATCAGGCTAGGCTACAAGAGCATGTTTATAATGATGCAGAGACAGGTTCTTTGGCCTGCTTACATCTTCATCTAATTCTGTCCTTTATTCTGCATAAGGTCCCCATTAAGGGCTGGGGCAATTTCACATATACTAGTAGATGGTGTAGGTCAAGACAAAATTGGATCCATAATATGCTTTGGTGCTACTGGTCTCCTGTTGATAAAGTGCAGCAGCCCTTTGGCGTTACAGAGCCATGCATCACTGTCCTTCATGCTTTTTCTATCTCTTTTTGTTCCCTAAGCAAGAGTGGCAGCTGATGTTTGAGCTGGTATCACGGGTCCAGCAACCTCAGAACATCACACCCTCAGCAGGCAGTACACCAGGGACAGTAACTGCAAATTGATTAGATATATTTCATATTTAAAACTCACTTACCTGATTTGCAACTTGTCTTCTGTCATCAAAGAATGTTGCATTTATCTTCCTGACTATTTGCAGAAATCAGGTTGGCTGAGGCTGAAGTCTCTGTTTTCTGACTCTAAAGAATTAATCTGTCTTAGCAACTGAAACTACTTTATATTCCAGCCTTGGAGCAGAGGGTTCTGCCTGTCTCTGCCCTGTATTACACAGGAGGGTTAGGGATGTAATTGCATTTATGCAGACCTGACATCGTGTGCATGTCAGGTGCAGTCAAATGAGTAAATAACTTACTAAAGTTTCCATGAGCCCTTGGGGAAGGGTAGGGGTAGGGATGTGTGGAGCTTTAAAGAAAATTATTAAAATATATGTCAATCTGTCTTTATATCATTGTCAGACCAAAATGTATGGACTGAAATTCATTATCATATTCTTATGAGGGTCATATTTGTGTACAAAAAAACATTAGCTTTTACTGTATTTCATCTCAGATTTCATAGGCCTGTCACACTAGGCAAATTATAAATACATGAAAATGGGAGGAAGTGACATAAATGGCCTATAGACTACAACCAAGACTGTATTCAGGCAGCAAAGAAAAAAGAGTGAAGTTAAAACGTATCAGTAAGCTTGCCCCTTTGATCAATATAAAAACTCAAACCAAACCTACTGTCGTAGAGTCAATTCCAACTCATAGGAAACCTATAGGACAGAGCAGAATGGTCCCATATAGTTTCCAAGGATTACCTAGTGGATTTAAACTACTAACCCTTTGGTTAGCAGCTGTAGCACTTACCCATTATGCAACCAGGGTTTCCTTGGTCAATATTCACTTAATATCCCTGGAGACCTACCCTGTACAAGAAGGAGCCCTGTTGGCTGCTAAAGGAAAGGTCTGCAGTTTGAACTCACCAGCAACTCTCTGAGAGAAAAGACCTGGCAATTTGCTCCAGTGAAATTACAGCCTAGGAATCCCTGTGAAGCAGTTCTATTCTGTCACATAAAGTCACTCAACAGTACATAACAACAACATCACTATGTAACAAAACACTATGTCAGCCACTAAGAAATGTAGTGATAAAAAAGACATGGTCCATGTCCTTAAGTTTCCTAAAATCTAAACAGAGATTTCTAAACATTTGGTTTATGGAACCAAGAGATCATGTACCAGATGAGTTAAGAAATACACCACATTTCATGATCCTGCAATCAGTTTTCTGTTGTTACATTTATTATTATCACAGGAAAATGAACTCAAGAGACCCTGCTTACAATTTATTTTATGGATATAGTTAAGGTTTTGTTTTGTTTTTTTAACCTCTGAAGTCTACCTAGATTCAGTAAAACCTCACCAGAAAGGAATATTCTGGTATTCTAATTATCTTCAGCTTTTCCTGTGACTCAGGCACCCAGCATTATAAAAGTATGAGCTGTTTGCTTATTAGTTTCTCAATAGCTGGGGGTAGATAATGTAACCAGTTCATTTATGAAGCACTATAAGTACTCAGATGCACTTAAAGCACTCTCAGATTACCTATTCTAATGTGAGCATCTGGAATATTCCCTCTGTTGTTGGCACCTGTAATTCTATTCTTCATACTGAGGTGGGCCCAGAGTCCTTGTGCTTCTGAATTAGGGGTAACTGAATTTTACCTCATTCGTTGAGAAATCAACCTTCAGTGGGGTGTTAGGAATACTTAGCAATGCATTATTTCCTGAAGCTATACAGCCAGTGTTTTCTGTGCACAAAGGTGCACATATATAACAACATATATAACCATTAACAACATATATATTAACAACATATATAACCACATCACATCCACTTGCTGCATCTCTGAGATGCTGACATCTGGGGACTGACTATCCCCTTCCCAATTTTGTCATTTTGTTTTCCCAAGCATAGGAAAATGATGCTCCATAGTCCTGCTAGGGTCTAACCTGAAAGGACATCTCCTCAACCCAGTGGCACAGGAAGATACTGTCCACATCCGTAGTCTGAAGTACTAAGCCCAGTCATGTCTACACAACGCAGCTTGATGTCTGCTGGGCAAGGTGACCATGGTTTCAGGGGCATAGCCTTTGAAGAACAGGATCCAGGCAGTAACTGGTGACACCGGTAGCAAGGCCAGTCTCTCAAGGAGGAGCCTGGTGGAAGCTGATAGGGAGTTACCTGAGTTTTAGTAAGGAAAATGAGGCAGAACTCCAATGTTAAGAACTGGGTGAGGAGGACAGATGTCAGGGTAGACAACAACTTACTAGATATTCAGGTACCTTAGGGGTCATACTATCATATCAGATCTCATGCATGAATTAAGCTGCTGTGGTTGAGGCTATTGCCCTAATTGGGATGAGTTCAAAAGCTGTGTAGCACTGATCCTGCCAAACATAGACACTACAGTATAGAGGTTGAGGAAGGCAGGGGTTGACATGCACTTCCCAGCAGAGGGCACCAGTACAGTCATCCAAAGGACAGGATGACAAGCTCTACCTAGGCCTGTAACTGCTCCAGGACACCACACCAGGATTTAAGGGCCTAAAGGAAAGAGGTCTAGGTCAGAAGTCCTACTTTATTTGGGCAGAAGTTGATAAACCAAGAAGCTAACAAAAGTTTGTATGAGTGAAAAAGGCTGAAAGGAAAAAAACAGTAACTGCAGATCCAGGCAGAGAAGTCTACTAATGCAAAAAAAAAAAAAATCAAGCAGGCGCTATAGATATAGGTAGGTCTGAGGGTAGGTGCAGAAAGGTTAGCTAAGGCACAAGTCTCTGACCTATATAAAAGCAGAGAGCATGTCTTGTTCATCTTAGAGTCCTCCTGCACATTGCCATTGAGTTTATTCCAACTCATAGTGATCCTATAGGACAGAGGGTTTCCAAGGTGCGGTTGGTAAATTCAAACTGCCAACTTTTGATTAACAGCCATAGCTCTGGAAAGAAAGGAGGGACAAAGGGAAAGACAAAGGAAGGAAGAATGGACAAGAGAGAGAGAAGGAGGGAAGGAGCTCACTAAATGAATGAATAAAAAAGTAAAAGCTTAAAAGTGGGTGTCATAGATTGAATTGTGTCCTCCCAAAATTATGCATCAATTTGATTAAACCATGATTTCCAGTATAGCCTGTTGTCCTGTTTTTGATTGTAATTTTATGGTAAAGACAATTAGGGTGAGATATAACACCCCTGCTCAGATCACATCTCTGGAGTTTCCCTGGGGTATGGCCTGTACCACCTTTTATCTTACAAAAGGTAATAGGAAAAGGAAGCAACCAGAGAGAAAGGGGACCTCATACCACCAAGAAGAAATGGTATGATCCTTTGGACCCCAGGTTCCCACAGAGAGAAGCTCTTAGTCCAGAAGGAGAGATGGGTAAGAAGGAGCTTCCTCCAGAGTCGTCAGAGACAGAAAGCCTTCCCCTGGAGCTGAGGCCCTGAATTTGGATTGCTAGCCTACCAGACTGAGAAAATAAATGTCTCTTTGTTAAAGCCATCCACTTTTGGTATTTCTGTTATAGCAGCACTAGATAACTAGGACAATGGGTATAAAAGTCAATTTAACTTCACTGGACATCAGTAAGAGGTTCTATTCTAATTTTGCCATTAATTAAATACTGGATTTTGGATATAAGTTACTTAATATCTTGAGACTCTAGTTACTCCACCTATAAAATGAATGTGTTAGACTAGATAACCTTTAAAAAAAAAAAAAAACAGTTTGGCTCAAAAAACATTTTCTGAGTGTTTCCTAAATACCAGTCACAGCTTTGAGAAGACTAAGATAATAGCAGCGTTCTGATTCTAATCCCAAAACCCAGTGCTATCCAAGTCAATTCTGACTCATAGAAACCCTACAGGACACAATAAAACTACCCCCTGGAGTTTCAAAGGAGTGCCTGGTGAATTTGAACTGATGAACTTCTTGCTACCAGCCATTAGCATTGAACCTCTAGGCATAAGGGTTTCTTGTGATTCTAAAGGCACATTCTTTTTTCTCTGACATGTTTTATAAGCCCTATTAAGTGAGGATACTCTTGGGCCACAGGTTAGTTAAAGCCAGGATTAAGTGAGAGGCCTGCCCCTCTTTGAGACAGAGAAGAAACAAACAGCTTGCTGTGCATACAGTCTTTTGCTGCCCAAAACGTGAAAGTTCTAACGCATCTTAGCTTCTTCTCTCCCCATGTATTTGTGTTGTGTAGCTACTACTTACAAGCAAATAATTACCGAGCACCTGCTGTATGCAGGGCATTGTGCAAAGCACTTTCACATACATAAGCTCAATTTAGTCCTCACAGCATGTAGCTTAGACATTATTTTCTTTCTTTTACAGGTAGAGGTAAAGGGTTTTCCCAAAGTTACTTTAATTCCAGATAGGTTGATAGTTTGAATCCAAGGCTAGGGTCACTTCAACAGCTTGCTCTGTAAAACACATTGGAGAAACTTGTTCAAACAGCAGACTTTTCCTGAAAGCTAACTTTCAACACAAAAGCATTTGGCAGAAAGTTTCTGTTCACATGTATGTTGAGACTTTGGTTCTATAGGTGGACTTCTAAATCCAAACAGAGGAAGATGGGCATGGGAAATCTTTACATGTACATACACTTGGAACTCCTATGGGGCAGTTCTACTCTGTCCAGTAGAGTTACTATGAGTCGAAATTGACTCAATCGCAATGAGAAATGAGGTATAACAAATTCACTAACTCATCCTAGAAAAAGTGCTACATGCCTCATTTCTGAATATCACTATGGTCACCTTCAAAGTATTGCCCTTGGGAAGCTATGTACGGACACTGCACCTAGTCCACCCTTCAAAGCAATTTTGTAGCTGTTTTTTGGAATAGCCATTGAACTGCTGTCATATTTTGTCATCAAAATGTCTTGCTTTCAGTATTTCCTTTATCTTCAGGTAAAGAAAAAAGTCACTGGAGGCAAGGTCAGGTGAGTAGGGAGGGTATTCCAACAGAGTTATTTGTTGACTGGATAACAACTCCCTCACAGAAAACTATACAATTAAGTTTGTGAACTTGCCACCTTACCACCACAGGCAATGGCTATTCCAGAAAGAATTCCAAAATTGCTTTGAAGGGTGGACTAGGTGCGGGCATCAGTGTATAGCTTCCCAAGGGGAGTACTTTGAAGGTGAGTATAGTAATATTTAGCAATGACGTATGTAGCACTTAGAACAACTGAGTTCATGGACTTAATTGTCAGTCCTCTTATTCATATATAAATTATGCATTGCACTGACAAATCTGCTGTAAAAGAATTCTTTGAAGTGTTAAATACCAAAGATGTCACTTTGAAGACTAAGGTACATCTGACCCAGCCAGCCAAGTGCCATCGAGTCGGATCTGACTCAAGCCACTGTATTTTTAATCACCTCATAAGCATGCAAAAGTTGGACAATGAATAAGACTGAAGAATTAATGCCTTTGAATTACAGCATTGGCAAAGAAGATTAAATATACCATAGACTGCCAGAAGAATGAGCAAATCTGCTTTGGCAGAAATACAACCAGAATGTTCCTTGCCAGTTCCTTAGAAGCAACAATTATGAGATTTCATCTACTTCTGACATGTTATCTGGACAGTCCAGTCCCTGGAAGACATCACGCTTGGTAAGATAAGGAGTCAGAGAAAACAGGAAAAACCGTCAATGAGATGGACTGACACAGTGGCTGCAACAATGGGCTCACAGCTGCATCTTTCAGGATGGTACAGGACTGGACAGTGTTTCATTCTGTTGTACATAGGGTCACTAAGAGTCAGAACCAACTCAACAGCACTTAACAACAACAGCACCATATATAAGTTATGTGTGTGCTGTTGTTATCGTGTTAGTTGTCACTGAGTTGGCTCTGACTAATGACGACCTTATGAAAAATGAAACAAAATGTTCTTCAATCTTGGACTATTTTCATGATCATTGGTATGTTTGAGTCCATTGCTGCAGCTTTGTGTCAGTCCATCTCACGGAAGTCCTGGCATATTTCCATTGTCCCTCTTTTCTACCAAACATGATACCCTATTCTAGAGATTGTTCTTTCCTGACTATGTGTCCAAAGTAAGGTAGTTAAAGTCTCACCATCCTCAGTCTAAAGAACATTTTGGTTGTTTCTTCCAGTGTATGCTTGTGTGTGTGTGCACATATATGATATACACTCATTTAACTGAGTGTATAGTGGACTTCAGTTTAAATTGGCTTTGCATTTCTAGCTGTGCGTGCTGACCTGTGTAGCTCATTCATGATGCATTCTAGGACTTTGGTAGGCTGCTAGGGATATGAAGGAAAGCTAGAAATAGTGAGGTTTGAGGTTAGAAGAATAAATTCAGCTTTAGGCCTAGTCTCCAAGGAAGATGCCTAGCTTCTCAAATCAAAGTCTTATGGAGAAAAACAAAATTGAGGTTCACCTATGGGACTTAAGCCACTGGACAATGCAGGGCCACAAGAATTGCAGTGGTAGGTAAGTGGAGGTGGTGTAACTCCAAGAAGCCTATTTGGCATAAATAAGGACTCCAGACTATGGCAGTGTCCATCCTTTGTGGATCATACTCCAGATTAAACAGTTAAACGGTATCTCAAACAAGAAAGTTGGACTTCAAGTTAGGGCTCCAGTGTCAATGGGAAAAATAGGAAGAACATTAGTAGGCTAAAGCAGAAGCTTGATCTTATGTCAAAATATGGGAAGAGTTTGGAACAAGGTTAAAGCTCTATAGATAATAAGAGGTTTGTCCTAGGCACACTGGGCTTAGGCACCAAGAAAAGAGATCAGATCCAACCCTCAGGGATGAGGGTAGGGATGAAATTTCCCAATGTATTCCACAAAATTTGTTTAGAATTGGCTCAAGAACTAAGTTGTCCTAAGCCTAAAGGAGAAATTTTTCATTACTTGCAGTTGTGTCTCGATCAAGCAAGGACTGATCCATAACAAATTGGTTTTAATGTAAAGCATCCATGACAGCTTGGTTTTAATTTTATTTGTCTTAATTTTATTACTACCTATTGCATCCATTTCACTGTATCACAGGTATAATGAAATCCTGAAATAATTGCATTCATTCTGACATTATAATACTCCATATTAGTTGGACTATTATGGAGCCTTTATATAATTTCATTAACATTATTACCATTGTAATGAACAATTCATAAAATTGTAAGGCATGTTCTTGAATTGCTTTGTCAACACTATCGTTATCTCTATAGATTACTAAAATATGTCTGGTTTTCACCAGAATGGCAACAGGAAAACTTTAACCAATATGTACCGTTGAAAAAGAAAGACCAGACTTGCTGTCCTGACAGAAACTGGAAAAATCCTGAGAGTGTGGCCCCCAGACACCCTTTCAGCTCAGTAATGTAGTCACTCCTAGGTCCACTCCAGAGACTGGACAAGCCCGTAAAACAAAATGAGACTAAAGGGGCATGCCAACCTATGGGCAAGGAATAGAAAGTAGTAGGGGACAGGAAAACTGATAACAGGGAACCAAATACTGAGAAGAGTCACGACATGTCATGGAGTTGTTAACTAATGTCATAAAACAATAGGAGCACTAACTGTTTAATGAGAAACTGGTTTGTCCCATAAACCTTCATCTAAAGCATTATATATACACCCTTGACCTACAGCATTTCGACTGATTTCCACAAATTTCTGCTAATGCTTTAAAATTTCCTGTTAATTTATGTTCAATAGTTCACATAAATGTCAACTCAATTACGTGACTAAGACAATTCCCTTTAGTGCTTAAAATTAATTTTATTGTGGTTCACTAATAGCCTCATAGCACACAACCTCACAGAATGAACAAGGAATTTTCTAGATATTTTAAAACACCTTGCCCAAGTCCACTCTGTAGAAAATTACAGCTAAAGTAAGTGAAAGTATAACTTGCAAAGTGCATCTTGCTAAAAAACAAAAGAGTTAATGTATTTAATTTTCTAAAGCTGTTTCTACAAATGTTGCAAACATTCACATCTGTAAACCATTAATTGGTACACACTGGGGGGCTTTACTGCTTATCTCATCATTAATTGCACATCTCCTCTATGATTAGAGGTGTGTCTGTGACTGCTACTTCAATAAATTAGCCAGAACCACAAAAGACCAAGCAGGTGTTTCAGTGTCTGACTGCTCTCATATACAGAGACGCTGAAGAAGAAACACTGGGTTTATTTTAAATGTGTGGCCCTAACACAATGTTTTGAACTTTGTAGTGGGTATATTCACTGACATAAATTCAAGCTCCCACATTTTCTTTTTTAAATCACACTGCCATGTGAGGACAGAGTGTTTGGACTGCTGTGCCATTCTCATGGGCATAGTAACACTAGAGAGCCATCTTGATGCCAGTCAGGACCTGGCATCTGGTTCTGGAATAAGTTCTCAGCATCTAGCATCTTTCTTACCCCTTCAAAAATGGCACAAATTCAGGAAAACTCATTTACAACTTTTGTGCTGAGGAACAGGACTACCATCTTCATCATGGTCTACCTACTACATCAGCTTTTTAATGAATAAGTAGTCATACTTTATAACTTTTTCTTCTATTATACTACTCAAAGGCATTTATGACACCCAAGTCAAGCCAAAGCCATTGCCATCAAGTCGACTCCAACTCATAGCAACCCTACAGGACAGAGTAGAGCTGCCTCATAGAGTTTCCGAGGACCACCTGGTAGATTTAAACTGCCAACTTCTTGGGTAGCGGCCATAGCACTTAACTACTACACCACCACCAGGGTTTCCATTGCAATACAATATTGGAGACTGGAAATAAAAAGATGAATGAGACAAGGCCCAAATCCTCACAGAGATTGCCTGGGGTAGAGTTGAGAAAGTGGATTTCTCTGTTTGAATCCTGATTCACTATTTCATAACTGTGTGACCTTGGACATGTGACTTTATAGCTCTGAATTTAGTTTCTCCATCTGAAACAGGATAGTAGTGATGTTATCTGCCTTACAGGGTTGTTGGAGGTTATTGCGTGTAATGTGCTTACCATAGTGCCCGGCTTAGCATAATGTATTTACAGCTCAATATGCTAGCTATTAGTATTATGGAGTTTACCTTCCATAGGGAGACAGAGGGTATCATACAGACCTAAATATAGCACAGTGATACTGTGTGGAGCTCTCTACAAAATGCCTCAGGCCCTCTGAAGGGAAAATATTTATAACTTTATTTATAATGATTTTTGAGTTTTCTGTAAAATGGTAGTCATGGCTGACAAGAAAAGTAGAGTCTCAAAAGAGGTGACATCTGAGCTGGGCCTTGGAAAACAAAGGTAGAAGGGGTGTTAGGAAAACTAGAGCATGAGCAGTCACCATGAACAAGGACATGGCAGGGTATCTGGATCGCATGTCCAGGACCAGTAGTGGCTGGACAGAACACAGGAGATGCTGCCAGAAAAACAGGTCAGAGCCAGGGCCCAACTATCATCATGGTGGTACCGAAAACAACAGGACCAAATCTGTGCTTTACAAAAATAATTTGGCTGCTTTCTCGAGGATGAAGTACATAAAAGAGAAACTGGAAGCAAGGAGCCTGTTAGGAAACTACGATGGCTGCCTGAACTGGAGCAAAAGCAGTGGAATGGAGATGTGCAGACAGAGTTGAGAGGGATTAGAGAGAGAATAGAAAGCGTTTAGTGAACAACTGGAGTGGGGAGGATTTTCCTTACCTAGCCTTCGGTGTCTGGCCATCTCAGGTGTTCCTTGGTTGGTGGTGGTATCACTCCAATCTCTGCCTCTGTCTTCACATGGTCATCCTCCCTCTGTACCTGTCTTTCTGAGTCTCTTCTCTTCTTACAAGGACACCAGTCACATACAGTGAGGGTCCATCTATCTTGATTTCACCTGCAAAGACTGACATGGTCAAATAAGGTCCCACAAAAGTCATGTTAATAGGTCTGCATATCTTTTAGGAAGACACAATTCAACCTATAATGTAAGGTGTCTTATGTCATTTCTGGCACTAAACCAAACCAACTTCAGTGCTGTCAAGTTGAGTCTGACTCATAGCAACTCTATAGGACAGAGTAGAACTGCTTCATAGCATTTGAACTGCTGACCTCATGGTTAGCAGACATAGCACCTAACCACTGTGCACTACTACTGTCTTGTATTGTTAGCTAATTTTGTAAAATCTTTCATGGAGGTACACTAAAACATGGCATAAATATAATACAAATGATAGCAATGCACAAACACCAGAAGTTCAGCTAGGTAACTGAGAGCTCCTAAAAATTAAACACTTAGGTTCACTGAAAGAATTCACCCAAACAGTAAAATAAGAACCTACAAGCTGGGGAAGAAACTTTTCCATATAACATATCAAATAACAGTCTAATCTCTAAAACCTACAAGATTCTGTAACACTTCAAAACAAAAAGACCAAAGACCCAACTAAAAATGGGAGAAGAATATGAACATATACTTCACCAAAGAAGACATTCAGTTAGCTAACAGACATAAGGAAATGCTAATGATCATTAGCCACTAGAGAAATGAAAATTGAAACTAAAATGAGATGCTAGCTTACCCCAACATTACTGGCAAGAATTAAAAAAAAAAAAAAAAAAAAAACAGAAAATAAGAAATGTTGGAGAGAATGTGGAGAGATCAGAACTCTTGTGCACTGCTGGTAGGTTTGCAAAATGGTAACAACCACTATAGAAAATCATATGGTACCTCCTTACAAAGCTAAGAATAGAAATAGCATATGAGCCAGCAATTCCACTCGTAAGAATATATCCTGGAGAAATAAGAGCCATCACACAAATAAATATATGCACACTCATGTTCACTGCAGGATTATTCAAATATCAAAAAGATAGAATCAACTTAAGTGCCCGCCAACAAGTTAGTGAATAAACAAATTATGGTGCATACACACAATAAAACACTGTGAGCCTCTAGGGCAGGATCTTCCTTACCTAGCCTTTGGTGTCTGGCAATCTCAAGTGTTCCTTGGTTGGTGGTGGCATCACTCCAATCTCTGCCTCTGTCTTCTCATGGTCATCCTCCCTCCGTACTTGCCTCTCTGAGTCTCTTCTCCTCTTCTTACAAGAAAACCGATCAGGCATAATGAGGGCCCATCCATCTTGATTTCATCAGCAAAGACTGATATGGTCAAACAAGGTCCCCAAAAAAGTCACGTTCACAGGTCTGCACATCTTTCAGGAAGACAATGATGACTCTGCAAAACATACCACAACATGGGTAAATCTGGAGGGCATTATGCCAAATGAAACAATCACAAAAGGACAAATACTATATGAGAACACTACTATAAGAACTGAAGAAAAGATTTACACACAGGAAAAAAAAATCTTTGATTGTTTCCAGGGAGCAGACGGGTGGGGATGAGAAACCACTAACTAGATGGTAGACAAGTGCTAATGTTGGTTAAAAGAAAGACAACACACAATATAGTGGAAGTCAGCACAAACCAAGACAAATCCATGGATGCTTCCTAAACACATTCCAGCATAGAGGGACTGAGGGACTGGGACGGAAGGCTGAGGACCATGATTTCAAGATGTCCAGCTCAATTGGCATCATACAGTCTATAAATAAAATTTTCTGCATCCTACTTTGATGAGTAGTATCTGGGGTCTTAAAAGCTTGCAAGAGGCCATCTACAATATACCTATTGGTTCCAATATATTTGGAGAAAAGGAGATGAAGAAAACCAAAATCTCAAGGAAAATATTGATCCAAAGAACTAATGGACCATATGAAACCCAGCCTCCACCATCCTGAGCTCAGAAGAACTAGATGGTGCCCAGTTACTGCTCTGACAGGGATCACAATAGAGGGTCCCAGGCAGAGCCGGAAAAATGTAGCATAAAATTCAAATACACACACACACACAAAGTCTAGACTTGCTGGTCTGAGAGAGACTGAAGGAACACTTGAAGCTATGGCCCCTGAGCACCCTGATAACTCACACTGAAGCTACTACTGACATCCACCTTTCAGCCAAAGATTATACACAGGCCTATTAAACAATAACACATATGAGAAACATACGTGTTCTCATTCGGTCTAGTATATGAGACCAAACAGGTAACCTCTGCCCAAAAGCAAAGATAAGAAGGCAGGAAGGGACAGGAAACCTGGATGAAAGGACATGGGGAATCCAGGGTATAAAGTGAAAGGGAAAGGGAAAGTTTGCTGATACATCACAGGGATTGTGACTAATGTCACACACAAAAAAATTGTGCATAAATATTTTTGAATGAGCAGTTAATTGGTGCTGTCAATGTTCACCTAAAACACAATTTCTTTTTCATAGACTTATTATATCCCATCTTCCCATTTCAATGTAAGCCTGTTGAGGACAAGGCTCATGTTAAACTTCACTCCTCTACAGTATCTAGAACAGTGTCTTGCTAGAACATAGCAGGTGTTCTTTCTCCATTCGCTTCTCTACAGTTGTGATTAGTGATGATCTGTAGGTCTGCCTTGTCTCCTCTCAAAGACATCTCAACTCATCTCAAATGTTGCTGGCAAACAACTGGCAAGCTATTTCGAGAACTGCTGTGGTCAGTTAGAAACCCTAGCTAGCTTAACTTGTTGCCATGAAGTCCATTCTGACTCATAGTGACCCTATAAGACAGAGTAGAACTGCCCCCTAGGGTTTCCATGGAGTGGCTAGCAGATTCAAACCGCTGATCTTTTGGTTAGCAGTCTGAGCTCTTAACCACTGTGCCTAAACAAGCCCCCAAAGGCCCAAACCCCAAGGTTTAACCTTGTAATTTGCAAACCTGATAGTTGTACTTAGGCTGTAATACTGAAGACTGAAATATGAGGAAATTCTGTACACAGCCAACAAAGCTGTTGGCTTTGCCACAATTCTACACTTAAACATTATAATAATATTATTATTATCCCACAGGGGTGTCATGAGGATTAATGAGATCTTTTCAAAGCACTTCCAGCTACTCAGCTGGGGGTACTAAATAAATGGTATGTGTTCCTCCTGAAGTGCCATTTTTGACATTGATTTGTTATGATGGGTTCTGCTGCCAACAGTGCCAGAATGTGCCCACCAACTCGTTTCCAACAGACAGCAGACTAGCCGTCTGAAGATTTCCAATGAAAACAAATATGAAGCGAACAAGTAGGCAATCAGAAGAATCTAGTATTTATTAAGCACTCACAGTGATCAGCACAAGAGTTTCACAGTGTGACACAGTACAGGACACACTGGACTTGAAAATGGTCTAAGATTTTAGGCCCAGCTCTACCACTGACTAGCTGTGTGAGGTTCAATACATCTCTAAACTTCTCTGGACTTTAAATATAAAGTAAAAGCTGTCCTAAGAAGCTCATCATCATCATTCTCTCAGGGAACAAGATCAATTGGCATAATGTAGTTTATAAGGAAAATGTTTTATATACTGCTTTGGCACATAGTATCTGAGGTCTTAAAAGCTTGTGAGTGGCCCTCTACGATACTCTACTGGTTCCATGCCATTCAGAACACGGGAAAATAAAGAAAACCAAAGACACAAAGGAAAGATTAGTTCAAAGGACTAATGGACCACAACTACCGCAGCCTCTACCAGACTGAGTCTAGCACACAGCTAGGTGGAGCCTAGCTACCACCAATGACTGATCTAACAGAGATCACAATAGAGGGTATAAGACAGAGCTGGAGGAAAATGTAAATAAAACTCAAACTCACAAAAAAAGACCAGACTTACTGGTCTGATAGAAACTGGAGCATCTCTGAGAGTATGGCCTCCAGATACTCAGTGCTGAAGACAATTCTGAAGTTTACCCTTCGGCCAAAGATTAATCAGGCCTATAAAACAAATAATAACACATGTAGTTCAATCATGTGTATGAAACTAAATGGGTACATCAACCCAAGGGCAAGGATGATAAAGCAGAAGGGTACAGCAAAGTTGGCACATGGAAACGGGGAATCCAAGGTAGAGAAAGAGGGAGCATTGCCACATTGCAGGGTTGGCAACCAATGTCAGAAAATAATACATGTATTAATTGTTTAATGAGAAACTAATTTGTTCTGTAAACTTCCATCTAAAGCACAATTAAAATAATAACATAACTACAATGACAAAAAATTAAAGGAAATAGTCATTTCTGAAGGAAAGAGACTTCACAGCAGGGAGAAACTTGTGATCATTCATCACAGAACAGTCCTCTACTCTGGTCTTCCTTGCTATTAATATCCATTTCAGCACTAATTCCTGCAAAAGGAGGAACATAAATCAATTTTCATGGCAGACACAGAGGTGCATTAAATATCTGGTCTATAAAAATAGGGTCTTTGTCTTTCTATTAGCTATCTTTGCATCACGCAGTCTGTCTTATTCTTAGATTTAAAACACACCAATGATTTTTTTGCTGCTCTAATCATCTGCTCAAAAAATATACATAAAATAATGGTGTGATTGCCACACAAAACAGTGTTCTGGAGTTTCCTAAGTTTCTGTAGTTGCCTACTTTTATGGTCTTTCAACATTATGTGACTACCTGAAGTATCCAGCACTGATGTGGAGGTGAACTGGAAGATGAGTGGAAGTGAAGAACATGGGTGCTTGTTGCACCAGGGCAGCCTGAGGTGGAAGCTCTGTGATTAATGTAATGCGTGTTCAGTTTCCTCTCATTCTCCATCCCAGGAATCCCACGGTCTTGGGCTCAGAAACAAGAAATGTCTATATTCCAACACAGAAATGCAAAGAACCGCTTGTTGGGGAAGTCAGTTCAACAAACATATACTGAATTCTTACTAATTATCAAGAACTTTGGTAGTTGCTGTTGTTAGTTGCTGTTGAATCAGTTCCAACTCATGATGTGTGGAGAGTAGAATGGCTCCAGAGGGTTTTCAAGACTGTGATCTTTGTGAAGCAGATTACTAGGTGTCTAGAATCATCTGGTACTGCTCTAACAGAAATACCACAGGTGGATTGCTCTCAGAAAGAAAAGTTTATTCTTATGCAATCCAGTAGCCTAGAAGTCCAAATTCGGGGTGCTGGCTCCAGAGGAATGCATTCTTTCTCTCTTGGCCCTGAAGGAAGGTCCTTGTGTTGATGTGCTCTGCTCTGGCACTGCTTTGTTGATGGCACAAGATCCCCCATTCTCTGCTTGCTTCACTTTCCTTTTATCTCTTCCAGGATAACAGGTGGTAGAAGTGACACTCCTGGGAAATTCTCTTATTAAGGGTATTGCAGTCCCACCCTAATCTTCTTTTAACATAATCCTATCTATTTACCCACAGGCAGAGATTAGGATTTACATCATAGAAAAATCACAAAATGGAGGGCAATCACACAATACCGTAAATCATGGCTCAGCCAAATTGCTACGCACATTTTGGGGGGGGGGAAACAATTCAATTCATGACACTAGGCCTGTATTTTGAGGCATCTCTAGATAGGGTCAAATCACCAACTGTTTGCACTTAACCATTTGCACCACCCAGGGACTCTTGGTAGTTGCTAGGAATACAAATTGAGTAAGATCTAGATTCTGTTCTGGAGAACCTGATGGTTGAGAAGTAGTGATGGAAAGAAATGACCACAAATCACTCTTCCAGTTGTCAGCTAGTGTTTGATAGGTGAGGCAGTTATCTAGACAACAGTTTCTCTTTTGTAAATGATTTAATGGTAGAATAGAAAACACATTTTTAAAGCTACACCAATGCCAGCCATCGAGTCGTATCCGACTTGTGGCGACCCTAGGGAGCTACAGTTGACTCTACATTGGAGTTGGTAAAATGTCTGGAAAGAGAAATTGTGTTCAAAGAGAGCACAACAACTTGGAGAAAGCATTTAAGTTCAAAGGGGATCAATGTGAGTTATTATCTCCAGGCCAAAATCAAGTTAACAGGACAATTTGGAATATAAATGTTCTCCCAGTTTAACAACTTAAACCCAAACTAAACCAGATCCGCTGCTGCCCAGTCAATTCCAACTCACAGCAACCATACAGGACAGTAGAACTGCACCTAGAGGGTTTTGCAGTCTGTAAATAGTTATGGAGGCTGACTGCCACGTCTTTTCCCTACAGAGCACAGAGCAGCTAGTATGGTTCAGTTAACCTTTTGGTTAGTAGAGTCCTTTAACTGCTGACACTAGGGCTTGTCAGTTTAACAACCTCAAGGGCAGTGGCGGAACACTAAGTAGAGAGTCTAGATACAGGTCCTGCTCTTCCTCTCTCCTTTCCCCTCTCCCACCCCCACCCCAATCAATCATAGTTAAGTTCAGACTTTCTAACTGCACAGACTCTTCCTAGGTGCCTAGAGTGGATCTTCAACCCACAGTGACCCCATCTAACAGAGTAGATTTTATAGGCTATAATATCTATGAGAGGAAAAAGTCAACAGTAGGAACCCGCCAGCCTGCTCAGCAATAGAAGGATGTGGCAGTCTGCTTCCCTACAGTTCTACTCTGTCTTACACGGTCACTATGCTTCAAAAGTCTATTAGATGGTAAGGAGTTTGGTTTTCTGGTTTTAGGTGTTTGGTTTAACTTTTACGGAAGCAGAGGGATACTCAGCTCTTACTCCTGTCAAACAGCAGGCACTGAGTTCAAACTGCCAAACTTTCCGTTAGCAGCTGAGAGCTTAATCAGCAATGGAAAGCTTAGCTGACTGATTCAGACTCCAGGAGACTCTATAGGACAGAG
The DNA here is from genome assembly GCA_028571685.1 of Heterohyrax brucei. NCBI lineage: Eukaryota > Metazoa > Chordata > Mammalia > Hyracoidea > Procaviidae > Heterohyrax > Heterohyrax brucei. Next base: position 159,796,903 of record CM053140.1, on the reverse strand, counting down.
TAGACTCAGAGAGACCCTATAGGACAGAGCAGGGCTACTCCACTGTTTTCAAGGAGAGTCTGGTGCATTTGAACTGTTGATCTTTTGGTTGCATTTGAATTGTTGAGCTTTTGGTTAGTAGCCCTAGCTCTTAAACACTGAGCCATCACATAGATTAGACATGGGGGAATTTCCTTTTGGATTTTCCTCTCCTTTTCCCTTGGATACTTAAAAAGACCAGGCTGCCATCACCAAACCCAACAGAGACTTAGTGCTTGATTCTTCTCCGTACCTGAAATCTCAGCTAGGAAGTTAATGTGAACTATTTACACCAGAATCGAGGTCCGTGAACCCCTTTAACAATGTATTTTCTTCAGACTCCGGGTGTGAACCCATCAGCACCAATGACTCCCCTTGGCTTCTCACCTAAGCTGGAGGGAGTTCAGTTATTTGGAGACCTCCTCGCCAGGCAGTGCTCTACCCTCAGGTGAGCTCAGGATGCTCCCCAAGCTCGCTTCCCCCGCAGGGCGCCCACCTGGCCTGGTCCTCTGTCCCTCTCCATCCCTCCCGCGGTCCGAGTGCGTTTCTGCCGCGTCCCTCCTCCGCCTCCAACTACCTGGGCCCCGCCGGCCTGGCTTCCCCGCCCGGGCCCGGGGGCGTGTGGAGGATGAGGAGACCGGGCGCTCCCCGGATCGCGGCGAGAGAACTCGATGAGTGGGCCCAGTATGGGTTCACGAGAGCCCCGCGACAGGGACGCGGCGAAGCGGGCAGGGACTGGGGCCACCGAGTTGCAAAATGAGGCGCTTCAGTGAGGCCGAAGGGCGTGCTGGGCGCGCGTGCCGGCCAGCCCCAGACAGCGCCCGGAGGAGCGGGGCGCGCGCCCGCGTGGTGGGCGGGAATCCTGAGGGGACGCGGAGGGGCGGGCGCGCGCCCGCGGGGAGGGGGCGGAGGGGAGCGAGGAGGAGGGCTGAGGAGGCGTCTCCTCGGAGGAGTCCGCGGGAGCGCGCCAGACCCAGACGGAACGTCGCGGCCGCTGAGGCAACAGCGGCGGCAGCAACAGGCGGCGGGCCGGGCTCGGCGGCGGAGGCGGCCGAGGGGCGGGGAGCGCGAGGAGGGGCGCCACGGCCCCGCGCTGCCGCTTCCCCGCCGCATGGACGAGCGCCTCAGCCTCCTGCGCTCGCCACCGCCGCCCTCCGCCCGCCACCGCGCCCACCCTCCCCAGCAGCCCGCCGGCGGCGCCGTCGCCCGCACCGTGCAGAGCCCCGGCTGCGCCGAGCCCGCCGCCGGCCCCGAGCTGCCGCCGGACATGACCGTGGTGACCGGGGACCACCTGCTGGAGCCGGAGGCGGCCGACGGCGGCGGGGGCCCGCCTCAAGGTGGCGGCGGCGGCGGCGGCGGCGGGGGCTGCGACCGCTACGAGCCGCTGGCGCCCGCGCTGCCGGCCGCCGGCGAGCAGGACTGCTGCGGGGAGCGCGTGGTGATCAACATCTCCGGGCTGCGCTTCGAGACGCAGCTCAAGACCCTGTGCCAGTTCCCGGAGACGCTGCTGGGCGACCCCAAGCGGCGCATGAGGTACTTCGACCCGCTCCGCAACGAGTACTTCTTCGACCGCAACCGGCCCAGCTTCGACGCCATCCTTTACTACTACCAGTCGGGGGGCCGTATCCGCCGCCCGGTCAACGTGCCCATCGACATCTTCTCTGAGGAGATCCGCTTCTACCAGCTGGGCGAGGAGGCCATGGAGAAGTTCCGCGAGGACGAGGGCTTCCTGCGGGAGGAGGAGCGGCCCCTGCCCCGCCGCGACTTCCAGCGCCAGGTGTGGCTGCTCTTCGAGTACCCGGAGAGCTCGGGGCCAGCCCGGGGCATCGCCATCGTGTCCGTGCTCGTCATCCTCATCTCCATCGTCATCTTCTGCTTGGAGACGCTGCCCGAGTTCCGCGCTGAGGACTACCCTGCCTCGCCGTCTCAGGACCTGTTCCAGGCGCCCGGTAACGGTACTGCGGGCGCCCCCGCAGGAGCCTCCAGCTTCTCGGATCCCTTCTTCGTGGTGGAGACCCTGTGCATCATCTGGTTCTCCTTTGAGCTGCTAGTGCGGTTCTTCGCTTGCCCCAGCAAAGCCACCTTCTCTAGAAATATCATGAACCTGATAGACATCGTGGCCATCATCCCTTACTTCATCACTCTGGGCACCGAGCTGGCTGAGCGACAGGGCAATGGACAGCAGGCCATGTCCCTGGCCATCCTGAGGGTCATTCGCCTGGTAAGGGTCTTCCGCATCTTCAAGCTCTCCCGCCACTCCAAGGGGCTGCAAATCCTGGGGCAGACGCTGAAGGCTTCCATGCGAGAGTTGGGGTTGCTTATCTTTTTCCTCTTTATTGGGGTCATCCTTTTTTCCAGTGCAGTCTACTTTGCCGAGGCCGATGACCCCACTTCGGGTTTCAGCAGTATCCCGGATGCCTTCTGGTGGGCAGTGGTAACCATGACAACAGTAGGTTATGGTGACATGCACCCAGTGACCATAGGGGGCAAGATTGTGGGATCGCTCTGTGCCATCGCTGGTGTCTTGACCATTGCTCTGCCAGTTCCTGTGATTGTTTCCAACTTCAATTACTTCTACCACCGTGAGACAGAAGGTGAAGAGCAAGCCCAGTATATGCACGTGGGGAGTTGCCAGCACCTCTCCTCTTCAGCCGAGGAGCTGCGAAAAGCAAGGAGTAACTCGACTCTGAGTAAGTCGGAGTATATGGTGATCGAAGAGGGGGCTATGAACCATAGCGCCTTCCCCCAGACCCCCTTCAAGACGGGCAATTCCACCGCCACCTGCACCACGAACAATAACCCAAACTCCTGTGTCAACATCAAGAAAATATTCACTGATGTCTAATATGATACAAGCGACAGACATACTCTGCTCAGTACTGTGTGGAATGTGCCCCCCTTTGGTCTGTGTATGCTTTTTGTTTTAATCGTTTCCAGACCATTCATCAAGCAGAGAACACGAGAACGTGGAAGGCGCACTTCATTCCCCTCCCCTACTGCTTCATACTGAGACAGGTGTCTGTTTTGCAAGTGGGCTGCATTCTCTCAGCTCCTGGTTTTTTGTTTTTGTTTTTCCCTTTCTCTCCCGCTCTCTTAAAATTGCAAACAACAAACTGCTGAACTTGATTTCTAGTACACGCCCTATTAAAGAAAAGAAGAAGAAAAAAACAAAAGACAACAGTACATCCTGGGGGGAAGTGAAACTGAAGAGCAGTTAGAGAGAGTAACAGTTTGACCTCAAAATATAAAGGCGGATTTTGTTTACTGAGTAAAGCAGACAGGTACTCAAATGATGCTCGGTTGGGTGGAGCTTCCAACATTATTAAATATTTCACTCGGTGGCCTATCCTGCGGATAGGTAGATGGAAAGTCTAATGAGAACAACGACATATATACCCACCACAAGTTTATTTGGTTTTTGACTAATTTATTTGAACCTTCCTCCTCCAGGAATTTTAAGGGTGTCTCCAACTTTGAACAAAGGGAAATGCCCGAGATGTCCTGATCTGACTAAGTAGTGTAACTCTTCCTGGCTTGTTAAATGTTTCAAAAGTATTAATCCCCACGAAGAAGTTCTGTGCATGTGTCCCAGCCGAAACCTGTCCAAGTCTAGAAACAGATGTTTTCAGTATTGCTGAGGAACAAAATTTCCTAATGCATCTGAGAGATAAGCTTCTGCGGTATCACAAGAAGATTAAAGTGGCAGACACCCCTTCCAGTGGAAGTTACTAATTCGGACCTGACTGATGCAGTTCCCATAGCAACCCATGTTTCCTGGGAAACCCGAAAAAGGTTGTCATGGCATCTCTTGCTCTCTAGCCCCACCCCCACTCCCCAGCCCCTGCTGTTTCCACACCAACCTTTCCAGATGGTTCCTACTTACATGATTTCATAAGGAAAGCCACTGTTTGAATAAACCGCACAAATAAAGTTAAGCCTAAAGTTTGGAGGAGATGAAATGACTCACAAAATGAATATTATTTCACTACAAAGAAATCATTGATGTCATACCATTGTGACTGAATCAAGAAGGAAAAGCACGTTGGAATATTAGCTACAACCCACAATAAGGCATGATTTGAATTAAATGCGAGCTATTAAGTAATCATTCTAAATGATGCTTCTCTATAGTTTTCTTTCTCCAGGAAGTTTCAAGCCAACAAAGTAAAAAGCAAATATAAAAGTACTCTGTACATAAGCAAATGAGAGATTTAATCAGGGCATCTGAAACCTGACTTCAAGAGACCTTTAGATTTGCTCTTTAAAAATAAAAACAGGATTCCTTAACAGCACTGCTAGTGCCACAGCACTAAGTAAACTTAAAAATATAAAGGATGCACGATTTTAACTGAGGGAATTGCAGACAATCAGTAACAAGAAGGAACAGGAAGTAACCAAATCTGGGAGAATTCCTGCAAGTTTCAGCCATATGCCAGGGGTTGCCAGAAGACAGACAAAATCAGGTGAGCACTGTTTGGTCTACTAAGAGCACCGACCTTTTGTAAAGGGAACCAGGGAAATGTCATTTGTATCTAGTCTGATGTTACTTGCAAAACCAATATTTTTATACTAATCATGCGAGATGCCTTTTGCAAGGATCAATCACATCTTTCCCATTGAATTTTCATGTTGCTAACTTCTCTTTGACCTTTGGCAATTACTTATTACAGAATGATTGATGGGGGTAGAAATCATTGTTCTTCAGAATAACGTTCACTCAACCTGAGCTGAAAATAATTTCATTTCTTTTTCTAACCTCCTTGGTGTCTGAACAGCCTGCTTCCCCTTAAGTAGAATAAAAGGCAGAACCTACTGCTGTTAGACGATTGGTCCAACTTTATTTTACATCATTACTTAGTAGTATGCAGTAGTACAGGTTTTGGAAACCAAATGGCATTTGGTTTAAACATTTTCTTTAAACATTGCTGTATTTTATATACATTATACATTATTCACAATTGCTCTTTGGCTTTTAAACTTGTAACTATCCTATTTTTAAAGCTCCCATAGTATTTTCAGGGAGTTTGAAGCATTCCTGTTTTGCTATTTGTGCATTTGAGGGAGTGAAAAATAAAGATTGAGACTGTAAGAGGGGGTGAGGAAGGAAAAGACAAAGAATAGAGGCAGGAAATCTACATACCTAGTCATAGGGTCATTGTTCTTATCTCTGTGCACCTGTTAAGACTCCTTATCTAGTTTCCTGTGATACTTTTTTCAGTTACCTTTAACATTGATCTACCTTCTGATCAAACTTATTTTTAAATAATCAGAAACACTTTTTGTGGCTTATTTGGCTAATAGTATGTTAGACATACTACAGCAATTACAGAACGATATTTTTATCTGTTCTTAAAACAGGTTGACATAAAGAATTCCTTCAAGAATTTTACTCTCATTTGTTCAGAAGATGTAGAAGCTCTGATTAGTTCCATAATTAAATTATGGTTCTGCCATTATTTTTAGAATTGTATAGTTATTAAATAACAGCAATACAAAGAGGACTGTACTTAATTCAGTCCAGAGAAATATCATGCTTTTGAGTCATACTTTGAGTCAATATAATTGCTTATTGCCACCATATTGTGTGCTCCTGAAAGGTTATAGATTCTGTGTCATGATGAAGTTTTGGATACTAGTACCTACCGCAGAATGTAACACATTGTATGTTCAAATACATGTTTGTTGAGTAAATGGCTATTATCTTCTAGTATTGTGTTCTCTCCACGCGCTGTAATAAAGTGGGCAGAAGGTCAACTGGGCAGTCATATTGCCAGAGTGTGAATCCTGACTCTGTTGTATGACCTTAAAACAAATCACTTAACCCCTCTGTGCCTCAATTTGCTTATTTGAAAAAATGAAGAAAATAGGATTGTTGTGAATGCTAAATGTTAATATAAGTAGGCGACTTAGGAGAAATAATTACATGACATGCATCAGTGATTTCGCTATGAGATTACATTCTCTTGTGATTTATGCAGGAACAGTTATACAAATAATTCAGAGTTTATAAATGCCTTTGAATGTGTAAATAATCCGTGTCTTCCTATTTCCTTTTGATAATAACAATAGTAAGTACAATTTATTAGGGATCAACCATGTTCTGGACCCTTTTCAGCTCTGTCTTGTGGGTGGTTTTAACCTTGTGGGCCACTAGGATTCCTTAAAGCCAAACCACTACACTCAGATCACTTCTGACATAATACCAACTCTCTCAGGCTCCTTCAAAACCCAAAACCAAACTCATTGCCAACAGTCTAGAACTGCCCCATAGAGTTTCCAAGGAGTAACTTAAGGATTTGAACTGCTGACCTTTTTGTTAACAGCCATGCTTTTAACCACTGCCCCACCAGAAATCTGTAAGAAGGTAAAAACAGGATGCTTAATGTTAAGTGATACTGTTGGCTTCACAGCTAGCAAGAGACCCAGCTAAGATTTAAAGTTAGATCATTCAGGCTCCAAAACGCAAGCTTCTTTTTCTCTGGACACTTGAAAGATGTTGAGTAAACAAACAAACAAACATATGTATACACACACACACATGCTTTCAGATTTGACCCACATTATTAATTTGAGTAAAGAATATATTCCCAGAGCCCTGTTTTATTCAGTTCACTCTTTTTAATAGCCTGATCTTTTTAGCCAGAAGGATCAAATGTAAGATTTAAATTGGGTAAAGAGATTGAATGTGAAAGATTATTTTCTTAAATGATTGATTCATCTGCATTTAATCTTAACTCAGAGAGTATAACTAGTCACAGTAGTAACACCTGCTAGGACAAAGGATGTTTTTCAGTTTTAAGATTAATTTCCTGTTTTCATGTATTTTAATCTACAATCCACCCGGAATCTACTGCAGATGATAAAAATCCAAAACCCACCTGTCAAGTTGGGTTGTGTTATGCAAATCGTTGTTTTTCCATCGCTGTAGACTTTACTTAGGTTACTGAAGAACCATGCCAGAAAGTAGTGTAAACATTGTTGACTGTCTATTATTTTAGAAGGGAGGAATTACTTACAACAAAAGGATTGAGAACAGACGGAGACTGCCCATTTGTTTAAAACTGTGACTTTATTACCTTACCCGACCACTCTATGGATCTAAGCATTTCCCCTCTAAAATACGTTAGAACATAATTTTATCCCAGTAAAGCTGTAGTCCCTTTTCTAGGGTCCTCAGTTGTTTAGGAAATGAAAATAGATAGTGATTTGGGCTTAAAGCAAAATGCTAATGAATCTACACTATATACATTACAGTTAGCTTTGCCAGGCCACAGACTTCACTGATGAATTGCATGCCTTGGGTGTTGGCAAGGCACACATATGTCTGTGTATAGCAAATCAGAGGACTCGATTTGTGCACATCCCTTAACATCCCTTGGGGAAGATGGCCATGCTCTGAATTTGGTGAAGTTAACATTGTTAGTGTTTTATTTCTCTTACACTATTTTAAACTGATACTATGCCTGCTATAAATGCCTGGAAACTGGTTACAGGACCGCAAATGCTTACACATAAAAGGAAATATATCAGTTATTTCTAAATTTTAAAATGGATAATCAAAGAATAAATCAAGAAATACAGAGCTATGACTTACACAAAATTTGCTGTTTATCTTTCCGGCACATACTCAAGTCATTGTTTTGCTGGTAGTATGTAAATTCAGTTACATAATGTATGCCAATAGTCTATTCCTTTGGGAGCCATCACTGTAATTTTCTGGCTTCTTTCCATTTAAAAATGTCAGCATTTTCTATAGCGGTTCCAAGTCCTTCCCACCCCTCAGCTGTGAACAGAAAAGATAACCCCTCCCACTACAAAATGCAAAGATGCACACATGTCCCCAATCTGAAGACTTACAGAAACACTGTGAGATAGAGGTGAGAAGCCTAAGAACCACCAAGAGAATATTTAGGATTGTGTTTTAGGGTGGGAGATTTTGTTTTGTATTTATTTGGCCTTTTAAACTGAGGATGAAATTATTGCTTTTGTACTACACATTTCCTATATTTTGAAGTGTGATTTTATATATAAATGAAATCATTTGTTTTGTATATACCTGCAGAGTGGTTGGTAACCTTTGAGAGGTGGTGAGTCACAGGCAGCAGGAAGAAAAGTGGGAGAGCTTGCAGAGCCCCAGCCTTACTCCACTGTGGCTCTGCACCTACCCTGCAGACAGAAAAAGGCCCTTGTTATATAGCACATGATAACTGATAGGATGCTTATGTACAGCTTACAGATAGAATTTAAATGGTTCAGACCGTTTAGAAAATTTACAGGAGTTTGCTTTTATCTTTAATGAGGCTATGAACTAATTTTCTCTTCCAAATTGTAAAGAAAAATACATTTTTACCAAGAAAACATGATTTTTTTTCTATTTCTCCTTTTATTTTTTATACTAGATGTTTTCCCTTACATTTCAAAACCTGTACCATTAGTCATCAAAATGCATTGAAGAGGTCTGGAAAAGAGGTTCTGCTTCTTCCCATCATTTTCTTGGGAGCCATATTTTCATTCTTACAACCTAAATAGTACAGAATTGGAGCTCTGCTACAAAAAATTCAATCCTGGGATTCTAATTGATAAATATATAGCTCTTAAGTGAGCAAAAATGATGTTTTGTCATATCTGAAAAATGTTACAAGTAAATCCATGTATGCAGGGCTGTGACTTTGCACATAGAGACATTACCACTTCATCCCTCAGCATGACAGTGGGAGTGGGGAGAAGAAGCAAACTAGCTTCTCATTAAACAGTACACGTATTGTTTTATGATATTGGTTAACAGCCCTACAATAGGTCAACACTCTCCCTTCTCAACCTTGAGTTCCCTAATACCAGCTTTACTGTCCCCTCCTGCCTTCTAGTCCTTGTCCCTGGGGTAGTATATGGTCTTGTTTTGTTTTATGGGCCTGTCTAATCTTTGGCAGAAAGCTGAACCCCAGGAGTGACTTCATTACTGAGCTGAAGTGGTGTCCATGCGCTGCCATACTCTTAGGCTTTCTCCAGTCTCTATGAGACCAGTCTGTTCTTTGTTTTTCAGTTATAATTTTGTTCTCCACTTTTCTCCAGCTCTATCCAGAACCCTCTGTTGTGATCCTTGTTAGAACAGTCAGTGGTGGTAGCCAGGCACCATCTAGTCATACTGAGTTCAGGAGCCATTGTAGATGTGGTTCATTAGTCTTTTGGGACTGATCTTTCACTGATACCTTTATTTTCTTCTGTTCTTCCTTGCTTCTGAAGGGGTGAGACCAGATGAATGCCCACGAGCTTTTAAGACCCCAGATGCTGCTCACCAAATTACAGTGTAGAACATTTTCTTTATAAATTGTATTACTCTAAGTGAGCTAAATTTTCCCTAGTACCATGGTCCTCTGATTTGGTATTCTTTATGAGAATTCTTTCTGAATCCTCAGGATGTATTTTTATATTTTTAAATATATTTCTTAAAGCACGTGATTTAATTTGAAAGATAAGCCAGTAGAGGGGAGCAATTTATTTTACATACACACACCAATACCTGTTACCGTCAAGTTGACTTCGACTCATGGTAACCCTACAGGACACATAGATAGGGTCATTGAATCCATGAAAAATAAGACCAGATTCTTACAGTGACTTTTATAGTGGTAAAACTTAAGCCTCTTCTAAATAAAATAAGATAAAAGATGAGAGGCAATCCAGTGTAATCCATTGGTATTGGGAGAGTCCTAGCATCTCTGAAAATTTGACATATGTAGTATGGAATCACTGAAATTGCTGAAAGCATCAATAGAAGTGAATACTGCAAACACTGCTAGATTTTAGATAATGTAACAGGTGTACTTTCTTCTGCGATAAGAAATGGAACTCTTCCTGATAGGCATAAAGAGGAACTTTCTCCACACTACTTCTGAATTTCCTCCTTTCTTGTATTACCCGGGCAAACTAAACCAGAGGATGAACTGTCTGCTGCCTCTGCACATCTGAGTGGCACAGTTTCGTTACCAAATATGATACTAAATAAAATGTGTACTTGAATTGACATACGTACACCAGTAGAAGTTAGGAACTCTTTCATCCTTCCAACAGCCTATATAAACAAGTAAGACTACATAGGACAGAGGTCATTTCTGTTCTCATATTGTTAGGATTTTGGAAATTGAAACATGTCATTTAATTTGGAAGACAAGCCAGTCGGTGTTGGGGGCGGGTTGGGGAGGGAACTTAGTCCTAAAATACTGTTAGGATTTTGTATAGAAATGATGCAAGACAGACAATTAATGAAAACTTTTCTCATGATTTTTTTTTTCTGGTTTGGTGGAGGGATTAATTTTTGAGTCATAAGAGTTTCACTGGATTTCCTGATATACCTTGTAATAGTCAAAGTATGAACCATTTAAGAGGATGCCTCATCATGTGGTATTACATTTGGTATTTACCTTATGTATCAGTTCCTACCTCTCAAGGCTCAGGACAATAAAATATCAAATATTCACTAATAAGTTATTTCTATAAGAAACCGTAATGAAAAGCATATTAAACAAGAGTGACTATATGTCATATTTCTAAAGGGCAAAATTTTGTGGGTGACCAAAAACCACAAATAATTTCTCCCAAGATTGAATTGATCAAAGTGTTTCTTTATACCTAGTTTCTGCAAGCCTTTTACTCTAACATTTTTTAACTAATTTCAAAAGAGTAATTTATTTTACTCTGCAACTATATGAATTACGGATATTCATTATTAGTAGACCTATACTCTGGCCCCTAGGGTTGCCATGAGTCGGATCTGACTCGACGGCACTTGGCTTTGGCTAAATACTGCTCAAAGTGGTATTGATTACAGCTCACAGTTCATTTTTCCATGACTTTCGGGATATAGTCTTAGCATGTTAACAGCTTTAATTGCTGAGTGGATTTAAACTTTTACTTGCCAACAGTACATAATTTTAAGAGCCCAACCAGAGAACTATACACAAGTGAGCTAGTAATAATAATAATCTTTCTAATCCATAGGGTTTATTTATTACAATTTAGTTGGCAGAATTTGTAGAACTTAGTGGTGTGTAGCCAAGGTTAAAGTATAGACATGAAAGCAAAGTTCCCATAAAACTACACATTGTAGAAAATTTCAGTCCTTCCCTTATCAAATACATGTTAGTGAGGCTAACAGTTAAGTAGGCTGGGTTTCTGCCTTTTCATTTAGGGCTTGGTGAAGGTATCAATTAGCAAATTAAGGGAAAATCAAATGGCACAGATTTGATAATTATTTAAATTTAACTGCTCCTATGTGTTAGAGCATTTATTTGTTCAAACTCGTCTATTATAGGTCAGTGCTTGGCATTTTCTATTTTATAGATTTGATTTTGACTTTTAACTCTGACCATTCTTCTAATTCCTTGAACCCATCTCTTACCTGTTGACATAAACACCATTATTACTATCTAGATACCACTTTTATTTCTTATTTCCATTGAATTGTATGTCCTTTCTATACCTGTAATAGTATAAGAAGCTACACCATGCTTATTTAGTAATCTCAAGAGAGTTAAATATTGACATAGGAGGTTTAAAAATGGCCCAATCCGTTATATAAAAAGGGTGTAATGGTAGCAATAAACTATAGCTCAATGGAACTATTAAAGATAACAAGGCTGAGTAGCACTTATTAGAGGCTGGGTGCTTAGGAAGTAAAATAGATCCCAGGTTATTCATGCTACTTGTAATGTCTTATAATTAGTAATCATTGATAGCTATTGAACAGTATCATTAATATCATACAAGAAAAGTTTGCTGAAAAACCAAAAATAAACCCGTTGCCATCATGCTGATTCTGACTCATAGTGACCCTTTAGAACAGAGTACAACTGCACTATAGAGTTTCCAGGGAACACCTGGTGGATTCAAACTACCAACCTTTTGGTTAGCAGCCATAGCACTTAACTACTCTGCTGCTAGGATTTAAACTTTTTTGCTAAAGACAATTCAGAAACAGTTCAGCAGTGCTTTGACAGGGAACTATCAGAAACACAAGCCAGATTCACAAAAGGACATGGAACAAGGGATAGCATTGCTGGTGTCAGATGGATCTTGCATGAAAACAGAGAATACCAGAAAGATGTTTACTTGTGTTTCGTGGGATATGCAGAGGCATTCAGCTGTGTTAGTCGTAATAAGTTATTGATAACATTATGAAGAATGGGAATTCATGAACACTTAATTATGTTTGTGCAGAACCTGTACATACTGTCATGGATTGAATTATGTCTCCCCAAGAATGTGTGCATCAATTCGGCTGGGCCATGATTCGTGGTATTGTAATTTTCCTGTATGTTGTCAATCATGCCTCTGTGATGTTATTGAGGGAGGATGTGTGGCAGTTATGTTAGTGAGGCAGGACTCAGTCTATAAGATTGTATTGTGTCTGAGGCAATCTCTTGGGAAATAAAGGGAAAGAAAAGCAAGCAGAGAGTTGGGGACCTCATACCACCAAAAAGAGGCATCAGGAGGAGAGTGCATCTTTTGGACCTGAGGGTCCTGCACTAAGATGCTCTCAGACCTTTCTCCAGAGTTGACAGAGAGAGAAACACTTCCCCTAGTGCTGATACCCTGAATTTGGGTGTTTAGCCTATTTTACTGTGAGGAAATAAAATTTCTCTTTATTAAAGCCATTCACTTGCAGTATTTCTGTTATAGCAGCGCTAGATAAGCAAGACATAGACTGAGAGACAGTTGTTCACACAGAACAAGAGAATGCTACATCATTTAAAATCAGAAAGAGGGTGCGTCAGAGTTGTATTCTTTCACCATAGTTACTCAGTCTGCATGCTGAGCAAATAATCCAAGAAGATAGACTAAATAAAGAACATGGCATTAGGATTGGAGGAAGATTCATTAACAATCTAAATACACAGATGATGCAATCTTGCTTGCTAAAGTGAGGAATACTTAAAGCACTTACTGATAAAGATCAAAGATTACAGCCTTCAGTGTGAATTACACCCCAGCATAAGGAAAACAAAAATCCACACAACTGGACCAATAATCAACTTGTTGATAAACTGAGAAAACAGTGGAGTTGTCAAGGACCTCGTACCACCTAGAAAAAGGCATCAGGAGGAGAGTACATCTTTTGGACCTGAGGGTCTTGCACTTGGATCTGGAATCAACACCCAGGTAAGCGGCAAAAACAAAACTCAGTCAATGTATAGTATTGGGCAAACTTGCCACAAAAGGCTTTTTAAAGTGTTAAAGAGCAGTGATCTCACATTGAGGACTAAGGTGTGCGTGACCCAAGCCATGGTATTTTCAGTCGTCTCATATGCATAGGAAGGTGGACAATAAATAAGGGAGACTGAGGAAGAACTGATGCTTTTGAATTATGGTGTTAGTGAAGAATATTCAGTATACCACAGACTGCCAGAAGAATGAACAAATCTATCTTGAATGAATTGTGTTCCTTAGAAGTGACGATGGTGAAACTTCATCTCACTTACTTTGGACATGTTACCAGCAGGCATCAGTTCCTCAAGAAGGACATCATGCTTGGTAAGGTAGAAGGTCAGTGAAAAAGAGGAAGACCCACAATGAGATGGGCTAACACAGTGGCTCCAACAAAGGACTCAAGTAGCAACAGTCGGTGAGGATGGTCCAAGACCAAGGAGTGTTTCATTTTCTTGTACACCGTAAGTTGGAATTGAGTCAATGGCATGTAATAACAATAGCTATTAAACCTTCATCATGAAAATTAATCATACTGTTATATAAGAATATACTCTTGCTTTTTTGACTGTAGGGTCAGTATGAGTTGAAATTAACTCAAGAGCAATGGTTTTTTGTTTTTTTGACTGAAAGTCAATGTTAAGAAGTTATACATTTTATCAGGGATGACCCAGTGTGATCTAGACCAATGTGGAAACCTATTCAGTAGAGGATTGTTGAGCAGTGAGTAGGCATGCAATAAATATTTATTGAATAAAAGATTCGTTCCTCACAAACCGAAAAACCAAATCTACTGCTGTCAAGTTGATTCCAACTCATAGCAACCCTACAGATCAGAGCAGAACTTCCCCACTGAGTTTCTAAGGAGCACTTGGTAAATTTGAACTGTCAAGCTTTTGGTTAGCAGATGTAGCACTTAACCGCTATACCACCAGGGTTTCCTCTTTCCTCAAAAGCACACTTAAATGTGAGAAAACCATTTTTGAGAACTTATCACTGGTTTGGGGGCTCCCATTAAAACCAGGAATATATATGGGAAACAGTGTTCTCTATGCATTATGATATTCACGTATTGACATTGTCCTCATAAGTATATTTTATATTACATAGTTGGTAAACTTCTGAAGAGTACATGAATCTAATTTTTACATACCCATTCATTCATTCAACATACATTGACTATTTTCTGTGTATCACATACCGTGCATAGTGATAGGGATTTATCAATTCATTCAACATATATTCATTAAAAGTTTGCTGTGTACAAAACATCATTTACATCTTAGACGGAGCACTGAAGACAGTCATTGCTTTATGCTATTATTAAGAAATACTTTACTGTCAGCAATTCCCAGTACTTTTCTGGGAGAAATTGGAGAAAGAAGCACCCAACGCTAATTTTTTTTTCCTTGAAAGAACAGAAATTTATAACTTAACAGTTATGTAGATCAGGTCCATACTGGACCTCACTGGGCTAAAATATGTGTGTTAACAGGGTGTTTCCTTGTGGAGTTCTGAGGGAGCTGCTGTTTCCTTGCCTCTTTCAGCTTTTAGAGCTGCCCACATTCCTTGGTTAGTGAGTCCTTTCCTTCATCCTCAAAGCCAGCAATGGCTGGTCAAGTCCTTTTTATATCACATCTCTCTGTCCCTTTTTCTCTAGAAAGTCACAACTTTCTCTAAGTTTTAAGGACCCACATGATTAGATGGAAACCCTGGTAGTGTCGTGGTTAAGTGTTGCATCTGCTGACCAAAAGTTTGGCAGTTCAAATCTGCCAGGCTCTAGGAAACAACCCAGCTACTCCAGAATAATCTCTGTGTCTCATGACCCTTCACCTTAATCGCCTTTGCCAAGTTCAGCTTGCCGTGTAAAGTAGCATGTTCACAGGTCCTAAGGATTAGGGCATGGACAATTTTTTGGCCACCATTCTGCCTACCACAAGCCAAAAACTTTTTTATATATTTATTTTAAAAATATTCACTGTTGCTTTCTGAGTAATAACTTTTAAAAATACTGTATTATTTGATCTTTTCATAAAACTGAATTTGGAAAATTTCATGAATCAATTTTCAAATAGCTTAAAAGTTGCATACAGCATAGAGAGATTTTTTTGACTGTATGTCTATACATGTGTATATAAAATGTGTATGTGTGTAATTTAAGGGACTAGATAAGATTGATATGTTTTTCTAAAAATTGAAATGTTTGTTACATCTTCTAAGCATTTCTTCTTCATAGAAAGTCTGAAAATCTGTTCTTACCCAAATAAACAGAATTAGAGAAGGGGTGGAGCCAGGTAAAAGATACACATAAGTCACCTCTGACTAGTAGGACCAGGCCACTTGGAACTTCCCAGGCAGATTATTATGCATCACATCCCTTGTGTGAGTGTCCTTTGGTGTTTGCAGACAGGGGAATGTCCTTCTTAGATAGTGCATCTGCAGAATTTGTTGTTCTCAGTAATTCCAGGTTTATTATACTTCAGTTGCAGGGGTTGGCAAGTCTGAAATCCATAGGTCAGGTGACATGCTGAAAATCACAGCAGTCATGTGTCCCACACTGGTAGGTCAAAACCAAAATAAAACCAAACTCAGTGCCATCAAGTTGATTCTAACGCATAGAGACCATATAGGACAGAGTAGAACTGTCCCATATAGTTTCTAAGGAGTGCCTGGTGGATTCAAACTGCCAACCTTTTGGCTAGCAGTAGGTCAGGCAGTAGGAAAGCCCCAGCCTTTCAATTTTTGTTTGTTTTTGGCTCTTCACAGCCCCTTGGTCAGGTGGTTCTGGTCCTGTTCCATGATGTTTTAAAGTGGTAAATATTTTCAAGGATTAATGGATTTGAAAGTTATTTTTAATGACAAAATAAAATATAGGCCTGCCGTCCTGCAGCACAAGAAAATGGTTTTCACAGTACTCATTCTGAGAGTTGCTCTTGTTTGCTCTCTCTCTTTCCATAACACTCATCTGGTAGAATTGCTTTTCGCTTCAAAAAGAGTTCTCAGATTACCATAATGAGATGCGGAGCTAGAAATGAAACAAGCTCTTGGAAATACATTAAGACAATGAGTATACACATTTCTCTCAAAGTCAGGGAGCACTCAGAAACTTTCAAGAAGGCTGCAGGTAGAATTTCCTGAAATTTACTTTTGATTAAATTGGAAGATCATTTTTCATGGAGAAAAAATGGTCTGTAATTTTGGCATATTCTAAAACATTTCCTAAATTATAAATTAAAGCATTCAATATGTGGTTAATGCATTTGGAAAATTCGGTTGCTTGAACATTTCAAAATAATAGTTTTGTCTTTTTAATTTCAAAGTTTTAAAAAGTTAATGAGTAGAGCATTTTTCTATTAACACAAAGTCTACAATTAAAAAAAAAACTGAATAGACAGTAAATTGTTGTGTTTCCTCTGTTCAACAGATTTCTGAAGAGCCCCACACAAGAAACTGTAGAGCTGCACTGGCCAGTAAGATGCTCATTTTAATGCCTAGATCAAGACGCAATGGCAGTGCCATCACTGGTGGGTGGTAGACTGTAATGCCTGCACATATTTTCGTCTCAGCTGACATTAAGATGTCTCTAAAAAATGCTGTCTATAAAGGAAACAGCTTTGAAGCTGGCTTCTCTTCAAATTGGGTGCGGTATAAAAGATACTCATCAAGAAAAGAAGAATATTAGGAAAAAAATTTAATGTATCATTTCAACCTTCTGACATTTTGAAGAAGTCTAAAGTCCCAAAACTAGAATCAGTGCTGCTGATAAAGAAAGGCTAAATGTTTGTTTCTAACAAGCCAGCTATTACTGTTTTTTTTTTTTTTCACTTAGCTTCTGGACTGTGTTTAATCATGACATGTATTCATGTTATATTCTATATTCTGGGTTAGGTGGAACTTTATATGTGAAGGTGTATTTTGTACCAAAGGCTCTCATACATAGATTAGGATATTTACATATATATAAGTGAAGTCTACACTGTGCCCAGATGAATGGTATTAAAGATAGGCTTGCCTAAAAGAAATGTGCCTTGCTCAATTAAATATTCTTTTTTTTTTTTTTTTTAATTCAGAATGGTAAGTTTGCCAATTAGGCTTGTGGGTAGGATTTAGACGAGCTAAGCGTTATGAAAATAGATGGGTACTCATTCATCATAATGCTTAAGTTATTTATCTTAAATAAAATTTTAGCATTTAGTTATATTTTTCAACCATACATACAGAATTTTCATTTCTGTGGATGCTTGGTGTGGGTTTACAAAATGCATTCTTAATGAGATATACAGTATGTCATCTTACATTTATAGCATTTCCTTCAAAAATCTATTTGTAAAAGGTTTCTTGTATCATCTTCTATTTTTGTATTCTGTTAGAAATAGATATCTCTTTCAATAAATAAAGTTTTAGTTGGAAAAGAAGTTTAGAAAGTCATAAAAGGTTGTTTCCCATTTGGGGGCATTTCACTCCTGTGCCATTATTAATGTATTTACTGTGACATTTCAGCAGAATGGTAGCTATTTGTATATTATTTAATAAGCCTTATAGAAAGTCAAACTGTGAACACTTACTATAAAAAAGACTTTTTTCATTTCTGTATTTTATTTTGAAATGCATAAATATCTGAACAAATGTGCAAATAACTTGTCTCCTATTATTCAAATGCACAATGATGCTAACTTATAATAAAAGCACTTACAGGATTGCAACTACTATGAAAATATTTTGATAGCAAAGCCAAGGTTATAACATTCTGATGCCCTATAGAAGGAAATACCTGTGATGAATTCCATTGTTAAATATATCTGTGTGTGTATATGTATATATAATATATAGTGTGCATATACACACACATGTGTGTATATGTGTGTGTGTATATATACATATATATATTTCTTGTTCTATTAAAAACCAATGCCAATGTTTTTCACAGACTCTGGGAAAAAATGTCTACTGTTGTAAGTGGAATTATCAGACCTGGGCAACTGAAAAAAATATATGTGTATCAGTAACTGAGGCAGTTTTATACCCCCAGATGCAAAATACATGGCTAGGAGCTATCCAGGTTACTTTTTTTTTGCACAATCAGCTGGTAATTTCCCTGTGGTCAAAACTTTGAGACCAGGTCACTGTAAGAAAAAGTGAAGTAAAAGGGTGACAGTTACCTCAGACCTGAATTATGTGAACCTCCAATCTAAGTGATTTGTGGTTAAAATGGAAAACACATTCAACACTGTGTTTTTGTTTAGTGTAAACCCATGTAGCAGAGGCACTAGCCAGAGAATGGCTTATACATTTCAGCCAACTTTTTACTGTAACTAATGATCACTGCCTGCCCAGTAGTAAACTGGTTCACATCAGTTACTGGAATGATTGAAACAAGCTAACAGCTGTGCCACGAGAGGTCTTAGACATTCAGATATTTTAGTAAGGATCAGTATATGTTGTGAAAATATAAAAACTACCTTCATAAAACACCAGTGATACAACTTTAAACATTGTAGTATACTTAATATCATATCTATATTATTAACACAGGCCACAGTTTCAGATAAAGACAAAACCTGGATTTCTGGGATACACAAAAGCCGAGAATAGTGCCAGATGAATAAACTCTTATGGTTCACAGAATGGATAGTAAAAATAGTCTAGATATCAGATCAGAATTTTTACCTTCTTTCTACCTGTAAGACCCTAGGGAAGTCATATACCATTGCTAGGTTTCAGATCCCTTAATGGCAGAATGGGCACTCAGAACCCTTTCCAATCTAAAATCTTCATGATACACATTTTAAAGATGCTTTGAAGAATCCCTAAGTCCTCAGATGTGCTTCTGCCTTTCAGAAGGAAAGAATAAATTTAAATAAGATTTAAGCCCTGAAAGTGTCATAAATATATCATTCTTCAAATCGATGGTAAGAAGAGGAAATAGAACTTTTTTCCTCTTAAGTATTGTAGCTGATCTATAATGGGGTCATGAAGAAGTAGAAAAATCCCTCTGCACAAATGGAAGCAAATGAATGAAACAGCTGAAAGGGAGAGGTTAGTTAATTTAACTAGAGGTTAAGGTTTAAGATATGCAAAATGCTAAAACAGTATGAGAACTTTATTGCACTTAACATATGCGTATATGCTGGGTGGGGGCAGAAAAGATTGGAGGAATAGGACTGTTTGCCTTACTATCTTGATTCCTTTTACCCAAAGAGCAGTTTATTAGAGCTTAAGCAGATGTCTGTGCTTCAGTGCTGACTCTACCAGTAACTCTTACATGCCCTTGGAAAGTCTCTTTAACCTCTTTGAGCCTAATCTTCACCAGCAAAGTGAAGACTTTCAAATTAATAATCTGTAAAGTTCTTTCTTTCCATCTTTGAAAATTCTGTGTCTTCAGATTGTTGTACATGTTGCTCAAATGATGCACCTCTCTAGTGAATGAACAGATTTCTAAGATTTATGAAGAGATGAGTTGCTGGCAATTTTGCAAATTCAAATATTGATATTTCTAATGCTGCTAAGTGGCTATGGTACAATATAAGAGCAAGATATTGAAAATACATAATTGCTTTTAATTTTGACCATGGTTTAGTTATTATGGTTTGTCATTTTACCTTTGAGTGTTGTTAGTTATCTTAAAAAAAAAAAAAACTTCAAATTAATCTTCTATTTAAATTTGTGTAGTTTAATAAACAAGTCAGAATCAAATATATTAGCCATGAACTGTAGCCAGTTGAAAAGGTGCATTTTATCACCTTAAAAAGTTAATGCCATTTGATCCCAGAAGCAATGATTATAATTTAAAATAATATTCACAAAGTGTTGTGAATTTTTGTGAATACAGACAAGACCTGTTATGAGCCATATTGTAGTCAATTTTGCTCAGGAGTAAGAAACAAAGTTCAGGGACAGCCCAAACTTAATGTTTGGATTTAGTGGACAGTGAAAAATAGAAGGGATGTAGTTTTTGTTTTACCTACAAAATAAATAAGAGGTTACTGTACTCGTTGAATACTCTTGGGGTCACTTCTACCCTGGCCCCTAGGGTCGCCATGAGTCGGATCCGACTCAACGGCACTTGGCTTGGCTGGTACTCGTTGAAAACAGATGTATTTTCTGGTTGCCTGTTTTTGGTAGGCAGAGATCAGGCAAGAAGGATGCTGAAATTTGGATTCCAGAGAAATTGTCATGATGATACCAGTCCATTTAAATAATACAGAAATATTTTGTCATACTGAGATTATTTGTCCAGAGGTTTAGTCTTATATCACCTCCATTCAGAAAGGGGGGCAGTTTTTAAAAGCCTCTTATCATAATAGGAAATGTATATTTTGACTAGTGAAACAAATCATTAAAACCTTTAGTCTGGTAATTTTGTTTTTTGTGAATATGAACTTTCACCTTCAGGGTAATTGAGTCTTTTATGTATTACTGTTAGTGATATTTGTGAGAAGTGATTTCATCCATTTTCCTCAGAGTTGGTGAAATTTGCTATATGGTGACTCCAGCATATTGTGTTAGTGCTATTATTGTATAATAATTTATGAACTGACCATACTAAAAGAAACCATAATAGTATCTCTTCCAGTAAATTGTTTCCTTAGTATGGTCTCTTAATGCTGGGTTTGGGGGTGGAGGGAGGGTAAGTATTTAGTTTACTTAAAACTGTCAAAGTGTTTTTCCTAAATGCCATAAAATTGTATGACTGTAAACCAAATAAGAATATCCTCTTTAAAAACTTTCAGTGCACTGTATAGATCATTTTTGGAATGACCACATAAAATGTTATCTTTTCTGTTTCAAAGCTCCTACACATATATACAATGGAGAGCAAACTAATAGTGTATATAGTATTTCTGTGTAATATGCTAAATGTTATAAGAATCCATTTTTGAAATCTTACATAGATAGGTGGTAATTACACAGTGGTCAGAAGAACAAAAATACAGAGCCTCCATTTTTTCCTTAGAGATGTCTAACATGTTTATTACCTCATATTTTTCAGAGAGAGTTCCCATATTTAATTGTTAAAATGTAAACATCCATACAAAATACTAGTACTCTCTGAAGTTTAGAGATTAGGCAACCAAGATTTACAAAGATCAAGTGATTTACTCAAGATGGCCAGTAAATGGCTCTGAATCTCACCCTCATTACACTATTTTCCCTCCGTCATGTTACGTTTATCCTGTCACTGTGATTATCTTTCAATTTACCTGAAATTTACCTTTAAATGATAACATTGGGAAATTTAAGGGTATAGGTAAAAGATATTGTTGCCATTATTGCCTTCCTCGTTGATCCTTCTAATGTTCTTTTGAAAAACTTGATTATAAATAACTCACTTCTGAACAGTTGAAAGAAGCAATAATCAGCCCAAGAAACTGCAACTTGTCTGATTCTAAGAAAAAAATATCATTTTCAGCCTATCATTTTTCATCACATGTGTTCTGTGATTAGGGAAGGATGAGAAAAGGAGAGAGGGGGAAAAAAGAAACTCTTTTTAAAAAAAATTATTTTAAGTATTTCCTCAACTATTAAAAAGAGAGGAGGCTTGGTGATGCGGGGTTAAGCATGCAGTGGCTAACCCAAGGATAGGTGGATGAAACTCATCAGTCACTCCTTGGAAAAAAGATGTGGCAGCCCACTTCCACAAACATTACAGCCTTGGAAATCCTATGGGGGCAGTTCTGCTCTGTCCTATAGGGTCCCCATGAGTTGACATCAACTTAAAGGGTTTCATTTTTCTTTGTTGTTTTGGAGGTCTTTTGTTTCTTTGTAAGAAGTCTTGGTTATCAAGCCTATCAGTAGTAACATTTGGCCGTAGTTTAAATATAAGTTCAGGTTTACCTACATATTTTAAAATCTATTTAAGGATTTTCCCCGAAGAAAGTTAAAATACAGTGACTGCTCCGTTTGAATATGGAGAACATTCATTGTTAATCATGAAAAACTACTACATTCTTTTTTCTTTTCTCAAACCACAGATAAGGCACTGTTACTGCCTTCCCTTGTAAGTCAACAGTCTGTGATACATTCTGTACTTTTAATGACTAGCAATGCAATGCTCCTGTGAATATTCATATGCTATGTTATATCAGAATTTAAAATTTTCTAACCTTATTTTTAGTTTCTCTTCACCAAAAAGATAAGTAAAACAAGTTTTATTTTGTATGGAACAGAATAATAATCATTCTTAAACAATGATAGTAACCAATCATAGACTTCTAAACTAAGGTGTAGAATCAGACGTATTTTATATTTTTCTATATTTGTCTTCTTTTGACATTTAATTATGTTAATGTGTTATCTATGAATGTAAGCTCTTATATCATGTTCTCTGACGTTTTCATAATCATTTTGGGCCTTCTGTTAAGTAAATATTAGTAAGTATCTGTAAGTTTTGATTGTAATATATTTTTTAAAGTTTTCGTTGAATTTAAAGTGTTTTCATTGCAAATGTTATATGCAGTATTCAATAAAGTAAAATACCTTCCCAGGAAACTCCAACACTCATACTAAAAGTTTCAAATGATTTCTTTCTTTCTTCTTTTTAAATGAAAGAGGAAACATTAAAAAGTGGGCTGTTGTCAAGAGCAGAAGCATCAGCTACCTTTGGATCAGGTCTGCAGACTGTTGTGTGTTCTCCCAAATGTCTGTGGTGAAGAGTTGGTGCATTATGCCAAGTTAGCATTAAAAATACCAACATTCCCTAAATTTCTTCCATTTCCCCCAGTCTTATACTGTTGGAATGCCAGAAAAGTCTCAAGGAAGGAAAAATTTATTTGTAATAAGTCTGTGTCTTCATACGTTGTGCCACTTACATAAGAGTAAATAATGGCAAAGCAAATGTACATTATTTCATTAAAAAAATATGCACTGAGCATCTCTTGTGTACATTGCCCCATTCAAGGCACTGTAAGGGAGTATGAAGGTGAAAAGGAAGGTGATCTTATTCTCAAAACTAGAAAAACCCATTGCTGGTGAGTTAGTTGCAACTCATAATGTCCCTATAGGACTCTAAGGACCACATAGGGTTTTCACAGAGTGACTAGTGAATGGAAACAGCTGACCTGTTGTTTAGTAGCCAAGCTCTTAAAAACTATGCCACCAAGTCTCCATTGTACTCTCAGGCTAGGGAAAACAGATAACATAACCTGAGTTTGAAGGTTATGACTCTCAATGTTTAGGTTCACAATAGTCAGGTGTTCAATAAAATCATTTTGTTTTCAGTGTATATTCTTGGCGTGTGATATGTTTTCCTCCATGACAAACTGTTATTTCTACTGATTAGCCTTTATATACTTATTGTTCTTGTATTGTAGCTTGTGTTGATGCTGGTCCCCCCCCCCTTTTTTCTTAATAACAGATAGTTACTCAAATGTGTTTGTAGTTTTGAAACATCAACAAATGCTACATTACGAAAACAGAGGCTCTCTCACTTGTTTCCATCTGGGATTCTACTTTGTCTTTAAAAAAAAAAAGTGCCAATTTAGGCTGTCTTACACACATGGTAATTAACTATTAGAGAAAAGAACAAAACATTTTTCTGAACCTCCAGTTGATATAAGAAATAACTGTTTTTAAGATTTCTAGTCAAGTCATTTTAGTGGTAGACTTCATAGACCATAAATTATAAGTATTTTGTTTTAAGGGACCAAATATAAGTCCTTTGCTCGTACTTACAGGATGAATTAAAAGACTCTTTACAAGGGATTACAGATGTCCTCTTTGAATCATGACGTTATCCAAAAGAATTCTCACTTTTCTGTTAGATGTCAACAGAAACAAATTAGAATGATTGCAGAGTACATCCCGCTCCCCTTCCCCATGGGTTTGGGGATGAGTCAGTACTCAGCTCCCTTTTCTGTACTTTCTTTTATATTAAAATGTTTACTAATACTGTGCTCTTCTCTCCTTTAGGTCTTTATTTATAAGCTCCAAAAATTACAGCTGAAACTGGTTACTTTATTTTGGTAGAGAAGAAAAAACACTCTTTGTTCACTCTAAATGATACCTGATAGCTTGAGTGATGGCAGAGGAGACTGTAGTGTAGAAGATAAAAAGCCAAATGAGAACTAAAATCTCTGGTGACAGCACTGTCTTTTTTACAGTTATGGTCAGTGAAGTCATTGTTTTGAAAATGAAGCCACATCTTCAGTAACCCAGAAATAACTCAGAAATTTGACTTCTAAAGACACAGTTGACAAGGAAATGATTGTATGTGGCATGGTCCCTCACCCATGCCCAGTCTAGATGCTTTTTGATAAAGATGAAAAGCACAAATTAACTCATAGGCACAATCTCTTTAACTCATACAATGTCCTTGAGAAGTAGTTGCCAGATGTTACTAGGTTCAGTTATACCCATTATGTGAGCCATAAAAACAGACAGCTGTTTCCACATGACCAGAATCTAAGTGGAGTCAGAGTCAGCAGAGTGGAATTCAGTCAGAGGGGCTGTTAGGAAGGAATCCTGACTCTGGGCTAAAAGTTGATGAATTTACCTATGTCTTCATTATTCATTTACCTCTGTAGGCAAGCTGAGGAACTCTGCAGAGGAAAACATCTATGTTTTAACTTGTGGAGATGAAGATAGACGTAAGTAGAAGACAGAGGGAAGTCGCATTCATAAATGTGGATACAAATATTTGAGGCAGAGTTAATTAAAAAGAAATTGTGCTTTAAGTGAAAATTTATTACTCTCAAGTCAGTTGGCCATAGCAAAGCTCGTTCATGCCCACACACACATGCACACACACTCACACTTATTACTCTAGCTGCTCTCTCCCCTCTGACAGCACACTCCTCCTTCTGGCCCTGTATTTCTCATGTCCATGCAACTAGCACCTGTCCCCCTCTACTCTCTCATCTCACCACTGGATAGGAACTGCCTAGTCAGCCTCATGTATCTACTTAAGCCAAGAAGCATAGCCTTTGCCTGTATCATTTTATGTCCTTACAATTTAGTCCAGAAGAGTTGCCTTCAGGAATGGTTTCAGCTCTGGACTAACAGAGAGTCTGGAGGCCATGTCTTCTGGGGACCCTCCAGCCTGTCAGACCATCAAGTGTGGTCTTTGTAATAGAGTTTGAGTTCTACACACCCATTTTTCTTCAGCTATGTCAGGGACTATATGTTGTATCCCTGTCAGGGTAGTCACTGGTGGTGGCCAGGTAAAACAGAGTTAATTTTTGCCTACAATTTCTGGAGGAGGTTTATAAAATTGTATGAACCTTTTATGTCTCAGACTTGAGACAGTAATGTATTTGGATTTGAATATGCTTCTCTCTCCAGGCACTGCCTATGCCAGTGGGATCATTCTGCACTGAGTCAGGCCAGACTCTGAGCACATGTAATAGCCAAGAAGGAACCTGGAGAACAGCCCTTCATGGAAATGTTACACATGTATGTATAGTTAGTCAAGATTAGGCAATGCCACAAACATGCCATAGGCAACCCACATTCTCAGAATTATCTGGAGCATATGTTAATGGGGCCTTGCATCTATACTGTGCTTTATGGTAATCTGTATTGTTTTTTAGTGGGGAAGGTAATATCACTGACTTTTAAGAATGACGAAAGTGAATGCAGTTATGCACTTTTTCTAAGGTCATGTAGTAGCAAATTCCGGACTAGAATCCATGGTCTTCTGTCTTCAAATCCAGAAGCCTGCACACTTACCTTCCCGTATCTGCATCTCAAATTCTGACTTCCTAAGAAGTAACTAACAGAGTTACCAGCATCTTGATGCAGAGCAAAAGAAAGCCCTTTCCCTTGCGTTTGTCCTTTATTACTTCTGAGTTGTCATCCCTATTCCCACCTTAGAATGCCCTCATGACTTGAAATGAGACCACAAGAGAAAGGAAAACCCAAGCCCTCAGAACATTGGCTCATCTACTGCTCCTTCTATTTCTTTATTAATTCAAAGATTTTTATCAGGTACCTTTTATATGCCATTTGATCCGACTCGACGGCACTTGGCTTTGGCTTGGCCTCAGTGGAAAAGGTGTCCTCATCTCTGGAGCTCTACAGTCTACCCTGTTCAACCTCCCCTAGAATTAACCTTCATCAGATATTACCTACTTTGGCCATATACTCAGTATTTGCCCACGCGGATTTTATGATCAGTATACATTTTGTGTTTCCTCATCCATATAGCCATCTCTATTTACCCCTTTCATCTGCAGAGAAGCTTTTTAAAAGAAGCCAACTCTATTTCGTTGCTCCTGATTCACTTGGCATTCTGTGACATTGTCATTCCA
The DNA here is from genome assembly GCA_028571685.1 of Heterohyrax brucei. Classification (NCBI taxonomy): domain Eukaryota; kingdom Metazoa; phylum Chordata; class Mammalia; order Hyracoidea; family Procaviidae; genus Heterohyrax; species Heterohyrax brucei. Next base: position 159,770,438 of record CM053140.1, on the reverse strand, counting down.
CTATAATCTGACTTCTGTCTCCCTCTTTTCGCTGAGAATTTCATCACTACTAGTTTCCTTGTTATACTTAAATTCTCATCTTAACCATTCCCTGCAGAATTTGACACTGCTGACTCCATTCTTCTCCTTACATCTCTCTTCTATTCCTTCCCAGTCACTTTCACTGGATTATCTTCTAGGTGATTCTTAAGTATCACTACTCTCCAAGGTTCTGTTCCAGCTGCTGAACATTTCTCACCATCTGCATTTTCCCTAATCTTATCCAATTCCTTAGATTTGAATACTTCCCCAAATGTTTATTCCCATCCCAGATCTACACATCCTGAGTGCTGCTGTTACCGTACTCCAGATATCAGTCATTTTCTAAGGCAATCATTTTCTCCCTGATCGCCCTCCATTCTTAGCCTGTCAACCCCCAAAGTCATATAAGCTCATTCTCTGGCCATGAGTGGTCCCCTAACTCAAGCTGGGCCGGTTAGATTCTCTCTCCCTGAAATTTGGAATTGAGACTTGGAAACTGAGAGGTAGAAGTAATTAGGCAGAGATCCGTTAGGTCATATGAAGTTGGGCCAAGATCAGCGTCATAGCAACCCTCAATTCATATAATCAATATAGCAAAGTGGTAACTAAGCCTAGCAGAAAAGTGGAAAGGAATGAAATAGACCTCAAGCAGAAAAAACATAATGTCTCAGTAAAAGATGGAAAGTAGTTACAGACAACTTTGCAGTATCTGGGAGGCCCAGTTCTACTTGATGCCAAAATCTGTAAGATTTTTCTGTATACCCAAACCTACTGTTGTCAAGTAGATTCCGATTCATAGACTTTTCTATAGCATTCCAAAATGCCTTGATTGTGTTAGCCAGCTTTATGTGGCTTTCTTACCGACACAGACAACTTATCTCTTGTATGCAAATCCGTTTGTTATTAATCTCTTCTTGAGTGGTCTTACCGCACACTCAGCATGTTCAAGACAGAGAAATTGATTTCCTAGACTTCAGTCTTGGATGGATGTTGACATCTAACCCAACCCCACCTATATTTCTTATCTTGGGGAATGGAACTACCTCTGCTAATGCTATTGTTTACAAATCTGGGGATCACCTAACATCACAGTCCTCCTTCTCCCTCACCCTGACAGCCAATAAACTCATAATCCAGCTTCTCTGCCCCCTCTATCTCTGAATTATTTCTGTATTTTGTAATGTCTTGCCTGTGTTACTACAGGAGTCTCCTAAAGTGTTCACACTACAGCTGAAATAATCCCTCTAAACCACAATGCTTCAATGCCTCAAAACTTTTAGGATAAAGCTCAGACTTTTCAGCATGACATCTATGGCCCTTCATGATCCAGGTCAGATCTACCTTTTTAACCTCATCCTTTGTCATGTTCAACAATTATTCTCTATTTTACTCAACTAGAATTATTGTGAATCCTTTGTATACAGTGAAGAAGAGACTTGGTTGCACAGTGGTTAAGCACTCAACTTCTAACTGAAAAGTTAGCAGTTCAAACTCCTCACCTGCTCCCTGGGAGAAAGATGTGGCAATCTGCTTCCTTGAAGATCAGAGCCTACCAGAAGGTTTGCAGTTCAAATCTACCAGGTGCTCTTTGGAAACCCTATGGGATAATTCTACTCTGTCCTGTAGGGTTGCTGTGTCTGAATTTGCTTGATGGTGGTGGGTTAGAATTAACTAGATGGCAATAGATTTGGTCTGAGGTTTTGTATATGGTATTCACTTCCCCTCTGTACGCTCACATTTGTGGCTCCCTCTGCCCAGAATTCTCCCCACATCTTTTTCTTCCCGACTTCACACATCCACACTGTTGTCCTCAGCTGAGTGATAGCTAATTATCTTTCAGACTTAATTCAGCTGACATCTTTTCTAGGCAGCCTTTAGTTAAGCATCTATGTGATGAACTTAAATAGCCTGCTGAGAAAACCTGTCAAGGAGATAGCACAAAATATAACTGACTAGAGAACCTTGGTGGTGAAATGATTAGGTGTTCAGCTGTGAACTGTAAAGCCTGGTGGCTTGAACCCACTGGTGGCTTTGTGGGAGAAGAGGCCTGGTAATGTGCTCTGCTAAAGATATGTAGCCTAGGAAACCGCATGGAGATACTATGTCATATAGAGTCACCATGAGTCAGAATTGAGTCAATGACATATAATAACAACACTTTCGTCTCTTTTGCAAAATGGTGAGCAACTTGAGAACTAAATCTATGATGTCCTAGTCATCTCTGTATTTGCCATGTCTGGTATATAGACAGTGAACATTTCTTTTACTAAATAAGACAATGGGAAGGCATAACTTCTGGCTTCAAAAGTCCCATAGGAGTTGTGAAAACTGAGAACGCCTGTAATTCTGGTATAGTGGCAAAGTTCTGTTGTACCAGGTAGCCTTAGAATTATGAGAAGGAAGGAAGAGGCAATTAGCTCAGTCAAGAGCCTTCAGGAAGTAGTGGAGGAGTTTAGGCTGAGGGTTGAGCAGAAAAGACTGACTGAGGCAAGTGAGGACAAGGAATGGTTTTTAGCTCCCAGCAGTCAGTGCCAGTGCACTTATCTTTCACAGGCTGCAAAAACTGGTGCTCACTGCTGCATCACTGCTTAGAGGCCCGCACCAGTAGATACACAACACAAGTGCACTCTGAGGGAACTAGGTAATTAGCAATGGAAAATCTTATAAGACATTTCAGACTATCTCAGTGCTTAAAAATCTTCTGGATTCAATAAAATCCCCCAAATGTCTCTCTCTTGGAACTCTTCCCTCTTAATTTTGAAGCACATGAGTTGTGTTGACAGAATTAATCTGTATTTCAAGTCAACCGCACTTACCTCATCCAGTTTCTGTTTTAGAAGAGCTGTTTGTTATTCCAGGAACCTTCAGGCTCCTTTTTATAAGCTTTCTGACTTAGAAACAGGAAATCAGATGTTATCTCAAGTGCAATTTTAGCCTTAGAATGTAAACATTTCCAGTAGTTTCAAGACTTCATCAGAGAGATACTTCAATCTCCAATCCTTTGAAGTATACCACTCGAAGAAGATGTCTCGTGTTTAAACTGTACAAGATTTGTACGTTGATTTCACTGTAAACCCCCAAAGTGACTAGTAGTTCAAAACCATATGTATATTCTCTCATTCTTGTGGCATACACTGGAAATTAGCCTATATGAGGCCATACGCAGCATCTCTGGGTGGAGCAAATGGTTAACACACTTGGCTGCTAACTGGAAGACTGGCAATTTGAGTCCATTCAAAGGCACTTAGAAAGAAAGGTCTGGCAACCTGACTTTGAAAAATCAGCTATGAAAAATCCTTGGGAGCACAGTTCAACTTTGAGACACGTGTTGCTATGAGTGAGAATCAACTCCATGGCAACCGATTTGGTTTTGGTTTAATTTACAGGCACCAAACTTTCGGTCATTATAATATCACACCATTGACTAACTTAGAATGAAATTTTCATTATTGATAATGATACACCTTAACAAAAATGAAAATATGGCTTTTCCTACCTGCAGTAATGGGGAAGGAATATAGATTAGTGGAAAGTACAACATTAAAGATTGCAAATGGGTCTTCACCCACATTCATCACAACTCCTTTAGGTCTTCTAAAGAGTAATGCAGGGTGCCAAAGAGTAAGATATAATTAATGTAACTTGGTGTTTGTGAGTTATTCAGTGAAAAATTATAAGGCTGCTACTGTTGTAGGCCCCCAAAGCTTAGAAGGAATAAAACTTTTCTGTTGTAAGGATGGATCATGATAGCCTTTCTCAGATAAATCTCATTTCATCTCTTCCCATTCTTATCTGCTGACTTAAGGAGCCTTTAATGTAGAATCCTATTGTGTGGTTTTCATTTGAAAAGTCGTTTAACACCTATAGGATACTTAATGCTGCAGAAAACCTGAAATTTTGAAATGCAGATTTTTGCTCACCTCTGGCACACTCTCCCATGTCTTATCTGAGTTGCTGCTGGTAACTTGAATAAACATCTGCAAAAGCTTGGGGGGCGGTGGGGGGGAGTACCACAGAAATGCCAATTGCCTCTCATCTGGCATCAGCGTACCTTGATCTGTGTGCCCCTTTGGGAGATGACACAGACCTTGGTTAGCAACCTAGTAGGAAGGACATGTTTACTGCACTAGGACAGATGCGATGTTGTGTCACAGTAAAGGAGTAGAAGACATGGCCAGAAGTCTAAATCCAGTTGTAGTGGCCTTTGTAACAAAATGAACATACGACCCATAGATGACCCACCATGCTCTTTTGAGTCACAGTGAATCTAGAAATTAAAGGGGAAGTACACATTCACATATCTTCCTCTAATTTCTCATCCTCCTTTCCTGTTTGCCCATTCCTCAAAGAAATGATCACAACCACTGGAATTTCTAAATCACACAACTTGTAATTGTGAGTCACTGACTGATTCATCTTATAAAGTAGCTAAACCTCTCATCTTACACCATGGGCCTTTAATTTCTCTACTGGTAATTCAGAAGTAAGTTTGCAGCTGTTACATGTTACCAAGATAGCTGTTAAAAAAAAAGTCAAGAATATTGCTTTTGATTTATTTATTTATTTACTGACAAAACTTAGACTGAAATAAGAGAAGGCAGAGATTTATAGTAGGAAAGCAATGCTTTTAAGTGAGAGTTGAAACTTCAGGTTAATTCTTGAATAATAAGGTCTTCTTTTGGCTGAGTTTTCTTGAATTTTGGTCCAACAATCATCTCTTCCAAACATTCTGAATAAATCAAACAATGCCAAAAAAGGAGGTGGGGGTGCTTAACAACCTTCAGGACAATGATGAACTTTATTGCTTCTGAGGATGCTTTGGAAACAAAAGAAAATGAGCAATCATGCTCAATGTATAAAGCAAGAGGAAAACCCTTGGACTGCAGTCAGGAACCACTGAGTCTTCTGGCAGAAAGTCAAACAATTGCATATAACCTTACCTTATCCCCCCCAAAAGCCTCAGCAAAATAAGAGGTTTCACTGGCCACTTTTCATCTCATTCACTCACTGTAGTAGCATCTGAATAGGAAGTTGAAGGAAACTTTCCCTCACCTCTGTCTAAAAGTGTCTTTTGGGAGAGCTGACCTCAAAAACCTCACAACCTTTCTCCTCAGTGGTTCCTGGAACAGCAGCATCTGCATCACCTGACAATTTAGTAAAACCTGTCACCATCAAGTTGATTCCAACTCACAGCAACCCCCATGTATGTCAGAGTAAAACTATGTTTTTAATACATAATTTCAAAAAAAATTATTGTGCTTTAAGTGAAAAGTTCACAATTCAAGTCAACTTGTCATACAGAAACACACACTGCTGTGTAACTGCCTGCTCTCCCCACCCTGTGACAGCACACTCCTGCTTTCTACTCTGTTTCTCCTGTCCACCCAGCCAGCTCCTGTTCCTCCTCTGCCGTCTCATCTCACCTCTGGACAAGAGCTGCCCTGTTAGCCTCATGTGAATATTTAAGCCAAGAAGCACACTCTTCACTGGTATCACTTTATGTCTTATAGTCTAGTCCAATCTTTGTCTGAAGAGCTGGCTTCAGGAATGGTTTCAGTTCTCGGCTACTAGAGAATCCAGGGACTGTGTCTTCCAGGAGATGTGTCTTCTTGGGCCCTCCAGTCTGTTGGACCACCAAGACTGGTCTTTTTAATAGAACTGTAGCTCTTCACATCTATTTTTCTCCTTCTACATTAGGGACTCTATGTTGTATTCCCTGTCAGGGCTATCATTGGTGGTGGCAGGTTACTATCTAGTTCTTCTGGTTTTATGCTGATGTAATCTCTGGATTATATGGCCCTTTTTGTCTCTTGGGCTCATATTTTCCTTACATCTTTGATGTCTTTCATTCTCCTCTGCTCCAAGTGGTTGATGCTGTGTAGATGGCCACTTGCTGGCTTTTAAGACCTCCAATGTCACTCACCAAAGTGGAATTAATAGTTGATGTTTTGGAAGTAGATACCAAACCTGTTTTCTGAGGCATCACTGTGTCTTAACCCTTTGTCCCACTCAGCAATCCCAGGAGCTTGTTAGAGAAGAGAATCTCAGACTCCACCCCAAACCTATTGAATTACAATCTGAATTCTAATAAGCTCCCTGGGTGGTTTGTATGCACATTACCATTTAAGATCGGATCCGACTCCACTCCACTGGGCACTTGGCTGGCTTGGCAATACGTAATTGGAAACCCTGGTAATCAGCGGTTGGAACCTGCCAAGCATTCCTTGGAAACCGATACAGAAGTCCTATGCTGTCCAATAGGATTGCTATGAGTCAGAATGGACGCAATGGCAGTCAATTTGGTTTAGGATTGGTAATATGAGAATGATAACTGCATAACCTCACTCAGAGACTCTTCCACCTGTGAGCCATCAGAGTGGATCAACAATATTGTAAGTTCGTGCTAGTTTTTAGCTAAAATAACCTGCCTTGCTGCTATATACATTTGTACCAAAACAACATGATGGAGAATGCATATTTTTTATTCTTAAACTCTAGGAATTGAAAAGCTGTTTTATCTTTCTACTTAAGATTCGTTTCTACTTCTTAATGTGGTACTTGGCTTTACTTGGCTTCATTTAGTAAAAAAGTTGACCAATCGCCTCCACCAGGTCTATCCCCCAACAGCTGCAAATTCTTGGCCAAGTTCCAGATTGGGGCTAGTCTTCATGGATACTGATGTACTGGTAAAATAATAGCTCTCATTTACAAAAACAAAACAAAAGAATGACTTCACTCACATCAAATCAATTCCAACTCTTAGTGACCCTACAGGACATGGTAGAACCACCCCACTGGGTTTCCAAGGCCACGTATCTTTATGGAAGCAGAATGCCACATCTTTCTCCTGAAGAGTGGCTGGTGGTTTTAAACCACGGAGCTTTCAGTTAGCAGCCAAGTACTTTAGCCCCTGTACTACCTGGGGTCCTATCTCATTTACTAAATGCCACTGGTCAATGACAACAGACATATCTATTTTGCACCAGTCTCCTGTTCTAAGTCTCATCTCCATGAGCTTATTTAATCCTCAGAACAATCTGAAAAGATAGGTTCCATTCTTGTGATTCCCATTTTAGAGAAGAAGAAACTGAAACATGGAGAGTTGAAGTAATTTGTCTCAAGTTATAAACTAGACAGTGGCAGAACTGAGATCTGAAGACTGTTCCAGAACCCAGCTTAGTCACAAGGCCACACCACTGTCAAATGCTTGGGGCTCACTGTCTCCACTGCTCACAACAGCCCTATAAGGCAGGTGCATTGTACACTGGAGAAAGCTGAAGGTTCATAATGGGGCCATAGGAAAGCCTCTGCATGTTTTCTTCTTTATTCCATGCTGCCTTCTAACCACCTTCAGTCTTGCAAATCTCCTACCCAGGCTATGACATCTCAAAAAAAAAAAAAAAAAAAAAGACAAAAACAAATCCAGTGCCACTGAGTTGATTCTGACTCAGTGATCCTACAGGACAGAGTAAAACTTCCTCATAGAGTTTCCAAGGAGCGCGTGGCAGATTTCTGCTTAGCAGACGTAGCCCTTAACCACTGTGCCACCAGGGTAGCTAAGTACAATTACAGCCAAGAAGTTCTGTTCCCTCTGACAGGGCAATCAAGATAAGAATACCTCCTTTGACAACCCACCCGACCCTACAAATCCAACCAATGCATGATACATTTTATAGGGCTGAAAACAACTCTGGTTTTTCCTATATGCCAGTCAAGCCCTGATCTTAAATAACACACATGTCTCCCAAAATGTGTGCTCTGGAAGGCTTCCTTACTTCATCTCTACAAAGCCATGTTTTAGTTATTAGTATTCCAGTCAGACAGGAAATCTCCCTTGCAGAGCTGCAATGGGGGGAAATGCAGTTTTGCACACTCTAAATAAGTGATTTTATTAAAATGTAGAAAAATTGTTGAGAAATGGAAAAGAGGTGGGGTAGTAGATTGCCATGGCAACTCAGCCATTCCCTGCATTTTCAGAGTGGAGAAGTCTCAGGAATAGTAAATAAAGAGAACGAAACAGAGGAAGTCTCCCTGGCATGTGACCGCAAGTGGAATGAGACAGCTCAGAGAGAGATGAGTTTCAAAATGAGTGACAAGCAGAGAGGCAGAGGGAGGCCTCATGGGGGAACACACTTCCTCTGAGAGCTAGACGCCTATCAGAGGTAAATCTTTGTCATCAGCTTACTGCCTGGCTCAGCCACAAAGGCCACCAAACAGCATGGCTCTCAAAAATGAGTTTTGGACAAATAAGTATCCCTTGCAAGAAAGCAAGAGTTCTCCAGGCATCCTCCTGGGAACTCTCCCCTCAGCTTTCTGTATATATATTTTAGATATTGGTTCTGGGATCACCATTCTTCACCTCCATTCCTCACTCCAAGACTGATGGAGAAAGATTACGACCAATCACAACTTCCCCTACCCACCAGCCTCTGCAGTCTGGAATTACCACCACCTTGCGGTCCAGGACACCTGGTGTGCAACTCTCACTGCAGACTGACAGTAAAGTCATTACACCTCCTGCATGCAAGAGTTTTCCTTGTCTCCTGAAGGATGAAATTCATAACGATGCTTTACATAATTTTCAGTCTGTCTCCATCACACGTTGTAACAGCTTTAGGTTTTGTTGATCTCTCTACTCCTCTGTGTGTGTGTATGTGTGTGTGGACAGAGGGGGAGAAAGAGAGAAACACGTCCTTATAATACACACACAAGTAGCTGTATATCATAGCTACTAACGGAGGAGGACAATGCTGACAATAAACAATGGATCACACAAAAGTCATATAAAGGACTGTGTAATGCACTAAATATACTGGATTTTGTTAGAGGCTAGTAGCAGATGTTTGAAATAATTTTTAAATGAGGCTGCATTCCCCCCTTGCCCACTCCCACACATACCCTGAAAGGTACAGAAAGATAAACTAGTTAGGAGAGGAAGCAGGCTGGGATTAAAAACTGGCCCTAGATAATCCACTCCTTGCCAGAGTAGCAGGCCATGGTGGATACAACTGGGGACCCTATTCACTCTTGTTAATTCCCCACTGCACAAACCTGAGGGTGGGCCTCACCGGGAAACACTCTTCCATAAGGAGCAGGGCAAGCAAACGGGGACTCATGAAGCTGTGGGGAAAAAAAAGAAGGACAAGAGGAAATGCTCTAGATGAGATAAATGCATACTTGATCTCCATATGCCAGAATGTCCTTCTGAAGGGCACTCACTTAAGCAAGAGAAGCAAATTTGGAGTTAATAAAAGGAAGTAAATTGCCAGTTTATGGAGCTGGTTGCCCAAAATGGGATACAGATTATGATGTAAGCAGGTTCAGAAAGAATTTAGATAAATTCACATATGGCAAATCCAAAATGTGTTATTAAGGGAAACAAGGATAAAAAGATAACGTATTTAGCACTTTACAGGCTACCAATGATTTGTACATTATCTCAGTCAATTTCCATAGTAACTCAAAAAGTAGATACTCTGTCATCATCACAAAGAAGAAAAATGATATTCAGGGAAAATTAACCATGAATTTGAACCATGCGCCAAATTTTGATCTGATACTCCCAGTATTCCTCAGGCTTCCTGCTGTGGGGGAGGAGGCATAAGCTAGTCATTGATCATGGCAAAGTAGCTAAGATCCAAAATGAGAAAAATCTGTGACTCTGGGTTGAATGTTTTCAGCTGTGGTTGAAGAGTTGGCAAAGGGTACCAATATGCACAACTGAAAATTAGCAGGTGCCCACAAGGAGATTACCCAATAGGCAAGGTAAGCACAACGCTTACTTTGCTTAGCAAATCATCTGTCATGAACAATTTCCCTTATTTTTTTAACCACACCTAAGATTCTACTTTAATCTGGCATCTATCTCTGTCCCCGTCATACAGCATATTCGTACAAAATCAAAGCCTCTTTACAAATTTACAATCCCTGACAAGGTAGATGATGCAGTAAGCAAGATAAGCATGGGATTACTTATGTTTACTTTCTAATCTGTAGTAAATTATTTCACGTGGGTTACACCAGAAACAGTATGATGGAACCCATGTGAAACTGTTCATTACAGATGAGCTGATAAGCAAGGTAAGCATTGTGCTTACCTTGCCTGTTGGATAATCCACCCCTGTGTAGAGCCATGACTTAGAGGGCTCCCTGCACTTAAGTCAACTAGGCAACAGTGCCATGGAAGCCATTTCCACCATTCATAAAACGACTTCCTGCTAATTATATTATCATTTTCTCTACTTATACATACGGAAACACACGCATACACAGAAACTCCCACATGTCCTGTTGCTCCCAAGAACGCTTTTCTCTTTGGTTTGGTCACACACAATCTTTCACTTCTGCATCAGCTGCCCTTCTCTACTCCAAGCAAGTGCTGGAGCATCTGTCCAGCTAAATTCCAGGGCCCCCACCCCCTACACCCCCCCAGGACTGTATTAACAGACTCCCAAGGAAAGCTTGTAGCAGTAATATTTACTGTCTAGTGAATACCTGCTTACTGTGGGCACTGTACTGCATGGTGTCATTTGGCCCTAACGCAGCACAACAAGCTTGGGAAGTGTGAGTGTCCCCATAAGACAAATCAGAGATCTGACAGAGAAGACCCAGTAATTCACAGAGAGTCATATTGTTAGTAAAGCGTGGGACTGGAAAAATAGTCTTTGTCTGCCCACACGTTAAATATCTTTGATATTTTCTAATTCATTTTTCCTAGGATAACCAATTTACATTCTTTTAACTTATTCCATATTGGGTTCATAATCAGATGACACTGTAATGACCTTCTTTGTTTTCTCAGTGATCGATGTAAATATGCCCTTTCACAGTCTACATTTCTGGTTTCTGGCAACCCTAGCCTCTTTCTCTAGTTCACTTTTCCAATCTTCATTTCATCCACTAGGAAGGACAGAAAGGACTGGATGAGCTCAGTAGCTCATCTCTTCCCTTAATCTCCAAAGCCTCTTACTTTTCCCTATAATCCTGTTTATTCCCACCTCTTTCTTGTGCTATCATACTCTCTTACTCCACTTCCATCTCCTTATTTTTGAAAGTTTACTCTTCATATGCCAAGCCAGCGCCAAGTGCCGTCGAGTCGGATCCGACTCATGGATAGTTGTTTTTTTTTTTCAATAACCAACAAATACTTGGATCCTGTTCATATGACACCATCCCAGAACTCTATGTAGATGGCTTTCAGAAACTACCAGCAGCCTCCAAGCAGCCTTTTCTTGGGTCCTACCCTCTTGACGTGTTCTTTTGGGGGGGTGGCTTTCATGACACCATACTGTCTGCTCCTCCTCATTAGTATCTATTCCTCTTTGGTCTTCCTCATGGCTCCTCTTTATCTGCCTTTTGCCTCCAAGGTTCATCTCTTAGCCCTCTTTTCTTCCACAGCCTCTTCCTGGATCATTGCATCTGTTCCCATGATTTTATTCTCTTTGTGGATAATTTCCCAATCCACGTCGCTGTCCTTTCTCTTTTCAGCTTCTACGTTCCTAAGAACCTGCCAGTCATTGCCGTTGGGATGACTCATTGGCCCCTCAATCCAAACTGTCTAAGCAAGGAGTTTTTTTTCTTCCATGGTGCCAGCCACTTCTTTTGACTTCTCTATTTCTAACAGACACCACCATTCTGTTACTCATCGAGGCAGAAACATATATTATAATCTTCAATTCCTCCATCTTCTTCATCCACTGTATTCCATTAGTTTTAAAAACAAAAAGATTCTTTTAGTGGAGATCTCAGGGTGCACCCTATTTTATTCTTGTGTTGCCAGTGAGACTCAACTTAGTCAGCTCTATCCTGCTGACCTCTGGCTGGAGGAAGGAGAGTGGGTGGAGAGGAGGGGAAAGGAGACTGTTAGGAGGACGAGACATGTATGGAGCAGAGAGGAATAGTGTGCTGTCACCGGGCAGGGAGAGCAGTGGAAGCTGCATATAGGTGGGCATGTAAATTTATACAGGAATGTACATTTTCACTCAGTCATAATAAAAAAAAAAAGATTCTAACCCTGAACATCTCTGATTACTATTGTTGTTGGGTGCCAAAATACTGCTCAGTCCTGTGCCGTCTTCACAACTGTTGCTATGTTTGAGTCTATTGTTGCAGCTATTGTGTCAGTCCATTTTGTTACACGTCTTCTTCTTGTTACGGGTCCCTCTACTTTACTGGTCCCTCCTGATAACATGTCCAAAGTATGTGAGACAAAATCTGACCATCTTTGCTTCTAAGGAGCTGTACTTCTGCCAAGACAGATTTCTTTGTTCTTCTGGTAGTTCATGGTATGGTCAATACTCCTCACAAACATGTAATTCAAAGGCATCAGTTCTTCATTTGTCTTCCTTATTCATAGTCCAGCTTTCACATGCATATGAAGTCATTGAAAGTACCATGGCTTGAGTCAGTCTCACCTTAGTCCTCAAAGTGACATATCTGATTTTGTTTCTTTTTTTTAACCCCCATTGGATATAGATTTTTTTAAAAAATGTTATTCATTTCTCTTCATTAAAAAGTAATATAAGCACACAAAATAAAAAAAATAACTACAGAGGAAATATGGGAATCTTGGTGGCTTAGCAGAAATCCTGGTGATGTAGTGGTTAAGTGCTACATCTGCTAACCAGGTCAGCAGTTCAAATCCACCAGGCACTCCTTGCAAACTCTGTGGGGCAGTTCTACTCTGACCTACAGGGTTGCTATGAGTCAGAATCGACTTGATGGCATTGGGTGTTCGGGTGTAGTGGCTTAGTGGCTAAGAGCTTGACTGTTGATCAGTAAATCTACCAGCCATTCCTTGACAATCCTATGGGGCAGTTCTACTCCCTCCCATAGGGTTGCTATAGGTCAAAACAAACTCAGTGACACCTAACAACCACAGAGCAAATATGGAAGAAGAAAGAGCCACAAATAATTTGATCATCCAAAGAAATGGCTGTTAAAATGGTAACATTCCATTTCCATTTTTACAAACTTTTTTAAAACTTTACTTTATGTGAAGGTTTGCAGAGCAAATTAATTTCTCATTAAACAATTATTACACATTTTTTTGTGACGTTGGTTGCCAAGCCTGTGATGTGTCAGCATTCTCCCTTTCTCAACCTTGGTTCCCCATTTCCCTTTGCCCAGATTTGCTGTCACCTCCTGCATCCTTGTCATTGTCCTTGCCCCTCAGCTGATGTGCCCATTTAGTATTGCATATGTAGTTGAGCTACATTTATTATTGTTTGTTTTATAGGCCTGCCTAATCTTTAGCTGGAGGGTGAACCATAGGAATGACTTCAGTACTGAGTTAAAAGGGTGTCTGGGGTCCATACTCTCAGGATTTCTCCCTCAGACCAGTAAGTGTGGTCTTTTTGTGTGTGTGTGGGCAGGTTTGAATTTTATTCTACACTTTTCTCTAGCTCTCTTTACCTCTATTGTGGTCCCTTTCAGAGCAGTAAGTAGCTGTAGCCAGGTACCAAATAATTGTGCTGGGCTCAGTCTAGTGGAGGCTGTGGTAGTGGTGGTCCAGTAGTCCTTTGTACTAATCTTTCGCTTGTATCTTTGATTTTCTTCATTGTCCCTTGCTCCAGACATGGTGAAACCTGGGGCATATCTTATATGGCTGCACACAAGCTCTTAAGACCCTACATACTATTCACCAAAGTAGGATGTGGAACATTTTCTTTATGAACTATATTATGCCAATTCAGCTAGGCATCCCCTGAGATGATGGTCCCCTGCCCTCAGCCCAGAGCTCAGTCCCTCAGGAAATCTAGATGTGCCAATGAAGCTTCTGGAAACCTTGATGATATAGTTGTTAAATGCTATGCCTGCTGACCAAAAGGTTGGCAGTTCAAAGCCACCGTGTGCTCCTTGGAAGCTATATGAGGCAGTTCTCTGTCGTATAGGGTTATTACGAGTTGGAATCGACTCAACAGCGCTGGGTTTGGATCTGTGTTGTGAAGCTTGTATGATTTTGCATTAGTCAAGCTGTGCTGGCTTCCCCACTGTTGTGTACTATCTCTTCCTTCACCAAAGTTACCACTTTTCTATTATCTTGTTAGGGTTTTTGTATCCCCAGACATCTTTGCTTTTTTAACACTTTAAAGAGATCTTTTTCAGCAGATTTACCCAATAATAAATTGTCTAATTTCTTGACTGCTGCTTCCATGGGCATTAATTGTGGATTTAAAATGAAATCCTTGACAACTTCATCTTTCTCTCTGTTTATCATTATGTTGCTCCTTGGTCCACTTGTCAAGATTTTGTTTTCTTTATGTTGAAAGTTAATATATTTTGAAGGCTGTAGTCTTTAATCTTCATCAGTAATCATTTAAAGTCCTCCTCACTTTCAGCAAGCAAGGTTGTGTCATCTACATATCATGTTGAGTCTTCCTCCAATCCTGATGCCATGTTCTTCTTCATACTGTCCTGCTTCTTGGATTATTTGCTCAGCATACAGGTTGAATAAGTAATGCAAAGATATGAGGTCTGACAATTAAGTCCACAAACTTAATTGTTACAAATGCTACATACCTCATTGCTGAATATCACCACAGTCACCTTCAAACTACTCCCCCTGGGAAGCTATGCACTGACCCCAGCACCTATTCCACCCTTCAAAGCAATTTTGGAACTCTTTATGGAATGGCCATCATGCACAGTGGCAAGATGGCAAGTTTGCAAACTTAATTGTATAGTTGTCTGTGACGGAGTTTTTAGCCAGTAAACAAATAACTATATTGGAACACCCTCCCTACACCTGAACTGCCCCCCAGTGACTCTTTCTTTACTCAAAAATAAAGGAAATATTGAAAGGAAGATGTATTGATGACATTCAGGACATCAAGAGTAATATGATGACAACTCTGATAGCCATTCCAGAAAAAGAATTACAGAGTTGCTCTGAAGGTAGACTAGGTGCTGGTGTTGGTGTATAGCTTCCCAAGGTGAGTACTTTGAAGGTGATCATAGTGATATTCACCAATGAGGTATGTAGCACTTTTTCTAGGATGAGTTCATGAACTTAACTGGCAGACCTCATACAACCCTGATGAACACATTTCCTAATTTTAAACCATCCAACATCTCCTTGTTCTTGGTCTATGTACAGGTTTTGCATGAGCACAATTAAGTGTTCTAGAAATCCCATTCTTAACAATGTTATCCATAGTTTGTTATGATTCACTTACTTGAATTCTTTTGCATAATCAACAAAACTCATCTTTCTGATATCCTCTGCTTTCAGTCAAGATCCACCTGACATAAGCAGTGATATGCCTTGTTCTACATCCTCTTGTGAATTGACTCAAATTTCTGAGAGATCCTTATGTATATAGTACTGCAGTAGTTTTTAAAATTATCTTCATCAAAATTTTACTTACATATGATAATAGTATTGTTTGATAAGTTTCACATTCTGTAGATCACCTTTCTTTGGAATGGGCACAAATACAAATGAGGATTTTAAGAAACCTTCAGTGGTTGTTCTTGC
Source organism: Heterohyrax brucei (assembly GCA_028571685.1). NCBI lineage: Eukaryota > Metazoa > Chordata > Mammalia > Hyracoidea > Procaviidae > Heterohyrax > Heterohyrax brucei. The sequence continues at coordinate 159,754,939 of CM053140.1, read as the reverse complement.
CTATTGAAAAAAGTGTCAGCTCTTACCTTTGCTTTATGGACTCTCCACTTATGGCCCAAACTAATCCTTCTTGCCTTTAACCTGTGCTCCCGCCAAATTAGCCTCTGGATCTTCTCAAATACATACCAAGCTCTCCTGCTTCCCTGCTCTGATTCATGCTGTTCGTGACAACTGAAGCACCTTATCCCTCCAGCTCACATGAGGTCTTTCTGGACCTTCCTACCACTCAATTAGATGAGTCTTCTTCAATTTTTGTGTACTTATCAAGCTCCACTCTTTGTTTTTTACCTATTTGTTTCACCTGGTGACATAAACTATGGACTCTATGCCTCAAGCACCACATTGTATACTTATGCATGGCAGGTTCTCATTATACACTTGATATATTGGACTGAATTGGGCCTCAGCAACTGTACAGCAAGCACCAGGTTTCCAGGACCCTCTACCCTCCTGAGGCCATACAAATACACTCCACTTGTCCCTCTCTCCCATCTTACAATGGGTTTCTGTCTTCCCCAATGGCCTGAACATCTACTGCTTGGCTCTACAAGCAGTGGGTGGTTGGTCAGCTCTGAAAAATGATAGTCATAAGTAACTGAGCACAGCTTGTTGCCAGGCACTGTTCTAAACACTTAAATGTTTTAATTCCTTTGTACCTCTCAGCAACCCTATGGAGCACTTTAATCCCCATCTTACGTGAGGAAACTAAAACGCCAAAAGATTATACAGCATGTCTAAGCTCAAACAGCTAGTTGGAAGGAGCTGCATTCTGTCCTCTGGCTCCAGAGCTCCTGCTCCAGCCATTAGGCTACAGGGAAATAGAGATTAAAAAAGGGAAGTTTTATGTGTAGGTTCTGATAGTCAAAATCTCCAAATCCAGATCCTCTGTTGGTCTTCAAGTATGTGACTGGACATGTACCGTGGGTATTTGATGATAAGTGTGTATGCAGTGTGGGGTGGTGGTGGGGACGGACAGGGGGACATCCATTTTTGCATTCTGCTATTATTTACCTGCTGTCTGAGTTGAAAGGTACCTACCTGATGCAAATGGTTTGTGCTCAACTAGTGACCTAAAGTTGGCACTTTGAATCTACCCAGAATTTCCATAGAAGAAAGGCTGGTGATGGGCTTCCATAAAGATTACAGCCAAGAAAACCCTATGGAACAGTTCTACCCTGTAACACACGAGAAAGCCATTAGTCAGAATTGACTTGATGGCAATGGGTTTGAATTTTTTGTTTGTTCGGTTGGTTTTTTTCTTTTGGAATTTGAGTTGGGCCCCACTCAATGACAACTAACAATAACAATTTAACATTTGCTATGATGGACCCAACATAAGCTTCCTGCGAGGACTATGCCTCACATGACTTTTTTTCTCCTACTGTAGTCTAACCCAGGGCTTCTCATGTGGTAGGTGACCCACAGTTTGGGGGCTGGATTATATTTTCTTATATAAAGTCAGTGTTCAAGCCAAATATCTTTTTTAAGCTTGTGCTTTTGCTCCCAGCCTACCACCAACCCCCGACATATGCCCACTCTCTTACAAAACAGATGCAGTTCACTAGAATGTAAGCAAATCAGCTCTAAACATCAAACAGGATTTTACTCAGTTATTAATTTGGGAGAGCCAGGAGAATAGCAAACAGATATCCCAAAAGGCATGCTATGTGAAACCTTCTCCAATCTGATATTTAATTCAGACTCAGCTGTCTTCCCAGCTTTCCAGCTTCCCAGAACCAAGCCAAGAGTCTTCAGACATGGATTGGGATGAAAACTCAGCAGCTACAGAGGTGCAGTGTAAAAGGCTGATGCAAGGCCGAGGTGCCCAAGACAGAAGGAGCTGAAGAACTTCTTTAAAGAAACTGATTGGCTAAAGCACAGGAACCAGAGCCAGAGCCCAGATGTCAGGATAAGTCAGGCTGCAAGCCTGGGTTTTACCTGATGATTTTGCAGGAAGGCAGGCTGTGGACCAACATCACCCTCCTGCTGCTCATCTCTCTTCAGGTCAACTAGAAGGGAGATGTAAGCACACAGAACACCACTTACAGCTGGGTCAAATGGACACGTTATTGATGGATGTTCTCTGGTTGCAATAATATGTAGGCATTAGGGCCATATTGAATGCCAGAGAAGTGAAGGAAGGAAGACTAAAGAGGTAGAGAAGCAGTGAGGGAAATGCATACAAAGTTTGAATCTGTCAGCTCACTCAACTCACCCCGTTTTTCCTACCAGTCTTTGGGCCCCCATGTCAACATGGCCCCCATCCTCTGATCACAGCAGGCTGATTCCTATGGTCTCCAGACCCTGCTGATCCCTTCCTCTCTTTTGTATGCTTCTTCCCAGGCATGTCTGATAAAACGTGGGACCTGCTGTCCTTGTACTCTTCTAAGCTCATAGTTTGTTGATTCTTTTTTCCTCTCTCGTGATAGTGCCCGAATCTTTATCCATCATTCTGAGTACATAAAGCAGACTCTGCTCCCATGTGGGTTCAGGAAATACATGAAGCCTTAGAATACAGAACTGAATCTCTTGTTTAATCCATGTGGCTCCTACAGAGAACTTCACAGGAAGCACTGAGAACCAGCCAGCGGAGTCTGTCTAATCAGGCTGGACCAAGACCACCTGAGGGGCACCCAGTCAGGACCCACTCAGGGGCAGATCCCCAGCCCAGGCAGATCCTGAAGAGCTAACAGATGGGTGTGGCCTTTGCTGCCTCAGTGCCTGCTCAGCATGCACAGCTGACTAATAAGCACATGCCAGCTACAAAGGGAGGAAATGCTGCCAGCAAGCACAACCTATCCTGGAGTAAAAAGGAAGTAGCAAAGGGGTGCTGCCACGCCCAGTCAGCCGGGGATGAAACCCCCACCTTACTCTGAGCATGCTACAACTCCCAAGTGAATGCAAGTTACTTTGGGTTTCGCATTATTTCCAAGTCCTCCATTTCCTTCCAGATTACATTAATTTTAATGAACAAGGACAGCCCTAAACCAGCACTTCTGACATGGTCATTGGGAAGAGTACAAGGAGAAGAATGGATGGCCCATTTATTTTAAGATTTTTGGTGGACATACCTTCTCTTCTGGCGGCCAGTCCCTGGCCTCAGAAAGATGCAGTCTCTGCAGGTCCATCACTGATAATGGAGCTTTCACAGCTTTCCAAGACTTCCCTCTCCACTGTTGGACAGCTCCCTGGCAGCTTGGAGTCAGTGAGTGCTCATGGTGCGCTGCACTGTTCCTGAGTGCTTTAGCTCCACAAGTAGTAACATTATTATTACCATCTTTAGATGAGGAAGTTGGCTCAGAGAAGTTGAATGCCTTGTTTGAGGTCACAGTAGTTTTACAGTGGCAAAGCCAAGATTCAGTGCTTGAGCTCTTAACTAGAATAGGGTTACCAACTAAAATACCCACAGGAGCCAGGTGCCTGGGAATCACTGCAGCTGTGCAGGTGTAAGAAAGGTGGAGGGAGGTGGCACCTGTGATCAAATAGGATCCAATGAGTTTTTTTATTCGGAGGAGGTAGCTGCTACCCAAGTCTCATTACTGATCTGTGAGAAAGTATGAACCTAGGTGTTTAGAGTTTTAGATTTTTCTAAGATAGGCTAGAAGTATGAATTAGGCATATTGCCCTAATTTGTATTGGTGACTAATATAATATTTTCAAATCACTGAGCATGTCAACACTGAGTGTGTCCCTGATCATAATATCTGAGAGAGGAAAGCACATAAGAGTTGTCCACTGTGACTCTACTCTAGAGCCCAATGTCTTAACCACTGAGATTCACTCTCTTGAAATTATCAGGCAGTTACATTTCTGGTGAATTGCATTTTTTTCTTTGCTGTTATTTCCACTATTGGCCTTAGTTCTGCCATCTGGAGCAACAGAGATTCCAGAACACTGTTCCCTGTTCTGTTCTCTAGACTAAACATTCTCAGCCACTTTAAGCATCTTCCCTTTGGCTTGGTTTGCAGGACCTTTGCCATCCTGGCCCTAGTACTCTAGGAAGATTCCAGACACATTCCCATCTGCTCTTGTGACTCGCAAAATCCACTGTTTGAAACGAAGCCCTATCCTATCTGGTCTGTGCCATGCAGTTTAAGGCAAGCTCCTTGGTCTTTCTGTACTCATCCAAGAATGAAACTCAGAGTCACTTGGTTTCTTCATCAGCTAAGGATTTCAACAAGTTTAAGAGAAGAGACCCTGGTCTTCTTTCTTATGGGAGTCATCTTAGTCTTCGCAGTAATTTTCGCTATGGTAGAGAGGGACATCTGCAGCCACAAGCTCTCACCCGTTGTGGTCCTAAACAGTCACCACAGCCCTTTCAGGAACTGCTCTGGGGTTAGCCTTTTAACATCTGTGGCTTTCGGGTCCAAACCTGGTCAATCTTCACTTCAGAGAAGACAGCCTTACCACCAAGGATCTCTCTCCCCAAATTTGAAATAGATCTCACCCTCCTTTCCTATGTGTCCTGCCCAATGTTTTGGGAAGCTTTCTCTGATCCACCACCCACTCTAAGATTCACCCTGTCTGCTCATACTCTCTACCCAAAAAAGTCCCAAGCGTCAGGTGGCAAGCCCTGACTGTAGTCATTTGTGGGCCAAGCAAAAAAGAGTGATGCATCCGGTGTGAGAAATCAGGGTGTCAAAAGAATTACTGGGCCATCTGAGCCAAGGCCTCTATACTCCAAAGCTGTGGACTTCACCATCTGCCACCAAGAGGTGAGTATCTTGGTTCCAGGGCCACCTTCCAACTTCCCTTTTGCAACGGGAAAATGCAAATCTCATGAGCTGTTATGGAAACTGAGACAGGCAAAGCAGTGTCTCTCCACTTTCAGTCAGCCTGTAGGCTCTTGCCTATGGTCTCTGGGGCCAGGCCTCAGCACAGCAGCTGGATTTTTCCCCTAAGCAGTGACTCACAGATGCAGTTTCTCTGACATAGATTCTCAGAAAGGTCCCAGCTAGGAAGGTTCCTGGTTGGCTAAGTGATCTCTCACAGCTGCCAGTCCAACAAGGAGGGATTGCAGCTGGTGCTAGGTGATGAAGAACAGGTTTTGGCTTTGTCCCTTGGCTGAAGGACCTGTCTGTTCCACTCGGCTGAACTCAGAATGTAATTCACAATCAAGATTACTGTTGAACACACAATCTCTTAGCCCATCAAAACGACTTTAATAAATAAAGTCAGGTTTCAGGCTGGGTAGGGTGGGCATCACCACCAAGCTACAATGAACATCAGCTGGTCATTGAGCATGTGCAAAGAGGTCAAGGGACTGCTGATCTGGCCACTAAGTGCTTAAGCATTAAAATGGGCAAGAGCATGCTGACAAGGACACACCACAGAGCACATAAAGGCAACAGGCTCTTGCAAGGGCAAAGGTAGGCGAGATCACGAAGATGAACATTGTTGTGGGCAGCTGAGCCTTCCAAACAAAGAGCCAGCACATCTGGAGTATTCATGCAGGCCCAAGGGTTGCTGCTTATGTAGAGGCCAGGATGGAGCCAGACGTCCTCCTTCCTTCAGGCCAAGGCTTCCAGTGGTTTATTCTGGTACAAACCCCGCTGAGAATCTGCATTTCCACCTCCAAATACATTGAATCAGAATCTAAATTTTAACAAGATCCCTTGGTGATTCTTATGTATGAGAAATTTTGAGAATCTCTGTTCTACTAGTAGTTCTCAGAAATGGTCCAGAGCTGGCAGTATTAGTATCAGCAGGAAATTTGCTCAAAGCACAAATTCTTAGCAGGGGTATAAGTCAGAATACACAGGTTCAAAGCCAGACTTCAAATTCTCCATAGGTTCCCATCCTGGGGCTCTTAGCCTCTTCCACTGAAACACTGGGGCTCCACTTGGTGTGGCTGAAAAACCACAACGTAGGTTCAACCCACTCATTGTACAGATGGGAAAACAGAGGCCCACAGAGGTATGAGTGTGCATTTCCCAAGGTCACATAGAGAATATGTATGACAGATTCAGTAGAGCACAAAGAGTCTATAGATCAAGCCTGAAGTGAACCAAAGCATCCTTACAAATGGGCGATTTCTGAGGATAGTAAGAGTAAGAGCGTACACACATTAGGTTAGAATTAAGTTTATCTTGGCTTCTAGCTATTTGTCTTCAGGCAAATCCCTGTACCTCAGCCAAGACTGGGCCTAGCTACAGCAGCCCCTTGAGGCCCATTCTGCTCAAATCTCAGCATCTGAGAAACAGACAAGGCCTCTCACAGTTGCCTGTCTATTTTTTGACTCTTGACCAAGTTAAGCATCAAAATGAGTGGGGAAAAGGTAGAGATCCAGGTAGCAGGGCCTGGTCTGGTGGGCAAAAAACAAACAAAGAACTATTGTTATCAAGTTGATTCCAACTCATGGTGACCCTGTGTGTTACAGAGTAGAACTGCTCCATAGGATTTTCTTGGCTGTAATCTTTAGGAAGCAGATTGCCAGCCCTTTCTTCTGCAGCAGTTGGTGAGTATGAACCACCAACCTTTAAGTTAGTAGTCAAGTACAAACTTGGCACGTGCTCTGTGAGGCTAAACCTGGGCCCCCTCCCACACCGGGTTCACCATTTATTTTTCCTGCTGTTCACAGAACCATGGGGACCAGCAGGCCACAGCCTGAATGCCACAGAGAGGAGCTTTGCTTTGGCTGTTGGAGTATAGAAGAAAGAGAAAAAAGCAGAAAGAATGAGGAGGGGACCAAAGGCCCTGGGAGGACCTCCTACTCACACCGAGGTTGAGCTTGTCCCACATCTCCTCCCCACAGTGTTGGGCACCTTCTCCCCCTCCTGCCCAATATTCTCCTTTCTCCTGAACCCAACCCCCATACTCTCTGGGACCTCACCTGTCTAACAGGATGTGGCCAGCACTGCTCACCTTGAGGAGGGCTCACTCACCCACAGGCTGCTTAGCCTGATGCCCGCCGTACAATCCTACCTGTCTGAGTTCTCATCAGCACAGGTGCCCAGATCTCTATGGTGATCTGGCTCAGGCCTCCTTTCTGAGCTCTAGACAGGAACATTCTGATCCCACTCACTCCTCAGACTCTACAGGCTCACCCCTGGGTCATCAATCCCACTGACTTCTCTGCATTCTCATCAGTTTAGACCCACATCATCTCTGCTGCACCACTACAACTGCTTCTTATCTGGTCTCCCTGCCTTCTACACTGGTCCCTCAGTCCCTTCTCCCAGAAAACAGTGTGATCTTCCTAACAGGAAAATCTGATCATGTCACCCCTCTGCTTAACATCTTTAAGACTCCCTGACCTCCAAAACAAAGTACAGATTCCAGACCCTCTAAGATCTGCCCTGCTACATTCTCTGTGCACCTCTTTGATACCTTACACACTGTGCTCCACATGATGAGTTACTTAAAGTCCCCTTACCCATCCCTTGTGTCTCCCTTCCCACTGGGGTGACAGGAAGCACCTGGAAGTTGCTAATGAAGCATTATGCAACCAGGTCAACCCAAACCCTAGACTCAGTAAATACTTACTGCAAAAGGAACTGCTGAGGGAGCACAAAGACTGAGCCACCTCCCATCCAGAAGACCTCCTGGGGGTGAGCTCTCAGGTGGTCTTTGAAGGAGGTGAGAAACAAGGAGGAACAGCAATCTCAGGGTGCATGCGATCTTTCCAGGCACGGACTGAGGTGAGCAGAGACAGAGGGAGTAGAAGATGAGTTGTAGGCTGTTGTTGAGGGGTAGCAAGTGATAAGGAGGTGAGCTGTGATGGGGATGCGTCTTGAGGGTCTGACAAGGCATTCTGAACCCCCACAAAAAGCAGTATGGATCTCAGTGAAGGAATGGGAGTGGGAGGAATGGGGAAAAGATTCTGAAAAAGAGCCCTGCTGGGAATTATGGGACCTCTAGGTGCTGGGCTGGGGTCTAGGAGTTGGAAATGAAAAGGAAAGTACTGATCCCCAAAGCATTGTTGCGACTCCCAGCCATCAGATCAAGATCTGAGGTGCAGAACCTGGGGCTCCTCCTTTCACTGTGCCTCAGTGACCCTACAAGAGGGCATTCACATATCACAGCCAACCTTGGGCCCCAGTCGTGGGTTTTGGGCTGCCATCTGGTGGTGAAATCAGAGATCAGCTTTAGGGGTTCCAGGGTTTGCTGCTGAAGCTAACCGGGGCAGGGTAGCTTGCAGAGAGCAATGTTGGAGTTTGCTGAGGTTCTTGGGTGGCAGAGTGAACAGAGGAAGGTAGTAACGCAGGGATACTCAAACCCTGCTCCTATAATGTGTGTTTCTTTGCACACTTGGTTGTCCTTCTCTGCCCAGCAGTTCATACATCTGGTCTCTTGGTATCAGTTGTTTTTCATAATAATAATAACAATGAATTAACAATTGTTGAACGCCTACTATGTACTAGGTACTTATGCATTTTATAAAAATTATTCTTCATGATGACCCTGAGATGAAGCTGTTGTGTTTATATGTATATAAGAGATGGGGACTTTGAGATGTCCACTGAGCCACTTGATAAATGTTTAGTGAGCACTCATCGTGTGGTACTGTGCTTGGCACTGGGAACCCAGAAGTGTACACCACAGATAGTATTTGCCTTCCCAGAGCTCATGGTCTAGAAAAGAGATACTAGGCAAATATTACAGTAGAAATGAATTGATTTTATTTGTGATAAATATCTGCAAGTAGAAAAAGTAGCATACTTAGAGGTGTTAACTAACTTTTGAGTCTGCTTTATCCAAAAACATTTACTTCTTCTGGACTGACATACCACTGCATTATGTGAATGAATGTTGTTGTTGTTGTATGCTTTCACGTTCCCCTCTTGTCATGGTGACTCTTTGTACCACAGGACTGGGGTGTGAATGAGTATGATTCTCTTTTTCTTTTCTTTTTTAGCTTTTTTCACTACATTAAGTTCTATTTCCTCATCAGATCTATTCCCTTTCCTCTTTAACTAATGAATTTCTCTTCTCCACCTAGGTATCCCTGGCTGGTTCACACGGTGAGTGCATTAGGCTGCTAACCAAAAGACTGGAGATTCCAGTCCATGCAGAGGTACCTCAGAAGAGAGATCTGGTGCTCTACTTCTGAAAAATCAGCCATTGAAAGCCCTATGGGAGCACAGCAGGGCTGCCATGACTCAGAGCCAACTCAACAGCAACTGGTTCTCTGCCAATGCTATGCCTTCCCATGACTATCATCCTTTGTTGAATGCTGCATGAGTTAATTCATGTACACAATTATATGTCACACACACATGTGTCACTCACCCACCATGATTAGACACACTCAGTGTGCTTGTGAAGATGTAGTTCCTATCCTTGAGTTGCTCGAAATCTAGGGAGAGAAAAACATAGCAACAAATAATTAAAATGCTGAATGTACACAGAGAGAAGAGAGCAGTTGTACAAAGCAGGAGCTATCTTATAGAGCCTATTTCTCAAGGTCATGAAGGTAAACAGAAAAATCGAGAAAATAGTGGGTACATTTAGCCTTTTTCTTTTTCCTAGTGGTCCTTTGATTGTAATGAGGCAGAGTTAGAAACACTTGAACAGAGCACATCTACTAATGGACCTGCACATAACTCCTGTGTTTCTGGTACCAGTGGCAGCTGACCATCTGGGCTCTCTCTCAGACATGTAGACTTCTAGGCCACCCCTGCCCAGAGGCTCAAACCAAGTCACTAAGTTGTCAACTTTTCCTGAACACCAGGGTTGAGCCCCCTGACATTTTGGTGAGGGACCTGGTTTGCAATGAACTGCTTCCAAAGTGATGGCCAATTTGCCACTGACCATGGCCTCATCTGAAGTCTCTTTCCTTCACTGAGCCATTACTTCCTGAACAAAGGGGATTTTTTTTTCCACCTCTATCTGCCCCTATTTGACTGTCTAGTCACCAGGAAGATAACATGAACAGAAAGAATTGCTTCTAGATCCCAGGGAGCAGGCTGCAATGACTGGAGGGCTGGGATCAGATGCCAACATTTTCAGGACTTATAGAGTATTGTAGGCTGCCTTGGTCAACCTAGGCAGAATGATCAGGAAGATTTGGGCCAACTTATCCACTGAGCACAGTGGGCACAGTGCCAAGGCCCGCAATGCTTCTAGCAGTACGTGAAAATGGTTCTCTCATAAAATCAGAAGAAAAAAATTTTTAAACATTTATTTATTTAACAGCTTCCACCCCCACTCCCCCTATTTTTTTTCACCAGTTAAGCTAAACTGTGTTTGGTTTTAAGATTTCAGGGGATTTTGTTGTTGGTGTTAAGTGTCTGCTCATATCTTCTTCCTTCTTTTTAAACTACACTTCCAATGAAGGTATACAAAGTGTTTTAGTCATCTGGTACTGCTCTAACCAAAATACCAGGAGTTGATGGTTTTAACAAAGAAAAAATTTATTCTTACTAGCCCAGTAGGCTCCAAGTCTGAATTCAGGATGATGTGCTCCAGGGAAAGGCTTTCCCTTTTTGTTGGCTCTGGAGGAAGTCCTTTGTGTTGCACCAGTCTTTGGTCAGAGAGCATCTTGGTGCAGGAACCTCAGGTCTGAAATACCTGCTCTACTGCTGTGCTGCTTTTTGATGGTATGAGGTTCCCAAATTTCTCTGCTACCTTCTTTCCCTTGTATCTCAAGAGACTACCTCAAGGCACAAAGCAATCCTACACACTGAGTCCCACCCCATCAACAGAACTACCACCCATCCACTCTTATTAACATCATATAGGCTAGATTTACAACATGGAAGGTATCACATAATACCAGGAATCATGGCCTAGCTAGACTGCCACACAGATTTTTTGCGGGGAAATAATTCAATTTACACCGAGGGAATTCATTTTTTGTGAAAAACTTAATATGCATTTTGTTTTGTGACATTGGTTGCCAACCACATATGTCAATGCTTGGGTTTTGACCATCACCAGCTTTCCTGTCCCCTCCCACCTTCTCATCCTTGCTCCTGGGCTGGTGTGCCCGTTTGGTCTTATTTTGTTTTATGGGCCTGCCTTATCCTTGGCTGAAACGAGAACCTCAGGAGTGACCTCTTACTGAGTTAAAAGAGTGCTCAGAAGCCATACTCACAAAGTTTCTTAAGTCTTTGTCAGACCAGTAAGTCTTGTCTTTTTTGGAAGTTTGAATTTTGTTCTACAATTTCCCCCAGCTCTCTCTGGGACCTTCTATTGCAATCGCTGTCATAGTAGACAGTGGTGGTAACCAGGAACCAGCTAATCGTGCTGGATGTTGGGGAGTGAATGGCCTGGAACAGGGGCAGACACATACCATTCAGAGGGTCCAGTGAAGTTTCTTCAAAGAGAAAAAGGGTGGGGTTTGAGTAAAGGGTTTGGTCAGCCCACCCCTGGCCAGTAGGGCAAGTTTTTTAAAGTTACGATGAGGTAGTGTGGGGTGAGGGGCTTTATGGTTTGATAAGGGAGGAATATTAATTATGAGGGTAGAGAGTGTTGCAAGAAATTCTGGTGAGGGGATTTATGGTCTGATAAGAAAGAAGTGTTGATCAGAAGGAGAAGGGAGAATTGTTTGTTTATAGTCACAGTTTGAAGGGCCAAGCTTTACTTAGGAGGGTGTAGGCATAGAGTTTTGTTTGTGATTCAAATTCCTATGGGCTGTTTTTGGGTAACGGTGTATACTAAAGCCTCTCTGAAATCCAGGGACAGAGTCTGCTCAGTGGACTCAGTCTGGTGAAGGCTGTGGTTGTTGTGGTCCCTTAGTCCTTTGGACTACCTTTCCCTCGCATCTTTGGTTTTCCTCATTCTCTCTTGCTCCAGACATGGAAAGATTAGCAGAGTATCTTATATAGCCACACAAAAACTTCTAAGTTCCCAGATGCTACTCACCAAAGCAGGATGTAGAATATTTTCTTTATGCACTATGTTATGCCAGTTGGGCTAGATGTCTCCCAAGACCATGGTTCCCAACTCTCAGCCCCCCAAAATAACAATAACTGTTACATCAAATAAAATGTTTGAATGTATAATATCAATATGTTTATCTTTATACACTACAGCTATAATATTTAATAGTTTTATGGAGATACTGTCTCACACAGGCAAATGTGCCAAGGGCCCATGAAACCCATAATGTAGCCCTGGTCGTCACATATTCTTTAAGTAGATGGCTCAGGCTCTTTGGCAAAGCAGTGGGCTAATGACCAAAGCCTTTACAGGTATGCTCACCTAAATTTCTAGACCCTAATATCAAACAACATATAAGCACTCATGTTTCTTTTCATATGTGTGAGATGATTCATCTGACAAGAAACTAGGATGGAGAGCTGCAGAAAGTGTGGTTATCTAGGTCCAGTGGATGTCTGACTCTGCTCTAAGATGTAACAGAATTTGATTCAATTATAATTGGTATGCAAAAAGAAACAAACCAAACCTGCTGTCATTGAGCTAGTTTTGACTCATGACAACTCAGTGAGGTACAGAACATAACTCTGCTCCATAGGGTTTTGCTGTCATTACAGAAGATGACCAGGCCTTTCTTCTTCATTGTCACTGGGTGGGTTCAACCTACTAACCATTAGGTTGGTAGAGAAGTACAAATCATTTGCACCAACCAGTGACTTAACTACTGCAGCCCTTCCATTTTAGGGAGGTGACAACTGAGAATGACAGGAGAGTAGCCTTCATGTAGCATGGGAAGGCCACAATAGGCCAGCTCTAAAATCCTCCCTGTGACTTCCTTCCTGGGCCATGTTTCGTGGTTGGCCATCACAAGCCCAGCTCCTTCAGATGGCCTCCCAGGAACGCCTCAGTGTCATCAAGAGTAGCAAAAACTGGAGCTATAGCAAAGTCTCCTGCTCATGGGTTGGTTGAAGGGTGCCTCGTGTCCTCAGACTTACCTCTGTGCTCCTGGCTTTTTCTCGTGTTCCTGATTGACAGGAGGTACAGGGAGATTCACTACCCAGAGCCCATCTGCCATTCCTTCAAACAGCAGCATCTGTGCTCCTGAAGGTATCTTTTTCCCTTGTCGTGAGCCAGGCAAGAATACACCTAGGCTGCTGACGGGTAGATAGGGCCAGCTTCACAGTGTACAGCTGTTCAGTTGTACAGAGCCCTGTGCTCAAAAGGGTTCCACACTTGGCTTAATGCTCTGCTATTATAATACTGAAGTTCTTAATAAAGGTTGCACAAGGAGCCCTGCAATTTCATTTTGTACTAGACCCTACAAATCTTGTAGCTGATCTTACAGATGGAGAAACAGAAACACAAGCGTAACTTATTAGGCTGGGAGTTGGCAAGAGATGTCCTAGAAATCCGGCAAAGATGTGCTCCTGGCTCCTTCACTGCATACTGCATTTCCCCCATCAGGATATATGCACAGGCTGTGATCCTTTAAAAACTTTTGCTCTTCTTAAACAACCACCACCATCCCCAAACAATACAACTTTTTTGTTTAAAGCACACGGCAATTGGCATTGCCCTTTTATTTCTCATTTCATTCATCCATTCTTTATTAAAGCCGAGAAAATGGGAAACAACACTGCCTAAGAGTAGTCCCTCTAAATATAAATGTTTCCCTTAGTACATTGCACTACTTTCAACAGCCTCCTTTCCTATTTCCTGTCCCTGCGATTTCACTTCCTGTCCACATTTTTCAGGTTTCACCTACTCCATAACGGTTTGTTTTTCTCACTTCCTCACCAACCTAGGCCTGGCACTAACATTATCTGTAATTAAATTAGTCTTTAGATGCCTCTGGTTTTATTTTAGGTCTCTTCTTCCCCTTTCCTCCTTCCTTCTCCACTCTGTTTCTGGTGGTGTAGTGATTAAGTGCTATGTCTGCTAACCAGAAGGTCAGCACTTCTAACTCAACAGGTGCTCCTTGAAAACTCTATGTACAGACCTTCTCTGTCCTATAGGGTCACTATGAGTTGAAATCGACTCAACAGCAGTGTTGTGGTTTTTTTTTTTTTTTTTGAGTTTTATTTTGTTTCTTCTGACTCCTTCAATAAACACTTATTAATCAATAGACATCTAGTTAAGTACTGAGTTTTAATCATGAACTATACAAAGAAACTGAAGAGCTTGTCCTGGCCATGGGGTCCCTTATGATTCAACTAATCAGATAAAGACAACTGGACAGACGATATAATATGTCATCAGCTGGCATGGTGTTGTCAGTGTAAATGAGAGCTTCAGGTGGTTTAGAACCTTAGCCCTTAAGGGCGGAGACCTCAGCACAGAGTAGTTGATAGAATTTGGTACTACAAGGACTTGTGGCTAGCTATTAATTGAACATGTACTATGTGACAAGCAGTATGTTGAGTGTTTTCTTTCCAGTGTTTCATTTAAGCTTTAAAAAATTAAAGATTCTGTAGATAATATAACTTTCCAAGGTCACAGAGCTGGGCAGGAGCTGAGTGGGAGTCTTGCCTAGACCAAATTCACCCCAGACACTGAAGTTTAGGTCACAATGTTGCTGCTGCATCTCAGGGACTTTACTTTCTGTGGTCTGAAGATTCTATGAGACACAATAAAGCACCTAGTGTGATTGGTTGTTGGTAGCATGATAGGTACACAGTAAAGAGTGATGATTGTCTTCATTACATCCTTCTTATTAAATATGGAGTTTTGCAGAGGGCACAGGAAAAGGATCTTGAAGCTTACTGATTAAGTAAAAGGGGGTGGTCATTCCAAGCATGGAGGTGACAAAAACAAAGACATGAGTCCCAGAGGACACTGTGTGCTCAGGAAATGAAGACCAGCTGGATGGACCTGGGGAGTGAGATAAACTTGGGAACTGAGACTCTCTATTAGTCTACATATTCCATGTTCCAATTATTAATGGATGTTTGCAGCTGTTTCTTCTCACTTGGGGTCATGCAACTTCAGCAAACAAAAATCCCGAAGGCTTTACTCCATCCACATACTTAAAGTCAACTCTACTTTGAGGAGGAAGCTCTTCTCCAGTTGTCTTCTGCGTGCCTTCCAACCTGGGGGCTTATTTTCTGACTCTATGTCTGACAGTGTTCCACTGCTATTCTTAAAGTTTTCCCTGGCTAATACTTTTCAGAAGTAGACTGCCAGGTCCTTCTTACTAGTCTGTCTTAGTCTGGAAGATCAGCTGAAACCTGCCATGGGTGACCCTGCTGGCACCTAAATACCAGTGGCATAACTTCCTGCAGCAACAAGCAAGCCTCCACTGACAGAGAAGTGGGGGCTGCTCACTATCTTCACCCTCCTTACGTAACATCCATTACACTCTTGCCTCACATCCATTAATAATCAGAACATGCAATGTAAGAAGCATGAATCTAGGAAAATTTGAAACAGTCAAAAATGAAATAGAATGCATAAACATCTATGTCCTAGGCATTAGTGAGCTGAAATGGACTGGTATTGGCCATTTTGAATCTGACAATCATACGGCCTACTATGCTGGGAACAAAAACTTGAAGAGGAACTGTGTTGCATTCATCATCAAAAAGAACATTTCAAGATCTGTCCTGAAATACAATGCTGTCAGTGATAGGATAATATCCATATGCCTACAAAGAAGGCCAGTTAATATAACTATTATTCAAATTTACTTACCAACCACTAATGCCAAAAATGAAGAGACTGAAGATTTTTACCAGCTTCTACAGTCTGAAATCGATCAAATATGCAATCAGGATGCACTGATAATTACTGGGGATCGGAATGCAAAAGTTGGACACAAAAAAGGATTGGTAGTTGGAAACTATGGCCTTGGTGACAGAAATAATGCCAGAGATTACATGATAGAATTTTGAGGACTAATGACTTTTTCATTGCAAATACATTTTTTAATCAACACAAACGGCAACCGTACACATGGACCTCACCAAATGGAATACACAGGAACCAGTCAACTACATTTACAGAAAAAGATGATAGAAAAGCTCCAGATCAGCAGTTAGAACAAGACCAGGTGCTGACTGTGACACAGATTGATTGCTCATATGCAAATTCAAACTGAAACTGAAGAAAATTAGAAAAGTCCGCAAGAGTCAAAGTATGACCTTGAGTATATCTGTCCTGAGTTTAAAGACCATTTCAAGAAGAGATTTGATGTGTTGGACGCTAATAACCAAAGACCAGACAAATTATGGAATGACATGAAAGTCAACATTGATGAAGGGAGCAAGAGGTCACTAAAAAGGCAAGAAAGAAAGAAAAGACCAAATTGGATGTCACAAGAGACTCTGAAACTTGATTTCAGACATCAAGCAGCTAAAGCAAAAGGAAGGAATGGTGAAGTAAAAGACCTAAACAGAAGATTTCAAAGAGCAGCTTGAGAAGACAAAAGAAAGTATTATAATGACATGTACAAAGAGCTGGAAATGGAAAACCAGGAGGGAAGAAGACATTCTGCATTTCTCAAGCTGAAAGAACTGAAGAAAAAAAATCAAGCCTCAAGTTGCAATAGTAAGGATTCTACAGGGAAAATGTTAAATGACTTAGGGAGCATCAAAAGAAGATGGAAAGAATGTACAGAGTTATTATAGCAGAAAGAACAGGTCAACATTTAGCCATTTGAACAGGTAGTGTATGATCAGGAACCGTTGACACTGAAGGAAGAAGTCAAAGCTGCACTGAGTGCATTGGTTCCAGGAATTGATTGAATATCGATTGAGATATTTCAACAAACAGATGCAGCGCTGCAAGTGCTCACTTGTCAATGCCAAGAAATTTGGAGGACAGCTACCCGCCCAGATCCATATTTTTGCCCATTCCAACTAAAGGTGACCAACCGAACGAGGAAATTACTGAATAATGTCATTAACATCACACACGTAAAATTTTGCTCAAGATCATTCAGAAGTGACTGCAACAGCATATGGACAAGAACTGCCAGAAATTCAAGCTGGATTCAGAAAAGGACCTGTAACCAGGGATAGCATTGTTGGTGTCAGATGGATCTGGGCTGAAAGCAGAGAATACCAAAAAGATGTTTACCTGTGTTCCATTGACTATGCAAAGTCATTCGACTATGTGGATTATAATGAATTACGACTAACATTGTGGAGAATGGTAATTCCAGAACACTTAACTGTGCTCTTAAGGAATCTATGTATGGATCAAGAGGCAGTCATGTGAACAGAACGAGGGGGCACTGCATGGTTTAAATATCATTGTTGTATCCTTTCACCATACCTTTTCGATCTGTATGCCAAGCAAATAATCTGGGAAGCTGAGTTATACAAAGAAGAACAAGGCATTAGAATTTGAGGATGATTCATTAACAACCTGCATTACACAGATGACACCACCTTACTTGGTGGACGTGAAGAAGATTTGAGACACGTACTGATGAAGATCAAGGACCACAACTTTCAGTATGGATTGCACTTCAACATCAAAAGGACAAAAATCCTCACAACTGGATCAGTAAGCAACATCATCATAAATGGAGAAAGGATTGAGGTTGTCAAGGATTTCATTTTACTTGGGTCCACAATCAGTGCTCATGGAAGCAGCAGTCAAGAAATCAAAAGATGTATTGCACTGGGAAAATCTGCTGCAAAAGATCTCTTTAAAATATTGAAAAGCAAAGACATCAACTTGAAGACTAAAGTGAGCTTGACAGAAGCCATGGTATTTTCAATCACATGATACACATGTGAAAGCTGGACCATGAACAAAGAAGACAGAAGAAGAATTGATGCCTTTGAATGGCGGTGTTGGAGAAGAATGTGCAACGTACCATGGACCACCAAAAGAACAAACAGATCTGTTCTGAAAGAAGTCCAACCAGAGTGCTCCTTGGAAGCAAAGATGGCAAGACAGCATCTTATATGCTTTGGACATGCTGTCAGAAAGGATCAATTCCTGGAAAAAGATGTCATGCTTGGTAGAGTGAAGGGTCAGTGAAAAAGAGGAAGACCCTCAAAAAGATAGATTCGCACAGTGGCTGCAACAATGGGCTTAAGCATAAAAATGATTGTAGGCATGGCACAAGACTGGGCAGTGTTTCATTCTGTTGTTCATAGGGTTGCTATGAGTTGGAACCAACTTGACGGCACCTAACACATAATAACATTAGTCTACACTTGATCCTGTTGAAAATGAGGAATAACATTTCAAAGTGATTGTGTATGTGTGGGTATTTTGACAGCCATTTCTGGTAAGACTTAAAAAATACTTTTTCTTTTCGATAGTAATATTTCATACAGACCAAAATAAAGTAATAGACACACATTGAGAGGTCTCAGTCTCACCTTGCCCTATCCTTTACATTCCACCTACCCTATAGGTAACCACTTTGATTACTGCCTTGTGTATCCTTCCAATATTTCTCTGTGCAGACGTAAACAAGAACAAATAGGTATTTTTAATCGTTTGACTTTTGTACTCAAAAGATAGCATAACAAATATGGTATTTTACTTCATTTTGTTCACATTATAATATATTCAGAGCTTTTATGTTATACCAAAATGTAGAGATAGTCTTAATTCCAATAGCAACATAGTATTCCACACGTAGAAGTATCATCATTTATTTTATCAATCCTCTAGTAATGGCAGTCTTTCACTATAACAGATCATGTTGCCATCAGTGACCTTGTGCACATGTAATTTTGACATGCTTAGGTGTCTCTATAAGAAGAATTCCCAGAAGCAGCATCGCTAGGTCGCCTTCGATAAATGCATTTGTAAATTTGATAAATATTGACAAATTACCCTCCACAGGGGGCTGAACTAATTAATACTTCATCAATAATGCATAGATGAGAGTGCCTTTATTTCCCAGTCAAGAAATAAGGCATGTCATCAAACTTTTCAATTTTTTCCAGGTTTACAGGTGGGGAAAAGAATGGTATCTCAGGGCAATCTTCATACACATTTACCTTAATTATGAGTGAAGGAATGTACCTTTTCTCATGTTAGGAAGCATCTGTATTTCCTTGTGTAGTGACTGTGATCCCTTCCCATTTTCTGCTGTGTTTCTTACCTTTTTCCTACTGACTTTTTTCAGCTCTTTATATATGAAGGAGATTAGACTTTTGTCTGGATTGCAGATAGCTTTCCTCTGAATTAGCTTACTGTGTTTTTCATCATGAAAACTTTTTTTTGTTATTGTTGTTGTCATTGCATTTATCAATTTTTTATTTTATGACTTTGGAATTTGAGTCATTCATAAAAAGGCATTCTATGCTTTATTCTCCTATGATTTCTTCTAGTAATAAAGTTTTACTTTTCATATTTGAATTGTTAACTTGCTTGGAGTTTATGCCAGCAGAGTGTGTGAGGTAGGATACAACTTTATCTTTTCTCAGATGGCTACTCAGTAGTCATTGTACCATTTGTTAAGAAGTCCTCCCTACCCTATGTTGTCACCTTTACTGAATACAAATTCACACAAGAACTACTTCAGGACTTGCTATTCTGTTCCACTGATCTGGTTATTAATGTCCCAGAGTTACCACACCTTTGTAATTATTGAGGTTTTACAGTCAGATGTAATAATTAGCGGGGCTTTTCCCTCCTCGTTAAAACAATGTTGTTTAGATGAGTCTGGGTGGATTGAAAGGAAAGCTGACTGAAGGTAGGCAGACTGGTAGTGGCTTCTGCAGTGATCTAAGAACTGAGCAAGAACTGTGGTGGCTGGAATTGGAAGGGAGAAACAGAAGCACTACTCTAAGACCAGGTCTTAGAGATGAAGTCCTAAAAATGAAAGAGGATGCAGTGTGACCATATGGTTTGCATATTTTGTTGTTCTATGCATTGACATGAGACTGTCCTACTGGTCTCTTTCTAGATGGGAGAGAAGAGGGGGAGCAGATGCTTATTAAGAGGATACTAGATATATAAAGAGGAGTGTTCTGTTGCTAGGTAGGGTGAGCAGAGGAAGCTGCAGACAGGTGGGCATGCAAAACTGATTTGGATTGTATACTTTCACTTAATCACAATTAAAAAAAGAGAAAGAAAAATTAAGGAGGAGAGGGAAGCTAAAATGACTCTGAGTTTCTTGATTAGCGGTTTCACTCCTACTGATTTCCTTACTTTTGGATGGCTTTATGGTTGCTATGAGTCAGAATCAACTGGACAGCAACGGGTTCATATTTAAGACTTAGAAAGAACCTTCAAAACAAAATTTGAGTCCTCTCTAGGAACCTCCTCCAATCCCAATCTCCACCTCCAAGACTGAGCACTATTTGCAGTTTTGTAAAAAGTCCTGAATTCACTTTTGTTTACATTTTTGTGTTTTCTATTATAAGTGTAATACAAATGGAATACGGGAAATAAAAAAATCTCACTCATAATCTAATCCTAACAATCATTTTTTATATGTTGATATTTGTTTTTTCCAGTTCTTTCTGGACATATGCAGTATTTGTTGCTACCGTGCACTTTTAACAGCTTGAAGTGCAATTTACATACTATCAAACACACTCATTGGAGTCTAAAATTAAATATTTTAGTAAATTTATACAACTGTGTAGTCATCACCCCAAAAGTCACTCTTAACCTGTCTGCAACCCATCCTCACTTTCCAGCCCTATGCAACCATTGGTCTGCTTTATTATCTATAAACATATCTCTTCTCGAAATGTTATCTGAATGGAATTATTCTGCAATACATGGCTTTTTTTTGTTTTGTTTTTAATGTCTGGCTTATTTCACTTAGCATAATCGTTTGAGGTTCATTCAAGTTGTATGATGTATCATCAGTCTGTTTGTTTTTATTGCTGAATGTGATTCCATTGTACAGCTATACCATATTTTGTTTATCTATTCATCAGTTGATGGACACTTGGATTGTTTTCAGTTTGTGGCTTTTATGAATTATGCTGCTGTAAACATTCTCATGCAAGTTTACATGTCAATGTAAATTTTCAGTGTTCTTAGATGGATATCTGCTGGAATGGTAGCTGTATGTTTAATTTTTTAAGAAACTACCAAACTATTTTCCAAAGTAAATATTTCACTTTCTATTTCTACCAGCAATGTATGAAAGTTTTAGTTTCTCGACATCTTCACTAACACAGAGAATTGTCAGTCTTTTTTGATTATAGGTGTTCTAATAGGTAAATGGTGATACGTAACTGTGGTTTTAATTTGCATCTCCTAATGACTAATCTTGTTAAGTCTGAAACCTTGGTGGCATAATGGTTAAGTACTACAGCTACCAACTAAAATGTCAACAGTTCACATCTGTCAGGTGCTCCTGGGAAATTCTATGAAGCAGTTCTTTCTACTCTGTACTACAGGGTTGCTATGAGTCGGAATAGGCTCAACAGCAGTGGGTTTGGTTTTGGTTGGTTTTGAAATCATGTTAAGCATCTTTTCGTGTGCTTAGTAGCCATTTTACATGTGCTTTGCAGCCATTTGTACATATTCTTTGTAGAAATGTCTATTCAAATCTCTGGTTCATTTTTAAGTTAGATTGTTTGTCTTATTATTACTAGTTGCAAGAATTCTTTACATATTCTGGATACAGATCTTTAATCTGATATGTTGCTATGTGCCATCAAGTGGATTCTGATTCATAGCAGTTCTATAATAAATAAATAAAACCCACAGCCAGTGAGTCGATTCTGACACATAGAGACCCCATAGAAGAGAGTAAAACTGTGCTATAGGAGTTCAAAAGTTGTAGTATATATGGAAGCAGACAGGCACATTTTTCTCCTTCAGACTGGCTGGTGCACTTGAACCACCAACTTTTCAGTTAGCAGCCTAGGATTTTAACCACTGTGCCTCCAGGGCTTCTTAACTGAACATGGGATTTGCAAATGTTTTCTGCCAGATTGTGGTTGGTCTTTTCACTTTGTTAATTGTATCTTTGAGAAGCAAAAATTTTTAATTTTGGTGAGGTTCATTTTATCAACTTTCTCTTTTCTAGATCGTGCTTTTAATGCCATATCCAAGAAATCTTTGAATAACTCAAGATCACAAAGTGACAAAGATTTTCATTTCTGTTTCCATCCAGATGTGTTATAGTTTTAGCTCTTTCAGCAGCTTGAGTACGGTCCGTCCAGCAGTGGCTCGCTTTATGTTTACCCTGATTTGGTTTTGTTGAGCTTCTTAAATCTGTAGATTGACATTTTTCATCAAATTTAAGAATTGTCCAGCTATTTTTTTATTCAAGTATCTTTCTACCCCTTCCTCTCTCTTTTCGTTCTGGAATTCTTATCATATAGTTTCGTACATTTGATATTTTCCCAAAGGTATCTTTAGGCTCTGTTCATTTTTCTTCCATTTTTTTTCTCTGCTCTTTATGTTGGATAATTTTTATTTATTCACCTTCAAGTTCATTTTTTTTTAGTGTGTAGAAAGAATAGTTTGGGAAATCGCTGATTGTAATAATTAGGTCTGAGAGATTTTTCACTTTGTTGCTTAGTTTTCAGTTTTTCTATTTTATGTGTATGGTTTTAAAATAGCATATGTTAAGAAAGTTTATTCTAATCCCAAAATCCTTATCCAATCTTTCTCAACTTTACTAGCAATGTTGAACTAGTCCACTGCATTTCATAAGCAATGAAACTAAAGGAAGAGATTTATATTTTTTTCAGTGGTATCAATAAATGATAGTAGATTGTAACATTTTCAGAATTAGAATTGACCTTGGAAATCTGGTCCAATGTTTTCTTTCTAAACAGGTTTGTTCATATGGCTCACCATTTCCCCAGAGTCATACTCTAGTTAGTGTTGTAGTCAGAGCAATAACCCAGGTGTACTTTTAAAAGTTCAGTGCTTTATCTAGTAAATCAGCATACTTTAACTTTATTGAGTTATGTTTCTATCAAAGATTAAGCAGAGCGCTGATTTGTCTGAGACATTGCTTAAAAAATGCTACTGAGCAAATTTAATTAAATGAAAACTGAAATAATAAACTGCCATTGTGGAACACTATAAAAGGTTTTTTTAAAAACATTGAAAATCTAGTAGTTATTTGCCTTCTTTAAACATAATAGGAATGCTATGCAATTATAAATCCTTCTTTAATTTTTTTATTTAAATTTGTATTTTTATTAAATTTTGTTACACTAGTTGACCTAGATGCCCTCTGAAATGATGGTCCTCTGCCCCTGCTACTCTGTCCTTAAAAGTGTTTGCTTATATTTAGGAGACTTCTTAGCTTTTGGTTTATTCCAATTGTACTGACTTCTCCGCTGCTGTGTGTTGTCCTTCTCTTCACCTAACTTATTCTTTACTATCTAATTAATGAATACCCTTCTCCTTCCTTCTCCATCCTCATAGCCATCAAAGACTGATTTCTTCTGTTTTAAAACCTTTTCTTAAGTCCTTGTAATAGTGATCTCATACAATATTTATCCTTTTGCTACTGATTAATTTCGCTCAGCATAATGTCTTCCAGATTCCTCCATATTGTTTCCCAGATTCATCATTTTTCTTTATCATTGCATAATATCCATTGTGTGAACATACCATAGTTCATTTATCCATTCATCCATTGATAGACACCTAGGCTGATTCCATCTTTTTGCTGTTGTACAAAACAATCATTTTAATGTATGTATAATATTGTATGATAAAGGTGTATAACATAACATCTATTATGACAAGTCAGTGAATCTTTGACTTGGAAATTTGAACTAGAAAATAATGGGACAACTTGTCATGGAGAAGACTTTAGCTCACGGTTTCCCCATGTCCATCAGAGTAGAAATTTGCTTCGTAGGATTTTCAGTTCTTTCTTCGTACATCTAAAATCAACTGTTGAGTCCCTTTAGTGAACTTTTCATTATTGTACTCTTCAGTTCTAGAATTTCCATATGGTTCCCTTTTAGAGTTTCTATTTACTTAATCAAATTCCTTATCTGCTGAAACATGGTCATTGTATATTCCTTTAAGCCTCCAAATATGGTTTAATTCTTTGAACATATATATTATAAAAGAAAACATTGCCTCCCAGGCCAAGCAAGAGGAAAATGTAGAACGAAATTTAAATTCATGAAAACCAGAAAAACAGATTTACTGGTCCGACAGTGACTGGGGGAATCCTCAAGACTATGGTCCAAAGACATCTTGCTAACCCAGAACTGAAACCACACCTTTTAGCCAACAATTAGACAGACCTACAAAACAAACAACAACACAGGTAAAGACTCTTCTTCTTAGTTCAACCAAATATACCAGACCAAATGGCAACACCTCCTCAAGCAAAGATGAGAACATGCAGGAAGAGACAGGAAAACTGAATGAATGGACACTGAGAATCCAGGGTGGAAAGAAGAAAGGGGAGATTGCTAACACATTGCAGATATTGCAATTAATGTGACAAAACAATTCATGTGTAAATTTTTAATAAAACACAATTTGCACTGTAAACTGTCATCTAAAACATAATAAAATTAAATACACATATACATGTATGTATATAAACATACATATGACATCCAGCAGCTCTCATCTCAATGATGTAATAAGAAGGATAGCAAAGCGGTGAAAAGTTTAAGCCTCTAAATCGTAAAAAATCGTTTGAATTTTCATTCTGCTTCTAATTGTATAATCCTGATAAAGTCGCTTTATTTTCTAATTACCTTACCAATAAAATAAAATAAATAGAACTTTAAAAAATTACCACTGAGTCAGTTCTAGCTCATAGTGACCCCATGTCTGTCAGAGGAGAACTCCACAGGGTTTTTAACAGCTGGTTTTTTAGATGTATATTGCTAGACTTTTCTTCTGAGGTATCTCTGGGTAGACTTGAATTACCAGTCTTTCAGTTAGCAAGTGAAGGTATTAACCATATTCATTACCCAGGGACTCCTGTGTTTGTAATACCAAGACAAACTCAATACTTCAACTCAGTTCTGACTTATGGTACAAAGCAAAACTTCTCCATGGGATTTTCTTGGCTATAATCTGCTACAGAAGCAGATTGCCAGGTCTTTATTCCATGGCACCACCAGGTAGATTCAAACTGCCAACTTTTAGAGTAATAGTAACTGCTTTGAAATTACTTTCTGCTAAATCCAACATCTGGGCTCACTAAGAGGTTTTCTATCAACTTTTTTCCCTGAAAATGGAGCATGCTTCCCAGTTTCTTTGCATGCCTTTTAATTTGCTGAAAACTGGATTTATTTTTAAGCAATAGCTCTACAGTAATATAATTTACATACCAAAAAAATTATGTCTTTTATTGTGATTAAATGAAAGTTTAGAATCCAAGTCAGCTTGCCGTATAAAACCTCGATTATCCACCTCTCTGTAATTCTATCTGCTCTCCTTACCCTGTGACAGCACACTCTTTTTTTTCACTCTTTATTTCCAGTATCTGCTCAGCCAACACTTGTCCCCTCCTCTCCACCTTCTTCTCTCCCTGCTAAAAAGAAACCAGTAGGACAGCCTCATATATATATTAATCCATAAAGTACACATACCATATGCATCACTCTGTGTCCCCAAGTCCAATTCATTGTCCAAAGTTTGGCTTCAGTACTGGCTTTGGCTCTGGGCTAGCAGCAAATCTAGGGACCATGTTCTCAGGGGACCCTCCTGGTTATTGGACCATCAAGTCTAGTCTTTTAATAGAGTCTTCGATCTGCACACCCCTTTTCATAGTGCTATATCAGGGACTCTACATTGTGTCCTCTACTGTGGCTATTTTTGGTGGCAGCCCGGCACCATGTAGTTCTTCTGGTCTCACACTGATGTGGCCTCCCTGTCATATGGGTCCTTCTGTCTCCTGGGCTAATTTTTCCTGGTGTCTTTGATGTTGTTTGTTGTCATCTGTTCCAGGTGGGTTGAGACCAATAGATGTTCCTCAGGTAGTAGCTTGCTGGCTTTTAAGACTATAGGTGCCACCTACCAATATGTGGTACAGAACACTTTCTTAGGAAAAGACTACTTATGCCAAGTGACCTTGATGTCCCCTGAAAACATGGTGCCCAGACTCCTGTTCCTGCTACTCTATCCTTTGAAACGTTGGGTTGAATTTAGAAATCGTTTTGGATTACATTGTGGTCCAGTGATGCTGACCTGCCTTCTCCTGCGTGTTGTCACTCCCTTCACCTAACTGAATACCTACTGACTGTCTAATCTATGAAAAACCCTGTCCCTCCCCCGCTTGTAGCCCTCAAAGAATACTTTTTTCTGTGCATAAGTCTTTTCTTAAGTCCTTATAATAATGGTCTCATACAATATCTGTCCTTTTCCAAATGACTGAATTTCACTCAGCATAATGTCTTCCAGTTGATTCCAGGTTATGAGATGTTTCATAAAATCATCATTGTTCTTTATCATTGCATAGTGTTCTATTGTACATATATATCATAGTTGGTTTAGCCATTCATCTGTTGATGGGCACCTAGGTTGATTCTGTCTTTTTGCTATTCTGGACAGAGCTGCAATAAACATTCACGTGCATATATCTGTTCATGTGACAGCCCTTACTTCTGTAGGATATATTCCAGGCAGTGGCATTGCTGAATCATATGGCATTTCTATTTCTAGCTTTTTAAGAAAGCACCAAATTGCTTTCCAAAGAGGTTGTATGGTTTTATATTCCCACCAGCAGTGTCAAAGAGTTGAAAACTGGATTTTTAAGTCATACTTTGACCAACTCTGGATTCTTATTATTTTCCTCTGAGCACTGTCGCTGTTTTGTTTTATTTTTTGAGTAGTTTATTTGGATTTCTTAGCCTATGATTATCTGTCTCCCCTACAATGTGCTGCTATTGATGCCACTACTCAGTTTTTGTCTTATTCTTGTTTTTGCTTTTTAGCCTGGCTTCATAGGGGCCACCTCTGTGTCTATGTAGCTTAGTAGTCAGCCAGTGATTTGTCAAATGTTGTGCTCAAGCACCTGAAGCCAGTAAGGTTTCCACCCTTGGCCAGTGGATTGGATAGCACATTCAAAGGTTAGGCAGTTTGTAAGAACTTTTCTGGCTCTTATTTTTTGTCAAATTTTCCCATGCATTTGCTTGTGCATGCGCACTGCCTCCCTTTCAGCTAGACATGTGAAGAGTTTATCTAGCCGCTGTATGGATTCCTTTTATCTAGATTTCTCTGTTAAATTTCTGGCTACTGTTTTAGTCTGTTGCTCACTCCCAAGCAGTACCATGACCTCAGGCAAACAGGACTTCCATTGATTTTATGACAAATTTGCTACTTTTACTGACTGCTCTACTGCTTATGGATTCCATAAAGATTTACAGCCTTGGAAACCCTACAGGACAGTTTTACTCTGATGGCATTGGGTTTGGTTTCTTTAGTTTTTTATATAGGATTGCTATGAATCAGCACTGATGGACAGCAGTTGGTCTGGTTTTTGGTTCTCCAAATCAAAGCAGACCTCAGTTTCACTTCTGGTTTCATAGCCACCCACACCCTGATAGCATTACCTTACCCAAGCTTCTTGAAAGTTGGACAAAGGGGGCAGATTCCTAAACAAGAATCCCATAGAGCTTCACTGCTCTTATTTGTAGTTCAGCAGTCTTTCATGAATAAACATTTCTCAATATGTTGTTTGTATCTGGTCAGTTTTCAGATCCCTGAATGATTGTGTTTGACAATCTCATCCAACTTAACACAGTTTGGGTGAGAGAGTTTGCCAGCCTCTTCACCCTGCTGTAGCTGAAAATCCCATCCCTTCTTGTTGTCGCTGTGAGTCAAAACAGACTTGATGGCCATGAGCTTGGGTTTTATTCCTTTAGGAGCAGTACTGATGGCTGATTCCTAACTGCTACCTGCTATTAACTGGAAGATTCATGGTTCTAACTCACTAAGTGGTGCTGGAGAAAAAAGGCCTGACAATCTACTTCCATAAAGATTGCGGTGGTGGTGGTTGGTTGCTCTGAAGCCAATTCTGACTCATGGTGACCCTGTGTGTTACAGAGTAGAATTGGTCCTTAAGATTTCCTTGGCTGTAATCTTAACACAAGCAGTTCGGCAGGCCTTGTTCCATGGTACTACTTGATGGGTTTGAACTGTACGCCTTTTAGATTAGCAGTGCAGCATATACACTGTTGCATTATTGGGTGCTGTCAAGTCTATTCTGACTCATAATGCCTTAAGCCAGCCAAGTGCCATCGAGTCGGATCCGACTCATATATGCTATGGTGCTTGTCTTAGTCATCTAGTGCTGTTTTAACAGAAATACCATGAGTGGATGGCTTTAAAAAGACAAATTTTATTTTATCACAGTCCTGTAAGCTAAGCCTGAATTGAGGGAGTCCACTCCAGGGGAAGGCTTTCCTTCTTTGTCGGCTCTGGAGGAAGGATTTATGTTGCATCAGTCTGCAGTCAAGGAACATGTTGGTTCAGGCACCTCAGATCCTGGTGCCACTTTCTTGAGGGTGTAAGGTCCCAGATTCTCTTGGCTAGCGTCTTTCCATTATATCTCGAGAGACTGCCTCAAGGCACAAAACAATCCTAGACTCTGAGTCCTGCCTCACCAACACAACTGCCACCCACTCACCCTTATTAACATTATAGAGGGAGGATTTACAGCACAATATCGGGATATCATACAACATCTGGAATTGTGGTCTAGCTAAATTCCTACACAGATTTGGGGGGCGGTGACACAGTTCAATCCATAACAATGGTCAGTTCTGTTCTGTACCACATGGGGTCTCCACAAATTGGAATTGATTTGATGACAACAGATTCGCTTTTTTTTCTTTGTTTTTCAAGTGAGAGGAACAGGAATTGACTCAATGGCAATGGGTTTGGTTTTGGGGTTTTCTATAATCATTCTGTACATACAATTGGAAACACTGGTGGCATAGTGTTTAAGAGTTATAGCTGTTAACTGAAGGTCAGAAGTTCGAATCCATCAGGCGCTTCTTGAGTCACAGTTGACTTGATGGCAGCAATGTTTTTTTTTTTCTTTGTATCTAAAACTTAAAATCCAGAGACCCCTGTATTTTACTGGGCTCAGATATTATGCTACCTGTGAGGCTTACAGTTAAAATTAGCTCACTAATCCATTTTTTATGGAAACTTTTTAAAAATTAAACAGTGAACCCTTATTCATGCAGCAAGGAACAGGGTTCCAGGGACCGAGACGTTGCAAGACAGAGCAAGTCAGACACTCAGGAATTACCAGAGATTGGGTGCCTAGTGGTTGATACTGAGGCTCTTCAGTTATTTTTGAATTTCTGAAAGCCATGTCTTGTGACAAGATCGCCCAGGCACAACAGACTTGACTTTGAGCTGAAGTCTCAGACTTCAGTGAGGCTCTCACTCTGGCCAGGAGCTACGGTGACCATTAGAAATGTTCTGATTGTTGACAGTGGATAGACACGCTTGTCCTTACATAACAAATGCAGTTTGTTTGGCAAGCAAAATGATACGACACATTGGGGCACCCTGCAGTAGGTGGGGAGATTATTTTAAAAGCTTCAGGAGGAAGGACCGAAAATAAGAGCTGAGTGAAAGAGGAGAGGACTTCTGAAAGGGACTTCGCCCACTTCAAATGTGGCCTTGAGGTGATCCTTGCACTAACCCCCATCCTAAGTCTTCACCTCAGGCTGGCTAGACCAGCAGTTCCCTCCTGACACCCAGCTACTCTCAGGGCTCCATCAGTACACAGCCCTCCTCCTCCAGCCTCCTCACCACCAACCTGACAACCACTGTAATGTGCCCACTCTGCTGTTGCCCTATCTGCAGTGGCATCTCCAGAGTCATATACAGGTGAAGCTTCCAGGCAGCTGGCTGAAGCAGGAGGTGGGGATGGGGGTGGGCAAGCGGCTCAGTGAGAGAGAAATCTCGAGTTTTGGAGAGCCATTTGGGTAATTTATCTTGAAGCTAGCCAATACACTATTTCTGTTCAGATTTTCTTTTATTGGTATAGTAAAAACAGCCTCAGCCTGCAAATCATAAATACACGCTTCATCTCCTTTTCTGTGTGCATCCACTTATTATTATTTGTGGTGGTTGCAGGCATGCTGTTGGGGAATAAAAGGCGGCCCTTCGGAAGCCCCTTCACCACTGCCAATGATCTTCTTTTAGTTTGCACTCTGGGCCGAGTGAGGGCCTCCGCATTTAGCGGCAGTCCTGCTCCACCCCTCGGCAGGGACCAACGTCCTGTGGAAGTGTAGCGTCTTACTCATCCGGTACTGCTCTAGCAGAAATATCACAAGTGGATGACTTTAAAAAGAGAAATTTTATTCTGTCACAGGCCAGTAGACTACAAGTCCAAATTCAGGGCATCAGCTCCAGAAGGTTTTCTTCTGTTGGCTCGGGAAGAAGGTCCTTATTGTCATTCTTCCCCTGGATTGGGAGCTTCTGAGGTGAAGGAATGCCGGATTCAAAGGATGTGCTCTTCTCCCAGCACTGCTTCTTGGTGGTGTGAGGTCCCCAGCTCTCTGCTTGCTTACCTTTCCTTTATATCCCAGAATATTGATATTACCTCAAGGCACGATACAAGCTTATACTTTTGAGTCCTGCCCCCACCAACACAACTGCCACCTGTCCTCCCTGATTGACATCACAGAGGCAGGGTTTACAGCATGCAAGAACATCACACAGTACCGTGAATCACGGCCTAGCCAAATGATACACACAGTTTTAAGGGACATAATTCAATCCACGACATAAAGTCATAAAAACACATGCTCTCAGGTTACACAGACTTGGGCTCCGTGTCCAGTTCCCCCACTGATGGGTTGTATGACCTTGGGTAATTGTCTGAACTCTCAGAGCCTCATGTCTCATCTGTCAGACAAGAATTATAATAACAGCCACCTGGCAGGCTTGGCAGGCTGTTTTAATGAGATAATATTGGTTTACAGGAATGCTGTAACACCATCCATCATAAAGCGAAAAATAGAAATAAATCTCCATTCCCCACATGTCCTCTTCACCACTGCCCTGTTCCTGTTACCCTTCATAGGAAACATCGGCCCCCACATCCTCAGCCTCCTCCTCCTCCCGCTGTCTTGTGTGAGCTCCATCAGACTCTTGTCAGGATCACAGAGAACATTATCGATGGTCCTGAGCCTCACCCGGGTGGCCTCTCAGCAGCTGCTGACCACTGCCCCCCCGGAAACATGGTTGTCCTGGTTCCAGGGACCCTGTTTTTGCAGGAGTTTATCCTGTTTTGCTGGCAGCTCCTCTCCTGTCTGCTTTGTTGTTCACTCTCTTCAAACCTTCTGAATGCTGAAGTGACTTGGGCTCTGTTTGGAAACGTGATAGCGTCCTTTAACAAAAAAAAAGTTGCCCTTGATCCAGTTCTGACTCTAGGCAATGCCACGGGCAATACAGTAGGATACTTACTCCATAGAGTTTTCTTGCCTGTAATTTTTATGAAAGCAGATCGCCAGGCCTTTCTTCTACAGCACAGCTGCGTGTGTTGCCAACATTTGGGATAGCAGCTGATCACAAACCACTTGTGCCACTCAAGCTTTAGCGGATCTCAGACAGAAGCATCTTGACTTGCTGGTCCTTCAGACACTCCCCACCTGCATTGCTGATGGAGCTCCAGCTCAGTCGGGTGTCCAGGCTCCCCATGTGACCACCACCCCAGGGAGGAAGTTCCCTCCCTCACCTGGGGGTTACTGTTGTTTTTAGCTGCTGTACAGTCAGTTCCCTGATGATGGCAACTGCACACACAACTGAGCAAAATACTTCCCTGGCCTTGCCATCCCTGTGATTGACTGGAGACTAAGTCCCTGTTAGTCCAAGGCAGTCAGGATAGTTGTCTTAGGTACCTAGTACTGCTGTAAGTGAATGACTTTAACAAACAGAAATTTATTTTCTCCCTCTTTAGGGGCTGGAAGTCTGTATTCAAGGTGCTGGCTCCAGGGGAAGGATTTCTTTCTGTCAGCTCTGGAGAAAGGTCCTTGTTTCTTCAGCTTCTGTCTCTTGCTTCCTTGGAGATCTCCATGTGTTTTGGCATCTGTCTTACCCCACCTGTCCTCTGCATGCTTGTGTGATCTCTTTTATATCTCAAAAGAGATGGACTCCAAACAAACCCTACACTAATCCTTCCTCATTAGCATAACAAAGACAATCTATACTCAAACAGGATTATAACTACAGACATAGATGTTAGGATTTATAATACATAGTTTTGAATGACTTAAATTCAATCCATAGCAATGGTATTCTTTCTTCCAGAGATTAGTTCACAGATAGGCCTGGACCAGTTTAGGCCAATATGACCCAAAAACAGTCTATGAGGGGGCTTCCTGGAAAGGTTTACTTGCTTTTAAAGAGAAGCACAAGGAAGAATTTGTTCTATTCTGCTGGAAAGTCATGTCTGGGTGTGATACCTGGAGCACTGGCAGCCATTCTATTATCATGAGTGAAAGTGGTGGGAAAACAAAGCCAAGACACCAAAGATAGCAGAGCAGAAAAATGTAAAAACTGGGCCACTGATGATGTTGTTGAGTCACAAAAGTTAGAGCTATCCCGCTTCAAGACTTCTCGTAAGTAGAATAGTACATTTTCCTTATTGTTCTCACCAAGGAATTAGATTTTCTACCCCTTGTAGCCCAAAGCCTCCTAAATGATATGCCTGTGATCTTTGGACGAACTTGCCTTCTGGCCCAGCAGCTGTATTCTAGGGGCTGCAAGAACTGGCATATGTTACTGATCACCTACTGCTAGCATTCCCTGGAACTTCATGAAGCAGAGAAATGACTACAAGTGTAGAGATAGGTAAACGTTGTCTTCTCAAAAAGCTGCGCAAGAAGATGCTTTAAACTGCCTCTTGGTCTAGTGCAGCAATTCTCAGCCTTGGAACATTTTGAGCCAAATAATTCTTTGTTGTGGGGAGCTGTCCTGGCACTGTAGAATCATTAACAATGCTTTTGGCCTCTCTCTACCCACAAGATGCCAGTAGCACCTCCCAGTCCCATCTCCTGAATTGCGACAACCAAAAATGCCTCCAGGCATTGTCAAACGTGCCCTTAACTGAAAAATTATCATTCCCTCCCTGCACTGAGAACTGCTGGGGCTTGTCTGGGTTTGAGTTCTGTGTAACTTTTGCTCTCTCAGTCTCCTTTCCTTGCCTCAAAATGAGGGTGCTACCATAAGACCCCTTACAGGATTGTCGTAGGGACTAAATGAGATGATTTATGACAAGTGTGTTGCAAACTTTGTATGCAAAGGAGAGTGGCAGTGATAGAAGACTGAAAAGCAGGATACTGTGAAGGACCAGGGATGTCAAACCCAGCAAGAAAGGGCCTGGGATGAGAGGCCCGGGTGGGCGAGTCTGTGCAGGTGTGAGCTGTAAGGTGGATCAGAGTCTGGAGAGTAGACCGAGCCCTGGGGAGGATGATGAGACCAGGCCATAACCTGAGAATGTTCTGGGCCAGAGTGCTGAGCCACAGACGGACAGAGGCCTGGAGTGGGGCTGCAGAGCAGAAGGAGTGGAAAGAGTTAGGAATATAAGGAGATGCAAGGATGAGTCCAAGAATGCAGGCTGGGGTGGACAGAGTTGAGGTGCAGGCTGAGGGCAAGTCTCTTTGTCAGGTGGTTTTTGAATTGTAGGTCATGACCCACATGGTAGGAGGTGCAATTCATTTTAATGAATTGTGAATGCAGTGGAAAAACAACAACCACAGCATAAGAGAGAATCGAAAATGGCAGAATACATTGCATATAGTTTCAAGAAAGTTTTCTTTCAATTGTAAGTATGTGTGTTTGTGCTGGATCATGATAAAGGTTTTTCTTCCCATGGATTGTGATTTCTGAAAGTCTGAAATTCATTGGTCTAAAGTCAATAATAAGGATACCTAACATTTATTGAACACTTGTCTTGTACTCAGCACTTTGAATACCTAATCACAGAAATCTATCAGCTGCCCCATGGTTGAAAGATGTGGCCATTTGCTTCCATAAAGATTTAAACCTTGGATACCCCATGGGAGAGTTCTGCTCTGTCCTTTAGGATCACTATGAGCCTGAATTGACTAGAAGGTAACATGTTTGGTCATCCTGACTGAAGCAGTCACCAGGCATTTCTTTGTTCTACAGTACCACTCGATGGATTTGAATCGGCCGCCTTTAGAATAGCAATAGAACGCACTGTCTACACCTGCTCCGGACCTTAGTGGTCTCCTAGGAGAAAAGGTGAGGTCCAGGTCAGGCCTGGAGAGCCTGGGAACGCTGCTCAGGAGAGGGCTTGCCGGAGCTTCTCAAGCAACAGGAGCAAGTAGCCCTAACGTCACTGAGCTTCATTTCTGTATTTGTAGCGAAGGTGAAGGGTGTTAGAAATCTGACCTCAGGCGACTGGCGATGCTGCGTTAGGAGCTTGACAAACCAGTAGGGAAAAACGTTTTAAACCCTCAAGGTTGTACCTGCCTTTTATGAAAAGCACTAGAGACCTAGGTTGGCGACAATTGCAGGGAGGCCGGCACTGGTTCAGAAATCGTAGGCTGTGGATATCCCTTTCCCGTCTTTCAGTGCTGCGTGGGTGTAGGAAGGCTTCACCCCGCCTCAGGTTGCTGCAGCCGCAGTCTGAGCCGCAGTGAACAGATACCGTTGTATATGGCGCCCTCTGGTGGCCACAGACAGCGCCCGCGTCTGGCCCTTTGCGCAGAACTGATTATCTACCTACCACTTTTGTGTTGCCTGGCCTCTTTTACATACAGCCTATGGGATCCCTGGGGATGGGAGCAGAATTTGAAGCCAACAGAAGGAGCAGAGGGCAGGTTATGGTTATTAGTAGAATTAGAATGATAATTAGAATAATTTCAGCTTGCCAGATACAAAACATGTCATTCATTCATTCCCCTGACATTATGTGGCAGGTATTTCCTAGGAGGCATCTCCAAGCACACTTGGCTGCTAACTGAAAGCCTGGTGACTTGAGTTCACTTGGAGGCACCTTAGAGGAAGGGCCTAGAGATCTACTTCCCCCCAAATCAGCCATTAGAAACTCCATGGATCCCAGATACCGTAATTTTTCAGCCAACTATAGAGAGCCACCCCACCAAAAACTCATTGCTGTCGAGTTGATTCCAACTCAGAGCAACACTGTAGAACTGCCCACATAGAGCTGCCAGGGAGCACCTGGTGGATCTGAACTGCTGACCTTTTGGTTAGCAGCTGTAGCTCTTCACCACCACACCACCAGGGTTTCCAAAACTCTAGACAGTCCCATAAGATAACACCACGCAACAGGAACATGCTCTTTGGAAACATTATACAAGACCAAAAGCCCAAAAGCAAAGATGAGAGGGCAGGAAGGGGCAGAAAATCAGGATGAAGGAAACAGGAAAACTAGGGCAGAAATAGGGAGAGTGCTGGCACGTAGCGGGCAACTCAACCAGCATCGTGGAACATTTTATGGGCAAACTACAGAACTGGTAACCAATTTGCCTGTAAACTCTCACCTAATGCACAATAAACTTTAAAAAAAGAAAAGAACTTTCAGGATTTGCTGAGTCAGCTTCTAGATAATTTCTAAATTAAACCCACTGCCATCGATAAATTAGCTGCTTCTATATGGGATGGGGAAACCCTGGTGGTGTAGGGTTTAAGTGCTATGTCTGCTAACCAAGAGGTCAGCAGTTCAAATCCAGCAGACATTCCTTGGAAACTCTATGGGGTAGTTCCTTTGCCTAGAAGATCTCTGTTATATGATGTTCTCTGGGGATAACTGGGGTCGTTTGGTACTTTCTGGGAAGGAAGAACTGAGATAGAGATGGAACATGCTAAAACTGATGCTACCTAAAAGGAGTTGACCATGACTTACTCAAAATGGATATTTATTTTCAAACGTTGTGTATCTGAATTTGAAAGCATTTTAGATTCCTGAGAGAAAAGGTGCTATGGAAATAACCAGAGTTAGTGTGACCTGACTGTATTGCTGTTGTTGTTAGTCGCTGTCAAAGTCAGTTCTAACTCATAGTGACCCGTAAGTGCAGAGAAGAGCTACTCCATAGGGCCTTCAAGGCTTTTGGGAGCAGATCACCAGGTCTGTCTTTCAAGGAGCCTCTGGGTAGCTGGACTACCAATCTTTCAGCTAGCAGCTGAGGGAGTAACTGTTTGCACTACCCCGGGGAAGACAAAGATTACAGCAGGTCTACTCTCACTGTGGGTAAGTCTGTTGAGTATGTCCTTCCTTACTTGTACCTGCTGTGCCAGTATCTACCTCTGGGACTCCTCCTGGGTGTTGGAAGCCTTTGTCAGAGAGCTCTACTGATTGGCTGTCATTTACCATCCCAGCTATCTCCTAACACAAAATCAGTCAAAGGGAGGGAGACAGGCAGGGAGGGAGAAAGAAAGGGAGGAAAGTAGGAAGAGAGGGAGGAGAGGAGGGAGGGAGAGAGGGAGGAAGGAGGGAAGACCTGTGGAGCACAATTCTACTCCGACACCCATGGGATGGCCACGAGACAGGATCCACGGAGCAGTGACGGGTTTGGCTTTGTCTTCTAGAAAGTAATATATATCAAATGGGAAAATGAGGGATGCAGACTGTTTGGGAGAAGAGTGGAAACAGCCAATGCTTCGACCTTACCACAGGGATGCACTTGGTGTGTTTGAGGACCACTGAGGAGGCAGCCCAGCCCAGGCTGAGTGACTGCAGGGTAAGGGTGGGAAACGAGTTGAGAAAGGTACCCTGAGAGCAGATGGTGTGGGGGACTTGGAAAGACTTTGCATTCTGATTTATCTTCTTAAAATCTCACCGCACTGTCTTTGAGAAGCATGGGGAGGGCAAAGGAGACCCATCCAGGTGTGAGATGAGAGCTTATGGGACTGAAGTGCTTAGCTGAGGGAGACAAGACACAAACAGATTCAGGATATGTGTTAAAGAGTCAACAGGATTTGCTGATGGATCAGTCAAAGGCTATCTCTGGGAGGCTAAGCCAGAACAATTAGGTGGGGGATTGGTGCTCTTTAAAGAGATAATGAGGATCAGTTTGGGGGCATGGGGGAAAAAACAAGAGTTGGGGTTTGGATGTGCCAAGATTGAGCTGCCTACTAGAAATCCAGAAACTGGTGGCCTAGTGGTTAAGAGCTGTCTGCTAACCAAAAAGTTGGCAGTTCAAATCTGCCAGGCACTCCTTAGAAACTCCATGGAGCAGTTCTGTCCTATAAGGTCACTATGAGTCAGAATTGACTTAGTGGCAGTACATTTGGCTTTGTTTTGGTTTTTTGTTTTTTTTTTTCTTAGAAGTCCAGGAATCACTGAGTGGTGCAAATGGCTAACACACTCGGCAACTAACCAAAAGGTTGGAGATTCATACCACCCAGAGGTACCTCGGAAGAAAGCCCTGGCAATCTACTTCTGAAAAGTCAGCCATTGAAAACTCTGTAGAGCACAGTTCTGCTCTGATGCTTATGAGGTCATCAGGAAGCTGGGTTGATTTGACAGGAAAAAAAATCAGATGTCCAAGTAGTGACATTGGATAGGCCTGAGCAGGTCTCTCTATCCCTTTCAGTTTCTCCTTATGGGTACCTCAGAATTCTCCTGAGTCTCCTCATCCAAGAGCCGGAACCCCACTGCCAGCCTGCCTCCCAAAAGGAAAACTTCCCCCAGAACAGTAACTCCAAATGTAAAGAGAGTATCAGTGATTGTCCAAAAGTCTCAACTGAGTGGCTGAGTCAGAAGGGAGGTAGGGACTCTGGGTTCCTC
This sequence comes from Heterohyrax brucei, assembly GCA_028571685.1. Classification (NCBI taxonomy): domain Eukaryota; kingdom Metazoa; phylum Chordata; class Mammalia; order Hyracoidea; family Procaviidae; genus Heterohyrax; species Heterohyrax brucei. The sequence continues at coordinate 159,717,489 of CM053140.1, read as the reverse complement.
AGACACTCCAGTAAAGAAGTAGAAGAGAAGGAATAATTTTTATCATAAGCTGACAGGTTTCTTTCCATGTGTTGGCTAGGCCCATCCTACATGCAGTGACAGGCTGTATGACAGTGTGGCATAATGTGTGCCCTGTCAGCAGCAAGCAGGACCCCACTTGCAGCCCCCACACTTTCACCGCCCCTACTTCTGCCTCCACCCCACACCCCCACAGCTACCCCCAACATGAGCCATACTCCTGCCCACCCACCCCGCTGCAGTAACAAAGCACCACAAACTAGGTGACTTAGAAGAGCGGAACTGTCCCATAGGGTTTCCAAGGAGCATCTAGTAGATTGGAACTGCTGACCTTTTGGTTAGCAGCTGTAGCACTTACCCACTATGCCACCAGAGTTTCCTTTGACTCATTACCCAAAAATCCACTGCCATTGAGTCGAGTCCAACTCATGGCTACCCTAGAGGTCAGAGTAGAACTGCCCCCATAGAGTTTCTAAGGAGCTCCTAGAGGATTTGAATTGCCCACCTTTTGATTAGCAGCTGTAGCACTTACCCACCACGCCACCAGGATTCCCTCCGACCTACTAGGAGATGGTATAATGGACGGGCTCCCGGGTAGCACAGTTAAGTGCCTGGCTATTAACTGAAAGCTTCTTTAGCTGAACTGACCCAGCAGTACCTCAGAAGGCCTGGTGAGCTGCTCTTGAAAGGTCACAACCTTGAAAACCCTGGAGCCCTGTTACACTCTGCCATGCATGGGTTGCCCATAGTTGGCATTGACTTACAACAACTGGTTTGTTATTTTTGGTGTTGATGTTGGATAGATCTGAGACCAAAAGCAAGAAGCCAGAAAAGGCCCTTGAGAAGTCAAAAGTCTTTTGTTATATAAGGGATGAGGGCAGTGATGGGGGCAGTAAAGGGAAAAGCGATGAGTCTCAATTAACTTGACAGCAATGAGTTTGGATTGGGTTTTGGTGATGAATTAGAATCAATCTGAATGGCAACAGGCTTTTTTTGTTTTGTTTTGTTTTTGGTAATTTAGCTCCCCAAAACATAGGTTTAATCCTTTTACTCCCCTGCTCAAAACCCTACACAGCTTCCTATTACCTACAGGACAAAATGAATCTCCTTGACATGGCATTTAAGGGCTTTTCCTATGTGCCCAGATGACCCTCCTGTCTCCATCTCATCATGCCCCTCCAGGCAGCTTCCTCCAGTCTTACTGCTTGGGGCAGATGAGGCTGGTTCTGTGTTAAGTCCCCATTGTCCCCTTATCCTGAAATTCTCTCATCCATTTAGGCATTTGTTTCACAAACAAACACTGAACACCCACGGTGCTCTAGACCCTGTTCTGATCACTAGGAATACAGAAAGAACAAAATCCTCACAATCCCTGCTCTCAAGAGAAAATGAAGAACATCAAAGACACGTGGAAAATATGAGCCCAAGAGACAGAAAAGGCTGCATAAACCGGAGACTATATCAACATGGGACCAGAAGAACTAGTTAGTGCCCAGCTATCACCAATGACTGCCCTGACAAGGAACTCAAAAAGTACCACTGCTGGAGCAAGAGAAATGTGTGGTGTAAAATTCAAACTCTAGTAAAAAGCCCGGACTTGATGCCTGGACAGACTGGAGGGTCCCTGGATGACATGCCACTGGACTTTCTGTTAGCCCAGAACTGAAACCATTCTAGAGGCCAACTCTTCAGATAAAGATCAGACTGGCCTAGAAGACATAAAATGATACTGGTGAAAAGTGGCTTAATAGATACATGAGACTAAGTGGGCAGCTCCTGTCCGGAGGCAAGATGAGAGGGTGGAGGAGGACAGGAGGTGGTTGTTGAGTGGATGTGGGAACTACAGAATGGAGAGGAGAAGTGTGCTGTCACAGGGTGGGGAGAGCAGCTAGGGTCACACGGCAAAGATTAAGTTTTTGTATGAGAAACTGACTCAAATTGTAAACTTTTGCTTTCAACACAATAAAAGAAGATTCTGCTCTCATGGAACTTGTGTTCTCATGGGGAAATAAGACAATAAATAAGTGCATACCAAACTGGCAGGTGGAAATAAGCTATATGAGTGGGAAAAAGGCAGGATGAGGTGCAGAGCACTACAAAGTGTGAGAGGCTAAGTCTTCCTATGAGACCAGAGGTGAGGGGGCAGGGGGTGACGAAGTCGTGAAATAAGGGGGGCAAGGCCTGTGGAATCCTCACGTGGACTGCCCAAACCCCAGCCTTCCCACCCCTTTCAGGGTCTTTGGACTGGCTGGCTTGGCTTGGCATTCCTTCTTAGAGACATCTCTCAAATGTCCCATTCTTTTGAAAGCTTCCCTGATACCCTGATGTTATGGACTGAATCATGCCTCCCTCTTCTCCCCCCAAGTAAGTATTGAAACCCTGGCCCTGAACCTGTGGATGTGATCCTCTTTGGAACTCAGAATTTTCTTTTGGCATGTTCGTCAGGACATTACCAGAGTAGGGTGGGTCCTAAACCTGTCACTTCGGAGCCATAAAAACAGCAGAACAGACACAGAGACATGTGCACCAAGGAACTGTTGAAACTTCAACAAGGGAGGACCTTCTCACAGAGCCAACACCCTGATATGGATTTCTAGCGTCCCAAACTGTGAGACAATAAATTTCTGTTCTTCAAAGCCACCCACATGTGATATATATATATTTTTTGTTACTGCAGTACTCAGTAATAACTAAGACACCTTGTCAAATCTAATTCCCATTTCCTATGCACTTTTGTAGAAACCTTGGTGGCATAATGGTTAAGTGCTACGACTGCTAATGAGAAGGCTGGCAGTATCAATCCACTAGGCTGTCCTTGGAAGCTCTATGGGATAGTTCTACTGTGTCCTATAGGGTTGCTATGAATCTGAATTGACTCAAAGGCTATGACTTCTATGCACTTTTGTATCTGATTTATTACTCAGCTTAGGTCAACTCATTCTTCCTTGAATTAGACTCAATTGTTGACAACTTGGCTTCCTCACAGTGGTTGGCTTGGTGCCTGGTTTAGAACTGGGGCTAGTGACTTAGACTATAGTTTGGCCCCTGCCCCTGGTTACTGGCTGTGTGGCCATAGGCAAGCTATTCAACCTCACTCACCTTCCATTTCTTCTGTATTTGTCAAATGGGGATGAAAATATCCACTGCCTTTCTTGCCTTTTATCTTAGCACCTAGACCTGGGGAGAAGAGCTTCAGTTACAGCCTTGTTCCAGGTTCCACTGTGTTTTTCTTAGGGAATTTTCTTAGGCAGTTTTTCTGCCTCCTTCTTTATGATCAAATGCTGGGGTGCCGTGTTTCTGGGAGGAAGAACTTCTGCTCTTTTCCTAGAAGCTCACAGACCTCCAAGGGTACAGATGGAGTAATGTTCAGTCCATAGTGCAGTCACTGCAATATCTTAGTCTCCAGCCCCATCCTTGATGCCCCTGTGACAACATAGTGCTGGCCAAGCCAAGGCTGGATGAGCCCAAGGGAGGGCCACGGCAGCTGCATCCTCATCAGACCCTGATTGTCCCAGACAGGGAGCTTTGGGAAGAGGTTGCAGACATCCCCGTCTTTTCAAGTCTACAACCAGGAAGACTTGGCTAGGGAAGCTCTGGTTTAGTCCAACAGATTCTAATGCCCAGAGTTCAGGAAACAAAGGGAGTCCTATCTGGTGGGCTCCCTTATAAGCACAGCTCTGTCTAGATCTAGAAACCTATGGGGAGCTCCATAGTACACCTCCAAGGCAGGAAGAAACTCAGAGGTTTCTTTTTATGGGTTAGACTGAGTCCCTGTGTGGTACAAACAGTTAACATGCCTGGCTGCTAACTTGAAAGGCTGGCCATTAAGTTTACCCAGAGGCACCTAAAAGAAACATCTGGCAATCTACTTCTCAAAAGTCATCCTTTGGGGTCTTAAAAGATAGCAAGCTGCCATTTAAGGAGTACCAGTTGGTCCCAATCCACCTGGAGCAGAGAAAAGTGAAAAACATCAAAGACAGGAGGAAAATACAAGCCCAGGAAACAGAAGGGGTAACCTGACTCAGAAACTAAATTAACACGAGAGAGAAGAACTAGATAGTGTCCAGCCACCCCCAAGGACTGCTTTCAGAAGGAACATGCAAAGACTCTCTGTGGTAACAGGAGAAAAACAGACTTCAATTAAAAGATCAAACCTGATATTCTGACACCCTGCAAGTTCCCTCGAGAAAGTGGCTCCTAGACTTGCTGCTAGCCCAGAGCTGAAACCAGTACTGAAGACAACTCTTCAGACAAAAATTGGACCGGACTATAAGATATGAAGCTGTCCAAGGAGCAGCTCCTCTACAGCAATGATACAGGAGGGCGGAGAGGAGGGGACTGGAGTTGGTTGAATGAATATGGGAAGTACAGGTGAGAAGGGGGGCGTGCTGTCACAGGGAGAGCAGCTCGAGTTGCACAGAGGTTTGTGTACAGGGTTTTGTATGGCTAATTAACTTGGATTGTAAACTTTCACTTAATCATAATAATTTTTTTTTTAATCGTCCCTTGAAAACCCTGCAGAGTGCAATTCTACTGACACCGTGGAGTTGCCATGATGAGTCTGGTTTCCCCTTTCTAGTTTTCCTAGGCACTTCCCTGCAGCACTCCAGAAGGGCCACTGGGTGGTACTGTTGGATGATCCTGGAATTTCCAAAGGTGGCCCTGGGAAAATGCAGACAGCCTTAGCATTCTTAACCTTCCTACCTGGGGGTGTGAAGGGTAGCAGAGAGTCTTACCACTGTATGCCATGTACTGCCTCGCTCCTTGTCCCTCCCCCTAGCTGTCCCTCACACCCCAGACATTCTTCTATCCCTAGATTTCTTCTATTCACTTTTTCAGAGCTATCATGTCTCTGCAACACCAAGAAAGCTTCCAGATCGCCTCTCAATCTTCTGCCTCTCCCTTTCCCCTTCTTTAAAGACTTGTCAGAGAGGGTAGAGTCACATAGAACCACAAAGCTGAGTTCTCTCTGGACAAGGTCTTGCTGCCTCCCCAGCCAAGGGCTCATTCTGTTTCTTCTCTGGTATTTTTCTATCCAATTTTTCATCATCTAATTCTACCTCCTTAGACGTCTAAGGAAGGCCATACCTACATGATTTACGGCATTCAAGCTCCTGTCCTGTTCTTAAAGATCTCTTTTAACCCCCTTGGTCTATCAGATGTCCTTCCTACATTAAAAAGAAAAAAAAATGCCATTGAGTCAATTCTGAATCGTAGCAACTCTGTAGGATGGAGTAGAACTGCCCCACTGAGTTTCCAAGACTATAATGGAAGAAGACTGCCACATCTTTCTCCCAAAGAGCAGAGGGTGTATTTGAACCATCCACTTCTCAGTTAGCAGTCAAGTGCTTAATCATTGTACTAAACATAATTTTTGTCCCTGACTATCCAAGCTATAAAAGGGGGAGACATTAAAATACAGGGCAGGGGCTCCTTTTCCCACTCATAAAGTCAGTAGTTATGCCACTTGTCTAACTGAACCCTCTCACTGCAGTTTAGACCCCTTTTCTTTTAGTGAGGTCTCAGAATTACAAACTCCCTGTGTTCTGCTTGGAATGACCCTCCCTGGGCTCAGAGAACATCATTAAAATGCGCTCAGCATCAGGCTTGCACCGTTTTTAATTTTTTGGCAGAACTTGTATTCAAAGTGATGTGGCTTCTCCAGAATTCTTTCCTCCCCTTCTGAATAAATAGGCTATGAGACATGGTGAGGAAACTGTTGACTTGGGGGATCAGTGGCTCGAATCCCAGCTCTGCGACTGGCCAGAGTCAGATGACCTTGAGCAGGTCATACAACCACTCTGAGTTTCAATGTCCTCCCAGTAAAATGGTTATAATTAGAGTACCCAGACAAAAGCAAACCCAGTGCTGTTGAGTTGATTTCAATTCATACTGACCCTGTAAGACAGAGTAGAACTGCCCTGTACAGCTTTCAAGGAGCACCTGGTAGATTTAGCTGCTGACCTTTTGGTTAGCAGCTATAGCACTTAGCCACTACAGCACCAGGGTTTCCAATTAGAGCACATACTACTCTAAAAACCAGTTGCCACTGAATTGATTCAGACTCAGGCTGATGCCATGGGTGTCAGAGAACTGTGTTCTGCAGGGTTTCCATGGCTGTGATCTTTTGGAAGCAGATCATCAGGCCTTTCTTCCAAGACAACTATGGGTGGGTCTGAATGACCCATCCTTCAGTTAGTAGCCAAGCACTTAACTGTTTGCACCACCCAGTGATTCCGCTTACGTTGCTTAGGAGTGAAGCGCATCCCCTTCCTAACCTTAAGATGCTTGCTTGTTAACTCCCACTCCTGAGCCTCATAAAGTTGTAGAACTAGCCACAGAACAAGAAAGAGTCATATATATTGTCTTGTCTATCCTTCCCATTTTACAGGTGAGGAAACTGAGGCCTAAAGAGGGGAAGAAATTTACCCAAGGTCACAAGCCCAAGGTTGTCAGAATTAGATGAGAAGCTTAGGAAGGCAGTGAGTTTATATTAACAGTAGTGGGATCATTTGGAAAAGGACAGCCAGAACAGTGACACAACTTGGACAATGTAAACAAAATCACTGAACTGTACATGTAGAATTGGTTGAAATGGTGTGTTCTTTGCTGTGCATGTTTTTACCAAAACAATTAAAAAATAGTTCTGTCCAAATTTGGAAAGGCCATGGTGGGAGGCAATAAGTGCTGATCACTGAAAGCTGTGACCACCAGCTGCAGGACCCTTTGCAGTCTTTAGAGAGATTAAAGGAAACAACGACAAGGTCAAGTCCAGCCCATGGAATGCCTGAATACTTTGAGCCACGAGACTAGCAGAATGGTTAACAGCATGAATTCTGGAGCCAGATCCTGGCTCTTGACTGGACTGGCTGTGCCTGAGCAAGCTCTGAACATCTCTGTGAAAAGAAGGAGGGATACGTCCACTTTGGGGAGCTATTCTTCCCCTCTGGGCACTGGCATTGAAAGACCTGCTGGACCCAAAGCAGACAGACGTAGAACCGCCAGAAAACACAGTTCTTGAATCCTTTCCACAGAGATAAACACCCTGTGCTCATTATCTCATCTAATCCCCAGAGCAAGAATTAAGTGTTATTTTTCCCATTTTACAGACTCACAGAGGAAACATACTCTATGTGAGATCATATACATGATAAGTAGCTGAGGCAGGACCTAACCCCAGGTCTGTCTGACTTCAGGTCTTAAGCTAATCTGTCTGTTTTCAGCCAGCTGGAAACTTCCAGGCAGTTCAACATGACACAAGTTTAGACTCCTAAAAACCAAAACAAACCCCATTGTCATCAAGTCGATTCTGACTCATAACCACAGTAGAACTGCTCCATAGAGTCTCCAAGGAGCGCCTGGTAGATGTGAACTGCCGACCTTGTGATTAGCAGCTGTAGCTCTTAACCACTACACTAAAGGAGGCAAAAGGAGTTAGGTGGGCAGGGGGAGGGTATCAGATCGTGAAGGACTTTGCTTGCCTTTTAGCACATGTAGGTTGTATCACGGCAATAGGGAGCCATTGAAAAGTTGATTTAGGTAAGTACCATGATCTGATTTGTTCTTGCAAAGGATCACTGTAGTGACTGGAGAGAAGAGACTAGAGGGGAGCCCATCTGGAAGGGTTGCAACAGCCCAGGCAATGCCTGGTGGTGGCTTGACCCAGCTTAGCATGGTAGAGAGCGGCTCAGGGACAAGTGAACAGATGCTAAAGCCAGGTGGCTGGATGTAGGGATGTTGGAGGAGGACAAGAACCAGCTAGGTGGTAAGAACTCCCAGGTTTCTGGTTTGGGGTACTAGGTGAACGGTGGTTATCTCTCCCAACAGGGATGATGTGAAGGAGGAACAGCCATGCAAAGTGGAGCAGATGAGCCTGCAGCTCAGCAGGGAGGCCCAGACTGAAGACAGAGGGTCCACAGAACCGTGGTGACGGCCTGCGATGCTGGCTCAGCTGCCTGGAACACAGGCCCAATGGGCTAAGAAGAGCCGCTTTGCTCTGGTCATTGTCCTAACACAGGCTAGCTGCCTCACCAGAATGAGTTACCACTGTGAGCAACTGGGACTCTGTACAGACTCTGTGTGGATTCGAACTGACAACTGTTCACTTAGCAGCCAACCGCTTAACCATCGCACCGCAAGGGCTCTTTGAGAATGGTGATAGTTAACATTTATTTAGTGTTTGCTAGGGGATGGGCACTGTTCTAAGTGTTTTATGTTCCAACCACAAAATCAAAATTTGCCAATGAGGAAACTGAGTCACAGAGCTAAACCATGGCAGGGCTGGGGTTGGCCCTAGACATCCTGGCGTCAACAGCTGTACTTCAACCACTACGCTATTCTGCCTTTGGATGTTAATAGCGGTGGCCTCCAACATAGGACAACTCGCAGGGTGCCTGACTCAGCGTAGCAGTTGCATGACATGAGGGAGGGCCCTGCTGCCACTATCTATAGATGGTCCTAGATAGAATGGAACAAAAATATGGAACAGAAATTCCAACTCCTTAAAAAAAGGGCGGGGGTCAGACTTACTGGACTGGTAGAGACTTGATGAACCTCCAAGACTGTCACCTCAAGACACTCTTGAACCTTGGAACTCAAACCACTCCCAGAGGTCACCTTTCAGCCAGATGACGGATTACTCCATAAATAAATAGTATTACCCATGAGTATTGTTTTCACTGGCTAATTCTTTTCAGAAGTAGACTACTGGGTCCTTCTTCCTAGTCAGTCTTAATCTATAAGCTCAGCTGAAAACTATCAGCCGTGGGTGACCCTGCTGGTATCTGAATACCAGTGACATAGCTTGCAGCATCCCAGGAACCAAGCCCCCACAGTGTGACAAAACAATACACAATTGGGGGCAGGTAGGATTAGCCTGCGAAAATCTTATGAATAGCAGCAGAATATCATCAGATATGGTGCTAGAAAATGGGCTCCACAGGTTAGAAGGCACTCAAAAGACAAATGGGGAAGAGCTGCTTCCTCAAACTGGAGTCGGCCTTAATGACTTGGATGGAGTAAAGCCTTCAGTACCTTCATTTGCTGATGCGGTGTGACTCAAACTGGGAAGAAATAACTAAAAACATCCATAATAATAGGAACATGGAATGTACAAACTAAGAATCTAGGAAAATTGGAAATCAACAAAAATGAAATGGAACACACAAACATTGATATCCCAGCCATTAATGAGTGGAAATGGACCTAGATTAGCCATTTTGAATCAGACAGTCACATGGTCTACCGTACCTACCACTGTCAAGTCAGGACTGACTCATAGCAGCCCTATAGGTCAGAGGATAACTGCCCTATAGAGTTTCCAAGGAGCACCTGGTAGATTTGAACTGCCGACATTTTGGTAAGCAGATGCAGCGCTTAACCCACTATGTCACTAGGGTGGGAATAAAAACTTGAAGAGGATTGCTGTTGCATTCATCGTCAAAAAGAACATTTCAAGACCTGTTCTGAAGTACAATACTGTCAGTGATAGGATAATATCCATATGCCTACAAGGAGGGCCAGTTAATATGACTATTATTCAAATTCACACACCAACCACTAAGGCTGAGGATGAAGAAACTGAAGATTTTTACCAGCTTCTGCAGTCTGCAATTAATTGAACATGCAATCAGGAGGCAATGATAATTACTTGGTGATTGGAATGAAAAAGTTAGAAACAAAGAAGAAGGATTAGTAGTTGGAAAACATGACCTTGGCGACAGAAATGATGAAGGAGATTGGTAGACTTTTGCAAGACCAGTGTCTTCTTCATTGCAAATACCCTTTTTCACCATCACAAACAGTGAGTATACACATGGACCTCGCCGGACGGAATACAGGAATCAAGTTGACTACATCTGTGGAAAAAGACAATGGAAAAGCTCAGTATCAACAGTCAGAAGACCAGGTGTGGACTGCAGCACAGACCTTCAGTTGCTCATATGCAAGGTCAAACTGAAACTGAAGACAATTAGCATAAATCCAAAAGAGCTGAAGTGTGACCTCAAGTACATACCACCTGAGTTCAGAGACCATTCCAAGAACAGGTCTAATAGATTGAACACTAATGACTGAAGACCAGACAAGCTGTGGAATGACATCAAAGACATCATCCATGATGAAAGCCAGAGGTCATTAAAAGGACAGGAAAAAAAGAAAAGACCAAACTGGATGTCAGAAGAGACCTGAAACTTGCTTTTGAACACCAAGTAGCTAAAGCAAAAGGAAGGAATGATGAAGTGCAAGAAATAAACAGATTTCAAGAAAAAGTGAAGTATTATAGTGATATGTGCAAAGAGCTGGAAATAGAAAACCAAAAGGGAAGAACACATTCTGTATTTCTCAAGCTGAAAGAACTGAAGAAAAAAATTCAATACTTGAGTTACAATAGTGATGGATTCTACAGGGAAAATGTTAAGCGATTGAGGAAGCATCGAAAGAAGATGGAAGGAGTGAATGCACAGAGTCATTATACCAGAAAGAACTGGTTGATGTTCAGCTGTTTGAAGAGGCAGCATATAATCAGGAACTAATGGTACTGAAAGAAGAAGTTGAAACTGCATTGAAGGCATTGCTGAAAAACAAGGGTCCAGAAATTGATGGACTTAATTGAGATATAAAATGGATGCAGCATTGGAAGTGCTCATTTCTCTATGCCAAGAAATTTGGAGGACAGTTATCAGGCCACCCAACTGGAAGAGATCTATTATTTATGCCCATACTCAAAAAAAAGGTGATCCAACCAATTGTGGAAATTATTGAGCAATATCCTTAATATCACATGCAAGAAAATTTTACTCAAGATCATGCAAAAGTGACTGCAACAGTATATTCACAGGAAACTTCCAGAAATTCAAGCCAAATTCAGAAGAGGACATGGAACCAGGGATATCATTGCTGATGTCAGATGGATCTTGGCTGAAAACAGGTACTACCAGAAAGATGTTTACCTGTGTTTCATTGACTATACAAAGGCATTTGACTGTGTGGATTACAATAAGTTATGGCTAACACTGCAGAGAATGAGAATTCCAGAACACTTAATTGTGCTGTCAAGGAATCTGTATATGGATCAAGAGGCAGTCATGTGAACAGAACAAGGGGACACTGCATGGCTTAAAGTCAGGAAATGTGTGTGTTAGAGTTGCATCCTTTCACCACACCTCTTCAATCTGTATGCCAAGCAAATGATCAGAGAAGCTGAACTATACAAAGACGACTGAGACATCAAGATTGGAGGAAGACTCGTTAACAACCTGTGTTACTATGCAGATAAAACAACCCTGCTTGCTGGAAGTGAAGGGGATTTGAATCACTTGATGATGAAGATCAAAAACCACAGCCTTCAGTATGGATTGCTTCAACATCAAGAAAACAAAAGCCCTTACAACTTGACCAGCAAGCAACATCGTGATAAATGGAGAAAGGACTAAGGTTGTTAAGGATTTCATTTTGCTTGGTTCCACAGTCAACACCTATGGAAGCAGCAGTCAAGAAATCAAAAGACGCATTGCAATGGAAAAATATACTGTAAAGGACCTCTTGATGGTACTGAAAAGTAAAGATGTCACCTTGAAGACTAAGGGGTGCCTGACCCAAACCATGGTATTTTAAATCACATCATATGTGTATGAAAGCTGGACAATGACTAAGGAAGACAGAAGAACTGATGCCTTTGAAAATCATGGTGTTGGAGAAGAAATGTACCATCGACTGCCAAAAGAACAAACAGATCTGCTCTGGAAGAAGTACAGCTTGGACGCAAAGATAGCAAGACTGTATCTCACATACTTTGGACATGTTGTCAGGGGACCAGTCCCTAGAGAAGAACATCATGTTTGGGAGACTGGAGGGTCAGAAAAAAAGAGGTTATATAAAAACAATGGTGGGCAAGACCTGGTAGCATTTCATTCTGTTGTGCATAGGGTCGCTATCATTCGGGGCCAACTCAACAGCACCTAACAACAACAACATGAGTACTGTGATCCCCAAAATAATTCGCTAGAAGAAACTAAATGGCAAACATCTACCCTAGACCAAAGATGAGAAGAGAAGCAGGGACAGGAAAGCTAGATTAACAGAAACAGAACAACCAAAATGGAAATAATGAGAATGCTGACATGGTGTACCCAATGTTACTGAACAATTACATACAGCTATTGTTAAATGAGAACTTAATTTCCTGTGTAAACTTTCACCAAAAGCATAGTAAATTAGCAGCCATCTAAAATACATCTATCAGTCCCTTCACAACCAGAGCAAGGAAGAATGCAAAAAAACAAAGATACAATGAAAATATTAGTCCAAAGGACTATGGACTGTTTGAACCATAGCCTCCACTAATAAGAGCCTAGAAGAACTAGATGGTGTCCAGCTACCACCATCAGCTGTTCTGACAGAGATCACAACACAGGGCCTTGGATAGAGTGGGAAAAAATAAAATTCAAATTCACAAAGAAAGACCAGAGTTACTGGTCTGACAGAGACTGCAGGAATGCCCAAGAATACGACTTCTGGTTACTCTGCTAAGTCAGAACTGAAACCACTAGAGAAGTCCACCTTTCAGTCAAAGATTAAAAATCAAACCAAACCAAACCCAGTGCAAATTCCAACTCATAGTGACCCTATAAGACAGAGCACACAACTGCCCTCTAGGGTTTCCAAGGAGCACCTGGTGGATTTGAACTGCCAACCTTTCGGTTAGCAGATGTAGCACTTGACCACTACACCACCAGGGTTTCCTCAACACCTGTAGTTATATTCCCATTTGGGAATGGATTTCTTTGTTATGTTAATGAGCCAGGATTAGTGTAGGGTGTATCAAGAGTCAATCTCCTTTGAAACATAAAAGAGATTACACAGCAAGTGGAGCAGAGATAAGGTAAGATAGATGTCAAGACAACAGGAGATCTCCAGGAAATCAGGAAGCCGAAGCTGAATCAACAAGGACCTTATTCCAGAGACAACAGGGAGGAAGCCTTCCTCTAGAGTCGGTGCTCTGAATTCAGATTTGCAGTCTCTTAAACTCTGAGAAAATAAAATTGTTAAAGTCACCCACTTGTATTTCTTATAGAGCAGCACTAGGTAACTAAGACATTTAGGCTCAGAGAGGTTAAGCAACTTGTTCAACTTCACCAAGTGTCAGTGCTGGAAACTGAGTTGGACCCATGCTCTTTTTCTTACCCAGTGCTGACAAGCCAAGGTACCTACAAAGACACTTTCACTAGTTTTGTGTCTCTGTGGCTGCACCTAGGGGACCTGTAACAGTCCAGTTTCCTCTGATGAAATGGTTCTAATGTAAGAACTGCCAAAAAGAGTGGCAAAGGCTAAATGTTGCAGTGGATTAGAAGTACTTAGCACAGTGTCTGCCACATGGAAAGCACGTGTTACCAATTAGCGTGATTATTAATTGTCCCTTGAGAGTACTTCTCTGTCCACACCTCTCTCTCTCTCTTTTTTTTTTTTAACTGGGCAAAGAAAATACAGCAACACAATCAAAGGGATAGAGTATAGGAACTCTAATCAACTTGAGGGCCAAGTATGGCAAGCAGGAGCTACAAATTCCTGTGGTGTTCGTCAAGGGAAGCTTCCAGAAGCAGTGTAGAGAAGGTGGAGTGTGTGAGAATGGCTCAGACCTCAAGGAAAGTGAGGGATGGGTCAAGGTAGGCAGCAAATCAAACCAAACCCATTGCCATCAATTCAATGCCGACTCATAGCGATCCTATAGGACAGAGTAGAGCTGACCTACAGAGTTTCCAAGGATCCCCTGGTGGATTCAAACTACCCAACTTTTGTTTACCAGCTGTAGAACTCAACCACTACTCCACCAGTTTCACAACAGAATGAAATAACAAGGACTGGTAGTTGACACATAGAGAAACAGCAGAAAGCTAAGCTGGGGGCCTCAAATTATGAGAGGAGTTTCATAAGGAAACAGAGTGAAGATGCCACCATTTACTGAGTGTCTCTTGGTGCTAAACATTTGACAAGTGACTATTTAATTTCCATGACAACCCTATGAGCTGGCCTCACTTCGCAGACGACGACACTGATGAGATGGGCAGCCACTAAACAGGAACATCAGCCTGGGTGATTCTGACAGAGACCTGGAGAGCAGAGTTCGCAGGGGTTTGGGGCTGCCTGTTGGGTAGGGCTAAGCTGTACATTCTGACTCCTGCATTCTAGTTCTAGGAGAAACCACAAGAGTGAAAAATAAGGGGCTGGGCTGAATCCTGGACAGAATCAGTGTGAGGTGCCCATACAGCTGCAGAACAATGCGCACGTGCACAGAAAGCCTCAATTTGTCCCCTGCCTCCCCCCACCATAGGACATAACACAAGGATGTAGGGCTGGGGGTGGGGGCGGCGCTGGGAAGAGCTAAGCCACCTTTTCCTTTCACTTCTACCATCTCAGCATCCTGAAACCCAGTGTGACTGTGTCGACCTGATGACCAGGACATCATCACAGAAGTGGTCCACCAGTCCCAGTAGACCACATTCCTGAACGTGACATAAAGAAGATCCCTCACTCTGTTTTCCTACCCACATAAACCTTGGTGCCTGCGGATCAGGGAAGCCATCTTGGCGACACAAGCCTCATGCAGTCCTTTGCCAGACAAAGTTTCCTTCTTTTGCTTTGACCCAGCTCATGTCTCAGTGTAGCCTGGGAGACTTGTAACACCGAGAAGTGAACTAACTTGCCTGGTAACAGGAAAAGATTTCAGTCCCAGTTTGGGTCCAGGCTTCAAACCACCTGAACCAAACCAGCTTTGCCTTATGATGATCCCCAGAATTTACTGTGTTCGCTGTAGACCACATCTCAGATTATCCATTGTAGCTCTAGGTAGACTCCCAGTCTTAAACTATACTTCATAGACCAAACAAAAAACAACCAAACCCAGTGACATCAAGTCAATTCCAATTCATAGTGCCCACGTAGGGCAGATTAGAACCACCCCATATGGCTTTTAAAGGGCACCTGTTGGATTTGAACTGCCAGCCTTTTGGTTAGCAGCACTTAACCATTATGCCACCAGGGTTTCCATATTCCACAGACCACCCCTATGAAATGCCAGAATATCATAGAGCCAGGACCTCAGGGGTCTCAGTGCTTCCATCACTAGGTATAGACATAGACATGAGGGCTCTCTGAGCAGAAGAGCCCAGCAGGAACCTCCCTGTACCAAAAGCCCCTCTGAATCCAGAGTACTGAGTCTGCTTAAGAGTCTGAGCTGAAGGAACCATTGTGTGGAACACTTGCCTGGGTGATTCTGACAGAAACTTGGAGAACAGAGCTGGCAAGAAGGGGTCTGGGGGAGTCATGTGGTTCCCAAGAGCACCGTTGGATCTTCTCAGACCCCCATCTGAGCAGGGAGCAGGCCTAGCTTCCGCATACATTCCTCCAAGAGCAAAGGTGGATCTGTCCACCCCAGGGTGCCTTTAGCTGCACTCCCAATTTCTGGGCCTTGTGGGCCAGCTAGTCTGCAAGGTCTGTGTTGTTGCTGTTAGTTACTGTGGAGTTGATTCGGCCCCCATGTGCGGAGTAGAACTGCTCCATAGAGTTTTCAAGTCTGTGACCTTTTGGAAGCAGATCGCCAGGCCTTTGTTCCAACAAGCCACAGGGTCGTTTCAAACTGTCAACCTCTCTGACAGTGGCGGAATACTGAACCCTTTGCTTGCTCCACCAGAGGTTTGTGAGCAGGCTCATTTTGTGAGTAGCTAGCCCTGACCTAGGGCAGTTGCAACCTAGCCTCCCCTGCCTAGGCCCTGGAGGAGGGAGCCCGGAGAGCCAGCCCTGCAGTTCTGCTTGTTCCTGCGGCTCCTGCCGGTGGGGACAAAAGCAGCAGCGAGTTTCTGCCACTCTGCGGCCCCCGCACCTGCTGCATTCCCTTGAGAAGCCAAAGCTTCCGCTGGGTAAGGGGGTGGGGGCAGAGCTGGAGGAGGGGGCACACAGGTGGGAGAGGGCTGCAAGGGTCTGCACAGCCTGTCTGACAACCTCATAATACTAGCAGCTCATCTCTAGCAGGCTTAGGTTATAGCGGCTATCGGTTGCTTCCTCCTTGCCTACTTCATTTTGTTGGTGGGAGCTTCGAAAGCACTCGTTAACTTCTGACCCCTCCACCTCTGGGAGACCCGGCCCCCTGTCTCGACCGCTCCCTACTGAGCCCCACCCACTAAGAGGTTCTGGTTAGTAATCTGGGCTCTGACAAATAATGGGGCGCTTTCCAGCTGGGGCGGGGCCGAGGCCCAGGGGTCCAACTAGCTGGCCGGTTGGGCGGCGGACGGTGCGCCTTGCGGGCTCTGACACCCGCCGGCCCCTTTAATTCGAATTCGCAGGCGGGCCAGGTGCGGCGCTGCGTGGCGCGGTGCGGCGCGGTGCGGCTGCGGGCGGCGGCCGGGCGCTCAGTACGCGCCGCCCGCGGGACTGCAGAGCCTGCTCCCGGCTAGCCGCCCGCGACCGCCGTTCCGCTGGCGCTTGCCCTAAACCACGAATATGGAGGCTCCTGGTCCCCATTCGCAAGGGTAAATCAGGGTCGGGGAGTTTTGATGCGCACGCTGCCTCTCCCTGCCCGCTGCGGCACCCGTCGAGAGGTGCTACCGGGCAGCAGGCGCCGCAGCCTGCAGGGCGGAAGGCTGGAGCTCAGCTCCGCGCAGATGAGCCCGTGCCCAACACGGCTGCCTGGCAGGCGGATACCGACGCTGGGGCTGGCCAGGGGCACTCGTGCTCTGCGGAAGATGAGTGCACGGAATGGGCTCGGGGACCTTGAGGGGTGTGCGTGGCGCAGGGAGGAGGGCGCATCGAGGAGCTGGCGGGTGATGGGAAGTGCCGCTGCCAGCATAACCATGTCTGGTAAATAGCGCCGGTTGGCAGCACTCGAATCACTTGGGACAGTCGGGTTGCATTTGCTTCTCGGGCACGAAGTGAAAAGGGCTTTGCAGCAGAGATAAGCTTTTCCTCTTCCAGAGGAGGTTGGCTGCCACGGAACCCCAGTGCTCAGGAGGAGAGGAAGCGGAGATCTAGGAGAGCCTCGCAGAGCAAGCCACCCCCCAGCCCCCCACCCCAGAGTTCAGGCTTCAGGGTTTCCGGGCGGAGATGGAGCCACGGCGGTCCCGGGGGCAAAAGAGGTGGCCTGCACTCAGGCCCGCAGCAGGAGCCGGCCGGGCAGGAGGGGGTTAAGGGGGCGCTCTCCACCGCGGACACTGAAGGGTCCACAGTCTGGCAGCCGGGAGCTGAGCAGAGAGCACGCCGGGTGGAATCCCGGACAGAGCTGCAGGCGAAGCAGAAGAGGCCCAGACCCCTCCCCGCCCTGGGGCCAGCGGGATTGGGCCGGCAGGAGGCCAGCCCGGAAACCGGCTGCCTCCAGGCTCCCCCTCTAGATGCTGCCAACCCGCCTTGCAACCTGGCAGGCTGAGCATTTGTTCTGTGCTCCCTGCCGCGGAGATGTGAGGGGTTTTCTCTTGGGGCGAGATTGGTGGTCAAGCGCCTGCCCAGCTCAAATGCCACACCAGTTGGAGGGAGGCCTGCAGCCCAGGAATCCCCAGGGAAGTGTAAGTCCAGGGGCCCAGCCAGCCAGCTTGTGTGCAGAGGCGACCTTGCTGTGTGTATGTGTGGTGTCCCTATTTGGGCTCTGAAGGAAATGAGGGGCGGGAATTGCTGCTTCTCCCAGGACCCAGCAGAGGTCACAGCTTGTTGTAGTGTGGCTGCAGTCAGCCCTCCCCTTGGGAGACACTGTCCTGGCAAGGTAGGAGGGAGGAAGGTGTTCATTGTCCCCTGTGCCTCCTGACGGCAGCTGACGTTTTGAGAGATTTGGCTCAGTCCCAGGGAGGCCCCTGGAGGAGACAGACCTGCAGGCTTTTTCCCTGGGAGAAGTGGCTTCAGGCTGATAGGAAGCCTACCCTGAAGAGGTTGGGAGGCTGAGAGATAGTTTTCAGGTGTGGCACCAGAATGGAAGGTGAACATGGGAGCCTTTCACCTCCAGTGAGAGAAGTTGCCTGCCAGCCAAGCCAAGCGCTATCGAGTCGGATCCGACTCCTAAATTTTGGCACCAGCTGCCAGAAAGCTCTGTTTCTACCTTGCTGCTGCTTGTTCCAGTCAAAACTCCTGAGAACAGCCAGAAGAACTCCACCTCTTGCTGAGCTTTGTATCTTGCCTCCTTTCTTACAGAGGCTCCAGACCCAAGATCAGCTGTGGGTGTCCTGTGTGCCCCTGACCAGGCACCCCCCTGCTCCTTCAGCCCAGCCAGGACCTGGAGCTCACCTCCAGGACCTGGAGCCTGTCCTCCTGCCCAGAATGACTCACCGTTATTTCTAGCCCTGGTGAAAAGATGTGATGAGGAGTCGCACTGCCAGCGTGTGTATCTAGGATTCCCATAGCATCTGCTCTGCTCTGCAAGAAAGAGAGCTTCAGAGTCCTGCCTCACCAGGTAAATCCATCTGCTTCTTAGTAACTGCCATGTGTAGAGTCCTAGGGGGTGGTGGCAGGGTGGTGGCAATGAGAGAGACCCAGACCCAAGATCCTTCACTATGAATACCTCCCAGGGTGCAGTTATCCACGAGATAGTTCAGTGCCTGTACAAGGCCATCCTTCCAGCCTTCTAGTATGGGGTCAGGCTTCATGACACCTGTGTGGTGCAGGGGGGGCCTGGACCAGCCACCTTCCCCAGGGAAGGGCATTCCAGACCTTCCTTGAGAGATTGTCTTCTGCTCTCCTCTGATCTCCAGCCGATTTGCAAGGTAAAAGTAAACTTTTTGTGGCGATGGTAGTAGTAATGTTTCAGAAGTCTTAGCTGCGAGATGGGAGGTACACAAAACAGCAAACCAGGCTGCCAATGCTGAGTGGTCTCATGTCCTTCACTGCCTCTGTCTTTCAGTCAAGCGAGCTATCTGTCCAGCTCTCAAAGAGCCCTCAGGGCTCTCCAGCGGGAGCCCAGGCCAATGCTCCTGTGTTTCCTGGGGCCGTTAGCAGCACCCTGAGTTCCCAGCCACCAGGCAACTGGAAGGCGTAGCGTGAGGCGCTTCTCTCAGCCCCAATTATGACAGTGGCCACCGGAGACCCAGCGGACGAGGCTGCTGCCCTCCCTGGGCACCCACAGGACACCTATGACCCAGAGGCAGACCACGAGTGCTGTGAGAGGGTGGTGATCAACATCTCAGGGCTGCGGTTTGAGACGCAGCTCAAGACCTTAGCCCAGTTTCCAGAAACCCTCTTAGGGGACCCAAAAAAGCGGATGAGGTACTTTGACCCCCTTCGAAACGAGTACTTTTTTGATCGGAACCGCCCCAGCTTCGATGCCATTTTATACTACTACCAGTCTGGGGGCCGGTTGAGGCGACCTGTGAATGTGCCCTTAGACATATTCTCTGAAGAAATTCGGTTTTATGAGCTGGGAGAAGAAGCCATGGAGATGTTTCGGGAAGACGAAGGCTACATCAAGGAGGAAGAACGCCCTTTGCCTGAAAATGAGTTTCAGAGACAGGTGTGGCTTCTCTTTGAGTATCCAGAGAGCTCAGGGCCTGCCAGGATTATAGCTATCGTATCTGTCATGGTCATCTTGATCTCCATTGTCAGCTTTTGTCTTGAAACATTGCCCATATTCCGAGATGAAAATGAAGACATGCATGGTGGTGGCATGACCTTCCACACCTATTCCAACAGCACCATTGGGTACCAGCAGGCCACTTCTTTCACTGACCCTTTCTTCATTGTAGAGACTCTCTGCATCATCTGGTTCTCCTTTGAGTTCTTGGTGAGGTTCTTTGCCTGTCCCAGCAAAGCTGGTTTCTTCACCAACATCATGAACATCATTGACATTGTGGCCATCATCCCCTACTTCATCACCCTGGGGACGGAGCTGGCTGAGAAGCCAGAGGATGCCCAGCAAGGCCAGCAGGCCATGTCCCTGGCTATCCTCCGTGTCATCCGCTTGGTAAGAGTCTTTAGGATTTTCAAGTTGTCCAGACACTCCAAAGGTCTCCAGATTCTAGGTCAGACCCTCAAAGCCAGCATGAGAGAGTTGGGCCTCCTGATATTCTTTCTCTTCATTGGGGTCATCCTTTTCTCTAGTGCTGTCTATTTCGCAGAGGCCGATGAGCGGGAGTCCCAGTTCCCCAGCATCCCGGATGCCTTCTGGTGGGCAGTCGTCTCCATGACAACTGTAGGCTATGGAGACATGGTTCCAACTACTATTGGGGGAAAGATTGTGGGTTCCCTGTGTGCCATTGCAGGTGTGTTAACCATTGCCTTACCAGTCCCTGTCATAGTGTCCAATTTCAACTATTTCTACCACCGGGAGACAGAGGGAGAGGAGCAGGCCCAATACTTGCAAGTAACGAGCTGTCCAAAGATCCCATCTTCCCCTGACCTAAAGAAAAGTCGAAGTGCCTCTACCATTAGTAAGTCTGATTACATGGAGATCCAGGAGGGGGTAAACAACAGTAACGAGGACTTTAGAGAGGAAAACTTGAAAACAGCCAACTGCACCTTGGCTAACACAAACTATGTGAATATTACCAAAATGTTAACTGATGTCTGATTAAAACCTATTAGCATACTCACAGCTCAATGGAACTAATGCAGATATTGCATAATAGCCTGCATTGTAGTCAGTGTGCTCTGCAGTGTGTATCTGGTTCTGCATGGGAAGCAATAGTCGTGCAAGTGACTTTTGATCTTTTGATTTTTGATTCAGAACACAGAATATCTATCCTTGCCTTTCATGCAAATCTTTATCACTGGCTAATGAGCTTCCAAGGATTGGAGACACCTGTGGGGTCAGGATTTGGAAAGGCACATTCAGGCTGCCTCCTGTCAAAGACCCAACCCACCCTATCAGTGCCACCTTTCTTTCCTAATTTAAATGCACACAGCACCCAGAAGATGCACCCCACCCAGCACCCCATTTTCAGCCCGGCTCCTCTTCACAGAGAAAAACTGTCATAGTATTTCTGGAAAGCTCAGGCAGTTATTCAAAAGGTCATTCCCCTTTTTTGCATTGAAGAGAACACACAGACCTGTGTATTAGAATTACTTTCTGTGTCAGAGGCTGAGATTTGTGAATTGCAGTTGCCAAGCAAATGCTCCGGAAGGTTGTGTTTCATAACCATAAATGCTGCATTCAGCTTTTTCTCTGCAGTGTCGATGTGAGGGAAATCCAGGGACAGTCTGTATGACCAATGAGTGTTGTTAGGGTTCACGTTTTCTCCTTCAGACCTCCTCAGGGAGAAGATATCAAAACAAGGGACCCTCTCATCTTCAGATTTCACTGTCTCGGCAGGCTTCAGGGTTACAAAAACATGTCTGTTTTTTTTGTAACACTAGAGTTTGCAGACATCTGCTTTTCTAGTGCTGTGGCCCCCAACTACACGACACTGCAGTGGAATTTACCAGTGATGCGATAAAGCTGCATGGGTGTTTGTTGCATGAATCTCAATATTTAAAACACAGGAGATAACCTATTTTCTTAGTAGCCTACACAATATTGATATTTAGGGTATTAATAGCCTTGTAATGGCATTGAACTAGGGTTTTGCTTCCTTCCATTGGAGGATAAAAACTATCAGGGAAAAAACACAGACTGACTTTTTGGGATGGGGAACCCAAACAGCTGGCCCTCAGGCCTGCCCCGTACCTATTCTTCCAAATGGGAACACAGACCTCTGCAAAGCTAGAAGAGAGAAAACAGGAAAGCAGCATCTAAACACCTCATGTGATCGCACCTTAGGAATTCACCTAGTCATGAGCATGGCTGTACAGCTGACCAGGGCATCGGTCCCCAGAGTAGGTGGATCTGTGGATCCAGTGTATATAAATATATACCAAGTATCTCTCTCACGTGTTCCTCTACCTAGCTAGCTGTAGAAATGATTGCATTTGAGCATTGTATAAGCTTATGCAATATTTTTGACACAGGGCAATTTATGCATGTGTTTGACTATGTGCACTAGAGTGTATATATATACATATATATATACACGTACATATGTATGTACACGTGTGTGTATATTTGTACATGTATATGCACACACGCCATATATAGATTCATTCTCTGGAGTTCAGGTTCAGGAACAAATCCATGGCTTAGTGGTTGGTTGTCTAAGAGGCCTAATGGATCATTTAGTCTCATTGGTCACCCCACTGGGCCTGGGTTTGCTGCCATTGCTTCAGAGACTCCAGTCTTCATGGATTCTCAGCCGTTAGAATTGTCTTTCTGCCCTCCATGTGCTGCAGCTTCAGTTCGCCACGGCTGAAGCTTGTCTTACTGAGTGCACAAGGGCCCTCTGGCCCTGACAGCTCCAGCTGTCCCAGGCCAGACCTACCCCAGGCCTCCTGTCTAGGTTCCACCGTGTGGGTCATCTCCATTCTCATCTTCCCCACCCTCTTTGGTTCTCATTGCCATTCAGTTCTGAATCAGCCACTTTCATGAACCCTTCCTTAAAGAGCCAGAATGGATCCCCTGCTTTGAAACCAAGGACATGAAGGAGTAGGACTCCCTGGGACCAAACTCCATTGGTCTGAGCTTTGTGGAGCCTCCTCTGTGTGGAAAGATCTAGTTTCCGGGACCCAGGGATGGGGTCTCTAGATGATCGAAAGGCATCATTGTGATTGGCAGACTCAGTCTGTCTCCCCATTAAACTGGCAACCAGAGCTGCTTCAAAAGACCCAGAGGATGGGTAAGGATTCATCCCCACCCCTGGAACATATAGAGAGTGAATAGGCACTGTGCAGCCTAAAAATAAGAACAGGTGGGCCCTGGAATGGGTTGCAGTGAAGGAGGCCTTTGCCTCACCAGACTGTCCTTTGCCTTTCAACATAGGTGGTTTAAATTCCCCAAACTCAGTGAGTTGTGGCTGGGCTGTCCAATGGTAGCTGCAGCCCTGGCTTCACTGTTGGCTGTTGAATGCCTACATTTGTCTTGGCGGGAGTGGGCATCAGTTCAGGGTGCGAGGTCCAGGGTGCTCATTAGTTCCAGGTCACCCACATCCCGGGGTTCTGCAAGACATTCTGTGCACAGCACAAATGTGCTTCTCTTCTTCTCCTTCATGGGAGGTGGTGCTGAATTCCCAAAACATGGGACAGTAAGGACACAGACTTTTGGAAAGCAGAAGGCAAAGTAACCCATAGCTGAGGCCTAGGTCAGGGAGTAGATGTGTTATCACAGTGCCCTTCACCTAGTACGATAAGATGTTCTCTCTCTTTCTCTCTCTCACACACACACAGACTCCCACTAAAACATTTATTATTGCTGTATGTATGCAAATACAAGAAATGCAACACACATGCAAAATAACATAAAGGGCATGCACAGAAGATATATGGTCATACTTAGTGCAAAATATGCACAGACATAGAATGTACTTACAAATACAAAAGACCTGCACACGCCGTGTACCAGTGTACAACCTGCAACCCAGATGCAGAATACATAGAAACTACATGGATACAATAGGGATGCATATAAAATAATACACAAAGGATTCTTTACCATTGTTTTTCTACACAAAATATACACAAATTCAGTGTATGCATACAAAGCATTTACTCATGCTAGGCACACAAACTACCAACATCACACATGCCTAAGAGCATATACATGCAATAAATGTGAAATGCACATATGTACTCAGCCATTGCTTTGCCTCCAGAGCTGTAAATTAATGGGCGCAAACGGATCAAATTCAATGACCCTTCTCTTGCCTGTGTCAGTAGCCCCTCAATATCCTTCATGAGTCTCCTCCTAAGTCTCTTCTCTCTCTGTCATCCTCAGATTTCAGTTCTGAAAAGTAACCCCTAAGGTTTAAAGCAGAAAGATGGGCCACCACATCAAACAGATGTCTGATTAAGACAGGGACTGTCCTGGGTTTCTACCTGTTCACCTTCCTCCCATGGAAACCCAGGTGCAGGGGTTGCAAGGACCTGGAACCATGGGTAATCAAACATAGACCTCCTTGCCATGCCTTTTCCTTCAAGCAAGTCTACACAGACAACCTAGTAGGCCAGCTCCCCTAGTCCCAGCACCCAGGACTCTCTGGATTCACCACATTCTCTTAAAAACAATGATAATCCAAAAAAACTGGGGAATCTTAGACTCAGAGCCAGAGTGAAGATGCCCCCGATATTCTCTGTGTCCATGGACTTGATGAACCCCTCAGTCTCCAGTGGCTTTGATGAGGTCCAGGTGAGAAAGTTAGGACTGTGTGTAGACAGTTGTTGGCTGCTGTTACATTGGCCCCTGACTTATGGTGACCCTAGGTGTTACAGGGTAGAACTGCCCCATAGAGTTTGTTTTTACAGAACAGTTCACCAGGCTTATCTCCTGTGGAGCCAAGAGGTGGGTTTAGACCACAGACCTTTGGGCTAGCATCCAGCGCAAACCACGTGGGCCACCCAGGCGCCCATTGTATTGAGACAAGTTTGTTAAAACTAGCCACCTTGACTTGCCTGGGATACTTCACTTGCGCTTTGATATAAGCCAGAGGGGGCTCAGCCCTTGATTGTTTTCTCCAGGTGTTCAGATCTAGGCATGATCTCCCCCTTGCTGGGGCTCCACCTGAATGTCCCGCTTCCTGTCCAATTGGGGTGCCTTGAGATTTGAAGTGCAGACCTGCTCAGTTTAAGTAAAACATGTCTAAGGACATAAACTTACTGCTAATAACCAACAACAATTTTTAAAAGGGCCTTATATTTAGTATTTTAGTATTCTAAGGCCAGGTTTAAATACTCTGTGAGATTACCCACCATTTGGGATTGCCTCTGGAGGTGGTTCTTCCCGTTGTCCCAGCTAGCAGGACTAGCTAGGGCAGAGGCTCAAGTGGAAGCTGGGAGGTTAATTCAGGTCTGGATGGGGAGACTGTGCCTCGCAAGTTCTACTTATGGAGTCATCCCAAGTATATCCCACACTTCCCCCCAGTGATAGTTGTATCTCCCAGTCTCCACAGAAAAAGCAACAGCCTGGAGTGGACATGGGGATTCCAACCTTGGGTGTTTGGTGCAGTATGCTGGGACTTTTAGGTGTTTCCAAGTCAAGATATCAATTTTCCCTTTAGCTTCATCAGATGCGTCTGTGAGCTCAGTGTTAAGAAGGTTGCAGTTTTCAGGAGGCTGAAGGAAAAGAGACCCAGGAAAAGTGGGAAGGTTGTAAGGGGGAGAGGAAAATCAAGCTGGTCAAGTCTCAGAGTAAATTTTGTAGGATCCCAAATCTAAGTAGGGCCATAATGAAGGTTCTGAGCTTCCTGGAACTCCTGCAGTTTGGTTTTGACACACTTCCTTCTTCTCTGCCCCTCTCAGCTGTGCTTCTGAGGATGGCGTAGGTATGTCACCATAAGGTTAGTCTCAGCCTCCAGACTCTTTTGGCCTGGTGTGGAAGGGGTGCGTATGAAAGCTTGATGGCCTGAGCCTCCAGCCTGAATGTTTGAACAGCTGCCCCTGGTAGGGAGGACTTTAGGGCCAGCTGTCCTGTCTGGACACTCTGCTGGCACAGTGGTTAAGAGCTTGGCTGCCAACGAAAAGGTCAACAGTTTGAAGCCATCAACTGCTCCTTGAAAACCCTATGGGGCACTTCTGCTCTGTCCTGTAGAGTCACTATGAGTCAGGATCGACTGACTCGATGGCAACAGTTTTTGTCCTGCCTAGTCTCCCTAGATCTGTCACTCCCCTGTGGTGAGTTCTGACTACCTCCTCATAGCCTGCTATAGAATAGCAGTGCCAACCCATGCTGAAAGAAGGTAGCACCTGCTGAAGATTTTCAGGCTAGGGGTTCGACCCTGCTCACAGAGGTAGAGAGGAGCGGTGAAGGCTGGCATTCCACAAAGGAAACACAGGGCAGTTTGCAAATCACATGTGAGGCTGCCACTACTACCCACTTGCCATGACAGACAGGAAGAGCCCAGTGCATTGGGACATTTACCCAAGACTGGGGGTGACGGTACTAAGCCCTACTCCAGTTCTCCTGGGCCTCGTTGTCATAACAGCTTGCATCTGGGCAATGGTTGGCTGGTCTGAGAAGGTTGGCCTGTGAGAGACTGGCATTCCTATTGTGGTCCTTGCTTGTACGATGGAGGTTCCTCCGGGCTCAGCAAAGGATCCATTGCAAGGTTTGAACTGATGACTTTAATCTCACCTGCTCCATCGTTAGCCACCTGAGCCAACTAGCAGGGATCCAGATGCCAGGAATTGTCTCACAGGCTACTGTAACATTCGCCTATATCCTTGGATTTGGTCCTCATTGAGATGCCCCCTGTTCCCTGACCAAAGCAGCAAGTATACTATGTACATAGTTTTGGAGATAGATATGTATATGTGTGTGTATATGTATGTATCTCATATGTACGTATACTACCATTTCAAAAACTACACAATTATGCATTGGTCAGGCCTCTTACTTTCTGGTGAAGGTGGGGGATCCCCTGCAAGCTGGGGTGGGTCTCTTCCTCATGCCTATCTAGCCTACTTTTCCCTTCTTTCTGTTTCCCTTCCCGCCAAAGCACGAGCTCCATCTCTCACAGTTTGTGTTTAAATATTTTTAAAGAGGAAAAGTGCAATAAAATAAATAGTGACTGTTTTCTTTAGCAATAGCTATTTAAAATTTTTGCTCTCAGGACTGAAAAGCGATAGTACCTGGATTATCCGACAATGCCCTTGGCTTTGGGGCATTAGTTCTCAGTCTATATTTCCCTCTTGTCCCCATGTGTTAATTTGATCACTGTCCTCTAAGGCTCTGATCCTCCTTCTGGAATGTAAACATATGCAGATGTGCAATGTATGAGCAAGGAAGATCCAGAGAGGGTTTTCTTTGTCACTGTCTCTTACACTGTGTGTACCTCTCTCCGACTGTATGTGTATACATGTGTCTCTATTTCATTTTCTGTCTCTGGTTCTACTTCTTGCTTTCAGCCAGCTCCCTCACATGGCATTCCCTCAACCTCCAGGCATGGAAACCTTGAATATGAGTGACCTCACGCAAGCCTGTCTTGTTGACTTTGAGTCAATCTGGCAGGGTGTAATGGAAGCCCAAAAGAAAGAGCTTACCAGTAGATAAGAATAAAGCATCCTGAGCCATTATAGATCATTTCCATGCACTAAAAGCCATTACTTGATCCATTTGCTTTCCCTCCTCCCTTTCCTAGGGAGACAGATGCTGAGGGAATGTGTCCAGGAGGTTTGGCACCTGGGATCAGTAGCCTGGGCAGATTTGGGGAATTGCCCTCTGGCACTCCTTCAAAAGCAGCTGACTTTGCTTAACCAAAGGAATTCCATGAATGCTGTGGAGGGCAGTGAGGTATTGTGGGTTTGGGTAGGGGTCTCCTGGGATAAGAGTTTGGGTGGTTAGGACATGACTGTGGTGAAATAAAAGTCCCACCACTCACTGCAGTGTGCATCTGCACAAATATTTGCACACGTAACCAGGGGCTTCAGGAGAGTCCCCTTGCCCGAAAAAGCTGTGAGGTTAAGTATTCAGACTCGACAATCAGGGAAGGTTGGCAACCCCAAGGTCACATTCCACTCCCTTTCAGTCTACCTTCCTCCGTACACATGTGTACAGCAGAACCTCAGTTACCTGACAGGGATATCCTCAGGGAAGGGAATGTCTTGTTGATTTATGATTCTGCTTGAGTGGAAATAGGAAAAAATGTTTTGATTCAACATTTGTTATTGAAAAACAAAATTTCTTAAGTAGGTTTGTATAAACTTTCCTGCCTTAGTAAGTACAGTGTTTGAAGATGACAGAAGACCTTGCATTGCTCACACCATTCTAAACCTCAGCGCTCGTTGTACAGAATGTCGATGGAAAGACCAAAGAGATAAGCTGAATATATGCTCGCTTCAGGGTAGGCATGGAAGTTGGCTGCTTGGGCACCTCCTGGCTGGGAACTTGTCTTTGTCTTGCTGTCCTTTGTCTCTTTCTACTTAGACTAAGAAAACATAATTCTTGTTAATCAAAGTTTCTGGTTAATTGGTCCTGAGTCCTTAGACATTTTCCATGTATACATATATATGTATGTACACACATATCTATGTATGTATATATATATACATATATGTGTGCATACATACATACATGTGTGTATGTATGTATATGCATATATGTATATGTAAACAAACCCTGGAAGCATAGTAGTTAGGAGTTCAGCCACTAAATCAAGAGATCAGCAGTTCAAATCCACCAGCCACTCCTTCATAACCCTATGGGGAAGTTCTACTCTGTCTTGTAGGGTTGCTATGAGTTGGGATCACCTCAGTGGAAATGGGTTTGGTTTTTTTGATATATACTATATATATTTTTGGAGATCTATATATCATATATATGTATACTACTGTTTCAAAAACTACGCAATTATACATTGGTCAATCCTCTTACTTTCACTAATGTGAAACAAAGTTGACAATCCAAGAAATAAACTGTATTTATCTGAATTTTAAAATGACCTTCTGTTACAGTCTTAGCGTCTCTCCAGTTTGGGTTTTTCTTTTGTCTAGGGACCTCTCTGGAAGGCAGTTCTTTCCCAACAAAAGAATGGGCCCCATGATTATCTCTTTCCTTGCCCTCTCGGGTAGCTGCCTGACTCAGGGATAAAGAGGGAGTCTGAACAAAGGGCCAGGTGCTTTATCTTTTATCCTGTCTGCCCTGGTGGATGATCATCTCACCACTGAGGATCTGAAAAGCTAGTCCAAGCTTTGTAGACCTGGAGAGGTGGAAAGTTCTAAGACTGTGCAAAGGACTGATCTATTTAGCTTCTCCCTTGTCATTGGTGGTACCCTGGGTTTAAATTTCATGAGATCTGAAAGTAACATTCTTAGTGAACTAAAGAACACTTCTGTCCCATGGAAGGTGAGATTTGTGGCAATCAGTGTGGAACTAACAAACCCTTTCTGTTGGTGACGATGACCAAATCTAGGTTGAGGATGTTAGGATTAGAGCAGCTATAATTCAGTTGTCTCTTTGGGGGTGAGCTGTATACATTACTCTGTAAACACCTGAGTATGAGCTCAAACTCGCTGTCATTCTCCATCTTACCTGGCAGTGGTGTTAGACCCACGGGAGTGAATGCTTCTGTCAAGTTCACCTCTTGCATTTGTGTGCACTCTACCTGGGCAAAGGTGGGTGGGGGTACTTGCTGACATCTGGGGCAATTGAGGTGAAACAGAAGAGTCTGTCATTTCCTCACACTCCTACGAGTCCTCTAGTCTGACCAAGCTGGTCATGGAATAGGACCTATAACCCAGACTTAGCATGATGAAGTGGGGCAGTTGAGGCATCCTATCTGAATGACTACTTCAGATATGGCATGAACCGCAGCTTGGAAACTGATATGACTTTCTGTGCTCCCCTGCACTCCTCAAGTGATCAGATGTGTTCCAGATGAGTTGCAGCTGGGAATCCCCTGCATCATTCCACTAAAGGATGCACAGAGCAGGTGCGGTTATGTAATAGTATGGACAGCTGCTCCAGCATGCTGATAATTGGGGGTTGTGTCGATGCAAATGAGCATTAGGACTTTTGGTAGCTACCCAGAGGACTCAGTCCCGAGTCTCTTCTCTGTCCTCCGAGAGGCCTGTAAGCCCTGCTTCTCCTTGAAAATGGTTCCCTAGATACTGGCTGCCTTGTTTGTATGAGCACAAACACTCCGGGCTGTTACAGAAAGCAAGAGAAGGAGCTGGGAGGAGGAGAATATCCAGGGACTCATTTAGCTGCCAGTTTCCGTGCCAGCTGCAGACATGACTGCCTTTTCAGCTGAGGGAGTGTAGGACAAGGACTTTGAGCAGCCAGGTGGGGCTGGAAAGGAGCAAACCTGCCCCTGGCTAGGAACTGGGATAGTGAAGCAAAGAGAGAGAGGTCTGGCTGGCTTTGGGGAGGGTGTCAGCTCCTAAGGGTTTGAACATGCTCTGTGCTTGCCCCAGTTCTGCCTTCACGTGGGATCCAGCGACCCAATTTCCTTTTGTTGTCGTGCTTGGATGGTTCCTTCATTTGAAGGGCCCCAGGAAGCTGGAAAGTCCTATGATTGAGCTCCAGCCTGCTGAGCAAACAATGCTCTGGCCAAATTGGTCTCTTCCTGGGTTTCTACATCCCTGGACCCCTCCCTTCACTAAGGGTAATCTTGAAACAGTAGGGATTAGTGGTACCAGCAATAAAGGAAGATTCTCTGGTTTGAATCAGGGACAGAGCTGTAAAACTCATGTGTGGAAGATGCTATTTCTTTTTCTAGACCTGTGTGTGCTTATCTAGGCTGTCTCTGGGGATTTTATATATGTGTATACAACGAGGGAATGGCCACTCACTTGGGCTCACATAGCACAGACTCTAACTAGGGTTTGCTTCACTGCTGCTCATGCATGATGCTGCAGCTACCCTCCTGCATCCTGTTTCTAATAATTGCTGAAAACCTGAAGAGGAGACACAGATAAATAAGCTTCCCTGGGATCAATAGGAGAAGGAACTCCCAGCCTAGTGGTAGAGACTCGTAAGGATGATGCTGAAAGGGAACTGGGGTCTCCATGGTGATAAGATGCTGGGGACCAATGGGAGCTGAAGGCGGAGCAGGCCTTATGGGGAAGACTCACGGGAGTTGGGAGTCATTTAATTATTTGTTTGCTTCATGAAAATTTAGACACCAGCTGTAACTGCAATGCACAGGATGTATAGATATTATCATTCTTGCTGGCATATTCTGGAAGCTTTCAGCCCTACCAACACTGCCCTGCCCAGGACTTCTGCAGCTGAGAGTTCCTGTGTCAGTAGGGTCTGATATTTGTACATAGATTATAAATATACCTGTACATATGTGCCTCAATGAACATTGCCTGTCCACCTGATCATGGGTGTATATAGACTTCATAGAGCTCCACTGTCTTTTGTAAATATTGACACAAGTAAATAAGTATATAAATATATATTATTAAGGATTTATTTTAACATAATTCTGTGTGAAATGAAAATAAAATAAAATTTTTGACACTGATTTTTCCTCCTTCTTTCTCACCTGACTGTGAGGTTGTTGTCCCTGTGATGTGGGAATGTGCTTGCTTCACCCTCTTTCCAACTTTTGAAGCTGTCGGGGCTCAGTCAGAGACCGGGGCAGGGTGAGAGAAGGCAGAGGGCTATCTCAACTAAGTGCCCACCTCCCTACTGCAGACAAAGCTGAGGGGGGCATGGGAAGGTGGGTGAGTGGGCGTGTTTGACATCTCCTCCTCCACTGCATCAGCATCTCGTTCCTTCAGTGGACATGGGACACATGTGGAGAAGGGGGCCGGGTCTGAAAACCGAAGGCAGTTAGATTCCCAAGGAATCATTTGGGTGCAAGCAGTTTTCAGCTGGCTGCTAACCTAAAGATTGGTAGTTCAGACCCAGCTAGTGGCCCCATGGAAGAAAAGTCTGGTGAACTGCTTCTGCAAAGATTACAGCCCCCCCCCCCAAATCCTGATGGAGAAATTCTGCTCTGGAACACATGGGGTTGCCATGAGCTCGAACTGACAGCAGTGAGTCTGAGCAGCACCCATTTAGGTGGGCCTTCTCCTCAAACCCTCTCCCACTGCTGCTCATTACTAGTGGGGTTAAGAGGTAGGAATCAACCATGCTTTCAACCCTGTGTCAGGGAACTTCTACCTTTGCATCCCAAGGAGGAGGGGCCTGGCTCTTGAGCTGTGCAGTTGCACCTCCTTGGAGAAGACACTGGCATTCACATGCATGGCACAAGCACACACATGGACACACTGTGAGACACATTTGTCTGATTTCCTCTGGAGGCTAATCCATTCCCTACCTGGGCTCCCAAATGTTCAGATGGCTAAAAGTGGCCGTTGTGTAGGAGATAACAGTATAGAAGTTCTTGCCGTCAGCCACCAGCAAGTAGATTTCACCACCACCCACCCCTGCCCCCAAGTCTTGTTAACAATGTCCAGCCTTTGTTTGTGGTCAGGAAGGAGGAAGGGACAGGTGGAAGGCAAACAGGGCTAGGAAGGTACATCCCTTCACAGTTGGCCATCTGAAACAACTGGTCTCCCCACCTGATCTCACCTTCAGAAGAATCTGTTTCTGGGCAGCAGGTGCGGAAGTGACAAAGGAGGGGGTGATTGGGAGATGAGAACCACCTAGGAAAACTGCGTGGTGTGGGAATCATGAAGTACCCAAAAGAACTCTAGACTTTGGAAGAACAGCCCCAAGTAGAGCAAGAGAGCTGAGCTCTTTACCCCCAAAGACTTGGGAAAGTGAAGCAGGCACCCAGGGTCTGGTTGCTTCTGCTAGTTTCCCTGCAAATGCGGAACTCCTGCCTGTAAGGCGCTGAGGGGTGGAAGCCAGAGAGTGTTGTCACTTCATGGTTTAGATCTTGTTAGGTAAAAATGGCAAGGGGAAAAGTGAAATGCTAAAGATGTGGAAGATACAGCATCAAAGTCCTCATTCCTCTCTCTACTTTGGGGAACGACAGTTACTAGTTCAAGTGTAGACCACCCATGCCACAACTCCCTGCCTGGCCTGGGGACACCTGTCATGTGCACTCTCCCCACAAGGGCCAAAACCCTGGGCTTGGCCCCAGCAAACAAGAGAGGGGTATGTTGGAGTGGGGTGAGAGGGAGCAGGCCCACCTAGTCTGGGCCCCATAAACAGGGAATATCTGGTGGGCAGGAGGAGCAAAGCTGGACTGGCAAAGCTAAGAGACAAAAAATAACCCCCAGAAAAAGAGAAAGGCTCAGAAGTCAAAGGCATAATAAGTTGAATCTCAGCTCCTTCACCCACCAGCTCTGTGACCGCAGGCACACCACTTCACTCTCCTTCAACCTCAATTTTTCTCCTCTGTGAAAATCATCCAAGGAGATCTGGTGGTGCAGTGGTTATATGCCCCACTGCTAACCTAAATTTGGTGATTTGAATTCACACAGCAGCTCCATAGGAGAAAAGACCCAGCAATCTGCTCCCATAAAGATTAACTTCTAAAAAATCCCAGGGCATTTCTACTCTGTCACATGGGATCACTATAAGTTGGAATTGACTTGATGGCACCAAACAACAATGGAACCAGCGCACCTATCTTATCTTACAAAAATAAAATGAGTGTGTGCCATACAGTGAGAGCCCAGTATAAATATGTGACTGTGAAATTAGAACTGTTTAAATAATATGCAAAGCAGGCAAGTTTGCATCTCTTTGCTTTCAAATGGCTTCCAGACCCTTGAAACCTGTGACAGCATACCCAAAAATGTGAGATGGAAACATGGAAGGATTTTGACCTCTTTTGCTCCAAGCATTCTTAATCTGGGCTAGAGACTACCAGATTGATTCCAGATGATTGAGAAGAACTCCTGAAATTATATGCATGTTGTGGTAAATCCATTTTTCTACCAAGATAGATCAGAGCTGTCTGTGACCCCAAAAGTCAAAACTACTGGTCAAACATAAACCTCGCATCTCCCAGGTGTCCAAGAATAAAAAATTACTTGCCCTGGGTCATTTCCGTTTACTTACTTAGAAACGTTTTTGCACTTGGTGTTTAGAACACCATGCTCTGTGGGTCTTCTAGACAAATTAATGGGCAGTGAGTTAGTGGCCAGCATCTAGCTAGACCAGACTCTTGCCCCGGGACTTCTTTCTGCATCTGTCTGTCCCCTGGGCCTCGGAAAGCAGGCCTGAAGTTTCTCCAGCCTGTTTTATTTAGCACTGTAGTGTGGGAAGGATCACACACACTGACGTGACATTAGTTCTATTTAAATGATACGCAAATAAGGCAAGGCAAGACATGATCTCTGATGCAACAATTTGGGCATTTCTGAATTTGACTGTCAGCTCTGATGAAGCCTCTCTCTGTGAGTCACGATCTGACTGGCAGCAGTGGGTTTGGTTTGATCTGGTTTGTTGGCCTTCCTTCCCTCTGGCCATCCTCTGTCCCTCTCACAACCCTCCTCCCTTGGATCAGTAAGCAACACTCATCCTTGACTTACCAAGACAAAATCAAGGCTTTTGACTTGTATCTAGTCTAACTTCTGGATGCTTCATGGTTTGCAGTGAAGTTTAAGAGGAAAATATGTTCCATCTGCGTGGCTTCTTGTACCAGGGAAACTTTGCCAGTCCCCAGGTCTGTTCCAAAGGAAGATTTACACTCTACTTCACTGATCATTTGAGGAGCTACCAACAACCGTGTGAGAAGAAAACCAACGCATTGTTTAAGTGAATAAGGAATGCTATATTTCTCCCAGCC
The DNA here is from genome assembly GCA_028571685.1 of Heterohyrax brucei. NCBI lineage: Eukaryota > Metazoa > Chordata > Mammalia > Hyracoidea > Procaviidae > Heterohyrax > Heterohyrax brucei. Next base: position 159,683,293 of record CM053140.1, on the reverse strand, counting down.
CAAACCAGGCATGTTTAAGTCTCTTGTTGGTCTCCCAAGTTCCCAAAACCCACCCAATGCCTTGCATAGCAAATATTCATTGAGTGAATGAGTATCTATATTGCACAGTTACAATGGTGGCTAAGAGATTCATGGAATTGGGACAGTAGTGATATGACCGTGTCTTGGGACCTCCTTAATGCTATATCTTTCTCTGGTCCTACTAAAGACCTCTAACCTCCACTTCTGGGGTCAGGCTAACCTTTAGATACAAGTGGTCTAACTCACCCAAATGGTTCATAGTCAAAGTGCCAGGTATCTCTTATGCCTTGTCACTGGCACACACTGCCACCAGTGCCAGAGAATTTGCCCTCCAAAAACTGCCCAACCCCACACAAGCCCCAGAGCCAAATTCTTTTCCTATCCCAAAGGACTAGAAATCTAAAGGGTTCCTATCACCTCCCCAAATTCTAAGGCTGGGGAGACTTTAGTGCCTTGGGAAATGCTGGCCTTTGGAGTCAGAGCTGGGTTTGATTCCTGACTCTACAGTATGTTACTGATGTGACATGGCAAAAGGCTCAATATTTCTAAACTTCTGCCTTTCTGTCTGAAATTGAGATGAAAATACTTAACTCACAAGGTCATCGTGAAGATTAAAGAGAAAATACAATCTGCCTATTTATTTATCTGCACTGCATGTATCAAGGGCTTACTTTGTTCTAGATGTTCTACCAAGTGCTTGACTTGCATTCCATCATTTGGTCTTCACAAGAATCCTCTGAGGTGGGTGTTATTGTCTATGTTTTACAGATTCAGGATACTGAGTCTCAGAGAGATTACATAAGCAACTTGAAGTCACACAGCTAATAATTGGTAGAGCTGAGATTTGAACCCAGGCCTTTGTGAAACCAAAATCCATACTCTTAATACATATTACATTTGACAGATGTTAGTCCTTTTAGCATCATCTTCTTCCCCTATATTATCATAGAGTCACAGTGGTGGCTCCAAGGACCCCAGGACACATCAACAAGTCTTGTAAGAAAGCAAAGAAAACCTCATCTAGCACCAGGTGCCTTGATACATTGAGAAGAAGTCATCTAGGTTTGGAGGGGAATGGCCTCAATTGTAACACAAAGCCTGGTCTTGTTGGGTGCAGGGAGGTGGCCTCAGATCTGTGGGATAGAGAAAGGCACCCACCCAGGGGAGAGCTGTTTCAATCCCCTCACAGCGGACCAAGCTGTACCAGGCTAGGGGCCCGGCTAAAGTGCCACTACTCTGACTCCCACTCACGGGTGTTAGGTGAGTAGCCCTCTGCCAAATGTGATCACCAAAACAAAGCTGGCCCCCCCACTGAGTGCCACTCTGGTCCAGGAGCCACAGCCCATGTCAGCTTTCAGACACCTAAGTGTCCAAGGCAGTATGGAATGGAGCACTTAACCACACGTTCAACCACCCACTCATTTATGTGTTGGCATGCCCAATACCGTTGCTGCAGTTGGCATGACACTGTGTAGCAATACTGTCCCACCCCCACCCTACCTCTCTGCCCACCTGTTCCTGGTGCCGTTTCCCAGCTAAGATGCTCCAAATGGCACCTGTGGCTGGGAGGAGGCACTCTTCTCCTCCCTCATAAGGTGAAGTGGTGATAGGACCACTTTGGGAAAGACGGACACACATACACACACATTGACAGATACAGAGTCCTAGGACCTGCTGTCATTGTTCTGAGCCTAACCTCAGACTCTTGACCCTTGACCACTATGAAATCAAGAGAAAGAGAGAGATTCCTTGTCTAAAGTAAATACTCAGTAAATACACTGACTGGAGAATGATTCCAGTTCACCTAAGATGAAAAGAACACCACCTACATGGCAGCATTGTGCTGGGCAGTTTGCTTGTGTGTTATAAAAACCTTGCAACAACTCTGCAAGACCACTGTCACTATCTCAACTATCAGGTGAGGAAAACAGAGGTTCAGAGAGGCAAAATTATTGCCCAAACTCACACAGCTAATGAAAAGCAAATCTAGGATTCAGACCCAAGACAACTTGAAGTCACTGACGTCAGGTTTAATTAATGTCTGATAGCACCACATGTATTCTGGTGAAGTTGGCATTCAGATGGACCTTGCAATGACTTTGCACTAGAAATCACTGAGAACTTCAACTTTGTCCCTCTGACTCTAACCCATGGCTGGGAACTTCCAGAAAAATATAGGAATTGGGAGTCTTGAAGAAGAGTCAGGGAACCTAGGGGTTGCAAGGTGCGATGGGATTGGATCACCCTTTGTGTATTTTTGTCAATGGGATTCACGAGGCTGCAAAGTGTGAATGAGTAATGCTATATTAACAGTTCCTGAAAAAACTTTCCTCCCCTGGGCCTCAGTGTCTGAGAGAGAGGAATGGGGGAAGCCTGGGAGTTCTATCCGTTCCCTGCCCAACCTTCACTTTCAGAGTCCAGGAAGTCAGTGTGGAAGCTGCTAACCAAAAGGTTGATAGTTTGAATCCACGAAGCACTCCTTCAAAGCCATATCAGGCAGTTGTGCTCTGTCCTATGGGTTGCTATGAGTCAGAATTGATTCCACAGCAGTGGGTTTGAGGAAGTCAGGCAAGGGATTGCTTTCACCACCACTCTTCATCACTATTGTGCTGGCCTGGTCCAGTCTCCTCATTTGCAGAACAGAGTGGAGGTCAGGAATGAAATATTCTTCACAAGGCAACCATGAGGATGAAAGGCAGATCAGAAGTTACCTGGCATATAGTAAGTGTTCTTTCTGCTCCAGGAGATGAAAAGGAACATGAGTAAGACACTCTAGCTCTTGGCCGGTAGGTCCATATTGGAATTCCAGCTCTGCTGACTTTGGTTTGGGTGATTAAATTTCCTGAATCTCAGCTTCTTAATCCATAAAGTGATGTGATACCATCTACCTCACAGACTTGTGGAGATGAGGACAGTACACAAAATACCTTTCAGATTTGCCAGCAGGTAGTCAGTACCTAACAAATGCCACCAAGTGTCGGACCCTTCTCCCTGTTCCCTTATTTGTTTACTCAGTAAACATTTGCCTGTGTGGGCTCGGCACTGTGCTAGGCTCTGAGGATCACAGGCAAACAGGAGTCACTCCTCATGTCAGAGACCTCACATTGTAGGACCGCTCTTCCCTCTAGAGAGATGAGGTGTAGGAATACGAACCCCACTGCAGTAAGCTGAAAAACAAACTCATTACTGTCAAGTTGTTTCCAACTCAGAGAACTGCGCCACAGGGTTTCCAAGGCTGTGCTCAGTAGACTGCCACATCTTTCTCCTTTGGAGTGGCTGGTGGGTTGAAACTGCTGACCTTTCAGTTAGCAGCCAAGCACGTAATCACAAATTACTACTTCCACGAGTTGCCATCAGGTCACCTGCCACCCATGGCAACCCAACGAGTGCTGGAATAGAACTGCACTCCACCAGGTTTTCAATGACTAACTTTTCAAAAATGGCTCACCTGGACTTTCTTTCCAAGGTATCTCTGGATGAACTCGAACCACCAACATTTCAGTTAGCATCTGAGTACTTTAAACATTTGTACCACCCATGGATTCCATGATTTTCAGTCAGCTCCATGGCAACTGATATTTTTATTAAAAGAAACAAAGCAGGAAGAGAGGACACCAATGGTAGAGCTGCAGTTTTATGTAGGCTAGGCATGGAGGATCCCTTGGATGAGGTGACATTTACCTGGAGACCTTCAGGAAGTCACTGAGTTAGCCATGTAGACTTACGTGAGAAGAGCACTCCCGGTGCAGGAAGCAGCGAGGGCAAAGTCCTTGAAGCAGGAGAATGCACGCCTGTTTGAGCACCATGGGCAAGGGCAAGGCAATAGAAAATGGAGACAGAAAGGTTGGAAGTTGGAAAAGGGATGTACAGATCACATAGATCTTTGTAGGCTATGGGAAGGACTGCAAACGCATGGAGTCACCGTGAGTTGGAATTCATAGTATCAGGTTTGGTTTTGAAGCACCCTTCAAATGCCGTGGGAGGCATACTTGTTTGAGGAGATACTTGTTTGAACATGTTTTATTGGCTCACACTAGATGCTGTGCTAGAAATAGACTAAAAGGGGCAAGGGTGGAGATGGAGACCAGTTAGTAGGCTACGCAGTAATGCAAGCGAGAGAGCCTGGTGGCTGGATTCAGGCAGCAGCAGAGGAGTTGGTGAGAAGTGCTTGGATTCCAAATATAAAATGAAGGTGCAGTCAACAGGATTTGCTGATAGGCTGAAAGTGCAACGTGAGAAAAAGAAAGGTGTCTACAATGACTCCAAGACACTTGACCTGAGCACTTGGTGCAATGGAGCTGCTATACATTGTAATAGAAAAACCCATGGAAGGAGAAGGTTGAGAATTCAGTTATCCACCGTGTTTATATAAGGATTTCGCCATCTCACCTCCCTGCAGCCCTAACTGTGGACAGCTGAGCGCTTCTAATAGAGCCTTTCTTAGTCACAAACTAGATCACATTGGCCCCTCCCAGGAGATTTCCCCACTGGCCCATCCCACAAAACCATAAATCTACCTTCTCAGAGGCAACCACTGGTCCATTCTGGGAGCCAAGGGCCAGAGCCCAAGCAGGGTAAGAGCCCAAATGGCCAGCCAGACCTGGCCCTGATTTAATTATGAGATCAGTCCTACTAGCTGCCCTGCCAACAGGAAGGCCTCTTGGCCTCAACTTGGCCAGCCTCTGGGGTGTAGCTCCTGGGCTTGTCAAAGGGAGTTAGCCTTATGCACCATACCCTGGGTCTCATCCAGCAGGTATGGCTGGCCTGACTATTGGCCACCTGGAGCCTGAGAAGTGTCCCATCAGGGCCAGCCCCAGGTCATGAAATTTTGAGCACAGAGTCCCCTGGGACTTCAACAGCTAGGACCCCTGGGAATGTGGACGCACTCCCAAGATAAAACACATTTCAAACAGGAGCCTAGGTAGGGCCAACCCTGCAGCATGTAGAAGCTCAGCTCTGCCCTAAGAAACCCCCGGCAAACAAACCCACTGCCATCAAGTTGATTCTGATTCATTGCAACGCTGTAGGAAGTGTAGAACCGTTCCATAGATTTTCCAAGTAGTTCCTGGTGGATTCAAACTGCTGAGCTTTTGATTAGCAGCTGTAGAACTTAACCACTATGCTGCCAGTATGTCCTTCCCCAAGGATCAAGATCACGCAAAGGCAACTACAACAGTATGTTGACAAGAAACTGCCAGAAATTCAAGCTGGATTCAGAAGAGGATGTGGAACCAAGGGTATCATTGCTGATGTCAGATGGATCTTGGCTGAAAGCAGAGGATACCAGAAAGATGTTTACCTGTGTTTCATTGACTATGCAAAGGCATTTGGCTGTGTGGATCATAATAAATTATGGCTAACACTGCGAAGAATGGGAAATCCAGTACACCTAATTGTTCTCTTAAGGAATCTGTACATAGATCAAGAGGCAGTTGTGTGAACAGAACAAGGGGACACTGCATGGTTTAAAGTCAGGAAAGGTGTCTGTCAGGGTTGTATCCTTTCACCATACCATTTCAATCTGTATGCAGGGCAAATAATCTAAGAAGCTAGATTATACGAAGAAGAATGAGGCATCAGGATTGGAGGGCCACTCATTAACAACCTGTGTTAGACAGAAGACACCTTATTTGGTGGGAGTGAGAAGATTTGAAACACTGAAGAAGATCAAGGACCACAGCCTTCAATATGGATTGCACCTTAACATCAAGAAAACAAAGACTCCTCAGAGTTGGACCAGTAGGCAACATCGTCATAAGTGGAGAAGGGATTGAGGTTGTCGAGGATTACATTTTACTTGGGTCCATAATCAATGCCCATGGAAGCAGCAGTCAAGAAATCAAAAGGATGTATTGCAATGGGAAGATCTGCTGCAAAGGATCTGTTTAAAGTGTTGAAATGTATAGATGTCACCTTTAAGAATAAAGTGTGCCTGACTGAAGCCATGGTGCATTTTCAATCACATTGTATGCATGTGAAAGCTGGACAATGAACAAAGAAGACAGAAGAAGAATTCAAGGCTTCAAATTATGAGGTTCAAGGAGAATGTTGAATGTACTATGAACTACCAGAAGAACAAAGAGATCTGTTCTGGAAGAAGTACAACCAGTGTGCTCCCTGAAAACAAAGATGGCAAAACTGTGTCTTACATACCTTGGACATGTTGTCAGGAAGGATCAGTCCCTGAAGAAAGACATCATGCTTGATAGAGGAGATGGTCATTGTAAAGGGGTAGACCCTCGACGAGATGGATTGACACAGTGGCTGCAACAATGGCTTAAGCATAAAAACGATTGTGGACATGGTGCAAGACCAGGTAGTGTTTTGTTCTGTTATTCATAGTGTCGCTATGAGTCGTTACTAATTTGACAGCACCTAACAGCAACAACAATGATCAGGGTGGGAAGAGGAGGAATCAGTCTATATGATAAAACTCCTGCTTTGAGTTGCTACCTAGCTCTGCCTCACTATTCTCCAAATGGGCTTTCTGGAACACCAGTCTTGCTGCATCTCTAAAGTGGGGCCATATGCAGTCCATAGGACCCTCCCCAGGGGTGGATACACACCAAGATTTTTCCAACTGGAGCCTTCCATCAAGTCCATGGCTACCTCCCTCCAAGACTCCTCAGAATAGCCCACATCCCATGTTTATACCCAGTTGTGAAACTGCTCTTTGGACTTAGGTGAGCTGGCTCAGTTGTGCGTTAATAAAACATCAGGGGCAATGGAGACCTGAGAGATCACCTGGCTCATTTTACAGAAGTGGAGAGGGGCTTGTTCAAGACTGCAGCGTAAAACCAAAAGAAAAAAAAAAAAAAAACCCAAACCCACCGCCATCAAGTCAATTCTGACTCATAGAGATGCTATAGAACAGATTAGAACTGCCCCCTAGAGTTTCCAAGGAGTGCCTGGTGGATTTGAACTGCTGACTTTTTTGGTTAGCAGCGGTAGCACTTTAACCACTGTGCCACCACAATTTCCACTGGGTGATAAAACCAAGAGCCTGTGGCACCCAAATCCCAGTCCAGTGCTATCAACAGACCATGTGGTCTCCCACCCCATCCCTCCAGCTCATGGACCCTAAGGTTGCTGAGAGACTGCCTCAAGTGACACCACTGCTGCCCACTCCCTTCCATCAGCAATTTCCTGAGACCGTCCCCGCTCTCCTCCTCTCCTCCACTCAGCTTGCTGATGGGGAAGCAAGTGTAGTGGTGAGCCAGTACTGCCCACCCCTCCCAGACCCCAGACACCATGCTCCTCACTCCTGGACACCCCTGTGATGAGGCCCGAATGCATCATTGCGTGCCCTGCTGCTTTCCCTAGTCTGTCAAACACATCATTTCATCCGAACCCAACAACTATCCTGTCAGGTGAGTATTATTATCCCCTTATAATAGAGGGAGAAACTGAGGCCTAAAGAGGTTCACCCATCTAGAAAGTGCCATGTCTGATTCTGTGGCCCACATTCTCTCCTTCACACAGCATACTCTCATAGTGGGGATTTCAGGAGTACAAGAAGGTTAGTTCCACCTGATGAACCTCAATTTCTTCTTCTCGAAAACAAGTTGCTTAGATGAGAGGCTTTCGTATGGGTCCAAGGCTTTGACAGATAGAATTTCTATGAGAAATAGTATGGCTTTCTTGTTTTCACGGAAGCGTTTTCAGAGAAGCTCCAAGCTCACAGCAATCCTTGAAAGCAAGTATTACTATTACCATTACAGAAATGAGAAAACCAAGGAGGCCAGGAGCTCGCTCAAGTCCATGAGGCTCATAAATGCTGAGATTAGAATCCAGGTCTGACTGACCCCAACATCCACACTAATGGGCAGTTCCAAGCCTCCTGCATTTCTTATTCTAAACAAATACTCACTGTCTTACCAAATGTTGCATTCTTAAAAAATACTCGTCTTAAATATCAGTTGCTATCAAGTTGATCCCAGCTCACAGCAACCCTATGAGTGTCAGAGTAGAAGTGTGTTCTATAAGGTTTCCAATGGCTAGTTTTTCCAAAATATATTGCCAGGCCTTTCTTCCAAAGCATTTCTTTGTGAACGTGAACTCCCAATCTTTCTGCTAGCAGCTGAGTACATTAACTGTTCACACCACCCAGTCACTCCTTATCTTAAACAACCTCCCCTCCAAATTTGTATAAATTCAGGCCCCACAAAACCAGGATCTACCCCTGGGAGTCAGAGAGATTAAGGTTCAAATTGTGTCTCTACTGTTTATGAGTGAAAGAAAACAGAAAGAACGGTAATGTTACCCAATTTGGGTCTGTGCCCTGAAGCAGGTGAGCCAATGAAACATACTCCAAGTTAGGAGGAAGAAAGTTATCAGGAGGTATGATACCACCAGAGACTCAACAGCAACACAGGCTGTTTTTTATGGACTCTCAAAAGACAGTTTTTACATCAGAGTTTATGTATCATTTCGGCAAGTAATACTTCCTGTTTTTAAGTACGCAGCCCACAGATAACTGTATACATCACAAAATAGTCACAAGAAACTCTTTATTAAACAACAGATATGTATGTCAGACACCTGGACTCTAATCAGGATGTTTGTAACAAGCAAATACAAAACTTACACAAAAAATTCCTCAGCTAGTGAATATACCCTGTGAAGTCCATTCTGACTGAGATATGGAACAAGAAAGTTGTGAGTACAAAAAATGCCAGGCAGCCTTCCTAGCTGCTGTTTTCCAGGGTGAAGGCCATTCTAAGCAGAGCAAAGAAGAGAAGGCAGATCAAGGTCACAAAAGTTGAGGGGGGTTTGTGCCCCTTTGGAAAGACGCCTGTGCAGAGGCCAGAATAGGTGATGCAGTAAGAAACACAGATTATTTAGAGTATCACTATGGCATTAGTTATATGAAGCTCCCAACTGCCCATTTTCAACAGGGGAAAACATGTTTCAAGGTATTAGGGTTCCCGTAACAACATCACCCAGTGAATGTCTTTTGTGTGCCAGTCATTGTGCTGGGTGCTTTATATGCATGAAGTACTATCCTCACCACCTCTTTCCAAAGGAGGATATGCTTACCTCCATTGCACAGATGAGGGAACTGAAATTCAGAAAGATGAAGTGATTTGCTCAAGGTGACACACTTAATAGGTGCTGGCTTAGCCCTCATCGCTGAAATCCTGTGCTCAGCTCAGACATCACTATCTCAGGCGAGTCTGCCCATCTAAGCTGGGCTTCTAGTGTTCTTGGTCTCTGCACCCACTCCTTTCTTTGGAGCATTTCTCACAACCTGCAAATCATTTCATTTATTTATTCCTGTGTTTATTTTCCACCTTTCCCACTACAACGTGCACTCCCAGAGGGTCCAGGCCAGCTCTACCTTATGTACTGCAGATTCCCTAGAGCACGGCCTAGCACACAGTGAAGCTAACTGCAGAACTGTGGAATAAAGGAATAGAGACTCAGAACTGGGCCAACAAGAACACAGCAAGAGCACAGTAGGTCTGGCTAAGCTCAGGTGTGCAGAAGAGGAAGCTCTGCTGATACCTGGTAGTAGAGCAAGTGTGGACTTGGGAGTCAGCTAGACCTGGTTTCTAATCTCAGCACTTATGAGCCCTGTAGCCTTCAGCAAGCTACTGGCCCCCTTGGTTTTCTCATTTCTTTAATGGGAATAGTAACGCTTGCTTTCAAGGATTGCTGTGAGGATTAAAGACAGTATTTGAAAGTGAGGACTTAGCACAGATCCTGGCCTGTCCATGTTCCTGCACAAGACAGCTGACAGTGAGCCATGGGACTCCAGCCTGGGACAGGTCTGGGACCCACCAGCATTGAGAGGTGGCTGCTGCTGGCCCGGCCCCCAAGCCTGCCACTCCTCCCCCCCCATACAGGCAGCAGCCAATTTCAAACTATGTAAATATGCCAGGCTGCCTCCTCAGCAAGGGAACAGCTATACTTAGTGCAATTTGCATGTATTTTAAGCTGACTTGTTCCAAGCAAAGAAGCCAATTCATGAATTTAATAACATTCATAGATTCCCAGAATGCTAGCACTGGAGGAGACGTCAGAGGTCATCCAGCCCAACTCCTCATTTGGCAAAGGAGGTTGCTGAGGGCAACCGTGTGTGTGGTCAAGATCACACACCTGGGATGGAGAGGAGCTGGCCTCAGATCCTTGGCTTTGGATTCCAAGTTCAGGGCTCCTTGCAGGGAGGTCTGTATTTCCCTGCCCAGCCTTCGTCTAAGTCAGCCAGACCCTCATGCTGCCTGAACGGTCTTAGCCCAGTGGGAGAAGGCTGCTTTAAAGGGAGTGGAAGAGTAAGGGTGTAGTTGGGACAAGTTGCAGACTGGCCATGTCCATGGGGCAGGATAGCCCAGTGGGTACCCAGTCTATGAATCTTTCCCTGCCAGGACACTGAGGGATCTATAAGACAGAGTCTTGTAAGCAACTCTTCTCCACTTAAAGGCCCTTTAAGACGGTGCCTTAGGTCATCCAGCGATTTACCTAAAGCATATTGCATTTACCTGTCCAGTGAGTCTTCTCCCTTCTTCTGGTAACTGCACCCTTCTTTGCTTTATAGGAACTCTCCTTCCATGGGATGCTGATGGGGCTGTCAGTTAAAAGACTCAAAGGTCCTGCCACAAGGCTGGGCATGCGACTTAGGGTGGCCAATCAGGTCAAACACCCAGGGATGGTCATGTGACCCCAACTGTCTTTTGGAGGAGTGGGGTGACTGCTCCGGAACAGAGCATTCCCTTTTCTCTCCAGCATGCTATGAGGACAGGAAGTCCACAAAGACAGTGGCCAGCCTCACCTCCCTCCAGAGAAAGCCTGCCTGAGAAAGAAGTCAACAGGATGAAAAAGAGCCCAAAACAATGTACAGACGCTGTGGTTGAAACTGTAGGAGGTAGCGTGTCTGAAGCTGAGATCATTCACTTTATACTTTGCTATCTTCTTAAGCTAATTCGGGTTGGATTTGTTTAAGGGTCCTGACTAAGGCTCTAACCTACATCATCTCTTGAGGTCATCATTCCCATGAGGTGATTCCTTGCTGTGCAAGATTATACTGTTTTGAAGGAAGGTGTCATGGATTGAATTGTGCCCCCACAAAAATAGGTGTAGCCACATGGCTGGACCATGATTCCCAGTATCTTGTGACTGTCCTCCATTTTGTGGTTTTCCTGTGCTGTATGTTAAAGGATTAGCGTGGGACTGTAAATCCCTTTATAAGATCACCTCCCTGCTCCACTGTAAAGGGAGTTTCCCTGGAGCATGGCTTGCCATACTTACTCCCATCCTTAATCCTTTCATCCTTCAAGAGATAAAAGGAAAGGGAAGCAGGCTGAGGATTAGGAACCTCACACCATCAAGCAAGTAGTATCAGGAGAAGAGCGCATCCTTTAGACCTGAGGTTCCTGGGCCAAGACGCTCCCTGGACAAAGACCAATGCAATACCAGACTTTCCTCCAGAGCTGACAAGGGGGAAGAGTTACCCTGGAGTGGACATCCTGAATTTGGACTCATAGCCCACTGGACTGTGTAAGCATAAACCCTCTCTTGTGAAAGCCATCTACTCTGTGGTATTTCTGTTAGAGCAGCCCTAGCTGACTAAAACAGGAGGGTTCTAAACTGACCTTCTTAAGCTTTATGAGAGGTTCCTCAGATACATCCAGTTAGTGTATTTGGAGCCTGCTCTGTGCCAGATACTCTTACATCCATCTCAGTTAATTACCCCCACCAATCCTCTGAAGAGTGTTATTATAAATTAGCCCAACTTTAGAGATTAGGGAAACTAACTAGGGCTCAGAGCGGTCAAGTATCTTTACCCAAGGTTATATAATAATAGTTTTGGAAGTGGTCTAAAAGGCTAGAATACAGTAAATATAACTGCACTCATGAAAGAGTCAAATAATGATGATGAAGATGAAGATGATCACTGCAACCAGTTATGGAGCTTATCATGCTCCAGACACTGTGCTAAGCTCTTCACATATGTGAGTTACTCCTTCCAACAACCTTAAAAGTTTACAGCTGAGGAAACTGAGACCCAGAGTAGTCTTGTAATTTGCCTGGCTAGTAAGAGGGGGACCTAGGCTTCGCACTCACTGTAGCAATGCCACCTTACCTTCTAGTATTCTAGATTTGAGGGAGGGCAAGTCTATGTTCACAGTGCTGCTCAGATCTTCCCAAATTTACTCATTCAGCTCCTGTGCCCTCTCAGTTTTTATCTTTCTGGGTTAAAAAGAGACCTATTACCTTGGAACTGGCTCCAATTCCTGCTCCCCCTCTGAGGCATGGGCTAACCAGTTTGGCTCAGACTGTAGCTTACCTTATCCTCATCCTCAGAATACAATACCCAGCAACCCAAGGCAATGCACCAGGCCTGGATTCAGAGATCCTGTCCTCTAATCACTGGTATCAGTGAAGGATTGACAAAAGGCTAAAGGTGGATGATAAAACCCCCAACTGGGGCTACCCGGAGATTATCCATGTGTGCACACCAGGTTTCAAGCCCTCCTGGCCCTCATAACTCTGTTCCCACCTATCTGAGGACCACTGGTGGAGGCATATTAGGCAGCTGGTTCCACAGTTGCTGGGCAGTAACTCCACTAGATTTATTTACAGAGTAAGAACAGTGCTCACCTGAAACACTGGCATACTGCCTACCTCCCAGGAATAGCTTGGTGACATAGGCCAAGGAGCCCCTATATTTGAAAAAAGGAAGAAAATCTTCACCAAGAGCAAGAAAGGTCCAAAATCACAGTACTTTCTCTGTAAGAATGTGAGGCACCACCTCTCCTGAAAAGACACTTCTTGCCCCCTTCCAGTCCCCTAGATAGCTCTCACAACAACAGCCAACCAATAATGGGGTCACGTTCTCTCCTGGCTATGGCCCCACCTGGGATGCCAAATGGGTAAAGAAAGTACCCATCTGCCAGGCAAAAACTTGCATGTTGGTCAACTAGTGTGTCACATGGGGCCTGGGTTGGGACTAGCCTTAAAATGCCGAGTCAGCCTCAGAAGGAAGCATCTAGGACAGCAAGCACAGAGAGCACCATCAGGGCCATATCAATGAGGTTCTCCTTCAGGGACCCCAGAGGTTATTTTGCCCAATCCCCAGTCTCCACTTCTTCCACAGGTGAAAAGTTGTAAATTCCGTTTCAGAACACATTATAGGAGAGGAAGTCCATGGATTCTTTCAGCCCCATGACCAAAAGTTGCTAGCCTTTTGGCCTCATGGGAGTCTGCCTTTGACTCATCTCCAGCCTTCTTCCCACTTGTCTCTCATTCACATTTATTCAGTATCCCCTGGGCCCTGAGTCATGGGAGACAGCTTGTTGGAGGAGACAGAGCTCCAGCTTTAATACCTGGCCTGAGTTTGAATCCCATTCAATAGCTGCATGGCCTTGAGCCAATCTTCTTTTCTTGCAGGGCTAAGGTCTTGCTGCTATGGGGTAGATAAGGATCCTGCAGAGGAGAAAGAAGACAGTAGCAATAGCCTTTCTACATATGAAATACTTTCTCACTGTCAAAGTATGGCTAACAGGTAGGCCCATCAGGGGTTTCCAGTCCTAATTACAGATGTAAAAAGTAAGATTCAAAGGGATCAGGTGACTTGTCCAAGGTCACCTAGCTAATTAATATACAAGGTTTGACAAGTCTGTGAACTTAATTGTTCTAATTGCTACAGACTTCATTGCTGAATATCACTACAGTCACCTTTGAAGTGTGCATTGATGCCAGGGCCTAGCCCACCCTTCAAAACAATTTTGGAACTCTTTCTGGAGTGGCCATTAAGAAGTTTGCAAACTTAATTTTATAGTTGTCTTTGAGGGAGTTTTTAGCCAGTTAACAAATAACTGCATTGGAACACCCTCCATATTCACCTGATTTGGCCACCAGTGACTTAACTTTTTACCTGAAGATAAAGGAACTATTGAACGAAAGACATTTTGATGACATTGAGGACATCAGGAGTAATACAACAACAGCTCTGATGGCCATTCCAGAAAAAGAGTTGCAAAATTGCTTTGAAGGGTGGATTAAGTGCTGGCATTGGTGCATAGCTTCCCAAGGGGAGTCCTTGGAAAGTGACCATAATGATATTCAGCAGTGAGGTATGTATCACTTTTTCTTGGATGAGTTCACAAACTTAATCGTCAGACCTCATAATTCACTGTATTAACAAACTAGAGAGAAAAACCGTATGATCATCTCAATAGGTACCCAAAAAATCACTTGAAAAATTCAATATCAACTCATGATAAATTTCTCAGCAAAAATAGAAGTAGAAGGAAACTTCCTTGCTCTGATAAAGAGCAGCTACAAAAACAAACAAACCAAAAACCTATAGCTAACATCATACTTATGGTGAAAGACTGAATCCCCCTAAGGATGGGAAAAGGCAATGATATCTTTCCTTACCCCACCTACTCAACATCACACTGGAAGTTCTAACCAGTATACTAAGGCAAGAAAAAGAAATTCAGAGTTACAGAAATAAAAAAGGAAGAAATAAAGCTGTTTGTACTTATAGATGACTTGTTTGTCTACATATAAAGTCCCAAAGAATAAACAAAAAATCTCCTATAGCCAATAAGCAAGTTTGGCAAGATCATAGAATACAAGATCTACAAAACTATAAAATATACACTACACAAAAGTTAATTATATTTCTATATATTAGCAATGAGCAATTGGAATTTAAAATTTTTAGTAAACATTTACAATAGCACCAAAAATATGAAATAGCATTAAATCTACAAAACACCAATTGAAGAACTCAAAGAAGACCTAAATAAATCGGCATAATTCATTTATGAATCAGAAAGCTCAACATTGTTAAGATGCCAGCTCTTCCCAATCTGTACATTCAACGACATCTCAATCTAGGCTTTTTAAAGATATCAACAAGCTGATTCTAAAATTCAGATAAAAGTGCAAAGGAACTAGAATATTCAAACAATTTTGAAAGAGAAGAACAAAGAATACACACTAGCTGATGTCAAGACTTACTACAGACCTCTAGTTATCAACTACCAAGTGTGGTACTGATGAAAGGAAAGATTGGATCAAAATAGAAAGTCCAGAAATAGACCTATGCATATATGGTCAATTGATTTTCTACAAAGCTGCAGAGGTAATTAAATAGAAAAGGGATAGTATTTTTAACAAATGGTGCTGGAACAACCGGACATCTACATCCAAAAAAAAGAGAGAGGGAGACAAAGAAGAACCTTGATCCATACCTCATGCTGTATGTTGTCATATGACATCAAGTCAACTCTAACTCTAACTCATAGTGATCCTATAAGACACAGTAGAATTGCCCCATGGGATTTCCTAGGCCTGTAATCTTTATGGAACAGACTGCCACATCTTTCTCCCATGGAGTGGCTGGTGGGTTTCAACTACCTACCTTTTGTTTAGCAGCCAAATGCTTCACTTTTGTGCTTTTACCATATACAAAAATTAATTCAAAACATACCATAGCCCTAAAGATAAAACATAAAATTATAAAGCTTAAATAAGAAAACATGGGAGAAAATTTTGTGATCTTGGGTTATACAAAGAGTTCTCAAAGATGGCACCAAAAGAAAATCCATTTTTAAAAATGATAAATTGAAATTTGTAAAAATTAAAAAATGTTTGTTCTGTGAAAGAAACATTTGAGAGAATGAAAAGACAATCTACAAACTGGAAGAAAATATTTTCAGTCCCATGTCTGACAAAGTATTTGTGTCAGATATAAATAAAGACCTCCGCAAACTCTACAGTAATTGAACAAAATGGAGAAAAGATTTGAACAGAGATTATACTAAAAAGATGGGTAGCAAATAAGCACATAAAAAGGAACCTGACCTTATTAGTTGTTAAAGAATGTAATTAAATTAAAACTGCTGTAAGATACTTAAAATGGCTAAAGTAAAATAAGATAAACCCTAATACCAAGTGCTACTGAGAATGCAGAGCAACTGGAACTCTCATCCATTGTTGATGAGAGTGTAGATTCTTACATCCAGTTAAGGAAACAATTTAGCAGTTTCTTATAAAGCTACACATACACTTAGCATATGTCCTAGCAATTCCATGCCTAGATATTTACTCAAGAGAAATGAAAATTTATGTCCACACAGAAACCTGCATTCAAATGTTTGTAACAGCTTTATTCATAGTCACCCAAAATTTATAAACAGCTCAAATGTCCTTCACTTGGTGACTAGATAAACTGGCACATCCAAACAATACAATACTGCTTAGCAATAAAAAGGAGTGCACTACTGACTGATACGTTACACAAAATGACATATGAAAAAAGGGAATATAGTGTTCCAGGAACTAAAAACAGAAGAGTAATCTCTATCAAGGCTTTCATTCAGCTGAAATTATTGAGTTTCAAGGATAAAGAATCAAGCATGGGAACATTAGAATAATAAAAATATCATATATAATGTCAAAAAATATTGATTCATTAGTAAAATCATTAATTTAACTTGTTAAGAACCTACAATGTGCCAGGCACCATTTTAAGTGCTGGAGATGAGTTGAATGAATGAAACAAAGTCCTGATCTCATGAAATCTACATTATAGCAAGAGGATACAGTTGATAAAAAACATATTATGTCAGTAATATGTTTTTAACGTAGTGTAAATTATGAAGAATGAAAAAACAGGAAGAGGGATAGGGAATATTGTTTTATAGAGGTGGTCAGAAAAGATCTCTCTGATAAAGACATCTTTAAACACAAATCTGAAGTAAACTAAGAAATCATAACAACATCTCAGGGAAGAGCGTTCTAGAAAGGAAGAATAGTGAGTGCAAAGACACTGAAGTGGAAACACGCATGGTGAGTCAAGAAACAGCAGAAAGGCTCTGTAAGTGGAACACAATGAGTGAATGAATGACTGGTAGAAATGATGTCATAAAGAGCTTCTGGACAGGATCTTGTACAGTCTTATACCTATTGCCACTGAGTCAATTCCAACTCACAGTGACCCTGTTAGGACCCACTAGAACTGCTCTTATAGGGCATCCTAGGAGTTGCTGGTGGATTCAAACTGCCAACCTTTTGATTAGCAGCCAAGCTCTTAACAACTATGCCACCAAGGCTCCATACAGTCTTATAAGCCATGCATATGTGCTAAATAGTATAAGAAATCGTTAGAGAGCTAAGAATAGGAGAGTGACATATCTAATTTAACTAGAGTAACTGGCTGTTGTACGAATTATCTATAAGGCAAGTTAGGATGGTATGAGATGAGGTGGGATGAGATGGGATGAAATGGGGTGGGGTGGGATGTGGGGTGAGATGTGGGACAGTGGGTGAGGTGAGGTGGGGTGGGATGGGGTGAGGATGGAGTTGGCTGGGATAGGGTGGGGTGGGATGAAGGAGTGGGGTAGGGTGGAGGGTGGGATGAGATGGGGTGTGATGAGACAGGGTTGGGTGGGATAGGATGGGATGGGGATGTGGGATGGGATAGGGTGGGGAGATTGGGTGAGATGGAATGGGAGTGGGCTGGGGTGGGACAAGGTGGAATGGAGTGTGCTAGGGTAGTGTGCAGAGGGACAAGATGGAATGGGATAGGACTAAGATGTCAATTAGGAGGTAATTACAGTGGTGTAAGAGAGGAGCATGGTAACTTGTACTAGAATGTAATCAGTGTAAGAAATGTGAAGGGGTCAGAACTTGGATATACTCTCAAGGTACTGAAGGATTAGAAATGAGGTGCAAGAAAAAGGATGTTTCCAAGGGTTTGGCCTGAACAACTGGGTGAATAGCGGTGCTGTTTACTATACTGGGGAACATAAGTGGAGAAACACTTTGGGAGAGAGTGGCATCAAGAATTCAATTTTTGGATGAATGGATAAACAATCCGTGGTACATGCACACAATGAAATACTACACAACAATACAGAACAATGATGAATTCTGAGAAACATCTCACAACATGGAGGGCATCATGCTGAATGAAATATTCGATCACAAAAGGACAAATACTGTACAAAAGCACTATTATAAAAACTCATGTAAGGTTTACAAACAGAAAGAAGGAATCTTTGATGGTTACTAGAGATGGGAGAGGCAGGGAGAAGGAAAAATTCAATTTTGTTCTTGTTGACATTGGACAGTCTATCCAAAAGGAAATGCCTCAGACTTCTCAGTGGTACTGAGTCTCAACATCAGGAAAATAATGCCTACAACACCTGAGGGAATAAAAGCATAATTTATGATACCCAAAGATACCCAAACAAATCACAAAGCTAGTAGACAGATAACATCATGCATGCAAAATAAGGAGGCTAATTGAAAAAAGTTTTCCTTAGTCCATAGTCTGTAGTAGAAATTTAGGTCACAGAACAGAAAGTAAATAATATTATTTTGAACAATGTGAAAGCTACGTATTTAACCAATGTCTTGTGGAAGGGAACAAGGAAAAAAGGCAGAATGCTAATTTTTTCAGCTTTCACAACAGGGAGTCATTAGATAGTGTCTAAAATTGAAATTTGGTTTAAAAACTACTCTAACATTTTAATATTTGTATTTTCTCTTCTGAGGATATTTTAAGAGCTTTAATATTTCTTGTGGTGAAAAAACATTTAACTAATACTCAGTAATTCTTTCCATTTCAATTCTTTGAGTCTCTTGCTGTCATATTTAAAATAAAACTTTAGTTAAATACAATTTAATGCACTTTTAGTAAAAATGCCATGTACAGTATGATCTCATTTTAGTAAAATTTCTTTCCTATCCGTCTATGTGCTGTCCACCTATTCCTCACTCTGTGAATATGCATAAGCATGACCTGAACAGTTATCACAGATTATTAATGATTCTTTGTGGGTAATATGAGTTGGGTAATATTTTTCTCAATTAAAAATTTGGGGGGGCTGAGCCAAGATGGCAGACTAAACACACATCTCCCTAAATCCCTCTGGAAACCAAGGCCTCAAATGACAATAAAACAGAGCCTTATGGACACCTAGTGACCCACAGGACACAACACAGGGCTGTCTATTTGGTCTACATACCACTGAGTGGGAAACTTCTCTTTTGCAACCAGACCCATGTTGAGTCCTGGCTCTCGCAGACTGAAGGTAAATCACCATTTTAACTTTTTTTTCCCCTCTGTCTTAGCCGACAGGAGGGGCTGAGGTGACTGGCAGCAAGGCCCAGACACACTGCTGATGAGATTGGTGAGCAAAGTCACCACATTTTTAATGCCTGGCCTTGGAATCTGTGCAACCCAGCGCCCTTGACCTTTCTCTCTCAGAATCACAGAATCTCTGCCATTGAATAGCCTTTTCCAAGGTAGCTGGGGAGCTTGTGCAGGACACCATCTTGATTCACTGGGAAACGGAGTTCCTATACAGAGGCCTCAGCTGGACCTAATTCCCAAGCTGGGAGGCAGTGCCTGCCAGGAGAGGCTTTTCCAGCAGCAAAGCAGTCTTTGATATAGAGGTGCTTAGTTTGCCACCTGGGAAGAGGGACTTGCACACCTGAAAGCCTGACTAACTTTGGAAGCTGTCAGATACCTTCTACTTTTCAATAGAGAAATACCTGTGGTGTATCCGGACAGCTTCTCTTCCAGCGTTTCACACTATAGGGTCAACTGATGGCTCCCTAGTGACTCTATAAGTGGGGCTGTGTCTTTGTTGATCAGGAGGTGGAGCCCACTACCCCAGAGATTCCACTGAGCCCAGTCACTGGAGTACATAGAGGTGTCTGGTGATCAATTTCTTCCTCAGACTGAGCTTTAGATCCCATTAAAGTAACATCGGAGAAACAAAACAACCTCCAGATGCCCAAAAAGCAACAAACTTTGGACCCGAACATTAGGAAGAATTCACCTATGGCTTCACCTGAAGGCCCACAAAAGAAAGATCCAAAGAACTTCTCAGACAAAGAAGCCTTTCTGAAACTATCAGAGGGTGAGTACAAAAGCATTATATATAGAGCCCTCCTAGACCTTATACAAAATGCAGCACAGCAAAATAAAAAATTAAGCAAGCTGTTTGATCTGATGGAAGACCAGTACTCTGAAATCGAACAGATCAATAACAAAATCAAAGAGACAGGATATTCAGCTCAAAGCCCAGAAAACAGAATTGAACAAATGGAAAACACACTTTCTGACTTGGAAGACAGAGCTACTGACTCCAGTATCTATGTAGAGAAATCAGAAAAAAGGAACAAGAAAAATGAAGAAGCGTTAAGAAACATGTGGGACTCTATTAAGAGGAACAATCTATGATTAACTGGAGTTCCTGAACAGGGTGGGACACCTGAGAACACACAGAGAATTGTGGCTGAGCTGCTGACAGAAAACTTCCCAAAAATTATGAAAGAAGAGAATATAGATATCCAAGATGCATATCAAACACCACTCAATATAGATCCCAAAAGAAAGACTTCAAGACATATGATGATCAAGCTTAACAAAATGAAACACAAGCAGAAACTCTTAAAGACAGCAAGACTCAAAGCAAAGCTAATCTTCAGAGGGAAACCCTGTAGGCTTTTGTCAGATTTCTCAGCAGAAACAATGCTGGCACGGAGACAATGAGATGACACATTCAAAGCCTTGAAGGAGAAGAACTTCAACCAAGAATTATATATCCTCCAGAACTATCTTTCAAATATGAAAATGAAACCAAGACATCCTCAGATAAACAGAAACTCAGAGACTTTGTAAAAACCAACCCAAAGCTACAAGAAATACTGAAAGAAGTTCTTGGCTTAGAAGAACAAAACCATTAATTTTATATCTTAAGAGGAAATGCAGGACACATCATCCAGAAACCCATTCAGTTTGGGAAGGCTCCAAACTCAATCAAAGCTATAATATTAAAAGAAGTGATCAATGATATATCATGAGAACTATGATGCCATCATAGTACTGCAGTCTTTATAGTCCTTCCAGATGGAGAAGAAGTTAGTAAGACTTGTAGTAGTCAAAACTAAGTTCAAACATAGATTATTAAGGGGGATAATAGGGGCAGCTGCAAAGCACGGTAGAGATGAAACATCAAATCAAGAAATGTAATACAGGAGTCTCAACAACCACAAAACCAGCAATGAAAAAGGTGAAAAATCAACTCATAAAGAAAAATGTTCCAGAACAGAATAATAAGAACTACAGAGAAAACATCAACACAAAAATAAACATATCACAATGACAGCACTAAACACATACTTGGCTTGGCATTAATATTTACATTGAATGTGAATGGACTGAATGCTCCAGTAAAGAGACAAGTGGCATCTTGGATCAAAAGCCATGACCCATCCACATGTTGCTTACAAGGAACACACCTTAGACTTAAAGATATGAACAACCTGAAGATTAAAATATAGAAAAATATATATCAAGCTAACAACACATAAAGAAGAGCAAGTGTGGCAATTCTAATCTCAGATAAAATAGATTTTAATGTAAAATCCACCTTCATGGACAAGGATGGACACTATTTACTGCTGAAAGGTTCAATACACAAGCAGGACTTAACAATATTAAGTATATATGCACCCAATCCTAGAGCATCTAAATACATTGAAGAAACACTGACTACACTCAAAAATGAGATAGATCACTCCACAGTAACAAAGGGAAACTTCAACACTTCACTCTCAGTATTGGACAGATCATTTAGAAAAAAGCAATAAAGACACAGAAGATCTTATTGCCACAACTAGCCAACTAGACCTCATTAACATATACAGAACTTTTCATCCATCAACAGACAACTACACCTTCTTCTCCAGTGCACATGAAACATTTTCCAGAATACGCTATATGTTAGGACATAAAGTAAATCTCCACAAAATCCATACCATTGAATTAATGCAAAGCATCTTCTCAGACCACAGAGCCATTCAAGTCAAAATCAATAGCAGAAAAAACATAGGTAGAAAGCAGAACACATAGAAACTGAACAATATCTTCTCAAAAAGCCATGGGTTATAGAAGAAATCAAGGATGAAATAAAGAAATTTATGGATTCCAATGACAATGAAAACACTTCTTATCAGAACCTATGGGATGCAGCCAAAGCAGAGCTTAGATGTCAGTTTATCTCTATAAATGCACACATCTGGATGCAAGAAAGCACCCAAACCAAAGATCTAACCCTACAGCTAGAACAAGTAGACAGAGAGAGCAACAGAGGAACCGCTCAAGCACCAGAAGAAAACAGATCATAGAGATTAGAGCAGAGCTAAATGAATTAGAGAACAGAAGAACAATTGAAAAAACTGAAAAGACCAAAAGTTTGTTTTTTTAAAAGATCAACAAAATGGACAAACCATTGGCTAAACTTATTAAAGAAAAACGAGAAAGTCAACCAACAACCCAAATAAGAAATGAGAGGGGAGTTGTCACAACAGATCCATCAAAAATCAAAAATATCATAACAGAATACTACAGAAGTCTGTACTCTAACAAATCTGAAAACCTAGAGGAAATGGACAAATTCTCAGATCCATATCATCTACCAAAATTATCACAAGGTAAAGCAGAACAACTTAATAAACCCATCACAAAGGAAGAGATTGAAAAAGTCATCCAAAAACTACCAACCAAAAAAAGCGCTGGCCCAGATGGCTTCACCACAGAATTCTACCAAGGTTTTAGAGAAGAGTTATCACCAATACTACTGAGGCTATTTCACAGCCTAGAACTGGATGAAATACTTCCAAATTCATTCTATGAAGCCAGGATGACTCTGATACCAAAACCAGGGAAAGACCCAACAAAAAAGAACTACAGGCCAATTTCACTCATGAATCTAGATGCAAAAATCTTCAACAAAATTCTTGCCAATAGAATACAACAACATACTGAAAAAATAATTTATCACGACCAATTTGGATTCATACCAGGGATACAATGCTGGTTCAACATCAGAAAAACAATTAAAGTGATCAACAACATAAATAACACAAATGACAAGAATCACCTGATCTTGTCTATTGATGTAGAAAAGACATTTGATATAAAGTCCAACACCCATTCATGCTAAAAACTCTTAGCAAAGTAGGAATAGACGGCAAACTCTTCAATGTAATAAGGGTCGTTTATACAAAGCCACTGCCTACATCATCCTGAGTGGAGAGAGACTGAAACAATCCCCCCTGAGAACAGGAGCTAGACAAGAATGCCAACTCTCACCTCTCCTATTCAACATTGTACTAGAAGTTCTAGCCAGAGCAATTAGACAAGACCAAGAAAT
The DNA here is from genome assembly GCA_028571685.1 of Heterohyrax brucei. Lineage (NCBI taxonomy): Eukaryota > Metazoa > Chordata > Mammalia > Hyracoidea > Procaviidae > Heterohyrax > Heterohyrax brucei. Next base: position 159,660,083 of record CM053140.1, on the reverse strand, counting down.
AAAGGGCATCTGCACTGGCAAAGAGGAAGTAAAAATATCCATATTTGAAGATGACATGATTGTATACACAGAGAATCCTAAAAAAATCCATAAGTAAGCTACTCAAATTCATAAAAGCGTTCAGCAAAGTGTCAGGATACAAGATAAACATAAGTAAATCAGTAGGATTCCTTTATACCAACAATGATAATATTAAAGAAGAAATCGACAAATCAATACCATTTACTATAGCCTGCAGAAGACAAAATACCTAGGAATAAATCTAACCAGAAAAATAACAGACCTTTACAAAGGGAACTACAAGACCTTACTACAAGAAACTAAGAGAGACTTACATAAATGGAGAAACTTACCCTGCTCATGGATAGGAAGACTTAACATTGTGAAAATGTCTATTTTATGCTGTGACATTTTTTAATGAGATAGATAAACAAATCACCAACTTTCTTTGGAAAGGGAAGAAGCCTCGGATAAGTAAGGTATTGCTAAAGAAGAAGAACATACTGGGAGGCCTTTCACTACCCGACTGTAGAAACTATAACTTTGCCACAGTGTTCGAAACAGCCTGGTACTGGTACAAAAAGAGACAAATAGATCAACGGAACAGAACTGAGACCCCAGAGATGATACCATCCTCCTATGAACAGGTGATATTCAACAAGGCCCTAAGACATTAAACTGTGGTAAAACAATATCTTCAACAAATGGTGCTGGCAAAATTGGATATCCATCTGCAATAAATCGAAACAAGACCCATATCTCACACCAAATACCAACTCAAACTGGATAAAAGACCTAAATATCAAAACTAAAACATTAAAGCTCATCCAAGAAAAGTTAGGATCAACAATTGAAGTGTTAATACACAACACAGACAGACTTCAAAATCTGACAAATAAATCACAATCAACAGAAGAGAAAACAGATAAATGGAAACTGCTAAAAATCAAACACTTTTGCTCATCCAAAGACTTTATCAACAGAATTAAAAGACCACCTACAGAATGGGAAAAAATATTTGGTAACTATATGTCAGACCAACGTCTGATCTCCATAATCTATAAGGTACTACAAAATATCAATAAGAAAAAGATGAATCATCCAATTAAGTGATGGGCAAAGGAGATGGACAGACACTTCTCTAAAAAGGACATCCAGGCAGCCAAAACACACATGCGGACATGCTCATGATCATTAACTACTAAAGAAATTCAAAACAAAACCACAGTGAGATACTATGTCACCCCAACAAGGTTGGCTATGATTCAAAAAATGCAAAACAACAAATGCTGGAGAGGCTGTGGAGAAGTTGGAACTCTCTTACACTGTTGGTGCCATTGCAAAACGGTACAGCCTCTTTGGAAAGCAATCTGGCACTTCCTTAAAAAGCTGAAAATAGATATACTATTTGGACCAGTAATTCCACTGCTTGGAATATACCCTACAGAATCAAGGCCATTCACACCAACTGATGCATGCACAAGAATGTTTATCGCACACAGTCCACAATAGCAAAAAGATGGAATCAACCCAGGTGCCCAATAATAGAGGAATGGATAGGTAAACTATGGTGTATATACTCTATGGAACACTATGCAATGATAAAGAACAACAATGATTTTAGGAAGCATCTCATAACCTGGTTTCAACTGAAAGGCATTATGTTGGGTGAAAGTAATCAGTGGCAAAAAGACAAATATTGTATAGACCCCTACAATAAAAACTTAAAAACAGACTCGTGCATAGAAGACTCTTTGATGGCTGCAAGGGTGGAGAGTGATGGGGGGAGAGAGTGGGGTGTTCATTAGATAGTTGATAGAAATTTGTTTGGGTGAAATCTGTGATAGCACACATTAGAAAGGAGATCAGTTTTATCTAGACTTCAACACAACATGATTACTCTCCCCATATTAACCCAATATTGCAAGGACAGACTAGCTGGGGTGGGGGTCTGGGGACCACTCTGTCGGGGGACATTGAGGTCAATTGTTATAACAAGTGTTTTGCTAAGAGAGTCTTCTGCACCCCAAATTGGTGAGTGGCGTCTGGGGTCTTCAAAGCTGCCATCTGAGGTACACCAAATGGTCCCAACTGAGCAGGAATGGATGATCTCCAAGGACAAAAACGACATGGGGCAAAGAGAACCCAGAAGACAGACAGAGCCACGTGAGTGGGTGACTACGTCAACATGTGACCAGAAGAACAAGATGGTGCCCGGCCATCACTAGTGATAGCCGTGATGGAGCTCACAAAGTTGAGTCTCACTGGCAACACGAAAATAAAAAGGGATGCACCCTGAGATCTCCAATAAAAGACCACAACTGATGGTCCTGGGGGGGCCTTGGGGTTCCCCTGGGAACATGACCTGTGGCCCTGATGCTGCCCCGTCCATAAATCATAATGGAGGTCAACTCTTCAGAAAGAAATGGATTACAGTTGATGACACAGAGCAACCATGTCATGTGTGCACTTTATGGTTCTGTGCATCTGTAAGATGTAATCCGGCTGGCCTCTTACTGGAGGCAGGGGGAGAGGGTGAAGAGGAGGGGATAGGAGATTGTTGGGAGGATACGACATGTACAAAATGGAGAGGAGGAGTGTGCTGTCACTGGGCAGGGATAGCAGTGGGACCTGCTCATTCATTGGCCAGTATGCAAATTTTACGGGATTGTATATTTTCACTCAATTGTAATTAAAAGAAAAATTATTTTGCTACCAACTATTTGTGTGTAAAGAAAAAACATGATTCAGTTTTCAAATTAAGCAGCAAATACAAACTCAGCTGGGTAAGTAAAGGGCAACATTGGAAGTTTCTGGGAGAAAGTTAATTCAACAGTCCTGTCATCTCCAGCTTCCCTGAGCATTTGCATAAATCCCATGTAGGGAAGTCAGTGGTCAAGGTTACAATTGATTCCTGGGAAATTCTAGGGGCACCTGGCAGTGCAAAAATTTGGGCCAAGGGCTAGACACCCAGCCAGCACGCAGCCAGAATGGTACATAGGAGGGTAGGGGCAGAAGAGTAGGGTGCTCTATTCCAGCTTTTAAGTTCACTGTGAGGCCTGACTGGCATAGTTAGCTGCTCAACTACTAAATGAAGGTTGGGGGCTTGACATCTCCAGTGATCTGCTTCCTATTCCTTCTGAAAAGTCATAACCTTGAAAACTCTAAGGAACACAGTTTTGCTCTGCTACATAGGGGTCACCATGAGTTGGAACTGACTTGTCAACAACTGTGTTGTGATTTAAGATCTCTACAATCATCTACAATTCTCAAGAGTAGTTCAAAGCAGAACCTTCTAGGGGTGGGGAATTGATGCCGCCAGCTGGTGTGTCTCTGACCTTTCCAAAGAGTAAGCAGTGCACCCTAAGAAGCCAAGTGGGGTTTCTTAAATCAACTCTGCTCAACTGGCATGATTCCTTCATAATAAACCAAATGACTCAGTATGTCCTGATTTCAGTAAGGCATTTGGCAGAACTGCTTGTGAAGTCTTTGTGGACAACTTAGAGAGGTCTCAAAAGGAGGGCTGTGCTGGATGCCACCAAGGCCTGTCCTGATCATTTCCATTTGGATGAGACAATGGGCAACATTCTGACCAAAACCGAGGTGGAGTGAAGCCAGGAGAGATGGCAGAGTTCATTTTAAAGGATTCCATGGGCTGCATGGTAACAAGATCAGCTAAATAAATACAGAAAGAGAAATAACTAGTTTGTGAGTATTTCTTCAGGAAAAGAAATGAAGGCTTTAGCTGTCTTGCCTCTGATAATGATATCAACCAATCATATGCTGTTACTTAAAAAAAAATTGTGGTTTCCCAAACACTGTGTCCTCACTTGGACTTTGTAGGACACGCTATTTCCTCTTCCTAGATACCCTTCTCTACCTTCTTTATCAAGTTATTATTTCCTCAAGACCCAAGCGGCAGTCAGCTTCTACAGAGGGGTGCCCACCGCACCCTTCTGTGTTGTCAAAATCATTAGTTCAAATCTTTTATAGCATTTACCACAGTGTACTGGAGTCATATGTTTTCTTTGTCTCTGCAATTAAATACTAAGCTCTTGAGTCTTTGCCCTCTCCATCCCCATCATTGAGCACAGTGCCCACGCACAATAACTAATGGGTAAGTGCTGGACAGATGGATGGATGAAGTACACTGGCCTCTCCAGTTGGTACAACAAGGCTCAGGGACAAACAGCCCTGCATTCTGTGACCACATCCTTTCTTGTTCACGCATTTTCCAGTGCTCAGTGAACCTGGTAGCAACTCCAACCTTGGGAAGCTTGGGGTTGTTGATTCTTCTGAGATTTTCTAGGCAAAGCTGAACCTCTAAGCTCAGTTTGCTTGCTGCTGGAATGAGTAGATCAGACTGAAAGCTCTAGCCAGACTACCTTCACAAAGCAGAGAGCAACTGGTACACCTTGTGCTTATAAGGGGTTGCTGCTATCTTGAAACTGTTAATAATTTTTGAACAAGGAGCTCCACATTTCCATTTTTCTCTGATCTGGACAATTATATAGCTGGTACTATCCATCTGCATATAAAAGAATCCATTTTCTTTTCTTTTTTTTAAAGTAAACTGAAACCGTTTGGTGAAAAAGTCTATGTCAGCTTGCATCAGAAAATATATACTAGTTAACCCTTTTCCCACTTCTTATTCTTCATATACATGTTTGTCCATACTTTGACACAATTTCCATATTTGTCATTTTTAACAGCTCTATCATAGCCCAATATGTGAATACTTTATGGTTTTTAAGCCAAATCCAGATGGCTGGGCATTTGAGTTACTTTCATTTTTTATAAATAGCATTTCTAAGAGCGACTAAGTACACATTACTTCTTTTTCTCTCTCTCTCTTTCAGACTGTTTCTTTGGAGTATATTCTCATAAGTGAAACCATCAGGTCAAAAGACAGGAATTGTATAGCTCTTAAACATTACTAGGTTGTCCTCCTAAAAAAGAACTAATTTATGGTGTCTTCAGAAATGTAAATGGTCTTCCAATAGGGATGTATTATTTTTGATGGCTCACAGTGGTGATGTTTGTGAAACCATAGTGGCCAAATTCAAAATATTTTTTTATTAGTTTTGACAAATAGCCGTGAGAAGTTACACAATTCCACAACGCATAGAAATTATTAAAGTTTATTATCAAAATGGGTGTTCCATTTGCCAAACATTCTGTGTGTTGTGTGAAACTTACGGTGGGCATAATCATCCCACCAACAGAACAACTCTACGTTTAATCAAAGCATTTGAGACAACCAGGTCTGTTGCTAATCAGACAATGCCTGTGTGTCTTCAAACTGCACATTCCAATGAAAACATCACCACCATCTGACGGAGAGTATGCGAGAGTCCATCCCAATCAATTTCTCAACAAGCACAAGAACTGCGTCTTTCTTCTAACACAATCTGGCAGATTCTGCATCTGAACTTGGAGCTTTTATCTCAAAAACTAAAGTCCAGCAACATAAATTGTGCAGTACATTTGCTGACTGGGCTCTGGAGCAAGTGGAAATTGACCCTGCTTTGATCTGAGAAACCCTCTTGAGCGATGAGGCCCATTTTTGGAGGAACGGTTTTGTTAACAAAACTGTTGCATTTGGAGCAATGAGAATCCAGTGGAGATTCAAGAACATCCACTTCATCCCCAAAAGTTACCATTTAGTGTGGATTTTGGTCCTTGTTTTTTCCAAGGTGAACAAGGAACGGCTGTGACTGTCAGTGGTGAAAGATACCAGGCTATGAGAACTGATTATTTTTGGCCCCATTTGGAAGATCCTGTGGTGGCCCTTTCCCTGAAGTTCTTTTCCACACATAATGCCATCAAATGTACTTCAAAATAATAAAACAATAAAAATTGTATCATTTACACAACTTGTTTTATTCAAGTTGAAAGATTGGACACTCTTATTGGAAGACTTTTTACATGTAACAACTTCTGAAGTTCTGAAAACAATGATTTTTTGCTAGTTTAATACATGTAACGATCCCATAAAATTGAAAATAACCAAAATAATCAATAAGGGAGCAAGTTTTCAAAGTATAGTAAATCTGAACACTTTTTCCACGTGGTCATTAAAATCAGTTTTTAAAGGCACCCTAGCCCCCTGAGCCTGGCACACAACAAGTCCTCCTTCCCAATCTTGATCACTTTGTGTTCTACAGGGTGACCTCAAACACAGATTCCCCTAGGACAGAAGACCTTTGTCCTCGACCTGTTCACAGGGGCAGACAGGACAAGCTGGAATCCTGTCACCACTTTCCTACTATGTGCACATGTAAGCTCAGGCTTTTACTTGCAGGCTTGGGATGATAACCTCCAGCTACCTTGCAGGACAGTGAGAGCATTCAATACAGTAGGAAAATGGTTCTTCGAGAGCTTCCAAGTAAGTTAACATTGTTAGTTTCTAGAAAAGAGAATTGAACTGTGCAGAGCCACTAAGAAGCCCTGACTTTCCCGTATCAAGATGCCCATGGAACTCAGCAATCCTCAGACAGAAAGAAACAACTGGTGAACCCCTATTGTGTGTCAAAAGCTGAGCCCCTTCTGGGAAGGCAGAGTCTAATCTGCTGTCACTTCTACCTCTCCCACACTTAACAGCAATATTTGCTTAACAAATATTTACTGAGCACTTGCATTGTGCTGGCACTATTCCAAGCGATTCACGAAATTAACCTATTTTATCATTGTAACAATCTGGTAGGGTGAGAACTGTTCCCACTGCACAGGTGAGGAAATAGAGACCAAGGAAGGTAGTGACTCAGTCTTAATAAGTTACGTAGCCTATTAATGATGGAGCCAGGGTTCAAGGCCAGGCAGCCTAGCTCAAGAGTCCACATGCTTGTCCTAGAAGCTGTCTCATCTCTAACAGAACCAAGGGACACCAGGGCCAAAAGAGATTCTGGACATCATCTTTTCTAATCTCTCAGTTTTGAGATTAAAACAAAACAAAACAAACACGGCATTGTCAGAGAAGAGAATTCACCCAAAAGCACACTGTTGTTGCAGTGGCCTCTCAACCCCTAAAGCAATGTGTCATCTGTCTCATCTCCCTACGGCCCACCTGGCAGTCCTGGGGTCAGTGCTGGGCTGACAGGGGCTGTTGCACTAGTTACTATGAGACAGGCCCCCACAATCTCCATCCCTGAGGGCCCACGCCAGAGAACAGCACAGTCTCAACACTGATGAAAAAAATCAGACTGGACAGTCCAGCCTTGGAAAAAGCATGCCAAGACTAGTGTTTTCCGGAGAAAAAACAAACCTACCATTTGCTCTGGCCAACGCAGCAGTTACTTTCATGTTATCTCTGTCCAGAGGAGTTAAGGGCTGGGTAAATTCTCTTTTCTGACAAGGCCGTGTTTGTTTTGTTTTGTTTTGTTTCAATCTCAAAACTGAGAGATTAGAAAAGATGATGTTCAGAGTCTCTTTTGGCCCTGGAGTCTCTTGGTTCTGTTAGAGATGAGACAGCTTCTAGGACAAGCATGTGGACTCTTGAGCTAAGCTGCCTGGCCTTGAACCCTGGCTCCATCACCCAGTCCTTAAAGAAACTGATGCACAGAGCTGGTCAGAGGAAGGCAAATTCTCCAAGGTCCATCCCACCAACTTAGGAGATGCATTTCTGCCAAGACAGGGAGCCAGCCTGGGCCTCCCATCCTGCCTCTCCCAACTGCCCGCAGGCAGACTTCCCTCATCAAAACACCATAGCCTTCCTGCTCTGGAGTGAGTTCTGGTGCTCCTACCCTCTGCCCTTCTCAACCTCTGGTGAGGCATCCTCTTTGAGCCTCTATAAATAAATGATGTCAGGATTGATTAGAGGATTCACTTTCCCTCTAGCAACAACGCCGATCTCTCATTTCTGAAATCTTGCTGTCAACTAAAATTCCTTTGCCAATGAGTCGATTCTGACTCATAGCAACCCTATAGGCCAGAGTAGAACTGTGCCATAGAGTTTCCAAGGTGTGCCTGGTGGATTCAAACTCTGGACCTTTCTGGTTAGCAGCCATGGCTCTTATCACTATACCACCAGAATCTCTCAAATTTCTGCACTTAAGCAGAGAGAGACTGCCTGTGAATGCCAGAATGCTAAATCTGGAGTCAGAAAATGAGGGTTTGGCAAGTCAGCTCTCTGAGCCTCTGTTTGCTAACCTGTAAAGAGGGTGGTCACTCCTGGCTACCTACCCTACAGAAGTATTGGAAGAAGTGAATGGGATAAGTGTGAAAACGCAGTCAATGATGTTGAATGCAAAATGCCCTTTCCCACTGATGTTAGACAGGATTTTAAATGGTGTTTATGGGGAGTTTTATGAAACAGAGATAATTCTGCTCTAAGTGAAAAATTCAAGGTACAACACTGTGTTTAGCATTGAAAAAAAAAGCAAACACATAGGCAAGACTTGTTGCTCCTCATATTAGTTACCACAAGTCAATTCCAACTGACTATATGTGCAGATGCTCCACAGGTTTTTCAAGGCTGTGACCTTCTAGAAGCCGATGGTCAAGCCTGCCTTCCAAGGTACTTCTGGGTTCAAACTGCCAATCTTTCAATGGGTTGTCAAGCTCTTAACTGTAGCACCTAGGTTCTAGAAAAAACTAAAAGATAGATGACAAAATGCCAACAGTAGATGTCTCAGTTTAATAGGATTCAGTTAGCATTTGACTGCTAATCAAAAGGTTGGAGGTCTGAGTCCATCCACAGACACTTCAGAAGGCCTAGTGGGGATCCACTTCTGAAAAAATTCAGCCATTTGAAATGCCATGAAGCACGGTTCTACTCTGACACATGTGGGGTCACCATGAATTGGAATCAACTGGACAGCGACTGGTATGGTTTCCTGCATTATGAACTTCTCTTTTTTCTGCAATGGGCACATATTGATAATAAACAGAGCAGGGGAGGAATTAAAGTATTTTTTATTGAGGTTTTTAAAAAGTTGTTGAGAAGCCTTTATTCTCACGTTGCTCAAGCAGACGTACCACCAGCTGTCAGACGGATGCTGCCAAAGCGACTGTGCACACATGTTAAAGAGGGGGCATGGCCTTGCAGTGAGGGTGGAGCAAGACAACCAGAAAAGCTACCAGAGAACCCACAGAAGCACTGCCTGTGACTCACACTGACCATCATAGGACAGCAGAGCTGGATGGAAACTCAGCAACCCCTTCCCATTCTCCACCCACCCCGAGCCACCACCCTGTTCCAAGACCAAGTCTGCGGCCAAGATGGAGAAAGAGACTTGTCTAAGATGCCAGGTTTCTTGTTCCCATTTTTACAACCCTCTGTGTCATCTTTCAAGGACTGTGGACTGTTTCCCCTCCTTGACAGACACCCCCCAGCAGGCTCCTTTCTGCTCTTCAGTTGGTTCTCATCCCATTTCCCAGTCCTCTGATCAGCACATCCACGAGGAAGTCAGAATGACTAATCCGAACTCAGGCACAGAATAATTCCAGATGTGAATCTGCTGTGCCCCTGTCTAGAAAATGCAGCCATTTCAGGTATAGTAGCCAAACAGTAAGTCATAGAATTTAGATATCATGGAGATCTTAATATAACTCCTTTGTCTTAAGGACGATGAGACTGCAGTGCAGAAATTTGAATGACTTACCCAAGGTTTGGGTATGTCAAGTCACAAAACTCAGCTTTTTTATTGCTGACTTACTGCTGTTTGCCATTACATTTGGTTGCCCTTAAACACCAAAAAGGTTACCAGTTTTGTAATTTAATAGATACTCACTACAGACTGGAATTTTGAAGATATTTGGAACATAGATACAATAGTCAAAGGGTTAATACCTGAATATACAAAGAGTACATACAAATCAATAAGAAAAATACATCTCAGTGGGAAAAGTGGTTAAAGCATGCAGTTGTTGCTAGCTGCCAACATGTGGACTCTGACTCATACAAATGCCGTATACAATAGAACAGAAGGCTGCCCAGTCCTCTGCCATCTCCATGACTGTTGGCGTGTCTGAGTCCAGTGGGACAATATTCTGTTCTGATCCACGGGATACTCACTGGCTAATTTTTGGAAATACGTCACCAGATGTTTCTTCCTAGTCTGTCTTAGTCTGGAAGTTCCACTGAAAACTGTCTGCCATGGATGACCCTGTTGGTATTTAAATACATGTGGCCTGACTTCCAGTAGCATGACAAACACATGAGCCACCACAGTATGACAAACTGATAGACAGGTGGTGGGAATAAAGGAAACAAGGAGATAATTCATAGAAGAAATAAAAATAACCAATTAATACCCGCTCCACTTTTATAAGACATATTTGTTGAAAAAATTTGATTCGCCCAACTGGATTGGACAGGAATGTCTGGGGGTTTTCACATTATGTAGTTGTGCATTATTTGAATTTTTTATTACCAACACTTTATAATTAAAAAAGACTGATGTTGCAAAATGTAAAACTGCATAATCACGCAGTTTTGAAGCTAAATATTATTTTAAATAATAAATGTTTTGTTTTGGAACCATGGGATTGCTTATTTTTATAATATTTCATAACATCAGTTTTTTTAATTCAAAATATAACAAAAATAGTCAAATAATGCAGAAATGCAGAAAGCACTGGTGAAAAACAAAGCTCCAGGAATTGATGGAATATCAATTGAGGTGTTTCAACAAGCAGATGTAATGCTAGAAGCACTCGCTCACCCTTGCCAAGAAATTTGGAAGACAGCTATTTGGCCAGCCAACTGAAAGAAATCTAGATATACATGACCTTTCCAAAGAAAGCTGACTCAATAGAATGTGGAAATTATCAAACAATATATTAATATCACATGCAAGTAAAATTTTGCTCAAGATCATTCAAAAATCACTACAGCAATACATTAACAGGGAACTGCCAGAAATTCAATCTGAATTCAGAAGAGAACATGGAACAAGAGATGTCATTGCTGATGTCAGATGGATCTCAGTTGAAAGCAAGGAACAACAAAAAGATGTTTACCTATGTTTTATTGACTATACAAAGGCTTTGGACTGTGTGGATCATAAGAAATTATGGAACATTTTAAAGAATTAGAAGTCTAGGACACTTTATTTTCCTCATGAGGAATCTATTCATAGACCAAGGGGGCAGTTATTGGAACAGAACAAGGTGACACTGCATAAGATTTAAAGTCAAGAAAGGTGTGCATCAGGGATCTATCCTTTCACCATACTTATTCAGCCTGTATGCTGAGCAAATAATCTGAGAAGCTGGACTATCTGAACAAGAACAGCGTCAGTATAGGAAGAAGATGCATTTAACAATTTGCAATGTGCAGGAGATGACAACATTGCTCACTGAAAGTGAATAGGATTTGAAAGCACTTAACTAAGATCAAAGACTACAGCCATCAATATGGATTACATCTCTACATGAGGAAAACAAAAATCCTCACGACTGGGCCAATAAGTAATAAATATTATCACAAACAGAAAATATTGACATTGTCAGGGATTTCAGTTTACTTGGATCCAAAATCAATGCCCAAGGAAGCGGTAGTCAAGAAATCAAATGATGTATTACTTTGGTCAAATCTTTGGCGTAAGAGTTCTTGAAAGTGTTAAAAAGCAAAGATATCACTTTGAAGATTAATGTGTGCCTGATCCAAGCTGTGGTATCCTCAGTCACCCCATATGCATGCCAAAGCTGGACAATGAATAAGGAATATCAAAGAAGAATCGATGCATTTGAATTATACTGTTGGTGGAGAATATTGAATGTATCATGAACTGACTGCCAGGAGAATGAATAAATTTGTCTTGGAAGCGGTACATTCAGAATGCTCCTTAGCACTAAGGATGATGAGACTTTATCTCACACACTTTGGTCATGTTATCAGGGAGGACTGGTCACTGGAATAGGACATCATGCTTAGTAAAGAAAGCCAAGCCAAGTCGCCAAGTGCCTCAAGAAAAGGGTCAGCAAAAAAGAAGACCCTCAGTGAGATGGATTGACCCAGTGGCTGCAACAACATAGCAACAGTTGTAAGGAAGGCACAGGAGAAGGCGATGTTCCACTCTGTTGTACATGAGGTTGCTAGGAGAAAGAACCAACTCAGTGAACCTAACCACCATCACAACAAACATTCATTTGCTGTTCAGAGTTATCTTTGCTTATATTTGCCTCCGTCCACGTAAGTCATTGCCACGCTCCAATGATAAGTGATAGATTCATACCACTGACCAACATTAATTCCAATTGTGTTAAAAAGCCAAAAGTGAAAAAAAATCTTTAAAATATTTTAAAAAATATTTACAAAGCTGTTCATAATTTTGGCCATACTTGAGAGCCATAAAGGAAATGATTGACAGATTTTACTAATTACCGAGGTCAGCTCTTCAGACAAGAATGGACTGGACTCGGGGCCATGGTGTGACCATATGGTGTGTATACTTTATGGTTATATACATTTATAGGAAGCTGTCTTACTGGTTTCTTTCTAGATGGGAGAGAAGAGGGTGGAGGACAGGGGACATGTGCTCATTAAGAGGACACTAAAAGTATAGAGTGAAAAGGAGGAATGTGTTGTCACAGGTGGGGAGAACAGATGGAGCTGCAGTTAGGCAGGCATGTAAAATTGATTTAGATTGTATTCTTTCACTTAATTACAATTTAAAAAAATAGAGAGCACAACCTTAAAAACACACAAAAAAAACTAAAAGTTTTGTACCACAAGGTATTTCATAAACAAGGTTATAAGACAAAAAGATAATGAGAGAAAGTATTTGCAACATATGTAACACACAAAGGATAAATTTCTTTCTTTTACATAACAGCTCTTAAGATCAATTAGAAAAAGATTAAACATACAATTTTTAAAAAGCAAAAATTATGAACAGACAGTTCACTCTAGATAAAATCTAAGTGATCAACAAATGTTTTTTAAGATGTGCCACTTCCCATGTAATCAGACTATCACTGAGTAGTTAAAAATTGTAATTTGTCCACATATACGAGGTGACTGGAATACTGTGAAGTCATTTTTTAAAAATGAGGCCTGTGGATATGCATAAACATGGGAAAATGTGGGAAAAAAAACCCTCAACCAAATCCACTGCCATCAAGTCTATTCTAATTCATAGTGACCCTATAGGACAGAGTAGCACAGCTCTACAGGGTTTCTGAGACTAATATTCACAGAAGCAGATGGCCATATCTTTTTCCTACAGAGCAGCTGGTGAGGTCAAACCTCCAACCTTGGGGTTAGCAGCCAAGTACATAACCACTTTGCCACCAGGGCTTCTTGTACAAAGATATCAAACAAGCAAAAAAAAAACCCAAACCCATTGGTACCAAGTCCATTTTGACTCATAAAGATCCTATAGGACAGAGCAGAACTGACTGCCGCATAAAGTTTCCAAGGAGCAGTTGATGGATTTGAAATGCTAACCTTGTTTGTTAGCAGCCTGAGCTTCTAACCACTGTGCCACCATGGTACATTGAAAAATATGTTATAAAACAATGTATATAGTATGATCCTATTTTTGCTTAATAGCTTCATATATGTATTTATGTACACATACATGTAAGAACTGATGCATTTGAATTGAGGTGCTGGTGAAATACTGAATATACTATGGACTGCCAGAAGACTGAATAAATAAATCTAAGAAGAAATACAATCATTATGCTCCTCAGGAGCAGGGATGGTGAGACTTTGACTTGCTTACATTAGACATGGCCTTTGAAAAGACCAATTCTAAAAAAGAACATCATCATCAGTAAAGGAGAAGATCGGTGAAGACTAGGGAGACCCTCGGTGAGATGGATTAATACAATAGCCAAAACAATGCACTCAAACATACCTATGATCATGAAGGTGGAGCAGAATGGGGCAATATTTTGTTCTGTTTGCATAAAGTTGTCTTGAGTGAGAGTCTGAGTTGACTCCAACAACACCTAACAACAACTCAAGTTAATGCATGGGCAAAACCCTGAAAGAATGCACATCAAATTGTCCTTACAGTGGGGACTCTCTGGAAGGAAATAGAAATAAACGGTGTAGCTTAGGAACCAAATGGTACTTTTATTTGCTGATATGTGTGCATTATTTGAATCTTTTATTCTTGTTGTTAGGTGCTATCAAGTTTGTTCCAACTTGCAGCAACACTGTGTACAACAGAATAAAACCCTGCCCAGTCCTGCTCTATTCTCGCAATTGTTGCTATGTCTGAGCCCATTGTTGCAGCTGCTGTGTCAATCCATCGCATTGAGTATCTTCCTATTTTTGCTGAACCTGTAGTTCAAAAAGCATGGCATCCTTCTTTAGGGACTGTTTCTTCCTGATAACATGACCATAAGGAGAATTCTGGCTGTATTTCTTCCAATACAAACTTACTCGTTCTCTGGCAATCAGTCCATAGTATACTCAGTATTCTTCACCAACAACATAATTCAAATTCACCAGTCCTTCTTCGATCTTCCTCATTTGTTGTCCAACTTTCACATGCATAAGAAATCATTTTAAATACCATGGCTTGGGTCAGATACAACCTAGTCCTCAAAGTGACATCTTTTCTTCTTAACACTTTAAAGAGATCTTTTGCCAAAGATTTGCCCAATGCAATACATCATTTGACTTCTTTCCCTTTTTTAATTTTTATTTATTTATTGCACTTGAGACGAAGGTTTACAAAACAAACCAGTTTTTCACTAAACAGTAAGTACACATACCGTTTTATGATGCTGATTAACAATGCCACAACCGGTCAACAGTCTCCATTCTCACCCCTGGATTCCCTCTTACCAGCTTTCCTGTCCCCTCCTGCCCTCTGGTCCCTCTAGATCCTCAATAAGATGCATTAATACACTCACCAAAATAATGCACTCAAGCGTGTCAGTGATGATGAAGATGGAGCAGAATAGGGCAACTTAATGCACTGGGATGCCCCTTAAGTCTTGTTTTATGGGCCTGTTGAAGGGTAAACCTGGTTAAAGCCCAGGTTGAAGGGTAAACCTCAGGAGTGACTTCCACTGAGCTGAAAGGGTGTCTGGGGACCACACTCTCAGGGTTTTTCCAGTCTCTGTCAAGCCAGAAATTCTGGTTTCTCCTTTTTGAATTAGACTTCTCTCCAGCTCTGTCTAGGACCCTCCACTGTGATCCCTGGCAGAGCAGTCAGTGGTGGTAGCTGGGCACCACATACTTGTATTTGACTCGGTCTGGCATCCATGGGCATACATTTTGGATGTCAGTCAAAGTGAAATCCTTGACAATATCAATATTTTCTCCATTTATCTTGATATTTGTTGCTTACTAGTTCAGTTGTAAGAATTTTTGTTTCTTTCTATGGAGATGTAATCCACACTGAAGGTTGTAGTCTTTGTAGTAAGTACTTCAAGTCTTCTCTGCTGTCAGCAAGCTGTCATCATCTGATCATCAAAGGTTGTTAGTGAGTTTTCCTCCTGTCCTGATGCCATGTTCTTCTTCATACAGTGTCGTATTCTTTAAAAATGCTGTGTTCTCTGATTATGTGCTCAACATACAGACTGAACAAGTATGGTGAAAACATACAACCGAGACACACATCTTTCCCAGTTTTAAACTATATGATACGGTATCCTCTTGAAATGTTTCAACCACTACCTCTTGGTCTATGAAGTCTGACAATCAAGTTCGCCAACTCATCATAGAAAACATACTACATACCTCATTGCTGAGTATCACTATGGTCACGTTCAAAGTATTCCTCTTGGGCCTAGTCCACTCTTCAAAGTAATTTTGGAACTCTTTTTCTGGAATGGCCATCAGAGTTCTTGTTGTTATTACCCCTGATGTTCTGAATGTCACCAAAATGTCTTCCTTTCGGTATTTCCTTTATCTTCGGGTAAAAAAAAAAGTCACTGGGGGGCAGATCATGTGAGTAGAGAGGGTGTTCCAATATAGTTACTTTTTTGCTAGCGAAAAATTCCCTCACAGACAACTATACAATTAAGTTCGCGAACTTGCCACCTTGCCATCATGTGTGATGGCCACTCCAGAAAGAGTTCCAAAATTGCTTAGAAGGGTATACTAGTTGCTGGTGTCAGTGTACAACTTCTCAAGGGGAGCACTTCAAAGGCAAATGTACTGATAGTCAGCAATGAGGCATGTAGCACTTACAACAATTAAGTTCACAGACTTAAATGTCAGACCTCAAATGTGCAGGTTCTGAATGAACACAGTTAAGTGTTCCGGAATTCTCATTCTCCACAATGTTGGCCATAGATTGTCATGATCCACGTCATCTAATGCCTTCACGTAATCTGTAAAACATAGCATTCTCTGCTTTCAGCCAAGATTCATGTGACATCAGCAATGATATTCATCATTCCATGACCTCTTCTGAATCCAGCTTGAATTTCTGGCAGTTCCCTGTTGATCTACAGCTATAGCCATTTTTAAATTACTTTCATCAGAATTTTACTTGTGTGTGATACTAACGATGTTGTCCAATATTTTCACATTCCATTGGGTCACAAATATGGACACTTTCCAGCCAATTGGCCAGTTTCCCGTGTTTTACATTTGTTGGCATAGACAATGAACACTTTCATTTCCTGAGATGTTTGTTGAAGTATCTCAGCAGGTGTTCTCTGCACTCCTGGAACCTTGTTTTAGCTAATACCTCCAGTGCAGCTTGGACTTCTTCCTTCAGAACCTGCCATAGGTTCTTCATCACAAGTTACCTCCTAAGATGGTTGTATGTCAACCAATTATTTTTGGTACAGTGACTCTGTATATTCCTTCTATCTTCATTTGATACTTCTTTCACAGTTCAATATTTTCCCCATAGAATCCTTCAATATGACAGTTTTAAGCTTGAATTTTTTCTTCAGTTCTTTCAACTCGAGAAATGCGGAGAGTGTGCTTCCTTTTTGGTTTTCTGACTCCAGGTCTTTGCACATTTCATTATACTACTTCATCTTCTCAAGCTGCCCTTGGAAATTTTCTGTTCAGCTCTTTTACTTCATTATTTCTTCCATTTGCTTTAATTACTCTCAAGAGCAGAGTTCAGAGTCTCTTTTGATATCCATTTTGTTTTTTGACTTCTTTTCTTTCTTCTTTTTAATGACCTTTAACTTTCTTCACTTATGATGTCCTTGATGTTGTCCCACAACTCCTTTGATCTTTTTTGGTCCTTTGTGTTCAGTGCATCTAATCTATTCTTGAGATAGCCTCTAAATTCAGGTGAGATATATTCAGGGGCTTTGGCTCTTGTGGACTTGTTTTAACTTTCCTCAGGTTCAGCTAGAGCATGCATGTAAGCAATTGATTGTCTGTCCATGGTAAGCCCCTAGATTGTTCTGACTGATGATGATACTGAACTTCTCCATTGTCTCTTTTCACAAATGTAGTCAGTTTGACTCCGCTGTATTTCATCTGGCAAGATCCACTTGTATAGTCAGCGTCTTAGGCTCAGTTTTCTAGGGAAGCAAAACCAGTAACACGTGTATGTACAAGGAAAGATTTACATATATGCAGTACAAGGCAGTACAAGGAAAGATATATATGTATGTATGTATGTATAGGAAACAGTTCATGAAATTGCAGAAACTGAGCATCCCAAGTCCTGGCACGAGCCTCACATGGCCATGGGGGCTGGTGAACCCAAGGTCAGCAGGTCACAAACTAGAGTTCTGGATCATCAGTTGTGTAGGTCAGTGGATCCCAAGCTGGTGGTGAGATGGAGCAGCAGAGGCTGGTGAACATAGGGTCAGCAGGTCAGGGAACAGGACTCTCAAGCACTGGCTGTGTAACGGTTGATGAATCCAACAGCTGCTAGTTCAAGTCCAGGAACCGACACCAGAAGAGAGCAGGAGGTGCTGGCTATGTGAACAGACTTGCAGTAGGTGGTGGAAGGCAGAGAAAAGAAAGCTGAGGGCAGGAATCCACCACAGGCCCCAACCTGCCACTTAATATAGCAGCCAAACATGGAGTAGCCAAGTTGACACAATCCTGACCACCACAGTCGTCATTTATGTTGTTGAAAAAAGGTAATTCCGATGGTTAAGTCACTGATCTTGCAAAATTCTATCATGCAATCTTTGGTGTTATTTTTAACACCAAGGCCATATTTTCCAACTACGGATCCTTCTTTGCTTTCAATTTTTGCATTTAGATCACCTATAATTGTCAATGTATCTTGATTGCATGTTTGATCAATTTCAGACTGCAAAAGCTGATAAATTTTTTTGACTTCTTCATCTTTAGCATTAATGGTTGGTGCATAAATTCAAATAATAGTCACATTAGCTGGTCTTTCATATAGGTATATGGATATTGTCCTTTCACTGACAACTTGTACTTTAAGATAGATCTTGAAAGGTTCTTTTGGACAATGAATGTAACATCATTCCTCTTCAATTTGTGATTCTTGGCATAGCAAATCATATAATTTCCTGATTTAAAATAGCCAGTATTGATCTGTTACAGCTCACTAATACCTAGGATATCGACCTTCAAGGATTCCATTTTTGACAACTTCCAATTTTCCTTGGTTCATACATCATACATTTCATGTTTCAATTACTAGCAGATGTTTACAGATTTTTGTTTCCTTCTCGTTTTGAATCATGCCACATCAGCATATAGAGGTACCAAAATCTTTACTCCATCTATGTTATTCAGATGGACTCTATTTTGGTGAGGCAACTCATCCACAGTCATATTTTGAGTGTCTTTCCACCGAAGGGTCTCATTTTCCAGCACTATACCACACAATGTCCTGCTGCTATCCAGTTTTCAGCAGCCAATTTTTTTTTTTTTTTTTTTTTTGGAAGTAGAGCATTAGGTCCTCATTCTTCATCTGTCATAATCTGAAAGCTCTGCTGAAACCTGTCCACCACGGGTGACCCTGCTGGTATTTAAAATACAGTGACAGAGCTTCCAGCATCACAGCTACATGAAAGCCACCACAGTATGACACACTGACGGATGATATAATCTTTTATAAGACTATATTCCTCCCTGTATTATCTGCTTGCTTTAGGAAACAATAAAAATGGAGAGATCATCATAGCTGTGTTTTCCTCTAAACCAGACTAGCAGGAAATTTCCAAAACTTTAAAAATAATATTCTAGGATAAAAATGAGACAACTTTAAAAGCAATAGGAAGTCAGGAAGTTTCATCTAAGTCTACCCTCAGTTCTCTTGTTGCATATCCTCATTTCTGCTTATTCTGTCCTCAGAGTGCACACAAAAGCCAAGGCTACTGATGACAAGAGGGACCTCTTTAAATTACATTCTCTTACGGAAGCATCCCCCCTTTCACCTCTTCCAACCCTTCTCCATACTCCTATGCTAGGCCACATCTCCTGCTAGCCAGCTCTCTTATCCCTAGAAACCTCCAGTTGGAAGGACAGTTTCAGGTCCTTTGCCAGGAAGCCCAGACCATAGACATCTCAAGAGAAGAATCTGTACAAATGGAATCCAGGCAACCTCACAAAGAAAGTCTCCCAGAACCCTGATCACTTTCCAGATTTCTCACCTGAGAGATAAGTATTGCTCCTCCATGCAATTAAAGAAAACCAGGATGAGAAAGTCATTTATTTAGCATTGTGTGTGAGCACCTACTTCATATGCCAGATGTTATGCAAGGCTTTTCATTTATGGTGCTTATCTAATACAGTCCCCAATGGTCACTCACTATCTAAATTATACCAGTGAGAAAAACTAGAATCTAGAAAATGAAGTCACTAAAGTTCAGTTCAGTTCCATAAATGAGTATTAATCAGGTATTCCAGATACAGGCCAAGGCGCCTGGGGGCTGTGGGAAGCTAGATGTGACTCCTATCTTTGAAGAGTTCATGGTCTAAGATTGAGGCATCCAACAATGAAGAAATATTGGGGTACAGATTATACTTTATGGAGAGGCCAATGTCAGATAAACAGACTCACAATGAAAATCAGCATGACATTGCTTGACTCTAAGTTATGTGATTTTACCACATTGTCCTGTGCAGTTTGGAGATGGAAAATAGCACTAAGTGCTATGAAAATATATGTAAACTAATCCAGGAGTTCAATGAAAGCTCCCCAAAAGGCATAAACTAACAAGTGATAACCAGGATTTGGGCCCAGGTCCTTGTGACTCAAGGCCCAAGGCCCTTTCTATCACACGTTATTGCAAAACCTACTTCTCAACAGCAAAGAAATCTTGGGGTACAGCTTGTACTCAGTGAGAGATCAGTTTCATGTTGAAAATCAGCTTGAAACAGTTTAACTCAAAATCATGCCCCATAATGAGCTATGCATGACCCTGGGTGGCCATGAGTCGGATCCAACTCAACGGCAGTGCGTTTTTGGTTTTAGAAAATATAGCCACATGCATCCTTGTGACTTCAAGGCTGAGACAGCAATTTAACACCTCTGGAATCCCCAAATCCATGACTCCATCTCCCTATTCCAGGTTCATTAACAGACGTCTCCCTAAGTTCCTCTGTCTTCACTGCTTTCAGCTCTTGAACTGATCCTGATGGCCACTTTTTGCAATCTCAGTTTATCAAATAATCTGATCCAATTTCTCTGCTCTTCATCCCTGCCTTTGCGACCGCCTGAAGAATCTGTATAACTAGCAGCCCTCCCCCACATCCTGGTTGGCCCTTCACTGTGGATAGGCCTGTCAGATAATTCTCACTGCATGAACATATGCACTCAGCCAACGTCACTGGAGTCACCAGGCCACTGGGATCCCTCAGTTAACTCACCGCTAGTTCATTTCACTCCCAAGCAAATGTCTAGCTTCCCTTGACTCACCTTTGACTCAGGTAGGCACATCTCATCTTCTCCTCACACCTCAGGCTCAGTCAACTCCTTACCTAACGGTCACACAAGATGCCAGGTGGAAAAAAAGTTTTTTCTCCAGTCACATCCAATCAGGAGAAGGTCTTGACTACTCAGGGGACTTTCAGGATACTTTCTGTCTTTTGTCTTCCTCTGCATACTCCCAACACACACACACACACACACACACACACACACACACACACAAAACATGCCTGTCACACAGACAGACCCACTCACAGCTGTTTTTTGTTATGTACCATCAAGTCAATTACAACTCAGGGAAACCCTACTGTGACCCGAATACTCCCCAACATACTTTCTCCTCTTTAAAACGGGTGACTGAAAGCTTGGCATAACTAACCCCATGATGAACCTGTAAAGTTTTCTTCTTCCTCTGCCCATCTTCTCCTTTTCTCAAGCCTTTGTGAAAGACTTTGTTTTAATCTGATGACAATAACTTTGTTCTGATCTGAAGCTAGTGACTTTAGTTTGTTCTATCCACCCACCTGTGACCCATGAACCCCTACGGGGAGATTAGAGCCCAGATGTCGTTAGTTTAATACGATTTCCAGCATGCATCTCTTTAGTCTGACAAACAGTCTCTAGCCACTATCTTGCAATGAATAACTCCTCTGGCCATGTCATCTGTGGACTACAAATACACTTCTAACTTTTATAAAATCATGTATAAGCTCTGATGTAAAAATTGTCCTTTGAGACTCCGTTTAGACAGCCAGTGCTGCTGTTGGGACTCCACTGGCATATAGTTCCTAATAAACTTTTTCACTCTCCAATTTGAAGTATGTTTCTTTGACTCAACTACTCCAGGGCAACAGAGCATAATCAGGCAACACTATAGGTCAGGGTAGAACGGCTCCATAGGGTTTCCAAGGCTATAACCTTTACAGGGGCAGATTGTCAAGTCTTTTCTCCCATGAAGTGGCTGGTGGGTTTGAATTGCTGATCTTTTGGTTAGTAGCCAGGCACTGATCAACCATGTGCCACTGGGGCATCTTCACAACTGTTTAGAAAAGGGCATTGGGCTTTGACTACAGTTCTGCAAAGCTTCCCCCTCCCCTCAGTGCAGACAGCAGAGAGGCAGCCACTTGGCTGCCTGCCTAGGAAGTCCCCCATCCTCTCCAGCCCCTTCCCAGGGTGCTCCAGGAAATAAGCACCTATCAAACTGATAACAGCCACAGGCCACCCCACATCCCCCTCCCCAGCCCGGAAAAGCCCGTATAAAGCAAGTAAGGCTTTTAAACAAACAATTAGCTTGAATTTTTCATTAGCTGCTTCTTCCTTTACAGTTCCTGCCTCCATCCTTTTCGCATCACTAAGCTATGTATAGCTGGGTAGGCCCAGGCAGGTCCAAGGGGAGAGGCCAGCGGAAGTTTGGGTTAAGGATCCCCTGAACCCCCTCTGAAGTGGACCCCTAATGAAGCCAATTATAAATGAAGTCCATTTCCTCCCAACATCTCCTGTGTGGCCTACTTCAGATAGCATTTCCATGAGAAACCAGTGAAATCAGACCCCTTGCAAGAATTGTGTTCTTCCCTGCTGAGGAGCTGGAGAAGACGGATGACCAGGATAGCAATAACAAAGATGACAAAAGTGATCAGGCAGACGTAGACACCTTACATTTTTACAACAGTTCATTGTTTGCAATGTTGTCTTACATTCAGACTCTTGTTTTAGCCTGCTTAAATGCTGTGCAGGCCTTGTGATCACCCCTTACCAGCCTCCAGGTTCCAGCAGTCACAGGGTGTCACAAACAATTAAGTGCTCAACTACCAGCCAAAAAATTAGAGGTCTTCCCCTGTCCAAAGGCATCTAGGAAGACTAGACCAGCAATCTGCTTCTGAGCAGCATGGCCATGAAAGCCCTGTGGAGCGGTTCTATTTTGCACTCGTGGGGCTGCCATGAGTCAGAATCCACTTGTCAGCATCCAGCAAAGAGTTTACAGAGGAAACTGAGCTTCAGGGGGTGAAATGATTTTATCCAAGACTCAGAAAGAGTGGCTGAGATGGCATCAGACCATGGCTTCAGATGCCACTTCCAGGTTGGAACTCTGAAACAAGGTCGTTAATTAGGTCTCCCTTCCTTGCTGGGGTTCCAAGTCTGGGAGATGTTGTCAAGGTGAGTGGATAGATGGGCACGGAAGTACTGCCACTCTCACCAGTGTTTTCAGATTGCTGAGAAGGAGAAGAGAGAAAAGAAACTCACTCAATTCTAAATATATATGCGCCTTCAGATACACATATCTAAATGTATATAAATATATGTGAGAAATATAAATACATTCTCCTTCAAACCGTGAGGGAGAAGCCCACACACTGACTCTAAGATGTCTCCATTCTGGCCTTTGGAGATGAGGTTTCTGGCCTCTGGTTCTTGCCTCCTGTTATGGATTGAATTTGTGTCCCTCCCAAATTATGTGTGAGGATCCTAGCCTCTATTCCTGTGGATATAATCCTGTCTGGACATAGCGTATTCCTTGTTTTGCTAATTAGATCATACACAAGTAGAGTGAGTTCTAAATGTAATCACTTCTGAGTTATAAAAAAAAAAGAATGGACACACACACATACTCAGGGGAAGACAGACAACACTAGAGGATTATCCACAAGCAAAGAAATTCTCCGGGCTTCTCTGCAGCGGTGGACACCAGTGAGAGCCTGCTCTGCTCACCTGCCTGTGTAGTTCATCAGCTCAGGAATCCAGTACTCCTGGAGGCAGTTCTCAGCCAATGACGAAGAGCCAATGGACCAGTGCTCCTCCAGGCTGATGCTCAGACGGATGAGTAGGAGAGGCAGCCTATGTTCTTCACAGACACTCCCTATTCCAGTGGAAATAGGAACCATTCCAATTCCCCACAGTACTGTCCTCCACTGTGCACCCTGTGCTGAGTTCCTCTCCTTTCCTCACTTCCCCTGGTGTCTCCCAGACTACTAGCAGACACCCAGCAGAAATAGGAGAGAATCTCACACACAGAATCAGTGTGGGAGAGATCTTGATTTAGACTTTTATCCTCTTGAACTACGAGACAATAAATTCTCTTCTTTAAAGCCAGCTAAATGTGGTTTTCTGTTACAACAGTACTAGGCAGCTAGGACACTTTCATTGCCAAGGATGTGTACCTGGTGTCAGAAAGACAGGGTTCTGGGAAAGAAGTGCCTATCTCTTTATGACCAGCAGGAAAGTCAATAGTACTAACACGAGGAAGAAAGGGGTCTTTTCAGCCCCCAGGAAGAAACCTGAGGGGCGACACGCATGAACCCCACTGCTCCCACAACCTGAAGAGAAGATCACTCCACTTCCACTTACCTATTGCATTTGCCTTATGCCCTAAACAGGTTCCAAGTTACATCTAGGCCAAAGTAGGAAGACAAGAGGAGCCAGTCACAGATAGAGTGATCTAGTTACTCCCCAGCACCTAGCGAATGCTCAGTAAATGAACCTTGATAAATGAGTGAGAAACGTTAAGGAGGAACCCAATGACCGTACACCTTTTCTTCTTCAGCTTCAACCTTACTCTCAAGTCAAGAGCTCATCTGCTGTGCTCTTCTTCTGTGTCCAGTCCACAGCTCCAGGTAGCCTTGGGCTTGTCTCAAGCACCTGCCAAAAGCTTTCCATTGTCTGTCCTGGGCTTCGCTGCAGCTGTGGACACCAGTGGGAGTCTTTTCCGCTCATGTGTCTGTGTAGTTCATGAGCTCAGGGAACCCTTGGAGGCAGCTCTCAGCCAATGAGTAGAAGATCCAACGGACAAGCGCTCCTCCTGGCTGTTGCTCAGATAGATAATGAGGAGAGCAGCCTCTGTTCTCTGCAGACAGCTCCTGCTGTGGCAGAATGGAACCACTCCAACTCCTCACAGTAGTGTCCTCCATTGCACATCTTGTGTTGAGTTTCTCTCCTTTCCTCACTTTCCCTGGTGCCTCCCAGACAACTTTCTGAGAATTCTTGGTGTCCCTGCCAGAGTTTCCAAGTTTCTACTCTCCTTGGAAACTTGAGCCTGTAATTCACAAAAAATGTAATAAAGGTGGCCCCAGCATGGATGCAGCATCCTTTGCACTGTAAACTGGGCACTTTACAGAGCTTGTTTCCAAGCCCCACCATGGCCCTAGGAGGTAGGTATGATTATCTCTACTTTATGGAGGCATAAACTGAAGTTCAGAAAAACATAATACAAGGTCACAATATGAGATATGTGATTGACAGAGCTGGAAAGAGGACTCAGGTCTTTCACGTGTCTCACCTCTGCTATGCAAAGAACGGTAGGACCTCTCCAGGACAACACAGTGACCCTGGAATCAGCTCAGAGATACACATCGTCCTGAGATTGATCCTCCCACTGCTCCTGGACAGAGGGCAAATAGAGCAAAGGCTGGGGTGAAAGAGAGGTGAGAGTACAGGAAATATGAATGATTAGACTATGGGGATTCAGCTGAAGGGGGCTGAAATGGAAGCTGATAGGCCCCAAAGGTAAAGTCATGCAGAACTCTGGGTTCAAGAGAAGAAAGAGGAGTTTCACTCAAAGGGTAATCCAGAGACTGAGAAGATCCTGAGACAAGAAAATGTAGGGTCGGGCTTGTGCTTTCGCACAATTCCTCAAGCTATAGGGTTACTGTGAGTCAGTATGGACTCAATGGCTGTGGGTTTGGTTTTTTGGTGGGTGTGTGGTCACAAAGTGACTGGACCAGTTGTCCAGGAAGTTGATGATCAAGACTTGAGCCACAGAGGGTGACATGAGGAGCACAGGGTGAGGGGAGATAAACCTGAGAAAAGCATGAAATGAGAAAGACAGCAGACTTGAGTCGTAACCAAAACCATAAGCAAAGTCACTGCCACTGAGTCAATTCTAGCTCACAGTGACCCCGTAGGATGGAGAAGAACTGCCCTATAAGGTTTTTGAGAAGTGCCTGGTGGTTTGAACTGCTAACCTTTCGTTTTAGCAGTCATAGCTCTTGACCACCTCACCACCAGGGTTTCCACGCAAAGTGGTAGGGACCAGATATCTGGTCAGTATCTCTGAAATCCTCTTTCCTGTCTCTGCCCACAAGTCAGAGACTAGGCCCGTCTCCTACCAGGAGCATAGTCAGGAGCCTCTGGGAGAGTGCAAGCCTTCATTGAGCCCCACTCTGGGAGTCTCTGTTGGGCCATCTCTGCCCCTTGAAGCCTGTGAAATATTTACAGGCAGCCAAGCTGGGGAAGTGAGGGGAGCTAGTGCATAAATTATTGACAGTTTCACTTTCATCCTGGCCCAGTCTGCTGGGCCAAGCAGAGACCCAGGGGAGCCCCAAGGCAATCTATAGGCATTAGGCAGAGTTGTGGAAGAAGCCAAGGGCAGAGGCTCCTTACTGCCAAAGAGAATGGGAAAAGCAGCCTGAGCAGAGCATCCCCTATTCCAGCCCTTGGGGGTACCTAGTATTGGTGAAGGAGCTATGGGCAGGGTGATTGCTAAAAAGTCCCAGCAGCCCCTGGTCCCTCTTCACCTCTCTGGCCCAGTTTGGCAGGTCTCTTCTCACTCTCTGCCTCCACACCCCAAGGATTTGGCCCTCCAGGGCTTCACCAAGTCCCCTGCAGGCCTGTCGTTCCAGAAGCTGCTGACACTGGGCAGAGGAGAGGGAGGCGGCAGCTGCGAATCTAGTGTCCTGCCCTTGGTCTAGCCCCCAGACAGGTCTTTTTTTCCTCCAGTTACCTCTGCTGGGCTGTGACAGAAGACACAAAACCCCTTCCATAGAAACCCCTACAACAAAGCCTCTAGGAAAAGACCTCTGCGGTGCTGCTCCCCACTTGTAGGTGGGCAGCAGCAGCAGCTCCCTGCCTTTAAGGAAAATGCCCAGCTGTGTTGTAAAGGAAGGAGCACTGGGCCAGGAATCAGAAGACCTGGGTCTGAGGGACAGTGCCACCAGTCGGTCATAGGCCGGGGCCTCAGTTGCTTTTCTTTGCTTACTTGCTGCATGCACAACTTTTATTTTTTTTAGAGGAGCAATACATTTACAGAAAAGTTGTGCAGAAAATACAAAGAATTCCTGCATGTTCCCTTTTCCTACACACACACATACACAGTTTCTCCTCTTATTAACATCCTATGTTCCTGCAGGACATGTATTACAGCTAATGAACCAATCTTGATATATTGTTACCAATTAAAGTCTGTAATTTACATTGGGGTTCTTCATTCTTTGTATTGTTCAGTCTTACAGGTTTCGACAAATGTTTAATGTCATGAGTTCACCCCTGCTGTATCATACAGAATAGGTTTGTTGCTGTAAAATGCCCTCTGCTGAGCCTGCCCTCCTAAGTGAGAAGTAGCTGTGAGGATGCCCACACCACAGCCTGGCCCGTGGGGCTGGAGTACAGCCCTGGAGACCACTGGAGAGTGAGTTCTGCAGACATCAGGCATATTTTGACCAAGCCCAGCACTTGCCCAGCCCCAGCCACAGCCAGTGCCTCAGTCTTCCCAGACACCAGCAGCCTGACAGCCAAGGTGAGAGGCCACCAGCCACGCGAGCTGTGTGATCCAGCCCCAAGACCAGAGGCTTTTTATATTTTCATGTTTGTCCCTCCAGGACATGTGGTGTCAGGTTAAGCAGCCTGCTGCCTGCCCAGCTCCTGCCTCCTGCCTGCACATGACAGCCCCGTCCTGAGGTGAGAGAAGGAATGAAGAAGGGACTAGGGGTGGAGTGGACGCAGAGCCCACACCAGACCCAGGCAGCCTCTCGGGTACTGCCCCTTGTCACTGAGGTGGGAGCCTCACCCAGCTCCCACAGACCCCTGCTGGGAGCCTCTGGAGGCCCTGCTCATTGGGCACAGGGAGAGGATTCTCACCCATGCCTATCCTAGAAGCCCACCTCCTCCAAGTCTGTGGTCCAGTCTCCTGCCGCAGGAGGGAGCCAGACCCACTAGCCCATGGAGTTTCTACCTCTCACCCTCTCGCCGCCTCCTTCAGCTCATGACTGTCTCCAAACCTTCAAAGTTAGCAACTCTAGTTTCCTCCAGAGGTGAAGGGAGAGAAGAGAGGGTCGGGGCAGCCTGGAGGCTTGAGGCATGTGGAGGGGAGCAGAACTAGGGAAAAACCTTGCAAACCACTTGTACAAAATGTTCTGTTTGACCAAACATAGCATTTCTCCAAGGAGTGAGCACTGAATTTTGGAATAGAGTAATTCTTGGTTGTTCAGAATGATTCTTCACTGCAGGAGACTTGGCCTGACCTGCCCCTCTCCAGTCTTGTTACAACCAAACACGCTTATGCATTTCCAATTGTCCCAAGGATGCAGGAACCCTAGCAGGAGCTCCCCAGAGCAGGATTTGGGTTTCTTGTCTTTATGGACTAATTTCCACTGCCAGCAGCACCTACACTCATTTCAGCAAGCAAGGTGCACAGAGGATGTGCAGCAACCTACCAACTCAGCTGACCAACCCTTCTGTCCCACCCAGGGGACCGCTGGGCAAACTTTCTGCAACTGATAGACAGGCTGACAGGTGAATTTGCTGCCCCCTTAGTAGCTCTCAGATGACCCAAGTGATTGTCCAACTGTCTG
The DNA here is from genome assembly GCA_028571685.1 of Heterohyrax brucei. NCBI lineage: Eukaryota > Metazoa > Chordata > Mammalia > Hyracoidea > Procaviidae > Heterohyrax > Heterohyrax brucei. The sequence continues at coordinate 159,631,774 of CM053140.1, read as the reverse complement.
CTTTCCTGATTGACAGAAAAAATGCAAGACCCTTCTGGAACAAGACTTTCCAGACACTTTGCACAGAGCTGGCCCCAGCCATGCTCTCTGGGGTGAAGTATCCTGTACTTCATCTCACAGGGTGATTCTGACTTCCCTTGTTTCCTTTTCTTTGGGAAATTCTCTGTCAGTCTCCTTGAGGAACATGGACCACGGCCCCTGGCACCAAGTGCTCGGATTTCTCCAGTCAGTTCTACTCCTCACCAGCCCGTCTCCACTGCTGACTCAGTGCCCTGCAGTGTCTCAGTACTGCCTGTCTTTATACTGACCTCAGAGGTGTGTCAGAATGAGTAATGGTCCCCAAGACCTTCTCTGGGAACACACGACCTGCAGGCAGAAACCTGCAAGAACAGCACTTCCGCAAGCCTCACCTGGGCAAGCTGGGAGGCACATTATCAGACTCCCCCAACCAGATGCACTTGGCTTCTAAGGAACATAAAAGTCCTCTCCTGTCCTCCTCCCCCTTCATCCCTCCTGCCAACCTTCTAATCCCAGCCTCCTTCCACTTAGGGTAACAACCATCCATCATTCCATATCTTCATCCATCTACCCATCTGTCTGACAGCCTGCACCACCAGTCATGCACCCAACCATGTATCAATTTACTCACTCAATGGTCAATACTTATCATGCAGTGGGAAACCCTAGTGGTGTAGTGGGTTAATTGCTATGTCTGCTAACTAGAAGGTCAGCAGTTCAAATCGCCCAGGCGCTCCTTGGAAACTCTATGCGACAGTTCTGAAGATGCTGTACTTGGCCGTTGTCAGTCTCGCCCAATTGTCATTGTTGCTGTTGTTAACTGCTGTTAAGTTGGTTCCAACTCATAGTGACCCTACAGACACAGCAGAACTGCCCCGTAGGGCTTCCAAGGGGCGCCTGGTGGGTTTTAGCAGCTGTAGCACTTCACCACTATGCCAACAGGGTTTTCCTTGCCTCATTAAAAATACTTTAAAGTAGGTTTTTCAAACTGTATTGAACCCAAGGGTTCAATTCTGCACACACGTTTATTAAACACTTACTAATTTATTGCTTGGAAACCCTGGTGGCATGGTGGGTTAAGTGCTACAGCTGCTAACCAAGAAGGTCAGCAGTTCAAATCTGCCAGGCACTCCTTGGAAACTCTATGGGCTGGTTCTACTCGGACTTCTACAGTCGCTCTGAGTCAGACCTGACTCAGCAGCAGTGGGTTGGTTTGTGTTTTTAACTTATTGCTAACTTAAACATTGGCAGTTCAAACCCACCCAGAAGCACTGCAGAAGAAAGGCTTGGCAATCAGCTACCATTAAGATTACAGCCAAGAAAACTCTATGTAGCACTTCTACTGTTTAACACATGAGGTCAACATGAGCTGAAATCAATTCAACAGCAAAGGACTTGATTTTGTTTTTCACATGCCAGCCAGTGAGGGGAGTGGTAGTTTAGCTTTCCTTTTAATTGTTGTCTTCCATGCAGGAGACCTAGGTTCAATTCCCAGTGAACGCACCTGAAACACAGCCACCATCTATCTATCACCGGAGGCTAGCATGTTCCTGTGATGCGGAACAGGAGTCAGAGAAACTTCCTAACTAAGCTGGAGTAGGAAGAAAGGCCTGGTGATTTACTTCTGAAAATCAACCTGTGAAAACCCCATGTGCATGGGGCTGTGCATGGGATCATTGGGGTTGCCATATGTCAGGGGCTGATTTGACAGTAGCTACCCACAACAGCACCTGTGCCAGGCACCCTACTAGATGCTGTGGACACAAAGAAAAGGCTTTGACACCTGCTCAACAACCACTTACAGATCACTGGGAAGAGAAACAGGTTTAAAAAGGCCAATGAGAAAGAGCATAGCCCATGTTAGGATAGTGATCAGCACTAATGCCAGTGCAGAATAGAGGGACAGCGATAGCTACCACCTATACAGGGCTCAGGAAACCCTGATGGAGTAGTGGATAACTGCTGCATCTGCTAACCAAGGGGTATGTAGTTCAAATCTGTCAGGTGCTCCTTGGAAACTCTATTCAGCAGTTCTGCTCTGTTCTATATGATCACTCTGAGTCAGAATCGACCCAATGGCAGTGGGCTGGGTTGAGTTTATATAGACCTCAAAACATGCCCAGCATCACTCTGGAAATGATACACACTTGAACTCTTTTAATGAGAAGAGGGGTACCTCTCCCAGAAGGAGGAGAAAGTAGAGCTGAACAGGACCCAGAAAGGCAGGTAGAAGCAAGTCAGAAGAAATGGGGTAGATGGGAATTCCAAACAGAAAAAATAGTCTGCAAAGGTAACGAGGCCACAGAGGCTGCAGAACACAGAACAAAGGAGAGAGCAGCAGGAGATGAGGCTGGGTACAAGGATAGAGGCCGCATTCTGTCTTCCCTTAAGGATTCGTTGTGTTGGGGCTCAGACACTCTCCACCATGCCACAGACAGAGCCCCAACCTCATGGAGTTTATTGTTCAGACTTGGGGTCAGCATACATCAGAATCTATGGAGAGAAGTGTGATAAAGTGCCTAGATGATGGGAAATGCACCCTTCACCCAAACTGAAAATAACAATGTTGTTATAGTACAACTCACTTCTGTCTTCAACCCTCTGTAAAAAGGCACAATAGAGAAATGCACCAAATCGTCATATCCTAGAAGAATAACTGGTCTTGAAGCCTGGTCAGGGACATCAGGCACCACTTGAAGGCCTTCCTCTTCCATTGTGATGGGTTGGTTGGGTGCCGTAGGGTCCCACCAAGATGTCCCCTTCAGGAGGGAGGAACTCCTGCCACAACTGTTTCGAGTGCTGGCCACAGACAGCTCACAACTCATCCTCACCAGGCATTGCCCTCTGCAGAAGTAAACTGCCCTCCCTAAGGTTACACCCCAGGGGCAGCCCACATCCACGGACAGGTTAATGGAGGGATATAAAGGCCTTTGCTCCCTAGCCTCAAATACGAACAACTTGGAAGGGCCATCCCTGCTCCAGAGCTCCCATGAGAAAAACTGAATCACAGTTGAACTTCCTTCACTCTCTCCGCAAGTGTGGAAGCCATGTACTCTCCACCCCGCTGCCAGTGAGCCTCCTGTCTGCAAATCTGTCTTACAGTTTACTTCCCTTGGAAACTGACCTATGACAATAGGTCATACTGAGTTGGGCTTTATAAACTTCCTGCCTTGAGCCTACTCATTTGTCTAAACTGCAGTCTACATCTGACAGCCCTGCTGAGGAAACCTGCTCACCAATCCTTACACATCATTTATTCTTTCATTATCTCTATTTGCCAGGAACTACCACCCAATCTTTCCTACTTTAAAATGATCATGAACTTGGTTGTCTTGGCCTAAAGCCTCGCTAGCACCACCACTGCCACCTCTACAACCCACCACTACCCTTTACTCTATGGCCTTTTCCTAAACAAAAAAAAATGTAAAAAGTCTCCTCCCCCAGGAAGTCTTCCTAGACTGCTTTCTCCTGGGTTCGTGACTTCACTCCCTCCAGAATCCTGCAGTACATGAACTTCAACCTGCTGTTAGTTGGGAAACTTTCATGTTTATAGGTGAATATTTACAATCATGTTGTGGTTTCTTTGATGTCTATATTTATGCATTTATTTGCCCTCAGGAATATGTGATTTCCTTCTACAGTAAAGTCAGGGGGAGATTCTCCAAGGTCAGGGAACTTGCCTCCTTCGTGAATGTCTCCCCTACTCCCTTTGGCCGGTGCAAGGAGTCTGCAGACAGCCTGATAAATCAACAGGAACTACAATGACCTCATTCTAGCCCTTTATTCCCACAAAGGCCTGCAAGCACTGTCTATCTAGAAGTCTCGGAGGCAGGCCTGATAGCCATGGTTATCTCCACTTTACAAGCGAGGATCCTAAGACCAGAGAGGTAAAGTGACTTGCACAAGGGCCCCCAGCCAGCATGTGGCAAAGCCTGAGCCACAACCCAAGTATCCCAACTCCCAGCCCAGGGCTCTCCCTGTCACAGCCTGTGAGGAGGGGAAAGCCTTCTGTTGGGGAAATGGGCAATGTGTATATATGTGGGAGTTGGGGAATCTGGTCTGCAGCTGAGCAAAGTGCTCCTGGTAGGTGAGGTGGTCCACACCCACATAACAAGGGGGGGTGGGAGATACTGACAGGCACTTGCGGGGGCACCCCAACTGCCATCCTTTTCCCAGATGGCCTTGTACAAAGAGCCCTATCAGCAGACAGTCACCGAGGAGGCCTAGGGAGCTACCACTGCAGGAGAAATCTACAGTCCTCTAAGCACAGAGCCAGAAGTTGTCCCTTCCACAGGAAACAATGATGTGACCAAACACACAGCGTTTCATTGCAGAACCTCAGCTAAAGCTCCCATCCCTCCTGATGGCTCCCAGGACCTGGGTCAGGCACTGAGGGGGGCCAAGGGCTCCCTGGAGCCACAGGATCACTAGAAGCAAGACCCCTGAACCTGACTAAGCTAGGAGGAAGGGCAGGAGAATGCTTCATCAGGACAGAGCTCTGGCCTGTGACAAACAGCAGGGCAGCAATCAGGGTTCACTGGGGACAGGGACCTCAGTGCAGCCTCTGAGAACTCACAGTCCCAACGTGCTAGGTGAGGAGCAGCTACACTGTGGCCAGCCCACAGCTAAGCATAGCCAAGCCCTGACCGTGCCCTCGAGAACTTTGTATGTGGCCAGAAGGACAGGAGGGTTAGCCACAATCAGGCTCTGCCTGACTGCCAAGCTCTGCCCTGAACACTTTGCATACAGTAATTCATCAAACCTCACAGCGACTCCATGAGGCAGACACTGTTATTACTCTCTAGTATAGGTGAAGAGACTAGGGGACAGAGAGGTAAAATGACTTCATAGACGGTCACCAACTAGAAAGAATAAGGGCAGGGTTCGAATTCACGCAGCCTGGTACCAGAGTCTGCAGCTTTAGCCTCCACGCTGGATCACCTGTCCTAGGGTTCTAGGATATTCCCATCCCCAAATCCCCAACATCACACTCAGTCAGGAAGTGCCGCTCCAGCCTCCCCGCCCTACACAAAAACACACCCCTTGGCGGTGGGATTAGGATGGTAACGACCATCACAGTGTCCCAGGCACAGAAACTCCTCCTTGGCGCCATCTGGTCAGGGTTCGTCCTCAGCAGCCGCGCAGTGACTCAGACAGGAAAATCACGGCGCGTCTACTGCAGAGCGGCGCAGCGCAGGAGCCGCGCGCAGGCGGGGCTCCGGAGGTTTGCTGCCACTTGTGCGGTGCTCAGCTCCTGGCTCTCTTCCCGGTCCCTCAGCAGCCCCTAGCCATTGGCGCAGGGTCTTTCTTTGTTTAAATGATGCGAAACATGGCATTCTCCAGACGCCCAGATTTCTGAGCACTGCGGCAGGAATGCACTTGACGAGAAAGCGGGGGTGGCCGCGGACTGGCTTCTGAGCGGCAGGGCTGCTCCGCATTTTTGCCCACGCAGTGACCTCTGCTGGTCTGGCTGGCTCCGTGCAGCTGGGAAGGCGACTCACGGGCCCAGACATCCAGCATTCCTTCTCCGGCTTCCAAGGGCTATGGTGTCATAGAGGACACAGAATCTGGAGTAGACTCCTTGGCCCTGTCTGCCAGTCTGGAGAACAGTCACACACAGAGACACTCATGGGTGCACGAGGCACACACATACACATATTTCTCTCTCAAGGGCAGTTGAAAAGCAGAACCACAGATGCCCAGGCTTCTGAGCATCAGTTTACACAGCTCTACTTGGTCTTGCTTTGAACATGTTATCAGAAGGGAGCAGTCCCTGGAGAAGGACAAGATGCTTGGTGAAGCAGAGGGTCAATGAAAAGGAAGACCCTCAGCTAGAGGGACTGTCACAGCAGCAGCAGCAGCGGGCTCAAACGTAACTACGACTGTGAGGATGGTGGGGCAATGTTTCATTCTGTTGTACATGGGGTCGCCACGAGTCAGAAGTGACTTGAGGGTGTCTAACAACAACACGACAGGAAGGATAGCTCAATAGTTCTTAGGTCCCAGGGTTAAAGTAAGGTCTGAATGTGGTGACGCTTATTAAGATTCAAGCTAACAAGAGGTGGTCTTGATTAGATGCCCCTACTACCACCAGTGGGGCAGTTCTGCTCTGTCATAGGATTACTATGAGTCGGAACTGACTCGATGGCACTGGGACCACCACCAGACCCATGGCTGGAAGAGGACTTCATGCTTGGTAATGTAGCGGTTGCTACCGTGTGAGGTGCCATCCACTTGGTTCTGACTCATATCCGTCTTACACGCAACAAAGTGAAACACTGCCCAGGCTTGGGTCATCCTCACAGCTATTGCTATGTTTGAGCCCACTATTGCAGTCACTGTGTCAATCCATCTTATTGAAAGTCTTCCTCTTTTTCACTGATCCTCTACTTTATCAAGTACGAAGGACTTTATCAAGTCCTTCTTCAGGGACTGGTCTCTCCTAACAACATGTCCAAAGTATAAACCAAAGTCTCTCCATCTTAGCTTCTAAGGACCATTCTGACTGTACTTCTTCCAAGACAAATTTGTTGGTTCTTGTGGCAGTCCATAGTATATTCAATACTATTTGTCAATACCATGATTTCAAGGCATCAATTCTGTGGCAGAGAGAAGGCCATCAAAAAGGAAGACAATTTTCAATGAGATGGAGTGACACAATAGCTACAACAATGGACCCAGACATACCAATGATCACGAAGATAGCGCATGTCTTAGTCTTACATTGCTGCTGTAACAGAAATATCACATGTGGATGGCTTTAACAAAGAGAAGTTTATTCTCCCACAGTCCATAAGGCAATGAGTCCGCATCAGCTCCAGAGAAAGTTCTTTCTCTGTTGGCTCTGGAGGAATCTTCTTGTCATCAATCTTCCCCTGGACTGGGAGCTTCTGAGGCACAGGGACCCTGGGTCCAAATGACACACTCTGCTTTCAGTGCTGCTTCTTCCCTGGTGGTATGAGGTCCCCAACTCTGCTTGCTTCCCTTATATCCCAGGAGATAGCCTCAAGGCACAACACACTCTTGTAACTTGAGTCCTGCCTCACTAACACAACCAGTGCCCATCTGCCCTGGTGGGCATCCTAGAGGTAGGACTTACAACATATTGGAACATCACACAATACCAGGAATCATGGCCTAGCCAAATTGCTACACACATTTTGGGGATGACACAATTCAATTCATGACAGCGCAGGATGACGCAATGTTTGGTTCTGTTCCCATTGTCTTCCTTGGTAACAAGAAGTGGCTATCAATTGAAGCTGAGTTGCCAGCAACTAACAACAGCAACAACCCCCTCCCTGCATAGGCAGAGGTGTGACTCAACCAGTTAGACCACTGACGAGGGTACCCAGAGCTTTGGGCCCGGCCACTCCTTCTTTGTTCAGTCTCTTCACCATAAGGGTACCCAGGACAGTGTCCTCAGTCAGGCCTGTGAAGAAAGGCCTCCCTATGCAGGGACCAACTCAGTCTGTGTGAACTTGGGCAAATTAAGTTCCTTCTCTGGGCTTCACTCTCCCCATACGTTAAATGGAGGGCACGCATAAGATTTGTGGTTTCCGGATACTAAACAATCAGCATCCAAATCACTGGAGAAACTCTTGGATAACCTCAGTTTCTAACATCCACCTCCAGAGAGTCTTATTCAAGCCTGAGAATCTGCAATAACCCCCCTCCCCAGTTCAATGGGATAAGCAGCCAGACTGAAGGACCACTAGGTCAGGGAGAAACCCTGGTGGTGTAGTGCTTAAGTGCTACATCTGCTAACCAAAGGGTCAGCAGTTCAAGTCCACTGGGTGCTCCTTGTAAACTCTATGGGGCAGTTCTACTCCACCCTAGAGTCACTGTGAGTTGCAACTGACTCAATGGCAGTGGCTTTGGCTCTTTTTTTGGGCTAGGTTACGTGTTCATAGTTCTTTTTCAAGAACATCAACACAGCTGAAGAAGGGACCTGGAATAATCCCTGAGTTTTAGTCTCAGCCTGGAGTGGGCCACCTTTCTTCCCAGAAGGCCGCTTGAAGGGGTTTCTCCCTGTCTTCATTTTTCCTTGAGCTCTTTGGGAAACAGGAAATGGCCTGTGGTTAGCAGACACTCTTGGTTGGATTCATTTCTCCCTGCTTTCTACTCTTGCTTTCAGCCACACCAGCCTCCTTAGCACTTTCCAAGTCCCTCTGTCTGGTAGCCATGCCCACATGGTCCCCTTTGCCTGGAACTCTCTCCTCCACCCCAGTCTCCTTCATCTACCTGCTTCTCCTTGCCTTTCAGATGCCCTCCAACTTTAGGGCCTCCACACTAGGCCGGGGCCCCTCATCTCCTTGTGGAACCTTCTGTCAGCCTCCTGAGCTTTGCCTACGAAAGAAGCGTCATACTTTGAAATCACACAAACATATGTAAGATTATTTAAGGAAACACAGTGGTATAGCAGGAAACCCTGGTGGCATAATGATTAAGAGCTTTAGGTGCTAAACCAAAAGGTTGGCAGTTCGAATCCACCAGGTGCTCCTTGGAAACTCTATGGGGCAGCTCTTGTCTGTCCTATAGGGTCACTATGATTTACAACTGACTACGGCAACAGGTTGGGTTTTGTTTGTTTCTTCTCCGGTTAGTGGTGCAGTGAAAACCCTGGTGGTATAGTGGTTAAGGCTACAGCTGCTAACCACTAGATCAGCAGTTCAAATCTACCAGGGACTCCTTGGAATGCAATGGGGCAGTTCTACTACTCTGTCCTACAGGGTGACTAGGAATCAGAGTTGACTCAATGGTAATGAGTAATGGGGAGCGGTGTAATGGTTAGGCACTCAGCTGCTAACCGAAAAGTCAGTGATCCAGATTTTACCAGTCACTTCACAGAAGGAAGATGTGGCAGTCTGCTTTCTTAAAGTTTTCCCCCTTAGAAAACTGTGGAGCTGTGCTACTCTGCCCTGCAGAACACCCAGGAGTCGAAATTAACTTGACAGTGATGGGTTAAAGTTATCTGGCCAGATTCTCTCTCCCTGAGTAGACCGTAAACTTCAAAAGGTCAACAACCCTCTTCTTCTTACCACCATTTAGCCCGAGCACTTCAAGCAGTGCCCAGCACAAAGCAGATGCTCAATACATCATTGCTGACTGGAAGAATAAACCAATTCTCACCTTCCCAAACAAGGATGGTGCTGACTGCTAAACTCCACCCCCAGAGCTTTCAGCAAGCTCTTCTTCAGAACAACCCTTTCCTGTGAAACCAGAGGAGGCCAGTGCTAAAGGAGACCTGAAGATTTTTCACAGAAAAAAGCCAAGCCCAAGGTCCATCACGAACAGATTATTCGCAGACAGCACTGTGTGTCCTCTCTCTGCAATGTGCTGTACTCGGTGTCTTCGATGCAGAGTAACTGGGGCACAGTCCCTGCCCTCACAGAGCTCCCATCTGGTAGATTCCCACCCCCACCTCACCCTCCACTGACCCAGTTCTCCATCTGTCCTCTGAGGCACGAAACACAAAGCAAATGTGACAGTCCAGCAGGACACCACGAGGCCCTGTCCTCATCTCCCCACCTGGGGCTGGCCTAGGGACTTCCAGAAGCTGTGGTCTGGAAGGGCAGAGAGGTGTCCAGTCAGTGCTAGCCAGAAGCTGAATGGAAGGTTTCTTAACAATCCATTTTGCCCTTCCACCAAAGGAATAAGGCTTCATGGAGAGTTTCCAGTGTACAGTGGATGTCTCGAAACAACAGCCTCAGTTTCCCCGGAGTGACTCAGAAGCAGAGCTCTACTGGGGAGTTATGGAGAGAAGTTTGAGTTTCATCTCAGAGGATAAGAATTCTTAGGAATGCCCTTCAGCACCCACCTTTAGTGCTCCTTTGTTCCTCCCTGAGCAGAACCGGACCTCCAGAATCTTCTAGCCTGAGGTCAGGAGGTGAGCACTGATCAGGAGACAGAAGGCGCTTAGCCTCTGGGTAGAGTTAAATCGAGATCCTGAGGCTGCAAGGCCAGCGGGCCCAGCTCTCCCAAGGGCAGTGCTGGAAAGAGGTAAGGGTGCAGAAGGGAGTGGGGTCTCCAGGCATCTCTCAACAATGGACTGTCCAGCTGGGTACACTCACCCCAGCCAGGTACCACGGTCCAAGTTTCTGGGTCAACCAATGTCTTTGCCTTACTCTTTCACCTCAGATGCTCCACCCCACCCTGCCACGAAAGATGACCTGCATCAGAGAAGCTTCCTATTAAGGACATCCCTGGCAGGCACTGGAGGCTAGAACCAGGGAACATGACACTGGCGAAAAGCCACAGGTTCCTTCGTTGAGGCCTCAGGCAGCTTGTCTCAACAAGGTGCCATGTGGGTAGTAGTGACTGGGGAGAGAAGAAAATTGGGAGAGAAAATACATTCAAGGAGAAAGCTGCTCTTTAATTTCCTAAATACAGTCTCTTTTTTCTTCCTCCTCCCCCCTTCCCCCTCCTCTTTGCTCCCTCCCTCTGCCTTTCCCTCTGGCATCTGCTTTTCTCACTTCTCTTCCTCTCTCTTCCCCTCCCCCTTCTTCTCCCTTCTTTTTCTCCTATCTCTTCCTTCTCCTTTCTCCCAGATCTCCCTCCCAGCACAGATAGTCCTTATACAACTAAAGTAGGACAAGAATGTTTTTCAAGGCATCAAAATATCCCTGCTAAGAAAATTCACTGGCAGGAATAAACTCTGCTTGATTTCTTCCAAAATAAAAAAGTATCGAGTAGAAATTGATGTTGTTCCCCTTCCAGGGTCCTCTCTGGAGGTGAGTATGTCACTAACCTGTCAGGCATGTCAGCCACATCCAAGCCTGAAGGCTCCCATCTGGCACCTGTCCTGAGTTCTGTTTGACAGGTAAGTTTGGGGACAGGAAAATGCTCTGAACATCTGTTGGCTAAAGAAAGAAAGTTAATACTCTCTCCTGTCTTCCTCAAGTAGTCCTTTTCTCCACATTCCAGAGCTTCAGGTGACCTGCATGAGCCCCTTTCATATCCCACAGTAGTCACTTTGAAGCCTCACTGTGCAGCCAGGGACCAGCTTGGGGAAGGCTGGTCTTCAGGGACAAGGAAGTCTCCATGTCCTTGTGGGCTGAAAGACCCAAAGTGGCCCAGAAAGGGCCAAATCCAAAAAAACAAAACAACCCACTGCCATGAAGTCGGTTCTAATTCATTGTGATCCTACAGGATAGAGTTAGAAGTGGCCCATAGAGTTTTTCCTAGGAGAACCTGATGAATTTGAACTGTCAACCTTTTGGTTAGCAGCTATAGCACTTAACCACTATGCCACCAAGGGCCAGTTTTGCCCACAAACAGTAAAGAGAGTGGTTAGGGTAATGGTAATCAATTTTTTCTAGGTCACTTGGGAAATCTGATGAAAACTACAGAGCCTCTTTACCCAAAAATATACATACACACAAAGAAACAAAATTGTATATGTATTTCAGTGAGTCCCTTTCATGCAAATAAATCAATCCAGTACCAGAAGATAGTGTTGTTCTTAGGCACAAATAAGAAGGGACCTGGGCTATGCTGCAGGTTTTAGAGGGCTCTGCTTTGTCCCTTCTCTAGCTGTATCCCTCCCCATGGGGTACAGAATCTTTAGCAAGGAGATGTGCATACCTGGAGCCCAGCTCCCTTCTAGACCATTCTCTAGGTAGCCAGGACCCTTGACTCCTTGCCCCAATAGACCCAAGCCCACCTCTTGCCCTTCATGGGTCTCTCCACTGGTCTGTCTTCCCAAATATAGTGTTGTGTATACGCTGATCCTGAGGCCAAAGTGGTAGCTATTTGCAAGGGAGAATGGAATATCTACACACGTTGCACATACACATATATGCACAAGAACTTTATAGTAATACAGTTCTTACAATGTCCCTCAAAGATATCCATGCCTTAATCCCCAGAGCCTGTGAGTGTTATCTCCCATGACAAAAGACACTTTGCAGATATGTTTAAACTAAGGATCTTGAGACAGGAAGATTATCTTGGATTATTGGTTGGGCCCAGTGTAATTATAAGGGTTCTTCTAAGTAAAAGAGGGAAGAAAGAGTTTTAGAAAGAAGTTTAAAGATGCTACACTTCCGACTTTGAAGATAGAAGAAGGGGCCACAAGTCAAGGGATGTAGGTGGCCTTTAGAAGTTAAAAGAGCAAGGAAAAAAGCTCTGGAGCCTCCAGAAAGGAGCCAGGCCTGCTGACACGTTGATTTTAGTTAATTGAGGTGCTTGTCAGACTTCTGACTGCCAGAACTACTAGAGAAGATATTTGTGTTGTTTTAAGCCACTGTGTTTGTGGTCATTTGTTACGGTAGCAAAAAGAAGCTAATACAGACCATAAGAATGCTGGGCAGAATAAGAATGGTGAGAAGGGGAGTGCGCCACATATCAGGGACAGGGAACTGAACATGTCATCCTGCTCTGACACAGGACTTCAAGAAATCTAAGGGTTCTGAACTTGAATATGGCCTCCAGGCTGTTAGGAAGGACTATGCATCCAAGTAAGAGGTGGATATGTTTTATGGAATGGTTTCTTAGCTTGACTTACAGCTTTTACCTATATGGGCATGTGGTTGGGGGACATCCATTTGCACTCTTTCTTCCTGCCCTTCGATTGCTAGTAAGACACCACTTGGAGAAAAGCTTGGGACTAACACTCTTGCGTCCATTCACGTTTAGACCACCACCTTCTGTTACACAGCAAGTGTCCACGTGAGGAGCACTTTTCCTTCTCTGTCCATCATGGCTTCTGTTAAGAATCCAACATTATGATCACATTAAGCTTAGGCGTCAGGTAAAATGTGTCTTAAGTCAAATACTTATGTAATAGTCTTCATTACCATCTCTGGGATACCTGGTAACTAGGCACAAATAGCAGTGTGTGATTGTATTTTTCTTGTATTCATATAGCTAAGTCACTGACAGTTTTCACCTTCTTACTTTGATATAGCTACAGTATTTGTAACTAGCATCAACTGAGGTAGTATTTCCTCAGACTAAGCATAATACAATTCTCATTCATCTCTGACATTCATATATATGGAAAGACAATAGTTCTTTCCATCTGTCCAGCAGCCATGATTGCTTACGAATCTTTACACCTCCTGTTGTGGGTTGAAATACGTCTTCCCAAAGTAGGTTGAAGTCTTAACCCCTAAACTGCTAAATAGAACCTTGTTTGGGGAAACAGGGTTTTTCTTTGCAATATTACCGGTTAAGTTAATGCAGCCATACTTGAGTGAGGTGGGTCCTAGTCTTAATCCCTTTTGAGTGGCAGTTTATAAAAGAGAAAGACAAACATAAAAACAGTCTTATATGCACAGGAGAAGGATACTGCCATGTTTGACAGAGGCTGATGTATCCATACTAAGCAACAAAAGGTGACAAGAAGCTAAGAGAGAGGCATGGAATAGTTCCTCACTTGAAGCTCAGGAGGAATTGACAGGGCTGAGACCCTGATTCAGAACTATGAGAAAATTAATTTCTGTTCTCTAAAGTTACTCTTTTTTGTGGTATTTTGTTTGGGCAGCCTTATGAAGCTAAGATACCTCCTGACTCCTAGCCCCGAGGCCCATCACAGCCAAGTCCTGATACCCCAGGCTCTCTGATACACCTTCTCATCTCCCAGTTGCACATGAAAGCCCACCTGCCCTGCTTCTCACCTTCACACCTGGTGGCCTGGCTTTCAGTCAACCCAAAAAAGCCAAACCACTGCTGTCGAGTCAATTTTGACTCATAGCACCCCTATAGAACAGGGTAGAACTGCTCCATAGAGTTCCCCAGGAGCACCTGGTGGATTTGAACTGCGAAGCTTTGGTTAGCAGGTGGAACATTAACCACTGCATCACCAGGGCTTCCTTCAGCCAACAAGAGGTGGATTAAACGCTGAGCCCTCCTGGGGGCCTGGAACAGCAACAGCAGCCTGAGGACTGGAGAGAGGTGGAGTCACCCCAGATGAAGCCTTCTTCTCCATTGCCTCTTTTTCCTTCTTGGTGGGTTCATTCTCTCCCTCACTGCCCACCTCCCACCCTAGTGTTTTTCAAGTTCTCCATGAATTGCTGCTCTTTGTCCTCAAAATTTGTTAGCAAATATTTATTGGGCATTTTCAATTTGCCAAATGGCTTTTACACACAGTGTATCTTCCAACCTTTACAATAAGCCTGTGAAATGGGACTCATGTCCACTTAGCAGGTGAGGGTACAGACTGGGGAGATTACACTCCTCACAGTTAATAAATTACAGTCAGTTTCTCACTCAGAGTGTGTGTGTTTTGTTCAGGTGCCTCTCTGCTCCTTTTTATTAATTGACCAAAGACTGATAGTGAAATTTCAGACTGCAATCTTCAAGGTGGGTAAAGCATTCAGAAAGTTCTTGGTGGCCTCCATCGCTCCATGGATACTGTGTTAGTCATCTAGTATTGCTATAACAGAAACACTACAAGTGGATGGCTTTAACAGAGATAAATTTATTCTCTCATAGTTTAGGAGTCTGCAAATCCAAAGTCAGGCACCAGCTCCAGGGAAAGGCTTTCTCTGGAGGCTCTGGAGAAATGTCCATGTCATCAATCTTCCCTTGGCCTAGGAGCTTCTCCCTGCAGGAACCTCTGGTCCAAAGGACACACTGTGTTCCTAGCACTGCTGTCTTGGTGGTATGAGGTCCCCATGTGTCGTGGATTAAATTGTATGCCCCCCAAAATGTGTACAGCAGTTTAGCGGGGCCATGATTCCTGGTATCATGTGATGTTCCTGTATGGTATATATCCTGCCTCTGTGATGTTAATGAGGGAAGACGGGCAGCAGTGGTGGTGGGTGGCAATGTTTTGGGGTACAAAGGAAAGGGAAGCAAGCAAATTAAGAAACTTCAGCTATCAAGAAGCAGTGCCTAGAGTAGAGCGCAACCTTTGGTAAGGACCCAGGTCCTTGTGCCTCAGAAGCTCCAGTCCAGAGAAGTCTGATGACAGGGACCTTCCTCCAGAGACAAAAAAGAAGGACTTCCCCTGGAAATGATGCCTTGAATTTGACTTGTAGCCCACTGGACTGTGAAATATAAATTTCTCTCTCCCCTATGTCTCAAAAGAGATGACCTTAAGACACTATCTAACCCCATAGATTTCATCAATAAAACTGCCACTCATCCATCTTATTACATCCTAGGGATAGGACTTCTAACACATAGGGAAATCACACTAGATGACAAAATGATAGCCAATCACGCAACACATTTCAATCCATGTCAGGTCCCTAAGCTCGGACCGAGAGAAGCTGGCACCCAAGGCCCCTGCCCAGGCTATCTGGAAAGCAGATGCACACGTGTACCTGTTAGGTCCCAAGAGGGGTGACTTGCTCTCATAAAGACGCTCAGTTAAATACGAATTTCAGAAAACAGGGAATCATTTTTCAATACTTAAAAAAAGAAAAAGCATTGTGTCCTGCCTTTTCTGACTTACAGCAATCCTACAGGACACATAGAACTGCTCTTTAGCGTTTTTAAGGAGCAGCTGGTGGAGTCATGCTGCCAACCTTTTGGTTAGCAGCCATAGCTCACCGCAGCTCTTAACCACGGTGTCACTAGGGCTGTTTTTCAGCATCAATATGTATCAAATATTGCAAACGTACACTAAAAAATGTATTGATTGTTTACCCGGAATTCAAATGTAACTAGGTATCCCATATCTTATCTGGCAATATCAGGCCCTGGCCATCCGGGTACGGGCTTCAGTGGGACTAGTGCAGAGGGAGAGAAGGTATAGTTCTCTCCACTCACCACGGGTAGGCAAAGAAGGCTGCGGAAAGCAAGCTTTGATCTGAGCAGCCAGGGAAAGGGAACCACAAGCCCTCCCTGTCCTGAGCCTCGCTTTTCTGTCCTCCTGGCTTTGCTTCGCCTTGTGCCTTAGGCCACCTCCCACCCCTCTCTCTGTCCTTCCTCACCAGTGTTGGCTCACTGTGGAAATACATCACGGTCCAGAACAGAAGTGCTGGTTACTGGGACCCTCAGTACATACCGCCCTACTCCCTTCCTTCTCCTCCAGTTCCTGTGCACCCAGAAGAACTGAATAGTTTCTTAAGTCATTCCTTCCCTTGCCCAGCCATCTGACTGCTCCCTCCACACACATCCGGAGCCCCCACCTCAGGGCAGCAGAAGCAAGGAGAGGCCCTGCTATCTAGAAAGAGCCTACTATCGGGGAAACTCCAGCATAGACACAACCAGCTTCACACAGGCTAGATGTAACTCCACCGGCCTTCAGTGGAGCTTCAGGTACCCAGAGCACACAGGTGGGAAAAGACCTCAGAGGTCAGCTCTTCTAAGCCCTTCGTTCTCCTTATGGGAAAGTGGAGACCCAGAGAGAGGGTATGACTAGTCCGATGCCATACTGGAAGCATAGATAGATTCCTTAGTTCCTGACTGGTACAAGCTCTGTCTGCTACATGTCTTGACAGCCTCTTAATTTTTGCTAGCCTTTCAGTAAATGCATGTTTCAGGGGGGAAATAAGTTAAAGGCCCATAATTCTGACCGAATTAATGTTAACAACTAATAAACACACACTGCAAATTAAATAAATAACCAAGTACTTTGTAAAGAATGTGTAAGATGTAGGTAGATAATATAATAAAAGTGATATTTGAAGAGTTACTGTAGTTTTGCAACTTAATTCACCAAAATTACTCTCCAAAAAAAAAGCCTTAAAGTAGAAAGCATTGGCTTTGGAGTCAGACAAATCTGTGCCACTTACCCTCTGAGTGACCTGGGAGATGCTTCCCAATCTCCCTGAGCCTCAATTTCCTCATCCACAGAATGGGGATAAGTAGCAGTACCTGCCACATAGGCTTGCTGAGAGGACTAAAGAAAACTGTGCATAGGAAGCACTTAGCCAGTGTTTGGCACTGGCTGTGCAAACACAAAGATCATAAAGTGAGGGCAACAGGAGCCTCTCATCAGTTATTAGAAACCACCTGAGACAGAGTAGTCACTGTCTGAGCAGCTCTGCAGAAGCCTCTTTCCTGGACCTCAAGCTTCCCAGTCCAGAGAATGCTTGGTCCTGCCAAGCCCCTGGAGCATAGCAGCATCCAGGTTCAGGAACGAAAAGACACACACTGCACACTGGTAGTAAAGCCTAGTGATGAGGCATCTGCGCTCAGACTCAACTGCCTGAAAGCAAATCCCAACTCCAGCAGTACAGCTGTGTGGACTTAAGCAATTTACTTAACCTATCTGTGCCACCCGTCATGAGGATGACACAGGACTGAGCAGCATTTTCATTGTGTATGAGAAAGTCACCAGCCAGGGGCTGACTCAATGGTAGTTCACAACAGCAACAATACCTGTGTTTTAGTTTCCTCATCTATAAAGCAGGGTTCATAAGTTCTTGTAGGGATTAAGTGAATTAATGAAAGTAATAATCCTGAACTATATGAAGAAGAACACAGCATCAGGATTGGAGGGAGACTCCTTAACAAGCTGTGATATGCAGATGATACAGCCTTGCTTGCTGAAAGTGAAGAGTACTTGAAGCACTTACCAATGAAGATGAAAGACCACAGCATTTAGCACAGACTCTACCTCAACATAAAAAAAAAAAAAAAAAAAAAAATCCCCATAACTGAATCAATGAGCAACATCATGAAATTAGAGAAAAGACTGAAGTTCTCAAGGATTTCATTTCACTCGGCTATATAATCAATGCCCATGGAAGCAGCAGTCAAGAAATCGTACGACTCACTGTGCTGGGCAAATCTGCTGGAAGACATCTCTTTCAAGTGTTTAAAAGCAAGTGTCACCTTAAAGACTAAGGTGTACTTGACCTAAGCTTTGGTGTTTTCAATTGCTTCCTATGTATGCACAAGCTGGGCACCGAATAAGGAAGACTTAAGAAGGATTGAGGCCTTTGAATTGTGATGCTGGTGAAGGATATTGAACATATCATGGACTATCAAAAGAATGAACAAATCTGTCTTGGAGGAAATACAAGCAGAATGCTCCTTGAAAGCAAGGATGATTAGACTTCATCTCACATACTTTTGACATGTTATCAGGAGGGACCAGCCCCAGGAAAGGCCATCATGCTCGGTACAGCACAGAGTAACCAAAAAAGAGAAAGAGAAATAATAAAGGCCAGATTAGATAAAACTTTCCAGGTCATTGACAGGACTTTGACTGGTATTCTGAGTGAGATGAGAGCCATAGGGAGGCAGAGCAGACATGGTCTCATTTATGTTTCTACAGATTAACTCTGGCTGCTGTTTAGAGAATGGGCTGTAGGGGATCAAGAGTGAATATAGGGAGACCAGTTAGGAAGCTAGAAGAGTAATCCAGACAGAAGATTATAAGGACTTCAGCTAAGGTGAAGAGGTGGTACAATGAGATCATACCTAAACACACCTTGAAGATTGTTGTTAGCTGCTTTGAAATAAGCACCAACCTCAAGGCAAATTCATGCACAACAGGACAAAACACTAGCTGGTCTTGGGCTATCTCTATGATTGATTGCAGATGGGATCACTGTGATCAATAGGATTTCCACTGGCTGATTTCTGGAAGCAGATCACAAAGGCTTTCTTTCTACACCATTTTAGTCACGAAGCTTCACTGAAACCCAACACATCAACATTAACACAATAGGTAAGCCAACAGGTGCATTGGCAGGGAATCAAACTTGGGTTTCCTGCGTGGAAGGCTGGACTTCTACCACTGAACCACCACAGCTCCCTCATTTTTGAAGGTGGAGCAATACTAGCTGCTGTAGATTGGATATAGAAGGTGACAGAATCAGGAATCAAACTCTTGAAGTCTGGGCAATTGAAAAATGGAATTGCCGTTGACTGAGATTGGAAAGATGCCAAGAGAAGCCTATTTGATAGGAATATCAGAAGCTCAGGTTCAGACACGTTAGATTACGCATCCAAGTGGAGACGTGAGGTAGGCAACGAGATGGGCTGAAGGTAGTTTTGAAATCAACAGCATGTAAAAGCATGAGATGGAATGAGAGCACCAAGCAAGCAAAATTGTATAGAGAAGAAGAGGTCAAGGGATGAGCTGTCGGTAACACCCACATAAAGAAGTCAGAGAACCTAGTGGCAACCATCACAAAAACTGACAAAGAGTAGCTGGCACAGTTAGCACAATCTAAGTATTCCACACATGGAGCAAATAGTTAACACACTTGGTTGCTAATTGAAAAGTTAGAGGTTCAAGTCTACCCAGAGACACCTTGGAAGAAAGAGTGGCAATCTAGTTCTGAAAAATCAGTCACTGAAAACCCTATGGAGCACAGTTCTACTCTGACACATGCAGGGTCACCAGTGAGCAGGAGTCAACTGGACTGCAGCTGGTTAAAGGACTGGAAGCTATCATTGTTGCTGCTGCCAGTGCTGTCATTGGCTGCATCTATGCAGCACCAACCCTCAAGTCAGATTGATGCTGTCTAAACATTACAGAGAGTGGCTGAAGGATTACAAAATTAGGTGGAAATGCCCCCAAATTAATTTTGTCATCAGACCAGATTCCACAGAAAGAGCAGAACTAAAGAAGTATATAGCTGGTTGTGGAGCGAAAAAAAAAAAAAAAAAAAAAAAACTGGTACAAGAAGGACAGAGGGTCCTGCCAGAGAAAGGTGGAAACAGGATGAAAAATTTCCATTTATAAAAAG
The DNA here is from genome assembly GCA_028571685.1 of Heterohyrax brucei. Taxonomy (NCBI): domain Eukaryota; kingdom Metazoa; phylum Chordata; class Mammalia; order Hyracoidea; family Procaviidae; genus Heterohyrax; species Heterohyrax brucei. Next base: position 159,612,152 of record CM053140.1, on the reverse strand, counting down.
GAAAAAGAGAAGGATGAAGGGGAAAAATCCCATCACCTCCACCCCGTGCAGCCACCCCCCCTTCCACGCAACTGAATGACAGAGTAACAGGAGACAATGAGAAGGCAGAAGCATTTTTAACTTCTCTCTTTATTTAAAAAAGATCAACTATAATCATATAATTAGAGTGCCTTGCTTGATCGAATAATGAACAGGCATACTTGATTAGGGCAGGAAATAATTAAAAAGTCCTTTTAGAAGCTCTGTATTTCATAACTAGCTGGCCCCTTTGACTTGCCTCATGAAAGCACTTAGGAAATTGCGAATGTCTGGGAAAGACAAACGAGTTGTGTTTAGATTCACAGAGAATGGAAGGTATCCCTGAGGACGGCAGTGGGGTGGATGCTGAGACAGCCTTTACACTGAGTGCACAGGTAACCCTCCAAGTACAAAACCAACAAGTGTGCACCTAGCAAGAAGTAGAGCCAATTGTCAACTTTTTCATGGGCAACCATCTGGAAGATGACAAGATGTGTCAAGATTTCTAACATAGCCTTGAGGGAGAGCAGAAACTGCCACGCCAAGTTCAACAACCTGATCAGCCGAGGAGACAGAAGGGGATGACAGATAGTCCAGAAGCACCAGGAACCCTGATGGTGCAGTAGTTAATTGCTAGACAACTAACCAAAATGTCAGCGGTTCAAACCCAGCAGGCATTCCTCAAGAGAAAGATGTGACAATTTGCTTCTGTAAAAATTATAGCCTTGAAAACCCTATGGAGCAGTTCTACTCTGTCCTATAGGGTTGCTATGAGTCAGAATTGACTATCTCAACATGACTGCACATAACAACAGCAACCATTTGTCAAGCACTGCACTAAACCCTCTACATAAATTATGTAATCCCAACAACAACCCTGTGAGGTGGGTGCTGTTTTTATCCCCCTTTCCTAAACACGTGTGCTTAGACTTAGAGGGGTCCAGCCGACCTGCCCAAGGCTACACAGTTATTAAGCAATCAAAGTGGGCCATGCATTTGGGGCTGGGTTTACACTCAAAATCCTACACCATTGCTTCTCTTCCTGGGGTCTCCGGACAGTCATCCTTCTCTTCCTTCCCAGTCCTCCCCTACCACCCTCCCCTACCACCTACCTCATGGTAAAAACATAATACTAGGCACATGGTACGTGCTCACTAAATACCTCCTGAATTAAATCACTGGCATTGACTTTGAATGGGGCCCCTAATATGGAGAACAAGGAAGTTCAGCCTCAAGGGAAAGGGGAGGCAGGGAAACAAAGTCTTTGATGAGTCACAGACACTCTGTAGGTGAGGCCCTATTCATGGCTCTGAGAAACATTCCTGAGTAGACTTACAAGTTGCTCTGGGGGCATCACTGCCTCCTGCCATTTTCCACCTTCTCTACCCAGTATTAGAAAACTGATGCATTAACTGTATGACAACCCTCATTCTGTCGCTGTTGTTATGTCAATGCCGTGTCAAACAACAGACCAAGTAAGTGGGGAAAAAAAATCATCTAGCCGCTCTGGCACTGTATAGACACTCGCATTTCACTTGTGTTCTGTTTTAGCCTTTTCCCCTCTTGTGTGATGTTAAGTAGACATAAAATATCCAGGAATGCTTAGTCTCTTGCCTTCTTGTCCAGAAAATGAAAGCTCACATCAAATCTAAGCATGCCTTCTAATCACAAAAATTTTTGATGAAACAAAAAGAATTCTGGAAATTTCTCAGCTAGAGGCTTTGCAATATTCACAAAGGGACATCAATAGACTATCTCTATGCAGAGGCCATAGTTTCAAAACTATAAATAGAGACATTTGGTTGGAAAAAAGAGTTATCAAACTACTTCCATAACCAAGAGACACCCTGGCAATACAGTCTAGATGCCGACTAATCAGAATTTCAGGGACATTTCAATGATTTGTGAAAACCATGTGATAGCATTTGTTAAATGTACCAGTATCAGAAAATCTAGGATAGATATGTAGTCTTAGTGTCCAAATACAGACAGGTCATAGAAGATATTTTGCCAAGCCATCCTGGAGAGTACAGATCAAATACTATAACACTGAGTTTATAAAAAATCTTGAAATTTCAGGTCTATGACCTACTTATAGAGCAATATTTTAGTGCCCAATTCCTAGACATTCTCAATAATTTTAATGGTACCCCGTCTGGGTGAATCTGGTCCTTCTTTTCTAAAATTGACTGGTGGCCAATAACAAATCACTTGGGGTCTCAGTACCAAGGACAGAGCCCACATGATGAGGGAATAAAGTCTATTCCCCACTCTGCTGTCAAGAAATTATTGTGAGTTCAAAATGAAATCACAGGATGTTGTGCTACAGGCAATCAACTGGCACAATATTTTCATTTAACAGATGAAGAATTAAGTCCAAATGAAATCAAATGACCCACTCAACACTCCAGTGCCAGTGAGCACTGGCTCAAGGTCAAGTAAATCCCTTGAGTCTCAGGCTCAAGGTCAAGTAAATCCCAGCTCTGTGTTCTTTACCTGCATCATATTGAGACCTGCTGTCATATCATGATTATTTTCTTGCCCCTCACAAAGTTTCCATGAGCTATCAGGGCTCAATCAGCATTAGTGCCAAGAGTGACATGTTTGGGAGGGTGAGAGAAAAATAAAAATACAAAAGAAAGAGAAATCTCCGTGGCTTCCCAATCAGGAAAGCTTTTCTTACTGCCTTCTGGGAGTGCAACCAGTTGGAAAGGGAGTACAGGTAATGAAGCACAAGTAAGTGGATTGTCTCTGCCAGGAGCACAGCTTGAGAGGATGAATGGCAGAAGGGAAGCCCCAATCAGGCAAACCCAGGACTAAGGTACAAGCTTTAGAGACCATTCCCTAACCCCAAATTTCAGTTAGTCAGAAGACTATGTTGAGACCCCAGCAGAAGTAATCAACACCAGGTTCTTGGCGCTAAGCACAGGCACAGCTCCTGACATAGGCTGGGTTCTCCAGATGAGCAAAAACAGTAAAGCAAGTAAACATCTATATAGAGAAATTTATACGAAGGAGGTGATTCTCACTGCCATAAAGGCTAGAGTATCCCAAATCCATGAATCAGGTTGGAGACTCCTACTTATTCATATAGCCGCAAGGACCGACAAACTCAAAGACAAGCAGATCAGACAGCAGGGCACTGGCTCACAGGCTGAAAAACCTACAAATCCTAAGACTGGCAGACAAGACCACAGGTAAGCTGTGACCTCAAGTCCCAAAAATAAGCAGTCAGGAGAACAGCAGCCAGCTGCAGGATCCAGAGCAAGCCAAAGCCCACAAGCCTTGCCAGAATGTCCACTTATGTTCAGTGGAGGATTCACACCGAAGGAAATTCCTTTTCAAGTGGTGCACTGTTCACAGCAAGTGCCGTCATGGAGGTGATCACATTATATGTAACTTCATCATGGAAGTGATCACTCCATCAGACAACTGCCAAACTACATCATAACTGCTAAATGACTGAGAAATGAGGCCCATCCAAGTTGACACACGTAGCTCCTGCCCTCAAGGGTGTATTGGGTCGGTGAGCCAGATCTCTGCTGTATCAGCCTTACCATAGTGAGAACAAACCCATGGCTGTCCCAGATGAGGATCCTCCTATATGCAGGATTCATGGGGCTATATGACTTTGGGCAATTCTATATAAAATCTGAGTGAGCCTGAGTGTTTCTTAAAGTGAGAAGGATGGTCTGGAAGGACCCTTTCTGAACCAGTATCTTAGGATTGTCTTTGTAACTGAGGGCTGGAAAGATAAATATTGTTAGAAGTGACCTTTGTAACTATATGTCAAGCTCAGTACTTCCTGCCAAAATTCTTCCTACCAACCAGAAGCCATCACTCTCTTGGTCTCATCTGAGACGTGCAGATGCCTGGGAAATAACCTCAGCTATGGAAGTGGAAGGAAAGGTGGATATTAATACAGAGGCCACACAAGGCCAGCTGGCTGGAGATCAGAAGACAGCTTTTACTCTGATGATCTTGCCACCTGGGTTCTAGCTTTATCCTTGCAACTGATAAACTGTATCAGGATCCAAGATTTGATCATATTTGGGGATGCTGATTAATGAGACCAGAATGCCGATTAAATCTCAGTGAGAAATATATGTGTCAAAGGAATTAGAAACTTACTCAGGCTGATCACAATCTCTCCATGGCAGTGAAATTATAGAAACTTTGAGAAATTAGTCACAATGAGTTAGTTAAATGATTTCATTACTTTCTGGCATTAGACTAGCCTGCCATACCCATATCTACAATTGGGGTACACCTGTCAGCAGGCTGGCTCCCCCCTGCACCTGTCAGACAAGCTATACGCAGGCAAGTGTTACATGGGCTTTGCTGCCTTTACCTGAGTCCCCTTCCTTCTGCTTCAGTGTTTGTCTCACCTCTCTTCTGAATGATACATTATTTATCTATGTCCACAAATCCTCCATTCAATTATCATTCAATTGTTTTGTTTTCATTAGCATTTACTCTCTTCTTTTTGTTTCTCTGCTCTGATCTATCATACAAGTTCTGACAATTAAGTCCACAAACTTAATTGTTCTAAGTGCTACATACCTCATTGCTGAACTTCCCAACACTCTCCTTTGAAGTACTCCCTTTGGGAAGCTATGCACTAATGCCAATGCCTAGTCCACCTTTCAAAGCAATTTCAGAACACAAATAGCCATTGTGCATGGTGGCACAGTGCTAAGTTCACAGACCTAATTATATAGTTGGTGAAGGAGCTTTTAGTCAGCAAACACATCACTGTATTGAAACATCCTCCCTACTCAACTGACCTGGCCCCAATGACTTTTTTCTTTGCACAAAGATAAAGGAAATATTAAAAGGAAGACATTTTGACAACATTCAGGACATCAACGATAATATGATGACAGCTCTGATGGCCATTTCAGAAAAGGTGTTCTAAAATTGATTTGAAGGGTGGACTAGGTGCTGGCATCAGGGCATAACTTACCAAAGGGAGTCCTTCAAAGGTGACATAGTGATATTTAGCAATGGGGTATGTAGCACTTTTTCCAGGATAAGTTCACCAACTTAATTGGCAGTCTTCATATGTTGGTCATGTCTTAGAAGGTTTCGGAATTCAAGAATGGTCTGTGTATCAGTTAGATACTACAGCATTACAGACCACCCCAAACTCAGTAGCTTCAGATCACAATCTTTTATGATTTTTTGTGCATCTATGGCTGCTGATCCTGGCCAGGCCTATCAGGGTGTCTGAGGGTCTGCTGAGAGTCAGCTGATCTAAGCTGAGCTCGGGTAAGGCAGCTCTGGTCTTCATGTCTCTCACACTCCTTGGACTTGGAAGCTAGTTGAGGCATGTTCTTCTCATGGCATTGCCAACTGCATGAAACCAACCAAGTTTTTTAAAGCCTGATGTTGGAACTAGCACATTTCCACCTCATTCTATCAGCCAAAAAGTCACATGACTAAACCCAAAGGCAAGAGCCAGAAGAAACCACAAAGTCACAGGACAAAGGACATAGATACACAAAAGGGTAAAGACAGAGGGTCGATGGCACAATATGTCACAGCTACCTTGCTCTTGTTCCCCAAGTGCCTTCCACAGTAATAACCAACACTAACATTATCATGCTTCAAGCTTTAAAAAGTATTTTCACATGTATGGTCTCATTTGTTCCTCATAGCAACCTCCTATGTTAAGGCTTGATGTGCATTTCCATATTTCACGAATGAGGAAGCAAAACACTGGAGGATTTTTTTTTTTTAATGCTTAAGTAAAGTTTTAATTGTCAAAAAATATAACTACCCATTAAATCCTACAAAACTAGTTTTCACCAACATGCAAGAAACTACTTTTTCTTTGAGCAGCAAGTGTAGAGGTTGTCTATGTTTATGGACCATGTTGTATGAAAAATACTTATTTTTCTATGAACATGTAAGACATACATAAAAATTAAGATCAACTGGAGGAAAATCAAATCTGTAGTGTCCATCTCATTGTCCATTCCAGGTTGCATGCTTATTAAACAGAACACAGAGCTCAAGTCGATCCAACTGATAAACACCATATAGGACAGAGTAGAACAGTGCCAGTAAACTCTGGAGAATTTTGGTGAGCTGGGATCTGTCCCCCATTCCATACTGTCTCCCACTTCTCCCCTGCTTCCTCCTTCCCTGGCAGAGCCTGGCCACAGAATCTACCTCCCACTGTGAGCCAGACACTGGGTCTGACCCTTGTGTTCTTTGTACCGGACCCCAAACTCCCTGCCTGCTCCAGTTCTGAGTCAGCAGCTCCTGACTGACTGCCGAGGTTCTCTTCGGGCATCTTTCTAACCCGATCCCACCTCTGCCTGTCCCTTTTCTGCAGCCACAGCCAACATTCACATAGCCTGGTCTGTGATGACCAGCCCCCTCCCTGCCTCAGTCACAATTCCAGATATCATGCAGCTGAAGGTCTCTCTCTGCCTACCCGTCTTGATGCTGTTTTTTCTCAGGGTGTCCAGCACTGGAAGGGCCTCAGCCACCACACTATATACAAGGTTCAGGGTACCCAGACTGCCCTAAGAAACAGAGAAACCCTCTTCAGTTGCACTGTCAGGAGCCCCCTTCCAGGCTGTTCTGTTGCTGTGTGGATGGAATATAAAGCAGAAGAATTCTCAGGTGGTGGGGCCTTGTGCTTTGCTCAGGATCTCACCAACTCTGTTCTGCCTTTTTCTGAAATCCGAATTCAACAGGCATTTATTGGATGCTTAGTGTTTGCCAGACACTGTGTTCATCAGTGTGGTGGTTAAGAGCTCAGGTTGCTAATAAAAAGGCTGGCAGTTTGAATCTACCAATTGCTCCTTGGGGCAGTTCTACTGTCCTATAGGGTCTTTATGAGTCAGAATCTACTCAACCACCAGGGAGAGGGGTTGGTTTCAATGCTGGTCAGAGATAATGCCCAAACAATTAGTTATTGTCCTTGGCCATAAGGAGGGGAGGAGACAAGTAATTATCACACGCTGTTGCTGTATAGAGCAATGCACCTGGTTCTGCAGGAGCACAAGTACAGTGGCACCACTAGAGGATGTGTGGAGAGGAGTGTGGATTGCACCCACTGACACTGTCTGAGTAAGCAAAGTCAAAGGTTAGGCTCCACCCACCACAGACCTTAGAGTGGAGCCAGCACCACAGGGCGTGGGGGCCACCACGACAGAAGTCACTAGGGTTGGTGCCACCCGTTATCCAGTACAGTACCTCAGCATCCCCCTCCCCAGTCATCACCATTTAGGGTCTGGGAGGGCAGGCTTCAGCAACAGCCAAGAGTTTCCACCTTGATCAATGAGAGAGGGGAGGAGTGGCAGGAAGCTGCTGGGGGAGTGGGGTAGGTAACAGTATAAACTGCTGCACTGGGTGACACCACCCTAGTGACGTAAGAGATGTAAGGAGACGAAGGAGACGTAAATGACCTACGTAAGCAGGAAAGCTTTCAAAAAGAAGGTGATGCTGTAGCTGGGGCATAAAGACCTAAGGACTTGAAGTGCACATGCTTCAGGAGAGTGGGGCAGAGGAGAACCCCAGATAGCAGCGGCAGCTTGGGCAGAGGCCAAGCAGCACATTCAGGGAAGGCATGTCATCCCAGCAGTGCTGAAGGAGCTGCACGGGAAGGCTGGGGAGAGAGATGAGGCCAATTGATCTTGTGTGCTATGTTAGTTGTATTAGGTTTGATTGCAAGTAACATCAATCAATCCACCAATCCATCAATCAGGAAAAGTGGCTTAAACAAGATAGAAATTTATTTCTCTCTCAAAAAAAAAGGACAGTTATATGATTCAAAGTGGGTTTGAATGCCACAGTCAGAGAGCCAAGCTCCTTGTATCTTGTTGCCTCACTATGCCTAACCTTGACCTAATGCTACTACCATTGTTTTTAGTTGTCATGGAGTTGATTCTGAGTCATGGTGATTCCATGTCTTACACAGCAGAACTGCTCCATAGGGTTTTCTTATGTTATCTTTTTGAAAACGGATTGCCAGACTTTTCTTCTGTGGTGCCACTATGTGAGTTCAAATTGCCAACCTTTATATAAGTGACCAGTTGAGAGCAAACCATTTGTCATCAAGTCAATTCTCTCTCATAGTGACTGAATGTGCTCCATAGAGTTTGCAGGGACATCTTATTCCAACAGGCAGAGCTAAGTAAGCGATAAAGAACAAAGGCTGCATATGGGATCGGGGATAAACAGGACCCCCAGCAGCTGCTATGTTAACTCCCCACTTACCCCCTTTTTAGGCACATGACCACACCCAGCCACAAGGAGGCTGGGAAATGTGGTCTTGCAACCTCCTACCTATCCCAAACTTGGATTACTGAGGAAGAAAGAACCAGAATCTGGAACAACAAGCCACACACACCATTAAAGGAGTTTTGATTTTGCACGGTAGCAGATGGTGAATCATTGAAGGGTTCTGAGGAGGAGAGTGACAGATCTGATTTGCATACTGGCACAATTGCTCAGGATGCTGGATGGAGAAAAGATTTAAAGGGTGAAGCCTAGGTGTAGAGAAAGCAGCAGGGGTCCACTTCAAATGGTCAGTGGCAAAGCAGACTGGAAGGGGAGGCAGAGAAGCCTCAGAGGTGGAAATGAAAGGAATGGATGATTAATTGGAACAGAGGAAGAAGAGCCAAGAAGGATCCCAAGTTTCTTAATCGTGAGTGCTCAATAAAGTGAATGAAAAAATGAATGAAGGGTTGTGAGAGATAAAATACTATTTGTAAAACACTTAAGAGCAGCATCTGTACATGGTAAGCATTCAAAACATGATTGTTACGTCTCTGTTCTGAGGAAAGGGCCTGCACTGTCTTCCCTACAGTGCAGGATGGCCCTCTGTATAGCTAACCTCTCTCCCATGCTCCAGTTTGAATGAGCAGTTGGTCGGGGTCAGGGGGCAGCCTAGCCCTGATTACGTGCTGAGTCAACAAAGGTATGGTCAACAGAGATATGGAGAGTGACCCAAATGGATCTGAGGTCTTCAATCCCATTCCCAAAGACCTTGTGTCTTCCCCACCCTCCCCCCACCACCACCAGAACACGCGAGCTGTTCTAATCTTAAAACAGTATCTACCTTGAGCCTCCTGTGCATGGGAAATACAAGCAGAAGGGGTTTGCTCCATGAGCCAGGAGGTGGGCAGGTAGTTGTGAGTGGGCAGCACTCGCTCACAGCCTGGGGGTAGGGAGTACTTCACTATCTCCAAACCCAGCCAGCTCAGCCATGCTTAAAGTTGGACTGTTAGGAAATGATTCAACTTGTGGAGAACACCATAGTTGTTTTCTTTATACTCTTCTATTTTTCGCAATCTTTGCAAAGTGCATATGTATTTCTTTTCAAATAGGTGGGAAATGAATTAACAAAATGAAAACAAAATGGCAACTGCAGGTTTTCTGATGGAAAGACGAGAGCCAAGGCCAGAGAGGAAGCTTAGTGATTCTTTTCTGCATCATAGACAAGAAGGTTCAGAGGTATGAGCAACAGGGCCCACGCCAAACATCTCTAATGAGTTCTACTCTCTCCTATAGGGTGGCTATGAGTCTTTGCCTGTGGATGCTCCCCTCATCCCATTGGTCAGCCCTGTGCCTCCTATGCTGAGGATACAAGGATGACTCAGCCTTGGCCCCTGGCCTGGAGGAGCTCACACAGAGAGACCTATTAGAACTGGCCTGCTCTGTCGGTAGGAATCTGGCTGATGCTGAATGTTCATGCATTTTTGGCAGATGGAGTTACAAGAGTCTGGGTCAGAAGGGAGTACCTGCAGGGACAGAGCTGACGAGGGAGCTCTGATGTCATGTCACCACCCCCACATCCGGGGTAAAGTCAAACTAGAGAGGAACAGTCCTGGCCCTCCCCTGACCTGGTGGTGATGGTTGTGTGCCATTAAACAGAACTGCCCCATAAGGTTTCCTAGACTAATCTTCACAGACTGGAGCCCCGAAGGTGCAGTGGTTAAGTTCTTCTAACCCAAAGGTCAGTGATTCAAAGCTACCAGCTCCCAGTAGGAGAGAGATGTGGCAGTCTGCCTCCATGAAATTACAGCCTTGGAACCCCTGTCCTAGAGGGTCACTATAAGAATCAGTTGGACGGCAATGACTAGTTGTTTGTTTCAATTTTTATGAAAGAAAATCCCCAGGTCTTTCCTCCCAGCTATTAACGTCTTACTTTAAGTATGGCTGAGCTGGCTGGGACTGGAGTTGGTGAAATACTCCCGCCCCCCAGGCTGTTAGCAAGTGCTGCCCACCCACATCCAGCTGCCCACCCCTTGGCTCGCAGGGGAAACCCCTTGTGCCTGTATTTCCCATGCATAGGAGGGTCAAGGTAGATACTGTTTTAAGAAGCCTTGCCTGATGCTTCTTAGTGAGAAGAGGGATCTGAGAACCTCACAAGACCTGAGTTGGCCTGAGTGGGAATGTTAATACGTCCTGTCCAGGACACTGGTGAGAACAGTACCCTCATAACCACAACTCTTCCCAACATTGTGCTCCCTCAGGATTAGTGCCTCTCCTCAACCCCCCAAATCTCAGTCGCCTCTCCTCAACCCCCCAAATCTCAGTCACCCCTCCATGTCCTCACGTTGCTCACACCAACCCTGTCACTGTTCTAAGGTAGCCAGTTGGTCGGTGGGCTTTTCCATAAAGGTCAAAGAGGGATGTCTGGGCCTGCTGAGGGGACTAAGCTCCCATCTGCCTTCCTCAGATCAGAAACCGAGCCATTCAGAACCTGATGTGGTTTTTTCCAACCCGGTTTGATTAATGTCAGTATCACCTGAAATCCAAGACTAATGCATCTCCACAAGGACTCCCAGGAGGCCCTCTCGGCCAGAGCAGCTCTGTATCCCTGCAGCCCTGTGCAAGCAACCTCCACAGGCAGGAGGCGCCATTACCATGGGGCCGAAGCCAGGCCTCACTGAGTGAGACAGACACCACTCTGGAAGGTCTCAGGGCATCAATATTTCATGCCGCTGGAGCTGTCTTTGTTTTTATGCAAACGGCTTGGGCTGCCAGACAGGCAAAGGCTGGCAGCGTCATCCATCACCAGGCTGTTCCCTCTGCAGCAACCTTGCTGGCTGCCAGGGCCCTGCAGGCTAGCCTCAGCTGTGGCCGTCCTAGCCCTCCTCTGCCCAGTGGGGCACAGCCCTGTCCTGAACACTGGGGGAACACAGAGGAAGCCAGAGACCACCAGGTCTGTACACTGGGGGACTCACAAACACAAGTGCTTCGTGATGAAATCTGAGGCAACTCATCGCTTCAGCACTCGTAGCTATGTAGCTTTCATCGTACCCTACAAAGAACCTGCGTGCCCAGCATGCTGTTGTTAGCTGCCGTCAAGTAGACCCTCAACTCACAGGGACCGTTTGTGTTACAGGGTAGAACTGCACTCCATAGGGTTTTCTTGGCTGTAATCCACACAAGTGCTCCAGGACTTTCTTCCATGGAGCCACTGGAGAGGTTCAAACCACCAACCCTCAGGTTAGTAGCTGATTCCCAAATGCTTGTGCCACCCGGGCTCCTTCTGGCAGACATAACAGGGATTATTATCCCATTTCATTTCTAAAAAGAGAGAGAGAGAGAGGGAGGCTCAGAGAGGCTATAGGGATTTTCTGAAGTCACCAGAAAGTAGCAGAGCTAAGTTAGTCTCATACCCTCCAGCACTCCAACCTAGTACCACTGTGTGTCATGATCTCTATGTCACGAGGCCCTACTGGCCTGAGATCAATGGGAGGCTTGGACCAGAAAGCTCTGCACCTCCTGTTCCACTCTGCCTCTGGCCTGCATGTTCCAGCTCCTATAGCCTCCTCTCAACATAACCTGGCCTCTTTAGCAGCCTCAGCTAGGCCAGCTAACCTGAGGTAGGGCCTGAGCCCACATCCACTTTGGGTCTTTGCTTTGCCTTTGCTAGTTCCTGCCCCATCCCCAACCAACCTCAGGATCACTATAGGAGAGACACTGATGCTGATCCCTGCCTGGCTGCCCTGATGGGCTCCACCTCTGCCAGGATTCTGTGGGGTCTCTGGGCTCTGCCCTGTGGGGACGGTGAGCCTCCAGCACTGACTTCTGAGCTGGACTTGCATGGCCTTCAGCTTCTTTCACATGACATCCTTCTTAAACTACCACCAGCCTGTCCCACCCCAGCTAGTAGGTTTAATTCTGACCACCTGCCCCGGTCTGCCTTTCTGCTCCAGCTGTCCAAGGTGCAAAGACAAGGCCCACGTCACAGCACTCAGTCCTACCTGGACCACCCTACACCTCCTGGATTCCAGAGCAGGTAACAGAAGTGACACACAGTGGGGGACCCCCTTAAGGATACAGCCTTGGGTCCCAGGTGCCGAGCTGTTAGGGAATGGTCGATTTCCCAGTGATGTCACTAGGCTAGAGACATCTAGCTCCGCCAGAGCTGCTACAGAACAGCCCTGCCAAGGGCCATTAGGAGACCTGCCAGAAGTGCTGGGGCAGTCACAGCACTTGCCACACCTGCACTGTGCAGGCATTAAGGTCAGTGATTTCTATGGTGTCTTTTAAGAGTCCGCTTCTACAGACCAAAGGCCATTCATTACTCATCTCTTCTTTCCTCCTCCTGTCTCTACCCCCAGGATACAGTGTGGGACACAATAAATGCTTCTAGGTTAAGGTTACAGATCCAGTGACATTCGCACAAGCCCAAAAGGGTCAAGTGAAGACTGCATGACCATTTGGCAGCAATGCTGTAGAAGAGCCTCCTACCTTGAGGGGAGGCTGAAGCAAACCACTCCTGATATCTCTCCAACTCTGCAATTCCAAATCTCAGATTCTGCCCTTCTAGAAGAGGTAGGAGCAAATTTCTGTATGTGGCCCTGGGGCCCTGTTGGCTCATTTTACCCTCACATCACAATACAGGTCAGCAGCAAATCTTCCTCTTATAGGTGAGAACTTAAACTTGTCAGCCCAGCCAAGTGCCACTGAGTCCACCAGGCACTCATTGAATACTCTGGGGGTCAGTGCTACCACGGCCCCTAGGGTCGCCATGAACTTAAACTTAGAGAGGTTAAGAAATGTACCCAGCTGACACACCTAAACTTTGAACCCCGGTCTGTGGAAGTTCAGAGCAGAACTCTGCTATACAAGACTGTGTCGAAGGGATCCTGGTGTCACTTATACAGACTCACTCAAGCTTGGGGTTTGCCAGATAAACCAGGCCTCATCCTGGCTTTGCACAAGCTACTTCAGATGTCCAAAATGCACTTGTCCATATCCCTTCATCCACTCGACAAACAAATCTCTCCTCTGCTTCCAGGGATCTCTTTTAGCCTATAAGACTCAGCACACGCTGAGATGAAATCGTGCTCTCTCCTTTTACCTATTTCCACCCTCTCCTCAGTCGAGTGTTCTCTCCTCTGTGAGCCTAGAGCAGATACTTCTACAATTTTCCCACATATTTTGCAACTCCATAGCTATTGTTACTGAAAACCTGCTGGGCTGTAGGCTTGCTACTAGGTGCTCATACCTGCAATATTCATCCAGTGCCCTCAGTATCCTATGAACAGAAAAAAATATATATATCGAATCGATTCTGTCTCCTAGCAACCCCATAGGACAGAGTAGAACTGTCCCATAGAGTTTCCAAGGAGTGCCTGGTTCAAACAGCTGATCTTTTGATTAGCAGACACAGCACTTAATCACTATGCCACCAGGGTTTCCAGTATTCTAATAGGTGACTAGATATTACCATTTTCCTGTCAGGAATCTACCATTTCTCTACTTTCCCCTCCTTCCCCTCAACAGATCTCTGTCTCCGACACCCAGCTAAGTGCCAGGCACACATTAGGTGCTTAGCAATCACATGCAGGTACATAGAGAATCTGCTTGCACCACTAATTTCTTCAGTGCTGAGAAATTGAGCAGCTTGGCAGTGGGCAGCAGCAGTGGAAATAGAAATGTGACCCCCCTTCAGCTACAACATGGTTTGTTCCCTGACCTCACAGAACACTTCTCTCATTCACCTCAACCCTTTGACTCACTCTTCACCTGTCTTGAGGCTGCCTCTGTCTCTGTCTCTCTGTCTCGTGTGTGTCAAGTCTAGTCCCAACATAAACAACTAGGGTGATAGAAGCTCCCCTGGAGTTATGTAAGCACAGCCCTATTCATCCTCTTTCCCCAGAACAGAGGGCAAGAGTGTGGGTCAAAAGGGCAAGCTCAAACTGAAGCCTGATAGGCCTGAGGATCTGATAGGTAGGTTCATTTTTCACGGCTCGGTGTCCAGCTGATCAGATGGAGGCCCCAGGCCCCTGAGCTGGTATTAGTAAAAGATCTACAGATCAGAGTGGAGAACAAGGAGATTAGGTTCTCAGGCAAGGACCCAACTGAACTGCATCACCTACACGCACTCTGGGAAGAATAGGGCCAGAGAATGAATCCAAGTCAGGGCCCAGGACCACTGGAGTAGCCATTTCTCTACTGGGAACATTGGAAACAGGAATGGCCTAAACCAGCGGGTGTCACTTTGTGCTACAGTGAGCTGGAGAAGTGCCAACCAGCAGGGAAAAGGGGGGCTGGAGGTAGGCTCACAGCTTCAGTCATCGATTTTGGGAAGAAATGATTGTACTGGTGATAATGATGATGCAGATGATAATGATAGCGTTAGGGGGCTTTAAAGATTGGCACACCTAGTTAATTTACTCCACGAGTTCTCAGACTACTTCTAGTCACCTCCCCTAGCACATCACTCCTTCCTCCAAGTTGTTTCGTACACTCTCTAGAGGGCCATGGATGAACCCGCTCCAAGCAGTCAGACATGCGCAGAGAGACAACTGCCGGCAAACAACCCTGCCACCACCTCACATGCTCAATAGCACACGCAGATTCTTGCCAAGGAAGCAAAACAGTCACCGGATGTACGTCATCAGTCAGAGCCAAGCGTATTTCAGACGTAGGAGTCCTCAGCAGCTTCCCAAGCAAGTCTTAGCCCATCCTTATAATAAATAATCAGTAGAAACTATGAATAGCTGAAATTGTCCAATCTTGGACAATTACACCGCTAAATGAAAATGTGTAAAACTGTAATTGTTCAAGCAGATAAGGGAACTCAATCTGAGGTCGATCCTGAGTTACCACTTACTATCAAAAAAAAAAAAACCACTGCCATCGAGTCGATTCCATCTCATAGTGACCCTATAAGACAGTATAACTGCCCCCTAGATTTTCAAGGAGCACCTGGTGGATTCAAACTGCCAACTTTCTGGTCAGCAGATGTAGCACTTAACCACTATACCACCGGGCTAGCCTATGAATAAACTCTTCCTCTTAAAAACAGCAGTCTGAGAGAATGGCTTCTTGCACGTGGAGCATGGACCCATTGGTCCAGTTTCAATGACGATGATAATCCATCTTCACTTGATAGCAAATATTTGGGGTCTAGAACTTTGTCTCCTTCCTCCTTGGCTCAACAAGTGAGGAAGTCACCAGTGGGCACCCCAGTTGCTGAACAGAGCACATCACCATTCCTCAGCCTGCTGTGGCCTGTGTAGACATCGTCTGACTTACCCCCTCTCTTCTGAGCTCCTTACACTCCAGTCAGAGCACAGGCTATTTCACCTTCTGCCAGCTCTTCATTGCATTGCATTCATTCAAAGGTCCTACTTTCCAGAGAAGACCTTCATCAGCTGAACACTTCTCCTTCAGCTTAAATGCCGCATCTCCGGGAGCCCTCACTGACTTCCTCAGGCAATGTTAGTCCACCAAACACAGCCACATCCAACACTGCCCTGTACACCATACACACCTTTACACAGAGGTTAAGACTGCAAGTCTAGATTCACATTCCAGCTCTGCCACCTTAGGAGCTATATGTGACCTTGAACAGCAATCAAACCTCTTGAGTGACTTAGTTGGCCCATCTGTAAAACTGAGAGAATAGTAGTACCCCTCACTATTGGTGTAGAAATCCTGGTGGTGCAATTGTTAAGCAGTCAGCTACTAACCAAAAAGGTTAGCAGCTCGAACCCACACAGCAGCACCATGGGAAAAAGACATGGTGATTTGCTCCTGTAAAGACTAGAGCCAGAAAACGCTATGGGGCAGTTCTATTCCATCACTCATCCACTATGAGTCAGATTCTGATAGGGTTAATCTCTGCAGAAAAACTGTAATTTCTAATCTCCCTTCTGATTGGTATTCATAAAGATTTTCAGATTATTTTCCCAGGTCCTAAAGCTGTTCTTCATCAATGAACAGACAAGGTGATACCAATTTACAGCCCACTGCCCAGATACTCATCACAGCTGGCCTGGAGAGCTACACTTCACTCCTTCACACCTGGAAACTATCCACCCCCCCAAACCCCCCCCCCAAACCTTCACTTTAAAGCGACCTCCCAGGGAGCCTTCATTGACTTCTTCAGGCAGTGTTAGTCCACCAAACACAAACCACACCCAGTGCGGGCGGGCTCCAAAGTATTAAGGTGGTTTTTGGGATACTAATCCACCATCTTCTCAGATGGCCAGCAATCTGAATAAAGTGCGCTTAAAGGGTTCAATCCCTGTCTCTGCATATTGGTTTAATAGAGACAGGTGACACTAGTCTGTGACCATATTTTTTATGGTAACCAATCCACTCAGTGGCATCCCTCAGCAACTACTGATGTGAAGATGAAATGAGATAATATATTTAAAGCACTAGGCCCTATGCTTGACACACAGTAAGTGCTCAATAAATGTTAGCCGCTATTGATATTCCTGTTGTCCAGTGCATTTTTGTGACCAGTTCTGGCTCTATCCTCTGCGTCTTTTCCCAACACGGACCTTGGCACACACAGTTCAAATAAGTGTGTGTTGTCTTCTCAGTTGACTATTTTGACAAAAATGACAGGTTCCTGTGCCCAAAGTGCCAATGAGAATAGACAGCAGTAGCAAACTCTGGGAGAAAAAGTAAGAAAGATGTTATTTTTATAATTTTCAAGTTACCAGGAGAAGCTCATGTTTTCTACTCATATAGAGCCCTATGCCTCACTCAGCATCTATCACATTGTATTATTTAACTAGGAGTCCCCCGGTAGCACAAATGGTTAAGGAATTCAGCTACTAACCAACCAAAAGGTTGGAAATATGAATCCATCTAGAGGCACCTTGGAAGAAAGTCCCAGTTATCTATCAAATCAGCCATTGAAAGCCCTATAGAGCACAGCTCTACTCTGATACATATGTAGTTGCCATTGAGTTGCCAATGGAATCAACTCAATGGCAACTGGTTTGGTTTTTCGGGAAGGCTTATTGGCATGGTGGTTAAGTGCTGCAGCTGCTACCCATAAAGGTCAGCAGTTTGAATCCACCAGCTGCTCCTTGTAAACCATATGAGGCAGTTCTGCTCTGTCCTAGAGGCTCAAAATAAGTTAGAATTGAAGCAGTGCTAACAGGTTTGGTTTGGGGTGTGTTATTTCTTAGCTGTGACCCCAGTGATGCCCGGTCTTTTTGTTAGCCTGGCAGTCTGTGTGTCAGGAAGTAGGGAGTAGTCCTGTCTGAGATGCACCTGGGGGCAGTGGCTGTCTTCCTGCAGACAGACGGGGACAGAGACTACAAGGAGCAAGAGAAGTATCCTCGTCTCTCACATCCATTGCCTCCAGTGGGACCGATAAGGGCCATTTCCTCAAATGGCCCCTGCTCTGGGCCTCTCCCCATGCACAGCTCCCTCATCCTCTGCCAGGATCCCTTTTCCTCATCCCTCAGGTCTTGCCCCAGGGTAAGTTTTCCCAGACCCTGAGAGCTGGTTGGGCTCTCCCTAAGCCCCCAAAACTTGTGGAATGGTAGCACTAGTCTCCCAGTGATGAACTTCCTACTGCCTCCTTGCTAGGCTGCCCCTCTGAGTCATGAGACCCTTGAAAATCAAGCCACTTACCATCAAGTCGACTCCAACTCAGGGTGATGCCACGTGTGATGGAGTCTACCTGTGCTCTGTGCAGTTTTGAGTGGCTGATTACAGGGGTGGATTTCCAAGTATCCTCAAGTACCACTGGGTAGACTGGAACCTCCAGCCATTCAGTTAGTAGCTGAGTATGTTAAGTCATTTTTACCACCTGGGACACCCAAGCCCTTTGCAAGTCACTCACGTTTGTTCCCACTGTAACCCAACACCCAGAACAGTTTCCATGCCCAGTACCTGGTTGGTGAATTGATAAAGAAAAAAAAAACTGAACTAAAGACATGGGACTGAACTGATCTGGAATTGGTAATGCACTGGAGGTGCTGGGAGGCCCATGGCCCCCTGGTCCCCGTCCTTCTCAGACTGAGATTCAGGTTTTGGGAGACCACTTCTCACAGCCTTCTGGATGAGAAAACATTGAACCTCTAGCCAGGTCAGTGAGGTCCAGCCCCTCAGTTGAAAGGCAGGGCCAATACTACTCCTCTGCCTGGACCCAAGACCAGCAAAAGAGAAGGGTTGCATGGAGCAAAGAGGAGAAATATACAAAATGTGACAGGAGGTCTGCATTAGAAGGGTGAGGAGAGTGCCCTCTCTGGATTTGTTCACAGGCTGATGCCCACCACCACTGACTCAGCCACCCTGGGCATCTGCAGCCCAGTAGTGGCACCTCCCCCAGGCCCAATAAGCTCCTTAGGAAGCTGGGCAAGACCTTTTCTCCAGCCGCAGCAATGCCCCCTCCTGGGGGTGAGGTTGTAGAAGACCACATCCTGCTAAATCCAGGGACTGTGGTTTTTAGCTGTGATGACTTAGTAAACACACCTATCTCCACCCTGCAATCTCTTCTGTTTGTCCTCAAGGTACCTGTGGAAGTCCATCTGCTTTCTCCTTAAGAAAAAAGATACCCTTCCTGAACCCAACAACATTATTTGGGGGGTATTCTGGAAGATGCGGTGGTCTGGGAACGTTTGGAGGTGTTCACATTTAACTCTATTGAGCTGGTAGGAGCCATTCCACTCCTAGGCCTTCAGCCAAGGGAAATGAAAGTGTGTCCATTCAAAGACTTATGTACTACTATTCACTGAGGCTTTATTTACAATGCTAACAATGGAAAAAGAACACAAATGTCCACCAATAAATAAATATATAAACATATTTATAGTATGTCCACATAATATAATGCTAAGCTGCAATAAAAACGAATGAACTATTGATACATGCAACAGAGTGAGTAAAAAAAGTCAGACAAAAAAAGAATATATGGTGTATGATTCCACTTATACAAAATTCTGGAAAATGTCAACTAATCTGTAGAGACAAAAAAATGGCTCTGCGGTCACTTTGGAACTGGGGCCAGGGGAAGAAAGAGGGAGAAATTCCAAAGAGACTTATGAAACTTTTGGGGTGTCTCAGTCATCTAGTGTTGCTATAATAGAAGTACCACAAGGGGATGGCTTTAACAAAGAGAAATTTATTTCTTGATAGTGAAGTAGGCTAGAAGTCCAAGTTCAAGACCTTAGCTCCAGGGGAAAGCTTTCGGTCGTTGTCAGCCTTCTCGTTGATCTTTTACTTCTTTTACTCACCAGTCTTCCCACAGAGTAGGAGCTTCTCCGTGCAGGGACCCCAGATTCCAGCACTGCTTTCCTTGTGATATGAGGGCCCCACTCTCTGCTGTCTTCTTTCTTTTTCTTTCTCAAGAGATAGGAGGTAGCACAGGCCACATGCCAGGGAAATTCCCTTTTCATTGGACCAGGGATGTAACCTCAGTAAGAGGGTTACCGTCCTACTCTACTCCTCTTTAACATAGTGTAATCCTGTCCCATTAACCACAAGCAGGATTTACAACCTATACAAAAATTGTAATCGCAAAACGAAGAATAATCACACAACATTGGGAATCACATGCGCATAATTCAGTCCACCACAGAGGTGATGAGGACATTGTGACTGCTTCATAAGTGTGCACTTATGTCAAAACTTACCAAATTGTGCTCTTTTAATATACACAGCTTGTTGATTATTAACTATACCCCAATAAAGGTATTTTTTAAAAGTGGGTGTTGATGCTATTATGTTATGCCGTGGAATAGATTCTGACTCACAGGAACCCTATATGACAGAGTAGAACTGCCCTATGGGGTTTCCAAGGCTGTAACTTTTTAAAATTTTATTGTACTTTAGGTGAAGGTATACAGAGAAAATTCCTTTCCCATTAAACAATTTATATGAGGTCCTACAATTAAGTCCGTGAACTTAACTGTTCTAAGTGCCACATACCTCATTGCTGAACATCACTATGGTCACCTTCAAAGTAGTCCCCTTGGGAAACTATGCAGCGAAGTCAGAGCCTTGTCTACCCTTCAAAGCAGTTTTGGAACTCTATCTGGAACGGGCTTTGTGCACACTGGCAAGTGGCAAGTTCGCAAACTTAATTGTATAATTGTCTGTGAGGGAGTTTTTGTCAGTAAACAACTGTTTTGGAACACCCGCCCTACTCACCTGATCTGGCCCCCAGTGACTTTTTTTCTTTACCCGACGATAAACAAAATGTTGAAAGGAAGCTATTTTGATGACATTCAAGGGTAGTAACGACACAACAGCTCTGATAGCCATTCCAGAAAAAGAGTTCCAAAATTGTTTTGAAAGGTGGACTAGGTGCTGGTCTTGGTGCATAACTTCCCAAAGAGAGTATTTTGAAGGTGACCATGGTGATATTCAGCAGTCAGGTATGTAGCCCCATTTCTAGGATGAGTTTACGAACTGAATTGCCAGTCCTTGTACATGTATTGTTTTGTGATCTTGGTTATCCACCCCACAGCATGTCAACTCTCTCCCCTTCTCGACTTCAAGTTTTCCATTACAGCTTTCCTGTTCTCTCCTGCCTTTTCCTTGTCCTTCCACTTAGTCCCATTTTGTTTTATAGGCCTGTCTATTCTTTGACTGAAGGGTTAACCTCAGGAATGACTTCAGTACTGTGTTAACAGGGTGTCAGGGGGCCGTTCTTTTGGGGTTTCTCCAGTCTGTGTCACACCAGTAAATCTGGTCTTTTTTTTTTTTTCTGTGAGTTAGAATTTTGTCCTACATTCTCCAGTTCTGTCTGGGATCCTGTATTGTGATCCCTGTCAGAGGGGTCAGTGGTGATAGCCAGGCACCTTCCAACTGGTTGTGCCAAACTCAGTCTGGTAGAAGCTGTGGTAGTTGTGGTCCATTAGTCCTCTTCACTAACTTTTCCCTTATGCCTTTGGTTTTCTTTATTGTCCCTTGCTCCAGATGGGGTGGGACAAGGGGATTCTCTTAGATGGCTACATGTAAGATCCAAGATGCTACTCACCAAAGTGGGATGCCGAACACTTTCTTTATAAACTGTGTTACAGTTGAGCTAGATGTCCCCTGAGACCCCCGTGCACACTGAGGCTGTAATCTTTACAAGGGCAGATTGCCAGGTCTTTTCTTCCTCAGAGCCACTGGTGGGTTCCAACCACTAACCTTTCAGTTAGCAGCTGAGCACTTTCATTGTTGTGTCAGTGGGGCTTCTAAAAGTGAGCATTGCAGAGTTATGTCCAGGGCCCAGCCTGAGCCATGCCAACAAACCTGTGACAGATTGAATTGCACCCTCCCTCCCTGTCCCCCCCAAAAATGTAGAAGTCGTAGCTCCTGTGCCTATAAATACAACGCTGTTTAGAAACAAGAGTTTCTTTTGCTATAATATGATGATCTTCCAAAGGAGAGTAGGTCTTAACCTAATCACTTCTGTGTAGTGTCTTATCAGAAAAGCAAAATAGATGCAGTTACACACAGGAAGAAGGACAGGTGCCAGGAAGAGCCCGTCTGCAGCAAAGGAACATTAGGGATCACCAGCAGACACCCCAAACTAGGAGAGAAGCCACAGAAGGAACTGACATAGCTGAGACTCTGATTTTGGACTTTATACCTCCAGAACTGTGCAAAAATCAATCCCTGCTGTTTAACACCATCCAGGTACAGTACTTTTTGTTATAAGAGCACAAGGTAACTCAGACAGGCACCTCTGTATCCCAGCACTCTGTATCCCAGCACCCACAGTGACAGACACAGTAGGGCACAATAAATATTTCTGAACTTAAATAGATGTTGGTTGATCTAATTCATTTGACCCAGAAGAAACCTTTCCTCCTGGTCTTGGCTTGGTTACACATACTAAGAAGACTCAACAGCACTCACAGCTCTAAGAAGAGTCACCTGATCAATACTGACTCCCTTAGCAGAATGGAGAACAAAGTGTACCTCAACCCACTCCTGTTTCCCCCACCTTCTCCACTCTCCACTGCTCACACCTCCTTTAAACCGTTTTGTCTTCAGCAGTTGCACAGAAGCACAATACTGGTCCCAAGAGAAGGAGGTGATCTGGAGCCAAGCAGGAGCAGCCTCTCTCCTAACATGTGCCCGTGCTTGTTGGGTGTACCTTCTGGGCACAGGATGAAGGCCAGGCACTCTGGGTCCACTACTCTCTGAGTTTCTACTCTCTCGTCCACCTCTCACAGAACAAGGCAGCTGGGTAACTCAGAGGGGGGAGCCACAACAAACCAGAACCACGAGAGGAAACGGAAGAGAAGCCTAAAGGAACAGGAGGGCAGCGTCCGCAGGGAACACAGAGCATGGTTTATTGATGGCCTCATTAGCTATTGATGTGAAAAGTCTCTGTGTTGGCCCCCGCTGCCTGTTTCAGGGAGCAGAGCTGTGGTGGGGCCAGGGTGCTCATGGTGGGCCACAGACATTTCTTAAGGCAGAACTCAGATCTTAACTCAAGGAGTGGGGTAGGGTGGCCACTGGGGTGCACCAACCTCCTCCCCCTCCCTCCTGCCCCCAGTGGAGGCCTAAAACAGAAGGAACAAAGTGTCAGGTTGCTCTACACACAGGAAAGTGAGTCAACTCCCATGCCAGGCACTGGAGGAAAAGGAAAGGGCCTATCATTCCAAAGTGCCTAAAATGCACTGTCATGGATTGAATTGTGTAGCAGTCTGGCTAGGCCATCATTCCTGGTATTGTGTGTTGTTCCTCCACACTGTAAACCCTGCCTCTATAACATTAATGAGGGAAGTTGAGCAGCAGTTGTGTTAGCAAGCCAGGACTCACTGTGTAAGATACATTGTCCCTTGAGGCAATGTCTTGGGATATAAAAAGAATGGAATCAAGCAGAGAGTTGGGGACCTCACACCACCAAGAAGCAGAGCAGGGAGCTGAGCACATCCTTTGGAAAGGAACCAGAGTCCCTGCACCTCAGAAGCTTACAGTTCAGAGAAAGACTGATGACAAGGACCTCCCTCCAGAGCCAACAAAAAAAGCCTTCCTCTGGAGCTAATGCCCTGAATTTGAACCTTTAGCCTACTTTACTATGAAGAAGTAAATTTCTCTTTGTTAAAGCCATTCACTTGTGGTATCTCTGTTATAGCAGCACTAGGTGACCCAGTAGGACCTCTTGTGGCCTAAAGATGCTGTTCATCCCCAGGCTCTTGAAAAGTCCGTAATTCCCATAGGTTTAGCTGATTGTTGAAGCCCTTGTTTCACAGTGGTTAAGTAACAGGACTGCTAACCAGACGCAGGAAGTTCATATCCATCGGATGCTCCTTGGAAACCCTATGGGGCAGATCCACTCTGTTTTCTTAGCAAAACAGTGGGTCAGAATTGACTCCATGGAAACAAGTTTGTTTGTTAGTTCGTTTGTTTTAGCTGATTGTTAACGAGTGGCCCCAGGAGACTGAGACACAGAACCACAAAGTTTTTATGAAGGAAGTAAAAGGAGTGGGTTAGTGCCTCAGTTATCTAGGGCTGTTACAATGAAAGTACTACACGTGGGTGGTTTTAACAAACAGAAATTTATTTTCTCATAGTTTAGGAGACTAGAAGTCCAAATTTAGGGCACCTGCTCTAAGGAAAGGCTTTTACTCTCTGTGGGCTCCCAAGGAAAGTCCCTGTCTCTTTTGAATTCTGTCCCTAGGGATATCTTCAGATGACTTGGCCTCTGTGATCTCCCGTCTCTGCTTGCTTGCTTACTTCCTCATTGCTTGAGCTGCTCTTTTTATATCTCAAAAGAGTTTGCTTTAAGATACACCCTACACTCAGACCACCTCATTAACATGACAAAGACAGCCCGGTCCCGGTGGGACTATAATCACAAGTATAGGGGTTAGGATTTACAGCACATGTTTTATAGCGACACAATTCAGTCCATAACAGGCAGGATTAGCAGCAGAGAATGCCAAAGGGAAGGCCTAGGACTGCGGCAAGGAGCTAGAAGTTCTGCAGATCCGGGGCAGGCCCTGAAACCAAAACCTGCGGACCCCAAAGACGACCGTGCCTAATTACTAACAGCAATATTTATTCTTCAATCACTTCATCTTTATAGTTTACAGAGCATGTTAACATCAAGTATCTACTTTGATTCCTTACTCCAGGTGGATACAGCATGCAGAGAGGACTCGGAAATCTAACAGCTATGTTTACCAACTGTTTTCACCACGCCAGGCATTGTTCTGACATTAAAAAAAAAAAAACATCACCTTGGAGTCTATTCTGAGTCAGAGCAATTCTGTAGGAAAGAGTAGAACTGCGCCACAGGCTGCAGTCTTTAGACAAGCAGACTGCCACATCTTTCTCCCACAGAGCAGATGGTGGGTTTGAACTGCCTACCTTTCCATTAGCAGCCAAGCTGCTAACCACTGCACTACCAGGGCATTGTTCTGAGTGTATAATTAATTCAGTGAAACCCAACACCAGCACTGTAAAGGATGTACTGTTATTCTCATTCCCATTTCACAGATGAGGAAGCTGAGACTCAAAGAGATTAGATAATTTGCCCAAATTGACACAGGTAGTAGCTGAGCCTGGATTTGGGCCAAGGCTGTGTCTCGAAGAAGCTACAGTTATGCTCAAGGTCATCAGCAGGTAAACGCAGACCTAGGACTCAACACCAAGTCTGCTAACTTCAGCTCATCTGTACTCCACCTCTCTGCCTCTTCTTGCTGTTGGGTGTCAGTGAGTCAGTTCCAACTGATAGCTGCCCTATAGGACTAACTAGAGTGGCCTGTTGGATTTCCTAGGCTGCAAACGTGATGACAGCAGATGGCCACATCTTTTCCTCTGCAAAGCCCCTGGTAGGTTCAAACCATTGATGTTTTAGTTAACAGTGGAATGCTTAACCATTGTCCTGCTGGGACTATTACCCAAGTAGAGTTCCTCAGGGAATAGAGCTGCGCCTGTGAAGGAGACCAGTGCCCTCCCCAATCTCCCTTCCCCCTGTGGGATCCCTGCTGGAGGTCTGAATGGAGTTGGAGAAGGAACCCTCTAGCATATCGACCAGACCAAAGACCTGCCACCCAGGTGCAGTGGGGCTAAGCCAAGCCCCCAGCTATGTCGCTTACCCTGGTCTCTTCCAGGCAGGCGGAAGACCGGCCAGATGGAAGTCTGTGGTCCCACTGTAAGAACCTCAGTGCCAGGGATCAGCCACTGAGGAGCCCAGGAAAATGTTGCCTGACTTGATCAGCCACTTAAGGCCAAGGTCTTCTGTGAGCTGGGGGACCCAATAGGGAGACACGAGCTCCCCACCACCACCACCGTCTGTTGCCCATGCTGTCCCTGGCTTTTAGGAAACATCCTCTGAATCAGCAGCTAATTTTACATCTAGATCATGCCCATCAGTGTCTGATCTGTGTACCTTCTGCTATGCGCTCACTCTGCCCAGTTGTCCCAGGTACCCTGTGCTCTGACCGTCAACCCTGACCAGATCGTCTCTCTCGAGCTTCCTCCAGAGACAGAGGCAACTGGGTGATTCTGTTTCACCAAGGATAGGATTTCTGAATCCAGGCATCAGTGAGCAGTCTCCTGCCTGCCAGTCCTCAAGCCATCCAGAGACCTGCAGATATCTTCCGCCACGGAGAACTGACCAGGCTGGAGTACGCACAGCTCACACAGGCTAAAGAAGAAGTACCTTCTCTTCCTTTGCTCCTGCTGGTGAGTTCTTGGACATATTTTTTTCCCCCGACCCACACTTACATCTCTGCAACTGGATTTTAACTATTATATCAAAGGGTCCTGAGCGTCTGTTTTCTAGGGCTCCTAAAGCATTCTGGGGAAATTCAGTTGCGTGAAAGGCAATAAGCATAAGCTATGCATAGTGGCTCATTTCCCAGTATGCTCTTGGGGAGCTGCCATTATTCATGCAGACTACAGCTGTAGGGCATTCAGCTAGAAGCCTTCCAAGGACACTGATTCAGTCCCACAAGTCTGGGCTTTGTCTTGCCACCAGAAGAAAACAAAAGTCCCCTTAAGTCTCCACTCACTATGTCCATTGCTGGTCCAGAAATTCTGGAGCTTTCTTGGGGTTTCAGAAGGCCCCAGAGCCCCATTATCAGTCTTCTGCTCAATGCCGCACATAAAGGCCAGTAGAAGAACAGACCTAGAAGCCAGAAGCAGGGCTGGGCTTTAACTAGGCGAAATAGACAATGGCCTCTGTAGTATTTTTCAGGCACATAGGCAGTCTCCACTACCCACTGCTAACCTCCACTGCAGAAGTTTGAAATCCCACCAAAAGTGCTTATTGCCATTAACTAACTGAAGCCTTGGTATATTGATCAATGAATTTCTCAGCAAATACTCACAGAAGTTCTTCTCTGTACAAGTTAATATGCTAGGTCCGGGAGTGATACAATGATATGACTCTTTGGCCTAAGTCTCTCTCTAGATGCTAACATTATCCCTGCATTACAGATGATGGAATGGAGACACGGAGAATTTAAGTAACTTGCCTAAGGTCATACATCTAATAAATCCTGGAGCCAAGATTCAGCCCTTGACAATCTAACCCTAAAGCCCCCATCTTAGCATTTCACAGATGAATGAATGAATGAATAGATGAATAAATGAAGAAACTGAAATCAGAGAAGCAGAGGGAATTATTCTGGTCAGCGTATATAGTTAGTGGCAGCATTGGAGCTAGTATTAAGGCCCCTACTTCTAATCCAGTCTCTTTCTACTGGCCTGTAAGTGAAATGCACACAGAGTTAAATAGCAGTGAAGACCACAAAACTAGAGATCCCTAGGATTAATTCACAATGATGTAGAGATGATGCTATCTGTGGAAACTCAGAGGAGATAGATTTCCCTGAAGGGAATGGAGAGCCAGGAAGGCTTCTCAGAGGAGGCAGACTGAGTCAGGACTTTGAAGACTGACTAAGAGGAGAGATTACCACCTGTCTGTTACTTTGTCTTACTGGAGATCTGCTTGGCTGCTTTGTTGGCTTGTGTCTCACTTCTCTAGTGCTTCTGTAACACAGATACCCCAAGTGGATGGCTTTAGCAAACAGAAACTTATTCTCTCACAATCTTGGAAGCTTGAAGTATGAATTCAGGATGCCATCTCCAGGGGATGGTTTTTTCCTGTCATCAATCTTTTCTTGGTCTAGGAGTTTCTCAGTGCAGGGACCTCAGAGTCCAAAGGAAATATTCTACTTTCAGCTCTTCCTTCTTGGTGGTTGGAGGTCTCTCTCATCTCTGCTCCCTTCTCTCTTTTAGCTGAAAAGAAATTGACTCAAGACACAACCTGATCTAATAGTGTTCTGCCTCATTAACACAACTGCCTCTGATCCTGCCTCATTAACGTCATAAAAGGCAGGATTAATAACACATGGGATGATAACGTTGACTCACAAAACGGAGAACAACCCCACAATACTGGGAATCCTGGCTTAGCCCGGATGGCACGCACTCTGGGGCGCACAATTTAACCTGTAACAGCTTGCCTGGACAGTGTGTTGCTGTGATGCTGGAAGCTCTGTCACTGGTGTTTCAAATAGCAGCAGGGTCACCCAGGATGCACAGGTTTCTGCAGAGCTTCCAGACTGAAGTGGACTAGGAAGAGAAACCTGGTCCTCCACTTCTGAAAATTAGTCAGTGAAAACTCTGTGGATAACAACATGTCATTATCAGGTATGATGGTGAAGGTGAAGTCCCCTAGTGGCTGCAGCAATGGACTCGAGCTTGCCAAGGATCATGAAGACAGAGCTGTGCCCAGCAGCACTTCTCTCTGTGGTCTATGGGTTTGCCAGGAGTTGGAGCTGACTCGTCAGCAACTGCCAAAAAGAAGCAGGAGACAAGAGGGGATGCTAATCCTGTACAGGCCTTCCCAAGGCTCCAAGGGTTCTTTCAAGCTGTGTTAGTGCGCTGTGCCTTAGTGGAAATGAGCAGCCTGGGCTGGGCTTAGGAGGAAAGGAAGGGCCCAAAAGGAAGAGAAGCAGGCCTGGGGCTCCCGAATGCCTGAGTAAAAAGAGGAGATCAAAAACAGAGAGGTGAACTTCCTCCTATATCAAAAATTGACTTGAAGCGAAAAATTAAGTACTGAAAACAAGATAAAAGGGGGGAAGCAAAAACCGAAATCTAGAGGGGAAGTAAACTGAAACATCCAGTCTTTCTAAGGCCTCTCTCACCGTGCTAAAAACTTAAACCAAGCCTGTTGCCACTGTGTCAATTCTAACTCAATAGTGATCTTATGGGAGGTAGTAAAACTGCCCCGCAGAGCTTGCAAGGAGCCCCTGGGGGATTCACACTGACAACTTTTCAGTTAGCAAATGTAGCACTTAACTGCTACACTATCAGGATTTCGTTAGAACTTGCTACTTCTTCTCTAATAAGTGGATGGGTAGACACCGAGCGCCTGTATACCTGACAGTGTGGAGTGCCGTGGGTCAAGCAGGGCCACAGAGCTGGAAGTTTCCTCTGTGATCCTGGGGGAAGAGGAGGTTAGGGATTATCAGCCCAGAACCAGTCATCTTAGCGTTGATCTAATTCATGGCAATGACACGTGTGTCCAAGCACAACTGTGCTCGCTGAAGTTTTCAGTGGCTGGTGTTCAGAAGCAGATGGACAGATCTCTCTTCTGAAGTAAACCTAGATGGACTCGAACCTCCAGCCTTTCCATCAACCACCACACCTGTTACTCACTGGTACCTCTCAGGACTAGTTAGGGGTTAGGAGACATTTAATGAGGCTTTGTTCTCCCACTTTGGGGCTACCCAAAAAACCCAAACCCGTTGATGCTGAGTCAGCTTGGATGCACAGAAATCTTGTAGGGCAGATGCATAGAGCTGCCCCATAGAGTTTTCAAGGAGCACCTGGTGGATGTGAACTGCCAAACTTTTGGTTAGCAGCCATAGCACTTAACTACTACATGACCAGGGTTTCTCTTTGGGACAAAAGAGAGGTGAAAATGTAGCTATGGAGTGATTCTTTAGGGGGAAGGCTAACCCCAAGAAACTAATTCAAGATTCAGAGCTGTTTCAGACGTGTTGTTGCTCCAGGTCAACACTTAGCCAGTGAACAAATTTGCTTCCTTGACCCCAGGCTGCCTTCAGGGAGAGGGAAGTGAAGGGGAAAGTGTGGTGAGTGACAGCCAGATGAACTAAGCCAAGCCTGTTCCACCCCTCAAGTTTGCTTGATGGGTGACGCCTGTGCCCACCAACTCCAGAAATGACCACAGAGAATCTAGGAGGCTGGGATCCTACCACAGGGTGGACACAAAAAGGCACACAGAGCAGAGGATTAGAAATGAGGTCCCAGAGGGAAGACGTGATAAAAGCTCTCAGACACTGCCGAGCCTGAGAGAGCTGCTCAGGAATGCAGCCTCCTTCGCAGGACACATGGCTGTTACACTCACCCACAACATTCACTCTGAATCCATGGATGATATGCTAGGACAGTGGTTACAGCCACCAAGGTGGCGGTGGCTGTGTGGCTGCAGCCTGGCCTGGCTTAGAAGGAGATCTCTCCCATCTGGAAGACAAAACCATGCTCTCCTCCACTCTAAGCCTCAAGTCACAAACAGGTGCAGCCTCTGCCAGGGGAAGGGAGAAGAAAAGCTTAAATTCAATCCAAGACTGAAGGTTTGATACGAGCAAGACTGAATTTCAGTAGCAAACAGGAGACTTATAATATCTGAAAATGACTGAAAGTTTTAGCATCAGACTGAGGAATCTGTTAGCCAAGAGAAAAAGGCGGGCAATGGAAGGTAAATGAAGCCCTTCGATGTTACCACTCCCCCAAACAAGCTGAGACTGTCTTAGTCATCTACTGCTGCTGTAACAGAAACACCGCAAGTGGATAGCTTTAACAAAAGAAGTTTTTCCTTAGAGCCTAGTAGGCTAGCAGTCCAAATTCAGCACATCAGCTCCAGGGTGAGGCTTTCTCTCTCTGTTGGCCTTCTTGTGAAACTTCCCCTGGACTAGCAGCTTCTCTGCACGGGAACCCTGGATCCAAAGGACACACTCTCCTCCCAGCACAGCTCTCCTGGTGGTCTGAGGTCCCTGCTTCCCGCTAGCTCCCTTTTCCTTTTGTATTTCTTGAGAGACAAAATGTGATGCAATCCACACCCCAGGGAAACTCCTTTCATCTTGGACCAGGGATGTGATTGGGTAACGGTGTTGTTTCCCACCTTAAACTTCTTTAACATAAAATTACAATCACGAAATGGAGGACATCTACATAATATGAGGAATCATGGCACAGTCAAACTGATACACATGTATTGTGGGGACACAATTCAATCCATGACAGACTCCCCATTGAACTTGAAATTTATAAGGGCATATGGAGGCCCACTGGGACCAAATGCAGCAAAGGAGGAGATGGGACAGAGACTCAGAGATCTGCAGGTGGTCCTGGGGCCTCCCAATGAAATGCAGTTGAAGGACCAAGTCATCTGTAACTGGTACAAGGTGGCTGGGACAAGAACTCTAATCAGTGTACTGAGCACTCTCAGCCTGTCCAGGAGGGAAAATTAATCCTCCTTGTAAATCGGGGGAAACTCTGGCTGTATAGTGATCAAATGGTATAGCTGCTAAGTGAAAGGTCAGCCATTCAAACCCACCAGGCACCATTTATTGGAAACTCTACAAGGAAGTTCTCTTTTGTCCCACAGGGTCACTATGAGTTGAAATTGACTCAACAGCAACAGGTTTGTACATAGGAGCTCCAGGAAGACTTGAGGTAGGGGATAGAACTTGAGAAGGATCTTCAACTGGGCAGAGTTGAACAGGCAACCATGCACAGAGAGCTGATTCCCATCCAGAGACTCCCATACTGCAGTAGGGTGGCCCCTAATCCAACATCACTGGTATCCTCATAAAAAGAAGAGAGACACAAGTGACAGACCCCCAGAGGAATATGACCATGTGAAGATGGAAGGAGAGACAGGAGTGATGCACCCACAAGCCAAGGAATGCCTGGGCCCCCCACCAGAAGCCAGAAGAGGTAAGGAGGGATTTTCCCCTAGGGATTTCAGAGAGAACATGGCCCTGCTGACACCTTGATTTCACACTTCCAGCCTCTGGAACCCCAAGAGAACAAGTTTCTGTTGTTTTAAGCCACCTAGTTTGTGGCACTTTGTTACAGCATGTCTAGGAAATGAAGACACCTGTCACTTACAGGAAGTTACTCAGGCCACCCTGATACGTCCAGCACCTCTCCTGGTGACCAGAGCCTGCACCTGTTACCATCAGAGACAGACATGTCCACCTCTCCAGGGCAAACAGGAAGGCAGCATGGGTCTTAACCATGCACTAAGTCAGGAGGTCCAGGAAGAGGCCCCAGGAGCCCGGCCTCCCAGCTGACTTCCAGAGTCAGAAGTTACCCCCTGTGTGGGGAGGGAGCTGTTCTTGTCTCGGTAATTCATAGCAGTTGAGTTGTAAGCTCTTATAGTCCCACTGGAGTGAATTATCCTCAGATAACTCTTTTCAGCATCACTGCTGCTGCTGCTCAGGGTTTAAATGAAAGAGCTTTTGCCTGCATTGTTCTAGCTCTTTTGTAAGACAGTTCTGTCCTTGAGCAGTCCCTGCGTGGAGAGGGACAGATTGCCCACATGGAGCCCACCACCACACTACCAACGAAGAGAGCTGCAAGATGGCTTGCTGAGCCCACTCCAGCCCTCCTTGCCTTCTTTTGATTGCTCCAAGTAACAGAATCTTCTCCTGCAGAGGGAAAAAAGGGGGATGGTGGCCAGGGCACCCCTGGAACACAAACCTCTGTGCATGCGGGTGCTTCCTGGGCAGCAAGTTTGTTGGTACAGGCACACTTGTGTGTGTCCACACATTTATGCATGGTTCTCTGACATCTGTGGGTTTAGGTGTCCTGGTCATTTCATGTGCAACCTGGATGTGTTTGTAGACGCTGGTCAAGGAAACTTACCTGGCTGTGTTGGTACATGTGTCTGAGTGTGTGGGTATCTGTATTTGTGTGTAGCCATGGGAGCTGTGTTTGTCTGTATAGCTATGTGTGGCTTTTAGTGGGTTGTCCTTGTGTGTCTCTGTGTATGTCTGTGTGTGTAGCTGTATGTGGCTGTGTATTTGTGTGGTTGGCTGTAAGTGTGTGCATACAGCTGGGTCTATGTAGCTGTGTATGGCTGTGTCTGTGCGTCTATGTATAGCTGCTGGTATGTTTGTGGGAGAGCACTATGTCTGTGTAGCTGTGTGTGGCTGTGTGTATAACTGCGTATGTGCATGTGTGTGTGTGTGCTAGGCACAGTCACTGGCTAAATGAGAACAGACCACGCCAGTAATTGTGGGACTATAAAATAAAGGAGAGAATATTGGTTTGGGAACTTGAAAATTTGGGATTGAGTCACAGCTTTATAACTCAGTGGCCAAAATACCTTTGGCCAGTCATTTGCCTCTCTGGACCTCAGGTTCCTCACTTGTAAAACGGGGGTAATAATCCCTACTTACCTGAAGGGGCAGTAGGAAGCTCAGCTAACGCGTGTGGGGGACTTCTAGGTCAGCACGAGTGACCTCCTGGCCCCTCTTGACAGGACAGCAGGAAATAGCTTCACAGACACAGACGGGATTTGATTACAGCCCACACAGAATGTGCCCCTGACCCACAACAGCCCCAGGTATGTCTACCCTGTGGCCTCCACCTCACTGACCAGCACACCTGCCCATCCCCTCAGGTTCGGCCTGACTGCTGCACCAGTCAAGGTGTGACATACATTTTATTAGTCCTTGGAGAAGGAAAGAAATGGTCATCTCCCAGTCTGACCCCTGACTCACAGCCCGGGTGACATTAGCCACCAGCTTTCCCTCAGCACATATCCTTGAAACGTGCTTTATACATGGCATCGCTGGTAATCCTCACCACAAATGCATGAGGCAGGTACTAGCAACGCTACTCAACAGATGAGGCACCTTAAGTTAAGGGTGGTTAAGTAACTTATCCACAGTGCCACAGACAGTAAGTGACCAGGCCAGGGTAGAGAGCTGGCCTTCCTGTCTCTTCCCAGACTAAGCTTTTGATGGTGGCTGGAGAGAAAACCTGATCAAGGTGGCCAGTTCCACTCTGCTGGGAAAGGCTGGGGGACGTCAGACGCTTGCCGTTACCCGTCCACCAGGGCAAGGAGGGCTGGTGCACGCAGCCAAAGACGGCAAAGCCACTACTGTCAAGGTGATTTTGACTCATGGCGACTCATGTGTTATAAATGACACCTGCTTCATAGCATTTTCTTGGCTATGATCTTTATGGAAGTAGCTTGCCAGGCCTTTCTTCTCTGGCACTGTTGGGTGAGTTTGAACCAGCATCTTTTAGGTTAAGTTGCAGATGGAAAGCTGCTTGCACTATCCAGGGCCCTCTTGTAGTGTGAAGAGCACAGGCAGCAAATCTTGCTAACACATCTTGCTATCTCCCAGCTGGGGAAACTGAGTCCTTGGAGAGTTAAAAATCCAAAAACCAAACCCGCTGCCATTGAATGGATTATAATTCATAACAGCCCTACAGGACAGAGTAGAACTGCCTCATAGCGTTTCCAAAAATCATCTGATGGATTTGAACTGCTGACCTTTGGGTTAGCAGATGCTGCTCTTAACCACTGTGCCACCAGGGCTTCCAAGGGTAGCATAATCCCAACTACTGGCAAGAAGAGAATAGAATCTATTCCCTCCTGCTTTGAAACTGAAGTCTGCCCAGTGGCTCAGTGGCTTGGACCAAAGTAGTGGCAGGGACCAGGGTAAAGGAAAGGATGTCACAGAGGGAGAACCAGCCAGAGCTGATAAACCTGGCTGAATCTAGGAGGTGGAAGAGAGCGAGCATCAAAGGTGAGAGTAGGGGCATCTCAGACACCAGTGCAGTGCAGACCAGCCACAGCTTCCAGCAGACCACCAGCTCCCTCTAGCGTCCAGCCACAGCAGTGCCAAGGGCTGTCTGTCACGGCGTCCCTCCCTTCTATGTCCATTCACTCACTCGGCCAAGAGCAGTGGGAGCCTGCCCTGAGCGAGGCCAACCTGCTGCCAGTCCTCTCACATCTGGGCTTGTCATCTGTACAGCTCTGTGCTCCCTGGACCTGAGGCTCTCTGGCCCTGCGATGCGGCATACAAGGTTGTCTTCATCTGATGACTTCTGTCACCCATGCTGTGACTCAGGGACAGCTACTGTTTCACCTGAATGTGTAGGAAGTGTTGAGGTTGCTAAGCAACTGGAGACGACCTATGGGGTAAGGCTATCATCAGATGGGCTGGGGACACTGCTCATGGTGGCTCTGTGACCTTGAGTGTCCAGAACCACAGCTCTGGCACTATCCGCAGACGTCAAAGGAGCATGTTCTGGATGTGGTGCAGGCTGAAGGCCCACAAGGCCCTGGCTGCAGGGAGCGTGTGCTCTAGTCAGAGAAGAGACCACTGGCACCACAGTGCCGCACTCACAGACTGGGCACAGCCGGGAACAGCTACAGAGCACAGAGGGAAGGCTTTCCAGAACAGACAGGCCAGGAAACAAACAAAGAAATAAACAAAGCTCGTTGCTGTCAAATCAGTCCCATGTGTTACAGATAAGAACTGAGCTCCACAGGATTTTCTTGGCTGTAATCTTAACAGAAGCAGATTGTCAGGCCTCTCTTCCATGGCACTCCTAGGTGGGTTTGAACTATCATTTCATTAAGTAATCTAGCTCAAATTGCTTGCACCACCCAAGGACCAGGCCCAAGAATGATAGCCATTCCCAGTTATGGAAGGCCTACTGAGCTCCAGGCATGGTGCTACACACTTAAATATATACTATCTTGTTCTTTCCAAGAGCCTTGTGGGGAGCACTATTGGACCCATTTTGTAGAAGGGTCCACAGAGGCGGGGGGGAAGTCCTGGTGGTGTGACAGTGAGAGCTGCGGCTGCTAGCCAAGAGGTCTGCGGTTCAAATCCACCAGGGCTCCTTGGAAACTCTATGGGGCAGTTCTACTCTGTCCTATAGAGTCTCTGTGAGTCAAAATTGACTTGACAGCAACAGATTTGGGTTTTTTTGGTTTACAGAGGGGTGATGTGTTCAAGACCACACAGCCTGTGAGTTGCAGGGCTGGGATTCAAGCTCACATTGGTTTGGCTCTGAGCAGAAAAGTAGGAAGCAGAGGCAGAAGGGAAGAAGGTATAAGTTGAGCTGGGCAAGGGGAGTGGGCCGGCCTGGCTCCACGTGCAGGCTGCTGAGCATCCATCAGTGGATGAAGAGCTAAACAAAATGTGGTACGTGCACAGGGCTACTACTCAGCCACAGATAAAAATGACGTCTTGAGAGACACTACAACATGGGGGGACTGTGAAAACACCCTGATAAGTGAAAAGAGTCAGTCATGAAAGGACAAATACTGTAGGATCCTGCTTATATGAATTATCTAGACTAGACAAGTGTATGGAGGCCAAAATTTGCTAGTTATTGTCTGCAGGTGGATGGGACAGAGGGAGCCAGGGGGACTTATTGCTCAGGGGACACTGATCTGTTAAGGATGGGATGGGAAAATTTGGAAACAGATAATGGTAATGTTTGTACACAGTGAGCATAATTAATGTCACTAAATTGTACATGCAAAAAAAATGTTAAAATGTCTTGCAACATACATATCTACTACAATTATTTTAAGCTACATTAAGGGACCCAGCAGTGACAAAAGCCCTGTGAAGAGGAAACAGGGATCAAATAGCCAAGCCAGCCAAGTGCCGTGGAGTCGGATCCAATCAAATAAGGTGTGTCAAAAGAGAAGTGTAGGCGCAGACCCAGGGAGTGCTGTCGAGGGAAGAGTGCCTCCCTTGGACTCCTTAGAGAAAACACCACCTTCAGGCATGGGGGTAGCAATAGCTGCCCAGGTGGAGGCCTGGAAGGACCAGTATGCACAGAGGAGGAGAGGTCTGTTTTAATCCTGTGCCCCCTCCCAGGGCAGCACCATACAGAAGGTATGAGTGCCCTCAGGCATCACAGCGCCCTGTCAGCTGCAGGTCAGAGGCCACCCTCAAGGACTTCTATCAAGGTCTCAGGGTGCTGAGCAGATGGAAACGCATCAAGAAGCCCACACACAGCCGAACAGGCTCCAGGACCCTGCCTAGTGCAAAGGGAGCCAACAGCTAAATATCCAGCCCCCATCTTCCACTGTCACTGCTTGCTCCACACACCCACCCAGGATATCCTCCTTCTCCAGGGTACTGACTGTGGGGCAGAGAAGCATGGCCCAAGCTGAGTCTGAAGAGCCAGAAGCAACTCCAGTTGGCTCCCATGAAATAGCATTTGCAAAGGTTTTAATGCTGAACAGGTTTCAGCAGAGCTTTCAGAATAAAATGAGCTAGAAAGGCTTGGTGATCTACTTCCAAAAATCAGCCAGTGAAAACCCAAGGACCTCAATGGAACATCATCTGATCTGCCACCAATGATAATGATGGTACAGGTCTGTGCAGTATTTCTTTCTATTGCCCCCAAAGTCACCATTAGTCAGAGCCAATGTGAAAATAACTAACAACAACAACATTTAAAACAGAGCATAACCATCCCTCTCAGTGTAGACAGTGGCTTCTCTCCCACCACCAAACACATGTATGATAAGCACTAAGCTGAGGGGAGCCAGCCTATCATAGCCAGGGGCTGTCTGGGTGCTGTGAGATAGGGTGCCCCCACTCCCACTCTATAGGAGGCTGCATTGCTGTCTGGTGTCTGGGACCATGCTCAGCCCTGGACTCTGGGGTTACGTATACACTTTCTAAATTATTCACTAACCCTCAGAACCTGTGCAGGCACAGTGCCAAGCAGTGTGGTAAGTACTGAGCAATCCCTCCCTCTATATGTTCTGTGCCATCTATAAAGCACCCCAGTATTTCATCCTGGTCCCCAGTGGCACAAATTGTGTTCAACCACTAACCTAAAGATTGGTGATTTGAAGCCAGCCAATGGGGCTGCAAAAGAAAGCCTGGTGATCTAGTTCCCTTAAAGTGACACCCAAGAAAATCCTGTAAAGTTCAGTTCTACTCTGCACACAAGGGGTCACTATGAGTCAGAATCTACTCAATGACGATGAACAACAATAATGATTTCATCATCTCCTTCAAAAAAAGTTGAAAAAATCATTGGCAGAACTTTCACTCTTATTTCCTTTTTTTCTTTGGTGGCTTGCCTTTTTATTTCTACTTTACTGAAGTAAAAATTATGTACACTGGATTTAAGGTATGCAATTTGACGAGTTTTGGACATATGAACACACTGGTGAAGCCTTCACCAGATTCCAGATAATATATATAATTATCACCCCGAAAGAGATTTCCTGGGCCCCTCTGTCACCCCTCAATCCCCCACCCTGCCCGCTATCTCCAGGCAGCATCCGATCTGCTTTCTCTCATTGTAGATTAGTTTGTGTTTCCTAGAATTTTGTGTAAGTCGAATTATTCTGTTTGTACTCTTTTTCTTCCGGCTTCTGAAATGCTGGTGATGAAGTGCTTTAGTACTATAGCTATTAACCAACAGGTCAGCAGTTGGAATCCACCAGGTGCTCCTCGGAAACTCCACAGGGCAGTTTCACTCTGTCCTACAGGGTCACTAGGAGTCAGAATCGACCCAATGGCAGTGGCTTTGGTTTTTTGGTTTTTCACTCAGCACATTTTCTTATTACAGATGAAAAAACAGATACTCAAAAAGGGAAAGCAAGTTGTCGATGGTCATAAAGCCATAGCTGCCTGCAACATTTTATTCATTCATCACTCATTCATTTACTTGCCAGAGATTAATTGAGCTGTTGGATGGACTAAGCCTTGGACTTGGTGGTAGGACCACCCAGTACCAGTTGCCCTCTCATTGACTCCAATTTATGGTAACCTTGTCAGAGGAGACCTGTGCTCCGTAGGGTTTGCAATGGCTGATTTGTTTGGAAGTAGATCATCAGGACTTTCTTCCAAGGCACCTCTGGGTGAACTCAATCCATCAACACTTTAGTTAGCAGCTTAGTGTGCTAATCATTTGTATCACCTAAGGGTTCTGATTCATAGTGATGCTTACTCAGAACCAGCATGGAACCAACTCTCATGAGCTTGCAATTACCCTTTCATTCATTCATTCACTGCTCATTCAGAGAATACACTGCTTGAACTTTGCCCCTGCCCCACCACCTCCTGTGCTACCCTGACCCTTATCAGCCACCTGTCTGCCATTGTGAACCAGGCACTGGGATAAGATACTTGGGGATCACAGGTGAATTCTGTCCTACAAAACTGTGCAAGGTAGCACGGAAAACTCCATCAGATATTGTCTTGAACCATAAAAGCTTGCAAGAGAGTTGAAGAACTGAGGCTGCCTCCTGGAAGCTAGCCTTCCAAACCCAGGGAAGAAATGAGTGATCCAGATAGGGAGACCAGGAGCTGGGGAGGCAGAGGGCTCCCCAGGTTGGGCTGGTCAGGGCAGGCCTTGCAGACAAGGCAGGAGCCAACCACTTCCGATGGGCAGGGAGGAATAGGAGAGACGTGGAGAGGGAAGAGGTGTGTCAAGGTTAAGAGTCACACAGAAATAAAAGCTTGGAGGCAGTGCTCAACAAAACAGGTCAGAGAGGACAGTAAAACGACCAGCTAGCTGCCACTGAGCATTCCTTCTGGGGAACTATGATGCTGCATCAAACACAGAGCGTGCAGCAGGTATCTTATGTTGTTTTTGTGTATAGAGCAGAGGTGGGGGGAGTCAGGGAAGGGATATTCCTAACATTTTTAAATAATTTATCATTTGCAAACTGTTCTTGTGGATATCACTTTATTTCATTCTCAGCAAAATCTTTAGGAACTGCCGTTGTTTTTTCCTGTTGGAGAGGTCAGAAAACCAAGGCTCATAAACCCAGTGATTTGCTTAAAAACACACAGCTAAGTAGTGGGGCAGAGCCTCAAATGAGCTCTTTTGTTCCCAAGACCAGTTCTCTTTCCTCTACATCTGTGATGACCAAGGAGCCCTGGTGGCACAGTGGTTAAGAGGTCAGCTGCTAACCCAAAAGTCAGCAGTTCAAATCCACCAGCTGCTTCTTGGAAACCCTAGGGGGCAGCTCTACTCTGTCCTATAGGGTCTCTATGACTCAGAAACGACACAATGGCACCTGACATTGACACATCTAAATGGAAAGTGTGGAGCTACTGCATAGCATGCTTCTGTAGACCACCTCCAACGACACTTTGACCTTCCTTATCTGCCACCTGAAGCTGGAGGTGGAAGAAACAAAGAAGAAAGGAGGGGACAAAAGAAGGTGGCCTTACTCCAAGGAAGGGAAATTAATTATACCACTAAAGATTCCCTAATCCCCACTTGCCTTCTGCTCCCAAAATGAAGAAGACTCCTAGGAAGGGCCCACCCAGACATGCTTCCCCAAAATTTGGAAACTGATAATGATAGAGTTGAAGAACATGATAAACATGACCAATGTCACTGAATTGTACATGTGAAGAATGTTGAAAAGGCAATGATCTGTCACATACATATTTACCATGATGAAAACATAAATTGGTTCCCAAGTTTCCTGCCCCAGAGCTGCCTGGTGATGCCCCCTCCTCTCAGACTGGAAGAAGTCGGGTGGAAATTCACAGCAGGGTGGTGGTAAGCAGGGAGTACTGCTTCAGGGCCAGGACCCCAAAGGAAAGAGTGCTAGTCTGAAGCCACAGCAATCACAGAGCTGGGGTTCCAGCCCCACACCTGCCTGGCTTCAGCATTCTTAAATTGAAATGGAGGTTGAATGGATCTGAGAAAAGCATCTTGGTCTGTGCTTGTGGACGTCTAGACTGTTGGGCATGTTCTCATTAACCCCAACCTCAGTGCACACACACACATGCGCACATGTATGCACACACATACATTTTTTTTCCCACCTACCTAGTGTGATTTTTTTATTTGAATTCCTTCCCTATAAATGCTTCAAACTTACACCAAAACAGTACCAATGGCTGTTGGCTTTGAAAGTTCCTGTTACATGGGGAAGTTGCCAGAAAGTTCCTGTTATGTGGGCAAGTTGCCAAAAACAATACCAGTACCAGTTCCCATTGAGTCAATTTCAATTCCTGGGTACACTTGAACCTCTAACCGTGCAGCTAGCAGAAGATACGAAAGCAACAATCCCATTGCTGTCAAGTCAATTCTGGCTCATACTGACCTTACAGATCAGAGTAAAACTGCCCCGTGAAGTTTCCAAGATTGTAACCTTTACAGAAGCAGACTGCCACATCTCTTTCCCTCGGAGCAGCTGGTGGATTTGAACCACAGCCTACTGGTTAGCAGCCACGTGCTTAACCACCGTGCCATCAGGGTTCTCTGAAACACTAGATATCATATAATGGTCTTACTACCAGGCATTTTCACAAATGCTATCTCATTTAATGGTGCCCTGGTGGCACGGTGGTTAAGAGTTAAGGCTGCTAACCAAAAGGTTGGAAGTTTGAATCTACCAACTGCTCCTTAAATCTACCAACTGTGCTATGGGACAGTTCTACTCCCTCCTATAGGGTTGCTAAGAGTCAGAATCAACTCAATGGCAACAGCTTTGGTTGCCATTTGAAAGTTCCTGTTACATGGGGAAGTTGCCAGAAAGTTCCTGTTATGTGGTTTTATCTAATTTAAATTAGGGATTTTATCTAATTTAATAAGGTTTTATCTAGTTTATCTAATTTAATAAGGTCCCTGGTAGACTATCTAATTTAATTTAATTTAATTTAAATTTATCTATTTTATCTAATTTAATAAGGTCCCTGGTAGACTACTAACCTGAAGGTTGATGGCTCAAACCCAACCAGTGGTGCCACTGGAGAAAGGTCTAGCAATTTCATTTCATAGGGATTATAGCCAAGGAAACCCTGTAGAACAGGTCTACTCTGTAACACTCGAAATCGCTATGAGTCAGAATCAACAACAAACTTGGTTTTGTGGCTTTATCTCATGCAACGTACCCTCAAAAACAACCCTAGGAGTTACAAATGAAGGATAAAGGCACAAATAGCTCCAGGAACGTGCTGTTGAGGACAATGTCGAAGGCCACCTTCCATCTTCTTGTTCTTCCCTCCCAACGGAATCCCAGTTGGGTTTGCTTATCCACCCCTGCCCTTCACCACATCATTCAAAAGGCAGCAGTGGAAGTGATGAGAAATGTCTAGATTCTAGATATCTTGGGAAGATATAACCCCCCAAATAAAAACAATTGCAGGCACGGTGAAGGACTGGCCAAGTTTCATTCTGTTGTGTATAGAGTCTCCGTGAGTTGGCATTGACTTGATAGCACCAAACAACAACAACCAAAAGGATGTGTGAAGGATGGGGGGGCATTAAGGATAAGACTGACCATGGAAAAATGTTGGGTACACTAAGGAACGACATACAAATACAAATTTGCATCTTTTTATTATGATGATACTTTAACTTCCTCTTGTATTTTGTTCCCCTCTCTGCTGTTGTATACAGACCATTCTTTCTCAGCAACAGCCCTTGGCCTCCTCAGTTAAGCTCCTTCTTTGCAAGTTCTTCTAGTTATTAAACCAACTGCCGTCGAGTCAATTCCGACTCATAGTGACCCTATAGGACAGAGTAGAACTGCCCCATGAGGTTTTCAAGGAGAGCCTGTTAGATTTCAACCACCAACGTCTTGGTTTGCAGCTGTAGCACTTAACCACTACACCACCAGGATTTCTTTCTAATTATTAGTCTGTGCATATTCAGGGGTACCACTGGTTTAAAGTGAAGAATGTTGCCAAGGCACCCATAAGGTTCCTTCCCAAGCCAGAAATAGGCCATTTTTTCCATCCATTTGCATGCCTTACCCCAGTAAGAGTATCTGCTCCTATGTAATGAGCTTCTCCTCCACAGCTTACAGCAGGCAGGGAAGGCTGAGGCTGTCCATGCTGCTCCCCTGACTCCCTTAGAATGGATGTGTGTGGCTGGAAAGAAATGGAGGTCGCGCTGGTCAATTTTGACAACTCAGATGAAATCCAAGAAGAGCCCAGCTACGCCACAGGCTTTGACCCAACCAGTTCAAAAGGCCGGCCTGGGAGCAGCCCCTTCTCCAACTGGAAGATTCTCATCAGTGACAGCCCTAACCATGAGACTACCTTCTCCAAGCTTTCAGGAGACTACTTCGATCTGCCAGGGCCTGAGCCAGTGGCCTTGAATGAAGGAAACCAGCGGGTGATCATCAACATTGCTGGGTTGAGATTCGAGACCCAGCTCAGAACCCTTAATCAGTTCCCAGAGACCCTCTTAGGAGATCGGGAGAAAAGGATGCAGTTCTTCGACTCCATGAGAAATGAGTATTTCTTTGACCGGAACCGGCCCAGTTTTGATGGAATCCTATATTATTACCAATCTGGTGGGAAAATCCGGCGCCCGGCCAACGTCCCCATTGATGTCTTTGCTGATGAAATCTCCTTCTATGAGCTGGGCAGTGAGGCCATGGACCAATTCCGGGAGGATGAAGGCTTCATCAAGGACCCTGAAAGACCACTCCCTACCAACGACTTCCATCGGCAGTTCTGGCTCCTCTTTGAGTACCCCGAGAGCTCTAGTGCTGCCCGTGGTGTGGCTGTGGTCTCCGTGTTGGTTGTGGTCATCTCCATCACCATCTTCTGCCTGGAGACACTGCCGGAGTTCCGGGAGGACAGGGAGCTGAAGGTGGTCAGAGACCCCAGCCTCAACACAAGCAAGACAGTCCTCTCCCAGACCATGTTCACTGATCCTTTCTTCATGGTGGAGTCCACCTGCATCATGTGGTTCACCTTCGAGCTGGTGCTCCGGTTTGTGGTCTGCCCCAGCAAGACGGACTTCTTCAGGAACATCA
Organism: Heterohyrax brucei; assembly: GCA_028571685.1. NCBI lineage: Eukaryota > Metazoa > Chordata > Mammalia > Hyracoidea > Procaviidae > Heterohyrax > Heterohyrax brucei. The sequence continues at coordinate 159,569,158 of CM053140.1, read as the reverse complement.
TGAACATCATTGACATCATCTCCATCATTCCCTACTTCGCAACTCTCATCACAGAGCTGGTCCAGCAGACAGAGCCGACTGCCCAGCCGAACATGTCCCTGGCCATCCTGAGGATCATCCGGCTAGTGAGGGTCTTCCGCATCTTCAAGCTCTCCCGCCACTCCAAGGGACTGCAGATCCTGGGGCAGACGCTGAAGGCTTCCATGCGGGAGCTGGGGCTGCTCATCTTCTTCCTCTTCATTGGAGTCATCCTCTTCTCCAGCGCCATCTACTTTGCTGAGGTGGATGAGCCAGAGTCCCACTTCTCCAGCATTCCTGATGGCTTCTGGTGGGCAGTGGTGACCATGACAACCGTGGGCTATGGTGACATGTGTCCAACCACTCCAGGAGGGAAGATTGTGGGCACTCTGTGTGCCATTGCGGGGGTCCTCACCATTGCCCTACCTGTGCCTGTCATTGTCTCCAACTTCAATTATTTCTATCACCGGGAGACTGAGAACGAGGAGAAGCAAACCATTCCGGGAGAAACTGAAAAACTCCTCAACAGTGTGGGCTCAAGGATGGGCAGCACTGACTCTCTTAGTAAGACCAGTGGTGGCTGTTCCACAGAGAAGTCCAGGAAGTGACCCGTCTACCAACCCTGGCCTTCCTGGGCCCTTCTCTCTCTGTCTTTCTCTAGCTCTGTCTCTCTTTCTCTGTCTTGCTCTTGTGCTTTCTCCCTTTCCTACATCCCCCACGCTTTCTCTCTGTTTTTCAGAAGACCAAAATTTCTATTCATGACCAAGATGACATCTTTGAATACAGATTTAATAAACCCATAAAATCCATGTGTATGCTGTGTTTTCTAAGCCGCCTTTCTCAGTCCATTATAAACTCCAAAACCAAACCCATTGCTGCTGAGTCAATTTTGACTCATACTGACTCTATAGGACAGGGTAGAACTGCCCAATAAAGTTTCCAAGGAGCACATGGTGGACTTGAACTGCCAGAGTTTTGATTAGCAGCCATAGCACTTAAGCACTATGTCACCTGTGTTTGCACAATCCATGAGAGAAAGGTTTTACTCTCCTTTCCTGAGAGGAGTATTTGGGGTCCTTGTTACTCATAATGTGGCCCCCAAAGTAGCGATATCTACATCACTTGGAAGTTCAGTAATGCAGAATCTGGGACCCTACCTCAGACACACTGAAACAGAATCTGACTGTTAACAAGACCCCAAGTGATTCATTTGTACAGTAAAGGTTTAACAGACACTGGTTCAGATCTTCCTAAGAGGAAGCACGTTAAAAGGCCTGCTCTTCCTACGAGGAGTAGGAAGTCAGAGATGTTTAAACTAAATAATATTTTAGCCCCATGTATGGGTCTCTGGGTGGTGTATATGGTTAAGCGCTGAGCTACTTACCACAAGGCTGGCCAAGAGTTAGAATCATCTCAGTGGCAACTAACAACAATCACCTTGTGTAGCACTGTGTCAGTTTTTTAAAGCACTTTCACCTGCCTTACCTCACTACATCTCAAAATAACCAGTAGGATAAGGAAAAAAAAAAAACAACTCAGTGTTGTCGAGTCGATTCCAACTCGTAGTGACCATATAGGACAGGGTAGAACTGTGCCACGGAGTTTCTAAGGCATGCCTGGCAGATTTGAACTGCTGACCTGTTGGTTAGCAGCCATGGCACTTAACCACTACAACACCAGGATTTCTAACCAGTAAGATAGATATGTTTATTTCTTCACATTGTAGATGAACAAACCAGGGCAGAGCAATTTGCCTAAGGTTACCCAGAAATGGTGACATCACTAATTCTGCAACCCAGTCTCCTACTTACTAGTCTGGTGCTCCCACCACCTGTGAAGTGTATGCGGTAAAATGAGGGGAATGGATAGATGGTTTGAGTCTGCCTTTCAAGGGATCAAGCAGCACATTTTTGGGCAGGGACATTCTTCGCTGGTGGCCTTCAAGATCTCAGCTGTAGCTTGAGAAGGCAGAGCCTTCCTGGCCCCTTTGCTTCTCCATCCTTTTGCTTGGAAAATGAACAAACAGAAACATTCCCAAATGATTTTGGCCTGGCTCACTGCCATGGTGATTCTTATGTTGCAAATTGCATACATACACCAGGGCCCTGGAAGACTGTTTCAGAAAAAGCACGTGTTCAGCTGCCTAGGGGTTCAGGTCCCATTGAGCCTCTGGGAATAGGGCAATAGCCCCTGGGGCAGCTGGGAGGGAGCAGCAGAGGCCAGGCCTACCCAAGAGGTGATCCCTGCAGGCTGACCTGAGGAGCCGTCTTCCTGGAAGAAGAGACTGCTCAGTCCCCCAAGCTCCCATGACTGGGAATCTAGTTGGGATTCCCCAAAAGGCAAGGAGAGAAGCTTCTTCTCAGTCGCTCCCCAACTCACTCTCTCAAGTAAAGAGGCCCTGTGCCTTCCTCAGCCCCAACACTTAAGACTTTGACATACCTCAGAGGTGATTCAACACCAGAATCATGCCCAAGGCTATAGGTCACCGCAAGGTCCATGCCGCACAATACACAACACACAATCCTGGCATACAACCAACTCCACGCAACTCTGTAAGACACAAACTGCCACCACAGCTGCGACCACACAGCTGCACACCAGGCGTTGGAAGAAAGCTCCCTGTTACTTCCTCTTCATGGCAGTCTCACAAATAGACTAGTCAGGAAGAAGTGTTTTCGTTACCTGTAGTCTATGCCCCAAGAAACAGGCCTTAAGGAATCTTTGAGTGCCCCGCTTGCTCTCACAATCTCAGTTCCTTGCTTATATTCTAAAGCCAAGCTTTTCAAAAGACTGTCATCTTGAATCTACCAGGTGTCCATTGGAATCCCAGTATGGCAGTCCTATTCTGTCCTATAGGGTCACTGTGAGTCAGAATTGACTCAGTGGCAAGGGATTCGGTTTTTTGTTTAACTCCAAACTTTCATTTAGCACTGAGTAGTGTACACATATCTAAATGAGCTTCATGCGGATATTACCATCTTCAGAACCAAGGAATAAGGGATTCTGTCCCAGGCCCTGGGCCTTAGGAGTCTTGGAGTTTAAAGCGGATTCCTCATAATTTTATAAGTTTCCTTAAGATTTTTCCCTTCAGAGCACTCTCCAAATCCCTATCTACCCCTCATTCCCAACAAGTGCAGTTGACCAGATGTCTCACGGAGCTCCCAGCCTCATATCTATAAAGCTACTCTGAGGGCCTGACTAGGCTGCAGATGGGAGATGGTGACCTAGTCAGCATGTTGCTCCTACAAGGCAGCATAGCATTTGTTTTTTTTTTGTTTGTTTGTTTCGTTTTGTTGGTTTTTGCAGTATCTCACAAACCCGAATGTCAGAGTAGTGATGACACTAATCTCAGGTGATGTAAAACTGTATAGACACAGGGCCTTTGCAGTAACTATTTGGACTCACACATCCTTGGGGTATCCTTGACAAAAATGCCCACATACGCATATTCTGCCTTCTGGGAGCCACTCAGCCAAATTTCCTCACGTATGCAAGTCCTGGCCTCTCACATCAGCCCTTGGAGGCAAATATTAATATCCCTGTTGTGCCATGTGATGAAACTGGTTCAGAGAGGCCACGAGCACACAGCCAGTCAGCACTAGAGAAGGGATTTGAAGGGAGATCTCTTTGACGCCAAAATATATCCGCCACGCTGCCTGCCCGGAGCTTTCTGACGCAAAAAGCAGCTTCAGCCTCAGCAGGGAGGTTGGGGCTGTGATCACGCAGACAGACTTGGCACATTTCCTGGGAACAGAGGGGCTGGCTCTCATAAGCCCTTGCTTCCTATTCCATCTGAGTCTGTTGTGTTCAGTGGCAGGACCTCCTGCCCGACTCGTCCCCTCACGTGCTGTGAACGGTGGGCTGCTGTGGCACCCGATGAGGCTAGGCCGATGCCCCAGAGGCCAAAATGGAACCCCAAGTCTACAGCCCCAGTCTTTCTCTCTTCTTGGAGTCCTGTGGAACAATGGGGACAGCTAGGAATAGCCACAGCAAGGCCGATGACAGCTACTCCTTTACTATGGCTCATTTAGTCACACCTCCGGAGATAGGGGGCCTGCCCATGAGTTGACACCCAGTAAGCAGGTCCTGGCCTTCTGGTGCATGCCAGGGAGTAGGGCTACAGTCATGGGCTCTCCACTGTCCGTACCATTGCTGCCTGGGCTGCCCTCAAAGTCCCTGTTTCTCACCCAGTGACCCAGCGCAGGAGAAAGGATCCAGGATTCTTCCCTCACTTATATCTGGCCAGCCTTCTCACTGACTACAATGAGATCCACTGTCTACAGAGGGGCATCCAAGGTGACACACTGACACCAAGTACCTCCTGAGTACCCAAGGTCCTGATTCCGACTCACGGTGACCACATCTGTGTCAGAGTAGAACTGTGCTCCAGAAGGTTTTCAGTGGCTATTTTTTCATAAGTAGATTGCCAAGAGTTTTTTCTGAGGAACGTCTGTGTAGACTCAAGGTACCAACCTTTCCATGAGCAGCTGAGCTCGTAGTTTGTACCACCAGGAGATTCCACCCCAAATGAAGGCAGCATAAAATTGGGAGATCAGACATAGAGAGCACCCTTACTTCTCTGACCCCCATCTTTTGCCCAAGGGCCTAAGGGCACAAGCGCTGTAGCTGTCACCCTCAGTTCACCTTTACCCCACAATCAAACAAAAAGTGGTAGTACCATTGCATGGCCCGTATGATTCTCTCCTGGTTCTGGGACATCAGAAGCGCTGAGGTTTCAGTCACCCCTGATTGCACCAGCCTCTCGTGGTCTACACCTCTGTAAAGGGCACTTAGAGGACCTCAGCCACTCTTCTCAGGAGGGAGCTCTAGAGGATCTCCAGACAATCATGCAGACCTCCCAACACAGCACACTTAAGCCACTACACCCCAGACGCTGAGTCACTGAGTTTGGGGCCCCGAGCACCACTTTGAATGCTCTTATCCCCTCGTCCATCACCTTCTCTGCTTGACTCTGCTAGCAAGCTTCATGCATTCTCCAAGGAGCAAGGAGAATGGAGCCAATTCACAGCCTATCACCATCTTACAAAGACAGCAGCAAGTACAGACATTACATCTCTACACAGATATAGGGTGTAGTCTCTTGGGACACATGGGTCACTTGGCATAACTTAGTTCATAAAATTCATAATATAGTTCACAAAGTTCTACATCTAGTTTGGTGCATGGAGTATGTGATCTTAAAAGCTTGAGAGCAGTCATCTAAGACACAATTACATATCTACACGTGTATATACAAGGTCGGACAATTAAGTCTGTGAACTTAATTGTTGTAAGTGCTACATACCCCATTGCTGAATATCACTACAGTCACCACTGGAGTACTTCCCTTGGGAAGCTATGCACCAATGCCAGTATTTAGTCCACCCTTCAAAACAATTATGGAACTCTTTCTGGAATGGCCATTGTGCACAATGGCACGGTGACAAGTTCACCAACTTCATTGTATAGTTGTCTGTGAGGGATATTGGGACCACTAAACAAATTACTATACTGAAACACCCTCCCTACTTAACTCATCTGGCCCCCAGTGATGTTTTATTTACCTGAAGATAAAGAAAATATTGAAAGGAAGACATTTCAGTAACATTCAGAACATCAAGGGTAATATGATGACAGCTCTGATGGCCGTTCCAGAAAAAGAGTTCCAGAATTGCTTTGAAAGGTGGACTAGGAGCTGGTGTCTGTGCAGAGCTTCCCAAGGAGAGCAACTGGAAGAAGATCAAAGTGATGCTCAGTAATGAGGTACGCAGCACATTTTCTAGGATGAGTTCACAAACTTAATTGGCAGTCCTCATGTATATTCCTATTACCATCTGTGTTCCCCAGATATTTATGTGGGCAAATTCAGGTCATAATAGGATAGAAAGGAAGTATATCTATAAAAACGAAACCCGTTGCCATCTTCAAGTTGATTCCAACTCATAATGACTCAATAGAACAGAGTAAAATGGGCCAACAAGGTTTCCAAGGAGCTGCTGGTGGTTCAAACTACTGACCTTTTGGTTAGCAACCAAGCTCTTAACCACTGTACCACCAGGCTCCATTGTTGTTGCTGTTGTTAGGTGCCACCAAATTGCATCTATTTGCTGAAACATCTCAACTGATATTCCTTAAATTCCTGGCGCCTTGTTGGCCACCATTTCTTTCAGTGCCATTTGGGCTTTCTCCATCCCTTCTTGATCATATGCTACTTCCTAAAATGATTGAAAGTCAACTAGCTATTTTTGGTACAGTGACTTTGGCCATTCCTGCCATCTTCTTTTTATGCTTCCTGCATCATTCAATATTTTCCCCACAAAATTCTTCAATATTGCAACTCAAGGCTTGAATTTTTTCTTCACTTCCTTCAACTTCAGAAATGCAGAGCATGTTCTAACTCCAAGTCTTTACACATTTCATTATAATGCTTCATTTATTTTGTCTTATTCCTTCTTAGAGATAAAATAAGGATGGCAAAATCTTGATAATTATTAAATACAGTTAAGGGATCTATGAGGAGCCCTGGTGAGGCAGTGGTAAAAAAGTACTCAGCTGCTAACTGAAAGGCAGCCGTTTCAACATACCAGCTGCTCCATGGGAGAAAGATGCGGCAGTTTGCTTCCACAAAAATTTACAGCCTTGTAAACTCTATGGGGCAGTTCTGCCGTGTCCTACAGTCGGAATTGACTCAACAGCAGTGGATGTCATTTTTGGTTAATAGGTCTCTGTGTGCTCATTTTACTACCCCATTTTATGTAGATTTGAAATTTTTCATAATAGAAATTTAAAAAGAAATCCCAACTTCAGTTGGAAAGTTGGGAGGATTGACAGGTCTGGGTAACCACAATGGCCAAGGCTGCAATCTCCTGTGGACAGCCAGCTCACAACCGTGCCATCTCCACCCCCCAACCACTTTCCCTCCTCTCCTTCTAGTGTCCTTGACCCTGACCCTGGCCTGTCAGCCCGGTGACATCTGAATTTGTGACCACTGTCCTACTGGGTGTGACAAACTCTTCCCTAAGGACGGCCAGCTGTCTGGGGAAGCCAGATTCTCACGACTTAAGGCCAAAACAGACCATCTAAAGGATCACTGATTTTGTCTTAGAAGTTCTGGCTTAGTGAACATTGTAGTAAGCTCTGGTTGGTTGCCCTCTTCTCCCAAGCCCCCAACTGAACAGAGAGGGGAAGAGGGTTCTGGCACCAGAAGAGGAAATGACAGCGCCAGCCAGGGCCACTCCCTTGGACCTTCCCTCTTTTGCTGCTCCATCAGCTCAGGAGCCAGTTTCCTGCCCTCTTCCCCCTGGGGCTGCATTTCCTGGGTGGGCCAGACTAGAGGGAGTCAAGGAGAACCAGGACCCCCTTCTCTTTCCAAAATCCCACACTGAAGGTCTCAGAAAGCCCCGTCTTAGACCCTTTAATACGTTTTCCAGTGGAGTCACTGAACCTTCAAAGGCAGGCCTCCTCAGGGAGCCATTGTTTGGGAACCTATAAGTTTCTGTTTATGGCCAATGGGCAATGAAGCACCGATTAAGGGTAAATGATACACATCATTAAGTTGTACACCCGGAAAAAGCTGAACTGACAAGTGCTAGGTTATGTTACTCCAATTTTTAACAAATTAACCATGACAAGAAAGGTAGCCTCCTTCTACAAAAACCCCAAAACCAAACCCACTGCCAGGTCAATTCTGACTCAGCCAGCCTGTAGGGACAGAGTAGAGTTTCCCATAGAGTTTCCAAGGTAGATTTAACCTTTTGGTTAGCAGCTGTAGCACTTAACCACTATGCCACCAAGGTTTCCAAAGTCTGAAGTTGTCTAGTAATCTTCCACATTTTCCAGTTCACAGCCTGACTCTTTGCCCAGACCAGCCACACTGGACCAGCCCCTCTTAGTAGGGCATCCCCATGGCCCTCCTTCTTCTGAGGAAGTCCTTGCTCAGGCCGTAGACCCACCCAGCCTCCTCAGTCCAGTGACAAAACAGGCTCCCTGGTCCTCTCTCCAGCCCACCCTAAAAACCAGACTTGCGTTTTAGACCTCCCTCCTTCCTGGGTCCTGGGAACGGGAAAGGGAAGGAGAATCCAAGTTGCCTCTGCTCTGCTCAGCAGCTGCTTCCAGCCTCCTGAAAAACAAGGTCACACACATTTTATTCACCCCACAGAGAGTAGTGCACCAAAGGCCTTTTGAAGTGAGAGGAAGAAAGCTGCATAGTGTCCCCAGAGACCACTGTTTGCCCTACTGGCACATCCTAGAGACAGGAGATTGTTTGCCTTCAAATACAGGGATGAAAAGGGCCATGGTGTCAGGGAGCTGGGGAGATGGGGAAAGGAAGATCAGACACACTTTTGTTATCACTTCGCAGGGGAAGCGGAGGTAGAAAGCTTCCTGCTAAAAGTCTCAGGCTAATGAGCGCTCTCTCACCACCATGGCTGACGTGTCAGACAGGTGGGTGTGGGGACAGTGACAGCAATCCTCGTTAGGGGTTGCTGACGGATCTTCTGTTCTTCTGAACCAGCAGGGTCATGGCTGAGCCCACGACCCCCAGCAACGATCAGGAGGGCAGAACCTAGAATACTAGACCACCAAGTCAGGAGGACCCAAATTCCCCATCCTCAAAGCAATCATTACATCTTGACAGTGAATTTTTTGTGCAGTTCACTGAATTCTCTGTTTACTCCTAAGATTACAAGTAGGAGAAGATCAGTAACACTTGCTTTGTGCTCCATTAACTTTCTTAGGGGTATAAACAGGATACTAGGTCTTCCGTCATCATTTACCAAGGTCGTGCTGTGGGCCAGGTACAAAAACTGGAGCTGGTGTTGCAAAGACAGCTGAAAGACGGCCGCTGCCCTCCAGGAGCCCGCACCAGGCCTTAGGGGTGATTCCTGGAGGGAGACACGGGTTCTCGGGAAACGGCCTCCGAGAAGAACAAGAAGCTCACGCCTTCCACAGGTAGGGGAGACCTGTGCCCAGAACAACCCATTGGGATTCCTGTTCTCTCATCCTGCATTAATATAACCCCTCACTCTCACCCTTACCCTACCCCTGACTAGCGTGTCTTTTTTCACACTTGAGGGAAAGGAGGTGAACACTGGTCCTGTGTGAGCCCATTCCCTGACCCGGTCAAGGAACAGAGCCCACAGAGGCGAGGTATAACAGAAGAAGATCATTTTCCCTCCCAGTGTTCCACTCCTTTGGAGACATTCATCACATTCAACTGGAGAAAATTCTCGGAGGCAAGGAGGTAAGCCATCCCAGTATTGGACACAAATTCAAGTCAGGGTGGGAACTCTGGCCAGAGAAAGAGGAAAGGGGGAAAGACATTTCTCTCCTTTCCTAGAGAATAAAGGGCCAAGAGGCCTCCCTTGGAGTGTAGAAAGGGAGAAGCAGGGGTCTCTGTTCTCTAGTGCTATAACAGAAACACCACAGATGAGGAGCTCCAAAGAACAGAAGTTTGTATTCTCACAGTTCTCAAAACTAGAAGTCCAAACTCAGGACACCAGTTACAGGGTGCTGTCTCGGAGGGAAAATTTTCATCTCTTTTCAGCTTCTGTTCGTCAGTTCCTTGGTGATTTTCATGTGGCATGTACCCTTCCCGACCCCCATCCCAGCCGCCTCCCTTGTGCTTACTTGCCTGCCTTTATAGCTCAGAATTCATGCAGTGGAGAATGGAAACACAATAGAAAGAATCAACAAAACCAGAATTTGGTTCTTTGAAAGAATCAGCCAAATCGACAACCTACTGGCCAAATGGGTAAAAGAAAAACAGGAGAGATTCAAATAACCCAAATAAGAAATGAAGGAGGGAGGACATTACAATAACTCAGAATGGATGAGGTCTGGGGTGCACCCTCTGCTTACAGGACTTCGTTAACATAACAAAGAAGACCATTCTTAAATTGGCTTGTAGCCACAGGTGTAGGGGTTAGGACTCCAGTACATATTTTGGGAGGGAGGGGGACACATTTCAGGCCGCAGCGCCAGGGTTTGGCATTTCCCCCATGAGAAACTAACCTGGCCTCCTTGTGGAGAGGGTGGGGACCTTCTGGCAGAGGGCGGAGAAAAAGACTACGATAGTGGCTCTTCTCTGGGATAACAGGCACAGGCTGGAAACAGAAGGCTTCTGGTAGAGGCTCGGAGAGGCTTCTAGAAAAAGGTTAAATAAGTTAGTAGAAAGATATGGAATATGCTCTTTGAAGCTGGGTAGAGGGGACAGAAAGAGGGAAAAGGCTAAAACAAAAATCACTGCTTGGGAGAGGAGACAAAACAAACCCAACCCGTTATCGTCAAGTCAGTTCTGACTGACAGAGACCCTATGGGGCAGAGCAGAACGGCTCCATAAAGTTCCTAAGGAGCATCTGGTGGATTCAAACTGCTATCTTTCTGGTTAGCAAGCGTAGCGCTTAACCACCATGCCACCAGTGATTCCCGGGAGAGGAAGGAGGTGTTCCTGTGTCTTGAAGTCTGTTTACTCTGAAGCACCATCTGTAAATGAAATACTCAGGTCCAACTGTCTTAATGACATGTGGATGCTTTGTTTAAATAAGCTTTGAAATGCTTTATTTGCTAGGGAAACATAAACACAAGAAATTACCATGTTGAATCTGAAAAGGTGGTAGGTGGAAGGAGCCCAGGATATACAGCCATTACAAGACTATCCTCAAATGCTAGCTTTGCTGTGTGACTGTGACCAAGTTACTTAACCTCTCTGAGACTAATCCTTTCCTCTCTGAATTGGGGCCTGTTATGTATATCAAAAAGCTTCTGAGAGTATTAAAAAAAAAAAAAGTAAGATAAAGCCCCTTTCACAGAGAAGACACAAAGTCAATCATTCTTTCCCCCTGAAAAAGACTCACAACTTAAGCAGTCTCCCTGCTGCCTCTTGGTAGCGATGTATCTGAACTCAGGAAGAGAGGAAAGAACACTTGTGAGCATGCCCACCAGGCTTCAGCCTCTGGGAGCCCCTTAGAACAAGACCATGTTTTCCCAAAAAGCAAGACTATCTCTCCCCAAGTTCCTGTGGCACTTTTCTCTCTTTCTCAGAATTTCCTTCTATGACAGAAACACTACAGTAGTCAACAAGACAGGGGTAGAGGGATTTATAACATGATTTCGTGCATATGTATGTCATTTGAACCTTATAACACGCTTATGAGGTGTTAGGGAAGGTGTTAATGCTTACCCATCTCTGTGTGGTGGAAAACCTGGTGGTGTAGTGCTTAAGTGCTACGTCTGCTAACCGAAAAGTCGGCAGTTCCAATCCGCCATGCACCTCCTTGGAAACTCTATCAGGCAGTTCTACCCTGTCTATAGGGTCACTATGAGTCAGAATCTGCATGACTACAATGAGGTTTTTGGTTTTGGGTGGTACAAATGATTTGCAACTCTATCTACTATCCAAAGATTGGTGATTAGCACCCACCTAATGATACCATGGAATAAAGTCCTGGCAATCTGCTTCCTTAAAAAAATTAGATCCAAGAAAATCCTATGGAGCTCAACTGTGCTCTGTAAAACATGGTAGAATCAACCCTATGGCAATGGGCTGTTCTTGGTTTATTGTTGATACAGGTGAGATTCTGAAAAGTTGAATGACTTGTCTCAGGGACCCAAGACAGAGGCCTCTCCCTGACCCCACAGCCTCCAGGTCCTGAGCTGGATCTGCACAGTGCAGCTGACCAGAAACTGACCATCGGATCTGAGAGCAGACAGAGGCAAAGGTAGAAAGGAGGCCACACCCTTCTTCCCTACCTCAGTTTCCTAGGCCGCTATCACAAAATTCCACAGAGTGGGTGGTTTTAAACAACAGAAATTTGTCTCACACTCTGAAGGCTGAGAGGCCGAGATCTGGATGTCAGTTCTGTTGGTTCCTTCTGAGGCTTTGAGGGAGAACCTGTTGGCCCCAGCCTCTCTCACAGCTGCTGGATGCTCTGCTTGTGTCTGGGCTTGCTGTTCAACGGGTCCTCTCCCTCTGAGTGTCTCTGTGCCTCTTCTCCTTATTCCTAATAGCAGCACTCAGATGGAATTAGGACTCACCTTACTCCTGTATAACATCATGTTAACATCATCCAAGATTCTATTTTTAAACAAGTTCCCCAGGGTCAGGACCTCAATGTATCTTGGACACAACTCAATCTACGACGTCCTCTAAAGGGTGTTACCCTTCCAGTGGGGTAGATGTTGGCTGTGCATCCTCTGGTGAGTACTGTTATCCCTGCTTTGCAAACGAGGAAACGAATTCACCGAAGTTAAGTCATGTGTCTGACGTCACACGGTCTAGATACAACAGCCTGTGCAGGCACCCAGAACGCTGACCTCCCTCACTCAGAGGTGAGGTTTCCTTGGAGCCCCCTTTCTACCATGGGCACAGAGGGACCACAGAGCTGGTCCTGTGCCAGTAGGGAGTGGGTGAAAGGTTCCCAGTCAGCGACTTCTCTCCCTGCTGCTCCTTCCTCAGGCTGTGGGAGTGAGCGAAAGGGGAAGGAAGAGGGGAGAGGAGCGGAGGGAGAGGAGGGGAGGGGAGAGGAGAAGAGGGGAAAGGAGGAGAGGAGAGTTGAAGGAGGGGAGGGCAGGGGAGGAGTCAGCAGGTGGGGTGCTGGAAGGAACCCAAAGCCCCCAGAGGGCGGAGACCTACTCCTCTGCCTGCCTCCTCTAACCTGCTGGTTTGCAATCAAGGAACTCTCTAGGTAGATTCCAGAAACTGAGCCCTCTAGCAGTTTGTGAAAGGAAGCCACCTTTTAGTCAACTCTTGTTAAGTTTTAGAGTTTTCAAACTCTGCTCCTGTAGTGGTTGAGTGCTATCTCTGCTAACCAAAACGTTGGCAGTTGAAATCCCCAGGGAGCTCCTTGGAAACTCTATGGAGCAGTTCTACTCTGTCCTATAAGTTCTCTGTGAGTCAAAATCAACTGACAGCAGTGAGTTTGGTTTGGTTTCGTTTCATTGTCCTTGTTTCTTCCTTGCTTGCCCAGAACAGAACTCCTGGATTCCAGACGTAACTTACCTTAATGACCACCACACACACACACCCACACACACACCCGCACACACACCCCACTGATCTGATTTGTATTTAACAAGTGGCTACGTTTCCAGAAAGGCTTTAGTTGGAACCTGGCAATAGGATTGCCAGGCTGTAAGCCTGGAAACGTCTTTTCATGTTGGTATCTTGTTTAAATTTAAAATATGTTGACTCCTCAGAACATGGAACTGCTTAGGATTCCAAGTCCAGGGTCTGCTGGTAGCCTGGCCAGACACTGACGCCACTAGTGAGTCTGTTACGCATATCAGGCCTTTTAACCTCAGGGTCCCTAGCACTGCACAACATACTCGTCTCCCTCTCAGCTTGCAGAAAAGAACTGCTGGCATTGTGGAAAGTATTAGTTTCTAACTTGCCTCTAGAAGTTTCACGATCTTGGACAAGTATTAAAAAAAAAAAAGCTCTCTAGATCCGACTCGACTGCACTTGGCTTGGCTAGGCCTCAGTTTCCCCATTTGTTAATAGCAATAATAAATAATACCAAGCTCTCAAGGTTATTATTCTTAGCTTACAGTAGAAGGTGCTATACAAAGGTAGAATGGTGATAGACCTTATCATAGATTGAGTTATGTCCCCCCAAAAATGTGTGTTAGTTTGACTGAAACATGATTCCTAGTATTGTGCAGCTGTCCCCCCTTTAATGATTGTAATTTTATGCTAAAGAGGATCAGGATGGGACTGTAACACCCTGATCCAACACAAAGGGAGTTTCCCTGGGGTATGGTCTGCATTACCTTTTATTTCTCAGGAGATAAAAAAGAAACAGAAGCAAGCAGAGAGGAAGGATCTCTTACCATCAAGAAAGCAGTGCTGGAGACAGAGGGTATCCTTTGGATCTGGGGTCCCTGTGCAAAGAATCTCCTCTGCTAGGGGAAGGTTGAGGACACGGACCCTCCTCCAGGCTGACAAAGACAGAAAGGCTTTCCTTGGAGCTGACACTCTAAATTTGGACTTTTAGCCTCCTTTCCTGTGAGATAATATATTTCTCTTTGTTGAAGTCATCCACTGGTGGTATTTCTGTTATAGCAACCCTAGATGACTAAGACAGATGGTGACCTGGCACTTACACAGTCTGTGGATGATGGGTGGAAAATGGATACAGTCTATAATAAAAATTCACCTGTAGACTGTAAACTCTCCAAGGTCCTGACTGTGCCTTTTTAATGTTATAATCTCAGCACAGTGCCTGACGCACCGTACATGCTCAATAATATTTGTGAAATGATGGAAGAGAAAGAAAGAAAGAAAGAAGGATGATGCAATGATTAGCTTATACCCCTGGACAGATAACCAAGTTTTCTCAATTGCATGCCATGCACTATTCTAAAATGTGTCCTGCAGTGGACTGACTTAAATTTCGTCGCACCCTATAAGGTATCAGTAGCTGTTGCTGGTGAGTCAACTCTGATTCATGGTGACTCCATGTGTGCCATTGTAGGCTGCGCTCCACAGGGTTTTCAGTGGCCGCATTTCCAGAAGTAGGTCTGCAGGCCTGTCTTCTGAGTTGCCTCCAGGTAGACTTGAACCTCCAATCCTTCAGTTAGCAGCTGAGCAGTTCAGCCTTTTATACCACTCAGGGACTTCTACCCTCTGAGGCAGCAACTGTCAGGAGCCTCGTTTTACAGGTTTACTTTGGGTCAGAATCAATTCAAGTTTGGGATGTGGGGATGTTTTATAGAGGAAGCAACCAAGTCACAAAGCAGTCAAGTAGCAAGTGGTAGAACCAGGATTCAAAGCTTAGTTATCTGGTGCTGCTGTAACAGAAATACCACCAGTGGATGGCTTTAGCCAGGAGAAATTTATTTCTTCGTGGTAAAGTAGGCTGACAGCTCAAATTCAACATGTTAGCTCTAGGGGTAGCTTTTCCCTCTCTCTCAGCCTTCTCATATATCTTTCACTGGACTAGCAGCTGCTCTGCACAGAGACCCCAGGTCCAAAAGAAGCTCTCTGCCCCCTGACTGCTTTCAGGGCGGTACGAGGTCCCTCCCCACTGCTCGCTTGGGAGACAATCAATACATGTTCTTTTCAGCTGCTGAATTCTGGGATGATTTGTGACACAGCAGCAGATCTGGCATACTTTGTCACGTGTCGTTTGACACCGAGGAACTCCTGTATCATTACATTTTAATGTAGCAAACACTGTTGAATGCTGTCTCCGTGTCTGAGGCAGTGAATAAGCCACAGAACACTTCCAGCCTCAAGGAGTTCTCGGTGTGTGGGCTCAGGTAGACTGCATGGGTGAAACGACAGGAGCAGAGGAGGGGTCAGGAAACACTTCACGGAGGAAAGGCGTTGGGTGGTTCTCGAAGGATGGCTGGTTGGCAGAAATCAGTTCCTCCCAGGCTGTGGGACTGAGGGGTACAGTTCCCCTCTGGCATGTAGCCATTGGTTGAGGTCACTCTCGTTTCCTTACCGTGTGAACCTCTTCTTGGGTAGCTCACAACCCAGCGGCTGACTTCATCACAGCAAGTGACAGCATGACTGTCTGCAAGTCAGTGTTGAGAGTAGGATTGTTTGTCAGCTAACCTTGCAAGTGATCTCTCATCACATTGAGTTCCCTATCTGTTACAATCAAGTCACTAAATCCAGCTCACATTCAAAAAATAAAAGACTGTCGCCATAGCTCCTAACCACTGTGCCACTGGGTCTCCAGCTCCCACTCAAAGAGGTGGAGGAGGTAGGAGAAGCAGGAGGTAGGGCTTATTGGAGGCCACTTTAGAGAGCTGTTGCCTTAGTCACCTAGTGCTGCTGTAACAGAAATACCACAAATGGGTGATTTAAAAAACAGAAAATTCTCACAATTTTGAAGGCTAGAAGTTCAAATCTGGGCCTTGTCATGAACTGAACCATGTCCCCCTAAAAATGTATGTAGCAATTTGCTAGGTCGTAATTTCTGGTATCGTGTAATAACCCTATATGTTGTAAATCCTTCTTCTGTGATGTTAATGGGAAACCCTGGTGGTGTAATGTTTAAGTGCTAGGTCTACTAACCAAAAGGTTGGCAGTTCGAATCTGCCAGGTGCTCTTCGGAAACTCTGTAGAGCAAATCTACTCTGTCTGTAGCCTCGCTATAAGTCGGCAGCGGCTCTACAAGAGCGGGAAGTGGATACGGTGTTAACAAGGCGGGATGGGTGGCAGTTGTGTTGGGGGGCAGCACTCAGTCTATAAGATTGTATTGTGCCTTGAGGCAATCTCTTGCTGTCTTAGTCACCTTGTACTGCTCTAACAGAAAATACCACAAGTGGAAGTTTTCATGAAGAGAAGCTTTTATTATCACAGTCCAGTAAGCCACAAATCCATTAAGAAGTTACAAGTCCATTCCATATGAGAAATTGTCACAGTCCGGTAGGATAACTTCAAATCAAATGAGAGCATCTCGGCACAGGAACCTTGGGTCCAAAGGACACGCTCTGCTCTCGGTGCTTCTCTCTTGGTAGTATGAGATTCCCAGCTTCTTCTGTTCACTTCTCTCCTTTATAACCCCGAAGCTTGTAGCTTGAGTTCTGCCTCACCAACACAACTGTTGCCCTTTCTCCGTAATCAATCTCACAGAGGCAGGATTGACAACACATGGGAGGAAGGGCACCATATTGGGACTCACAGCCAAATCAAATCAACATATACCTTTTTAGGGGGATGCAATTCAATCCATGACACTTGGTATGTAAAGGAAAGAGAGGCAAGCAGACATTTGGGGACCTCATATCACCAAGATAGCAGTGCCAGGAATAAAGTGTGTCCTTTGCACTAGGAGTCCCTGTGCCTAGAAGCTTTCAGTTCAGGAGAATATTGACCACAAGGCCCTTCCTCCAGAACCAGCAGAGAAAGACTTGCCCTGGCGCCGATACCCTGAATTTGGACTTTGAGCGTGCTTGTCTGTGAGAAAAAATGTTTTTCTTTGTGAAGAAAAACTGTTAGAGCAGTACAAGGTGACTAAGACATCAAGAGATTGCCTCAAGGCACAATACAATCTTATAGACTGAGTGCTGCCCCCCAACACAACTGCCACCCATCCTGCCTTGTTAGCACCGTATCCACTTCCCGCTCTTGTAGAGCCGCTGCCGACTTATAGCGAGGCCACAGACAGAGTAGATTTGCTCTATAGAGTTTCTGAAGAGCACCTGGCAGATTCGAACTGCCAACCTTTTGTGATATTTCCACCACAGCAGCCCTAGCTGACTAAGACAGGCCTCCTCGTCAGTCTCTGCAGCCCTGGGCATCCCTTAGTCCCTTGGCTTGCAGACCTCCTCACACGGCCTCTACCTTCCACCACATGTGTGTCTCTGTGTCTGTTACACTCTGTTTATAACTCAAAAGTGATGAGATTTACAACCCATGCTATTTGGGTATGTTCTAATAACACAAATGGAATTACCTCCACAGACATAGGGATTAGGATCCCAGTGTATATTTTAATCTGTAACCACTGGCCATCACACAGTGTAAAGCATTTTAGAGGGCATTGTCTCATCTGCCAAAGCCGAGATGGGCCAGCAGGAGGAATATTTAAGGCGAGAACAGCACATTGGAAAAGGTCTGCAAGTCTTCTCACCACATGAGAATATAAACTCTTACACACTGGGTCATCCCCTGGTCAACCTGACAGGTAACAGCCCTGTTTCCTGTCATCAAGGTACAGATTATATGAAGGTACAGTGGCCCTCTTGGTCCTCAGCATGCTCAGATTCCTTTTAATAATAATAACACTCCTACTTTATGGTTTAATATATGTATACATGAGGCTGCCCTACTAGTTCGTTTTAGAGGGGAGAGGAGAGGGTGGAGAGAAGGGGACAAGTGTTAGTTGAGTGGATGCTGCAAGCAGAGTAGAAAGAAGAGTGTGCTGTCACAGGGTGAGGAGAGCAGACAGAGTTGCAGAAACACAGGCATTTCGGGGTTTTATATGGAAAATTGATTTGGACTGTAAGCTTTCAACTAATCACAATTCAAAAATTGTTAAACAAATAAGAATACTCCTTCATCACGTATTCATTTATACAAAGCACTTCCACATTCATTGTATCATTAATCCTTCATGACCGTCCTCTGTGGATGGTTCCTGTGTGCTCCCATTTTACAGCTGAAGAAACTGAGGCCCGGAAAAGCCAAAGTCACACAGCTTAAGTGACAGAGTTGAAGTCAGACTCAGTTTGACATCCTCTAATTTACCTAAACTTCCCCCCTCAAGACTATGCCCCCCTAGACCCCTATCTAACCTGGAAGTGAAGCTCTTCCTGAAGTTCATCTTTTGGCCAAATACTAGACAGGTTTATAAAACAATGACATTCATGAGGAACGTACTCCTTAGACCTCGTGAGCAACACCTGCCCCAG
Organism: Heterohyrax brucei; assembly: GCA_028571685.1. NCBI lineage: Eukaryota > Metazoa > Chordata > Mammalia > Hyracoidea > Procaviidae > Heterohyrax > Heterohyrax brucei. The sequence goes on along the minus strand of CM053140.1, from coordinate 159,550,774 downwards.
AGCAAAGATAAGAAAGGCAGGAAGGGACAGGAAACCTGGACAAATGAAAAAGGGGAGCCCAGAATCAAAAAGGGAAGACTACTGACACTCTGAGAGGGAATTATAATCCATGTCTTGAAATAATTTGTGTATAAATTATTGAATGAGAAACTATTTGTCCTGTAAATTTCTACCTAAAGCACAATACAAAGTTCAGATGAATTTTATCTAAACTGTCAAAAACTTCTTTCAGTATCTATAAACTACAGCCTCCTAGCAGGTGATGTTCTTACAACTACCTTCTTCCTAAGAAATATTTCTATTTATTTGTCTAAAATTTGGCTCACTGAGTGTCAAGGCAGCACCATCTTCCCCAGGCTCCTGACTCTGATGGTGGGCTATTCCCTGCCCACTTGGAATCAAGCCCGGTCTCCAGATGGTCTCAGGTGCTGCCCCTGGGATCTCAGGGGGTGTCATGGCATTGACAGCTCCAGGTTTGGGAGGTGGTCTCTTTCTTCTCTCTTCATCTTCTCCCTGCCTTAAATATCTAAAAGCCAAATATCATTCTTCCCATCCTAGAAAAGGTTCTCCGCACAGAAAAGTCCAAACCTTGGTAGGCAGGGCACAGGACTTGGGGAGAAGAGTCTGGCTGTGATATCTTAGCATCCTTCCTCAGCTCTCTGAGTTTTTGTAAGGAGAACACCCTACTAGGGCTTTGGAGGCTTCTGGTGTAGAGAGCAAACCCTGGTGGTGAAGTGATTAAGTGTTGTCTGTTAACTAAAAAGTCAGCCACTCAGTCCACCAGGTGCTCCTTGCAAATGCTATGGAAACTCTGACCTATAGGTTGCTGTGAGTCAGAACTGATTGGACGGTAATCCATGTGTGTGTGTGTTGTTTGTTTGATGTGGAGGGTAGTGTGTGGTACAACGGTGTTGTCCTGCAACTGCCAACGGAAAGGTCAGCCTGTGGATGAAGGCAAAGACTACTCTGCTGGAAGTGGGTTCTTGGTGTCAGTCATCCAAGAGGGGCAGGTATTGGGCAGATGGAACGGAGAACCCCCGTGTGTACTTGAACCTCCCACCCTACCTAGACCTCAAGGTGGGAAAGTATCTGGATATGAGCTTCAGGGCCGAAAGCAGTACTGTGGTATAAACGCCCCCCAAAACTGTACATAGTGTCATCAAGGTGATTCAAACTCGTAGTGACCCTATAGGACAGGATAGAACTGTCCCATAAAGTTTCCAAGGAGTGCCTGGTGTATTTGAACTTCACCACTTAACCACTAAAGGTTTTTGAAGATATAGAAAGCAGAATAAATAGCCCCCAAAGGTGTCCACACCCTAATCCCCAAAACTTGAGGCTATGTTACTACATATAACAAAAGGGACTTTGCAGATGTGATGGAATTAAGGATTTTGAGATAAGGAGATTATCCTGAATCATCTGAATGGGCCCTTATAAGTGGAAGGCAGGAAAGTTAGAGTCAGAGAAGGACATGTGACCCTGCTAACAGAAGTCAAAGTGATGGGGCCCCAAGGCAAGGGATGCAGCCAGCCTGTAGAAGGTGAAAAAAGGCAAGAACTCTCGCCTGAATCCTCCAGAAGGAGCACAGATCTGCCAACATCTTGACTGGAGCCCAGTGAGATGTGACTCAGACTTCTGACCTCTAGAACTGTAAGGGAATAAATTAGTTGTTGTTTAAAGCCACTCAGTTTGTAATTTGTTACAGCAGCACTAGGAAACTAATACAGATGGTGTTTGTTATAAAGATACCAGCCAGAAGACACATTGGCTCCCCACTGTATCTCTTGAACCTGACCACTGAGGGATGCGTTGCTTTGTTTTATTCCTCTTTGGGTCCTCTGGAGCCTGCACATTCGAGAACCACAGTAAGAGTCATGTGTCTACACTGGGGCTGGAATGTAGTCTGCCCTTCAGAGGACCATGCAGTGATGGTAATGATGACTAGCCAAAGACCCCAAAGAGGAGGTGACTTGCTGTGTTTGTCATCTAGTGCTGCTTTAACAGAAATAACCACATCTTCAACAAATGGTGCTGGCAAAATTGGTTATCCATCTGCAATAAACTGAATCAAGATCCATATCTTACACCTTACACAAAAACCAACTCCAACTGGATAAAAGACCTAAATATCAAACCTAAAACAATAAAGCTCATACAAGAAAAGGTAGGAACAACAATGGAAGTTTTAATACACAATGAGGACAGACTCCAAAATCTGTCAAAGAAACCTCAGTCAACAGAAGAGAAAGTAGATAAATGGGAACTATTAAGAATCAAACACTTTTGCTCATCCAAAGACTTTATTAATAGAATTAAAAGAACACCCACAGAATGGGAAAAAATATTTGGCAACTCTATGTCAGACCGACGCCTGATCTCCATAATCTATAAGATACTACAAAATATCAATAAGAAGAAGGTAAACCATCCAATTAAGCAATGGGCAAAGGAGATGGACAGACATTTCACCAAAGAGGAGATCCAGGCAGCCAAAAAACACATGTGGACATTTTCACGATCTTTAGTTATTAAAGAAATTCAAATCAAGACGGCAATGAGATACCATCTCACCCCAACAAGATTGGCCATGATCCAGAAAACACAAAACAACAAATGCTGGAGAGGCTGTGGAGAAAGTAGAACCCTCCTACACTGTTGGTGGGGTTGCAAAATGGTCCAGCCTCTTTGGAAAGCAATCTGGTGCTTCCTTAAAAAAATGGATATCGATATACCATTTGACCCAGTAATTCCACTACTTGGAATATATCCTACAGAATCAAGGCCTTTCACACCAACGGACACATGCACCAGAATGTTTATTGCAGCACAGTCCATGATAGCAAAAAGATGGAATCAACCCAGATGCCCAACAACAGAAGAATGGATAGGTAAACTATGGTACATATACTCAATGGAGCACTACACAATGATAAAGAATAATGATGATTCCAGGAAACATCTCCTAACCTGGTTTCAACTGAAAGACATTATGTTGAGTGAAAGTAGTCAGTGACAAAGGGACAAATACTGTATGAGACCTCTATGATAAGATCTCAAGAACAGACTTGTGTATAGAAGAAAAGACTCTTTGACAGCTGCAAGGGAGGGGAGGGAGGGGGAGAGGGGGAGGGTTTAGTTTAGATAGTTGCTAGAACTCTGGTTGGGAGAAAGTGGTGATAGCACACACTAGAAACAAGAACAACATTAAGTGGACTTCAGCGTAACTTGAGTACTCCTTCCATCTTAACCCAATATTGCAAGGATAGAGTAGGTGGGGCAGAGGGCAGGGGACCATGTTCTTAGGTGAAATCGAGGCCAATGGGCACAACTAGCGTTTTGCTATGAGAGCTCTCTGCACCCCACGTTGGTGAGTGGCGTCTGGGGTCTTAAAAGCTGCCAAGCTGCCATCTGAGGGCACAGCAAATGGTCCCAACTCAGCAGGAACGGATGCTCACCGAGGACCAAGATGACATGCGGTGAAGATGACCTAGAAGACAGAGAGACCCGCAATAGTGGGTGCCTTCATCGACTTGGGACCGGAAGAACCGGATGGTGCCCGGCCACTACCAGTGATAGCCACAATGGAGCTCACTAGGTTGAGTCTCACTGGCAACACAAGAATAAAAAGGGGTGTATCCTGAGATCTCCACTAAAAGACCTCAACTGATGCTCCAGTGGTTTCGGGGTTCCCCTGGGAGCATGGCCCCCGGCCCTGATGCTACCCTTACCCATAAATTATAACAAAGGTCCACTCTTTGGACAGGAATGGATTGGACTTGGCAATGCAGAGTGACCATATATTGGTTGCACTTTATGGTTCTATACATCTATAGGATATCATCCTGCTGACCTCTGGCTGGAGGAAGGAGAGTGGGTGGAGAGGAGGGGAAAGGAGGCTGTTGGGAGGATGAGACATGTATGGAGCAGAGAGAAACAGTGTGCAGTCACCGGACAGGGAGAGCAGTGGAAGCTACATATAGATGGGCATGTAAATTTATACGGGAATGTACATTTTCACTCAGTCATGTTAAAGAAAAAAGAAAAAAAAAGAAATAATTCCTCCAAATCCCAGCTAAAAAAAAAAAACCCCACCTTGCTTCCTAAGCCACATGGCTCCTCCAGCCAGCATCTGGCCGTCCAAGGCAGGGCAAAAAAAAAGAAATAACCACAAGTGAATGGCTTTAATAAGAGAAATTTTATTTGTCACAGTCCAGTAAGCTAAAGTCCAAATTCAGAGTGTCAGCTCCAGGGGAAGGCTTTCTCTGCTGGCTCTGGAGGAAGGTCCTCGTAAGCAATCTTCCCCTAGACTGGAGGCTCCTGAGGCACAGGGACCCTGGTCCTTTCCAAAGGATGAGCTCCACTTCTGGCATAGCTCCTTGGTAATACGAGGTCCCCAAATCTCTCTGCTAGCTTCTTGCCTTTACATCTCAAGAGACTGCCTCAAGGAGCAACACAATCTTACACATTGAGTCCTGTGCTGTCAACACTACTGCCACCTATCCTCCTTCATTAACATCACAGAGGCAGGGTTTACAGCATACACAATATCAGGAATCATGACTCAGCCAAATTTCTACACACTTTTTGGGGGGAATGCAATTCAATACATGACACTTGCCTACGAGGTCCTCTCTCCTACCAATGATAGAACATCTGAACATTGCCCATCCTGGGGGAATCGGGGTCTTATTTCATTAAAGAAGGAAGCTGTAGCCTTCAGGTCCCCAACTCCTCAGCATCTTCACAGTGATTAGGGGGCTTAAAGAGTCCTCAGCCTCAAGGCCTTAGATCTGGGGGATGCCCCTCAGCTGGCCTAAGGAGATAGTCAAAGCTTCCTAAGTCATCAAGGGAAATCCTAGAGATAATGACCTTCCCCCATACCCAACCCCAGTCCTACCATCCCTGGCCCAGCTCTTTAAACCTGGAGTCCTGCTGAGCCTCTGTGCCCACAGTCTGTGTCAATTCCCCCTTTTGAGCTGTCCCCATCAAGGTTCTGTTCTTGGATGCCCTTTGCCTTCAGCTTTCAGATCCTCCTGGGAGTCCTTTTGGGATTATTATGGTTTCAGTTCAACTGAAGGTCTTTTGTTGGTTGCCTTAGAGGCTGGTAAAATCCAGGTGGCCCACCTGGAGGAACAGAAGTGGGGAAGACAATTATAGACTCTCCCTGACCCAGGAGGGGGAAACTCTGGTGGTGTAGTGGATAAGTGCTATGGCTGCTAACTGAAAGGTTGGCAGTTTGAATCCACCAGAGACTCCTTGGAAGCTCTATGGAACAGTTCTACTCTGCCTTACAGGGTGGCAATGAGTCAGAATCGACTCAGCGGCAGTGGGTTTGGTTTGGTTTGGTTTGGGACCCAGGAGGGACAACCGGCTTTCACACGCAGAGAAGTCCACTCTGGATCAGCTGGCTGGGAAAGTTTCCAGCTCCTAGCTGCCCTGGTCTTTGCTCCAATACCTGCTCCTCATCAGAGACCCCAAAACACAGGCAGATAAAAACTGGGGCACAGGGCCTGGTAAAAGGTTTCTATGACACTTCTTGGTGTAAGAAACAGTCTGGCAGATGGAGTTTGATTTCAGAATTACCAACTTTTTCAGTACACTGAAATAAAATGAGGGAACAACAGAATAGAATATTTAAAATCTCAATCCAATATGTTGTTTTTGTTGTTTTAGCCTGTGGTTGACTCTTGGGGACACCAGGCACAAGGGAAAGAAATGCTGCCCAGTCTTGTATCATCCCCAGGATCTGTCGAAGATTGGACCTTTGTCATCTATACGGTTTTCACTAACTTTCAGAAGTAGATCACCAGGTCTTTCTCCTGATCTTAGTCTGAAAACTCAGCGGAAGCCTGTGCAGCATCAGAGCAACACTGACAGTGGCTGCATATGAGGGGTCTTGGCCAGGAACTGAATGTGAGTCTCCCCCATGGAAGGTGAAAATTCTACCATTGAACTACCATTGCTCTTCCATCCAAAATATTTTTTAAAAACGTCGCTTTTGAGTTGACAGAGACTCACATCAACCCTATAGGACAGAGTAGAACAGTCCCACAGGGTTTCCAACGAATGGAGCACCTGATGGATTCCAACTGCCAACTTTCTGGTTAGCAGCCAGAGCACTTAAGCACTATGGGACCAGGGTTTCAGTTTCTTCCAAAACAGAGTTCCTCCCGATAACACCCACCATGATACTTTATGAGGATGAAGATCAAGCTTTGCTCACCACTGCAGCTTTAGCACAAATGCTGGAGATGCTCAGTATTTGATGAGAGAGAGGGTTAGTCAGATCACCTGACAAGGGCCAGGCAAATTCTTGAAGCACTTTGTCCCCAAGATATCAGCTCAGAGCCTCCAGCTACGGGGAAAGGCCACAGTCCCCTTCTAGCTGAGGTACCTCCACTGCAACAGGAGATTTTGCAGTATCCCTCTGCCCCTGAAAGGGGAGACATGTTGGGTCCCACCTGGTACTTGCACCCGACAGCTCTGACCTTTCCCTGAGCCATCTAGGGTGTTCCCAAGAAAGTAAGGGCAACTGCAACCCCGGGGGAGGAGTTACTTTGAGGGGTTAGGACTGGGAAGGACTGAGGGGCGGCAGAGCAGTGTGGGAATCTTCGATCTCATCAGGGCAATGGGGAAGAAGAAGATCCAGCTGTCTGGATTGTCAGAGGAGAGAAGTGTCTGCAGGGCCAAAGAACAAATGCCTGTGGACTTTTGCCGGGGAACAGATACCCCAAGGTCTGCAGGAAGCCCGTCTCCTCCATCTTGGGTCTAAATAAATCCTTGAAATTGGTCCAAGATTGTAGCCTAGCTGCCACCCAGTGTGGCCACTGCCATGACCACATGATCCCCTGAAAGGCCCTGTATACACCAGCTTTTATGTCTCCTCTTTGAAGGCCTCTGTCACCCAGTCCATTTGCCTGACTCCCTGGCCCCTGGCAACAATTTCTGAGGTTCCCAGAATCTCAGTCTTTTCTCTCGTTGACTGATCTGGTTCTGGGATTCCAGAGCAACATGTAGAATCAGGAAACTGCTTGGAGATTCTCTGCATTTCGCATATTATCCACACCCACAAGGGCACTGGAAGAAGAACCAGATAGAGCTCCAACCAAAGCATTGTCCCTTCAGCTAGGGGCCACCAGCCAAGGTGATGCAGGGAGTCCTGGGGACGGTGACCCAAACCTGGGCATGCCACAGCCAGTCTGACCACAATGCACTTCACTGCACTTGAATGATGCTGTCTCTGAGAAATGCACACCTGACCCTGAGCTGGGGACCGTGGGTGGAATTCTGCACAGTAGCTAAGAGCTCTGCTGTTAACCAAAGGACTGGAACTTTGAATCCACTAGCAGCTCCTTGCAGTCTCTGTGGGGAAGTTCTACTCTGTCCTATAAGGTCGTTATAAATCAAAATTGGCTCAACAGCAGTAGGTTTGGTTTTCAGTAGCACAAGTCATTAGGTGAAGGTGCTCAGCTGCTCACCCAAAGTTTGTAGGTTCAAGTCCACTCAGAGGTTCCTCAGAAGAAAAGCCTGACAATCTACTTCCCCAAAACCAGCCACTGGAAACCCTGTGGAGCACAGTGCTACTCTGACACATGTGGGATGGCCAAAAATAAAGACCAACTTGACAGTAGCTGTAACTAGGCTGAGATTTGGCACTGCCAGGAGGTGCTAGCTTACAGGACTTCCTGGGCTACAGTTCAAAGCCGCATGAGATGCGGCTGGAGCATGGGGCACTCCCGGCCACACTAGACGCCTGTCTCCGAGGGTCCTCAGAGCTTTCCTCTGAGAGCAGTGACTCTGGTCTTGATGCTAAACAGAGCGCTGCTGGAGAAAGGGTCTCTCGTGTTTCATGGCTGGGACCAGAGGGGCAGGCAAGCACCCAAGGCACAAAGGGAAGGGGTGGAGGATGCTCAGCGAAGAGGGATGGAGCTTCCTCCTCAACTTTCAGGAGACCAAGGCCACCAACCCAGAGGAGGTGGCCAGAGGCAGAAACAGTCCCCCAAACAGAGCACAATTCGACCAGCCAGAATAGAGCACACAGCTGTGGTGTACAACTTGCCCAGGCCCAGCCCTACGCCGGGGATTCTGCAGTGTCCCAGGGACCAGACTGCGGCTGCTTTCTAAGATGCCTGGGGCTGTAACTGCTCTGGGATGAGGTGTTATTCTACTGAACTGGAAGGGCTAATGCTGTTCCCAGTCCCCTCAGGTACATGCAGAAGGCATATCCTCTCCTGGCTAGCTCTAGCTAAAAACGAAATTCGGTAGTTCAGATGATGCAGAAAGATCAGAGAGGGAGAAGGTCAGAGACAAAGACTAAGAAGAAAGGTAGCCCAAGACAGGTCCAGGGAACGAGCGGTGTGAGGCAGGGACCACGTCTCCTGTTTCTTCGTGCCTTCCTTAGCTGACACTGTGCCATACACCTAGTAGGCACTTGGTGCATTTTCTTGCTCTTTGGCCACCACTGCCAAGATTGCCTGGGAGGGAAGAACGCTGCACAGTTCTAAAAAAAAAAAAAAAAAAAAAGAGTGCAATGTTGGCTTTTGAGATTTTGCCACTAGAGGGCGCGCCAGGACACTCGTTGAATTTCAAGACACCGCCTCCTCCCTCTCACCCTCCCGTCCCTTTCACGTGCACATGCGCCACCTACTGTATTCGGGGTTTTCAGGAGTTGCTGTTGATTCGTTCCCCATATATCTACTGAACAAACGTTGTTACTGTTAGCTGATCGAATCAGCACCTATCTCCTTGGCAGCCCAAGGCACAACAGAACAAAACGCTACCTGGTCTTGTGCCATCGCGTGATCAATCGCTGCAGATGGGACTCTTGCGAGCCATAGATTTTTCACTGGCTGATTTTAGGAAGTAAATCGCCAGGCCTTTCTTCCTAACCTGTCTTAGTCTAGAAACGTCACTGAAACCTGTTTGGCATAGCAACGTGAAAACCTCCACTGACAGGTAGTGGCTATACCCGAGGCTCATGCCCAGGAACGGAATCCAGATCTCGCTTATGGAAGGCAGGGAAGTGTCCAATACTGTACTAGTTGCTAAGGATAAAAAAAAGATGGAGCTGTGACTCCTGTCCTCAAAGGCAGGGTGCATCTCCTTAGAAAAATAAGAGACATAAGTGAAAAATAAAGTATATGTATCCACATTAATCTCCCAGTTATCACCTGTTTACTAAGTGCTGATGTGTTTAACCCTCAGACATTGTCCCTTGTATGTACAATGCCCTCCCATATGCTTGCCTGGAGACCTGGTATCACAGTGGTCAAGAATTCAGGCTGCTAGCCAAAAGGTTGGCAGTTTGAATCTACCAGCCGCCCCTTCAAAGCCCTAGGGGACACTCCTACTCTGTCCTACAGGATTGCTATGAGTCAAACTTGATTTAAATGGCAATGGGTTTGATTTTTGTTTATCTGCCTTCCTGGCTCATCTCATCTTCTACATCTTTGCTCACTGTTACTTTGTCATTGATCCTATTCCTCCAACCTGACTTTTAAGTGTAACATGTCCTCTGGTACCACCCCAGGTTCCGTAGTTTATATGTACATATATGTAGTATTCCTGCTGTCAATCTCCCTTATTCACACATAAGCTTCACCAGGGTGAGAACAAATTTGTGCACTGTATTCACTGATGAACACTTAGTGCCTAGAAAAAGATTTGCAGGAGGTAAAACCAAAAAAAAAAAACGCACTGCGTCGAGTCAATTGATTCATAGTGACCCCGTAGGACAGAGTAGATGAGTTTCCAAGGAGAACCTAATGGATTTGAATTGCCGACCTCCTAGTTAGCAGCAGCCATAGATAGCACTTAAGCACTATGCTACCAGGGTTTCCTCACATGTGGTGGGTACTTGATAATTAGCTGTTAATAAATAAGACCGCTGTTGCTGGGTGACCACGAGTGGCTTCTGACTCACGGCAACCCTATGGGGCAGAGTAAAACTGCCTCACAGGGTTTTCTAAGCTGTGGTCTTTATGACAGCAAATCAGCTGGTCTTTCTCCTGTGGAGCAGCTGGATGGGTTTGAATCACCTCGACCAAATGTTTGCCACTTCAGGACCTCCAATAAGTATTTGTTAACGAGTAAGGCACCTGACAACTGCAATTAGCCCCCAATAAATCAAGCGGCTGGGAATCTGCCAGAGTTCCTGTGGTTGGAAGGCTTGAGTGAAAGGCAGGTCAAGTGCAGAAGGTGGTCCAAGCCTTAGGGGACCCTCTGCTTCCAGGCAGCTCCTAGGGACCATTGAAACTGTGACCGGTGAGCTTTGTCCCTCACCTGCCAGGCATTCTCCTTGCCCCGAGGCTCACTGCCTGCTTCCTGCTCTCTCAGTGGGTCTCACTTGTGTTTCTCGCCATCTGGGGCTTCCTGTCAAGGATGGCCTCTGCCACTCCGGTCTTGGTTTCGTTCTCCCTTCTGCTGCAAGAAGAAACAAACTGCACAGCTCGGAAAACAATCCATCATTTTGTCATAACATTTCCATTTCAAAGACTTCCTCTCCACGCTTCTCTCTGGCCAAAAGCTTCCTCTCATTAGCACGAGAAGCACTGGCAGGGAGAATAGGGAGGAGGGAGGAAGACGGGCTGCCAGCGGCTCCAGGCCTCAGGCCTCTGCTGCAGTCTGCTCAGGGGAAGTGCAGGGCTGGGCCTGTGCTTGCCATGGGAGTGTGTGTGTGTCTGTGTGTCTGTGTGTCTGTGAGTGCATGTGTGTCTGGATGTAGTGCACATGTGTCTGCGTGTGTGTATCTGTGTGCATACATATTCATATCTCTGTGAGCCCGTGTGTCTCTGCACTCACTGTTCATGCCATCCTGGCAGAGATTTGCTCACTGATACTACCTGGCATCCTGGAAGCCCTTACCTAGCACTCGGTGTGGCAAGAATTCCACTGGGGGATTGAGAATTGAGTGAGGAAGTCCCAGGCACTGCCCGTCGGGGAGCTGGTCAGACAGGGGACGGGTGCGTGGGTGAGTAACTACCACACACACACCTGTTGCCATCGAGTGGATTCTGACTCAGAGACCCTACAGGGCACGGAAGAACTGCCCCATTGGCTTTCCAAGGACAGGCCAGTGAATTTATAGGGCTGACCTTTTGGTTAGCAGCCCAAGGGAATAACTAGACATGACCAATGCCTTTGTAAAGATCACTGACTAACAATTGGGAAGCTGGACCACAGCCTTCTCCCTCTCAGAGGAGGTGGTCTTGGAGGATGAGAAGAGTTCACAGGGTAAAGAAAGTAAAAACAGGCAGAGCAGGGTCAGGGGTCAGTGTGAGCAAAGGCCCAGTGGGCGAGCCCTGCAGGGTGCTGGGCGTGACAGCAGCAAGAGAACAGATCACAGCCAACACATGTCAGGTGGAAGTGGACAGCCCCTTGGCTTATCCAACTGCCCCCTGCCTGCTCGGGCCTCATCCGCAGACAGTGCTGGTGGCAGACCCACTCGTACGTGAGCTCAGCCCAGCAAAGGGCCCCTTGCCATCCCAGCACCTCAATGGCCCCATGTTGCCCTCTGTGACAGACAAGCAGCAGGTATGCTGATGGTCCCGCCCCCAGCCTCTTCACTCGTCACCTGGCAGCTCCCTATGGAGGATGGGCCTGGCTGCAGGGCCTGGTGGGCCCTTCTGCAGACCTTGAAACCCTGGAGGCCACCTGCCCACCCTTCTCTGCTCTTCACATCATCCTCCCAACAACCCATGGTTGTTTCACAGGGACAGCAAAGAAATGAGCCAAGTTCCAGACTCAGTGACGGGAGGGAGAAGACTGGAAGAGTGGGCCTCAGCGTGTTTGGGGGAGAGAAGTTATTAAGAAGCAAGAGGAAAGCAGTGTGGTTCTTGAGAACCTCATTGGTTGAATAAGTCATTCCTTCACTCATTCAACAATACTTGGAGGCGTTCCATGGGTTAGGCATCCAAGACGTTAAAATGAGAGATGCACACAGAGTTTGTCCCCAGGACTCTCATAGTCAGTGGGGAGAAAAACAGGAAACAAGTGCCGCAGTACTGAAGCACTGTGCGAGGGAGCTGATTGCTGAGGTAGATCATCACCAGGCCTTTTTTCCTAGTCTGTCTTAGTCCAGAAGCTCCACTGACATGTGTCTAGCATCAAGCAACACAAAAGCCTCCAATGGCAGATGAGCAGTCGACCCACATAAGGGTCGTTGGCTGGGAAATGAACTTGGGTGTCCAACACGGAGGGCCAGAGTTCTACCATGGTGCAATCCACAACCAATTGTGGACTCGGTACAAGAAGAGGCAAAATTTTATCCTATTGTACACGGGGCTGCTGTCAGTTGGGGCAGACTCCACAGGACCTAACAACGTGTGAGAGTGCTGAGAACATAGGGACACACACAGGAGTGGCACCACAGTCACCTTGGTCAGGAGCATCCTGAAGAGATTCAGAGTCCAGATTTGAAGGACAATAAAACAGCAGTCAGACAGAGGGCCTGGAGTACAGAGAACATTCCGAGCAGACCACTCTCCGCAACCAGAAGTCCCAGAGACAGAACTTAGGGCTACAGGGACACTGTCACTTCCCCATTTGCCTTGAAGGGAGACACAACACATCTGCTCTTTACCCTCGGAAGACAGAAATCAGCAGGGGGCCAGGGAGCCTGGGCAGGTTGGGGGGTCATTTGGTCCAAGCTCACACTTACCAAGGCCGCCATGCTTAGCCTTTCCAGGTAGACTTAGCTAGGATTTGGAATTGACTCGAGGCCAACGGTTGTCTTTTCATTTTGTTTGTTATTTTTTTAACTCCAGTTGAGTTTAGGATATTTAAAAATACAGTTAGTTAGATGTAACGAATTGAAATATGACATAGTTTTTGTAAGCTCATTCAGCATCTCCCTTTTTTTTTTTCTTAATCTACCAGAAACCTAAAAATAATGAAAGTGGCCCAGTTCTGTCTCATTCCTCGCAAATAGGTGGTTTTGGTCTTAAATAAGGAAAGAGAAGCTGAGAGAAGTCACCCAAAGTCAAAACATTCCTCAGCACCAGGCTTGCTGCTCTGACCGCAAACACTTCAAACACCAAGGCCCAGGCCACTGGTGGCACCACCCTCTGTCCTTGCAGCCCCTGAATGTCCCCTGTACTCTCTGCGGCTCCCCACCTCAGGCCTTCAGCTCCCGGGGCACGGCAGCCTAGCAGCCTCTGGGAGTCCCTGCTCTCCATGCCCCTTGACCAGCCCAGTCCGCTCTTTCCCTGTAGGAAGGGTCCCACCACCCCCCTTCCCCGTGCCCCGTATCATTTTTGTCATTGGGTATAGCTGAGGGGAAGCCCTGAAACCGGCCTTTCGATGCAATCCCACTCCTGGCTCCAGCTAGGGGAAGGAAGTCAGACCTCTGACTCTATTTCATAAAGAGAGGTCTCCTTTGTAAAGTGTCATGCATGACTGTAGCTTCCATCTCTGGAAGAGTCTCTGCATCACTGCCCTGCTCCTCCAGCTGCTGACAGGGACAAGCCTGTGGTGGGGGTAAGGTGGGGAGAGGCTGGAAGGTAAGATGAGGGACAAGGCAGGGACTACATAGTAAGATGGCCCCCACCTCCTTTTTCCAAGACCCTCTGAGAGATAAACTGCTATAAGGTGACTTGGGAAAACCTGGTTACATAGAGCTGAGCATTACAGCTGTTCACCAAAAGGTCAGCAATTTGAATCCACCAGTTGCTTCCTGGAAACTCTGTGAGGCAGTTCTACTCTGTCCTGTAGGGTTGCTGTGACTTGGAATTGACTCACCAGCAATAGATCATCATCATAAGGTGTGACTTGGAGGCCAGGTGGTACAGTGGTTAGGAACTTGGTGGCTAGCCATAAGATCAGCAGTTCAGATCTACCAACTGTACCTTGAAAGCCCTGAGAGGCAATTTCACTCTGTCTTACAGGGTCACTGTGAGTCAGTATCTACTCAGCAGTGATGGGTTTTCGGTAAGCTGTGACTTCAATTACAATAGTGGGGGGTGGGGAGGGGGCACTGGCTGCCATTTAGTAAACCAAACCCTGATTCCCATTAGGGGAAAGGCTGCCAAAAGAATGAGTGCAAAGGAAGAAGAGAGCCACAGAAGCCAACATGTACAGGGATCGACCACACACTGAACAGACAGGCTTGGCAAAGCTGAGTCAAAATCTCGTCAAGAAGTAGAGTCTGGGATCATAGACTCTAGCAAGCAGCCATCTAAGCAGCATCAGTCAGTCCCAACGCACCTGGAACAGAGGAGAAAGTGCTATATCAAAGATATAGGGAAAATACAAGCCCCAGAAACAGAAAGGATCACATAGTCCAGAGAATGTATCAGCATGAGTCCAGAACTAGATGGTTCCCAGCCACCACCAGTGACTGCCCTGACAGAGAATACAACATACAGTCCTTGACATAGTGGGAGAAAAATGGAATTCAGAACGCAAACTCAATGAAGTGTGCCAGATTTGATGGTCTGACAGACGGGAAGTTCCCTGAAAGATACGGCCCTCGGGCTTTCTGTTAGCCCAGAACTGAAGCCACCAGTTCAAAGATTGTACTGGAATACAAAACATAAGATGCTACTGGCAAAGACTGTGCTTCTTGGCTCAGCTGAGTAAGTGAGGCTAATCCGGCAGCTCCTGTCCACAGGTGGGATGAGAGGGTGGAGGGGGAGGAGAGAGAGCTGAAGAGCCCCAGAGAGTACAGGGTGGAAAGGAGAAATGTGTTATCACACGGTGGGGAGAGCAGCGACAGTCATATAGCAATGTGTGTGCAAGGTTTTGCATGACAAATTGGCTTATTACAAACTTTCACTTAAAGCACAATAAAATATTAAAAAGGGAAAAAAAAAGTTTCACCAAGAAACTTGTATACCTGCTCCCCAAGGTAGCTGAGAAATCTCAAAGTAACAGAACAGGGAGGCACACCGGAATCCCCTTGTTCTGAGCCCTGACAGTTGTGTTCCCCGTGGGGCTGCTGCCCAGGAAGAGTGCCGCCAGGTCTGTCAGCACGACCATGGCTCCAAGGACTGGCTGCTGTCCTAACTGGAGACCTGGGCCCTGGTGTCGGCCTGGGCACTGGTGTCAGCCTGGACCGTCAACCAGGCTAACCTGAGGCAGCCCTCAGCTTCAAGTCATCTCTGAATGCTGACAAATCAGATTTTGAGCTCTGAGATTGTGGAAGGGATCCTGGGCTGTGGCTCTGACCAAGGTAGCCTCAGGACTCTGACCTTCCCTGGCCAGTCCCCATGCATTCCATGTCCTTCTCTTAATAAACACAGAGCTTTTCTCTTTATGGCTCAGCATTCCCTGCTTGGCCTTACACACCAAGTCCTTGCCTCCCATCCCCAGGCAAAGCAAGTCTTGCCCTGAGAAGTTCTAGAAAGATCAAGAATGTAAGGACAGGTAGGCAAGCCATGCCCTGAGCTTGAAATGACCACTTCCCTCATAAAGTTTCTACCCATTAACAGCGTCCTCAGTCCTTCCTGATCCAAGTGACCCCAGCATGGCTCCCCACAACATATAACAATTCTGGCCTACCCCCAGGATGGCGTAAGGCATTGGCCCAGTGAGGACAAGGGAAGACAGGCTTTGCAGAGATGTGTCGTTTATTGAGAACCATCTACCTGAAGCCCTGATGTGTGTGTATGCATGTGTGTGTACGTGTATGTGTGTGTGTAAATGTGCATGTGTGTGTATCTTGGAGACAGTGTGGTCTCTGAGCAATCAGACAGCCTTGGCCAGCCCCACACGGTTGTTGGCCCTGTCAAAGACACTATAATACTCCCGGATGAAGACATCTCCCAGGATCCACAGTTGGGAGCCATTTTCACTGTGGAAATCACTGGTACAGGAGCCCAGGTCCTAGGAAAGGAAGACTGAGGTGAGGCTGGCAGCAGGCCCACTTGCTGGGTTTAGTAACAGGGATTTCCCTGCTTGATTCCACAGTTCTCATCTGTTCTTTCTTTTATTCTTAAAATCATCTTCTGAGGGAAGTGAACAAGTATCAGAATCATCTTGCTCAACTGATAAATTGAGATTCAGAAAAATATTGGCTTAGTTCAAGATTGCCCTTTGGGATGCTGGAGACCAGAGACCCAGGGCTCTGCCCCGGGCCCTAGTTCTATTCATCCACCTTCTCCAACCCCCAGCCTGTCAGCACTGCTGCCCAGATGACTGGCCAGTGCCAGCCTGGAGCTAGGGCAGGCTGCCCGCCGATTTGGGGTACTCAGGATTAGGTCAAAGATGGGGCCCGTTGGTCCATGGGAGAGGAGCCGATGACGGAGGGTCCCCAAAGCCCAGGCTACCAAGGAAAATCTGGTCAGAGATCTAGGCTGCTGGCTTTAGGAGGCTGAGCAGCAGACGGTGACTGACGTGGTGCCTTGTGATCCTTACCTCTCTCACTCTCCCTCCCGGCTCCCTTCCATGGCTGCCCCTTGCGTCTCCCCAGTCTCCCCCAGGGTGAGGGTATAGTAACCACGACTGAATCCCAGCAAGGCCCCGATCAGAAGGGTCTTCATTCTTCATCTAGCCCTTACCACCTCTTTATCTCCTGTTTCCTCAATGTGCAGAGCCCCAACTCAGGGAGAGAAGAGGGGGCATGAGGAGAAACCCAGGGCTTTCTCTCAGGAGGCTCATACCTGGGTGGTATAGGCGGAAGGTGGCAGTGAGTACTGTCTGCCTCCGATCTCGAAGACAACTGTGGGCACGCTGCTCAGTCTCTCGCAGTCAATGTCAAACTAAGGAGCCAAAGGAAGGTCTTCATAAGAATAGAAGATGGGGTGCGATCTGACTGGAAGAGTCACCTCAGTGCTGAAGGCAAGAAAAGGGTCTCGGGCCAGGACTGCCTTCCACTGCATAGAGTGAACCCGGCGCCTTGGAAAAGAGGCTAGGCCTGGCCCCGAGGACCACGGGGATGCTCTCAGGCCACGGCTGGGTCTGGAGACCTAAACCTGAGGTGAGGAGGACTGGCCATCAACCAACCTGCGGGCAGATCCCAGCACGGGAGTTTGCCTCCATAGCACCCCCGCCAGGCCCAGCCAGAACTTGCAAGAACACCTAGAATATCCAGCTGTCAGGGAGGAGGGAATGGATGCTCTGATAGGGAAGGAAAAACAGGCCACCACAAACGTCATCGAGTAAGAGGGGACACAACTCATCCGAGACCAGGGGGACAACTGTGGCCTTGGCATGAAACTCAGCAGCTCCAAAGCAACTATGGTCCAAAGCCAAAAGCCATCCTCATGGACTCCCAAGGAATGCTATCTCCACTGGGAAATGGTTTCTCTCATTATTTTTCTTTTGTCATTTCTTCCAGTGGGCAAAGGGATCCCCACTTCAGGGGTCCTGGGGAGGTGGGGTGGGGGCTGCCCTCACCTGGCCATAACTGCCCTGTGTGGCTCCAATGACCTTCTGGATGTTGAGGATGTCACTCTCTGGCCCAATTATCTTGGAGGTGCCCGTGTCCAGGATGGCCTGACAGCCACCATCACAGGCCACGACTGTGCCATCAATGGTGATGCTGCAGGGGGAGACAAGATGACCTCCAGTTGTGTCCAGGACCCAGTCTCCCTCCCTGGTACTTTCCACCCTCCACTACAGGGCCAACCCCTGGACCCTTTTCCTGGGAATGCTTCCTGGAGCCCCTGCCAGTTCCTGAGCTCAGACAGAAGACCTAGAACTAATATCTTCCAGTGCAGTGGCTATGTCAAGGTCATCTTCACCTTCCATAATCAAATTTCAATAAAACAAACTCAATTGCATTAATGGGTAGGCTGGGCACTGTACTTGTTCACTGAAGATCTGGTTTCAATATTTCTCTCTGCTGTTTCCTTGTTACATATCTCAGGCAAGCTACAGGGTCTAACAATTAAGTCCGCGAACTTAATTGTTCTAAGTGCCGCATACCTCAGTGCTGAATATCACTTTGTGGTCACCTTCGAAGTATTCCTCTTGGGAAGCAATACACTGATGCCAGAACCTAGTCCACCCTGCAAAGCAATTTTAGAACTCTTTCTGGAATGGCCATGGCCATTCCGTACAGTAACTATATTGGAACACCCTCCCTACTCACTTGATCTGGTCCCTAGTGACGTTTTTCTTTACCCAAAGATAAAGGAAATATTGAAAGAAAGACATTTTGATACATTCAGGACATCAAGGGTAATATGACGAAGGCTGTGATGGCCATTCCAGAAAGAGTTCCAAAATTGCTTTGAAAGGTGGACTAGCCACTGATACCAGTGCACTTCAAAGGTGACCATAATGATATTCAGCAATGAGGTGTGTAGCACTTTTTCTAGGACGAGTTTGTGAACTCAATGGGCAGTCCTTGTACCTAACTTTTCTGCACCCAGGCTTCTCGTCTACATAATGGGAACAATAGCGTCTCCATTCTTTTCCTTAAGGGACAGGGCGGAATTCAAACTTTAAGCTAGCAGATTATAGACAGAAGATGACAATGGCACCCACTCCAGAGGGCTTTGTTGTCAGCTGCCATCACAGCTGGCCTTCACTCGGAGCCACCCGTGGATGTCGGGGTTGGACCACTGTGATCTACCGGATTTTTGCTGGCTGATTTTCAGAAGCGGTTCACCAGGCCTTTCTTCCCAGTCTGTCTTAGTTTAGAGGCTCTCCTAAAACCTATTCAGCATTATAGCATCACACAGTGGTTGCACATGAGGTGCACTGTGTGGGAATTGAACCTCGGTCTCCTGCAGGAAAGGTGAGAATTCTACACTGAACTCGTGCCACCATCCACATGGTTTTAGTGAGGAATCAATGAGACAGTCCAAATAACCACATAGCATGATGCCTAGCAGGCAGTGAGCGTTCAACAAATGCAACTATTCTTTATAACAAATCACTGGAGAGTGTGAGACATCATCTCTGACAAAGGGCACTTGACCTTGAAAGTATCTGATTTCGACTCTGACTTCTCAGGCTTGTGAGTTACCATGCTGCAGCCATGCCTGGCACCTGGGCCCCCTAGTCCCCAGGATGCACGCACCTGTCCACAGTGAACTGCCAGTACCCTTGCACAGTCACAGGTACCCAGTGCAGGGAGCCCGTGTAATAGGATGAGTCAATGGCTCCCAGCGTGAGCATGCTTCCCTGGTCGTCCCTGGAACCAAGGAAAGGCTTGAGTACCTCGCTGAAACCTGCTCCATGAGGGTGTCCCAGCTCACACTGGCAGAAGTGAGATCCGGCCCCGCCTTCCCCCAAGAAGCACCATGCCGGTTGTTCTCTGATGCTCCATCTCAGCCTGGGCTGTGCACCCTTTCTGGCCTTTGCTGTGCGGCCCCCAGACCTAGGCAACACCTGGAGCCAACACACACATGAGACATGGCCAGGGCTGGGGACAAGCCTCTGGAGCCAGGCCCTTCATAAGTCTCACTTGGAAGTGTGGAGCTGTGTGTGTCAGGCAACTACCCACGTGAGAGGATGTCACAGGTTATGGACTCAGCCATACTCTGCCCCAATCCCCTTGCTGTTCCAACCACGTCCCAGCCTTTTGGTGGCAGGTAGAAGAGGGGGCCATCAAAGTCACTGATACTTTAGATTAAAATTGCCACTCAATCCCAAATCGTCTCTGTTCCATCTATAGGTGGGAAGGTCTCTGTGCCACCTCTAGGCAGTGCCCAGGCATGTACCCTTACCTGCTCCCATTCTGCTTCTTTCAGTTCTGTCATGGATTGAATTGTGTCCCCCCAGAATATGTGTAACCATGTAGCTAGGCTGTGATTCCTGGTGTTTCATGATAGTTCTCCATTTTGTGATTTTCCTATGCTGTATGTTAAAGGATTAGGGTGGAACTGTAAATCGCTTTATAAGATCATCTCCCTGCTCCATTGTAAAGGGAGTTTCCCTAGAGTAGCTTGCCCTATGCATAATCCTTTCATCTTACAAGAGATAAAAGGAAAAGGAAGCAAGCAGAGAATTGGGAACCTCACACCATCAAGAAAGCAGCACCGGGAGAAGAGCACGTCCTTCAGACCTGAGGTTCCTGCGCCAAGATGCTCCCCAGACAAAGACTGACGCAATACTGGACTTTCCTCCAGAGCCGACAAGGGGGAAAACATTCCCCTGGAGCGGACATCCTGAATTTGGACTTGCAGCCTATCGGACTGTGTAGGAATAAACCTTCTTTTGTTAAAGCCATCCACTCTGTGGTATTTCTGTTAGAGCAGCCCTAGCTGATTAAAACAAGTTCCTAGACCGTATCAGCACCATCCCACCTCCAGGCGCTCGTGAGTGCTGTCCCCCTGTCTAAAATGCTCTTGTCCTCTATCCCTTCAGGGAAACTCCGACTTGTTCCTCCTTCTACACACACACCCTACCGGTTGTTATTAAGTCTTCCTTGCACCCCCAAACCCTGGTGGTGTAGTGGTGACGTGCTCCAGCTGCTAACCAAAATGTCAGCAGTTTGAATCCACAGGCTCCCTGGAAACCTGACTGAGGCAGTTCTACCCTGTCCTGCAGGGTTGCTGTGAGTCAGTAGGATAGAAGGATGGGGACAGGCTTGATTTCTTTAACGTCAGAAATCAAAGTCCGACTTTGGCTCAGTGAACTCTGGCTACAAAAATGACAATATTAAAGCTATTTAGTGAGAGGTTAAATACATCCTTCTCCTTGGAAACAAGGAGCAGAGTTTGTTTGGATGCTGGTGACTATGCTTAAGTTGCAGAGTGTCCCCAAGGACTGGACTCTGTCCTTGGCCAATAATCCTTCTCAGGCCTTCTAAGTCTGGCCCTGGATGATTGCGGCTCCTACCTGCTCATATAAACTGAGAACAGGTCATGGGCCATCAGATGGCTGTCCATCATATTGTCAAACACGGGCACTGAGTGCTCAGAGGCGAGAGAGGGGTAGGCCAGCCCCAGAACCCCATCAAACTCGGCATAGGTGAAGACATCGCCAGGTTCCTGGGTGCTCAGGCCCACAGTCTGCTGGGGGTGCACAATGCCAGAGACCTGCAAGAGAGTCCTCAGTGGTCTCAACCTGCAGCCAGAGACAGAAAGGCCTGGGTGGTAGGGGCAGCCGGGTAGAAGCAGGAAGCCCAGACAGGAGGCTGCTACAGCAATCCAGGTGAGATGCAACGAAGGCCAGAACTAGGACAGGCCAGAGGAGCTGTGAGAAGTGGCCAGACACTGCATGTGTGACGCCTGTGAAAGAAAGCCAACAGGATTTGTAGACGGTGGGATAGGGCAGCCAATAGCTAGGGGAAAACTAATGAGCGTTTTATTTCATCTTTACCATACCCCTCTGCGGCAAGTGCCTACATTTTTTTAGATGAGGAACTGAGTCTTGCCCAGAGTCATGCCACTGGAGAGAGAGAAGTTGGGATCAAACCCAGCTGTGTCCACACCCAGAGCCCTGCCCCTAACCACAGTGCTCAACATGTTGGATACCTTCTCCCCTCTGGGTTAACACCCAGCAGCTCCTCTTCTGGGCAGGCTGACTCCTGGTGGGGTGGGGAGACCCCAAGAATATGAGCTCAGCTGTCTCCACAGCCTGACACAAGGCCCCCTCTACCTGAGGCTCTTGTTACAGGCTCTGTCCTGCTCCCAGGCCTCCATTCCCTAACATTTGAGCCACGCCCCAGGCTAAGCCTCCTGGATTTCTTCATCCTTCCATCTGCGATGGTGTCCCTATTCAGCCCTATACCGGCCTCTGTAGCAGCTTGGCCCAGTCAGTGCTGGTCCAAAGAAACAGAGAGCAGGGCTAGTGTCAGGTCAAACCAGGCCAATGGTTTCCCAACATGCCCCACCTCACACTTCTACATGAGGCTTCTGGGGAGGTCTGACACCTTGGGAATCTCTCCATCCCCTGTCCAAGGTGACTGAACGAAGGCAGCCAGGGATGGACTGTGGGCACTAGTCACGACGCCAGCTCTTCACCGAGGAGGCAGGCTCTTCCCTGCACCCAAAATTGCAGAAAGGAAAGCAAGAAGCTCCAGAGGAGCACAGGAAGTAGGACTTCCAGGAGGGGCATTAGCATTTCAGAACCCTGTTGGCTAGACCACCTGAGCCAATGGCTCTGGAGCCTTCATTGTCTGGTGATGTTTCTCAGGGAAGCCTGAGCTGGGTGGGCACCTGTCCAGCCAAGAGAAGAGGATGCAGAGAGAGCTATCAGCAGGAAGGCTGTGTCCTTCTGAGCTCAAAGCAAGAGAGACTTCAGGTAGACCCAAGAAAGAACCCAAGGAAAATTGTGGTGATAAGCACAAAGGGAGGCTGCTTGAATTTCAACCTTGGATGACAGATGAGAAAGACAGGAAAGAAACCAGTACTTATTAGGGATTACTATGTGTCCAGAAACCCTGGTACCATAGTAGTTGAGTGCTGTGGCTGCTGACCCAAAGATCTGCAGTTGATATCCACCAGGCATTCCTTGGAAAGTCTATGGGGAAACTCTAGGGCTGCTATGAGTCAGAATTAACTCAACGGCAATGGGTTTGGTGCTTTTTAAAGAATATGTGTCCATGAAAGCATTAGGTGCTTTGGAAGCCAAAAACAGGAGAAAGGGCACTCTCTCTTCTAGAGGGCAGAAATGCTCTTCAACTTGAAAAAAGGTGCTAGCTGTGACTCCAAGGCTAAGGTCAAGAAAAGAGCATTGCTCAGAGGATCAAGACCTGGGTCTGATGCTCAGCTCCTTCAGTCACCAGCTGTGAGACTTCAGACAAGTTACCAATTTATCCTCAGCCTCAGTTTCTTCGTCAGAACAATGGGATAATAATATCTTCCTCAAAGAATATTGGAAGAATCAAATTTAAAATGAGATCATAGGTGTGTCACTCAGTGCTGACACACGCTTACTGTTCTGAACTAACTGTGCAAAAGGAAGCAGGGTAGAAAGGAAAGGAGGACAGGTTTTTTTTTTTTTAAAAAAAGGGAGTAAGGTAGAGAATAGACTCCTGAACATGGAGACTGCTGTCAGGTGGTGCCGCTGAGGATTACAGCAGAAAGGACAGGGGGAAGCTGTCTGCTCACTAATATCTCTCTCAGAAACCAGATCCACCAAGCCACCCAAAGTGGGCAGGACCCAAAGAGCTCCTCAGCACTAGCCAGAGATGCATCCCCCAGAGCCCAGGTGTCTGTGGTGGGAACACAGCTGATGGAAGAGGAAGTACAGCACTGGCTGGCCCCTTGGTCCCACTTACAGTGATGGTGTCATAGCCCAGAAAGCCCTGCATACTGCCAGCACCGTACTGGATGTTCATGGGCTGCTCCATGCTCTGGAAAGTGGATGACTCGGACGGGTTAAAACGGTGGTGGTTTTCTGGAACACAAACTCAAGGTTAGTGGAGACCCTGGAGGAACCATCTCACTAATGCACTAATACAGCAAGCCAGCCTGGGCTGAAACACTCACCAGACCTGGTTTGACTATTTGCCTAAGTGCTGACTGTCCAGAGAAAATAAGCTGCCCAGTCTCTCTATAGCCTTGTCTGGTAAAGAACGTCTTTCTTTGTTGCTCAACTCACCTCTTTCGGTGTAGTTACAAAAAAGAGAAAGGAAGGACAAGGAGAGAGAAGGAGGATGAAGGGAGAGAGGAGAGGGGGAGAAAAGGAAGGAAAAGAGGAAGGTTGCCATGCACAATTTGCTTTCACCAACTGAGTAATCTTAGTCGCATCCCTTTTCCTCTCTGAACTTTGGCTTCCTCTTCTGTAAAATGGAGCTAAGAAGAATACTCTTCTCTCAGGTGTTTCAGAGATGAACGATTAACATACACTGAAGGGTAATTCTTCACTAGCAGTAGACCCTCTTCCTGTCCTCCCAGCACCTGTTGACATGTCATAGCCCCATTTTATAGAAGAGAAAACTGAAAACTCAGAAGGGTAAGCTGCTTGCCTTGGTTCCCAATAGAGACAAAACAAAGAAAAAAAAGAAAAAGCCGACTGCCATCAAGTCGATTCTGACTCCTAGTGACCCTGTAGGACAGGGTAGAACTGCCCTATAGGGTTTCTAAGGAGCAACTGGCAGAGTCAAACCGCAGACCTTTTGGTTGGCACCTAGTGCTTAACCACCATACCACTAGGGCTCCGAGAACTTCATACACCAGACCATGACTTACAAACCTGGAGAGGAGAGATGGGACATAACCAAGGCTAAAAAAGGCAGTGCAGACTCTCCTTCCTTGCCACATTCCCCTGTGCTGCCCCGACCACGGGCTGGCACAGTGACCTTGGGGTAGAAGGGAAGGGTGGGCAAGAGGTCACTCACGGCAAGCCTCACTGTTGCAGTAGACAGAGGGCACCCAGAAGTCCGAGGAGCCTGTATCAAACACCACAGTGAACTCCTGGGGCGGGGTCCCGATGGAGATCTTTCCAAAGTACTGATTCTGAGGACAGACAGCCCTAGGTCAGAGGCAGCGGGTAGGAGCTTATTCACGTCTATAAAACTATGATTTCTGCTGGAAGCCTGGCAGCATCTCATAGGCAAGGTCCAGGAGAAGACGTTAAAGAAGAATCCCTAGGGAGGGTTCCTCATCTCTAGCTGGGATCGCACTCCCAGCTGTGCTTGGCCTGACCCTCCCCCAAGCCCTATAGCCACTGCTGGAATCAGCCCCAGAAATACACAGGAGACCAAAACTTAAATCCTGCCTGGTAGAGAAGCTGAACTACCCCTGCCAGGGGCAGGAAGAAGCTGAGCACAGAGTAGGGGCATCCTCTAGGGACAGGGCCAAACTCAGTTAGAGCTGTCCCTGCCTCCTTGCCAGTCCTCCCAGGTGTCAGTGCCAAGGCTGGGAGTGGGGTGAAGATGACCTAGACAAGGAAAGGAAAGCACAGAAGAGACAAAAGGCCAGTTGTTTACTGTAAGAGTGACAGAGGAGAGAGAGACAAGCTCTGGAAAGAAACAGGACACAGGAGATGCTCCTGCCTGAGCCCTGGGTAGGAGGAAGAGGAACACGGCAGCTGTGTATTAAACAGCTGCAGCGTGGGCCCCAGACTAAGACTTGGGTTCCCCTGACTGTAAAAGGCAGACAGGAGACTGGGTTTGGGAACCAGTGGTGTAACCCCAAGTGATATGTACAGGAAGGTGTCTGAGCTCAGACCTTTCAGCAGTGTCACTGGGAGCCTTGCAGACAGGACTTTTCCTTTGTTGGGTCTGCTGGCCCATTGCAGGCCTTACTAGGGGGTTGGGGAGAAGGCTTTCCCACTCACAGTGTGCCGTGATTCCTGAAAGGGGAAAAGTCACCAAGAGGCTGGCTAAGGAGAACAGCCCATTGCACCCTGTGAGAATTCTGTCCTGGGAAGGCTGGCAGAAGCACTCACATCCAGGTAGTTAGTCAGAGGCACTCTGACCACCTTCCGTAAGTTGATGTACGTTCTGCCGAATGCATGCCGGTGCTTTCTCCAAAGGTCATCCAGAAGCCCGTTCTCCTTCAAGGCTTGTCGCATAGACTTCCCTTTGTGCAGAGGGATCCTGAGGAGGTGGGCAAGGATTAATGTGACATGGGACATCTCCCTCAGGCTGCCCAGCCTCTCAGAAGTGCCCTGTAAGCCACTCCCTGAGGTTCTGTGGCCAGCGCAGCCTTCTGCCAACCTTCTGTTGACTCCCCAGGGCCAAAAGCTCTCATTTTTCTTATCGTAACTCAAAGTAAAAACTGTATTTTACTTCAATTCACAGATCAGTGCCCACATTTACTAAATGCAATGAACTTGGATGTTCTGTATTCTGCCTTTTTCTTCCCATGCTGGTGGAGGCCCACTAGATATATTTCATAACCTGTTAATGAGTTTCGGAAGCTGCATTTTGAAAGACACTATATTCATTACCGGAAACCCTGGTGACTCCATGCTTGAGTGCTACAGATGCCAGGCACTCCTGGGAAATTCTGTGGGGGTCATCCTATTCTGTCCTATTAGGTTTGCTAGGAGTCAGAATTGACTCAACAACAATGCGTTTGGGTTTTCTTTTGGTATACTTGTTATCACTCAGTCAATCAAATTCTTGCTGCATATTTACCACCTGCCAGACACTGAGCAAGACACAGGGGACACAATAGTGAAAAAGACACATTCTCCACCAACTCTGGCATGAGACTCTGGAGGGTTCCTTTGCATTTTTTCCTTCACCAAGGCCTGTCTCCACCTTCTGCCTAGCTTTTAACTTAATGGGTAGAAACTCTTCAAAGGACTTTCTCAGAGCAGAACCTGGTCTGCAGGGACCTCCTGACTGAGTTTAGAGGTTGGGTGATGGAGGCAGATAAAGGGAAAGAGAATCCAGAGGGAACACAGCAGAACCTGGTTGTAGGCCCAGTTCTGCCCCAGCTCAGCACTGTGGGTGTCTCCCCAGCGTCTTTTGAGTTCCAACCTTTGCCTCTGTAAATGGGCTGACTTCTTCCCCCGCCCCCCCACTCTCCTGGCCCTGTCTTTAACAAACCAGGTGTCCCAAACTCTTGGTTTCCTCTCTTTTAGACTGCTGAAGTGGAATTTGATTGACTCCCAAGGCCACGTCCAGCTTTGAGAATCAGCTGGTCTTCCTGTGAGGGGCTGCAGACAGGAAAGTGCTTTAAAAACAGTAAAATAAGTTTTCTCATCTTGTTCACATCTCCAATGGATTCTATATAAAACAATCCTACGCGTGAATCATGATCGTGTCTTTAGGTCCCCCACCCTCATCCCTCATACACAACTTCAGCCAGAACCTGGCTGATTAATGAAAGGTCTAGAAGAGATTTCTCAGCCCCTGTCTCCAGTGACAACAAAGGGCTTAGACACCTAAAAGGAAGCAAGCTGGACTGAGCTCCGTGGACCAAGTCCACAGCTACTCTTTCCTGTGACCCCACACTCAAGCTTTAGCTTCATTTCCTATGTGGCTCTGCAGAATGTCTGGTGGTTCCCACAGAGAGTGGCTGAGGCTTGGCTGAATGGTCCTACCCCAACCCATGGCCTCAGAGAGCCTTCCTCTGAGGGGACCCAGCAGCACCTGGAAGGTAGCCCTCCACCCATACCAAGAATCAGGTGGGCAGCTGGGCAGAGACCCCACTGCAGAAGCTGCCCGAGATCCACTGCCGCAGAAAGTTTAGCTCTAATCCTGCCTCCAGTCTCAGCACCGCATGGACTTGGAGGAATTCCATTTTCAGGACCATCCAGAGGGGCCCTGAGTGACCAAAGGCACCCTAACTTCTTTTCAGGGAACTGGCTTCCCCAGGCAGGAGGTCAGGTCCCTCTACCTCCCCCCACCACCTCAGTGTTTAGCCTGATGGAGCTCAGACCTAGGTGCTGTGATGTCAGGGTAAGAACGCAAACCTACCTGGGACCAAGCCCTAAGTCGACTTCACCAACCATGTGGCCTTGGGCAGGTCAGAGGCCCCCACTGAACAACAGTTTCCTCCTCTATGAAGTGCAAATAGTAGTATCTATCTAAACAAATAGCTGTGAGGATTAGGGATAGTGCAGGTAAAGACTAATCTAAATGCCTGGCACCTAGCAGCAGCTCAATAAATACTGGTTATTATTTTTAGAGGAATATCTGGGGACTTCACTCACAAAGGACTTGCTTTAACACAGAATTTTACATTGTTTAACAACTAAATCATACAGCTATTGAGTCCTGGTGGCACAGTAACTAAGAGTTATAGCTGTTAACCAAAAGGCTGACAGCTCAAATCCACCAGCCACTCATTGGAAACCCAATGTGGCAATTCTACTCTGTTGCTGTGAGTCAGAATTGACTTGAAAGCAATGGGTCTTATTTTGATTTATTTGTCTAGCTCTTACTATGTGCCAGGCACTGCTTGAGACATTTTATAAGTATTAACACATGTAATCTTCATAAAAACTCTGTAAGATATCACGGATTGTATTATGGACCCCAAAAATGTATATTCAATACCTAACCCCTGGCACCTGTTGGGGAATAAAAAACCAAACCCACTGCCAATCAGTTGACTTCAACTCAAGCAACCCTATAGGACAGAGTAGAACTGTCCCTTAGGGTTTCCAAGGAGCATCTGCTGAATTTGAGCTGCTGACCTTTCAGTTAGCAGCTGTAGCTCTTACCCACTACACTGCCACGGTTTCCAGAACCTGGGAAGGTGACCCTATTTGGAAATGAGGTCATTGAAGATGTAATTAGTCAGGATGAGGTCATCAGAATGGGCTCAGTCTCTTTGCAATTGGTGTCATTGTAAGAGAAGAGACACAGACAGGCAGAGAGGACAGATGGCTGTCTCAAGACAGTTGCAGAGATTAGAGTGACCCTGTCACAAGCCAAGGAACCCCTGAGACCACCAGAAGCTGGAAGAGACAAGAAAAGATCTTCTCCTAGAGCTTTCAAAGGGAGCATGATCTTACTGACACCCTGCTTTCTGATGTCTAGCCTCCCAAACCACGGCAGAATAGATTTGCGTTGTCTGAGGCAACACAACCAGTCACCCAATCGAGGTCAACTCCCTCTCATGGCAACCCCATAAGTGACAGAGTACAACGATGCTCCATGCACCTTCCAGTGGCTAATCTTTCAGAAGTAGATTGCCAGGGCTTTCTTCTGAGGTGCCTGTAAATGGATTCTAACCTCCAACCTTTAGGTAAGCAGCCCAATTTAGTACATTACTAAATTTATTTACACCACCCAGGGACTCCTGAAGCCACACTTTATGATAAACTATTACCACAGCCATAGGAAACTAATACAAATAGATAGTGTTATCATCCTAATTTTACAACAGATGAAAAACCAAGGCCCAGAGATGTTAAGTTGGTGATGGAGCTAGAGTTCAAATCCCGGCTCATCTGACTCCAGATGCCAGGCCCTTTAGTCCCCAAGACACTCATCGGACTCCTTGCTCTTCTCAGCACATCTGAGGTATAGCAGGCACATAGATGACCCCAACATGCAAAAACAAGAGTCATAGTGGGTAATTGTCTTGGAAACCTGTAGCATTTCCCCCAGTGACTTCCCAGGGGAACCACAAGCTGGAGAATAAGGGAGAGGCCCACCCAGAAACTGGAGATGCCACCCTACCCTGCATCTGCCACTCACCTGGTGATCTGATGGCCTTGGCAGAGTGTGAGCACTGCAAGAAGCACCACAAGAGACTTCATCCTGGACCACCGGCTGACCCCTGCTCTAGCCAGCTACCATTCCACAGCCTTTATAGAGGGAACAAGGCTCCTGCTGGCTGGAAGCCTCGCCTGCAGAGTTAGTCCCTGACTTTAAGCCATGCAACATCAGGCTGTGTGACATCCACATTGATACGGGCCACAGATTCCATCACATAAGGACTTCAGGACTGAAGCGTATACATGCCTATCTGCAGGCCAGGAAATATCAGCACTGGCCTCGCCGATCCGGTTTGCCTTTCCAAACAGGTCTTCCCAAGCCAATGCAGGTGGCATTGCTGCCAGACGCCTGACCCATATGCCACATTTTGGTCTGTAAAGGAGCCTGTGTTTTGCAGACCTTGCCCCTACCCATCGGCCCCCCTTCCTAGGTCTGACAGCACTGGCAGAAGTGGTCCTGACCTGTCCAGGCACCTACTGCAGTGCTTACAGATCCAGTTTTCTAGGGGTGACTCAGTTTACTCTGGGGAGACGGCTTGTTCAATTTGTCACTCTAGGGGACAGATGGGTCTCTCATCCTAGGGAGTGGGGCTCCTCAGGGTTTACACCGCAGAACAGATACCGCAGGGCATACTCTAGAGAGAAGGAAGGCTTGAGGCTGCTGCATTCACTAGGCACTTGGGACCTCATCCTTTCTTAGAAAATGAGGAGAAATAAGAGATCACATTAGCAGCTGAGAGAACCCGGAGGGCTGGGCAGAGAAGACAAACATGTGCCACACAAGTAGGACAAGAGAGAAATAGGGCAGTCAGGTCCAGGGAGCTGGTTGGGTCAAGGTTCAGTATCTTAGGCCTATTTGAGCACCCAGAGGAGCTTTTCAGAAGCACCACCTGCAGAGGGTCCCAAAGTCCAGGCTGGATATCCTCTCAGGCCTCTAGTCTGAAAGAGAAGGAAAACAGAGACTATAGCCAGAAGAGTAATACAGGAGATCATGTCCTGGGATGAGGTAAGACTAGAAACTGGAAAATCCAGATCAAGTCAGGATGGGTGAGGAGGGGGAAGTGTAGCCCGGTGAAGGCAGGGGCTCTGGAGTCACGCTGCAGGGAGATCGTGCGGGTGGGCCAGAGGCTGCACGTGCGGATGCAAGAGGAGACGGCTGTCTACCTGGGAGAGAGAAGGCTGCTGCAGGCAGCTGAAGAGGTGGCCATCTGTGGGTTCCAGGATGTGACTGGCCCCCAGAGAGGGGGTAAAAAAAAATCACTGTCTTTGATCAATTCCAACTCGTAGTGAACACATAGGACAGAGAAGAACTGCCCCATTGAATTTCTAGAAAACTGTCCATTTCCTCTAAGTTTCTGGATTTATTAGAGTACAACTTTTCATAATATTCTGTTAGGATTCTTTTCATTTCAGTCAGGTCTGTTGTGACACCACCCATCTCATTTCTTATTTATTTGTTTCCTTTCCTGTTTCTCTTTTATCAGTTTGGCCAGTGGCTTATCAATTTTGTTAATCTTTTCAAAAAACCCAGTTTTGGTCTTGTTGACTCTTTCAATCATTATTCTATTTTCTATTTCATTTATTTCTGCTCTAATTTTTATTATTTCCTTTCTTCTAGAGCCCAATGGGTTCTTTTGCTGGCGTCTTTCCGGTTGATCAAGTTGAAGAGGTAATTCTTTGGGCCCCACAGAGTTTCCAAGGAGCTCCTGGTGGATTTGTACTGCTGATTTTTTGGTTAGCAGTAGTAGAACTTAACCACTGCACCACCAGCATTTCCCAGAGGGGGATGGACTCATTTGGTATTTGACTTGTCAAGGGAGCAATTATTTTTTTACAGAAGCTGGGAATACAGCCTGAGTCCCTGAGAGGTTAGCTCAACAGCTAACAAGTAGGTTGGAAGTTCTAGTCCTCCCAGAGTATCTTAGAAAGAAAGACCCAGAGATTTACTTTCAAAAGGTCAGCAATTTTTTTACAGGTCTATGTTTTACAGACCTTGCCCCTACCCCATCAGCCTCTCTTCCTGGGTCTGACTGCACTCTCAGAAGTGGGCCTGACCTGGCCAGGCACCTCCTACCTCAGTCCTTACAGCCCCAGTTTTCTAGGGGAGCCTCTGGTCAGAGCATAGTTCTACTCTGACACCCATCAGGTTGCCACGAGTTGAAGCTGACTCCACAGCAACTGACAGGAAGATAGCCAGATTTGATCCCACCACAGTAATGACCCCTCCACACCCCTTCACAAAGTCGGAACCCCTGAAGCTGGCTGCTATGCCCCTGAGAAACCACCACAAGAACACCCAGCTGTCTTCTTGGCACACTCCCTTCGTCCCCAACAACCATGGAAGCAGAGAAAAAAACAAAAAACTTCTGAACAGAACAGCTTATTTTGTGTTTCCTTTCCCGTGGACGTTCCATGCCAAGCCAGGTCCTGCAGTCCTGCGACAATTTCCCTGCATCTGAGTGGCATTTTTTCCCACATACCGGCAATAGATGTGACACATAGTAGGTGCTTTCAGTAAGTGGTTAAAAATAAAAGCAAATGACTG
The DNA here is from genome assembly GCA_028571685.1 of Heterohyrax brucei. Lineage (NCBI taxonomy): Eukaryota > Metazoa > Chordata > Mammalia > Hyracoidea > Procaviidae > Heterohyrax > Heterohyrax brucei. The sequence goes on along the minus strand of CM053140.1, from coordinate 159,519,261 downwards.
AGCATAGGCTTTCCTATTACCCATGGGGAGTAGCAGGCAGCTGTGTTCTTCTCTCCTGCAGATTAGGAGAACACCACTGAGAGAGGTGAAAGGACTTGTCCATAATGAAGACAGTTTGAAATGGTCAAGAGACTCTTGATCTGATGCCTGCATGTAACACCACAGGGCTCTGCATGGTAGGGATCTCTCATCAGATTTCCTGGTCACGTCTGGGGCAGGTCTGCTTCTTATTCATTCCTCCCAACCTCTGCCCATCCATCATGGCAGTGGACCCCACCTGCAGCATCAACAGCTCAGGACCCTCTGGCGTCAGCAATGTGAGGTGGGAGAGAAGGAGGTGGGAGATCGCAAACTCAGCTCCAGGTCACCAGTGGTAAACACTCTCAGATGATCACTCATGGAAATTAAACTCAGCTGCCTCTCCCCTGGAAGGTAACCCTCAGAGCCCTGACTCAAAGCTCCCTTGACACTGATTGCTCTGTGTTTGTTCACAAGATTGGGATCGTTCTACCACCACTCAAGTGAGACCGTATCAGGAAGGCAGCCCCAGTACAAAATGCTTAGGGAGCTTACCCACAGAGGGCAGGCCAAGAACTCAAAAAGCTTTAAGAAAAACCAGGATGATATTTCAGAGCGTTACCTGGCACAAGGTGAGGTCGACTACCCTGAAGCAGCTTAGACTTCTGACGCCTGGAGATGGACCTACAAAAGCGACTAAATCAAAATCTGGGCCCCTTGGTATTCAGCGTGTCCTCTCCAGTCTGACGTAGAAAGAACAGAGTCAGTTCAGTTGAGTCTGTTGAGCATCTACTATGTGCTTGCACTGGACACACTGAGATGGACTTGGCATCATCTCTGCTATAGGGAGTGCAATGTCAGATGGGGGGGAAGTTGGACCCAAAATGTGATCACCCTGTAATAGAAAGCAGTCTATAGGGGTGGACTCTTCGCATTGCAAGAGGACAGTTGGCAGAGGAAGTGGGGTCTCTGAAAAGGGCATGTATGTCATCCTGGGTTCAAATCCCAGTATAACCGTAGGCAAACTCTTTTCTCCATGCCTTGGTTTCCTCTTCCACAGAGCCGAGACAACAACACTGAGAGGGTTGTGGTGAGGACAGGAGATAAGAGTATCAAGAGCTGACAAGTGTTTGGACTTGGTGAAACATGAGTCACAAATGACTACACTGGGTGACCTCGAATTTCTCTCTTCACCCCCACCCTCCACGTCCTCAGCTCATGAAGCTGTTCTGAATCTCAGGTGGATACGAAACATCAGTTCTCTTCATGTTCTAGAAATCAATTAAATTTCTGCAGTGCGCCCTTATTCCTTCAGATTGGGAAGCGGAGCAAATTAATTGTAGATTTTTTTTGTGGAATGCCCCACAGTTGTACTTGGATCTGCGTGACTCCCCAGCATGCCAAGGTGTTGGGGAATGCCTGGGGTCTTCCCCTGTCTCTGAGTATGGGCTGTTTTTGATTCAAAGCTTAGCTGGGCCTACTCAGCTGCCTTAGTCATCTACTATTGCTACAACAGGAAATGCTACAATAGGATGGCTTTAACAAAGAGAAACTAATTTCCTCAAAGTAAAATAGACTACAAGTCCAAAGTCAGAGCATCATTTCCAGAGTAAGCCTTTCTCTGATGGCTCTGGAGGAAAGTTCTTGTCACCAATCTTCCCCTGGAATGGGAAATTATCAGGGACAGGGACCCCAAGTCCGAAGGACACACTTGCTGCCCACCCCCCGCCCCACCTCTCCGTGCCTCTTTCCTGGTCGTATGAGTTCCCCAACTCTCAGCTTGCTTCTTGTCTTTTATCTCCCAAGAAATTGCCTTAAAACATAATCCAAGTGTGTAGATTGTGTCCCAACCACTAACACAACTGCCACCTATTTTTCCCTCATTAGCATCATAGAGGAAAGATTTACAACAAATGGAAAAAAAATCACACAGTACCAGGAATCATGGCTCAGCCAAAGTGATATACACATTTTGGAAGGGGGAGGGGGACACAATTTAATCCATGATACCAGCCTTCTAGAACATGCCTTGGTCATACCTCTCAGATAGACCACACAGCCACTCCTCTCTGGTCTTGCCACCTCTGTGGACTATCATCAGGAAGTAGGATTGCGGTCCTACCACTCGGAATAATTTGGGAGGTGGTAAGGAGAGCTCCAGCTCACCCCTCAGCAGAGCATCCGGTTTCACCACATTAACAGTTAATGCTAGTGGGTGGCGACTACCAATCAGGCACTGCTCTGAGCCTTTCCATGTGTGAAATCAATTATTTTCAACTACAGAACACGACTATCGTACTAGCTAGGCGTTCTTTTGTTCCACAGAGTGGAACTAAAGCACAGAGTGGTTAAGTAACTGCTCAAGATCACAAAGCTGGTAAACAGCAGACCCAGGATTTAGACTGAAATAGTACGTGAGGTCACCCCGAATCAGAGCCAACCTGACAGCAGCCAACAACAATAGCAGTGTCATTCTGGAGTCCACAGGTGATACAAACAGTTAACACAATCAGCTGCTAGCAAAAGGTTGGTGGTTTGAGTTCACCAACACGTGTCTTGGAAGAAAGTCCTGGCAATCTACTTCTGAAAATTAGCCACTGAAAATCCTACGGAGCACAAATCTGCTCTGACACACACAGTGTCACTATGAGTCAGAGTCAACTGGATGACAACTGTTTTTTTAAGCCCGTATTTGCCCATTTGTAGCGTGGAGATACTTTAAAGGCATCCAGCTTCCAGGGAGCACGTGGTGGATTCAAACTGCTGACCTTCTGGTTAACAGATGTAGCAGTTAACCACTATGCCACCAGGGTTTCCAATATGACCCACAAAACCTAAACTATTTACTATCTGGTCCCTTCACACACACTCACACACACACACACAAACTTTGTTAAGTAGTTCATTAGAGGTAGAGAATATGTTGTAGACGTCTTTGCACACACATAGACACACAGACATGCACAGGCACATACATGGAGCCCAACACTCTCCCTTGCTTGATCAACGTGAGTAACCAGAAGGAAGCAGTATATGCCATACATCAAAAACCTTTTGATTTTTTTTTTTTTAATGTGTCCTTCAATGTCTTCTCTCACTGTGCCTTGGCCTATGTTTGTCCAAATGCCCTCCTCCCTCTTTCACACCTAGGGATCTTCTTCAAGGTTCTGCACAAAAGGCATCTCTTCCTGTATCAGTTAGGAATGAGTTTGGGTGTAAGCAACAGAAAACCCAGCTACAGTGATTTAAATGAATGTTGTTAGATTTTTTTTATTTTGTTTCCTTCCACAAAACAGGACATCCAGAGGTCTATGGTGCTGGTTCAATGGATGTGTCTGCAATTCTTTTGGCCTCTCTGTTATAACTACAAATGTGTGCTGCACCAAACACATATCCAATCTCAAAACAGGAAGAGGCCATGCCTGCTAACTTCTACTTATGTATGTCCAATTATTCTGTGTGTTGTAGACCCTAACCTGTATGATATTATGAGGCAGGACTAGAGGCAGTTAGGTTACTAGAGCAGGACACAATCTACTGGATAAGGTTGTACTTTTGAGTTAATTTCTTTTGAGATGTAAGAGAGAAGTGAGCAGAGAGGAAGGAATCCCGTTACTGCTGGAAGAAGAACCAGGAGGGGAACACTTCTTTTGACCTGAAGTCCCTAGGCTAAGAAACTCTCAGACCAGGGGAAGATGGATAACAAGCCTCTTTCCCTAGAACAGACAGAAAGAAAGCCTTACCATGAACAGGGTGCCCTGACTTCAGAGTTCTACCTTCCTAAACTGTAAGAGAATAAACTTCTGTTTTTAAAAGCCATCCTTATGTGGTATTTCTGTTGTAACAGCACTAAACAACTAAGACAAGCCTCTGTGATGCTCCCCAGCTTGAGGACTGAATATTAGTTACATGGTGCTCCTGTACCTACTTTTCAGTATAATTTGGGAGGTAGTAAGTAGAGCTCCAGCTCACCCCTTGGCAAAGCATCCAGCTTTATCACGAGAGCAGTTCTACTCTGTTCCTTAGGACCTCTGAGTTGGAATTGACTCAATAGCAGTGAGTTTGATTTGATTTGGTTGGGCCATATGATCTCTGCTATAAATAACTCCATGTTGGAGTGTAGGCCATAGATAATATGTCAATGAACGAGCATGGCTGTGTTCCAATAAAACTTTATTTGTTGATATTGAAGTTTAAATTTCCAACAATTTCAACATGTCACACAATATTGTTAACCCTTCTATTTTTCTCCACCATTTAAAAATATAAAATTATTCTTAGCTCACAGATGGCATGAAAATAGGCCATAGTTTTCCCACTCTTGAGTAAGAAATCTACAGTCCAGTTAACGAAACAAAGTCTAAGGACAAAAATAGTGAAATAATAATGCCTTTTGTGTTCTATGTATTACGTGTTAAATGTTCTGTGTAAATGTTGCATCTGCCTTCAGCACAGGGAAGATCTCCAATAGATGTAGAGATTCACAAAGCTGGAGAGGAGGTAGAGAAGACACTCTGATCTAGATGAATGACTTGTGTGAAGTGTGGAGGCAGGGACATGCGTGTTGTGATTGAAACATAGTGAACATCTGGGCCTAGTTACGGTTTAGCAAACTATGGGAGATGAGGCTGGGAAGGAGGCATGGGCCAAACCCCAGAGTGTCAGGAGCTTAGTCTGGATTTTCTTTGACAAGGTGTTGATGACCAATCTACATGCATCTGTCTGCCAAGTAGGGTGCATTGGGTGCAAGGACTCCAGTGGACTTCAGCATTGCTATTTCCCATAACCAATTGTATGCTGTCCTATATGTAGTGTGAAACCCACAACCTCACCCTTTTTCCCAAGGGGCCTGATGTGGTGGGCAGTTTCCAGGCCCCGGGACACTTAAGGCAGAACAAGGGGGATACAGGGTCCCAGGCCGAGAGCTGTTCTCACTCAATGTTCTGCAGACACAGCTGGCGGACAGGCTACTGCATTGCTTACAGGGATGGCCATATTAGGAGGGAGTGAGAGGGGTGAAGGCTTCTACAAATGAGCAGGGCCATCTTTGGAGGTGTTCTACACATCTCCCTTCCCAGAGCCCCTCCCAGTTGAGCCCCTGTACTTGTTCTGTCCTACCGTAATTACCATAAGACCTCTTCATCTTCTTCAGTCTTTTGGGCTAGTCAGGTGTGGGCATGATGGGGGTCACGTTTGCTGAGTTTCTGAATTCTGGTGCTGGAGGTGCAGTCAAGAGTCAAACAGACTCATGTTTAAATGCAAGCTCCACCTTTCATTAGAGAGTGACTTAGAAAGTGAGTTAACTTTAGAGTCTCTAGGTGCAATAAACCATTAATGCATTCTCTGCTAACTAAGCAGAGACTCAAGTCCATCCAGAGGCATCTCAGCAGAAAGGCTTAGCAATCTACTTCTGATAAATTAGCCAGTGATAAACTTCTCACCTCAGTTACCACCCAGCAGGCACCTTAGAGACAGGAGGGGTGGGGTGGCAGATGTCTTCCAGGAAGCCATCAGCAGGATCAAGGCTCCTTTCCTCCTGTGGAGCAGATAAGTGGGGCCAGGCAGACTTTGATCTCCCCAACTGAGGGTGGGGTGCAGACCTCCGTGAGCAAACGTAAGGGAGGAAATATGGCAATCAAGGTCAAAGACCAGACCATGACCCTCAGAAAGGTGGGGTCACGCTGCTGCCTGTCAGCCTTCCTCAGGCCTCTGGTGGCCTCGTCTCTGTCTGTGGCTCCGTCCTACGTTTTCCCAAACACCAGGTGATAACCCAGAACTATTCTATTGTTATAAAGGACATTATTAGGACAACTGGTGAAATTTGAATGTTGTTGCTATTAGGTGCCGTCAAGTCACATCTGACTCATGGTAACCCTGTGAACAACAGAAGGAAGCGCTGCCTGGTCTTGTGCCATGTTCACAATCGTTTTTACACTTAAGCCCTTCGCTGCAGCCACTGCGTCAATCCATCTTGTTGAGGGTCTTCCTCTTTTTCGCTGACTCCACTCCACCAAGCATGATGTCCTTCACCAGGGGCTGATCCCTCCTGACAACACACCCAAGGCCTGTGAGATACAGTTTTGCCGTCTTTGCTTTCAAGGAGCACTCCAGTTGCACCTCTTCCAGAACGGATCTGTTTGCTCTTTTGGCGGTCCGTGGTACATTCAACATTCTTCTCCAACACCACAATACAAAGGCATCAATTCTTCTGTCTTCCTTAGTTATTGCCCAGCTTTTGCATGCATATGATGCAATTGCAAATACCACGGCTTGGGTCAGGAGCACCTTAGTGTTCAAGGTGACATCTTGACTTTTCAGCACTTTACAGAGGTCCTTTGCAGCAGATTTTCTCAATTCAATGTGTCTTTTGATTTCTTGACTGCTGCTTCCATGGGCATTGACTGTGGATCCCAGGAAAACAAAATCCTTCATAACCTCTATCCTTCTCCATTTATCACAATGCTGTTCACTGGTCCAGTTGTGATGAATTTTGTTTTCTTGATGTTTACATGCAATCCATACTGAAGGCTGTGATCTTTGATCTTCATCAGTAAGTGTTTCAAATCCTCTTTACTTCCAGCAAGCAAGGTTGTATCATTTCTGTAATGCAAGTTGTTAATGAGTTTTTCTCCAACCCTGATGCCTCCTTTTTCTTCATATAGTCCAGCTTCCCAGATTATTTACTTGGCATACAGATTGAAAAGGTATGAATTGTGAAAGCATACAATGCTGATGCACACCTTTCCTGACTTTAAACCATGCAATATTCCCTTGTTTTGTTTGCGTGACTACCTCTTAATCCATGACAGACTCCTTAAGAGCATAATGAAGTGTCCTGGAGTTCCCATTCTCTGTAAGGTTAGCCATAATTTGTTATGATACACATAATCAAATGCCTTTGCACAGTCAATAAACACAAGCAAACATCTTTCTTGTATTCTCTGCTTTTAGCCCAGATCCATCTGACATCAGCAATGACATCCCTGGTTCCACATCCTCTTCTGAATCCAGCTTGAATTTCTGGAAGTTTTCTGTCAATATACTGTTACAGTTGCTTTTGAATGATCTTTAGCAAAATTTTACATGTGTGTGATGTTGATGATGTTGTTCAATAATTTCCACTATAAAGTCTCTAAATTTGATACTAGCATTGTATCGATATTAATTTCCTGAATTTGATACTTGTGCCATGATTTATGGGGAGCCCTGGTGGCACAATGGTTACAAACTTGGCTGCTAACTGAATAGTCACTATTTCAAACCCACCAGCCACTCCATGGGAGAAAGACAGGGTAGTTGTCTTTCATAAAGACTTACAGCTTTGAAAACTCTGTGGAGCAGTTCTGCTTTGACCTGTATGGTCATTAAGAGTGTGAATTGACTCACCGCAGTGGGTTTGGTGTTCTGGGTTTTATTGTGATTTGAACAAGGTAAGAAAATGTCCTTGATTTTTAGCAACTACTGAAGTATTTAGAGGTAAAGGAGTATCATATCTGCAACTTTATTATAAATTAGAAATATAGTATATATATTTATTTATTGTATACATATGTGTATGTGAGGAGATGCAAAGAAAAGAAAAATCCAACATGCTAAGGTGTCGACACTTAGGGAATCTTGGGTGAAATTCTTTGCACTATTTCTGTGAGTTTGAAGCTTTTCAGAATAAAACATTCTATAAAACTTAGTAACCCAAAGGCCTCTCCAAACAAATTATATGTTTATACATTTGACACATGTCGTTGGGAAGAACAGAAGGAAGAGGACAGAAACCGAGCATCGCAGGGTCCTGGACTGGCTCCAGGGAAAACACGGAAAGAGGATTCTGCTGGGGCAGGAGGGAAGTGGGACCTGTTGGATGGTCCCCTATTCTATTTCCGGCGTTCTTCAGGGACGAAGGCGAGAAAAGGAGACGTGCAAAGGAGACAGGAGGAGAGAGTGGGAAGATTTGCTGGTAGAAGGCAGTTGCCTCTGAGCTGTGACCCAAACTCCGCGAGACACCTGTACGTGGCAACAGGACCTGAAAATGCTTGCCTGAGACAGTGGCAGTAGACCTAGAAACCAGGCCTGATGCAGGGCAAAAACAACCCATTCACTGTGTGGATGAAGAGTGTTTTACTTTATAAGCACAGCTTTAAGGAATCAATAAACAGTTGCATGAAATCCCTCGGTGGTGCAAACAGACTCCCATCTGCTCACAGAAAGGCTGGAGGTTAGAGTCCACCCAGAAGTGCCTCCTAAGAAAGGCTTGGAGATCCATTTCCCAAAAATCAGCCATTGAAAACTCTCAAGAGCACAAATCTACTCTGACACACACAGGGTCACCATTAATTGGAATCTACTGAATGACTTCTAGTTAGAATAGTTGGAGACAAGGTCTTGATAAAAAGAAAATTGGAAGTTACTTGGAAACTTTTATTAGAGAAACAATTGCTCAAAACAAAAATGTATACACTATATGTGAACCAAATATCATAAAAATAGAGCCTAATAAGTATAATAAAATACTTTTTAAAAGCCATGAAATAAAAGATAGGCAGCCTCACGTATCACATCCTCTCTTAGGACATCTAGAAAGCTAACTCCTCTCTAGCATGGTCCCCGGCCCTGTTTGATTATAAAAAGGGGAGGCCACAGGGTCCCAGTCATGGTGTTCTCAGAACTGAGGACACCCTACCCTATCTAGGGCATGGCTCTTGGTCACTGAGCATCTACTTCAACAATTACTGCCACCGCAGGCTTGCCTCTGCATCCATAAACATACCCCGCCTCACAGCGGTCATGTAAAGTGTCTGGTAGACAGCAGACGCTCAGTAAATGCAAGCTCTTCTTGTTACTCTCCTCACACTTAACCTCCATCAATAGCATGTGTTGTAGGTATTATTATTCACATTTGACAGACAAGAAAATTGAGATTCAAAGAAGTCAAGCTACCCAGATGCCTGATCAGAGTATGGTGGTGACAGAATTTCAGTCCAGGGCCAGTAGAACTCCAAAAGTCATGTAATTTTTATGCTCTGGCTCTCATTTAACAGATGAGAAGACTGAGGTTCTGTAATACTAAACAAGAGGAAAGACTCAGAAGTCCACAGGGCTCCGGTAGTTAATGTAAAAAAGGAGGATGGACTGTGTAAGAAAAATCACGTGCCGTAGATTCTACCCAATTATTTACTGTACTAAACTCTGGAGTAAGCATGGTAACATAATCTGAGCCTATAGGGTACTGGAGATTGTATTTTAAAGTTTAATTTTTTTAATAAATTCTGAAAAATAGAACTATACAGTTTATTTAGTTCTCTTCTAAAAAAACTGTTTTCTGTCATGATGCAATCCAGCACTGTGTGGATCATAAGAAATCAATATCTGCAGGCCAGACGTAAACCACAACATGAGTTGGTTGACCCCCGGCATGCATGGTTAGTAGAGACTGTGATGAGTGAAGGGTTCCAGTAAGTCTAAAGAAAGTGGCCACTGTGGGAACGTGGGCGCAGCAATGCCAGAGCTTCCCACGTTCCCAGAGACACTGAAAATGTAGAGTTCTTTTTGGAGAATCTACTCACTTATAAGTAAGCACAACTGTTACTAACTGAGTTTTGTCCCTCAGAAAGATATGTTAATGCCCTCGGTACTACTCTTGGTAGCTGTGAACTTGAACTTGTTTGCAATTTTAAGTTCTTGTTGTTAGGTGCCATGAAGTTGATTGCAACTCATAGCAATTCTATGTATAACAGAAAGAAACACTTCCCAGTTCTGCATCATGCCCCAAATTGTAGTTATTCTTGAACCCATATTGCAGCCACTGTATCAATCATCTCCTTGAGGGTCTTTCTCTTTTTTGCTAACTTTCTACTTTACCAAGCATGATGTTCCTCTCCAGGGACTGATCCCTCCTGCCAACATGTCCAAAGTATGTGTGACATAGTTTAGCCATCCCTGCTCTTAGGCAGAACTCTGACTGTACTTCTTCCAGAACAGATCTGTTCCTTCTCATGGCAGTCCATGATGTATTCAATATTCTTCTCCAACAACAAAATTCAAAGGCATCAGTTCTTCTGTCTTCCTTATTCATTGTCCAGCTTTTGCATGCATGTGACGCAATTGAAAATACCATGGCTTGGGTCAGACACACCTTAATCTTCAAGGTGGCATCTTTGCTTTTCAATTGTTTCAAGAGGTCTTTTGCAGCAGATTTGCCCAATGCAATGTGTCTATTGGTTTCTTGACTGCTGCTGCCATGGGTGTTGATTGTAGATCCAACTAAAATGACATCCTTGACAATCTCAGTTTTTTCTCTGTTTATCATGATGTTGCTTGTGAGGACTTTTGTTTTCTTGATGTTGAGGTATAATCCATACTGAAGGCTGTGGTCTTGGATCTTCATCAGTGTTTCAAGTCCTCTTCACTTTCAACAAGCAGGGTTGTAGGATTTGAAACCATCCAGAAGCAAACTAAAAGACAGGTGTCATGGTCTGCTGCTGACAGCTCACAGCCTTGAAAACGGTATGGAGAAGTTCTGCTTCGTATACACGAGGTTGCCATGCGTCAGAATCAACTCAGTGATAACCAGCCACAACAAGTTAACTTGAGGCCACTTGGACATGAAGAATCCTAAGCCAGTCTGAAACCTGTTGTCATCCAGTCACCTTTGGCTCGTAGTGACTCCATAGGGCAGAAGAGAACCGTCCATGGTGTTTCCAAGAAGCATCTGGTGGATTCCTTCCAAGTACCAACCTTTTTATTTAAAAAAAAAAAAAATGCAAGATGAAGTTCTACGGAACAAACTAGTTTCTCATTAACCAATTAATACACATGTTTTGTGACACTGGTTACCAACACTACAACATGTCAACAGTATCCCCTTTTCTATCTTCACTTCCCCGTTACCAGCTTTCTTGCCTCTTCTGCCTTCTTGTCCTTGCTCCCGGCTGGTGTGCCCCTTTTAGTCTCGTTATATTTTATGGGCCTGTCCAATCTTTGGCTGAAGGGTGAACCTCAGGCATGACTTCATTACTGAGCTAAAAGGATGTCTGGGGGCCACACTCTCAGGGCTTCTCCAGTGTCTGTCAGACTGGTAACTCTAATCTCTCTCTCTCTCTCTCTCCCTTGAGTTAGAATTCTGCTCTACCTTTTTCCTCCAGCTCTGTCTGGGACCCACTACTGTGATCCCTGTCAGAGTAGTCAGTGGTGGTAGCCAGGTGCCGTCCAGTAGTGCTGGACTCACTCTAGCAGAGGTGGTGGCAGTGGTGGTCCAGTAGCTCTTTGGACTAATCTTGCCCTTGTGCCTTTGATTTTCATCTTTCTCCCTTGTTCCAGATGGGATGAGAGCAGTGAAGTATCTTAGATGGCCTCTCTCAAGCTTTTGAGACCCCAGACACACTCACCAAAGTAGAAAGTAGAACACTTTCTTTATGGATTATGCAGAACTGCCAACCTTTTTTGGTTAACAGCTGGGCTCTTAACCACTGCACCAGCAGGACTGTCCAATTCGTAGTTTTTCAGTAACTCTAGGAAGCCAACAGAGTGAACACTTGCTTGTATACCCTGCAAACTCAGTAAGCCAGGTCTTCGGTGAAGTCCCCCCATTGTCAATCTCCTGTGTCAGCCACTTCACTTACTGGCAGAGCCCAGATTAAAGAAAGGTCTCTTGACTCCCAAGCCATGATGAAACCAATCAGTGTTTCCTGCACCCTGGATCACATGGTAACCGAAGGCCACGGGGGAGAAGGATGTCCCCACAGAACCCTGCCAGCCTAAAGATGCAAGCCTGCAGACTCCAGCCAACCAATCTATCACACCCCAAAAACGTAACTGCACAGCTCACTTACCTTCCTCTGTCAAATTTTTGCCTAAAGCGACTCCCAAAGGTTTTCAGTAATCTCACATCAATGGAAGAAGGACTGAGCAACATCTAGCCATGTTAATTAAAAAGGATTTTTTTTTCCTGAGATGAATGTGTGTTAAAAATACCAAATATTAATCACTGGTAAAGTTAATTTACGATAACACTCATCTCTCTCTCTCAGCTTGCAAGTCGACATCTGGCATGATGGCTTTGAAATTAACACCCATGCCATCGCAGGGTTTATAAATAACCTGAGTTAAAAATCTTCACCTTGTGCTGAACAGGCTGACTTGTGCGGCTGGTTTACAGACAGGGAGGGAGGTGGCTGCGGGGTGTGATGAAGTACCAGGTGCATTTATTTGGGGTCGTGTTTGAAATGTTAAAAGAAAATAAGAAGTTAGTGATTCTGAATGCCGGGGGTAGGGTGGTGGAGAGGCAGAAACACGGAAAGGCTCAGACCTGCTTCTTCCTCACAAGGCAGAAGGAACCCGGGTGCAGAGTTGGGGTGGATGTCACCTCGCTGCCACCTGGCCTGTTCCAAACATGGTCAGGGTGGGCACTGGTTGTTTCTATTCCACAGCCCAGTCTCCACAGACCCTTTTGAAAGGATGTTGGCAGAGACACCACAAGACTATTTCCAAGGGGTGAGCAGAGTACACTTATATAAGCGGAAGGCAAATAAGTCTATCAGCATCAAAGCACGTTATTGCACCAGCTCATTTCCTGGGGACCAATGCACACTCACTCTGCCGTTAATAAGTGCCAGGCCCCAGAGAAAATCCACACTGCTTCAGCCCTCACAACCTTGTGAGGCAAGTTCTCACGTGAGCACCATTTTACTGATGAGAAAACACGAAGGTTGAAGGGGCTGATTCACAAGGCTACAAAACTAGCAAGTGACTGGCAAAGTCAGGACTCAAACCAAAAGGAGAAAATCTCCGTGTCCCCTTGCTCCATCCATTTCTGGGGCTCTGCAAACATCACCAAGGGTGCCTACTAAAAACCCAGCTTCCCAGGCCCCCTTCCTAGAAATTCAGATCTTGGAGCTTTGTGATGGGACACAGAAAGGACTCCAGGTGCTAAACAATAACACCAGGTGCTGCTAAGAAATCCTTGGTGGTGGAAATGATTAAGTTCTAGACTACTAACTGAAAGGTTGCCAGTTCAAGGCTGCCCAGAGGTTCTTTGGGGTTAAGGCCTGATGGTCTGCTGTCAGAAGGTCACAATCTTGAAAGCGCTGTGGAGCATAACTCTACTCTGCACACACGGGGTCACCAGGAGTCAGGGTTGACTCTGCGACAACCAACTACAGTAAGTGTTACTGACGCCTGAGACCGGTGGGAAAAGTGCTGTAGGGGAGCCCTTACAACCACTCTCCAAGGAGGCAGGAATGAGAATCCCCACTTAAAAGCTGCAGAACAGACTCCCCAATCCAACCAACTTCCTTCAGGAACCAAGTCGGGAGTCTGAACTCTTAGTCCCAGCAACACAAGGAGGCCCTTGGGTCTCCAGATCGAATGGCAGAGAAAAGGCAGAGCAGGAACAGGGCCACTAACAGGGGCTGGGAGGCAAGGTCTCAGGAAGGCAGGTCAGAGGGAAAGAGAGTAGGGTCTGATAAAGCCAGCAGGAAATGCTAGGGGCATAGCCTCATTTCTGGTTGCCCTGTGTCTTAGTCACCTAGTGCTGCTGTAATAGAAATACCACGTGTGCATGGCTTTAAAAAGAAAAGTTTTACTCTGTTACAGTCCAGTAGGCTGAAAGTCCGAATTCAGGGTGTCAGCTTCCAGAAGAAGATTTTCTTTGCTAGATCTGGAGGAAGGTCCTTGCTGTCAATCTTCCCCTGGACTAGAAGTGTCAGAGGCACAGGGACCCTGGTCCTCCAGAGACACACTCGGTTCCTGGCACTGCTTCTTGGTGACATAAAGACCCCAGATCTTTCTGGTAGCTTCTTTCCTTTATATCTCAAGAGACTGCCTCAAGCACAAAACAATCTTACACAGGGAATCCCACCCTACCAACACAACTGCTGCCCATCCTCAGTCATTAACATCACAGAGGCAGGACTTACAATGGGGAGGACATCACACAGTACCAGGAACTATGGTCTAGCCAGAGGAATCTCTGGGGGGATCCAACAACACCACTCTTGGTCCACATCCTTTGTAATGGAGCTGTGCTTCTAGGAGGCCCTGGGCGAGCAAGCAATTAACACACTCAGCTGCTAACAGAAGGCTAGAGGTTCAAGTCCTCCCAGAGGTGCCTCAGAAAAGGCCTGGTAACCTACATGAAAAAATCAGCCATTGAAAGCCCTGTGAGCACAATTCTACTCTGCACCCGTGGGGTTGCCATGAGTTGGAATCAACTAATCAACAGCTGGTTTTGTGCTCCTGAGAGGGTGCAAGTGGTCCCAGGTTGTAGGGGCCACAGGTAGCATTGCCCATGATCACAGGGGCCACACAGATTGCAAGGGAAGGAAGAAAAATGGGTTTCTTGAGGCTGGAACACGGATAGGACAGTCGCCTCTGCCAGTGAGGGCTCTGGAGACTGCCTTGTCTACATTAGATTTCAGGGATAGGGCCCAGAGAGGAGACCACAGCAACAGTGACAGGTGACAGAGGCTAGGAGTTTGATTAGAAGGGTGGGGGTGGCAGGCATGAAGTTGTTTATGAATTTATGGTTATACCAGATGGGGCATACAGGGCTGCTTTCAGCTAAGGGTGAGGTCTGATCATTGGATAAGATGACCTCCCTGAATTTCAGTGACAGAGTCCCCTCAACTAGGGCCTGATGTGTTTGATCCCCTTCCCTTTCCCCTGACATTCTGCCATGGGTTCACTCTGCTGGTGGGGCTCCTGCTACCCAGATCCCTGCCCCAAGTAGCTCCCAGAGTAGAGCAGCCCTAGGAGAGGGGCCTGGGAGCATTTTCTGTTACCCTGACTCCCTGGCACCCCCTCCAGAAAACCAGCACCCTGTCTGGGGGCTGGAGTCCGTGTATGCTCCTCTACCCAGCTGGGGCCCAGATGGGCATCTGAAGGCCGTATGTATGTAGGACACGTGTTCGCCTCCTGGTGTGGGGCTACAGGGGCAGCCAGCAAGGCCCTTCATTTGCAGAGCTTTCCAGCACCCACTCAGGGGTCCAGCTGCTGGCCTGGCAGTGAGCGAAAGCACAGCCCTTCGAGCACCTTTCTCTCTGTGCACCCTCCCTCTCCTTGTACACCTCTCCCCTTTTGTGGCTTTTGTGATGGAGGTTTTCACAGAAGCAATATCCTCTTTAAAGTCTAATTTTAGACGGATACGGACCCTCCTGCCGCCAGACCCATATGCCCCTTCATCCTCTGTTCTGTCTTGCCTTTGTTGCTGGGTGTAGTCCAGTCTGTTCTCACTAGCAGTAACTCCGTGAGACAGAGTAGCACTGCCCCCACAGGGTTTTCTTGGATGTAATCTTTACAGAGGAGCCCTGGCAGCACAGTGGTTAAAGCACTCAGCTGCTAACCAGAAAGTCATCAGTTCAGATCCAGCAGCTGCTCCTTGGAAACCCTATGGGGCAGTTCTCCTGTATCTTACAGGGTCACTGAGTCAGAATCAACTGAACAGCCACAGGTTCCACTTGGGTTCTTTGGAATCTTTGTGGGAACAGATTGCCAGGTCTTTTCTCATACAGATCCACTGGGTAGGATTGAATGGCCAACCTCTCAGTTAGCAGCAGGGTGCTTAACCATTGCACTGCCAGGCTTCCTTTCTGTATTCCTAGTCCTTGTTCTAATGTTAACAGCACTCTACCTTTCTTAATAGAAACCAACCTCTCTGTCCCCTCAGAAAGAAAATTAGAATTTTGCACTATTTATTTCCTCTGAAGTTTCAGGTGATGGGTTAGAATGGTGATTCTCCAAAGGGGAAGTGGGGCAGGGACCACCTCCATCAAGACTCTGGCTGGAAGGAAGCTGACTAAGGGCCCCAGGATCAGAGTGCCTGGCGACGATGAGGACCTGGCCCTTTGTCATACCCCTTTGGTCCATCTGTCCACACCTGGGTTCAGGAACTGCCAGAGAGGAGTGACTCACGGTTGCTAGTACTGCCCGCCCCATGGGGGCAGCTGCCACCACAGTGATGCTTGTTTCTGGAAACACACACTCTTTGATAGGTTTAATTGGAACAGATCTGAGAAGAGGCAGGATAGAGTTCAGAACCCACTCTCCTTATGCTCTTTCTAGAAAAAAAAGAAATCAAATAGAGCAGTATTAAGCTCATAGCCCATATTGAGCAAACAGACAATTCTACTTGGAAACAGTGACTCATATGTTTAAGCAAAAGGTATTGAGACACACTCAGATAAGATTTGTGTATCTGTGTTCCCAAACCGAGCTGCTATTGCTCTCTGCCTACACAAACCTTGGCTTCTGAACTTTGTAATAACAGCAGAATTAGATGTGAACAAACTGTGATTTCCTCTGACCGTGTTAGCCTGGGAACTGAGGCACCTACACAAGAGGGTGTTTTGTTCCTTCCTGACAACTGTATTAGTTGACCTCTCCGAGGAGACGCCTCCAGGAGGTGCTGACTTCTTGTTGCTGGCTTCCATCCAGCTGTCCCAACGCGTGACTACGCCATGCACAAAAATGTACCGCTGTAATACATCGGGCTTTCATGGGCTGGTATTCAGAAGTAGACCACCAGGACTCTCTTCCTCATCTTTCTAACCTGGAAGCTTAGCTGAAATTTGTTCAACGTCACACAAAAAACAACCAAACCTAGTGCCGTTGAGTCAATGCCAACTTATAGCAACCCTATAGGACACAGTAGAATTGTCCCATGGAGTTTCAAAGGAGCGCCTGGTAGATTTGAACTGCCTACCTTCCGGATTAGCATAGCACTTAACCACTATGCCACCAGGGTTCAGCATCATAGCAACACACAGTCCTCCACTGACAGACAGATGACATCTAGCCAGGGAACAGGCTGCTCGGAGCAAGAACCCTAGGCCAAGGGTTCCCAGTACCAACTCTCCAGAGTTTCTTCAAAAGTAAGTGAAAATACATAAAGCTTTCCCACTGTCCTTTCCCCAACCAGGCCTTATTCTAAGCTCATAAGTCTAACTCATGGACTCCCTGCTACAAACCCAAGAGGTTGGTACCATTACTATTACCGTTTTGCTGATGGGAAAACTAAGGCATAGGGAGGCTTTGTAACTTACCCAAAGTCCCTAATTAATAAGAGACAGAACTAGGGCTTAAACTGGAGCTGTCTGTGACCTTAGCCACTGAACAACCCCGCCTGTCAGGAAACATAAACAGGGTAGCTTTGCTGCTATTTCAAGGAGAAATGCCAATGGAGCGAACTGCAAAATGCCAAGAAAATGTCAAGCTGCCGTTCGACATATTTGTTTACTTAATCTTTTGGGTTCAGTTTTATGACAGCCTCAGCCATGCCTTGTGTCTCTTAGAAACGTGCCCATGGTTCTTACTCCTCAGTGTTTCTCTCTGTTTAAACCCAGTTGATCTCCCTCACTGACCCTCAGCCCCCAAGCAAAGCCCACCCCCACCCTCGGAACCCCACAAGTTTTCTCTTACATGGAGAAGCCTTCCTGGGGGACTGATTGCTTTTAAGAACCCTGCCCATATTTGCCCTCCAAGATCCGAGATCATTTTTATGAACAAGTACCTCTGAGGAGTCCATAGAGGGTAGGCGGGTACAAACAGCTGTCACTCCCAACAGCTAACCAAGTGGTTGGAGATTAGTGATCACCCAGAGGAACCTCAGAATACAGGTCTGGCAATCTGCTTCTAAAAAGTCAACCACTGGAAATCCTTACAGAGCACAGTTCTACTGTGTTACATGTGGAGTTGCCATGAGCTGAAATTGGCTTGAGAATAGCTGGCTTAGTATCCCTGTGTTCCTTGGACAGCAGAGACATGCTAGCAGGCAAGGGGGTAGGACAAAGAATTTTCTAGTCAGAAGGGCTTTGTTCTTGAATCAAGTGAGGTGTCCACAGTGCAGTTCCTCCTACGATGTGGGCCACTTTTCTTGCTAGACTTGTGGGAGATACACAACAGCAGAGAGCAGGGTGGGGGGGGTGTCCTGAATGTGGCCATGGGCTGGGACTGTGTACAGGTCCCACCGCAACCTTTTCTTCATAGCAGTTGAATGGAAATTCTCAGTATTGGCTTGTGCAGGTCACAAGGGGTCTTAGGAGAGCCCAGGGGAATGCCAACTCTTTTTCCTACCTAAAAATTGTTCGTAAACCCTGGTGGTGTAATAGTTAAGTGCTATGGCTGCTAACCAAAAGGTCAGCAGTTCAAATCCATCAGGTGCTCCTTAGAAGCTCTGTGGGGCCCCTGTGCTCTGTGTCATGGAATGGTCAAGAGTCAGAATCAACTGGATGTTATCAGGTTTGGTTTTGATTTTAAAAGTTGCTCACCCCAGTGATTCTGTGACTTTGAGCTTCTGAGGCTAGGAGTGGCCCCAGTCAGAACTGGAACAAGGGGTGGACCATATTCTGACCTTATTTCTGTAGCAAGTAAGGTGTCCATGCTGGAACTCTAAAAGGGACAGACAAACATTGCTGGAAATATTATTCAGCTATAAGGAGAAATGATGTTCTGGCACATGTTACCACCTCAAGGAACTTTAAAACATGATGCTAAGTGAAATAAACAAGTCACAAAAGGGCAAATATTGAATGATTCCTCTTAAATAAAATATCTAAAATAAGCAAATGCATAGACAAAAGTAATTTGTGGTTATTAGAGGCTGTGAGGAGAGGAGAATGGGAAGTTATTGGTTTGAAAAAGTAGAAATAAAATAAAGATGTCACTAGAATAAGCAGAAGACGTGGTACCAGTTGACACACATACTACATAGAGCCTTATCATCATTGTGTGCATCAGAACAAAACTGTCTACTGCTCTAGAGTTTTCAACAGTTGATTTTCAGTGATTGCCAGGCCTTTCTTCCTAGGTTCTTCTGGGTGGACTTGAACCACCAACTTTTCAGTTAGCGGCCTTAGCAGATGAGTTACTTAACCATTTTTGTCACAGGGCAATTTAATTCTGGGAGCCCTACACTCCTGGTTGCAGCCAACTGACACTCATCGTAAGAAAGCTGTCACCATAGACAGGGAGTACAAAACTGCAGAGGATATGGTAAGGTGGTTTTTTGACTGCTAAGGAGGAATTTCTTCTACTATCTAAATTGTAAACAATGAATTGCTTGCCATAATAAACCACATTTTACAAATGGCTCGTGTGGTACATAAGCAAGAGTTCTAAAGTTTTTGTTAACATAAAGCCATTCTTCTCACTCCCTGGGAACCCTGGTGGCATAGCAGTTAAGAGCTATGTCTGCTAACCAAAGCATCAACAGTTTGAATCTAGCAACTCTATGAGGCAGTTCTCTTCTGCCTTACAGGGTCACTGTGAGTCAGAATCAGCTCAAGGGCAATAGATTTTTATTTCCCCACCCCTACAAAATAAACATTAACCAAACATTTACAAAAATATCTGTTGGAGGAGGCACTGAAGCATTATCAGTGCTTCTCAATCATCCTGATATATGCCAGGCCCTGAAAATCTCCTGGGTCCCTAGAAGCACCAAACCTCAGAAGCTAAGTCATTTGAACAATTCCTGGCCTCATCTTTTCCGGCCCTGTGAACTGAGATAAGAAAACTCTTTCTTTTCTTGTTTTTTCACTTTGTGGATTTTAATGTCTTTTTTGTTTATTTTCCCAAGCAGCTTTATTAAGATATTATTCATATACTCTATTCATCCTTTTAAAGTATGTGATTCTATAGTTTTTAGGACATTCACAGGGTTGAGCAAACTTCACTATAATCTGATTCTAGAACATTCTTGTAACCCCAGAAGCACCTTGTACCCTTTAGTAAGTCATTACTCCGTAATCCCACCCCAAGCCCCAGGCAGTTTGTAATCTGCTCTCTGTCTCTTACAGACCAAAGAAAACTGCACTGCCATCAAGTTGATTCTGACTTATAGCAACCCTATAGGAAAGAGTAGAACTCCCCCGTAGAGTTCCCAAGGAGGACCTAGCAGATTTGAACTGCCAACCTTTTGATTAGCAGATATAACACTTAACCACTATGCTACCAGGGTTTCTCCTATAGATTTGCCTATTCTGGCCATTTCATATACATGAAATCATGTAAGACAGTCTTTTGTAACTGACTTCTTCCACTTAGAAGAGAAAGGTGGAGGTTCATATCAGCACTTTATTCCTTTTTATGGCTCAGTACTATTCCATTGTATGGTATAACCAGTGCCAGTTGCTGTTGAGTCGATTCTCAGTCACAGCGACCTCACTTGTGTTAGAGTAGATCTGTGCTCCACAGCTTTCTCAGTGGCTGATTTTTTGGAAGTAGTTTGCCAGGACAGTCCTCTGAAGTGATTCTAGGTAGACTCAAACCTTCAGTCTTTGGTTTAGCAGCCAAGCACATTAACTGTTGCTCTACTCAGGATTCTTTACGTGAATAAATCACATTTTATTTATCTGTTTGTCAGTTGATGAATGAATATTGTTTCTTTAGGGGGGGATGGTTCTTTGCTCTCTGTTTCCCATCAGAAAGGGCACCTGTCCCTGAATATGCCCAGACAGAGAGCAGCCCACATGGCCACCCAGGGCTTCCCTCCTCTCTGGAAGGGCCTAGCTTTGTAGTATGGTTCAGACTAGTCTTCTTGATTGACTCTGGCTGGACTAAGGAGCATAAGGACAAACTTTCCAGAACTTCCAAAGGGGCTTGAGCCTCTCCAGTGGTCCGTGCCAACCAGAGGCACCCTAGATAAACACACAGTCTAAGTAAAACAGTGAGTTGTCTGCTGTGGAAACTCATCTCAGAGGCAAGTCCCTCAGCCCGGAGACTGCGCTGAGCTGATGTCTGGCTCTGCTTTCTGCTTCCTGCTTCCTCTTGGGGTCTCTTCTCCGGCCACTGCCACCTGGTGCCTGGTGTTGAGATTCCTCAGATCGGAATCCCTGGATCAAAGAGACAGCAATCAATTATGTACCCAAACTGTGCTTGATTAATCATAAACCAGTTGGAATTCTATCAACTCCACAATCTCATGACCACCGTTAAATATTCAGGGCGAGTCAAGTTTCACAGCAGCTTACTGCTTCATCTTGTTCTGGCCTCCGGGACAGGTGCCCCACCCTGGCTCTGCCCTCTGCTCCGTCGGTGCTACCCTTCTTCCTCCCTGGGGTAGGCCCCAGGTGATGGCACATTGGCCCCTCCTGGGCCCCCTCCTAGGGCTCTAATGGCATCCCGGCCCCACATCCCCAGTGGGGTCTGTCTCATCTTCTGCCCTTACCTTCAAGCCCCCTTTTCCTACACAAACAGCCATTGTTCTCCATGTTCCCGCCAATATGAAGTCTAACAAAACGAATGACAGTTGTATAAAAAGGTGTTCTTGGCTATACTAAAAATCAAACCTACTGCCATCAAGTCAATTACAACTCATAGCAACCCACAAGCAGAGGGCATTTTTTTTCCTTTGTTGGCTTTGTTTTTTTTGTTTGTTTGTTTGCTTTTTGTAATTGTGCTTTAGAAGCAGGTTTGCAGAGCAAACTAGTTTCCCATTAAACAATTAATACACATATTGTTTTGTGACACTGGTGGCCAATCCCAGGATGTGTCAACACTCTCCTCTTCTCTACCTCGGGTTCCCCATTGCCGGCTTTCCTGTCCCCTCCTGCTTTGTAGTCCATGTCCCGGGGCTGGTGTGCCCATTTAGTTTTGCCTTGTTGTACGGGTTTGTCTAACCTTTGGCTGAAGGGTAAACCTCAGTAGTAACTACAGCACTGAGATAAAAGGATGCTGGGGGCCCCACTCTTGGGGTTTCTCCAGTCTGGTCTTTTTTTGTGTGAGTTAGAATTTTGTTTTGTGTTTTTTTCCAGCTCTGTCTGGGACCCTCTATTGTGAACTCAGTCAGAGAAGTCCATGGTGGTAGCCGGGTACCGTCTAGTTGTACTGGACTCAGTCTGGTGGAATTCACAGTAGGTGTGGTCCATTAATCCTTGGGACTAATCCTTCCCTTATGGCTTTAGTTTTCTTCATTGTCCCTTGTTCCAGATGGGGTAGGACCAGTCGAGTATCCTAGATGAGTGTTCACAAACTTTTTAAAATCCTGAAAAAAACAGTGTCATTGAGCTGATGCTGACTCATAGTCACTTTATAGAACACAGTAGAACTGCCCCATGGAGTTTCCAAGGAGCATCTGGTGGATTCGAACTTCCAGCCTTTTGGTTGGCAGCCGTAGCATTTAGCCACTATGCCACCACGGTTTAAGACGCCACCAAATTAGGACATAAAACATTTTCTTTGTGAACTATGTTACCCCAATTGACTTAGAAGTCTTGCCAGCCCAGAAGGCCCCGCCTCCTCCTCCAGAGCCCCTCATGCTATCAACCATAGCCCACAGTACAGACCCAGAGAGTGGTGGGCCACTGCCTTGTGCAACCTGGGATCTGGAGAGAGGCTACCACATGGTGACAGATCACCCATCAGTGTTATTTGTCAAATACCCTCTGTGCCTGGTACAGCCCTGGGTTCAGTCTGTATTGAGAAAAAGTAGCCCTAGCCCTCAAACTTATCAAAGAGTCACCACTGGCCCCTTGTACCTGCAGAGTTCTGCTAACATAGTGGCTGTCAGGCTCTTGGAGGCTGCTATCTGTAACCTGTTGCTGGTAGAGCATCTCCCTCCTCTCTCTGCCCCTCCCACAACCCACCCTTTAGCCTCAAGACCCCAAGGATCCCACCTATTGAGGTTCTGACAGGGCTGAAGCAGGAAGGCGCTCCATGCTCAAGGGACTTTTCATATTGGGCTTGGAGCTGCTGCTGGGGCTGGAAAGAGCAGCTGGTGGACCTGGGCTAAGGGCGGGGAGCGGCCGTAGCCTGGAGTCTCTGCCAGTTGGGTGGGGGACCCTGGATCCTACCAAGAGGACTGGCTGGGTGGTCTGCCCCCCAGGTGAGGTCTCTGTGCTCTGACTCCAGTAGTTCCACACTGGGGACACCACCATGGCTCAGGGACAGAGGCAGACATCTAGGTGGTCTTCATTTCTAAGAGCATGTGCTAACACTGCACCTGAGGTGTGTACAAGGTTCTTGTGTGTTGTTCAGTACCAAGGCTGGGGATGCCTTATTTCAGCTGCTCTTGAAAGATAAGTTGGAGTCACCAGACAACAGAGGAAGAGAAAAGCATTTCCTGCAGAGGAACGCAGCACAGGCAAAGCCACACATAGCATCTGTCATGAACTGCAGGCAGTCCTGAAGCTGGGCAGCCTAATAGGGAAGTTGGGAGAGGCAGGAAAGGGTGGCCAGGGGCCACAAAGGGCTCTGTGCCCCCTGCTAAGGGCTGGGACTTTCTCTTGTGGTAATGGGACATCACTGAAGTATTTTAATGGAAGGATAAGCTGGCCAAAGGTGCTGTCTGGGAAGATGGCTAATGGGAGTAGGGAAGTGGATTTTGGGGAAAAACTGGAGGGAGAGAGACTGGGTTGGAAGAGGCTGTTGCCATAGACGACACTGGAAGACTGAGGGTGCATGCCGCAGCCACAGCAGAAGAGAAGGGGCAGGATCTAGAGATATTTCTGACATAACAGGTGCTGCTCTGGGTGCTCAGGCAGATGTGGAGTTCACGGAGATGGGACAGTACAAGAGGCAGTCTACTGACTTCAGACTTCAGCTTGGATATCCCAAGTCCCCAGGATACACAGGTGGGGGCATTCAATCGTGTTATTCTGACCCCAGCCCCACCTAGACCTTCAGAATCCTGGAGAAGCTGTGAAAGGAGATGTCTTGAGCACTGTCTTGTCAACAGGAAGATGACAGCAGCTTCTCATTAGTATCTAGAATAGGTCAAGACCTCAGAGGACATTTAAGCATTTCTCTTGTTGTGCTTAGACAGTGACAGACCTCTTTTGACAGCTGGAAGCCTTGTTCCTATAGATCTCTGATTGCATCTTGACTCTTGAAACTATCCAGGGAGTGGTCCCGATCCGCTGTGAGTCAATTGCCTCTTTATCTCCGCCTCCTTCTTCCCCTCACCCACTGCCCGTTCTCCGGTGCTACCTCCACTGTTGCCACCAGATGGCGCCAGACACCACCAGTCGGGGGCTGAGAGGTTTCCCTCAGAGTAAGGGGAGGTGAAGGCTCGCCGAAAGGGCTTCCCTCTTGAAGAAGTGTCAATTTAATGTAATTTTAATTGAATTCTTCTAGAATAAATTCTTCCTGTGACTATGAATTTTTATAAATATAGGTATGAATATTATATTCTTAAATATAAAGTATGCTTCACAAATTATCTTAGCCTCTTCAGCCTCAACCTCCCCCTAGGCGCCTCCACCCACCCTAGCCTTTCAGTCTTCAGCTGTAACGGCGGCAAGGAACTGAAACAGAGAACAATTACACATTCTTCAAAATTATAATATAAAAAATGAAAAAAAATCAGTCCAATTAGATTAAATTGGTCATTCAGTCAATTGATTGGTTTGCAGATTGGCCACACAAAGGTGGGCATGGGGGAAGGGTAGCAGGGGTCACGTGACCACGACCCTGCACCCGAGCACCCAAGGCATCAGGCAACCTAGCAGTCCAGTGTCTCCACTCAGCTACTCTGAGACAACGGACAATTCCTCATCCAGGTTGGCTCAGCTTCCACAGAGGGCCGTAATTTGGAAAGCCCCCCTTAAAGAGGCCATGACTGAGTAGCAATCAGCACGGCCATGGTGCCCTGAGACCCAAAGGGCAAGGATGGCCAAATTGAAATCCTGGAACTTCATATCCAGATACCTGCATGCAAAACTAGGAGGGAAAGAAACTTAGGCACTGCCAGGAGGGCACCAGTCAACAGAGCTGCTGCTAACGTCTGCCAACAGAAATGAACCTAAAGAAGAAAGGGTGAAGCCCTGGCCTGAGTGGACCCAGAAGCAATGACTGTCTTGAGCATCCCCTGAGCAGGACTCTGAAAGGATCACGACAAGTGCAGAATAAGCCCTTAGAGAGAGCGAGAATCTCCCAGGCCTCACAAACCACAGTCCCCTTGAGGATTCTGAGTGAAAAATAGAGTATGAGATAATGTGCTTTCCTTTTATGCTTTCTTTTTTTATAGACTATGGGTCGAGGTGCAGAAGAGGTAGTAGGCCCAGTAGTCTGGTGTTAGTAGCCTGGTGTTTCTGGGAGGTTCCCAGCCCCTGGGTCGGACAGCAGGCTCAGGGTCTGACCAGCTCCATCAGTGAGCTTGTCTCCTTCAGCCAGTCACAATATACCGGCTGCATCAAGCATTTGATCAAACAGTAGCAAGTTTCAGAAATAAGAACTGCAAGTGGAGTCTGCCTGTTCCCACCACCAGCTCAGCAGACTCTCTTCCTGGCTCCAACTCCCGTGAGTGTAGTCCTCCCAGCACAGCCCCCTGAGCTTGCCTTCCCTGTCGTTCACAACCCTGAAATTCCTCTTTCTCCCAAACCTGGTCCTGGCTGGTAGGAAGAACACCAGCCATGTCCCCTCCCTAACCTCAGCAGAGCCCTCCCTGGGTGGACCTCTCCCCTCACCTCAAGTTCCCCACACACGTATGGACCCCAGGAACATAACAGCCACTCTGTCTTGTTTGGGGTTTTTATTCTGAGGAAGACATATCTTCCTGCAGCACTAGGCTGGCTGAGATGGGTCTGGGTGAGTCTAGGGCAGAGTCTGATGTTGTCCACTGCTAGGAGGGGTGAGAACGGGGGACTGTGACACAACTTGCGAACTGCTCTGAAGTTCAGAAAGTCCTAACTCTCTGGAGACGCCTTAGCTGGGGCCTAGGGGCCTGTGTGGAGTCTGATAGTGGTCACTGGGTGTTAGGAGTTCCTGGGTGGCTGATAGCTGAAACGCTGAGGACCCAGTCCACCCACAGGCCCCTGGGACGAAAGGCCTAGCAGTCAGCTTCCAAATAATCAGCAACTGAAACCCTGTGTGGTGAGGTTCTGCACAGACATGCACGGGGTCCCACGAGTGGAAGGTGGTAACCCTGGAAACTGTCACCATTGTCCTCTGGCCTCTTCATTCACATGTCTTTTAGCCTCTGCCCATTCCCTTCCCTTCTTCCTTCCCCCTTTCCTGCAGAGGGCTCCCTCAAGGTCAAAGCCTCATTCAGCCAGCTTCCCTACAAGGAACTCTTTAAGGTTAACTACCTTATCATCTCCTAAAGAGTCAATGGCAGAGGGAACTGAACTGTCACTATTTGCACTTTAAAGGAGGGAGCAGGAACTGGAGTTTCACCAGCCAACAAGTGCAACAAGTGGGGGGGGGATGAAGCAGGGATGAAGTGAGGGTGGGAGGTAGGAGCCCAAAGAGGGTGGGGAAGTGGAGAGTGGCTTACAGACTTACAACTCAGGCCTAAGGAGCAGCCCCAGGCCACAGGCTGACTCCCCACAAACATAGTGCAACTGTCCTGGGGCAGGGAGGCAATGCTGATTAACCAAGGAGCTGGTGAATCAAAAGTCAGGGAACACCCGGACTTATCCTCGCAGACCTCTGGAGAAGGGCCCAAGGCTTCAGCCCAACTAGTGACTCCGAGAAACGGCTGCACCCAGGGCCTGTGCTTGGGGACATCTGCTTTGGGGAGAAGGGCACACACAAGGAGAGAGGGACAGGGCCCAGGGAGGAGCCTGGCCACCCCAGAGGAGACAAAGGACAGGAAAAGGGCTGGGAAGGGCAAAAGAATACCCTCTGGGACATTTACTACTCCTCAGGGAGGTTGTGTGAACCACATCTCAGCTCACAAGCTGAGACATCCTCAGGCTGGGTTTGGACTCTGATGCTGCAGGGAAGTGTGTGTGTCTGTGTGTCTGTGTGTCTGTGTGTCTGTGTGTGTGTGTCTGTGTGTCTGTGTGTCTGTGTGTCTGTGTGTCTGTGTCTGTGTGTGTGTGTCTGTGTGTCTGTGTGTCTGTGTGTCTGTGTCTGTGTGTCTGTGTGTCTGTGTCTGTGTGTCTGTGTGTGTGAGTGTATGTAGGTCTGCACACACACGTGCAAGCCAGGCAGAACAGATGAGCGTAGGCAGAGTGGGGAGCGGGGGAAAACCTGGGCTGCCTGATGGAAATGACGGTCCATAAGAGAACACCCGGGCTATGCCTGGAAGGACTCCAGGGGCCCCTAAAAATGGATCCTCTTCAAGGCCACGGAGCAGCGGTACCTGCCATCCGGGAACCTAGAGCACAGCAGGTTCGGCAAGCAAGGACAGGTGTGGTACTGGCGTTTTCGGAAGAAGAGGATCTGGGGAGAGAAAAGAATGGGACAACACCATCAGCAAAGGGAGGCCTGCATCCTGGCAGGGGCCCCACGGCCCAGCCCCTGGCAGGTGCTCCCTGCCCAGTGACTTCAATGCTCCTCCCCACCCAGCACAATAATAGCAGTCATGATAGAGGAGGAGGAAACCCTGGTGGTGTAGCAAGTGCTACTCTTGTAACCAAAAGGTCAGCAGCTTGAATCTGCCAGGTGCTGCTTGGGAACTCTGTGGGGCAGTTCCACTCTGTCCTATAGTGTCACTTTGAGGTGGAATCAACTTAAAGGTAATGGGTTTGGCTTGGGTTTTTATGGATGAGGAAACTGAGGCACAGAGTGACTAAGCAACCTACCAAAATCACAGTCTATTTGTAGAAGAGCCAGGATCTGAACCCAAGCAATCCAACTCTCAAGACTGAGCTCAGCCACAGCACTCTCAGTTACCACTCCTAAAATCTACAGTCCCTGCACTGCCCACTTGGTCCCCTTGCTAGCCCAGAAACATGTGCACATAAACCTAGCACATGGGTGCATATACATTCACTCTCTCTCTCACACACACACACACATTCATAAACAATCAGAATATCACTTTTAGTACATTGTTAAGGATTAACTTGTGTCCCCACCCCACCCCCCAAAAGATATGTTCACATTCAACCCCTGATACCTGTCAATGACCTGATCTAGTGCCCCGGCCCGCGGAACAAATCAACGAAAGGAACGAGGGGGAGCCTGTGAAAGTAAAGCAGGAAAGGCGGAAAAATGGAAGGCAAGACAAGAATCTGACCAAGCCCCCGTTTTATTATCAAAAATGAGGTATATTTATAGCGGTAGGAATAAAGGGAGGGATTAAGTGACGTAGGGATGGAGTGACATTTGGAGTGAGGTAGTTGTCGGCTGGGGATTGGATATACATATGACTAAGGCAGTGACATCAGGCAGGAAGTTTTTCGCGCGCGCGGGCCTTTTGAATTTCGCCGGCGCGGGCTTTTTCAAACTTGGCGCGCGCGGGCTTTTTCAGCCCTACAAGCTTCCTGTATGTCGGGGCCTGGGGGCTCACCCACGGCTCCCGACAATCTAGAAATACAGTTTGGGCTAGTAGTTATCAGATAGGCTGACAAGATGCCATAATGGCATAGGGTGGGGCCTAATCTAACCCAAAAGGTGCCCTTAAAAAAGAAAGAAGTGGTGTGGCGACAACATGTTCACGTGAAGATGAATCTACAAGCCAAGAAACAGCAAGGGCAAAACACTGGGAGCCACTAGCAACTAACTAGGAGGAACAACATCTCTCCTAGAGCAAACAGTGCCCTGAATTCAACTTCCAACCTCCAGAACTGTAAGAAAAGGAGTATCAGTTCTCAGGAGCCACCAAAGGTAAAATAAAAACAAGCCCATTGCGGCGGAATTGATGCTGACCCATGACAACCCGCCAGCTTACAGAGCAGAGCTGCTCCATTCAGCTTTCGTGGCTGTAAGCTTTATAGAAGCAGATCTCAGCTTTTCTTCCATGGTGCCCCTGGGTGGGTTGGAACCACCAACCCTGAGGTTAGTAGTTAAGTGAAAACTCTGCTACCCAGGTAATTCTTGAAGCTACCCACCTGGCAGTAGTGAAGCCCAGTTATGCCACTTTCCAGCTGTCTGGCAATTGGCAAATTATTTACCCTCCTGTGCCTTTACTTTATCATCTATGAAATGGGTTAATAATAGCACTTACCATATATGGCTGTAACCAAACGAAAACAAACCCATTGCTGTTGAGTCGATTCCAGCTCATAGCCACCCTATAGGACAGAGCAGAACAGCCCCATAGGATTTCCAAGAACAGCCTGGTAGATTTGAACTGCTGATCATAGCACTTAACCACCGCCATGACACCAGTGTTTCTATATATGGCTATAGAGAGGTTTAAATTACATAATTCACAAAAAGCATTTGTTAGCACAGAATAGGCATTAAGCAGTAGCTTTTATTACAACTACTGTCCTGACTAGGAATGCAGATCTTTGGTCAAACCCCCTTACACATCTTGAGATGATGAGGATGGCTGTCGGGTCCACTGTCACCTCTCCCAGCACCTTCTCAGCCCCCTGTGATTGTGAAGGCAGTGAGTGGAACATCTCTGAGCTCCTGTTAAACCAGAACTCATAAACCACAAGATTCAGGTTCAAGGATTCCTGAAGCCCAGAGCCCAGGAAGGTGGCTGGCGGGCCCTGGCCCCTCCCCAGCTTGACCCAGGCTCACACCTGACCATAAACTCAGGCCCATGAACCACACTTCATCCTCAGGGCTGGAAGATGATTGTCAGGGAATGGGAGCCAGGGCAGGTTAGGGTGAAGCACGCAAGTTCCCTAAGATGGAAAATAGTGGGTGCCCTCAGCACCTTGCTTATCTCACCCTGTCCTGACCCAAGCTGGGAATCCCTCAGGTGGGTCATTTCCATTTCCTGAAAAGAAAGTGCTATAGGACAGAG
Source organism: Heterohyrax brucei (assembly GCA_028571685.1). Classification (NCBI taxonomy): domain Eukaryota; kingdom Metazoa; phylum Chordata; class Mammalia; order Hyracoidea; family Procaviidae; genus Heterohyrax; species Heterohyrax brucei. Next base: position 159,489,662 of record CM053140.1, on the reverse strand, counting down.
GGTATTTCAAAATCTGAATTTGGCAGGGCTGAAAGAGCTTGAGGTAATAGCCTACCCTCTTCATTGTATATACCTGAGAAGGCTGAGGCCCAGAGCAGTTAAGCTAATCACCCAAGATCACACAGCAAATGAGAGGCTGAGTCAGCACTGCCTTGGGTCTAACAGCCTGTATGACTGGTACTCCCATTCCCTGGGCTACTCCCCCAAAAGCCAGGAGACAGTGTCCAAGCATCAAATGAGATATTACCAGAGTTGAAGCCAGGAGAACACCTCAGCTTTGTCTCACTGGCTGTGTCCTTCAAACAAGTCACAAGACCTGGCAGTACCTCAGTTTCCACATCTATAAGATGGGGACCTGATACTAGCTACTGTGTTGTTGTGGGAACCAAATTAGATCAGGCGTTCAACTCCAGCCTGCATTAGAAGCTTGGGAAATGTCAGATCTTGTACAAATATAAAACCAAGCCAGAGAGTTTCCAGAGAGTGGATTCCAATTCCCGGTGACGCCCTGCGTGTCAGAGCAGAACAGCGCTGCAAAGGGTTTTCAGTGGCTCGTTTTGCAGAAGCAATGGCCAAGCCTTGCTTCCAAGGCTCCTTTCAGTGGACTCAAACCAGCAACCTTTCTGCCAGCAGGTGAGCACGTTAACCATTTGCACCTCTCAGGGACTCTGTAGGAATAGACGTGTAATGCATTACTTGCAGGGCATCAAGTAAGGTTAGGGCTTGGAGGTGACAGGTCCAGCAACAGCACCTTCCTTCCTCAGACAGGCACAGTTGGCGGCCCTGCCTGGCACCGTCCTTGGGGGCCACAGCCTCCCTGGGCCTGGCTGGAGCCAGAGATGAGCCTCCCATGGGCCGAGGCCGTGTGCTGTGTGCTCAGCTCTAGCCTCGACTCACACTGTGTGTGCCCATACAGTGCTCCATGCGGTACCTTGTGGCTGCTGGGGTGGCACTGCTCTCCTTCCTGCCCTAGGGGCGTGCACATCCACAGCCCTTGCAGCCACAGGATGATGGTACAGCAGGTTCCTACCCACCCACACTGGATGTCCCACTCACAGGCCTGCAGGAGGAAAACAGAGGGGCCAGCCCATTAATACCACCAAAAAAACCAGAGGGAAGGGTCATCCAGAAATGCTTACCAGGGCAGGGAAGGAGGAAGAGGTGAGCTGTGCATTGCTCTGGGCATTGCTGCCCTCCTGCCTGAGCCCCCTCCCCCCCAGCCCTGTATGAAGGGTGCTCAAGGCTCAGCAGGACCTCACCTTCGGATCTGTGGAGCCCTCCAAGCTCCCTGGGAGCCACTCTACGGGGAGCCTGTCCTCTTTTCCTCACAAGACTACGAAAAATCGGGAGTCACACATTTCAGGGTCTGTAACCCCAGCACTTAGCCAGGGTCTGGCACGCTGTAGACACCAGTAGATGCTGGTTAAGTAGGATTAATCAGACTCCTTTAGAAAGATAAATGGAAACTGAGCCCCTAGGTGGTCAGTGCTGAGATGCCTCAGACCTGGACATTTCTACCCTGACCCAGCACCCTGATTGGTGCCTCCTCCCTACACTGGCACCCCTTACCCCCAGAGATCAGTGTCTTCTTCCCCTTGTGCTTCTCTGCTGGCCTCCCTGATTCCCAAGTAGGGAAGGACCCCTCTGAGTTGAACACTCAGAACAGAGGCTGGGTGATCCTCCCTGCAGGGAGCCAGCTCCAGCTGGGTTTCGGGACAACAGAGGGGTGGGTGGCGTCGGCGGAGGAGGAAAATGACGAGACTGAGACAGGAAAGAGTTTTGAAGAATGGCAGCCCATTACGGTCTGTCTTCCTTTATTTTTTATAGTCAATGAGGTAACTGTACTTTGACCACGTGAATGGCTAGCAAGAAGTGAGTACCTCGTGGTCTCTCTTCATGTCAATCATTAGGGTCTTCTAAATAATGGCCCGAGACAGTGGTCTCTTTTTATATTAATTATTAGGGTCCTTTCTGTTGGCTAGTAAAGAATTGATACCTTGAAGTCCTTTTTCATGTTAATCATTAGGGCCCTCTAAATAATGGTTCGAGACCAGTATATTGTGATTATAACCAACAGTCAGAACAAAGCTAATCCTGGAACTTCTATTAACTTTACCTAAGCCTCAAGGTCAAAGGTGCAGGAAGAGAGAATAAACTCATCTTAAAAAGTTATACTCTGACAGTCTCTATTTGTTCCTTCTTTGCTCTTTCTTATCTCTTCCTGTGGGGACAGTAAGTGTCCACCGTCCCTCACTCTAAGCTTCTCTCAAGCTGTTCTAAGAAGGGTATTTCTTTAGTATTTGTCTATTTGCCATACCAAACACAATAAACTTGGAAGCCTATCTGTCTTCCTGATGTAGGGAGTAGAATATCTATATTCTAAGGGCTGTGCGGGGGATCGTTCCTGGTGAGCTTCCCAGAGCCTTTCTGCAATCTTGTTTTTTCTGTGAAGGGGGATGTGCAGTTGGGGGAAGCCAGCGGGGCTGGGCCGGCCTCGGTGCTCTCAGGCTGGGCATGCTGTATTGGAATTCATTAAGCCGAGGGGGTTGTAAAACCCTTCTTCTTTGATCCTTGTGCTGGGAGATAAGGAGGTATTTTTGAGGAAAGTTTGATTAGGTTGCAAAACACTATCAAGGAGAGTATGGCCAGAAATATGTCACGGGTGAAATGCTTCTGCCTGTCATCACATAAGCTTGTGACTTTGTTCACAGGGGCTTTTGTGGGTGACAGGCTTTGGCACTTGCCCAATTTCTGGAAGTACCATTGTTAGAGTCCCGATTTCAAGACACAATGCGGTTACTTTTTGAAAGTTAAGTTTTATTAAAAAATGTGCCCAATAAGAAAAAGACTGGTGCACCAGGGACGCACCCCAAACTACACAAAGCAGGGGGCAACCCCAAGCTTCTCTAGCACGCAGTTTTTAAGCCATGAGATCACAAAGCAGGGGCGGAACTGACCTTTACATTGATTGGTTGAGGCCACCTGGAAGTCCTGTTAGTTGTAAAATGTGGTCAAGGTCTAGGGGTCACTTGCAAGGCTGCCCCCGGGCTTTGTCTTGTGACAGATGTTTTGTAAGACAAAAGTGAGATGACTCTATGGTATTTTCTGCTATTAAGTTGTTTCCTGGGGCTTTCTACCTTAATACCTTGAATTTTTACTATGCCCTTCCTCAAAAGGGAGTCACTTATGTCTCATTTCAACACCATTTGTAAAGACTACACAAGCCCTTTTTAAACAAAAGCCTAGACTGCAGCAAACACAACTCTGAACTGCCCTAGACCCAAAAGGGACACAAGGGAGACGCATCCAAACATTCCACTTCCAGAGAAGTTTTTGGCTCTTCTGATCTGGAACCTGAAGCTGAATTTTGAGGAGTTCTCCAGCAGCAGGCTGAGCTGTACCCTCTGGCTGCCTGCAAGGGACAAGGCAGAGTGGAAGTTCAGTATCAGCTCAACCTCAATCAGAGTGCCTTACCACCCAGACAAGATGCAGGTGGTAGCCACCCGGCCATGCTGGTCTCCAGCCCAGGTGAGGGCATGTCTCCCATTCAAACCAGCCCCCAGAGAGCTCAAGGTTTGGGAAAAGCATACCCCACTTGACTCTTTTTCTCCCTTAGGGGTCAGGGGTTGCAGTCCTACCCTGTGAGGAGGGACTGTACTGCACCAGGGAAATCCTGGTGGTATAGGGGTTAAGAGCTATGGCTGCTAATCAAAGGTCGGCAGTTCCAATTCACCAGGTGCTCCTTGGAAACTCTATGTGGCAGTTCTACTCTGTCCTACAGGATCGCTGAGTCAAAATCAGACTTGACAGCATTGATTTGGCTTGTAGTCCAGAGAGAAAAGAGTGTGGAGATGATGGAACCTCAGCTCTGCCTCAAGGGCAAATATGGGGTTTCAGCCTTGCCAGGGACAAAGAGGTTGGAGAGAGGTGGGATTCCTGGCTTCCCCTCACCCTGTTCTAACTACTTACCATGTCATTCAGCCACTTCCTCTCCCTCTAGCTTTCTCTCTCATGCTTTTCACCAAATGGACTTGAAGGATGGAATGTGAACATGCTTTCTCACCTCTGTCCTACCTGCCTGTCCCGTTGCCACTCTGGACAAACTTTGGGCTCCTGTGGTGAGGATAGCCGGGACACCATGCCTGGTGTCTCCTGCTGTGGGGTAACCATGGCTTTGCTCCTTTGTCCTCATCCTCCCAGATCTTCAAGCTACACAATGGGAGGACAGCCCTCCCTGGTTCCCATTCACTAGGTCTAATCCATGCTAATGATTTATTTATGCCATGGGTCTCAAAAGCATTGACTTGCCTTTAACATTTTGTTATTCTGAACTCAGTCTTTTTTTCTTTAAAGAAGAAGAAAGAAGTGTTCCTTCTGAGAACACTAAAACTAATTTGATTCCAGGAATTGCTTGGCATTGCTCTGCATTTCCATTCCTTATGTGAAGAGTTCTGTTTCATTCTGTGGTACACAGAGCCAGAACCAACTTAGCAGGACCTAACAACATGTACAAAACTGGAAAGGTTTCAATAAACGTTCATCTTTCTCTTTTTTTCCAAGCATATTTTATCTGGAAATCTCTCGATAAAATACTACGTTCTGTTTTAGTAACCATGGTTCCCCACTGGTAACACAATGTGTGCCCCAAGTGAGGGTGGTTCTGGGGAAAGCAGAACCTAGGGGATTCCTGGCTTCTCTCAACCTGTTCTAACCACTTATCATGTAGTTAAAGAGAAAATCAGAATCTGAGGGCCTTGAACACTGTAAGGCACGCTGCTCATGTGTGCAGAACATCTTATTTGAGACTGCATTTCTGATTATCCTCTGGATACCGGTTTTGGTTTGAGGGTACAGTTAGTCAAATTTTTATATCTCTTATATTCCTGTCTGAACTGAGCATGGAATGTAAACACATAAATAACAAAGGAAAGAAAAGCTCCAAATCCTGTTTCTTAGGACTAGAGAAAGCAGAAGTTACATTCACACAATAGATGCTAATAAGCTTAAAATCCAGAAAAGGCCATTGCTGTCCAGTTGATTCTGACTCACAGTGACCCAATGGGACACAGGAGAACTGCCCCGTAGGGTTTCCAAGGCTATAATCTTCATGTAGAAGCAGACTAACCACATCCTTCTTCCATGGAGCAGCTCATGGGTTTCAGCTGCCAATCTTTAGATTAGCAGATGAGTGCTTAACCACTGCACCACCAGGGCTCATTAGGAAGTACTAACTCACGTCACAAAGGAATTCATTTTAACACAATAGAAATCTTCATTTTACCAAAGGATTAAAATTCCAGTTTGCAATGGCTTTCCTAATGCCTTTAGAACAGGATTTGATTTACACATAGCTTCTCCAAAACAGATGCCATTTAGTAGAGCGAGATCCAGCTAACCTAAAGAGCCTATGAAATCGCACTATCTGAAGTACTATCTGATAGCTAACTTACCAGGTCCCAGTTTGGGTTCATGGTGCATCCAGCCAACAGAGCTGTCCTCTTCATCCCTGTGTTCACGTCCCAGGCAATCCCGATATCTTCTGAAACCCAGGGCTCAGAGTACATTAGCCAACTTACCCCCGTAATCATGGCACAGTCAGGAAAAGTTACAAGGAGGAGCATGACAAGGAGGTGTGCAGCCGTCCTCGTGGTCCCTTGGAGAAGTGCAAACACTGTTCGCTCAGTTGCCTCTCTCTGCCTCTGGCTGGTTCAGCCCTGAGCCTGTCAAGCTGGAAGGCCAAGTGCTCCTGGCCCTCCATCCTCCCAGATGTATAGGGTCATCCAGGGCTCCTCTTCCTGCCCCATCACTGATGTTACATACACAGGAGCTCAGAGACCAAGATGAGATCTGAATCTGTAGCAGCACCCAATCACCAAAACCAATAAAAATGAATGTATTGTAGGCTTTGCATTGCAGGCTTTGACATTTGCCTGAGTCTCCCAAGAAAGTGGTGATACAGCAGAGTTCTGTACAGTGCACTCCATCCTTTTCTCTGCCTCTGGGGCGACCTTCTCTCCTGCTTGTTCGGGAAAGGGGCTAATAATGTATTAAGGGATTTACAGAAACACAGTCCTTTATACCTCCCTGTATCAAACCAAGCAACATGCAGGGTGATTGGTTCTGGCTCCCCCAACCAACAGGGGTTATCTGGGCACTCATCGTAGGCTCAGCTCAGGGTAGGGGCTGGAGGGACCCCGTAAGACAGCCCCTGTGTCCAGCAGGCTAAAATTCCAGAGAGAGATACAAGACAGTGAAAAAGCAAGGCAGGCTTGAAGAGTTTATGTTCCTGGATGGTACTGATAAGGGGTTGTTCTATAATGGGCTCAGGGCAAACGCTGAGTGTTGCTTGGTCTGGGAACCAAAGGGCAGAATACTAGCAGACACTGGGTCTGTATTCTCTCAGTATCCTTCTGAAAAGAGAGCTTAGGCTGGGACACCACTAAAGGTGACAGAAGCCACCTGCTGTTTCCTTGCTTTATGAAGTAAGAGACAGGCTTCATCTGCGAAGAGACAAGCCATGGGCTCAGAGGCCAGTCTTGTGGGAAGTTGAATTTGAGTATAAGGTCTCCTGTTGTGTATCAGGGATTGAATTGTGTCCCTCCAAATATGTGCATGGCAATTTGGCTAGGCTGTGTTTCACACTCGGTATTGTGTGAGTTTCCCATAGACAGGTCCCAGGGCTTAATCAGACAATCCAACTTCTCTCCACAGTAAAAACCAAGATTTCCTAAGGCATATTTTGCAATATGTTCATGGGTATTATATAGACATGCAAACAAATAAAAGATTTTTGGGGTCAAAAATTAGTCAACACCAGGAGCACTTGGTATTTTCACTTTGTGCTGCCCAGCCACAGCTGCTGTAGTCCTCAATAAGACTAATTTGTGCTCTGAAAAAAAATTTTCTAATTAGTAAACACTGAGTTACACAAGTAAAACAGCTCCTTTCCTGCAGGACTTTTCAGAGCCTTTCTTAAACTGATACAAGTAGTCCTTGACTTATGACATACTTGGAGGGTTTTTGTATTTTGTTCAGCTTTTTTAAACATCTTATCATTAGTAAAGATGCCCAGTGGTACAGTGGTTGAGACCTTGGCTGCTAATCAAAAGGTTGGGAGTTCAAATCCACCAGGCACTCCTTGGAAACTCTGTGGGGCAGTTCTACTCTGCCTATAGGGGTCACTGAGTCAGTATCAATCCAATATTTGTTGTTGTTTTATTTAAAATCATTAGTAATACATACTTTGGAAACTCTGACAGCATAGTGGTTATGAGCTATGGTTGTTAACCAGAAAGTCAGCAGTTCAAATCCACCAGGCACTTCTTGGAAATCCTATGGGGCAGTTCAGCTCTGTCCTACAGGGTCACTATGAGTCAGAACTGACCCAAATAGCAATGGGTTTGGCTTTGGTGTTTAACATCTACAATGCTGCATCATGTAATATGTTGATATTATCTTTCTAATGCCAACCCCCCAAAATAAGTAAAGGTAAGGTTTATAACGGTACTGGTAATAAAAGGCAATGATAATGAAAGCTAAAAAAAATAAAAATTAGGTATGTTAGAACTGACTTACAAAGGAGTCATTGAAACAGAGAACCCTGTCATTAGTCTAGACTACCCATAAGTGTTTGAATCACCAGAAGGAAAATGCAATTTGTAGTATTTCCCAAATACATTCGTCTACAACACCCTCCCCCCACTGTTGAGTGTCTCATGGGACTACAGTCCTGACACAAAAATGTTTACAGGCATCTATGATTACAGAGAGAAAATAAACCAGCACAATAGCTAGGAGTTATCCAGAGCTGACTCGATGGCAATATTGAAGGTGCTGTTTTTGGTGCTGGATGATAACTAAAAAGCCAAATCCATTGCTTTTGAGTTGATGCCAACTTATAACTACCCTGTAGGACAGAGTAGAGCTGCCCCACAGTGTTTCCAAGGAGCGGCTGGTAGATTGGAAGTGCAAATGTTTTGGTTAGCTCTGACCTCTTAACCACTGTGCTACCAGGGCCTTCTGGGATAACAACAATGATTAAAATAAGGTCTCTGCCCTTACGTGGCTTAGATTCCAGCAGAAGAGAAGGGAATTAGACAAGTAAATAGACTTCTAGTGAAATGGTCAGATATGCTAAGGGCTATTGGCTTGGCTCTATTCAAAAAAAAGAAGGCAGGAAAGGCAAGAGAGAATGACAACAGGTGGCATTTGATATGGTTTGAGGGTGTCTCTGAGGAGTTGGCATTTGAACAGAAACCTGATGAAGTAAAGGAATAAGTTGTGCTGAGCCCTGTGTAAAGAAACGGTGCAAAGGCCCTATGACAGGGCCTTCTTGGATGGGTCTAAAAGCAACAAGGAGCACGATGAGCTAGGGAAGGGAGGAGAGGGGAAACAGCTAGATTAGGCTCCAGGGCCATGCCATGCAGGCCTTGTAGGGCCAGTTAAAGAGTTAACATCAGGCAAGATGGGAGCCCTTGGAGAGTTTGAAGCAGGGAAACTGTCAGAGTGGAATTATACTCCATAGATGTTTTTGGAATTACATCACCAGAACGTTCTTCCTGAGTGCCTCTAGGTGAACTTGAACCACCAACCTTTCAAAGAGCAGTGAGCATGCTAATCGTCTGCATTGCCTAGGGACTCCTGAAGAAGAAAAGCAACCTACAAAGAGGGATTTTCGCCAGGTGCTTGGGCTCAGAGAGGAGCTCACAGAGATGGCCCCAGCACAGACTGTCCCCATCTCACACAGGTCACCTTCCAAGTCGGATTCATTTGACCCCAAAAGACAGGAGACAATGTTAGAAATCACTGTGATCTCTCAGGTTAACACCCTTCCACCCTCCCCTCCACTGCCCATCCCTCCAACCATCCCCTTCCCACCCACACCTAAAACTAATTATCTCACACAATTGCAGTGAAGAATGGTAGGAGGAAATAACTGTTACGAAACAGAAAACCAATTAACATTACTTGTGTTTTATTTCTTTTGAATGCTGGTGATTGAGGAAAAGCCAGTTTAACTAGAGAGGAGTGAGGGATAGAGAGCAACTTGATCAAAATCCCATTAGAGGGTTTGGGGAGCTTTGAGAGTAGGCAGTGCCTTGTTCTTTGTCCAATAATTCAATTAAACATTTACTGAGTGACTTTCCCCTGTCACAAGCAGGAACCTGAAGGGCAGCGAGACACGCATTCCCTCTATAAGGAGCTCCCAGTCACTGGGTCTAACTGTTCCCTAGAACTTAGAACAATCCTGTGCCTGTATACACGGAGATTTCTATCACACTCTTGATGGTTTTTAACCACAGTTAGGGTTCCTTTTTGGCTGATAGTTGTAGCATGAAAAGCAGAGAGTAGGGAGGAGAGGAACACCCTCAACTAAACAAGCAGGAATGAGAGAAGGCAAAAGAGGAAAGTCAGGGGTGAAGTGAATAGAGACACCTATGAGCAGTGAAAAGTGACAATAAAGCGGTTTTTGTCATTGTTGCATGCCATGGAGTCCATTTGCACTCATAGCAACTCAAGACAACAGACTAGACCTGCCCCACAGAGTTCCTAAAGTTGTGATCCTTACAAAAGCAGACTGCCACATCTTTCTCCCACAGAGCAACTGGTAGGTTTGAACTACTGCCCTTCTGTTTTAGCAACCAGCTGCTTAACCACTGTGCTACCAGGGCTCCTTGGAATGAGGGAATGGAGTGCTAAACCACACATGTGGCAAGTGGGGAGGGCAGGAGCTGTTCAGTACGTGGAGCCGCACAAATTTGTTTCACATATGGGAAAGGATGAAATTGCATCCCTACCCTGTATAAAAATAACTCCAGAGAGAGTGATTACTTAAATGTCAAAAACAACCCTGTAGAATTTAGGAAAATATAAATGAATATCTTAACTGAAACACAAAAAGCTTTGACTTTCGAGAAGAAAGCTAGAGGAATGGGCACTGGGCAAACCTCCCCCGGAATTCTGCAGGGGTCCGGGGTGAGCAAGGCTGCGTGCACACCGCAGCTCCTGATGTGGGCCTGGTGCCCACTTCCCTGCATCAGTGGGTGTCAGTCTTGCCATTTCATTGGACCATTTGTAGAGTTGTGTGTGTGTGCCCCTGTGTGAGCACATATGGGCGAGTGAAGAGCAAGGATTGTGCTCGCGAACAAGTCCTGTTATGGCCTGGGTCAGCCGTGACTGCCATGATCCCCTGGCATCATTCATCTTCATCCACAGAATAGGGTTTGACTCAGGACGGGGATTGTCTAAGGTTTCTTCCAGCTCTGCTAAGAGACAATTGTTCCAAGAACCAGAGAGGAAGCCCATGTTCACAGGACCCCACAGCTCCCACCTGAGTGTGGACTCCCTTGTGCTGGTGTTTGCACATGGGAATGAGTCTGCGATCATGTCCCCCCTGGCCCCTTGCTTGTCATTAAACAGGAGTTGACTCTGACCCATTCAAGGAAAACGTGAAGAAAGAAACAAGCTACAAAACAGAAACAAGCAGTAGATCTCAACTGCCTGCCTGGATTTCAAATGTTGGTGAGAATTTTGTATTCTACAGCTAAAGAGAAGACGCCATTCACAAAGTGAACCTAAGTATCGAAACAAGGATTTCTTAACAGGGGTCTCAGCCCTCCAAGGAGTTTAAGAACTGAATTCAGAAGATCAATGAACTAGGGTAGGGAAAAAATTTCCATCTTTATTTTCACTAATGTCTGACTAAACTTTAGCATTTTCTACTACTAAAATTGTAGGCACCAAACCATGGACTTAGTAACACTGCTTTGGCTTTGTCTCCAAGAAATATCACAGATGTTTTAATATTATAAGACTATTTTTGCAGTTAGCTCAAAATATCATTTACATTCATCACTACATTAAAGTTATGGCAGTTATTAGACCAGCTAGTGAATCTTATCACAATGTATCAATGAAGAAGCATATGTGTACATATGCATATATGTATATATGTGTATATATGTATATTACCATATCACAGATTTGTGTTTAATTCATATTTTGATATGTGTATTTCAGTATAATTGATTTCCTTTGTAATCGTGTGGGCTTTATTTTATATGTCTAAAAATGTTTTTGTGAGAAGAAGCCACAAGGTTTCAAAAAGGTCCACATCACAAAACTAGCTAAGAAGCCCTGAGGTAGTCTGAGGAGACTTAGAGAAGAGAAAAAGGTTTGGTACCATAGAACATCAGAAAACTCCCCGATGTCAATGCCAACTTATAGGATCATAAACATGGGCTTTCCAAAAGAGAGAAGCTTAAACTAAACAAAAGAGAGAGAAAAAAATAGAGAAAGGAGTTGAGCAGGAATGTGGGCACAGCTCTGGGGTCCAGACAGAATCACAGAAAGAGAGAGATGAGGTTGGCAACGTTCAGAGTGACGAGCCCTGGTGGCGCAGTGGTTAAGAGCTTGACTGCTAACCAAAAGCTGTTTGAGTACACCAGGTGGTTCTTGGACACCCTTGGAGGCGTCTCTGGCCTCTAGCGCTGCTGGGAGCCAGAACCAACTCAACAACATCAGGTTTGGGGTGTTCGTTGTTGTTGTTGCTTTTGCTTTTTTACATCCAGATTAAAGGATTATGGGAGAACTGGCTCCATCTCGGGTTCCTGGGTTTTCCTAACATATATAACATATACCCTATGTTGCTTCATCTTCAGAACTCTTTGGATTTTCAAAAACCAAAGTTGAGGTTCCCGTAAGTTCTTAAAGCTCAAGTCTCTACCAGAGTTAACTTTGATCGCAGCTATATAATTAGGTTTCAAACATTTGCAAGACGGTTCGATTCTACAACTAGAAAATGTAATGAAAGAGAAAACACCATTCACAATGGAATCAAATCAGTCAAGTACCTAAGAATAAACTCTCCCACCTGACTGTCAGTTTGCCCTGCGGTGGCAGCTGGCACGTTGCTGTCGCGCTGCAAGCCACACCGATGGTACTGCAAATACTACCAGGGTTTCCTCTGGTGAACCAGTTTCCGCAGAGCTTCCAGACTAAGACAAACCAGGAAGAAAGCTCTGGTGACCTACTTCAGAACACTGGCCAGTGAAAACCCTATTTTGTCACCACAGAATACTGTCCAATATAGTGCTGGAAGCTGAGCCTTCCAGGTTGAAAGGTACTCAAATGATACAGTGGCCACAACAATGGACTCAGACACACCAACCATCGGGAAGATGGCACGGGACCTGGCTGTGTCTCGTTCCTTTGCACATGGGGTCCCGTGAATGGGAGACAGTGTAACAGAAACTGACGACAACAAAATAAACAATCTAACAAAAGTGTCAAAGACCCTGATAGGGGGACTTGCAGGTAGTAAAGAAGAGGTAAATAAATGGAGGCAAGTACCATGTTACGGATGTGCAGAATGAATATTCTAAAGACGTCACTTCTCCCCCCAAATATTTATAGAATCAATATGATTTCACTCAAATTTCCAGTGGGACTTTTTTTTTTTTTAAGTAACTTGAAAAAAATTCTAAGCAGGTCCCTATGTCTCTCTGCTTATTACTCTATCTGTATCTCAAAGAGAATGGTTTAAGACACTATTTAATCTCACACATCTCATCAATATAATTCCCACTAATCCATATCATTTCTTCATAAGGATAGGATTTACAACACATAAGGAAGTCACAGAAAATGGTAGGCAATCACATGATACTAGGAATCATGGGCCAGCCAAGTTGACAGATATGTTTAGGGGACACAGTCCAATCCATGACACCATCACACTAATGAAACTGCTTTCCCTAAATCACATTTGTCCTTCTAAATGCCAAATACAAAATATCATTTTCAATCCTCATTTCTCTTGCACTTTTGTGACTTTTGGCACGGGTAACTTACTCTTTATTAAAACTCTTCTCTCTTATTTTTATGACACAATTTTCTCCAGGTTCTCTGCCTTTCTCAGTATCCTCCAAAGATTTCCTATCTTCTTTCCACCCCTGAAACAATGCTGTTCCCTGGGGTTATAAACTCAATAGTCTCCTACCCCTCCACACATCTGAAATGACTTTATATCCACATGCTAATATCTCATATCTGTGTCCCCAGCCCAGACCACTCTGAGCTCCTGATCTGTATAGCCAACAGCCTCTCGGACCTCCATTTCCACATTAACACCCCAATGGCACCTCAGATTCATGTGTCCCCTGGTACCACCTTTTCACCACCTCGTCCCTAAACCATGTGTCCCCTGGTACCACCTTTTCACCACCTCATCCCTAAACCTACTTACATTGCTCAGGATTCTTAGTTGCAAATAATAAAATCCACTCTGGCTTAAGCAGAAAGGAAATTTAATGAAGACTGTTAAATAGCTTGTTAAACTGTTCGTTGTCTAAAAAACAGGATAGAAGTAAGCCTGCGAGAACTGTGCCAGGAACTCCATCATAACATTGCCCAAGGGAGAAACTGCCTCCAAAAGCCAGATCCTCCACTGACATCCACGCCCCCCCATGGAGCCTCTTTCTTCTCTTTGCTTAATTCTTAGAGACATTTCCCAGGGGTTATTTGATTGCAGAGTCCAAATCTTACAACTGCACTGCTCTGCAAGGAACGCCAGGAAATAACTGACACGTAACCAAACACAGGCAAAGCAGGCAAAGCTATTGGGCAGCTATAAACCATAGTTGTCCACTGCCACCCTCTCTCCTGCGTTCCCTCTCTCAGTTAGCAGCACCCCGACACACTCTGTAGCCAAATCTGGGAATTGTCCTGGATTTCTGAAGGTTCCTTCATTTGTCAGCCATTTAACACTGTCACTTGGGCATCAGATTCTTTCCTCCTTTTCTGTCTTTGCTACCACTGTCTCTTCTTCCTGATTGGTCTTGCCCTCCAGACTTGCTCTTCTTCAATTCACCCTCCATAAAACGTATCGCCTCAGGTTCACACATCTCCAAGGACCCCGCGCAGTCCTCAGGATCAAGCCTACTTATTAACCTGTGTCTTAGTCATCTAATGCTGCTATAACAGAAATATCACAAGTGGATGGCTTTAAAAAGAGAAATTTTATTCTGTCACATTCCAGTAGGCTGAGTCCAACTATAGGGCATCCACTCCAGGGGAAGGCTTTCTCGTTTGGCTCTAGAGAAAGATGTTTTTCATCAGTCTTCCCCTGAACTAGGAGCTTCTGAGTCTCAGAGGCCCCAGGTGCTTCCCAACGGACGTGTTCCACAATCAGCATTGCTTCTTTCTTGATGGTATGAGGTGTCCCAAACCTCTCTGCTATCTTCTTTCTCCCATCCCGAGATTGCCTCAAGGCGCGATACAATCTTACCCACAAGTTCTGCCCAGTCCAGGCAACTGCTGCCTATCTTCCCCATTAACATTATACAGGCAGGGTTTACAGCACTAGGGAACAGCACCAGGGAACAGCACCAATACCAGGAATCAAGGTCTAGCCAAATGACTACACACATTTTTGGGGAGACACAATTCAATCCTTGACACCTGGCATCCAAGATCTTGAATAACTTGGCCTTGCTCTCTCCTCTTGGCTTCCTTTTCTGCCATCCCCACTCTCCCATACTCACCTTTCCAGCAACACAAAACTACTCCGAGCTCCTTGGTAGGCCAACCTGTTTAATTCACCTTGCTTCTTGGCTGGTGGTGGAGCCCTAAGTTTCCATCCTAGATCAGCTACTTATCGATTGTGTGAACTGGTACGAGTTATCTCACCTCTCCAATCCTTAGTTTTCTCTTCTAGAAAAATAAAAGTAATACATTCCTCATAGGTATATTATGAGAAGTACTTAAGATAACTCTGCAAGGTACATACACACTGTGGTAGGTTAAGTGGTAGCTCCCAAAAGGTATGTCCATGTCCCAGAGTCTGTGACTATGACATTATTTGGAAAAAGAATCACTGCGGGTGAACTAAGTGAAGGATCTCAACACGAGATCATCATGAATTACCCATAACCAAACTCAGTGTTATCGAGTCAATTTCAACTCATGGTGACCCTATAGGACAGAGTGGAACTGTCCCACAGGGTTTCCAAGGCTGCAAATCTTTACAGAAGCAGACTGCCACATCGTTCCCACGTGGAGTGGCTGCTAGGTTCAAATTTCCAACCTTTTGGTTAGCACCCAGCACTTAACCGCTATGCCACTAGAGCTCCTGGATCACCCAGGTGGATCCTAATCCAGTGACAAATGTCTTTATAAGAGAGAAGAGAAGACCACATGAAGACAGAGGCAGAGGTTGGAGTTATGCAGCCTAAAGCCAAAGAATGTCTAGAATTACCAGAACATGGAAGACACCAGGATAAATTTTCTTCCAGAGCCCTCAGAGGAGGCAGAGCCCCACCAACACCTTAATTTTAGACTTCTGGCCTCTAAAACTGTGAGAGAACACCATTTCTGTCACTTTAAGTCATTAAGCTTATGATAAATTGTCACAGAAGCCCTAGGAAACTAATAGATCCTCAAAGGGCACCTGTCCTCCTACTCTTCTAGTCTCCACCCTGTCCAACAAGGATCCCATCAAAGATGCTGCTGGACTGGCCAAGTGAGGTCCTGGCCAGCCAACATCACATTGAAATCTTGTTTCCTTTATAAACGTAAACCCTAGTAGCATAGTGGTTAAGTGCTGTCTGCTCACCAAAAGGTCTGCAGTTCAAATCCTTCAGGCACTCCTTGAAAACTCTATTGGGCAGTTCTATTCTGCCTTATATGGTTGTTACGAGTTGCAATCAACTAGATGGCAGTGGGTATTTTACAAGCAATCAGTGAAGAGAAGACCTCTTTGAAGAATAACATTTGCATAGAGACATCCTGCCATCCATACCCCAAGAAATGCACTAGCTACCCAGCTTGTTGTCCCAGAGTGAGTCAGCCTGGAGGACCAGAAATAACCAGCTGGTCTACCAGCTTCACTGCTCAGGGGCAGGGTAAGATCATTAGGTTCCATTTATCTTGGCATCTTGAAAACACATCTTGAATTTATACCCTATATTTGTCTGTTTTTTTAACCTGTTCTAAGAAATGCTGTAGTACTTCTCTCCCTGAGGCCCCGTGGCATCTGCTGGACTGTTCTGACTAAGCTCCCCCATCACAACGCTACAGAGGCCTACTTAGAAACTTAGAGTCACAGACTTGTAAAGACACCTGTCCAGAAGGAAGACAGTCCTGGGCTGGTGGAAGGAGGGCCCAGAAACAGCCACCCGCCAGAAGGAAAAGGGTTTTCTTTGTGCTGCTTGTCAGCATCCACTGTCTTGTACCACTTTGCATTTTGACTCCCAAGTTTTAGTCCCAAGGGTGTGTCCTGAGCCCCTCATTCCACAGAGAAGGGCCTGAGCCCAGAGAGGTTATGGAAGTGCCTCAGGTCACTCAGGAGGACCGTGGCAGAGCCCAGACTCTTGACTAGCTGCAGTAGAGGTGGAGAACAAGGCGCAGAGTGAGGAAGTCTGACTTCGAATCCTGGCTTTGCCACTTAAATCCAACAGGAATCCCTTGTTCCTCCCAATAGTCTATTTTTCCAACAGTCTCACGTTTCAGTATTTCTGAGAGGACCAGAGGAGAGAAGGTGAGTCACTGTACTTTGTCAACAGTGATGTCTTCCACAGAAGCTGGCATCAGCACCCCAGCCCCACCGTCACTTAGCCCTCCGGTTGAAAATGACACCCCTTCCTCTATAGATAGCATCAGCTTCTGAGGAGCTGGAGGCAGGGCTCTTGTTAGCAAAAACTCAAGTTTATTCAGCAGAGTGCTAGAAAGGAAGTACAGGCAGCAGAGCCTCAGCACAGGCAGTGTCTGTGTCCCCCCAGTGCCTGGCCAGGGCCAAGCACAGGACAGGGCTCAGCGAAAAGCTGCCGAGTTGGCTGATGAGCCAGTAAGGATTAAAGAAGAGCAACTGCAACTATCTGCAAATCCATGGTCTTGTGATTAAGCACTGTGTCTGCTATTTAGAAGGTTGGCTGTTCAAACCCACCAGGTGCTCCTTGGAAACTCTTTGGGGCAGTTCTACCCTGACCTATAGAGTCACTGTGTGTAGGACTCGACTTGATGACAGTGGGTCTGGTTTGGTTTGGTTTGATTTAGTTTTATAGCCTGTTCCCATCTCCCTCCCTCATTCCTGTCTTAAAGCCAGTCCCCCCTCAGACTCTGCGGCATCTCCCAACCTAAAAAAAAAAAAAAAAAACCTAAACACACTGCTTTGGAGTCACTTCCAACTCATAGCGACTCTATAGCTATCCTATAGGACAGAATAAAACTGCCCCATAGAGTTTCCAAGGAGCACCTGGTGGATTTGAACGGCCAACCTTTCAGTTAGCAGCCATCACACCTAACCACACAGCCATCAGGGGGTTTCCAGGGCATCTCCCACCATCCCCTCTCTGCTCCAGTGTAAAGGCAGTTTCCCTAGAGTGTGCTTGCATCATCTGTTGTCCTACAAAAGATCAAAGGGAAGGGAAGCTAGCAGAGAGCTAGGGACCTCACACCATCAATAAAGCAGCACTGAGAAAAGAGCATGTCCTTTGGACTTGAGATTCCTGCACTGAGGTACTCTCAGACCAAAGAAAGATCAGTGCAACTTTCCTCTAGAGCTGACAGAGTGTATTCCCCTGAAGACGGCACCCTGAGTTCAGGCTTGTAGTCTACTGGACTGTGCGAGAATAAATTTTTCTTCGTTAAAGCCATCCACTAGTGATATTTCTGTTAGAGTAGTACCAGATGACTGAAATGCAGAGCTAACATTTCATCCCAGGTCTGACTCTAAATACCCAGCTCCTGGCTACTCTGGGTACCTTGCCTCTCAAACACAAGGAAGGCTGAGACAAGGAAAACAGAGCCAGTTTGCACTCTGTTACTTCAGAGCAAAAGCAAGATTCAGTGTGAAAGCTATGGGGGAAAAGATCTTAGCCCTGTTATAAGGATTATTCCAGCAGGTAATGCAATGGCTGCCATTTAGGTGGTGAGCTGTCCATCATTAGATGTGTTCAAAAAGAGGTCTCACGGCCACCAAAAGCCAGGGAAGCTATAGAAGTGATTTTTGCCTGTAGTGGCCTCTAAGATTCTTTCAAAGGCTAAGATTCAAACAAATATGTGTGAATATAGTATGTGTATATTTCTAACCTTATACCCATATGAGATTGTGTATATGTACATCACAGGTTATCTTTGTTTGTGGTGTCTTGGGCAGACACCAAGAAAGTCTTCAACTCAGTCTATAAAACATCATGATACTAAAGTGACATACCAGCTGAGAGACAAGGACTAGAAAGCAAAGGAGACAAGAAGGCTGGTAACAGGGAACTCAAGGTCAAGAAAGGAGAGTGTTGACATGTCATGAGGTTGTTAACCAATGTCATAAAACAGCATGGTTACTGTTTAACAAGAAGCTAATTTGTTTTGTAAGTCTTTATATAAATCACAATAAAAGAAAGGAAGGAAGAGAGAGAAAGAGAGAAAGAAAGAGGAGAGAGAGAGCAAGGAAGGAAGAAAAGAAGGAAAGAAGAGAGAGAGAGAGAAGAAAGTCACAAATTCTCTGAGACATTGGATAAATCCTTCCTAGTAGGCTTTACTGGTGTGTATCTCTGCCATCAGTAGTAGCTGAAACAGAAGTTCCACGTGAGTTCTGATTTCACCTTATGCTGACAGTGTCCTACCTAGAGAAAGAGGCCTTCTCTGTACTCAGAGAGTTCAGTCCATCCACCAACACAGGCTGAATACGAAGGGAGTGATCCCCAGCCCACCCCAGGGACCCTCAGAGCTGGAGCCAGTGGATAAATGCTCCAACCTAGAAGGCCTAGAGCTAATTCTCTGCAGAGCCTGGAAGTGTGGAGCCCCCCAACTTAAAGAATACAATCTGGATTGACATCCCTTTCTTACTTTTCTCCCAAATGAACCACCAGCCCCTAAGCTCTTGCCTCTTTCCCTTTGTTTTAGTCATCCTGTTCTACTCTAACAAAAATACTGCACAGTGGACAGCTTTAGCAAAGAAAAGTTTATTGTTACACAGTCCAGTAGGTTACAAGTCCTCACTCAGGATGTCCACTCCAGGGGAAAGGCTTTCCCTCTGTCAGCTCTGGAGGAAAGTCCTTGTGATGCATCAGCCTTTGGTCGGGGAACATCTTGGCACAGGAACCTCAGGGCTGAAGGTGTGAAGTTCCCAACTCCCTGCTTGCTTCCCTTTCCTTTGATCTCTCATAGGGTGAAAGGATAAAAGGTGGTACAAGCCACACTCCAGGGAAACTCCCTTTACAGTGGAGCAGAGAAGGAACCTGAGGAAGGGATTTACAGTCCCACCCTAATCCTCTTTAACATACAGCATAGGAAAACCACAAAATGGAGAACAATCATAAAACACTGGGAATCATGGCCTAGCCAAATGGATACACACATTTTTGGAGGGACACATTTCAATCCATGACACCCTGCTTTCCGAGAAACCTAATCTGAGACTTTTTCAGTGTCTTCAGACTTCATTTTCCTCCTTTACAAAATCAAATGGAGAGGGGGCAGTCAACGTGCAGTAGTAGACTTCTCACCTTCCCAGCAAGAAACGTGTTCAGCTCCCAGACAGCGCACTTTGTGTCCATCGTCGGAGGTTTGTGTGTTGCTATGAGGCAAACAGGTTTCAGTGGAGCTTCCCATCTAAGACGGACTAAGAAGAAAGGCCTGCAGACCTAGTTCTGAAAACCCTGTGGATCATAACCATCTGGTCCACACCAACCAATCACGATAATGGGGTGAGACTGGGCAGTATTCACTGCTATTGTGCATGGAGTCACTGTAAGTTGGGTGTTCACTTAGCAACAACAGCAAAATGAAGGACATTCAGATGCTGTTCCTGGGGGGGGAGGGAAATCTCAGGTGGCTAGGGAACCCCCAGCAAAGGCTCCACCCACCCCTACTCTAACAGAGCTGCTCTGTCTTCAGCTCTTACATACCAGTGTTCCACATGGCTTCAGTTTTTAAAAGGACTTGTGCTTAAATATACTGGAAGACCGCTGAGTGAATTGGCCTCTAGTATTTCCTCCAAATCTTGGAGGCCAGTTCCAGAAAGTAGAGCCCAATACCCCAGCCACCCATGCTGCGGGAAGCCATCTGTCTGAGGCAGCATCCCTGGGGCCTCCTCTCCAAGAGCACATTCAGAGCCCTCTATCTGGTCATGAGTACTCATTAAAATAAAGAATAGGGTTAGTGTGCGCCTCTGCCTGCACTGGATATTTCCAATAAATTGCTACACATTCCTATCTGGGATTGATTTCTTCTTCCCACAAAAGGATCTCCGGGGCACCAGAAACTTCTCTAGCTCATTAGTTTATTGGCTCCCTATAAATGTCAAAGTCATCCCCTGTATGGGACCCAGTGATGCCTTTCAAATGGCAACAGTCATAAACTGCCCTGCCGTTCCTTACTGACGACTGGAAGGTGTAGGAGACCATGAGACCAGCCGGCCCCCTCCAGGTCTAAGTGCTGCCAGCCCTGAAGGAAGGTGCTCCTGAGCTGGAGGGCAAGTGGTCCGAGCGAGAGGCCCAGATACAAGGCAACTCATGGCGGGCTAGGCTCTAACTCCAAAGCTTCTTGGAGAGAACATTTCCTCCACTTTGTGCTAGTCACAGCACAGAATTTTCTGGAGAAAAGAACAAAGCTGTCTGTCAAGGATTGAACTGTGTCCCCCGCAAAATGAGTGTGGCCATGTGGCTGGGCCACGACTCCCAACATTTTATGATTATCCTCCATTTCATGATTTTCATATGCTGTATGGTAAAGATGATTAGGGTGGGAGTGTAACACCCTTCCTAAGATCACCTCCTTGCTCCAGTGTAGAAAGGATTACCCTGGAGCATGGCTTGCATCACCTTTTATGCTTTCATCCTACAAGAGATAAAAAGGAAAGGGAGGCAAGCAGAGAGTGGGAACCCCATACAATTAAGAAAGCAGCACCCGGAGAGGAGCATGTCCTTCAGACCTGAGGTTCCTGTGCCAAGATGCTCCTTAAACAAAGACTGATGCAACACAAGGACTTTCCTCCAGAGTCACCAAGGGGAAAAGCCTTCCTCTGGAGCAGACATCCTTAATTTGGGCTTTTAGCCTACTGGACCAAGTAAGAATAAACTTTTCTTGTTAAAGCCATCCACTTGTGGTATCTCTGTTAGAACAACACTAGCTGACTAAAATAGTGTCACTACTTTTAGCTAGTATCATTCAGTCCAGTCCATTTAAATCTCTTTTTAGTGAGAGCTTGGGCATAAAAGCAGTAAGGGTCAGGAGGAGGGTAAATAGAAAAATTGACCAGGCCATAGCTAGGTCTTGCCTTGGGATTACTCTGTGGATGGTTTCCACAGGCCTTTAGCTTTCCATGTGAGAAACAGGTGGAACACCCCTGTGAAAATCACAGAATGTTAGAACTAGCAGAGCCTTAGAGGTCTTCCAGCAGTCTCTTCACCTTAACAAGAAGCTGGGAGACTTACTGGCATATTGTAGTGATGCCTGTATCTGGCGCCACAACTCTTAACTCCCTATCCAGCAGTTTCTGCTCTCGCATTGTGGACCATTCTTCTCCTGACCTTGGCTAGTCCAATTTTCTACAGGCCAGACTCCTGCTTCTCTTCTACCTCCACACTCCCAGGTCATTACTCAAAAAAATTGCTTCAAATATAATTGATGTCACTGAACTGTGCATATTAAAAAATGTTGAAATGACAAATGTTCTGTTATACATATTTGCACCACAATTTTAAAAAACTGCTTCATGACTGCTCTTACTAATTCAAGTCATTTTTTTATTCTGAGCACGTGACCTCTCAAGTATGTAGATCATATCCAACCCAAGAAATAGCACTCTCGCAAATTGATCTTCTTGAGAAGTTATTTACATGTCAAAAACGGAATAGTACCCTAATGCAACTATTCTCTTTTTTTTTTTTACCATGTCTCACCATAAGAAATAAGTTATCACTCAGCATCCACATTTATGAATGCATGTTTATATAAAACTGTTCTTCAGATAAAGGACTTATGAAGTAGTACTTACTGTGTGCAGTACATGTTGATATTTTCTGTAGTAGTCTAGTGGGTGTTGTTTTTTTAATGCTGGTTGCAACTCTCTAAACCAAGGATCAGTGAACTTTTTCCCCAAAAGTACCAGTAGTAAATATTTTAGGCTTTGAGGATTATACAGTTTCTGTCACAATTATTCAGCTCTGCACTTGTAGTGGGAAAACTGCCATCGATAACAGGATACAAATGGATGTGGCTGTGTTCCAATAAAATTTTATCTTCAAAAATAGTTGGAGGGCTAGATTGCTTTTTTATTATTCTGATTAAGTGAAAGTATACAATCCAAACTAATTTTGCACACCCGCCTGTCTGTAGCTCCTTCTGCTCTCCTTGCCTGGTGAGGCATTTCATTCTATACTTAGTTATCCTCTTAAAAATCTCCTGTTCCATTCTTGGTGGGCCAGATTTCACCCATGGGCCATAGTTTCCTGACCTTTGCTCTAAAGGGATTTCATGACCTGCTCATGGGTCTCAACACACACTGTGTTAAGGAACCATTCCCATATCTTTCTTTCTAACAGAAGCTTATTTTTTTCCAGAGTCCCCAGGTGATTCACCTGAGCACTGAGTCACATTCCCAGCACTGGTGGGTCTACTGCAGCTTTCAGTAACAACAGGCAATTGCAAGGCAAAAACAAACATGTGCACAGCTAACCACAGTACAGTTAGGCACAGTGTTACAGTCCTGATGCCTCCAACAGACCTAGCTCCCTCAGAAGTACTCTGACGTGTGTACATTTGAGGATGGGCACTCGTTAACACACATGCAATCACATGCCTCAGGACAGAGGAGGCATAACAGAAGATGGCTTGATGTGCCAAGCACATTCCTATGAGTACAAGTTGCCAGACTTTGGAAGTGACTAGTATCTACATATTGCAAGTTCCTTGGGGAGTAGAACACTTTGAGACACACTATCAAAACCCAACCATTCCACGTGAAGAATAAGGAAGGCTCAGTCCTGAAAAGAGAAGCCTAACATCACTGCTCACCCTTCCTGAGTCAACCTCTTCTTTAGACTCTGCCCATCAAAGCCCTCACCTGTTCCCAGACTAGGCTGTGGGTTCCTTTCCAAATCAACAGAAGAATAAATCTTGCAATCTTACCACACTTCCCAGTCTATGAAGCACTTTCTCCTTCATCATGCTATCCTTCAGAGGATACTAAGAGTGGGTATGACTCTCCCTTTTACAGACAAGGAAGCTAAAATCCAGAAGAATGGGGACTTGTCCCAGGTCTCACAGCACTGAACCCAGGTTCAAGAGCACTAGGTCCAGAACTCTTCCTTTACTCCATAAAGACTGATAAACTGAGGTTGACCACACCTTCCTGCTACCCTTAGCCCTGGTGTTAACTTTCCAGAAAGAGTTTGTGAGGGTTAAGGTTATATGTCAATTTGGCTGGTCCACTATTCTCAGTAGTTTGGCAGGTATTATGTAATCATTCTCCATTTTGTGATTAGATGTGAGCAGCCAGTCAGTTGAAAGCCAATTAGTTGCCATGGGGATGTGGCCTGTAACCAATATACGGATGTTGTGGTAAAGTCTTCTCTGAATCCTGCATCTGACTCATTGTCCTCTGACCTCTGATTTTTGGGACTTGAACCTTCTACCTGACCTGGGGATTTCTCAACTCCCAAAATCTTGTGAACCAGCTGACTTCTACCAAATCTGCAGTTGGCACTTCAAATCCACCAGGTGCTCCTTGGAAAATATGGAGCAGTTGTACTCTGTCCTACAGGGTCTCTGTGAGTCAGAATTGACTCAACAGCAGTAGGTTTGGTTTTGGTTTGTACAACTAGAAACATGGGGAATATGTGTGGGAATGGCTAGTAAGGGTGTGGGATAATGGCGTGAGGAACATAAAGTTGGATCAGTCTGAGTTTTTTGATATGGGCCCACAAGGCACAGATTCTTCATTCAGTGTTTCAGCTCAAGAGGTCAGAAAAGGATCTAATAGTTTATTTGGCTGGTTTGCTAAAGCATGGATTAAGATGTGGCCTACAAAATCACATTGAAATGCCAGACCTGCCTTGGTATACTGTAGGAGAAGATATCCAAAGGCTGAGGGAAACTGGCATGTTAGAGTCACCCACTGACCCACTCACGGAGTGGCCTAAGGACACAGCTTTCATGACAATGGTGAGGAACAAATTTGTGAAGGGAGTCCTAGTATCCTTGAAGGCTGCTGTGAATGCTGTATTATGTAAGTGAGAATTGACTGTAGAAACTGCACTGAATGAACTAAGACACCTAACTACAACGGGGCTGACTGGATCGCAGAGTGGCAGGGGCACTTCACCAGCAAGACATGCTGGGTGTGGTTACTGTAATCGGCAGCAGAATCAAAGCAGTAATCAAAATAATCTGACTCATGTACTTAGTCATGATGTCCCTAGGAGTGAAATAGATGAGCAAACTACTAAAATATTTACTTGATCTATACAAGTGGAAGAATTCTAGATCAAGTGAATGGGCATCTAACGTGAATCATCAGAACAAAGCATCACAGTCCGTCAGTCAATTACAAGACTTAAGTCAGTTTACAGATCCAAAATCCACTGAATGACAGGGAAGCCAGGTCACCTTGAGAAAAGAAGTCAATGTACCGACAAAACTTTGTACTACTAATCTTCTTCCTAGACTTCCCCAAAGGGATCTATTGCCTTTTATGAGACTCTCTGTCCATCGGGGAAAAGCAAATGATTAGACTTCTGGTATTACTGGGCACTGGCTCTCACTGACACCAATTCGAAGACAGCTAAATGTCACTGTGGCCCTCCAGTCAGAGGAGGAACATGTGGATGTCAGATTATTAATGGAGCCTTAGCTCAGGTCCATTTCAAAGTAGGTTCACTGGGTTCCTGAACTCCTCTTGTAGTGATCTTCCTCGTTCCAGAATGTGTAATTGAAATAGTTATACTTAGTAACAAGCAGAACCCCCATACTGAATCCCTGACATGTGTAGTAACAGCGATTATGGTAGGAAGAGTGTAATGTAAGACAGTTGGTCCTGGGAGTGGGTTGACCCAAACCTTCATTTCTGAAGGATCTAGGCCATTGGTAGTCATGTTAGAATTCTGTAGTTTTCCACTGGCTTTAATCACAGAGCAGATCCCTGCTCTTTAATCACTGAGAGATCCCTGCATTCCAAACGTACTCTTCTTTACCTCCATTACGTTATATCAATCCAGTTTCCACTATGTAATCAGAATCAATCATACAAGCCAATGCATTGACTCCCTTCTTTGCCTGTTGATCCAGAGGCACAAGGTGTCCAAAATGGCCAGGCGGCATTCTTAACTTCCAGCTCAACAGAATCAGTGCTCGTGATGGAAGCATTCCTTCCTATGGAACTAAGACTGGGAGAACATAAGGTCCTGGGGACAGGAAGCAAAAATTTTGCAAGTGACTCCTCAGGGGTACCAGTGAGTAGTGCCATTTCCATTTCCATCCCTTGATTCCTGAACCCACGAATCCTGGCTGTGGGAGAAACAGTACCACATGTTGGACACTGGTTTCGAGCATATGCAACCTCCTGGAGAGTATTGCCTCAAATCTGGAAGGCAATGCCATCTGGCTGGTGCCACATTGTGTTTTAAGTCTGTTCCATCGTTGCATCAAGTCAGCTGTTTCAGGATGATGGGGAACACAGTCTGACCAGGGAATTCTGCTGCACTTCATTTTCTGTGAGGTGAGTCACTTGATCAATGCTGAGAGGGATACTATGACAGCAGATAAGGCACTCTGTAAGCCCACAGATGGCAGTTTTGGCGAAAGTATTGTGTGCAGGGAAGGCAAATCATATCCAGAGTAAGTGTCTAGCCCAGCAAGAACCAAACACTTTCCATGATGGAAGTAGACCTATGTAACCAACGTCAGACCAGGTTGCTGGCTGATCACCTCTAAGAATGGTGCCATATTGGGAACTCTGTTGGTTTCCTCTGCTGGCAGATTGGACGCTCAGCTTTGACTGTAGCCAAGCCAGCCTTGGTGAGTGGAATTCTGTGTTTCTGAGGCCACACGTAACCTCCATCCCTGCCACCATGGCTGCTTTGTTAATGAGTCCATTGGGCAATGACAGAAGTGGCTGGAGAAAGATGACTAGGTTCCATGAAACACATAATTCTATCCACTTGATCATTACAGTTCTTCTCTGTCCAGGTCAACCTCTGGTAAGCACTCACGCCAAGTAAACACTCACATGACACCCAAAATCATCACTTCTTCAACCCAGAGAGGTTTATCCACATGCCTTTTCCACATACCTCCTCTCACCAGTTTTCTAGTCATGTTCCTTTCAAGTTCCCGACCATCCAGCCAAACCAATGGCCATTGCCCATGAATCAGTGTATAATCACACATCTGACCATTTCCCCTTCTAAGCAAAGTAACAGTCAGGTGCACTATTTGAAGTTCCTCCAGTTGGGAAGATTTCCCTTCATTACTGTCCTTCAGGGACGTCTCATAAAGAGGCTACAGTGCCACCATTGTTCACTTTCAAGTGATGCCTGCATATCATGCAGAACCATCTGTAAATCAGGCGTGAGTCTGCTCTTCCTCAGTTGACTGATTATAAGGAACACCCCCAGAACACCCCATAGGTACAGACTGGGAGCTAGAAGGTAATGTAACAGGAGTGGAGACCATAGGCATTTGGGCCACTTCTTCATGTAACTTAGTTGTGACTTCAGGCCCTGCACACGCCTGATCTTATATACACCATTTCCATTTAATGATGGCATGCTGCTACCAGTGTTCAATGTTACAACTCCGTGGGTCAAACAACACCCAGTTCATGATGGTAAGCTCAGGCTGCATAGTGACTTAGTGGCCCATGGTTAAGCGTTCAGTCTCTACTAAGGCCCAGTAACAAGTCAAAAACTGTTTCTCAGAAAGACAGCTGTTATCTGCAGAGGATGGCAGGGCTTTCCTGCAAAATTCCAAGGATCTGTGCTGTGATTCACCAATAAGGGCTTGCCATAAACTCCATACAGTCTCTCTATCTGCCACTGACACTTCAAGAACCACTGGACCATCTGAATTACATGGCCCAACTGACACAGCAGCTTGCACAGCAGCCTGAACCTGTTGTAAAGCCTTCTCTTATTCTGGATCTTATTCAAAACAGCCTTTTAAGTCACTTGATAAATAAACCAGTGCAGCACATCCAAGTGAGGTATATTTTGCCTCCAAAATCCAAAGAGCCCCACAAGGTTTTGTACCTCCTTTTTAGTAGTCGGAAGGGACAGATGCAACAACTTATGGCCCATACCACTGGACCCCTAGAAATTTCAGTAAGGTAGAGGGTCCCTGAATTTTTGTCAGGTTAATTTTCTACCTTCTAGCACACAAATGTCTTGCTACAAAGTCTAAAGCCACTGATAGTTCTTTCTTTACTGGGTCCAGTCTTCACAATGTAGTCAATGTAATGGACCAGTGTGTTTTATTAAATGGAAAGGTGATCAAAATCCCTGCAGACTAAATTATAATACAGGTCTGGAGCACTTACATATATCTAAGACAGCGCAGGTGTATTGCTGTCCTTGCCACTGAAGACAAACTGCTTCTGATGTTCCTTCAAAACAGGTATGGAAAAAAAGGCATTAGCCAGATCAATAGCTGCATAACAGGTACGAGGAGATATGTTCATTTACTCAATCAATGAAACTACATCTGCAACAGCAACTTCAGCTGGAGTAATCACTTGGTTAAATTTACAATAATCCAGCAGAAGTCTCCAAAATTCACCTTTTTTTGCACTGGCCAAATAACCAGCTTGAACAGGAGTATGGTGGGAATCACCACCCTTACATCCTGTTTTAGTCATCTGGTATTGCTCCAACGGAAAATACCACGAGTGGATGGTTTCATGAAAATAAGATTTATTGTCACGGTCTGGTGAGCCACAAATTAATTTACAAGTTATAAGTCCATTCAGTGAAAGAACTTATCACAGCCCAGTAGGCTATGTCCAAATTCAAGGAGAGTATCTCAGCACAGGAACCTCAGGTCCAAAGCACATGCTCTGCTCTCAGAGCTGCCTTTTTAGTGGTATAAGGTTCCCAACTTACTCTGCTCACTTCTCTCCTTTGTATCCCACAGCTGGTAACTTGAGTCCTGCCTCACCAACCCAACTGCTATCCATTTTCCCTCATCAACATCACAGAGGCAGGATTCACAACACTTCAGAGGAATTGCACTATACTGGGACTCATAGCCAAGTCAAATTAATACACACATTTTGGGGGAGGACATAACACAATTAATAACACTCTCCCCCCAGGCCCCCCAAAAATCATATCACTAGAGCACAAGAAATATGTACATTCATAGCACAGCAAAGGTCTTAAGTAAGTCCAGGTCCAAAATCCATAAATTCCTCTTCAACTGTAATATCCAGAACATATTATGTTCCCAAAATACACACTCTCAGTACCACATTGTGTTGTAGTCACCTGGCACTGCTCCAACAGAAAATACCACAAGCGGAGTGTTTCATGAAGAGAATCTTTATTGTCACAGTGTAGTAAGCCATAAATTCCTTTATGAGTTGTAGGTTCATTCAGTAAGAGAAATTATCACAGCCTGGTAGGCTGAGCCCAAATTCAAGGAGAGCATCTTGGCACAAGAATCTCAGGCCCAAAGGGTACGCTGTGCTCTCAGTGCTGCCTTCTGGGCGGTATAAGGTTCCCTACTTACTCTGTTCACTTCTCTCCCTTATAATACATTCCCCTAATCTCTGCAATGTCTGCAGTAATGCAGCATTGATTTTGGTTTACTATTTCCTTATTGAGGCAATTCTAATGGCTTCCACTTAGTCGTTCCTATCATAATAACTCTTACTCCACACATCAGGAATCCCATGTGGGGATTCTGCTAGTTCCTGAGTATGTCTATTCCAGCTTAAATGTCTATTCCAATTTATACCTTCTGGAAATGTGGAAATTACTACAAGACGTGTTCTGGGATCTATTGAACCCATTATTAGACAAACCTGAGTGAAGACTCCATTAATAATCTGCCCTCCATAAGTCCCTACTCTGACTGTGGGCCACAGTGACATTTTGGGTCTCCTGGAATTCATGTCAGTCGGAGCCAGTATCTGGTAATCCCAGAAATGTCTGGTTATTTCCTTTTACCCACCGAACAGTCAGTCTCATAAAATGCTGTAGATCCGTTTGGGAAAGACTGGGAGGAAGATTAACAGTATTAAATTTTTGTCAGTACATCGGGTTTCTTTCTCAAGGGAACCTGACCTCCCTTTAATTCAGTCGACATTGGATCCTTAAACTGGCTGCTGTCTTTACAATTGGTTGTAGGACCAAGACTTGATTCTGGCAACTCAGGTTAGATTGTTGTTCACTTGACCCAGAACTCTTCTATTTGTATACCAAACAAAAAACCAAACCCAGTGTCATTGAGTCAATTCTGACTCATAGTGACCCTGTGGGACAGAAAAGAACTGCTCCACAGAGCAGTTGGCAACCAACTGTGCTCTCCAAGGACCACCTGGCAGATTCAAGCTGCCAACCTTTTGCTTAGCAGACGTAGCACCTTATGGATCAAGTAAATATTTAGTAGCCTTTACACCTATTTCACTCCTAGAGACATCAGCCTAACTTGCCAATGCCGTAAATCCATATGAGTCAGATTATTTTGATTATTGCTTTAATTCTGTTGTCTACTACAGTAATCACACTCATCTTGTCAATGAAATGCCACCACTTGACCTCTACCACCATGGGGTCCAATCAGCCCCATTGTAGTTAGGTGTCTTAGTTCAGTTAGGGCAGTTTCTACAGTCAACTCTCACTTACATAATACAGCATTCACAGCAGCCTTCAAGGGTACTAGGACTCCCTTCACAAATTTGTTCCTCACCGTTGTCATAAAAGCTGTGTCCTTAGGCCACTCCATGAGTGGGTCGGTGGGTGACTCTAACATGCCAGTTTCCCTCAGCCTTTGGATATCTTGTCCTACAGTATACCAAGGCAGGTCTGGCATTTCAACATGATTTTATAGGCCACTTCTTAATCCATGTTTTAGCGAACCAACCAAACAAACCATTAGATCCTTTTCTGACCTCTTGAGCTGAAACACTGAATGAAGAATCTGTGCCTTGTGGGCCCATATCAAAAAAACTCGGACTGATCCAACTTTATGTTCCTCACACCATTATCCCACACCCTTACTAGCCATTCCCACACATATTCCCCATGTTTCTATTTGTATACATCAGAAAAATCACGCAGTTGTTTAGAGTATAGCATACCTTCTCCAGAGTCACGCTTGGCACATCACCCTTGAGGCTCACTGGGACTTAAGTCTAATTACAGGTCTAGAAGCAAAAAAAACTGGTGAGTATGAGTTCTAGCGACATTCAGCAATATCTTATAAGGCATCCTTCTCAGACAATGCTGCAGGCAATGACCCAGACACCATCCCAGGTGATATCTGAGACAAGGAATCTTCAGAAATGGCTTGGTTAAACTTATCAGATGGGGTTGGAAGAGAGGACATCCTTCCCTGTGCTTCTCTCTGCTTCCACGGGCCCCTCTGAGTATCTCTTCCCTCAGGGTATTATTTACAAGCTCATTTTAGCTTCAAAATCTTTTTCTACACAAAACCTCAGGCAGAAATCCAAAATGTAAAACAGGCAAAAGGAAAGCTGATTGTTTAGATCCAGCAGAGTATAAAAACAATAACATCCCAGGAAAATGCCAGCCAATAAAAGTGCCATAACTGTGGGTAAATGCATATTCTAAAATCAAGAAGAAATCACCTTGACTTCAGCTGAGGGATACAGACCCTATGAGAAGTTTATCAAATGGGGGTTATGGAATAGAAACTTTTAAATCAAATGGGAAATGAGGACATCCTACTTGCTCCTCCCCTGCCACATGATACAAACAGCCACTCCAAGGCTTTGAGGCATCAGGCTGATGGACTGGCTCAAGTGGGCAAAGTCTTGAGGGCTGAGACAAGGACAGTAATCAAAGGCAGAAGCTCTCAGCAGGTATCCCTCTCCCACTCTCCAGCCTATGACTCTCCACCAGGGGCTGAGAAGCCAGAAGGAACATTCTGCTGCACAAAAGAGCAGAGAGAATGCAGGCAACTAAAAAGAAATGACAGACTCACCAAAGGCCTTGAATCTGTTGGTTCCAAGTCCACTGGCAAGCACCTAGCTAAGGCCAGAAGAAGGAGCATGAGCACAAAGACCCTAGGTCCCCAGCCATCTGCGTTTTCCTCAGATGCTGATGCCTGTAGGGAATGTAAGAAGGAAGGAAGGCATTCTCTCCACTAACCCCACCCAGCCCATGAAGTAGATATTCTTGTGGAGGGTAGGACACCCAAACCCACTGCCATCGAGTCACTCCCAACTGACAGTGTTGGTGAATGTGAGTCTAATAAAAGTCACTTAGGTCTTTTAACTATATTGCATCCCCTGCCCCAATTTTCATCCCAAACTGGATCAACAGACTCACATTCCCTCACCTGTCTCCAGGGTTGCACATCAACCTTCAGGGAGGTAATGAATCTATATTGTTTGGTACAATGTAAAGGAATCTTGTGTCTCCCTGTTCTATCCTGTGACAAGGTTTGACATTTTCCAGTTGCTAATCCCTTTGTAATGTGGCTATCAAAGCCACTGGAATTGTAATCCAAACAGGACAGTTTCGTGAGAAGTTATTCTCACTGTCTCCCAGGCCTTCGTGCTTGTCTGCTAATAAAGCATTGAACCCTTCCCCACTGCCCTACCCACGTCTCTGAATTTTCACTGTCAGTGACAGGCAGAATGAACTCACTTTGATTTGGCAGCAATAGCAACTCTATAGGACAGAGTAGAACTGCTCCACAGAGGTTCCAAGGAGTGCCTAGTGGATTTGAACTGCCAACCTTTCAGTTAGCGATGTAGCACTTAATCACTAGGTCACTAGAGTTTTGAAATCAGCTCTTGAATTCAATTCCTGATCTGCTGTAAGCCACTTGAGGAGGCTGATGGGCCAAGGGTCAGAAGGGAGTTGGGGACCATTGAGAAGGAAGAGCCAGTGAAGGAGGCTGGGACAGAGCCCCCTGACAGCAGCACCTTCTTCCTCTGGGCTTCTCTCGCCCTTCTCTACAAGCTCGTCTTGCTAACCTTGCAGGATTTTATTGTCAGGGTTCCCATCAGTGTGACACCTTTGTTTTCTGAACTCCTCCAGAGCTGACAGATACTCTGTCATTCAAGAGAATGAATAAAAAACACTGAAGGTTCTGCCCTAGAGCTGTCGGAGATCAATTAGCAGGGTTCTGAAAGAGGGCAGAAGATAGCCTCAAGAGGTGGCAGGACATCCAACTAGGGGATGGCTGTAAAGCCTTTAACAGACATTTGCTAGGGATTGGTATGTGGCAGTAGTCTTTGGGTGGTTGAAATGGTCAGCACACTCAGCTGTTAATCAAGAAGCTGGAAGTTCAATTCTACTCAAAGGCACCTTGGAAAAAATATCTGGAGATCTACTTGCAAAAGATCACAAAGATTGAAAACTGGAGGAAACACCGTTCTGCTCTGACACAGATGGGTTCACTGTGAGTCAGAGTAGACACAATGCCATTGGTGTTTGGTGTATTGTATGTTAGGCACTGTGCTCAGAACAAGAGTCTTAAGAAGAAAGGTAAGACTCAGGCTTCGTGCTCAAGAAGCAACCACCCAAACAGAGCAATATGGTTTCTCAGAAACAGACCAACTACAGGGTCCCTCAAAGCAGGCTGTTAGTGGGTGGAAGAGTTAGGCAGATTGGGAGGTAAGACGGAGTGGAAAAACATTCTGGAAACGAGCAAAGCCCAATGCAGTGAGGGGTGCAGGGATCAACCCAGGTTGGTGTCTTGGGTGAAAACTTAACACAGGAAGGGATAAGAGACAAGACTGCAAGTGCCAGCTTGTGGAAGGTCAAGCACCCAAACGTGGATTTGTCATTTACGGGCAATGGAGAACCCTGAAGGGTTCGAACAGAAAAGCATAATGGACTCCTGATGAGAGAGATAGTGTGCAAAGTCTAGATGGTCGTTATGCTATCAGGGGTTGCTGAAGATCCTCAGGGGTTCTTGTCAGACACCTGAAAAAGAATTACACAGGGAGATGCACCTGGCCTACAAGAGAAATTGTTATGGGAAAATAAAAACACTTCAAAGTGGGGCAGCAGCTGAATGTACAGCACTCCAGCTGGCTGCACCACTGAGCAAGTTCAAAACCAAAATCAAACCAAACCCACTGCCAATGAGTTGATTCCAACTTACAGTGACCCTGAAGAACAGAGTAGAACTGCTTGACAGAGTTTCCAAGGAGCACCTGGAGGATTTGAACCACTGACCTTTTGGTTAATAGACATAGCATTTAACCACTTGGCCGCCAGGGTTTTCAAGGAAGTTCAAGGTTGGATTTTTATAGCTCATCTATGCCCAGGCTATAGCTGGGACAACAAATCTGCGATGGTGATCTGATGTATTTCCTATTTTGGCAGGTGGCTGCATGTTCCTTGACTGTGGGCACTTGCAGACTTCAAGAAGGCTCCTTCCACAGGGGCTTCTAGGACTGGTATCCAAAACACCAAACCAACTGCTGTCGAGCTGGGTCCTTCTCATAGTGACCCTAGAGGTCAGAGTAGAACTGCCCATAGAATTTCCAAGGAGCTCCTGGTGGATTCAAACTGCTGACCTTTTGATTAGCAGACTTGGCACTCAAGCCACTATACCACCAGGGTTCCCTCTCTAGTACTGGTAGCAGGACTTATTATGGGATGTTGTGCATATGCAGTTTCTTGCTCTCCTGGTTCAATTTCCAGGTCCTGATTGTAGCTCTCTGGTGTCCCAGTTGGAAAGACATATAGCAGTCACCTCTGTCTCATCTGCACATGCCTCTGAATTGGGTCTAAACTGGCTTCTCTGAAAAACAACTTTAGGGATAATTTAAGCAAATTATCCTTAGTTGTTGGTTATAAAATAAGTTTCATGACTCCAAAATGTTCTAAGGTGTGGTTAGGCCTGGTCTTCTAGCTCCTGTCTCATTTATACTAGTCATTACTGCAACATGGCTTCTTCAAGTTCAGCTTTTGTACTTTCAAGGGGAGGCAAGGTTCTGGGTCCCCCAATTGTATAGCTAAGTTACTAACCCTGGTGAGGGCTTGAGCCATTCAGGGTGGTCAGCCTCTGAAAGCTAACCCAGGCCTTGGGTGTGCAAATAGTTAATAGGCTTGGCTGCTAAGTGAAGGCTGGAGGTTGAGTCCACCCGGGACACCTCTGAAGAAAGATTTAGTGATCTACTTCTGAAAAATAAGCCACTGAAAAGTATGTGGAGCACAACTCTACTTGGATGCACATAAATCAAAAATCACCTTGACAGCAATTGATTTTTATTTTGTTTTTTTAATCAATCCTACAACATACAGCCAGGGCATGTTATGCTAGGTACCTGTCCACCTGGGCAAGCTGACAGTTGTGCCAAGGACTGTCACAGCTTTCTGCTTCCTCCTTGCTTCCCTATTTATACACCCTAAAGATTTCTAGTGAAGATAACAGCTTGCAAGTTGCCATGAAGCAGCAAATCGGGGTCTGCCAGCCACAGAGCTGCTGAGCTCCATAATCCCTCACACAGGCTGAGCATGTGTATGCTTTGGGGGGAAAATACAAGATTGTCTAAACACCACTTTGGTGAGGCTTCAAGTGGGGTGGGTAACTGATGGCAGCCAGTGGCAGGGACAGCCCTGCCTCCACAGCCCCTGCTGATGGAGAGCGGGTCGTCTCACAGGCATGTAGGCATGCCGGGGAGCAGACTTCTTGTGTTGACTGAACAAGGCAATAACAGAGGCCTCCGTGGGAATACTGACAGCCCGAAGCTTCCGTGCTGGGTGATCAATCAACGCTGACCTTTTCTCACTATGGTAAGTCAGCTGCATCCTCCTGCAGAAATCCCAGGAGCCCCTGGCCAGGTTCAGGGACTGCAATGCTCTCTTCTCGTGAAGGAGAATCCTTCAATTTCTTAAACACAATGGAGAGTATAAGGGTGACTGTCTTAATAATATTCTGTAATGCATGCTTACAGACTTTGGAACTTCTGAAATATTTCATTTACATGAATAAAAGCAATTAAATTAAAAACAAATCATCCTCTTGTTGGCAGATAGGGGACTTTCTTCAGCACAGGGACGTTTGTTACTTCTCCCCTCCCCACCACCACACAAAATTCAGAGGCTGAATGCATCTTTTCTTGATAAATGAAGGTAGCAGGAGTAAGAAAGCGACACAGCTAGATACGTTAAGGTGAGCCTCTGTTCCCAGCTCCTGGGAGTTCCTTATGTGATTTGAAGGCATGGGTGAGCCGTGTGGCACCAAGAACAGGGCTCTGCTCATTTGTGTTCTCAAGAAAAAGGACATCTCTGTCAGGGCTTCAGGCTGGCCTGACTGGGGGGCAGAAAGAGTCCTGGGACTGGGCAAGGTGCAGTCATGAAGGCACGCTGCTCATGGTAATGTGAAGAGACACATTTAGTCTCCAATCAGAAGATGGTAGAATCAGAGGAAGAGTCCTTGATTCCCTTTAACCTGACTTCCTCCACCCTGCCCACTCACCAACTTCCTGCTGTCATTCTTAATGGAAAAAAGACAAAGTGAGGACCTCCTGAGGATGCTATCCAAACGGAGTTTTCGTCTACAGTTGCTACCTATGATTACAAACTAATTCAGGAATGTGAAGGGTTCCGTTCCATGGGCCAAAATTGATTGATTAGTATGGCTGCCTAGAGAACTGTGCTGGCATTGAGTCTGAGGCCATCCCTGAGCTCATTGGGAAAGAGTACCCACATGGATCGGTGACATCTGCCACAAGTGCAGGATGGAAAATGTTGGCACATGTGCCATGTATTTTCTAGCCAGGGGACTCTATTCAGCAAGAATCCATTTACACTGGAAAATGTCAATGAGACAACAACCACAGGCCAGGATCAAGAGAATTTTAGCTCCCGGTGGGAGACCCTAGCTTTGTCTTTGCCTGTGATCATGAAGATGAACCCTAGCAATACATTTAGCCTTCTAACTCAGGTTACCCAGCTGGACTCACAGAATCTCCTTTGAGAGCTGTGAATTATTAGTGATGAAGGAAACAGGATTATGATTCATCAGTGCTTTCCTGTTTCTGGTGGTTCAGGGAATAAATTGCTTTCTTTTTTCACCCTTTGGCAAAGACGCTTGGAAAGGTTGCCAAGGAACCTGCCTCCCAGGATGCTAATCCCTTCCATGAAAGTTATCCCACCCTGGCTCTCCTGGGCAGAGGCCATGTGGCACTTACATGTGCTCCTTTTGGGCCAGGTTGACTCATACAGTCTCAGAGGCTTTCCCCAAGAGCAAATACTCCTCATTTTCTCTCATTAATATTTATCCTATCCAAGTGGTTCTTCTTAGCTCTGGGCAGAATAAGGCCCTCCAGTGTCCAAGTCAGTCAGTAGTTCCTTCCAACACTCATGGAAGTTCATTTTGAGAGCCATTTCCCAGAGGCCAGTGACCAATTCCCTCTGGAAACAGAAACTAGGGTGGTGGGGGGACACAAAGGGTCAGCCATTCTAATAGGGGTCTACCTCATCCTCTACACATGCCCAACTGGACATAAATCAACTGTGAAGAGGGCTTCACAGGCTTTGGGAGAGCCCTTCTAAGAACAACACTAGTTGGGGACGGGTGGTCTCTGTCTTTCTCTGTCTCTGTGTCTGCCTCTGTCTCTCTCTTTCTCTGTCTGTCTCTCCCTTGACCTAAGATTGGCTTTCAACAAGTTAACAGGCCCATCCTGGATAGAATTTTGCAGATTCATGGAAAAAAGGGGGTAGATACCTCTTGCAAGGAGTACCTGGGTGGTACAAACAGTTAACATGCTAGGCCCCTAACTGAAAGGTTGGAAGTTTGAGTCCACCCAGGGGTGCTTTGAAAGAAAGCCTTGACAATCAACTTCCCAAAAATCAGCCTCCGAAAACCCTGTAGATCACCATGTTACTCTGATACATAGGGTTGCCACAGGTCAGAATTGAGTAGACAACAAAAGGTTTGGGTTGCATGTTTGTTTGTTTGTCTTATGTCCCTTCCCAGCAGGTCCCTTGGGCACAAACTAACTCAGTCCACTGGAAAGAGCAGCAATGTACCCAGGGGAACAGCCCAGAAAAGAGACCTGTGACTGGATATGAAAGACAATGAAGTTGGGTAGAACATGCCTTGGACAAGACAGCTAACAAGTGCAAGACTGAAAATCATTTGTTAATGTGGGGACTTACAAACATAATGCTAAGTGAGTAAAGTTGCAAGTAAAAATAATGTGCAGTATGATTCCATTCTGCATTTGTACATGTGTGTTTAGAAGAAAAAGATTCAAAAGGAAGATAGTGACATATTAACATTTTATCTTGGCAAAATGAAATCGTTAATGAGCTTGGGTTATTTGATTGATTTTTCCTTCTTTATATTTTTCTACGTGTTCTAAATTTTCTGAGTTGAGCATGCATTTCTTTTGTAATAGAAGCCCAATTGAATTTTACTGGTGGCTCACCAATTCAGCATTCAGCTGCTAACCAAAAGATCAGCAGTTTGAATCCACTAGCTGCTCCTTGGAAACCCTATGGGGCATTTCTGTGTGGTCCTTCAAGTTCACTTTGAGTCAGAATTGCCTCAACAGCAATGAGTCTGTTTTTGTTTTGCTTTGTAAAATAATTAATAATTGCAATATAGAGGAAAAGACAAAATAAAAAACATAATATGGAAACTGTACTTTCTACACAAATTTTCTGTAAACCTAAAGTTACCCTAAAACATAAAGTCTATAAAAAAATTTTTTTCAAAAAAAGAACATGGAGTCATTTAGAATTGATCTTGAATCCCATTTTATTAGCTAGTGTCCTTCAATAAATTATTTTACTTTCTGGACGTCTGTTGCCTCCTCCTAAAGCCATTGCTGTCGAGTCAGTTCTGACTCATTGAGACCCTATAGGACAAAATAGAACATTCCATAGGATTTCCAAGCCTGTAAACCTTTAAGGATGCAGACTGCTACATTTTCTCCTCTAGAGCAGCAGCTGGTGGATTTGAACCACTAACCTTTCAGTTAGTAGTCAAACACTTAAAACACTGTGCCACCAGGGGTCCATTCTTAGATTACCTAACTAGTGCAGTACTTAGAATACAGAAGGCAGAGCTACTGTTTTTAAGGTGGTTATTATTCCCAGAGCAAGAGTGCTTAGCAGACAGCAAAAAACAATTGTGATACTAGGAAGGGGTGTTTGGTATGCTCTGCTGAGCCTGAGGGATCTAGAGAGGAAGTGAGGCAGTCTGGGGCAACCAGAGACATGGTGTAGCTGGGAGGCATGCAACACTCTGCACCCAAATGGCCAGCAGGCCTCCAAGCCAGCACTGGGAGTAGAGAACACCAGAGTCCTTCAGGGCTCTGTTAGCAAGACTCTGGAGCACAGTGTCCAAAAAAGCAGACAGAAGACAAGCTCTTTCTGAAATGCAATGTAAATGCTGACAAGTAGCTGGTTGGCTGAGAAGATGGGTAGATGGATTTGCCCCCACACTGGCGAGACCCACTGCCAAGCCAAGTGTCTGGGTCCCCATGGCAAGGCTCAAGGGGAACAGACAGACACCGTGCATGGATCAAAGCCCTTTGGAGACATCGCACATGATAAGAAAAACAGTGGCAACATCCACAGTAGTACAGTAGTGCCAGCCAAAGGGAACAACCCAGGCTCCATTCTGCCATGTAAATCTCATTCTGAAGCACTCAAGTTAATTTCAGTAAGAGCTCCCCAGAGCTCCCAACAGGGCATGTAATTTTGTCTTCTTAATGTCTCACTTGGAGCCCTCTTGTCCTAAGGAAAACAAGAAAAGGAACAGCCAGAGTTTGTCAAGAAATTAATTGAAAACAGTAACGAGAGAGTCTCATGAATACATTATGAGATGGTAATTTGCTCCTTTCTCAAAGGCAGACAGGGACGCTGGGTTCTTCCCCTCCCAGGCCTGCTGACCCAGGGCCTTCTGCTTGTGAAAGGAGCCAGCAGCTCTTCCTCTCTAGCAAAGCTACAAAAAACAAACATTCCAGTCCACTTCTCAGCCAGGAGCCAGGGCTGCAGTCTTCACGTGGCATTGAAGGTAGTTTTTCCAAGAAGAGCAAGCAAGATGCTCACAGGGGTTGCATGTACCTGGTAGATGCTCTTTCGTTTATTCGTTGTATGTTTGTCTTTGCACCAAGTAGCTCTTTTGTGTGAATGATCAGACCAGACTAGAGCCCAAGCCTTTTAGAACTGGAAGCAACCCCCAAAATTGGGCATTATCCCCAGAGTACAGCAAAGACATAGTCCCTGCCTTTGAGGAGTGAGTGGGAAAAACAAGGGTGTAAATGACCATGATGTTAAAAAATAG
Organism: Heterohyrax brucei; assembly: GCA_028571685.1. Classification (NCBI taxonomy): domain Eukaryota; kingdom Metazoa; phylum Chordata; class Mammalia; order Hyracoidea; family Procaviidae; genus Heterohyrax; species Heterohyrax brucei. The sequence continues at coordinate 159,450,218 of CM053140.1, read as the reverse complement.
GACTAATAATTCAAAACTTGGAAGAAAGGCCAAAGAGTACAGCATTTCTTTTCAGTGTTGTACTGAACATTGTTTCCCAAGCCCACCCAAGGATTACTTAATCTAAGGGAATGGATCCCTGTTGGATTCAGCTATTTACTATTAATTAAGAGCTTTGTTAGTTGTTAGCTGCTGTCCAGTTGGCGTCAACTCCTAGCCACCCCGTGCACAGCAGAACGGAACACTGCATGGCCCCACAGCATCGTCACGACCTCGGGTATTCCAGCCTAGTGTTGCGGCCACCGTGTATGCTCAGTGCCTTCCGACCCAGGGACTTCCCATTCCAGCACGGTACCTGACGATGCTCTGTTGTGGCTTATAGGGTTTTTGAAGGCTCGTTTTTGGAAGTAGATTACCAGATCTTTTTAGTCTGCCTTAGTCTGGAAACTTTATTGAAATTGGTCCACCATGAGTGATCCGGCTGCTATTTGAGATACTACCAGCATATAGCTTCTGGCATCACAGCAACACGCAAGCCACCATGGTGTGACAGACTGACAGACAAATGATGGCAATTAAGAGCTTAAACTCTGTGAAGTTACATGCTAATCTATAGATCTAGTCCGGTAAAGATGTAAGTACTTTCAAGCCAGTAGAAAAGATAACTCCAAAAACTATGCTTCTTTTTAAAATTAGCCTACAAGGCATTAATCAGTTTTGTTTAAATCTAGAACTCTTACTCTAACTTTGCTTTACGAATGCCTGCAAATACTCAGAAATGCTCCTTGAACCCCCTCTGCTATCCTGCTGTTCACTCTTCAATGAGGTGCTAAATCTTAGACATGCGTCCACTTTGTAGGAGAATCATGTTTTTGTATTTTTTGCATTTTCAACAGTTTTGTCAGTAATGTACACTGTCAAAATGTCATGGGGTCATCTAGTTTGGAGATTCAAAAAACTTTTTGCTTTTGGGATTACCCTTATGACAATGGGTGGACTTCAGAAGGTAAGTAGAAATGCAGGTCTGGGGCAGACATTTCAGTCCCCAGAAATGGCAGAAAGAATGCTTTTCTTCACATCGGTTTCCCTTCTTGTGTATCTTATCCAAGGAAGTCTTAGATATAATTCTTTCGCATTAGAAAGCCTAGACAAATGCATCTTGCCTGTTCTCCCATACCATATCTCTTCACAGTCCAGTCCTCATGACAGTTCCCTGCTGGGTCTCCCAGGTCAGCCCAACCCCTCCCCGTCCCAACTCCATCCCCTTACCCCGACCCCACGAGGGCTGGAGAGGACGGAGCCCTTCAGTCAGCACTCGGACTCATCTCCAGTGCTGCCTTAACCAGAGACCTGCATGTCCTGGCTATCTTCAGCCTGCCTCCTGGGGAAGCAGTGAAATACCTTTGTAACAAACTCAAAATGTTACCAGCATTCATCACAGGCAAACAGCCCTGAGAGGAAACAGCCATCTCTGTCAGATCAAAGCAGCATTAATTAGGAAACTTACCTCTTCTGGCCAAAGAGGACCAGAACTGCAGCCTCAGGTAACCTTGGCTTTGGCGTTGTGGCGCGCTAGGTCAGGCTGTCGCTGGACCGTTCCTCCTGTCACTGCAGCCAAACTCAGAGATGGGGAAGTTTCCAGCAAGTCTTGTTAACAGATACACATGTGAATCTGGGCAACAGTGAGAATGGTTTTTCCGAGACTGTTCTGCCTGGGTTACACTTCCAGGGGCTTTTATAGCTAGATTACAAAGGAGTTTACTTCTGAAAAATGTCAAATCTTCTCGTAAGAGAGCACAAGAAGTCAGAAGATTTCATTACATCTTATCGAATAACGTAAGTTACCCCAAATATCATTATCTCCCTGAAGTTTTGAAATAATCAATTTACTAACCTGGAGACAGGGTAAGGAATGTAAGCCCGCTGATCCAAACGGGAGAGCGATAACAAAACAGGGAATGGCACATAGTTTAGTAATCTAGGTGACCTTTATTAAGTCCTTCCCTACATCTATTAACAACACCTGGGGCAAGGCCTTTCTCCCAGGGCTCCTCTTACTCTTAGAATGTGACCGTAAGACTTATCTTTTCTAAGGTTCCAGGATATGCACATTGCTTCTTGGGTTTTTTAACTCACAGTGGCCTAGAGAAGCAGCTGACACATAGGAGGTGTTATGGTTGGAGGTTCAAGTCCACTCAAAGGCACCTCCGAAGAAAGGCCTGGTGATCTACTTCTGAAACAATCAGCCACTGATACCTTACAGAGCACAGTTCTTCCTCTGGCACACATGGAATCCCCAGGCCTTCCAGAGCCGTGGCATTTTTTCAAACTCTGAGCAGCCAAAGCAGGCTATCTTATGACCAGACACTGAAGTTCCTGGTTCTGAGTTCCTGACTGAGAGACCACCTCTGAATTCACCCTCCTCTGCTGAACACTTTTGCACAGCAGAAACCAAGAGCAGCAGAGAGATTTTCGTGCACCTGCTCCCCACCCAGCTCCCTGAGCATCAACTGCCCAGACCCCTGCTCAAGCAAACAGGCCCACTCCTCAGCCTTGGTGCAATCTCTACAACCAGTAGAGGGCACCGCCCCCCACACTCCTCTCTTCACCCCACTACACCTCCATTGGAATCAGCAGGGCCCTAAGGGATGACTAAAGGAATGACTGCTGGGGAAAAGGAAGCCATGCTGCTCCCTAATCAGGGCTCTCTGGGAGATTTTTTGGTCTGAGTTACCTGCGGGTGAGTCCCTGGATAGGGCAAACAATTAGCATACTCGGTTGCTAACTAAAAGGTTGGCAGTTCAAGTCTACCCAGAGATACTTTGAAAGAAAAGCATGGCGATTCACTTCAGAAAAAGTAGCCACCGAAAACCCAAAGGCACACAGTTGTATCCTGACACACATGGGATTGTCATGAACTCCATGGCAACTAGTTTAATCTCAGGTACTGCTTGGTGGCTGAGTGAGGACTCTGGAGATGTCTGGCCTGGAACTGATCTCCCTTCAGTAGCTAGATGACCTTGCAGAAGTCCCCAGACCTCTCTAAACTTCAGTTTCCACATCTGTAAAATAGTGCTAACAGTAACACTTAAAGAGCCCTGGTGGTGCAATGGTTAAGCATGCAGCTGCTAACAGAAAGATGGATGATTCAAACCCACCCAGTGCATCTATGGCATAAAGACCCGACAATTGCTGCTGTAAAGATTACACCCTGGGAAACCTACTACAATGGCTGGCAATCATCAACCCTCAACAAATGTTGAGAATTTCCTGGTAGAAGGGAGTTTGTCCCATTTGTGTGGGTGTGTTTATAAAACACATAAAGTCTTAGGGAAGAAGCAAGGAGGAAAAAACACAGAGAACTCGCTACTCATTTCCCTATATACTGTCTTGGATGATGGACGTTTTTACCAACTCACAAAGGAGGTTAGTCCTAATTTCACATTCCCTTGTCCAGAGAATTATAAACTGTTATCTCTTTAAAGTAATCCAAGCTGCTTCCAGAGCACCCCTTCTCCACCTTAACAAATGAGATTATATTCATCTCACTTCCCTTGGGCAACTGAAAATATCAAAGAGACATCAGTCTTCTTGTCTCTGACTTTCTCCATGGGAAAATGCTGATGGTCAGGAATTAATGTAGCAGTTGATTTACTGTGTAGTATCTAAAGGCAATGTTCCACTGCTATTCATAAGATTTCACAGGCCAATTTTTTTTTCAAAAGTAGATCACCAGGTCTTCCTTCCCATTTTATCTTGGTCTAGAAGCTCCACTGAAATATATCCACCTTGAGGGACCCTGCTGGCATTTGAATTGCCAGTGGCATAGCTTCCAGTATCACAGGAACACATAAGCCACATCTGTATGACAAATTTATAGACCAGTGGTGGCTCAAGTGGAAGCTGATGAAAACCAGAATGAGTCCACGAGAGCCAAAGTATGATCTTGGTTGTATCCCACCTAAATTTATAGACTATCTCAAGAATAAATTTGATGCATCGAACACTAATGACCAAAGACCAGGCTAGTTGTGGGATGGCATCAGGGGCATCATACCAGGAGGAAGCAAATGGCCATTAAAAAGACAGAAAAGAAAGTAAAGACCAAAACAAATGTCAGAAGAGATTCTGAAACTTGCTGTTGAACACAGAGTAACTAAAGCAAATGGAAGAAATGATGAAGTAAAAGAGCTGAACAGAAGATTTCAAAGGGTAGCTCAAGGAGACAAAAGAAAGCATTATAATGAAATGGGCAAAAATCTGGAGTTAGAAAACCAAGAGGGAAGAACTGAAGAAAAACTAAGTGATGCAGGAAACATCAAAATAAGATGGAAGGAACACAGAATCACTGTACCAAAAAGAATTGGTCAACATACAGCCATTTCAGGAGCTATCATATGATCATGAATGAATAGTATTGAAGGAGGAACTCCAAGCAGCATTGAAGGTATTTGTAAAAAAAACTAGGCTCCACAAGTTGATGGAATGCCATTTGAGATATTTCAACAAATGGATGCTTCAGCCTCTGCAAGCACTCATTCATCTATGTCAACAAATTTTGAAGACAGCTACCTGGCCAGTCAACCGGAAGAGATCCATATTTGTGCCCGTTCCAAGGAAAGGTGGTCCAACAGAATGTGGAAGTTATCAAGTAATATCATTAACATCACACACAAATAAAATTTCGCTTAAGATAAAACTATTGCAGAAATACGTCAACAGGGAAATTCAGAGATTCAGGCTGGATACAGAAGAGGACGTGGAGTAAGAGTTATCACTGCTGCTATATGATGGATCTTGGCCAAAAGCAGAGAATACAGAAAGATGATTGCCTGTGTTTTACTGACTATGCAAAGGCATTTGACTGTGTGGATCATAATAAATTATGGATAACATTGCAAAGTGTTCTGAAGTCCAAAAACAATTGTGTTCTTCAGGAACTTGTCCATAGACCAAGAGGCAGTCATTCAGACAGAACAAGGGGATGCCATGTGGTTTAAAATCAAGAAAAGTGTGTGCCAGGGTTGTAAACTTTCACCACACTTAACCCATCTGTATGTTGAGCAAATCTGAAAAACTGGATTATGTGAAGAACAAAGCATCAGGATTAGACAAACTTCGTTATGCAGACAACACAATTGTCCTTGCAACATTAATTGGTGAAAATCAAAGGCCACCGCCTTCAGTATGGATTATACATCAACATGAAGGAAGCAAAAATCCTCACAACTGGACTAATAAGCAACATCATGATAACCAGAGAAAAGACTGAGGTTGTCAAGGATTTCATTTTATTTGGATCTACAATCAATGCCCACTGAAGCAGCAGTCAAGAAATGAAACAACATATTGCACTGGGCAAATCTGCTGCAAAAGATCTCTTTAAAAAATGTTGAGGACTAAGGTGTGGCTGGCTCAATCTATGATATTTTCAACAGTCTCACAGGTATATTTAAGCTGGACAGTGAACAAGGAAGACTGAAAAAGAATTAATTCCTTTGAATTGTATTGGCAAAGAATATAGAATATACTGTGGAATGCCAGAACAAAAAACAAATCTGTTTGGAAGAAGTGCAGACAGAATGGTCCTTAGAAGGGAGGATGGTAAGACTTTGTCTCACATACTTTGGACATGTTGCCAGGAGGGACTGCCCTGGAGAAGGACATCATGCTTGATAAAGCAGAGGGTCAATGAAAAAGAAGACACTCAGTAAGATGGGTGGATACAGTGGTTGCAACAACGGGCTTCAACATAGCCACAATCGTCAGGACGGTGCAGGACCAGGCCGTGTTTCATTCTGTTGTACATACGGTCCTCATGAACTGGAAATGACTCCACAGCACCTAACAAAAACAACATCCGAAGGCACGTGAGCAAGCCCCCCCCCCCCCCATTTCTGAAAGGGGAGACGGGAGAAGGCCTCCAAATAGGTTTTTTTTGTTGTTGTTTTTTAATATTTTATTGTGCTTTAAGCGAAAGATTATAGTTCAAGTCAATTTGTCATACAACCACCCACCACCACCATTATGCAGCTCTGCTGTTCTCCCCATCCGGTGACAGCACACTTCTCCTTTCTACCCTGTATTTCTCATGTTCATTCAGCCATCTTCTGTCCCTCTTCACACTCTCACCTTACTTCTGGACAGGAGCTGCGCAGTTCTCCTTATGTAGATACTTAAGCTAAGAAGCTCACTCCTTGCCAGTATTATTTCATGTCTTATATTCTAACCCAGTTTTTGCATGAAGAATTGGCTTTGCAACCGGTTTCAGCTCTGGGCTCACAGAGAGTCCAGGGGCCAAGTCTTCTTGGGACCCTGCAGTGTGTTGGACCATCCAGTTTGGTCTTTTAAAAGAATCCTAGTTCTGCACAGTCATTTTTCTCCCACTACATGAGGGACTCTACATTGTATTCCCTGTTAAGGTTGGTCATTGGTGGTGGCTGGTCACTATCTAATTCTCCTGGACACATGCTAATGTCGTCTGTGGATTATATGGCCCTTTCTGCCTCTTGGGCTCATATTTTTCTTATGCCATTGATGTCTTTCATTCTCCTCTGTTTCAGGTGGGTTGGAACCAGTTAACACTACTTAGATAGTTGCTCACTAGCTATTAAGATCCCAGATGCCACTCACCAATGTAGGAACATTTTCTTTTTTTTTTTTTTTAGTTAATATGATTGAGTGAAAATGTACATTCCCGTATAAATTTACATGCCCACCTATATGCAGCTTCCACTGCTCTCCCTGTCCGGTGACAGCACACTATTCCTCTCTGCTCCATACACGTCTCATCCTCCCAACAGTCTCCTTTCCCCTCTTCTCCACCCACTGTCCTTCCTCCAGCCAGAGGTCAGCAGGATGATATCCTATAGATGTATAGAACCATAAAGTGCATCCAATATATGGTCACTCTGCATTGCCAAGTCCACTCCATTTGTGTCCAAAGAGTGGACCTTCGTTGGGAACATTTGCTTAAAAAAACTTTATTATGCCAGTTGATCTGGATGTCCCGTAAAACCGTGGTCTCCAGACCCCTGCACCTGTTACTCTGTCCTTTGAAGCGTTGAGTTACATTTGTTAAACCTCTTAGCTTTTGGTTTGGTCTAGTTGTGCTGACCTCCCTTCTACTGCATGCTGTCCCTCCCTTCACCTAACCCAATCTTTATCTACTATCTAATCAACAAATACTCCCATTGCTCCCTCTCCAGCATTGTGATGATCAAAAACTGCTTTCTTCTGTGCTTAAATCTTTTCTTCGGCCCTTATAATAGTGGTCTCATACAATGTTTGTCCTTTCCCAAACGACTAACTTCACGCAGCATAATGTCTTCCTGATGATTTCATGTTATGTAATGTTTCCTAAGATCATCATTGTTCTTTATCGTTGCATAGTATTTCACTGTGTGAATACACCATAGTTTGTTTATCCATTCATCTGTTGATGGGCACCTAGGTTGATTCTATCTCTTTACTATTGTGGACAGTGCTACAATAAACATTGGTGTACATATGTCTTTTTGTGTGACAGCCCTTATTTCTCTAGGATATATTCCAAGAAGTGGGATTGGTGGATTGTATGGTATTTGTATTTCTAACTTTTTAAGAAAGCACCGGTTTTAGTTGTCCAGTGCTGCTCTAACAGAAATACCACAAAGTGGTTGGCTTTAACAAAGGAAAGTTTATTACACAGTCTGGTAGGCTACAAGCCCAAATTCATGGTGTCTGTTCCAGGAGAAGGCATTCCCTCTGTCCGCTCTGGAGGAAAGCCCTGGTGTTGTATCAGTCTTTGCTCAGAGAGCATCCTGGCTCAGAAACCTTGGGTTTAAAGACCATGCGCTTCTCCCAGTGCTGCTTGCTTGATGCTGTGAGGTTCCCAACTCTCTGCTTGCTTCCCTATCCTTTTGTCTCTTCTAGGATAAAAGGTGGTGCAAGCCACACTCCAGGGAAACTCCATTTATAGTAGAACATGGAGTTTAAGCTTAGGAAGAGATTTACAGTCCCACCTTAATCTTCTCTAACATAATCCATCTGTTAACCACAGGCAGAGATTAGGATTTACAGCATAAGAAAATAATAAAATAGAGAGCAATCACAGAATACAGGGAATCCTGACCCAGTCAAATTACTACACATATTTTTTGGGGGGACACAATTCAATCCATGACAACGCCAAATCAACCTGAAAAGTGGCTTACCATTTTACATTCTCACCAGCAGCACAAAAGTGTTCAAGTCTCTCTACAGTCTTTCCAACACATATTATTTTGTGTTTCCTGGAGTACTGCCAGTCTTGTTGGGATGAGATGGTATCTCACTGTAGTTTTGATTTGGATTTCTCTAATGGCTAGTGATTGTGAGAATTTCCTCATATGTCTTTCAGCCGCCTGTATGTCTTCCATGGGGAAGTGCCTGATCATAGCCGTTGCTCAGTGTTTCACTAGGTTATTTTCTCTTCGTTGTTGAGGTTTTACAGTACTTTGTAGATTATGAAGACTAGACATTGATCAGATTTTGTGGTAGCCAAAAATTTTTTCCAGTCTGTAGGCAATCTTTTTACTCTTTCAGAGAAGTTTTTTGATCAGCCTGTTTGAGTTTCCAGATGTCTTTTTTCTTTTCTGGTGTTTGTATATTGTTAGTCATGTTTTGTAGTCTGTTTATACTGTGTACTGGGCTCCCAGCATTATCCCTATTTTTTCAACCATAATCTTTATTGTATTAGATTTTATATTTAGATCTTTGATCTATTTTGAGTTAATTTTTGTTCATGGTGTGAGATATGGGTCTTCTTTCATTGTTTAGAAGATTGATATCCTGTTTTATGAACACTATTTGTCAAATGAACTATCTTTTCCCTGGTTTAATCACTTTGGGCCTTTGTCAAATACTAGCTGCTCATGGGTAGATGATGTTACATCTGGATTCTCATTTCTATTCCACTCGTCTATGTATCTGCTCTGGTACCAGTACCAGGCTATTTTGACTACTATGGCACTGTAATGGGTTCTAAAGTCAGGTAATGTAAGGCTTCCTACTTGTTCTTATTCTTCAGTCACGCTTCACTTATCCAGGCTGGCCCCTAACAGAACTGACTCACTGGCCTGTGCTGTCTAAACCAGTTGAGAAGACAGAGTTAAAGAGGGGCTAATTCATCTTCAGGACTGGAGAGTGGCCAACTCTAGCCTTGAAGTCCCAAAGCCATTGACATTTTCAAGTTCTATGACCTTGACAAGCTAGTTGACCTCTCCACACCTTACTCATTTCATCCACAAAATGTGGATGTTACTAATAGATTCTTCAAAAGATGTTTGTGGGATTAAAATAAGATAATGCTGCCCTTGATCATAAATCACTACTGAAGTCAACTCTTCAGACTGGAACAGATTGGACTCAGGGACACAGAGTGACCATATCCTATGTGCACTTTATGGTTCTGTGCATCTTACAGGATGTTGTCCTACTGGCCTCTTACCAGAAGGGAATGGAGAGAGTAGAGAGGAGGGGACAGGAGACTGTTAAGAGTATATGACATGTACAGAACAAAAAGGAGGACTGCGCTTTCACTAGGCAAGGAGAGCAGAAGGAGCTGCAGATAGGAGGGTATGAAAATTTAAATTGGATCATACACTTTCATGCCATCACAATAAAAAAAGACGGAAAAAAATAAGATAGTGTTCATTAATGGATGTGCTTTGTAAATCTGAATTCTGAGTCATTAGGTACAAGAGTAAATCCAATGTGCTTAAGTGAGAAATTGACCAAGTTTACAGATAATAAAACAGAGGCCTGGAGAAGCAAAATACGTAGCAGTAGGGAAAGTCAGTAAGCGTATATCCTCTGTCTTCTATGAGTAACTCCCAGGTTTTGCTGCTACTGGCACCTGTGATTATTCCTTATCTTCAGTGATTCCTGGGGAGCTAGAATAGTTTGCTAACAAACATTAAAGAGAGTCAATTTCCTACGAGATTTTCCAAGGAGACTCCTTCATTCAAAGACTCAAGCACCTCCTATGAGTCAGGTGATTTTCCAGGCACCATGAAGGGTTTAACAGCCACCCACGCATGTATCAGCCCATCACACTGCAGTGGTTTGCGTGTTACTGCGATTCTGGAAGCTATACCTCCACTATTTCAAATACCAGCAGGGTCATCCATGGTGGACAGGTTTCAGTGGAGCTTCCAGACCAAGACAGACTAAGAAGAAAGGTCTGGTGATCTACTGCTGAAAACTAACCAGTTAAAACCCTTTGAATTCTAACAGAACATTGTCTGATATAGTGCTGGCAGATGAGCCTCCTAGGTTGGAGGATTCAAAATACACAGTCACTGCAACAACAGACTCAAACACACCAATCAGTGATTGCACTGGTGTCACTAAGTTTGACATCACCCAATGCAGTACCTTGTGATGTCACCCCCTGCCATTGACTTCCTCCCATACCAGACCATACAGATTCCTTAGCAACATTCATGATCAATTTTAATGATAGCATAATAAATGATATAGTTGTAAATGTAATATTGTTAAATGAAATATTTCTTAGATTATACAAATACTAACAAAAAAATTGTTTTATAAGATCTTTCTACAGTGAATTGCAATCTTATTAGTTAACTGAGATGTCTTCTTTTTTTCCTTCTTTTCGTTTAATTACTACTCCATTCTCAAAAATGTTATTGATATAGTTTCACAAATACTAATTACAGCAAAGTTGTTGTTAGGTGCCTTCGAGTAGTTTCCATCTCACAGTGACCCTGTGTGCCGGAGAACAAAACCCTGCCCAGTCCTGCACCACCCTCACAACCCTTGTCACTCCTGAGCCCACTGTTGCAGCCACTGTGTCAGTCCATCTCCTTGAGGGTCTTCCTCTTTTTCACTGACCCTCTACTCTACTAAGCGTGATGTCCTTCCCCAGGGACTGATCTCTCCTGGTAACATTTCCAAATTATGTAAGACTTACTTTTGCAATCCTTGTTTCTAAGGAACATTCTGGTTGTATTTCTTCCAAGACAGATTTGTTTGTTCTTTTGGCAGTTCACAGTATATTCAGTATTCTTCTCCAGTACCACAATTGAAAGGTATCAATTCTTCTTAGGTCTTTCCTATTCATTGTTCAGCTTTCAGATGTATATGGAAAGATTGAAAACACCATGCCTTGAGTCAGAGCACTTTAGACTTTGTTTTTCAAAACTTTAAAGAGGGCTTTTGCAGCAGATTTCCCCAATACAGTGCATCTTTTGATTTCTTGACTGCTGTTTCCATGGGCGTTCATCATGGATCCAAGTAAAACGAAATCCTTGACAACTTCAATCTTTTTTCCATTTATCATAATGCTGCTTGCTGGTTCTGTTGTAAGGATTTCTGTTTTCTTAATGTTGAAATTACCATACCGTAGCTAGCTAATTACCACAATATTGTAGCTAAAACACCAGAAATTATAACAAAATTACTAACTATAAAAATACAGGCAGCAAGAATGACGGCATGTGATTACAGCATGTAGACTAAGCTATATGATTTTAGAGTCATTATAATTGGGTGATATAGTTATCTTCCATGATGTGATCAGCCAATCAATGGCACTGACAGTTTCCTTGGTGGTGTGACCTGCATCCAACATACATACATGGACATTCTAGCAAAGCTCTCTTACTTGCACTGGATTCCACATCTGGCTCATCATCAATCTGACCTCCTGTTCTTGGGACTTGAGCCAATGGCCTGCTGTACTGCCTGCCAATCTTACATTCATCAGCCTGTACAGCCTATGAACCAGAGGCCTGCTATGTGACCTGGCTGCATAGTGGTTAAGAGCTATGGCTGCAAACCAAGAGGATGACAGTTTAAATCCACCAGGCACTCTTTGGAAACCCTATGGGACAGTTCTGCTTTGTCCTATATGGTAACTGTGAGTTGGAAGCAACTCAACGGCAACAAGTTTGGTTTGATTTGGTTCATACTAATTGGGTACGTATTGCCAGAATTGACTAAATGGCAATGAATTTGGTTTTGTTTTTTGGTTCACAGCTAAATGAGTCAAAACAAGCCTCCAGCCTAACACCTGGCCCATGCACTTGGGACATGCCAGCCATTTTCTTAAGATCAATCTCTCTCTTTATACATACCTATGATATATACAGAAATCCTGGTGGCATAGGTGTTAATTGCTACATCTGCTAACCCGAAGGTCAGCAGCTCGAATCCACCACGCCCTCCTTGGGAACTCTATGGGGTAGTTCTATTCCATCCAAAGGGTTGCTATGAGTCAGAATGGACTCCACGGTACTAGGTTTGGTTTTGGTTTATGCATACATACTCTTCACTGATCTTGCTCCTCTCCAGAGACAGCCTAAACGTAAGACACTGGGTGACAATGATACCTCTGACCTACATATGTCCAGCATTAGAAAGTACCCAAAGTAAATTAGCATAAAGTTTTAGCCTTGCAGGTACATTGATACGTGTAAGCTGGACTTAATGAAAACTGTTTTTGTTGTTATGAGATACTACAGGGATATTTTTATAATAAAGTGATAAATTTCTGCTGAAACACTGCACAAAAATTTTGTAGACAGTCATTTTTATGTCACCCTTTCTGAAAGTGTCACCTAATGCTTACTTCCCTAGTAAATGCCACTTAACGATCACAAAGATGGCTCAGGACCAGGCAACATTTTGTTCTGTTGTACATGGAGTCACTACGAGACAGGTCAATTTGATGGCGACTCTAGATAACTGGAAACCCTGGTGGCGTACTGTTTCTGAGCTACAGATTCTAACTGAAAGGCTGGCAGTTCAAATCCGCCAGGTGCTCCTTCAAAACTCTATGGGGCAGTTCTACTCCATCCTATAAGGTTGCCATGTGGCTAAATGACTTGACAGCAATAGCTTTGAGGTTTTGTTTTTAATCAACATAGAGGGTAAAGATAACATTCAAGTTTTGAAAAATTCTTGACCTTGAGATTTGGCTTTTCTCTTTCCATCCCTTCCCCCTACTCACATCTTCCTTGCAAAAGTGGGTCTTGTCCCTGAGGCTTGGGGTAGGGAGGACCAGATGCCTACCAGACCTGAGATTCCTCCTTAGAATCTGCATCTATAGGCAGCAGTGCTGGTACCAGGCTACAGGCAGAGCCAAGTGGGCAGAGTCAAGTGTGCAGGTTGCTGGCAATGAAATAACATTGGCCTGAAAAGTTTCTTACTCCAAATTGAGCTTAGATTGTTTTTCATTCTCTCTAACTTCTCTCTCATACAGAACAGAAGCTCCTTGAGTGAGAAGCCTTGTCTGGTTCAGTATTGCTCCCAGCATAGAACTTGGCAAATGAGGGCCCAGAAGCAGACAAAGGAATGCAACTTTGGGTCTACAGCGAGGCCACAATATGAAGTGGACGGATGTGCAGGCTCTGCAACTGATTTTATGGCTCTTATCTGCAGAAAAACACAGCAAAATGACCAACACTGTCCGATTCCCTTCAAGACAGTGCAGGTACAGGGCAGGGTTCAGACAGTGCTCCCCTCACCTTTGCAGGGAGTGGAACGTTGTAAGATGTTCTGTCCAGTTGTTCCAGGGCTGTGTATGTCCTACCTAAGAGGTCTCCCTCATGCAAAGCAAGAAACTCTCTGTAGGAGACAGCTGAAACATCTTTTTGCTGCCCAGACCTGTGTGAACATCTTTGCTATCTTTGGAGCACTTTTAAGACAGATCTAGAAAACAGAACATTTGCTCCTCAACTAAAACCAGGCATGTGAACTAGGCTTTGTCACTTAAATTTACTGGCACAAGACTTCAATTCAGAAGTGAGCAAAGAGACTGGGAAAATCCCATTTTGCTGGCAAGGGTGGCAGCAGAAGTGCTCGCTTTGGGTCAGCAGTGGTTGCAGGGTCACGCTCCTGTCATACACACGGTGCTGGTACAGTTAGCCCACATGGCTGTGGGCAGTTCAGTGGTAGGGGCCACCACCACCAGCTGCCATAAAGTCAATTCTGACTCATGGAGACCCCATATGTGTCAGAATAGAGCTGCACTCCATAGGGTTTTCAAAGGTTGATTTTTCAATAAGCAGCTCAGATCATTAGGCATTTCTTCCCAGGTGCCTCTAGATGAACTTGAACCTTCAACCTTTCAGTTAGCAGCTGAGCATGTTAACCATTTGTGCTGCCCAGGATTCCATAGCATGGACAGGAGGAGTGTTTTCCTCACACAGGGTTTTGGGCTTTGTCACTGGACACATAGCCTGAATTTAGCTCTCCAACCCTTCTAACAACTCCACAAGCTACCCAAGAACCTCTTTTTCTACTGTTAGCCAAAGACAGCTTCTGTTGCTTGCAGCTAAGAATTCCAAATGACAGAGAACCTGATTCACATTTGTTTTACCTATTATTGTATCTGAATCGCGTTGGGCTGGAGTGGATTTTTATCATTTCTTCAGATCTTAACAACTACCACAACAACGGCTTTCACTTGTTCCATCAATTGCAATTGTTCCAAGGATTGCTCCTGGGGCTTTACAAGCATTGTCTTACTAAATCCTCACAGTATTAAGAGATAAGTGTCATTCTTTGTTCACAACAGAAAAGCACTGAGGCATCAAGTTATTCAAGGACTAGCTGAAGGTCTTCCAAGAAGGTAATTAGATGTCTGAGAGTAGATAAGCTTTAGAAGCTCAAGGTGAATTCCAAGACAGACTACGACTGTTTAACAAGACAACTCTTTGCTCTGCTATCCGTGGAGGGGCAGGTTTCTGGGTGACTCTGCTACTAATAAAAAATGCTGGTGGTATGAACCCACCCAGCAATGAGGCAGAAGAAAGGCCTGGAAATCTGCTTCCATAAACATTACAGCCAAGAAAAGCCTATGGAGTCCGGTACCCCTCTAAAACATAGGGTCTCTGTGAATCAGAAATGATTTGCCAGCAACGGGTTTGGTTTCGGTAATCCGCGGTGGGCGGGGCAGAACTAGGCGTATCATCTTAGCTTCACAATATTCGCTGAGGTAAAGACCAGTGACACCTTTCCAAGTTCATAGCTGGCAAAAGAAAGACACAAAGCTATTTCACAGTCCAAGAAGGATTTTTCCAGAACAATGGAAGAGATTGTTGACCGCGATAGAAACTGATACTCTACAAGCACAGGTCTGAAGCTCACCCACGGTCAATGGTATGGATGCTGGGTAGACAGTGATGCATAGCAAAAGAAGCTGAAAGCCTGCATTTGATTAAAAGCATCACGAATAGGCCTGCCTCATAAGCACATTTTAATACAGGTAATTTCTCTTCCATTCATTTTCAAGCACTTATTTCATTTACACAGTTCCCAGGTCAATAAATCTTGGCATTGAGGCTGATTTGATATGTGATGCAGACAGTCTAATTAAAGATAGAGTATTTTATCAGCTCCTCCTAATTTTTCTTTTCTCTGGCCTATGACTTTTTATACTGAGTTGATCTTTTTTTTATTCATAAGGACTTTGTTCCCATTTGTCATGACTGCATTAGCTGTGCATATGACGGGGACTTGGATATGGAAGTCTGCATCCCATTTATCCTCGGTAGAAAAATTAATAAAGCAGAGGGAAAATAGCTTCCTGTGCTTGAACTTCTTTAGCCCACACTGGGGCATCTAAAATATATTTTGCTTGTGTTTTCTGGAATTTGAGTTCAGCTCTGCACTTCAGGAGACAGGTGCCCAATGTCATCTTCCTTTCAGTGACAGCTCCTATTCTACTCCTCTGCCCAATTCATTGCTTGAAGAAGCTTGGATCAGAATAGCCAGAAACCTATTTACCTATCCGTTCACTCTACACATATTTACTGGGCATTTTCTAAATGCTGGAAAACCTGTTGTCATAATAGTTAAGAGCTAAACAAAAGGTTGGCAGTTTGAATCCACAAGGTGCTCCTTGGGAACTTTGGGGCAGTTCTGTTCTGTCCTTTAGGGTCACTATGAGTCAGAATCTGCTTGATTGCAACAGATTTTTTTTTCCTCCCTAAATGCCAGGCTCAGGGATATGAAAAAGAATCAAGGAGGTCATAATCAAGTCAATCATACCAGCACTGCTGGCTAATGTCCAAAAAAGAAAAACAGCTGGTGTTATGGAATGAATTGTGTCCCCCAAAAGTTACTTTGAACTCTTAATTCCTGTGCCTACAAATATGACCTGTTTAGAAATAAGAGGTTTCTTTCATTATGTTAATGAAGCCATACCAGAGTACGATGGATTCTAAACTTAATCCCTTCTGAATGGTGTCATATAAAAAGGGCAGAATATACAGTGATATACACAGGAGGCAGAGATCGTATGAGCAACCGTACATAGGCCAAGGGATGTAAAGGAACATTCATGAGAAGCAGGAACTCATCCTAGAGGCAATGCTGTGATTTGGACTTCTAGCCTCCAAAATTGCGGGACAATAAATCTGTCCTTTCAAGCCACCTACCTTGTAGTATTTCTCATGACAGCAGCATATGTAGCTGAGATACCCAAGCATCAAGGTTGGGAACAAGTTGAAAGGATTACCTGCTCTACTCTTTTGCTTCTAGAAGTGTGATGGTCCCAGCCAGTCCTTCTGTTAATGCAGGGCTGTCAACAAATGCTTGTGACACCCTTAACTTGGAAACTCTACAGACATATAAGTGTCACTGAAGTTGCTTAAACTACAGCTGTAAGAGAACCAGACTCTGGAATTACCATGCAGTTGGAATGCTGGGTAGAAGGTTCAAGTAATAAATGAGCTACTTCCCCTCTCTAAGCTTCAAATGCCTTCTCTGTGGAACTGGGTTCGTTCTCCTACTTCTAGGCTAGTGTCGGAATCAACTTGACAGCAGTGGGTTTTGTCCACCACTGAAATGACAGCGGTGGGGGCTGTGGAGGAGGGAAGTGAACCGTAAGACTGCATCACTTACAAGCAGGGTGATCCTGAGCAACCACACATATAACACAAGGAAACGTTGCGGGGCCCTGTGCCATCTTCACAACCACTGCCATGTTTGAGTCCCGTTGGACGATGTTCGGTTCTGACCCACAGAGATTCCATTTACTAATCTTTAGCAGTAGGTCACCAGGTCCTTCTTCCCAGTCGATCTAGTCTGGAAGCTCCACTGAAACCTTTCCACCATGGGCCACCCTGCTGGCACCTGGAATCCCAGTGGCATAGCTTCCAGCATTATAGCACCATGGAAGTACGACAAACTAACAGGTGGTGGATATATACATTAAGAAAAAAAAAAAAGTGGAAGCTGCATATAGGTGGGCATGTAAATTTATATGTGAATGTACATTTTCACTCAGTTATGTTAAATAAAAATAAAAAAAATTCTATTGAGTCAATTTCAACTCATAGTGACCCTATATACTACATATACATATATATAATTAATAAATGGTACTTTTTTGTTTCTTAGTCGCTGTCAAGTCTGTTCTGACTCATAGTGATCCTAGGTACAAGAGAATGAAACACTGCCTAGTCTTGCACCATCTTCATAGTTGTTATGCTTGAGCCCATTGTTGCAGCCACTTTTTGTCAATCCATCTCATCAAGGACCTTATTCTTTTTTGCTGACCCTCTGCTTTACTAACCACGATGTCCTTCTCTAGAGACTGGTCCCTTCTGATAATCTGTCCAAGGTATGTGAGACAAAATCTCAGCATCGTTGCTTTTAATGAGCATTCTGGGAATATTTCATCCAAGATGCATTTGCTCATTCTTCTGGAAGTCCAATATTCTTCACCAAAAGTGTAATTCAAAGATATCAGTTCTTCAGTCTTCCTTATCCATCATCCAGCTTTCACATGCATATAAAGGGAAATATCAAAATTATCACAGCTTGGGTCAGGCACACCTGAGTCTTTAAAGTGACATCTTTGCTTCTTAACACTTTAAAGAGAACTATTGCAGCAGATACTCCCAGTGCACTGTGTCATTTGCTTGCTCATTGTCCTGACTGCTGCTTTCGTGGGCACTGACTGTGGAGCCAAGTAAAATCAAATCCTTGACAACACCAATCTTTCCATTTATCATGATATTGCTTATTGGTCCCATTGTGAGGATTTTTATTCTGTTTAATGTTGAAGTATAATCCATACTGGAAGGCTGTGGTTTTGATCTTCTTCAGTAAGTGCTTCAAGTCATCTTCATTTTCAGCAAGCGAGGTTATATCCTCTACACCTCAACGGTTATTAGTGTGTCTTCCTCCAATTCTGATGCCTCAGTCTTCTGCCTTTAGACCAGGTTCTTGTAGCATGTGCTCAGCATATAGATTGAATCCAAAGATCAAACTCACTGCTGTCAAGTTGATTCCGACTCACAGTGACCCTATAGGAGAGGGTAGAACTGCTCCATAGAGTTTCCGAGGAGCACCTGGCAGATTCAAACTGCTGACCTTTTGGTTAGCAGCTGTAACACTTAACCAGTATGCCACAGATTGAGTAAGTATGGTAAAAGAACACAACATTGAGACACACCTTTCCTGACTTTAAACCATGCAGTATCCCCTTGTTCTGTTTAAATGAACCTCTTGGTCTATGTACAGACTTCTCATGAACACAGTTACGTGTTCTGGAAGTCCCATTCTTTGCAGTGTTATCCGTCATTTATTAGGATCCACACAGTCAAATGTCACTGCATAGTCAGTAACACACATAGACATCCTCCTGATACTCCCTGCTTTCAGGCGTGATCCATCTTACATTAGCAATGATATCCTTTGTTCCACATCCTCTTCTGAAATTGGCTTGAATTTCTGGGAGTTCCTGCCAATGTACTGCTGCAGCTGTTTTCAAATGATCTTCAGCAAAAATTTACTCATGTGTGATATTGATGACACTGTTTGATAATCTCCACATTCTGTTAGATCACCTTTCTTTGGAATGGGTACAAATATGGATCTCTTCCAGTTGACTGGAATTTCTTGGCATATATGAGTGAGGACCTCCGGTGCTGCATCTGTGTGTTGCAACATCTCAATTTGTCTTCTATCAATTCCTGAAGTCTTGTTTTTTGCCAAGTTTTCCATACAGCTTAGACCTCTTCCTTCAGTACTTTCGATTCTTAATCACGTGCTACTTCCTCAAATGGTTTGATGTTGACTAATTCTTTCCTGCTACCTGCTACAGTGACTCTGTTTATTCCTCTGTTTAGCCACTGTTTGTTAGTGAAGAAAAGTGCTTGCAACAAAGAAACCATTTGTTCTTGTAAAACTCTATCACACAATCACCAGCATCATTTCTATCACACCAAAGTCATATTTTCCAACTACAGTTTCTTCTGTTTCCAACTTTCACAATCCAATCACAAGCAATTATCAGTGCCTCTCGATGGCCATTTTCAATCCATTTGGGACTGCAGAAGTCGCTTAAAAAAATTCAGTTTAATCTTCAACTTTAGTGTTTGACGTGTAAATTTGAATAATACTGTATTAACTGGTCTTTCTTGAAGGCATATGGATACTATCCTATCACTGACAGTATTGTACTTCAAGATAGATCTTGAAATACTGCTTTTGACGATGAATAGATGCCATTCCTCTTCAATTTGTTATTGCTGACATAGCAGAACACATCATTGTCTGACTCAAAATGCCAATACCAGTCCATTTCAGTTCACTAATGCTTAGGATAGTGATATTTTTGCATTCTATTTCATTTTTTAACAACTTCCAATTTTTCCTAGACTCATACTTTATACATTATACATTCTAGTTATTAACAGATGTTTGCAGCTGTTTCTTCTTATTTTGAGTAGTGCCACATCAGCAAATGAAGGTCCCCAAAGCTTGACTCCAACCATGTCATTAAGGTCAGCTCTACTTTGAAGAGGCAGCACGTCCTCAGTTGTATTCTGAGTGCCTTCCAACCTGAGGAGCCCATCTTCTGGTACAATATCACACAGTGTTCCACCGCCGTTCATGAAGTTTTCACTGGCTAATTTTTTTTCAGAAGTAGGCTGTCAGGTCCTTCTTCCTAGTCTGTTTTAGCTGGAAGCTCTGCTGAAACCTGTCCACCAAGGCTGACCCTGCTGGTACTGGAAATACCAGTGGCAAAGCTTATGGTATCACAGTAACACACAAGCCACCACAGTACAACAAACTGATAGACACGCGGTGGAATGAATGGTATAACTACTATTAAGGGAAACCCTGAAGGCTTAGCACTTAACTGCTATGGCTACTAACCAAAAGGCGGGCGTTGGAATCCACCAGGCACTCTATAGGATAGTTCTACTCTGTCCTATAGGGTCACTATGAGCTGTAATCGACTCAGTGGTGGTGGGCTTGGGTTTTTTTGGCAGGTAGTAGCCACTTTTAGAAGGCAAGAGTGTATCCCTCCTCACCTCCCCAAATTCTCATAAAGCACGGTGATTTAACTGGTAAGACTCTTCTTATAGTGACATGCCTTTTTCCAGCTCTGCCTTATCTAACCCCCACCCCATTCTACTTAGACAATTCACTCCATGTCATTAAGGACAGGGCTAAGATGGGATTTCAGGTGTTTGTTTTTGTTTATGCTCACTGTATTTTATAACTTTCATAACACAGAGAAGTATAATTTTTTAAAAAATAGGTATTTAGGGGTCCCATTTCACACAGCTTCACAGAGCAGTCACGGGAATCCAGCCCTGCCACCAGTCCCCTGCAACACTAGACTGCTGGACGTCTGGAGCAGTCTCCCGGCTCTTACCTTCCTAACCACATTCTTTCTCTTCCCATGTGCGTCCTCCAGCTAGAAAACAAGCAACTTGAAGAAAGAAAGGGTCTTCCTACTCAGATTGCACAAAGCCGATTTACTGACTCCCACAGTGCACCAGCCCCTCGTATCCGGATTATCTCCACTGAGACCTCCTCACAATCTCATGAGGTAGCCAACTATGGCCCATTCCACAGGTGAGCTCCCTGAAGACAAGGTCACACATCGGCAGTCCAGTGGCTAAGCCAGAATTCCAATCTACACCTGTTTGACCCCTAGTTCAGGGTTCTGTCCTCTGTGCCACCAACCTAGCATACTGTTAGCTCTAAATTCTGCCCATGCTGTAACAGCTCAGTAGACTGCTGTTGATCCTTTCCCTCATCCCAGGACCCTCCAGTGGGGACAACCGGGGTTTTCTGCAGCCTTGGTGCCCCCTGGTGGCACATGAGGGCCTATTCACTGGCCAGGCTTGGGGCTCATTCCTCCTCAGACCTGTGACCCTAAGCACTTGAAAGAGCCACCCACAGGTCACTGGGACAACTCTGGGGTAGTGGACCCCTCTGCACCCAGGAGAACACTAGGCTGCCCTTCTGTAACTGCTTCTGGATGGGTCAGGGGGAGGGGGTAGGGTTTTGTGGGCCAGTAGCAGTGGGACAACTTACAAAGTCTGCTTCCTCCTCAACCTGTTTTCATATTCCCTGCTTCTCAGTCAGGACATGTAGGCATGGGCGCTCCCTCTTGGACTGTCCTGGAATTTTCATTTCCCAAGAGCTTGTTCATGGAGCAGGAGAGAAAGAAGAGGATAAGGTGGTTCAAGTTCAGATATAGGGATTCTTCACATTACAGAGAGTCTTCTTTCCCAAAGACACCATCAAGACTCTAATAACTATGTATTGAATTTCTGTTGTGCAACAAGACACTCAGATCCCAGAGGTACATAAGATGCCCTTCTTGGCTTTCAAAAGTAAACACACAAACAGTTACAATGTGTTGAGGTGGGCACTCTAAGACAGGTGTGTCACGAGTTTTGCTAAGACGCCTTTGCAGTTGCTGCCTGGGCGTCCATGGTGTCCTACGTGAAACAAGCTAGCTGGCTTGCTCTGCTCACTTCTGCCAATGCGTGTCCTGGATAACAGCCCACAGAAACACAAGCACATGCTAGATTTTGATATGGTTTCCCCAGCAACCTGTGTGACTCTCTGCAAGTCCCCTCCTGCTTCCCCTTGGCTGAGATCCCTACCAGATTCCCCCAAGACCTGTTCTTTTGTTTCAGATTAACCAAAGCCAAGGAAACTTACTGCACTCCACCCTCAGGCCCTAATACAGACTGAATCCTAGGTCCAACCACGCCCTCTCTTTGACCCTACTATGACCTGTGTTGCCCTAGGGCAATTTGTATGCTTCCTCTAGGACCTCTGAGTAGTACACTTTCCGTTTTCAGTTCCTTTGTGGTCTTTTGTTGAACCACATCCACCTGGCACCCATATAACTCCATTTTAAGTATCTCAAATTCATAACAGTTGGACACAAGGAGGGGACTGGTAGCCTCAGTTGCAACTGACCACCCGAAAAAACCTAGAGCCGTTGAGTCACAGCTCCTCATTCCAATTCGTAGTGAACCTACAGGTCAGAGTAGAACTGCCCCATAGAGTTTCCAAGGAGTGCCTGGAAGATTTGAACTGCCAACCTTTTGGTTAGCAGCCATAGCACTTAACCACCACGCCACTAGGGTTTCCAGTTGACCACCAGGAAAGCCTTTTAGCTGAGACTGTCTGACTATCTGCTCTCTCAGGTGGATAGCACTCCCTGGACAGCGGCGCAGGCTTGCTAGCATTGGCCCTGCTGTCTGTTGCCTGGGCCAAATGTTGCCAAGGCTCCCCATCCCAAATGCCCACCTCCAATCAAAACTACTTGCTGTTGTTGGGTGGCACTGAGTCAGTTCTGACTCGGCGACCCTCAGGATGGTGTAGATCCACCCCCATAGAGCTCCCAAGGCTGTGAGTCTTGACGGAAGCAGCCTGCCACATCTTTCTCCCTCGGAGCAGCTGGTACATTTGAATCGCACAAACCTTTTGTTTAGCAGCCAGTATGCAATTTACCTGTTATTCTTACTAAAAAGTGGGTGAAAAAAAGGGAGCAGCCTGGCTGTTACATGTATTTAGCACTGGCTCAGAGTTTTCAGTAATTGTAACTGAAGTGAGACAACTGGCAGACATATCCAAATATCATAAAGTCCACATTATTTTAAAGGACTCCGCTGGCTTAAAGACCAAGTTCCTTAGAGTACAGGAGACAGTGAACCCACCACCCACCCCTACTAGGGGAAAAGCCAGACCCCACAAAACAAGGTCCATCAAAGACTCATTGAAGTTTTCGAGGATGAGCACACCAAACAAAGAACAAAATATCCTAAGCCATAAGAAGTAGCTCTGCTTTCGCTTGCTTGGATTTTGATGGCTCACAAGGCTTACCCTCCTATCACTGTTATCACAGCTGAAGTTCACGGCAAATAGAAAATGTTAGATAATGCCTGGCTCCTTCTAACAAAAACAGGCACCATCCAGTGGGTATATCGTGTCTTTGAGCGGAGCCATCATGATAACCCAGACTATGCCTCTAACCTAGAAGAGACCCTCTAGACAAGGAATTCCAAATATTTTTCCTTTGGGGACTCCCCCCCAACTCTTTTTCACGGGAGACTCCCCAAGGCCTGGATACAGTGGCCTCATGTCCAGGATTCATCCCTTAGTTCTCAAATCTTTCAGTATCAAGGCAGACTGGATAAACTACCTTAACCTTCTCATCCCTGAAATGGCCCACCAAAACCTCCCCAACAAGCAAGAGGCTCAGGGAATCCTGCATCTGGGATCAAAAGACAAGACAATAAACAGCACTATTTGCCGCTACAGGAGTTCTAAATAACTTTATTTCTGGGAAGCCCTGGTGAAAGCTGTTAGACCCTAAGTAGGCTTTCACTCAATTACAAAGCCCTGTCACTGTTGCCCAGAAGCCACATTTCTCCAAGAGAACAACCATTCCAGTGCTTCCAATGGAAGCCCAACAGCTCCCTGGAGCTTTTTCCACTTCCCAGGGACAACTGCCCGTTTCCAACTCTGGGGTGCCACCAGGACAAAGACAACAACCAAACCTTTTTTGCTCTGTTAGACACCAGAGCCCAAGTTACTGTTATTCCAAAGAACCCTTCTAAGTTCCCTAAAGGGAGTCTTCATGTAGTTTACCAGGCATTGCAAAAAAGATTGTACTGGGAGTGCAAGTTAAACTTGATGTGTCAAGTGGTACTATTTTTTCTAAAACTACTGCCAGTGGTAGTGTCCCCCACCCCCTGACCTTTCCAATTACGGGCACAGACCCCCTAATTCAGCTACACACCTTTTAGAACAAGCCCACATTCCCGGTCTGTCTCATTGGAACTGTCGAGTGGATGTCTGTTAGGCTGCCACCTCTGATGAAAACAGTAAACACCCATCACATTGACTGCCGAGGCCCATCACCCACAGAAGTCCCTATAGCAAAGCTACACGCCTATGTGATGACAAGCGGAGGCATCTTACCCTTGGCATATTTTTGGCTGTACTCCCCGATAATATTTTGCATCCTAATTCTTGTAACCATACCAGGTTGCATCATTAGGGACACTGAAAAACCTTCCTCAAAAGTACCCTCTCATCTCCCAGCACAAGGATTAAGGAAGATGCCTTCTAAGAGGGGCTTTACAACCCCCTTGGCTTATGAAATGATGTTGAGGAAACCTGAACGGGAGTTCCTAGAGAAAAGAGCTCAGAGGAATGAATCCTGACACAGCATGCCCAGCCCGGGAACGCCAAGGCCAGCCTGGCCCCACTGGCTTCCCCCAACCGCACATCCCCCTCCACATGTGAAATACAAGATTGCAAGAAGGCCCTGGGAAGCTCCCCAGGGACAACCCCCATACAGCCCTTAGATATAGACATCCCACTCCCTGCATCAGGAAGATGGATAGGCTCCCAAGTTTATTATAATTGGTATGGCAAATGGGCAAATACTAAAGAAATACCCTTCTTAGGACAGCTTAAGAGAGGCATAGGGTTGGGGACGGTAGGCGCTTACTGTCCCCACAGGAAGAGATAAAATAAGAACAAAGAAGGAACAAATAGAGACAGCCAGATAATAACCTTTAGATGAGTCTACCCCTTTTCCTGCACCTTTAACCTCGAGGCATAGATAGAGTTGATTGAGCTCAAGGCATAGCTTTGTTTTCACTGTTGATTATAACTACAATATACTTGTCTCGGGCCATCACCTAGAAGGCCCTAATGATTAACATCAAAAGAGACCACAAGGTATCAGTTCCTTACTAGCCAACAGCTTATGTGGTCAAAAAGCAGGATGAAATCATGTCACCTCATTGATTATATAAAAATAAAGAAAGACAGGCCTTAATGGGCTGCTGGCCTCCAGATTCCTGGTTGGCTGAGTCGCTTTCCTTCGCCGACACCACCCATCCCTTTGTGATCCCAGACCCTGTCGAGGCTGGCCCCCAGCAATTGACTAAGGCATGGTGGGCCTCAAGCCTGTCATTAAAGATATGTTAGACACTGGGCCTCCCAACTGTCTGTCAGTTGGTCATACTGCAGGATTCATGTGTTGCCAGGATGCTGGAAGCTATGCCACTGGTGTTCAAATACCAGCAAGGATACTCATGGTGGACAGGTTTCAGCTGAGCTTCCAGACTAATACAGCCTAGAAAGGAGGATCCAACAATCTACTTCTGAAAAGTTAGCCAGTGAAAACCTTATGAATAGCAGTGGAACACTGTCAGATATAGTCCCAGAAAACAAGCTCCCCGGGTTAGACGGCACTCAAAACACAACTGAGGAAGAGCTGCCTCCTCAAAGTAGAGTCAACTCAAGATTTCAAGATCTTCATTTGCTGATGGGGCATGACTTAAAATAAGAAAAAACAGCTACAAAATATCCATTAGTAATCAAAACATGAAATGTACATACAGAGTATGAATCTGGAAAAACTAGAATTCCTCAAAAATGAAATGGAACACATAAACAGTGATATTCTAACAATTAATGATTTGAAATGAACTAATGTTGGCCACTTTAAATCAGTAATCACATGGTCTCCTATGCCAGGAATAACAACGTCAAGAGAAATGGTGCTGCATTCATCATCAAAAAGAACATTTAAAGATCTGTCCTGATGTATAGTGCTGTCAGTGATAGCATAATATCCATTCACCTACAAGGAAGGCCAGTTAATACAACTATTATTCAAATATACACACCTACCACTAAGGCCAAAGTTGAAGAAATTGAAGATTTTTACCAGCTTCTGCAGTCTAAAATTGATCAAACATGCAATCAGGATGCACTGATAAGTGCTGGTGACTGGAATGCAAAAATTGGAAACAAAGGTGAATGATAGGTAGTTGGAAAATACAGCTTTGGTAATAGAAATTATGCTGGAGATCACATGATAAAATGTGCAACACCAATGACTTCTTCATCACCAACACCTTTTTTTCACCAATATAAATGGCAACTATACACATAGACCTTGCCAGACGGAATACATAGGAATAAAATCAGCTACATCTGTGGAAAGAGACGACGGAAAAGCTCAACATCGTTCAGTCAGAACAACAGCAGGTGCTGACTGCAGCACAGACCATCAACTGACCATATGCAAGCTCAAATTGAAAACGAAGAAAATTAGAACACATCCACGAGAGCCAAAGTATGACCTTGAGTGTATCCCACCTGAGTTTAGAGACCATCTCAAGAATAGATTTGATGTGTTGAACACTAAAGACAAAAGACCAGATGAGTTGTGGAATAACATCAAAGACATCATCCATGAAGAAAGCAAGACAGGAAAAAAAGAAAAGATCAAATTGGATGTCAGAAGAGACTCTCAAACTTGCTCTCGAATGCCAAGTAGCTAAAGCAAAAGAAAGAAATGATGAAATAAACAGAAGATTTCAAAGGGCAGCTCAGGAAGACAAAGTAAAATATTACAATGACATGTGCAAAGAGCTGGAGGTAGAAAACCCAAACAGAAGAATTCACTCCACGTTTCCCAAGCAGAGAGAACTGAAGAAAAAAAAATCAAGCCTCAAGTTGCAATACTGAAGGATTATACAGTGGAAATATGAAATGACTCAGGAAGCATCAAAAGAAGATGGAAGGAATACACACAGTCATTATACTGAAAAGAACTGGTCATCATTCAGTCATCTCAGGAGGTAGCATATGATCAGGTACTACTGGTGCTGAAGAATGACATGAAAGCTACATTGAAGGCACTGGCAACAAACAAGGCTCCAGGAATTGATGGAATATCAAACAAAGTGTTTGAACAATTGGATGCAGTGCTGGAAGGGCTCCCTTGTCTATGCCAAGAAATTTAGAAGACAGCTCCCTGGCCAACTAACTAGAAGAGAATCTATATTTATGTCTATTCCCAAGAAAGGTGATTCAACGGAATATGGAAATTATCAAACAATATCATTAATATTACACACAAGCAAAATTTTCCTAAAAATCATTCAAAAGTGGTTGCAGCAGTACATTGACAAGGAACTACCAGAAATTCTAGTCAAATTCAGAAGAGCACTTGCAACCAGGGATATCACCGCTGATGTCAGATGGATCTTGGTTGAAAGCAAAGAATACCAAAAAGAAGTTTACCTCTGTTTTATTGACTATGCAAAGGCTTCAGCTGTGTGGATCACAACTAGTTATGGATAACATCACAGAGAATGGGAATTCCAGAACACTTAATTGTGCTCATGAGGAATCTGTACATGGATCAAGAGGCAATCATGCAAACAGAACAAGAGGACACTGTATGGTTTAAAGTCAGGAAAGGTGTGTGGCAGGGAATACACAGGAATCAAATCAACTGCATTTGTGGAAAGAGACGATGGAAAAGCTTTTCACCATACCTTTTCAATCTGTATGCTGAGTTGGATTATTTTATTTTATTATTTTTTTCATTATGATTCAATGAAAATGTACGTTTCCATGTAAATTTGCATGCTTACCTATATGCAGCTCCCATTGCTCTCCCTGCCTGTGCTGAGTTGGATTATATGCAGAAAAAGGCATCAAGATTGGAGGAAGGCTCATTAACAACCTGCTTTATGCAGATGACACAATCTTGCTTGCTAAAAATGAAGAGGATTTGAAATACCGATGAAGATCAAAGATCACAGCCTTCAGTATGGCTTGCACTTCAGCATCAAGAAAACAAAAATCCTCACAACTGGACCAGTAAGCAACACCATGACAAGAGGAGAAAAGATTGAGGTTGTCAAGGATTTCACTTGTTTCCACAATCAATGTTCATGGAAGCAACAGTTAAGAAGTCAAAAGATGCATCGCATTAGGAAAACCTACTGCAGAAGACCTCTTTAAAGTGTTGAAAATAAAGATGCCACCTTGAAGACTAAGATGCATCTGACACAAACCAAGGTGTTTTCAGTCACATCACATACCTGAGAAACCTGGACAATGAATAAGGAAGACAAAAGAATTGATGCCTTTGAATTGTGTTGTTAGAGAAGAACATTGAATATACCATGGACCTCCAAAAGAACAAACAGACCTGCCCTGGAAGAAGTACAACCAGAGTGCTCCTTGGAAACAAAAATGGCAAGGCTGCAATTTACAGAATCGCATTCCTCTGTGCCCCCCGGCTCAGATTCTGGGTAGAGTCTTTGGTTACACTACCTGAAGTCTTTAGACTAAACTTTGCTCTCCCTGGCACTGTATGCTCAGTTGCAAGATGTGTCCCCAGTAATCCTGCCCAGCTTATGGACTTCTATTCACCCAGCAGCTGTTCTCAACCCTGTAGTGCTATACTCACTCAAGTTTCCCATATAGATCCCCAAACTTGAACACATACTAGTAGCAGCATCAACCGTGGTGGCGTAGTATAGTGGTTAAGTGCAACATCTGCTAACCAAAAGGCTGGCAGCTCAAATCCACCAGATGCTCCTTGGAAACTCTGTGGGGCAGTTCTACTCTTTCTACAGGGTTACTATGAGTCGGAATTGACTTGATGGCAGTGGGTTTGTTTTTGTTTGTTTTTGCTTGGTTTAGCAGAATCTATCCTTTATGGATATTCACCTGGGAAGGTCACCTGGGATTTCCCCAGGGGGTCCCAGCTTCCTCCACTGTACCTACTTTACCACCGTCTCAGACCACATCACCCCAGTCGAAGCACTCACTACTAGAAATGAACTGCCCCAGGCAACGCTGTCTTATCCCAACAGAGAGATGAGGGAGACTACCAGTCCCAAGGTGAGGATTCTCAAAACTCTGGGATGTTGAGACTTCTGTTTCCAGGCCAACCTTGTGTTAGGTGGGTGGTGGCTGTAGTGACTATTGACCTACAGGGTGAGCTCCAAAATGCCTCCAGCTAATCAACCCCACAGGCCCCACAGAGTATTACTTCCTGGAGACGGTTAATTGCTTGGCCAAGAACTTTGCCTCTACCAAAATGCCTGCAAGACCATCAAGTCTTCTGCCAACAGTCTGGCAGCATTTGGTCTGACCTCCCCACTTGGGCAGGTTATACCAGAAGTCAGGGTTGCTTCCCATACCACTTAGATTATGTTGTCTAAGCGGACCCTCAGTATTTCATACACTGTTAAATATGCTTGCCTAGAACTTTTGCTGGTGTCTCACTGCCCCGTCACCCCTTCACCTAAGCCTTGCCAACAACTCACAACACACTTCCCCTCTCCACCGCGCTGTTCACAACTCCTTCCTCATCAAGTTGGCTACACCACTCCTGCCACCATTGCCTGCTTCATGCCCACTCCATAGATCCCTTTTTTGCGGAGAGGGGAGTAAAAATTATTTCTTTGTTGTTGAGACTATACACAGCAAAACCTACAGCAACTGAATAGTTTCTACCCATATGTGGTGGTCAGGATTATGTCAACTTGGCTACTACCTATTTGGCTGCTGTATTAAGTGGCAGGGCGGGGTTTGTGGTGGCTCCCTGCCCCTCGGCTCTCATCTCGTGACACTGGACTACGGCTGCTGATCGCTCACGTGGCCAGGAGCTCCTGCTCTCTTGTTCCAGCATCTGGTTCCAGGACTTGAGCTAGCAGCTGTTGGGCTCATCAGTCCTTACAGTCGGCACTTGAGAGTCCTGCTCCCCGACCTGCCAATCCTGCGCTCGCCAGCCTCTGCCCAGTCCTGCTCACTGACCTGCCGATCCTGGGTTCGCCAGCCTCTGTCACTTCGTCTCGCCACCAGCTTGGGATCCACCGACCTCCAGCCTCTGTCGCTTGTCTCGCCACCAGCTTGGGATCCACTGACCTACACAACCGGTGATCTGCAACTCTGGTCTCTGACTTGCTGACCTTGGGTTCCTCAGCTTCCATGGACACGTGAGGCTTCTGCCAGAGCTTGGGACATTCAGCTTCTGTGATTACGTGAGCTGTTTCCTATATTTGTATCTATTTATCTGTCTATATATATATATTATAAATCTTTCCTTGTACTTACACGTGTTACTGGTTTTGCTTCCCTAGAAAACCCAGCCTAAGACACCATACAACTCAGTGACATTGTTCACTTCCAAGTTGTGTAACCTATCTCACCTTCTTTTTCAGTTGTTCCTCCCCCTTAACACAAAGTCACTGTCCACTAAGGTTCTTATCTAATCTCTTGAGTTGCTGTTGTCAATTTGATCCCATATAGATACTTCTTAAAAGAGCATAATGCTCAAGGCAAACCATTTTTATTAGTCAAAAGGCTTTAGGGGATATTTTTTGGTTCATGTTTTAAAGATCATCTCAGCATAGTAGTTTCGAAGGATCTCTCACCTTCCATAGTTCCAGAAAGTGTGGAATCCATAACAATCTGAAACTGTGTTCTGCATTTGCTCCATTTTAATCAAACTCTTCTATGGAATCTCTCAGTAATAGTAGGTGGATATCATCCACTTCTGGTCTCACGGCAAAGGAGGCAGTTGTTCACAGAGGCAGTTAGCTATACATTCCTTATCCTCCTCTTATTCCTGATTCTCTCTCTTCCTCTGTTGCTCCAGGAAAATAGAGACCGCTTGTTGTGCCTTAGATGGATGTTTGCAAACTTTTAAGACCCCACATACTACATAATGAATCAGGAGGTAAATCAGAAACACTGCGTATGTTCTTAGGCCAGTTCACTAGGATGTCCTGTGAAACAATGATCCTAAACCTCCAATCTAAAGAACCCAGTCTCGTGAGGCATTTAGTTGTATTTAAGCAGTTTCAGCCACTCTTTTTTTTTTTCAAACCATTTTTGTAAACATATCTATCACTCAACTTTTGCCAGTTGAACTTTTTACAGGTGTGGAACTTACTGACAAGTACAATGATGGACTGTGCAACTCTAGCCTTAATCAACAAGATTTTTCCATCACCATTAACCCCCAGTTGCCCTCCCTCCCATACCCAGGTAACCACTAATAATCTTTGGTCTCTGTACACTTGCCTTTTCTTGTCTACTTAGATGAGATTATACAATATTTGTCCTTTTGTGATTGGCTCATTTCACTCTGCATGTCTTCAAGTTCAATTCATACTGCAGCATGTATCAAGGCCTCGTTTCTTCTAACAGATGAGTATACTCCATTGTATGTATACAACATACATACTCCATTATATGTATACAACACATTTTGTTTTATTCATTCATCTGTTGATGGGCATTTTGATTGTTTCCACCTTTCAGCTGTTTTGAATAGTGCTGCAATGAATATTGGTATACAAGTCTCTTTTTAAGTCTCCACTTTCAAGTCTTTTGGGTATATATCTAGGAGTGGAATTACCAGGTCATATGGTAGTTCTATTTTTAGTTTTCTGAGGGACTGCCATACTGTTTCCCACAATGGCTGTATCAGTTTTCATTCCCATCAGCAATGGATAAGGTTCCAATTTCCTCACATCCTTGCCAACAATTGTTACTTTCTGCTTTTGTTTTTAATTTTAATCTTAGCCATCCTAGTGGAAGTCAAATGGTACCTCATTGTGATTTTGATTTATATCTTTGATGGCTAATGACACTGAGCATCTTTTCATGTGTCTGGTGGCCACTTGAATGTCCTCTATGGTGCTATTCAGTTCTTTGCCCATTTTATGATTTGGTTGTCACTTTGTTGTTGTCAAAGTTTTCTTTTTCTCTTATCATTAGATTTTCATCAGACATATGATTTCCTAAGATACTGTCCCAGCCAGTAGTTTGTCTTTTCATTGTTTAAAGTCTTTTTATAAACAAAAATTTTTAAATTTTTATTAGGTCCTATTTCTTTATTTTTTCTTTTACTATTTGTGCTTTTGTTATTATACTAGATAATCCCTTATTAAAAGCTGACAGCACTGTCCTTGCATTTCTTCTAAGAATCTTATGGTTTTAGTTTGCATATTTAGGTCCTTAGTCCATTTTTAATTTGTTCTTGTGTACAGTGTGAGGCATGTGCCCTGTTTCATTTTTCAACATGCAGGAAATTCATTTTTTTCTATCTCCATTTATTAGGCTCTTTTTTTCTCATCATATGGCCTTAGCATTCCTGTCAAAATCAGTTGACCATAGATGCCCAGGTTTGTTTCTGACTCTCAATTCTATTCCATTGGTCTATGCATCTACTATTGTACCAGAACCAGGCTATCTGGATTTCTGTAGCTGCATACAGTAACCTGTTGCTGTCCAGTCGATTCTGATCCACAATGACCTTGCGGGACAGAGTAGAACTGCCCCATAGGGTTTCCAAGGAGCAGCTAGTGATTTGAACTGCCAACCCTTTGTTTAGCAGCCAAGCTGTTAACCATTCCACCACCAGGGGTCAGTAGTATAGTATGCTTTAAAATCAAGAAGTATGAGTTTTCCTACTTTATTCTCTTCTTTCTACATTACTTTAGCTCTTCAGGACTTCTCGCCATTCCATATAAAGTTGAGAGTTAATTTTTCTATTTCTGTAAAGAAGGCTGCTGGAATTGTGATTGAGATTGTAATGGATCTGTAAATCACTGTGGGTTATACTGACATCTTAACAATATTAAGCTTTTCCAATTCATGAACATGGAATGTCTTTCCTTTTATTTAAACCTTCTTCAGTCTCTTTCAGCAGTTTTACAGTTTTCATTGTATAAGGCCTTCACATTCCTGCTTAGATTTATTCCTAGGCATTACAAGCTCCAAAGATTCTTACTGCCACTCCTAACACATATATACCTCTGACTAAGTAACCACACACACCTTGTAATCGCTGAATTTGCCATCAAGAACCACAACTACGAGCCTATGGGATGATTTAGAGCCAAGCCACATGGTCAGTTGGATAAAATTATCCCAGCCGTGCATTCCAGTAAACCTGCCCCACTAAGGTTCCCACAGTTACAAATGCACCCATCCTGGCAAAAACTGTGTTGCAGCCCTTCAAAATTTCCAGAATACCAAACAGTTATGTTGTTCTTCCACATCGACTCCTCCAAAAATGCCACCTGGCCCACTACAACCATCCTCCCAAACTTCTGACTTGATTGTATCTGGTTATAAGCTAAAGAATAGTATGCCTTTACTAATGCCACCTCAGGGATGCAGCCTGGCCCCAACATCAGAGAAGAAGCACTATACTTCACCTTATCTTTGCCCAATGCCACGCACTCTGTAGACTGCACACTGGCGGTCCTCGGCCTTCCTGTTCCAGTTTTCCCACACCCTTGGGCTACCCTGAACATATGAGCCCTGCCATACGTGAGCTGGTGGCACAGTGGTTAAACATTCAACTGCTAACTCAAAGGTTGGCAGTTTGAATCCACCAGCCAGTCTTTGGACACCCTATGAGGCAGTTCTTCTCTGTCCTAGGGGGTCATTATGAGTCACAATTGACTTGGTAGTGACAGGTTTATAGATGAGCAACATCTCTACCCACCATTGTCAGAATAGCCATCACCCTAGGAGGAGCATGAACAGCAACTGGAGCTGCTTTAGCAATCTGATCACAAATTACAAAAGCTAATAAACGAATGTCCCAAACTCTGATGGCTTACATTGAAAAAAAACAACCAAAATACTAACTGATCATGCAAGGGTATGGCTCCCTGGTTCAGGTGATAACTGGTAACTGACTAGCCCTAGATTAGCTACTGTCCAGTCAAGGAGGAGTGTGCTCCATGCAAGGCAATCTGTGCTGTATGTACATGAACTGCACAGGGCAAGTGGCCACACGACTCAAGGGAATATCTCAAGATTGCCAAGTTGTACACAACATGACCAAATAATCCAGCAAATCCCCACCTTCTGATGTTTCCAATCTGTTTTCACTGCTTTCTCCATCTACATGGGAGGAAAAGGCTAACAAATGGCTTCCAGGCTATTGTAAGCCTATTTATCCAATGGCTATAAAAAGCTGTACCAGTATGTTTTAATATTTCAGCCACCCGAGTTATAAATGCAGTTTTAATATCTGATGCTGTAGCATTACAAAACAAATTATCATAAGTTGTACTAACACTCTATTACAGCTGCTGCCTGGGCACCCATGGTGTCCAGTGTCAAACAAGCTGACTGATTGACTCTGCTCATTCATGCCAATGCATGCCCTGGAGATAGCAGTCTACAGAAGCAGAAACACATGTTCAATTCTGATATGGCTTTTGCAGCAACCTGTGTGACCAACAACTCCCTTCCTGTACCCCTTTAGATCAGATCCCCACCAGACTACCCAAGGCCCTGTTCTTCTATTTCAAACTAACCAATCCCACAAAAGTCCGAGAACCTTAACATTGCCAATCCTTGGTCCCTAATAAGGCCGTTAACTGGGCCCAGGTCCTTGCTTTCTCTGCCCCTACTGCAACCTCCCTGTGTGGACCTCAAGAGTGCTGTGTGCTTTTCCTATGACCTGTAAGTAATAAACTCGTCATTTTCAGTTCCTCTGTGTGGTCTCTTGTTGAACTGAGACTTAACACCTGGTGCCCACATAACTTCATTTTATGTATCTCAGAAACATAACAAAGTGTCATGGGACTGTTCTTGTCACTCCAGAAGTGATTACCAGCACTCAAAACTGAGAATAAAGAATCATCAAATATCCCACAAACCAAAAAGAGGGTAGAAAACAATTGGGGGTCAGGCACTCCTATACCTCCCCAGCTTATGTCAGCTATTCTGCTCCTTTTGTCCACCTGTCCAGAACAAAACAGCGGAAGGACAGGGAAAGACGGATGTATGGAGTGCCCTGCCCTGCTCTTCCCTGTCACTGTGGCTAGAACGGGTGCACCAATTGTTATCCCCCTTCTTACTTTCTCTTCCAAAGGCCTTCCCTACAGCTTAAAAGTGATTATTAGCCTTTCTGCAAATTATTTAATTATTCATCTGGCTTTGAAGTCCTCAGAGATACCCTGGAGGTGTGTGTTGGCGAATATGGTACCCACTAACCTACTTGTGGCTACTGAACACTTGAATTATGGCTAGTAAAACTTGAGATATGCTATAAGATATACACCAGAATTAGTATAAAAAAAATGAAAAATACCTCATTCATATATTATACCAATTACATGTTAAAGTAATATTTTGGGGAAAAAATAACCCAAAATCAAACCCACTGCCATAGGGTCAATTTTGACTCATAGTGGCCCTATAGACAGAGTAGAACTGCCCCATAGGGTGTTTTTTTCTTTTACTTGTGAATTAAGAACAATGTTTCAGTCTGCATCATGTTGCCATACAACACCCAGAACTTTCACCTCTGTTCTAGTCTACCTGCCCACATGACAGCATGCTTCTCTTTTTATTCAGAACTTCCTATGACCTTTTGATAAAGGTCTGGCCTTCCTCATCCATCAACTTGGCTCCAGCAAAGTGTCCTGCAGAAAACCTCAGGTATTTTACTGTCTTGGGGGCTATAGTAAATG
The DNA here is from genome assembly GCA_028571685.1 of Heterohyrax brucei. Lineage (NCBI taxonomy): Eukaryota > Metazoa > Chordata > Mammalia > Hyracoidea > Procaviidae > Heterohyrax > Heterohyrax brucei. The sequence continues at coordinate 159,414,636 of CM053140.1, read as the reverse complement.
GTAATGATCTAGAGATTTCCTCTTTGGTGGTCTCCTTTTTGGTGTATAGGAATCCTACTGATTTATGTATGTTTATCTTGTATCCTGATACATTGCTGAAGTCTTCTATTAGATCCAGTAATTTTTTTGGTGGATTCTTTTGGGTTTTCTGTGTATAAAATCTTATCATCCACAAATAGAGATACTTTGACTTCTTGGCCAATCTGGAAAACAATGTAATCAATCACATAAAATAAAAAGAACCACCTGATTCTATCAATTGATGCAGAAAACATGTTTGATAAAGTCCAACATCCATTCATGTTAAAAACTCTCAGCGAAATAGGAATAGAAGGGAAATTCCTCAACATAATAAAGTCCATCTACGTTAAACCAACAGCTAACATCATAATTAATGGAGAGAAGTTGAAAACATTTCCCTTAAGAACAAGTACTAGATAAGAATGCCCTTTGTCACCACTTCTGTTAACATTGTTCTGGAGGTCCTAGCCAGAGCATGATAAAAAGACATGATAAAAGAGCAAGGGGCTCATAGAGTTTTCGAAGAGTTCCGGGCAGATCTGAACTGCCAACCGTCTGGTTAGCAACCATAGCACTTATCCACTACACCACAAGGTTTTCGTATTTTGGATATATTAAATAAATATATTATTAAAATGAATTCCACAAGATATACTTTCTTTAATGTGGCCAGCCGAGTATTTATGAATGCAAATGTGGCTCACACTATACTTCCATTAGGCTGCACTCTCCTACTGTTTAAACACCAGAGACCTAGGAGCCCTGGTGATGCATTGGTTAAGAACTCAACTGTTAACCAAAAAGTCTACAGTTCGAATCCACCAACCGCTCTTAGAAACTCTATGGGACAATTCTATTCGGTCATATACGGTCGCTATGAGTCAGTACCGACTAGACAGCAACGGGTTTGTTTTTTTCTGGGGAGGCTGGGGGTTGGGAAGCCCTAGCCCAGCAACCGAATCCACAGGTAACTGATTCAGTTTGGGTTTTTTTTTGGCTTAGCCCAGCAGTTTTCACAAAGTCTAGGACCACAGGGGGCGGTACTGCGTTGAGGTGCTTCCCCAACCGCAACTTCGACCGGCAGCTGCCAGGCTTCTCTAGTTCAGTTCACCCAAACTTAATTTCAATAGTCACTGCTTAGATTTTCTAGTGAGAGAGTTGGAGAAAAGTAGAGCAAGGCAAGGTGTGAGGAGACCGTTAAGGACCTGAGTGGCTAGAGATTTACGGCGATATTCACTCCGCGTTGGAACAGCCACGGCGCATACACAAACTATAGGCAGCTTCACTGTGCATTAATTAAACTGAAGCACCTGCTACCCCATGCAATATTTTACAGCTATTAGAAAGGATGTGAATGAATACAAATTGACATTAAAAAATCATGCTAAATTCAGTGAAAAGGTCTAGCTACAAAACTGTCCAGTACGTATTGTCAATTTTTGCTTAAAATAAATATGCAACTGCAAAGACAAACGTTTGAAAAGATGCTCTCCAAGGATTAATAGTGAGACTATAGATGATATCCTTGCCTTAGTGTTCTTGTTTTTTAAACAACTGGATTTATAATTAAAAATTTGAAGTTACTGTTAAGTAGCCAGCCCGGTCTTCTTTAGAAGTTGGGATCAGATACCAACTTTTCTCCTTAAACTTTCCCGAGCCTTCAGAAGTATCGATGAATTCATTAAAACTCCGACACTTCAACAGTTTTCACCTTGGTTTGTTTTGTTTTTATCCTTGTTTCATTTCGTCCTTTAGTCCCTTGAGTGCACATCCTTCCCCTACACGTCTGTGGGTCCTTTCACAGCGATCTCTTCCTCGTACCGACCCCAGCGACTAGATCAGGGTTACTGTGAAAGTTAAACTAAATCTGGTCTCTGGTGGGTCTCTCAATCTATTACCAAAACTTAAAAATCACTGAGACAAAGGCCAAGGAACCGAGGCAACAAGGTCCGGTTGCTGACCTCTCTCTCAGATGGGGGATAAAGCAACGCGCCATATTCCAGAGGTGAGTATCTTCTGGGTCGTCGCGGCTATTAGCACTGATGGCAGAAACAGAGTGACAGTTTCTGATTACGAAAGCCGGCGATATCGCGAAAAATTTTGTCCCTTTGGAGGCACCGTCCAAATCCGGGCCCAGCTTGTCATGTGACAGCAGGGTGCCCGAAGCCTGTAGCGGAGAAGGAAGCGAGGTACTGCGGAACCTAGGCCGGGGGCTGACAGCGAGGGGGATGGAGACCACCTTGGAGCAGCACTTGGAGGACACGTGAGTTGTGCGGACCCCTCAACCTGTGGTGAAGTCGTGGCGAGGGGGTTGGAGTAGAACAAAGGGCGTGAGCTGCGAGTGCCGAACGCGGCGTCTGGAAGAAGCTGCGCGAGACCGTGAGACCTTACTTCCGAATTTAAAGGGCGGGACTGGTAACCCGGCAAAAGTCCTCCCAGTCCCTCGCCGCACATCCTGTCCCAGAGCGAGTCTCTGGACTCCAACTGGAGGCCAAAACCGCCTGTCATGCTGAAATTGTGCTCTGACTGGTGTCGTTCTTAGAAGAGCTTTAAGAATAGGTTTAACTTTTGGGAAGCATGTGCATCGTGTGCAAAATCGAGGCCTGAAATATAAGTAGAGACGCACACGATAGTCTTCCACTGTTGGCGTAACTAATTAGTACTTTGTTGCTTAAGAAGACATCGGCTATTTTTTTTTTTGAATAGGTAGTATCTAGGTGAGCTTCAGAGTCCCTGGGTGGTGCAGACATTAACGTGCTTGGCTTCGAACAGAAAAATTGGAGGTTCAGGTCCACCCAGAGATGCATGACAAAATGCCTGATCCATCTCAGAAAAAATCAGCCGTTGAGAACCCTACGGAGCAGTTCTACAGTGACACACTTGTGGTCGCCATGAGTCAGTTTACTGGAGGGCGCTTGCTGTGTATGTGTCTGTATGTGTGTGCGCGCGCACCCACGCCCACGAAGTTGGAAAAGAAAAAGCTTATAAAGACCTTCGTCCCACCAGGATTTCCCAGCTTCTCACTTCCTCTCCAGGAGGCTACTTGTGTTAACATGGTTCTTAAACGTTACTTAAAAAACTTGAGTTTTTCAAGTTATTTTAGATAACATACAGTAAAGCATACATTTTCAACAGGGGTGAAAACATACTTCATTACAGAGAAATTCATTGAAATTAGTTATGAGTCAGAATCGACTTGACCACAACGGGTTTTTTGTTTTGTTCTTTTGTGTTGTTAGCTGCTGACAGATCCCACGCACAGTGGAACAGAACGCTGGCTGGTCCCACACCCTCCCCGGTGACAGGTTGCTGACTGGTTTCATTACAAACTCCAGTTTTCCCTGGCAGATTTTCAGGAACAGATCACCAGGCCTTTCTTCCCAGTCTGTCTTAGTCTGGAAGCTCTGCTGAAACCTGTCCAGCATCATAGCAACATGCGTGCCTCTTCTGACAGCCAGCCAGTGACTGCCCACGAGGCACATGGGCTGGGAATCAAAGCAGGGTCTCCTACATGGGATATTAGAATTCTGCCAATGAACCACCATTGCCTCAAAATTTATTTTAATTAACATAGTTTTTCTCCTTGAGGTGGAGAGATGGTAAGGCTGGATAATTTAAAAATAAGAAAGTTGAGAAACACCGATTTGAAGCATTTACAACAGTGCGTGACACATAGGAAGCTTGTTATGTGTTAAAATACTTACTTAAATTCATTTTCTCACACCATATGTTTCTTCCTTCCTGTGATTCTGGAACTAGAATGAAGAATCCCTCCATTGTTGGAGTCTTGTGCACAGATTCACAAGGACTTAATCTGGGCTGTAAGTACCTGATACCAAATCTTGGGTGAATGCAAAGCATTTGATGTTTACTTGGAGTCTAGTGTGCTATTATTCTCTAGGTTTTATTTCTTGTTTTTTTTCTTACATTTTCTGGGCTCTTTGGTGAGAGTACAGATAAAAACAAGATTAGAAAGTTGGAATTTTTAGATGGGTGTTTATGAAGGTAGAATTCCTTGAAAGCCTGCCATTAAATATTTGTCTCTACTGAAATATTTAAATTTGTTTGGGTCTGAAGGGACCCAGATAATAACGGCAATTACCATTGGTTGAATATATGTCAGGACTGGGCTGGGCTTCATATGTGTTGTATCTAATTTTCACAATAACCCTGCATGATAGATGGTGCTATTTTTAGTCCAACCATACTTAACTGTGAGTAGACAGTAAAATACTGTGCTTAAAGATCAGAGTTTTCAGAGTTCAGCACACTTGGGTTTAATTTTACCTACTGTTCTTTCATTTGTTAGTTGTGTGAACTTGTATAAAAAAAAGAAGCCCTCTGAGTCTGGTTTCTTCACTGGACTGTTGTTAACAGTTGTACTAATAGGATTGCATTTATTGAGCTCTTACTGTGTGCCAGGTATTAAGTTCATGACACATACTAACTCATTTGCTCCTACTAACAGTCCAGATATTGTTTCCCTATTTCACAGATGAAAAAACTGCAGCAATTAAGTAACTTGCCCAAGGTCACACAGCTAATAAATGGTTGTCAGCTAGAATTTCAGTCTGGGCTCAGAGCCTCTTAATCACACCACTGTATAATTATAGAGTATGTCCAGAATTTGGACTAATGGTCAAATAAATAGTAGCAGTTACAGATCAGGAAATAAATCTAGAATGGTGACTAACCAAAGCATTTAGTTAATTAATGCCAGAATTAGTAAATCTAGGACTCATGACTCCTTGTGCAAGAATTTTTAAACCTAAATTTTTGCTATGTGGGTACCTGAAACGAGTAATCTGTGCAACTCAGTTACGTTTCATTCCCTAATGGAAAAAGGTGGATTCCCGGTATGGAGATCTAAGACTAAATGAGTTCTTTCAAAAAACCTTCAAGGCCCCCAAAATATACCATGTCTGGCCACTTAATATCTTATTAAACAATACTGCGTTTATCGGAGTGGTTAAGAGCTTGGCTGCTAACCAGGTCAGCAGTTTGAATCCATCAGCTATTTCTTGGAAACCCTACCATAGGGCAGTTCTCTGTCCTGTAGGGTTGCTGTGAGTCAACAACAGGTTTGAGTTTTTGCTTTTGGCCATGTCTGTTACTTGACTTGGAGTACTGGTGACATAGTGTTTCAAGAACCTGGCTGCTAACCAAAGGTCAGCAGTTCCTATCCAACAGCTGTTCTTGGAGACCTTCTGGGACAGTTCTCTGTGTTGTAGAGTCACTATGAGTCTGAATCAACTTGACAGCAATGGTTATTACCTGACTGAGTTTTAGGTTTAGCTAAACTTGTTTTTCTTCAGTATACACAAATATATTTTAGACTAGTAATTAATGTTTATCCCTAGAATCAGGAAACCTTGGTGGGGTAGTTGGTAAGTGTTACATTTGTTAACTAAAAGGTTGGCAGTTCAAATCCACCAAGCAGTCCTTGGAAGCTCTATGAAGCAGTTCTGCTCTGTCATCTAAGATTGCTGTCAGTCAGAATCAACTTGACAACTGTGGATTTGGTTTTTTAGAACTCAAGATTTAGTTATTATCTACAAGCTAAAACATACAATATTAAAAAGCCAATTTTATTTACATCGGAAGTCAGCTTATTTTATTTTAGCCAAAATAACGGCTCACAGAATATTTACACATATTGTCAAGGTGATCTTACATCTAAACTCTCAAATAAAGACGTTTATAGACTTTGAGGTTGAGCTCAGTAAAAAGAAATCAGATTTCCCCTGAGTTCATTGGTTTCAGCAAATCTCTTGCCCTCACTAACTGCTTTTTGCCAGTCTCACTCTGAATTTCTTGCTCCTTTCAATAAGTGTCCTGGAAAATGAAATATGACTTTCAAATTTACCTAAGTTACCACTACTGTGTTTCTCTGACGTGTTCTGAAATGGTGATAGGAATGACTTTGAGGACTGTCTGCTGTCAGCTGACTGGTTCATGTGGCTCTCTCACTGAAGTAACCAGTGGAGTATCAGGGCAGAAGCATTTCATGTCAATACCCAAAGTAGGTTCAAATGAAATGAACCTTCATTGTTGAATAATTCAGTGAGAGCTACTTCTCTAGCTCATACTCATTTTTGGACAAATAAGTGACATGTATCATCTCTGCCTTCCAGGCCGTGGGACTTTGTCAGATGAACATGCTGGGGTGATCTCTGTTCTAGCCCAGCAAGCAGCTAAGCTAACCTCTGACCCCACTGATATTCCTGTGGTGTGCCTAGAATCAGACAATGGGTAAGTAGATGTCAGCAGACTCCTTTTTTCCTTTTTTGTTCAGGAAAATCCTAGGGAAACTGGAATGGAGTCTGCTGTGTGTTCATCAGTGATTCTTCATTCAGAGTCCTAGTAATGGCCTGCATAGTGGACAGATTTCCTTTCTGAAGTACTCTGAAAGAGGTTCTTCTCCCATTTGACCATAGTGGCAGATAGACTGATCTCTAAAACTAATGTGCTGTCAACCCACAAGGACCTTCAAATGAAAAGTACAAGTTACAGTGAAACCTGTGAGAGCTGGACCTCAATAGGACTGCCTTGTTTCTCCGAGTGTCACAAGTTTTCCACCTTGGACAGGATGTAGTCTTACTACTTTTACATCACTGATTTTAGTGGAAAATATTTATGATTCCCTTTTTTGACAGATCTCTGTCTTACACAGGTTCCAGCTTCTGCAGGTCTTACTGTACAATGAACTATCTACTGGTCTACTAAAATAATGAAAGTAATAAATACCACAGAGGAAGACTAATCAAAGAAAAAATTACTTTGGTAGGAATAGAATGTATTAAAGATATTCTAAGTGAAGGTCTTCTCGATAATATTAATTGAAAACAGAATACACAGTATGATCAGTTTCAAAAAAGAAAAAATGTATGTATAGTATACATACAGATAAAAAGAACTAGGGAAAGTTATCTCTGAGTAGTGGGCTTATGAGAGTAATCTTTTTATATTTTATACTTTTCTGCATTTTTCAAATATTTTACTGTACAAATAAGTATTGCATTTATAGTTAGGAAAAATGATTCCTTTTTAACTGTATGCAGTCCCTGGATTGTAGTAAGTGCGACATCTGCTGATCAAAAGGCCGGCAGTTTGAATCCACCAGACACTCCTCAGAAACTCTGTGGAGCAGCTCTGCTCTGTGCTGTAGGGTCGCTGTGAGTCGGCACTGACTCGACAGCAGTGAGTTGAGTTTTCTGGTTTAGTCTCTTGTGGTATAAACAGTTCATGTGCTCAGCTGCCAACTGTAAGTTTAGAAGTTCAGGTCCACCTAGAGGCATTGGGAAGAAAAGCTTGGTGATCTGCTTCCTAAAATCACTGGAAACCCTGTGAAGCTCAGTTCTACTGTGACTCACAGGGGATTGCCAGGAGCTGAAGTCTACTCTGTGGCAACTGGGAAGAAACAGTATTTGTAACCTTACACTGACTACCAGTTACAGTTTATCTTCTACTTTGCCTTTCAGGAACATCATGATCCAGAAACATGACGGCATCACAGTGGCAGTGCACAAAATGGCCTCTTGACACCCATATCAGCTCTCCAGCCCATCAGAGACCCGAGCCTAACAAGACTATTATTCTATAGAACTGTTAAAGTTGTAGCCATTTATTTTTGTTTATTTTAGAGTAAGCTGTTTTTTTGCACTCTATAGGTGAACCTATCAAAATACTGGTAACAAAGGATCATGTATTAAAGCAGCATGTCCGCGTTACTTTGTATATAGAATGTTGTTGTATTTGATAAAACTGATTGGAGAAAAGTTGGGATCTTTTCTGGATTCCTTACCAATTTGGGGGTGGTGGGGTGTGTGTGTGTGTGTGTGTGTTTTTCAAAGGGCTCTTTGTTCCAACTCAGCTTCTCATTTATAAGTGTCTTGGTTATCTAGTGCCCTTGTAACAGAAATACCACAAGTGGATGGCTTTAACAGAGATTTATTTTCTCATAATCTATGAAGTTAGAAGTCAGAATTTAGGATGTCAGCTCCAGGAGGAGTCTTTTTCTCTGTCGATTTTAGGGGAAGGTCTTTGTCATCAGGCTTGCCCTGGACTGGGTCCAAAGGATGTGCCTCATTCCTGGCACTTCTTTCTGGGTGGCATAAGGTCTCTGTCCTCTTTACTTGGTTCACCCTGCCAATCCCTACTGCCCTATCATTCTCAAAAGAGAATGACTGAAGATACAACTAATCTATAGATCGAGTCTGCCTCATTAACATAACTGCCTCCAATCCTGCCTCAACTCATAGGATAATCACATCAAATTACAAAATGGAAGACAGCCACACAGCACTAGGAACCATGTCCTAACCAAGTTGACACACATTTTTGGAGGACATAATTCAAGCCATAAGAAGCAGCTTCCTGAAATACTTGTTATTTCAAAGGAACATTCATTGACTTTTGACAAAAATCAAGCATATTTCTAATATGCATAATCTAACACCTAATAACATTAAGTACTTACTGTGTGTCAGGGATTCAATTCTCATTTAGCTTTTCTGGTAATGGGAATCAAAGGATTAACAGATTCACCATTTAAATTCAGGATTCCAACTGGAAGCCTAGACTCTCTCACTCCTAGACAACCAGAAAAATACGCATGTTTGGCCAGAAAAAAGTTTTCTGTTTGGAAATACATGGCAGCAATACTTTCTCTTCAACCTTTGTAGTTCTCAGCAACAGAACTACACACAAGTACAAAGACGTCATTTTGGTGAGGGTGACTACCACTCCTGTTCAACAATTACTGATAGTATTAAAAATCTAGAATATCACTTATTCAGAAACTTGAAGCATTCAGAAAGTATATGGTGTTATAAATGAGGATGAAAAGATTTTGAATATGACACATCTCAGCTCTTGAGCTTGTACTTTTATAGAACTAATATGCATGCATGTTGGCTTCACCAATACCTGCTCCCTCCAAAAAACCAAACTCATTGCTGTAGTGTCAATTACAACTCAGTCACAGAGCACAACTGCCCCGCAGGGTTTCCAGGAAGCAGATAGTGGATTCAAACTGCCAACATTTTGGTTAGCAGTCATAGCATTTAAACCACCATACCACCAGGATTTCCTTCCTAGCCTGCAGGGCAACATGTTTCTTTTTAAATAGTGGCCTTTCTGGCCCTAGGTTTGTAGTTGCAAGATAACTTGCTACGCAACAGTCCTGTAGTGACTGGTTAGTCTACTATGCAAATGAGGAGTGTAAAACTGCCCGGATTGGTCAAGTTACTATGCAAACTAGGTAGTGTGGCCTACTGAGGAAATTGGTCAGTTTTGCCACTCTGCTAGGCTTAAAAGGGCTAATCATTGAGGGGGACCTCACTACCATCTAGAAGAACCTGGGGCAGGACCTAATTTGCTATGTAAACTTGCTCCAAAACCACAGTAAAATACTCAGAAACCACCTGTAGCAGAGTGTTTCCTTTGGACACAGGATCCCTGTGCTGAGAACCTCTTAAGACTCAGGAGACAGAGCTAGAGACACTAAAGATGGTGAGAGATGGTACAGTAACAACGACAGCAATGTAAACCAGTGAGAAACAGGAGATAGCTGGGGGTGGGGACTTGCTCACTCATGGAGCAAGACAGCTGAACACCTTCAGGCAGGAGGCTTGCTGTCAGTGGGGTACCTCTGGGCACTGTGTCTGCGGAGCTAAAGAGTAGTAACACCTGCTAGAGCATGAGAGAGGCCAGGCCTAGCAGAGCCCTGAGCACAGCCTGCCTGCTAGCACATCCAAGTAGCTGAGAGCTGTCTTGGTTGGAAGCTGTCCTGATTAATGAATTGTATATTATCTCCTGAATGGCTGCTGTTACTTTCAAGTTGATCCTGATCCTGAATGGTAGCCGGTTTCTTCCATGGTGAATCCCATAATCATTGAGTATGGTTTGTGAGTTCTCTGTGGCCATGGCAATGATTTATCAAACCCAGAAGAGAAGTAGACAGTACTGTGGGAAGTATGGCTGGTGTCAGACTGGTTTTAAAATAGAACGCTGGTGAGTAGAAATATGTTTGAATTCTACTTCACAGGAGTCAGCTTCAGGCTCATGATTATCCTTTCCCCCTGTAAATCTAGGGAAACCCTGTTGGCACAGTGGTTAAGAGCTACGTCTGCTAACCAAAAGGTCAGCAGTTCTTGAAAACTCTGTGGGGCCGTTCCACTCTGTCTATAGGGTTGCTATGAGTCAAAATAGACTTGATGGCACTGACTTCAATTTTGGTTTTTGTAATTCTAAACATGTTCTGACACCACTACTACTATCCTATTTCGTTGCCCAAATAAAGCTAACCTTCAATGGGTTTTTACTACATGCTAGATACATGCTGAGCAACTTAAATTTAGTTCATCTATTCCTCTTAATTTTACATGGTATTATTATCCTCATTTTAGAGAGGAAGAAATAAGCTCAGCAAGATCCAGTAATTAGCTCTCGATCAAATACGAGAAGCTAAAAAGTGAACTGACAGAAACGGAACAGGAAGAAAGAACAGTCTAGGTGAGAGAAAAAAGTGGGATGCCTTAGAAGGTGGCCACCCCAAACAGGAAATGATTACAAAGAAAAGGTGGCTGGTTTTTATTTTATGTATGTTGAAACTAAATTTCTAACAAGGCACCCTGGAGATGGTGCTCAATAATAAATACACTGAGTATTCACCTTGTACCAGGCACAATGCTAAATAAACCACTGTTTGGGGACCTCTCACTACATTTAGAACCAAATTCCAAGTCCTTACCCTGGCCTCCCCAGCACTGCCTGGCCTCACCCCTGCCCATCCCTCCTCCCACTTCTCATGCCACTCTCTGCCTCACCAAGCTCCTGTCAACTGGCCTTCTGTCAGTCCCCAGAATGCCAAGTTTTTACCTCAGGGTCTTCATGCTTACAGCTGCCTTTGCCTAGAATGTCAGGTGTCTAGCTTTCCCACTGCCTGTCTCCTTAACCATGTAGCTCTCAAGGTATATGTCTTTTCAGAAAAGACTTCACTGACTGCTCTGTCAAAAGCAGGATCTCCTGTTACTCTCTACCAATACCTAATGTATTTTCTTCATGGTGCTTACCAAAGCTGTAATTATCATATTTATTGTCAGTCTAATTCAGTAAGAACAAGCACTTTGTTGATCTCATTTACCTGTCTTCTGTATTCACTTCCTGTTGATGCTATAACAAATTGCCACAAATTTACTGGCTTTAAATAACACAAAATTATTATCTTATGGTTTTGGAGATAAGCTCAAGATCTGTCACACTGAGCTAAAGTTGTCAGCAGGGCAGATTCTTCTGGGGGCTCCAGGGGGTAATCTGTTCCCCAGACTACTCCAGCCTTTAGAAGCCACCAGCATTCCTTGGCTTGTGGCCCCTTTATCTTCAAGACCACTACAGGGGCATCGTCGAATCTCTTTTCAGATTTCAGCGTCCCTGTTGTATTTTCTTCTCTGACTCTGACTCTCTTCTTTTTTGCCATTCAGTTGGTTCTGACTCACAATGACTTTACATATAATATAGAACAAAACACTTCCCAGTTCTGCACCATCTTCAAAGATTATTAGTATGTTTGAGTCCACTGTGCAGCTAGTGTGTCAGTCCAGCTCATGAAGGTCTTACTCTCTAGCCTCCCTCTTATAAGGATCCCTATGATTATAGTGGGCTCAACCAGATAATCCAGGATAATCTCTAAATCCTTAATCACATCTGCAAAGTCCCTTTGGCCATGTAAGGTAACATACTTACAAGCTGTAGGAATCAGAACATGAACATCTATAGGGAGCCATTTTTCTGTCGTGTGTCCCCACTATTTAAAACGGTGCCTGGCATATAGAAGGCAACAATTTATTAAGCAAAATAAATGAACATACTTTCTCATTTATTCTTCACAAACAATCTGTTCAGACTGGGTATAAGCATACTCAATTTTACTGATGAAACAAATGACTTGGGAAAAAGAGTTCAGAGTTGGAGAGGTTGATTTTCTGGTGTCTGAAGTTAAAGCAGGATTACTGTATGGAGAATTCCCAAGACCACCCGGGTTTGATGATTTGCTAGGAGGACTCAGCATTTAGTTGTAGTCACAGCTGTTATCTATTAGACTGAAGGGATACAAAGCAGAATCAGCACACGGAAAAGGTGCACGGAGAGAAGTCTAGAGGAAACCTGGCACAAGCCTCCAAGAGGCCTACTGCAGCACAGACAAGCAGAACACATTTAGTTCCTCCAGCAGTAAGTAGTTACAACGGATGTGAAATGCTGCCAACCAAGGAAGCTCATCAGAAACCCACGTCTGTGTTTTTATTGGGGATTGGTCATGTACAAATCCCTGCCCTACCATATATCAAAATTCTAAGCCCTGAAAGGAAACAGGAAACCCTGGTGGCATCATGGTTAAGTGCTACAGCTGCAAACCAAAAGGCTGGCAGTTCAGATCCACCAGGCCCTCCTTGGAAACTCTATGGAGTAGCTCTACTCTGTCCTACAGGATCACTATAAGTTAGAATGACTCAACTGCTGTGGTGGGTGGGAAGGAAAGAGGTGTTCAGGATAAACCACATGGCTTACATAAACAGACCCAACAAGCTATTCTTGTCATGAAATGAATGGTGGGAACTTCCCAAAATCTAAGATCTCAGATGCTAACCAAGGATCAACTTTACCAGCAGGTCTTTCAAAAGATAGGGGTCTCTAACCTGCTATTTTATCTCTGCTTTACACAAAGACAGACAACAGGGAAGATGTAGCTCAGGGCAAAACCTCTGAATACTAGATGCTAGTGCTGTATTAAATTGTACGTCTAAAGTGCTAAAAATTATTTAAGGGCTATCTATATTCAACTCCGGAGTGAGAGTAGTAACTGATGACTTATGAAATTATCATGTATTCTTGCTAAATATCTTTAGGGCTACGAGTTAGAAGATTAAAGATAAAGGGAATTGTTTTTTTAAAGAACATATAAACTTTACTGAGACCATGAGATACAGATACCAAAATGTTAACAAATATCCCAAAGGCAGGTTAAAGGTTCTTTACTCTTGATACCAGGCCCCACCTGATTAACAAGAATTATTTTAATGAATCAAGTAACAAAAGTAAGTATGTTAACATGTAGTCACCTTACATATATATATTGCTAATCCTCACAACCACCTTGTAAAATAGTAAAAGCCACATTTTAGTTTTGGGAACAGACTCAAAGTAACCAGCCCACAATCTCTCAGCTTCAAGGGGAAAAAAAGGAGATGGGGCAAAGTTGGGGTTCTAACCTGCATTTGTCATTATACCTTGTAGGGTATGTTTTATGAAGGGTATATTTCAAGGGAGTTCTTATGGATTGAATTGTATGCCCCTCAAATTATATATTGGAATTCTAATTCTGGTGGCATAGTGATTAAGTGTTACATCTACTAACCAGAGGGTCAACAGTTCAAACCAGCCAGACGCTCCTTGGAAACTCTATGGGGCATTTCTACTGTGACCTATCCGGTCACTGCGAGTGAGAATCAACTGGTTGGCAGTGGGCTTGTTTTTTGTTTTTTCAATACCTGCCGATGCAATCTCATTTGGGAATAAGGTTATGTTAATGAGACTATATCAGTGTAAGGTGTGTCTTAAACCTGATCACTCTTGAGATATAAAGAACAGATTAGGCACAGAAGAGACAAGCGAAAACTAGGAAAGGGAAAAGTTGAAGGAACCAAGAAGGAAAAGCAGTTATTGAAGCTCCAACAAGGATCTGTCCCCAAAGCTGACAAAGAGAGCCTTCTCCTAGAGTCAGTGTCTGGAATTCAGACTTCTAGCCTCCACTCTTGGTATTTCATTCTCTGATCACATAACCTCCCATTGAAATAGCAACAAGCATGCCATGCAAAAAAGTAAATAAAAAACAGTAAGTCAGTCTTAAAGATACTTACTAAATGATGCGTTTCGGAGTACATCAGTAACTACAAACAACTCTCTAAAAAGCATTCACCTTCCCTTTTGAGTTTTGCCTTCTACTGAAGGTTTGTTTCATTCTTGCCACCACCATGTGAAGTCCCTGAGCAATGCAAACAGCAAAGTGCTCAACTACTAGCTGCAAGGTTGGTGATTCAAGCCAATCCAAAAGCACTCTGGGAGACACGCCTGGTGATCTGCTTCAGAAAGATCACAGCCTTGAAAATCCTATGGAGCAGTTCTCTTTTGCACGCAAGGTCACGGTGGGTGGGAATCAACAGGATGGCAACTAACACCACCATCACCACACAGTGGCATAATCCCTTCCATTGTTACATTCACAGGGCATCTTCCCAAACCAATAAACTATCCTAATGCTCAGCACTTCAATTATAGTTTAAGAACCAGAGAAACCCTTTGGCCTAAAATACACTTTGGTTTATAACTTGCAATGTTGGTGTAGGTAAGATGAAAGGTAATTTCCTGTTGGCTTTTTATTTTTTTTGATGATTTATTTATTTGTTGGGCAGCAAAAGGAAGTAGGAAGAGAAAGTTTTATTAACCCATAAATTTTCTAGGAGACTGAACCTTAACCATTTGTAAATGCAGTTAAGATAAAACAGAATCACTCAAAATCACTACTAGTATACACCATTTATGGCAGGTATGTAGACTTAAAGTAATCAAATCAGTTATCAAAAATGCAATTAAAACAGGATGTGGAAAGCCAAGCTAGAAACTTAGGTCAGTAGAGAAAAGGCCACAAAAATATTTGCTGAACTGACCGTTGACTGCCACTGTGATCCAGGAGTCTCTGAAAGAACTGTGTATTTATTTTTCTAAAATAAGCAGGACTTGGTAGTCTCCCTTTGACACTCTAGAAACACATGTGTTCAACTTGTGGAGTCTCATCTCCCTGTCTTAGGAATATTCACTTAGAGGATTCCCTTTGGTTTCCTCCACAAGCTTTGGAGCTTCTGCTGAAATATTCTACCTTCTTGATGAGTGTGGAGAGAGGGTCTAAGATCCGATCAGATCATGGTATTCCCTCTCCTTTCAGGAAGTAAAGTCCATTGGCACAAGAGCCTACATTCGTTCTGCCCTACTAGTCTTTTACAATACTCTATTCACAGTGCAGTTCAAGGAAAAAGAGTAACATTCTAGAAAATGGTATAATTTACTTCCTAAATAGCATCAGGTAGTCCCAGTGTCACAGTGGTTAAAGCACTCAGCTGCTAGCTGGAAGGCTGCCCCTTCAAACCAACCCTGAAGTGTCTCAGAAGACCTGGCAGTCTGCTCCTAAAAATTAGCCATTCAAAACGCTATGAAGCACAGTTCTACTCTCATACACGTGAGATCACCAACAGCTGGGAGTTAACATGACAGCAACATGACAGCAGAATGGCTTTACTGAACCTGAAAACACACAGCTGGGGTGAAGCCTGAAGCTCTATCACCAGAGTTACCACCAGCAGGCACTTCAGAGATGGGGGACAGATGTCTGGGAGGCAGGAGGAGTTGCTGAGTGGTGAGCCACCAGCAGGATCAAGGCTCCTTTCCTCCAGAGGAACAGGTGGGTGGGGCCCAGCAGACTTTGGTCTCCCCAACTGAAGGTGAGGTGCAGAACTCCAAGAGTCAAATGTAAGAGAAGAAATAATCATAGCCCAAGACAGGACAATAACCTGCAGAAAGACGGGCTCAGACTCCTACCTGTGGGTCTTCCTCAGGACTTAGGTGCCTTGCCTCTGTCTCTGGCTGTCTCACGTTTTCCCACACATCAGGTAATAGCCCCAAACTATCCTATTGTTATAAAAGACATTATTAGGACAATTGAATAAGGTCTCTAGATTTGATAACAGCATTTAAAAAACAACACCACCACTGCTGTGGAGTCAATTTCCAACTCATAGTGACACTTACATAACAGTACTGCACCATCAGGTTTCCAAGGAACACCTAAGGGATTTGAACTGCTCACCTTTCGGTTAGCAGCCACAACTCTTAACCACTGTGCCACTGAGGTTTCAAATAGCATCATACTGACGTTAACTTCTTGAATTTGATACTTGTACTGTGATTTAGAAGGAGACTTGGTTGCACAGTTGTTAAGTGCGTGGCTGCTAATTGAAAGGTTGGTGGTTCAAATCTACAAGCCACTGCACAGAACAAAGATGAGGCATTTGGCTTCTATAAAGATTTACAGCCTTGGAAACCCTATGGAGCAGTGCTACTGTGTCCTATAGTCACTATGAGTTACAATCAACTTGGTGGCTGTGGGTTTGGTTTTCTAGTTTTGGTGGGCAATTCCTCAGCCAAATACTGAGGAACCATACAGTGGGGTTGGTTTCTATTAAGTGTTGGATAACCAGCACCTCTCCCCACCCAGCCTGTACACCAGTCATGTTCCTTACATCTCAGCCATTAGTCAATTTCTTATTTCTCCCATGTTTCTGCTTTGATTAATATCAAATAAACAGAGTATAACAGTTATGTGTTAATTTGGCTAGGCCATCATTCTCAATCGTCTGGCAGATACATAATCATCCTCCATTTTGTGATTTGATGTGAGCAGCCAATCAGGTGAAATGGGAGTTTCCTTGTGGGCAAGACCTGTATCCAGATGTTCTCTGGATTCTGCATCTGACTCATCATCCTCCAGCCTCCAGTTCCTGAGTCACAGGTGCCATCTGACCTGTCAATTTTAGATTCATCAGCCCTTGAAATCACAAGTCAGAAGAAGCCAACAGCCTGATGTTTGACCCATCTTTAGGATTTGTCAGCCTCCACAATTCCATGAGCCATTTCCTTAAAATAAATGTGTGTGTGTGTGTGTTTCACTGGTTTTGCTCTTCTAAAGGACTCACCATAAGACATATGGTACTGACAGTGGTTCTAGAGGAACACAATTTTAAGGATGAGTTTTCTGAATTGGTTCTCAAGTCTAGCTAATCTTAAAAGTGCTGACAACTCTGCCTCCATCAGTAGAGGTGCTGCTAATCTATGGCATGAGGTGATGATAGGACATGCAAATTATCACCATCAACAGACCTAATATTTGTGAGAAACAGAGCTCTCGGTGATTGTTTACATTTTTCTACAATTCTGTCAGAATGAGATGTGAAGGCTGGTTGGTGGGTCCTACTTCCACTAGACTAAGTGGTGAAAGAAAAAGGTAAGAGTTTGGCTTCAGAGTTACATCTTAAGCATCACACAAATGACATGAAAGCTGTTACTTGTACCCTGAAAGAAAACCTCACTCAAGAGTTGATTCTGCCAAAAACCAAACCCGGAGTCTTATTGTAACAGTGGCTGAATTATAACACCAAACTGAATTCCTAGCCTTGAATGGTGTCTAAAATGAAAGCATTGATTGGGAAAAACGGGAATGCTGAAATTTGGGATGGAGTGTAAGAGCAGACAGCCAGGAAGCTGGACATATTGAGCCCCTAAATTCAGTTAATCACTCCCGCCAACAGAACCCTCTTATTCCCACCTCTAGAGATGACTCCACGTTTGCATTCTAAGCCACTCACTACAGTAAAACCATTAAACCTTCCACCTCCATCTGATGAGATTAATCCAGTTGTACTGAACAGTTTTTCTCTATCATCTGGAGTTACACCTGCACTGCTGCCTTGGACACTGCCTGAGGCAGATGCCTTATAAGACACTGCTAACTATCCCCAGGACCCAACCCACCACCCATTTTTGCTTCCAGACCTGTAACTAGACTTAAGTGTCAGTGAGTCCCAAAAGGTTATGCACAAAGTGTGACCCAGGAGGAGGTATACTAAGCTTCAAAGGAAATGCTTGATTTTTCTTATAGCAAAAGGGACGTGGAGAGTACATGTGGAGATGACTATCAAGTGGAATGATGGTGCAAGGAGCATAAGGTTGGATTAATCTGAGTTTATTAACATAAACTCACTCTACTAGCAGAACCAAGTGGGTGTGGTTACCATAACAGTGTCAAAGCAGTAATCAGAATAGTCTAATTCATATGGACCTTGGCTATTCAGCCAGTGTCCCTGTAAGTGAAACTGGTGGGAAATCTACTTTTTTTTTGGTGTACAAGTGAAAGAACTCTTTAGCAAGTGAACAACAGATTAACTCAAATCACCAGAATAGAAGATCACAGTCCATCATTCAAGTGTCAGATTGAGCCAATTTACAAACCTATAAACCCTTAAATAAGGGGAGTAGATGTACCCTTGAGAACAGTACCCACTACACTGCCAAAAATTTATACTGGTAGTCTTTCTCTCAACCTTTCCCAAAAGGATCTACAGCCTTTTATGAGAGTGACTGTTCAATTAGAGAAATGGATAATCAGACCTTTGGAGGATTACTAGATACTGGCTTGAAACTAATTCCTGGAAACCCTAAACATTACTGTGGCCCACCAGTCAGAGTAGGGGGTACATGGAGCTCGGATTATTAATGAAGTCTTAGCTCAAGCCTATCTAAAAGTGGGACTTCAAATTCATCCTACAGTGCTATTCTCAGTTCCAGAAATGCACCACTGTAAGAAACATACTCTAAACTGGTAAAACCTCCACAACAGATCCTTAACATGTGGAGTTAGGGCTACTACAGCAGCAACAACCAAGAAGGATCCTTCAGAAATGTCCCTACCTAGGAAAATAGTAAACCAAAAGCAGTACTGTACTCCTGGACGGATTGCAGAGATTCGTGCCACATCCCCATTCAACTTACCTATTTGGCCCATGAAACAACAAAAAGATGAAACATAGAGAATGATGACGCATTATCACAAACTTATCCAGGTGATGACTTCAACTGCAGCTGCTGTTCCAGATTGGTTTCACTGCTTGGACAAATACATCTCCTGGTACCTACTATGCATCTATTAATCTAGCTAATGCTATTTTCTTAATACATGTTTCAAAAGACTATTGGAAGCAGTTTTTCAGTTGGCAAGGCCGGCAATATACTTTCACTATCCTACCTCAGAGATATATCAACTCCCCACTTCTCTGTCATAATTTAGTCTACAGAGAACTCAACTGTTTTTCCCTTCCACAAGATGTTATACTGGTCCATCATATGGATGACATTACAGTGACTGGGCTTAGTAAAGAAGTATCAACAAATGCTGACTTACACTTGTGGGTTAGGGGTTAGGAAATTAACTCAACAAAAATTCAAGAGCTTCACACTTTCTTGGTATTTCTAGGGGTCCAACGGTGTGGGACAGGCCAAGATACCCTCTCTAAAGTGGAGGATAAGTTGTTACATCTGGTTCCTCTTCAACTGAAAAGGAGGCACAACTCCCAATGGGCCTCTTTGGATTTCGAAGCAATGCATTTCTCATCTGGGTAAGCAACTCCAGCCTAGTTATCAAATGCCTCAAAAAACTGCTAGTTTTGAGTGGGGCTCAGAAGAGAAGGCTCTGCAACAGATTCAGGCTACTATGCAAGCTGCTCTGCCACCTGGACCACCTGATCCAGCTCATTCAGTGGTTCTTGACGTGTCAGTGGTGAACAGATGCTGTTTGGAATCTTTGGGAGGCTTCTGTTGGTAAGTTACAGCATAGATCTTTAGGATGTTAGAGCAAAGTGCTGTCATCCTCTGCAGATTACTCTCCTTTTGAGAAACAGTTTTTGGCCTTAAAGTAGGACCTGAACACTTACTCATGGGACACCTAATCGTCAAGTGGCCTGAGCCACATCATGAACTGCATGTTGTCTGACCCACAGTCATAAAGTCGGACATGCACAGCAGCACTTCACTATTAAAACAAAATCGGGATATACAAGGCAGGCTCTAGCAGGACCTGAAGGCACAAGTTACATGACAAGTGACACAAGTGCCAATTTGTCCCCACTCCTTTCACATTATCATCTTTCTTTCCCTGGTGTGCACCAACAGCTTCACGGGATGTTTCTTACAATCACCTGACTGACAGTTCATGCCTCTGCCCAATATGGAGAGCAACAAAACTCCAATCCCTTTCTGATACCTCCCAAAAGGACTACAGTGAAGGAAAATCATTCTAGTAGGCAAAATATAGAGCAGTGAAGCTGGGTGTTCACTTTGCTTGGAAAGAGAAATGGCTAGTTATGTTACTGTACACTGATTCAGACTGTGGCCAATGCAATGGTTTGGCTGGATGATTAGGGATCTGGAGGTAACATGGATTAGCAAAAGGCACCTCTTTGAGCAGACCTCCAAGTGACAATACATGCGTCTCATGTGAACACTCACCAAAGGGAGACCTATGCAGAAGAGGATTTTGACTATTAAATGGACAGGATGACAGGTGCTGTGGACACCAGTCATCTTTCCCCAGCCATTTCTGCCATTGTCCAATGGGCTCAGCAACAAAGTGGTCACGGTGGCAGGGATGGTGATCATGCATGGGCTCTGCAGCATGGACTTTCTCTTACCAGTAGGGCTACAGCTGCTGCTGAGTGTTCAATCTGCCAGCAGCACAGATCAACACTGAATTCCCAATATGGAACCAATTCTCAGTGTGATTATCCAGCAACTAGGGGGCAGGTTTTATTACATTGGGCCTCTTCCAACATGTAAACGGCAGCAATTTGTTCTTACTGGTATATACACTTACTCTGGACACAGATTTGCTTTCCTACATGCAATGCTTCTGCCAAAACTACCACCTATGGTCTTACACAATGCCTTATACACTGCTGTGGTATCTCACAAAGCACTGCCATGGATGAAGGAACTCATTTCACAGCAAATCAAGTTTGGCAGTGGGTCCATGCCCACAGAATTCATTGGTCTTACCATTTTCCCCATTATTCTATGGCAGCTGGCTTAATGGAACAGCCTTCTATACGCCTGCTAGGTCACAGTACCTTGCAATGTTCTCCAGGATGTATACCCTCTAAACCAGTATCTAGTATATGATGCTGTTTCTCCCGTAGCCAGGATTCATGGACACAGGAATCAAGGGATGGAAATGGAAGTGGTAAATTATTCCTAGTGGCTCAATCGGAAAATTTTTGCTTCACGTCTTTCCTGGACTGAACTATGTCCCCGCAAAAATAAATGGACCCATTTAACTAGACCATCATTTCAGTATTTTTTGATTGTCCTCCATTTTGTGATTTTCTGATGTTGTAAATTCTAATCTCTGCCTGTGGTTAATAGACAGGATTTAGAGTATTAGGGTGGGACTGAAACACCCTTTCTAAGATCACTTCCTTGCTCCAATGTAAAGAGAGTTTCCCTGGAATATGGCTTGCACCACCTTTTATCCTACAAGAAATAAAGGGAAAGGGAAGCAAGCAAAGAGTGGTAACTTCTTACCATCAAGAAAACAGTACTGGGAGTAGACTATGTCCCTCAGACATGAGATTCCTGCACCAAGACGCTCCCTGACCAGGAGCTGATGCAACACAAGGGTCTTCCTCTAGAACTGACAAGGGAAAGCCTTCCCCTGGAGCAGACGCCCTGAATTTGGACTCACAGCCTACTGGACTATGTAGGATAAGCTTTTCTTTATTAAAGCCATCAACTTGTGGTATTTCTGTCAACAGTATGAGATGACTCATCCCCATTACCTCCTGCGCTGCGGATCTAGAGGTCTTACTTCCAAAGGAAGGAATGTTCTCACCAGAAGTCACTGCACTTATTCCACTGAACTGGAAGAATGCTACCTGGCCAGCTGGGCTCCTCACGCTTTTGCATGAACAGGCAAAAGGAGTTACTGTATTGGCTGCTGTGACTGATCAAGATTATCAAGGAGAAACTGGGAATTACATAATAAAGAAGAGTATGTCTGGAATATAGGAAATTCCTTAGGATGTTT
This sequence comes from Heterohyrax brucei, assembly GCA_028571685.1. Classification (NCBI taxonomy): domain Eukaryota; kingdom Metazoa; phylum Chordata; class Mammalia; order Hyracoidea; family Procaviidae; genus Heterohyrax; species Heterohyrax brucei. Next base: position 159,392,876 of record CM053140.1, on the reverse strand, counting down.
TAGTATTGTCCTGTGATTGTCAATGGAAAAGTATCTTAACCCAATGAATTCTGATATGATTACTGATGACCCAGACATTTCAGGAATGAAGATTTGTGTCACCCCACCAGGAAAGAACCACAACTAGCTTAGGTGCTTGTTGACTGAAAAGAGAATATGGAATGGGTGGTAGAATAAGGTAGTTCCATACACCAGCTATGACCTTACAACCAGCTGCAGAAACTGGGGCCATAGTTGTTCTTGATTTTGTTATACACGTGTGGTGTGCATGTAGGTATATGGCACATCTTTGTCTCCTTCCCTCCCTTATTTCATTACTTACAGGATGTAAACAGGGATAGCATGTTTTCAGTTGTACACATTAGCTGTTCCACACCAGGCTTACCACTTCATAATTGTTTTTACTTAGAGATACTATATACTACGGCTGTTAATCAAAAGATTGACAGTTCAAATCCACACGGCACTCTCTGAAAACCATAATGGGCAAATTCTCCTCTGTCCTATCAAGTTGCTGAGTTGGAATTGACTGGACAGCAATGGTTTTTAAAACATATATATATGGTTTAAGGAGATGTGTAGAGATGCCAAGTTGACAAGGAGCAGGCTACAAAGCTTATGTGTCAACTTGGCTAGGCCATGATTCTCAGTAGTTTGGCAAATACTATGCAATCATCCTCCATTTTGTGACCTGATGTGAGGAACCAATCAGTTAAAAGGGGTGTTTCCCTGGAGGTGTGGCCTGCATCCTGCAGATATTTATGTTCTAGCAAAGCTGACCCTCTCTGGAACCTGCATCCAGCTCATCATCCTGTAACCTCTGGTGCTTAGGAGAAGCAGCTGACCATGTGACCTGCAAATTAAGGATTCACTAGCTCACGTAAGCCAGCATACTACTGTCTAACCTGCCAACTGGGGGTTCCTCAGCACCTTCAACCACGTAAGCCAGAAGTCTCTCACCTGACCTGACCAATAGCTTTGGGACTTCCCAGCATCCACAAATGCATCAGCTATTTCCCTGAAGTCTTTCTTACATATACATACATACACATGCACACACATGCACGTGTTTTTTATATATATGGTCTGACAATTAAGTCTGTGAACTCATCCTAGAAAAAGGGCTACATATCTCCCTGCTGACTACTCACTACGGTCACTTTTAAAGTATTCCCCTTGGAAAGCTATACACCAACACCGGCATCTAGTCCACCCTTCAAAGCAATTTTTGAACTCTTTTTCTAGAATGGCCATCAGAGCTGTTGTTGTATTAACCTTGATGTCCGGAATGACATCAAAATGCCTTCCTTTCAATATTTCCTTTATCTCTGGGTAAAGAAAAAAGCCACTTGGGGCCAGATCAGGTGAGCAGGGAGGGTGTTCCAATACAGTTGATTGTTTACTGGCTAAAAACTCCCTCATAGACTATATAATTAAGTTCACAAACTTGCCAGCACGCCACTGTGTGCAATGGCCATTCCAGAAAGAGTTCTAAAATTCCTCTGAAGGGTGGACTAGGCACGGGCATTGGTGCACAGCGTCCCAAGGGGAGTACCTGGAAGGCGACCACTGATACTCTGCAATGAGGTATGTGGCACTTAGAACAATTAAGTCTGCGGACTTAACTGCTGGACCTCATATACCAGCTTCACGGGTTTTGCTCCTCTAAGGAACCCAGGTAAACAAACAGGGATAATGGATATAATGCCCCTTATCTGTAAAAACTGCTATGTGGTTTTTACATGTTACTTAAGAAGAAAGCTGCAAGACCACTTCCACAGCTGTGAATCTGCAAGGTGCAACAAGGCAGATGCTTCCAAATTCTACAAGATGGTACAAAGCACTATACATTTCTGAGATGCGACTACAAGGTCAATAAACAGCTTTAGAAACAAGAGGAGGGAAGTAATCTATCTTAAAGGTGGTGGGCTATAAATATATTCTAGTGGTTGAATACCTTACAGAAAAATTAAGTTTAAAAGGTTAAATCAGTTTTGTCAAGTGAATCCACTATGTCTTGGATTTGTCACAGGAATCACCTGCACTTAGAGCAGATGAAGCGTCATGCTGAAAAGGAAGAAGACCTGACTTTACACTAAAACCTTTAATACAGGATGGAGATGGATGATTGACTACTCATAGGCTCTGTTGTCTTCCTCGTAAGATGGTGCTTTCCCCTTTCCAACTGCCTGAAAACATGTTCCCTTGAGAAAGGTTCTGAGTAATTACCTTACAAAATCCTCGGTATTTGAAAGGAAAAAGGAGATAATAAGGGCAGGGACTACTACTATGTGCTGAAATGAATGGCCCACACTAATTCCAGAAAAATGATGAAAGAATCCCCCTTGAGCAAGAACAGTTAAATTCTTGTCCAGTTCCTGACTCTTCCTCCCTACCACCTGTTAAACCTGAAGTATGTTCCAGTCATGATCACAGCTATGCTCTGGCAGCATGGGCAGGAATTTGGGGACAGTCAAATCTTTAATCATCTGGAAAGAATACTCAGAAGTTGACAAGTGTCTAAAAAGTGTTTTGGGGGTGGGGTTCCTGGCTCATGTATCATACACATAACACTGTTGACAGCAACCCTCCTCACTGATACGGAGGTTTTCTTGCTGCTCTGCTTGTTGTCCACCTTCCAACCTATCCTTACGAACCACAATTTATGTTAAAGTTAGGCCCAATGTATATTTTTTATATCTGCAAAGGGAGAGAAGGAAGTGGACTCTGTAACTGGTGCTTGATTTTTTTCCTCCATCAGTAACCAACTAGGGTAGGTAATGGTCTCATCTTCCTTCCCTCACCATCCCAGAAACTGCTGGGGTTGTTATGTGGGACAATGGCGACCTGAAACATTAGCATGCCCAATCTAGAATGCTGACAAATGCCAATTCTTCTTAGCATTCCCAAATAATTCCCATTAACTTAAAAATGTATTATCAGTACCTCTTCCCTCCTGAACCTCCTCCCTGCTCGGCACTATACCAAGAAGCTCACAGGAAGAAGAGTACAGGCTTTGTACCAGTTATACTACAGTCCTCTATCACTCATCACCTCCAAGTCAACTGCAACCCATACCAACCCTATAGGACAGAGTATAACTCCCCCACAGTTTCCAAGGAGTGTCTGGTGGATTTGAACTACCAACCTTTTCGTTATCAGCTATAGTTCTCAAACATCATGCCACCAGTTTCCATACTATAGTCCACCCATGTGGACAACTAAGAACTGTATAAAAACAATGGTGGGAAAACATCACTCACATTCCCAAGTTGCAGAGAAGGTGAAAGAGGGGGTAGGGACAGAGGTTCCCAGCCAGGACTTCCAACAAAATTGCTAACCAGAAGATGATCTGTTAAACATTAGTTTTATTACCAAAAAATGTGGAATTTCTCTTCTTCCCTAGAAATGTTACTAATAATAAAATTAAGATGCCCTCTTTGAGAGCTCATCTTATGACTGGGCCATCTCCCCAAATTATAGGCCTAACAGAACTAGCATTATCTTTGAGAAGGACCTCTCATTTTCCCATCTTTCTCCCTAGTAATTACCTTTACCTTACCTGTATCATCCCCAACTTACTTGTAATTAAGAAAAACTGCCTAAAACTACATTAATATGTAATGTCCCATGTTTTGGGTATGGCACTGTTTATAAAAGCACAAAACATAAGATCCTCAAAATGTTAACAATTCTGGACTAATCACTCACAGAGATACTATGGATACTAGATGACTATGATCAATTTACATAAATACATGAGCACCTGAAAAGATCAGTGAAAAATCCAGTATCTAAATGTTCTTCAGGAGTTCCCTACTTTAAAAGGATTTACTTTAGAAAAGGTAACTTAATTACCCACCAGGTTAGTTTCATAAATTCAGACTTTCACTTAATAGAATTGTTTAAAGCAAAGTATACTGGCGTCATCGTTTTCACGAGGTCTTGTACTACTAAATGGAAGTGAGTATCTCAAGTAGTGTTCCGTATTTTACACATTCTCCACAATCTCTTGAGAACCACTGGATTACAACAATTATAAATGGGAAAGATATATACATGGACTAAGAATGCCATTTCCACCTTTGTATCAGCAACATCTGTTGACAAAATAAAAGGAACTGTCATTTGGGTAGATCCTAGGCAACACATATAGCAGTAATCACTATACAGGTGTTCTAAACTATTCAACTGCCATAATAACCTCCCCTTAGAAACATCATCTTCAACCTATCTAAGAAATGTTGTTTTACTACTAACAGGGACTCTGGGAGCCTCTATACACTCCTCTTTAGTAAAACCATCATGACAATAATTTACCTCTAAGATAACTCCCTTTCCTTTTTCCACTACTCAACTAGAAACTCCAGAAGCAGGGCAAAGGTAAAGCCTCTTACAACTACTGTGAGATTAATACATTGACTGAAACCTTGCTAAGAACAGATCCATGTATAACACAAAAGTATGTGCAGAATATAACATAGCTCTCCCCAGAAAGGGAAAATATATTTGTAATCATGATTTGCCATTGACCTTCCTAAGTGACAAAATAGGAACATTTAGGGTATAAATGTGTGCTGCAGATGAGGAAAGGGAAAAAAAACCCAGTCTCTACCTAGCAAAAAGAAAATAGCAACGGATATAAAGTTTCAGGAAAATGAGTAGGCCTCAAATCCAAGAAACAGTGTAGTTTTATCTTTTATCCTTCAATTTTTCTTTAGGAAGAAGCCTGAAAACGTTCTCAGAGGCAGGAAGAATTTACACCATTTAACTCTCTCTCCAATACACATCACACTCTACACACAGGACTGTGACTCTAGAGACAGATATAGCTGGAGCTCTGTCACCTAGGAGCTGAGCCTGCACAATACTGAGAAACACAGGCCATAAAAAGTAGGAAGTTCTAGGTGCTGATCAGGTGGTGGGGAGGGAGTCAGAGCTCTCTAGGAGAGGTGATCTCTCAAATCTTAAAGGTATGGAATCATTAAGCCAAGTAAAATACATGGATGTATGGCCCTTTTAACTGTGCCCCCTAAAACAACATGGTGACGTTCTAACCTTTGTACTGCAGAATGTGACCTTGCTTAGAAATGGAGTTTTTCTTCTGTTATCAGTTCATTAGAAGTGGTCACACTGCAGCCCGATGAGTTTTAATCTCTCCTAAGTGATGTAAACACATGATCACACAGAAGGGGAAGATCCTAAGTGAGGATCTGGCTACAAACCAAGGAATGCCAAGAAATGTCTGGGGCTACCAGAAGCTAGAGGCAAGAATCTTTTCCAAGAGCCGACACAGAAAGAGAGCACAGTCCTGCCAATGCCCTGCATTTGGACCTCTAGCCTCTAGAACTGTAAGAAAATAAGTTTCTCTGTTTTCTGAAGTTACTCATGAATAGGAAAAGACCAAAGAATTGATGCTTCTGAATTACAGTAATGATGAAGACTACTGAATATGCCAAAGACTGCCAAAACAAACATATCTGTCTTCAAAGTACACCCACAATGCTCCTTAGAAGCAAGGACAGTGAGACTTTGTCTCATTTTTTTGGACACTGTCATGTATTGAACTGTGTCCCCCTGAGATATGTATACATTTGACGTATGCCACTCTTGTGTGACTGCCAACATGGTATCACCTGACAAGATTTTCATGTGTTGTAAATCCTATCTCCAATGTTAAAAAGACGCAATTAGTGGCAGTTTTGTTAATGAGGTAGGACTCAATCCACAAGGTCTATGTTTTAAGCAATCTCTCTTCAGATATAAAAGACAGAAATGAGCAGAACATGGAGACCTCACACCACGAAAAAAGAAAAGCCAGAAAACCTTGCATCCTTTGGACCTGGGGTCCCTGAACTGAGAAGCTCCTTGATCAGAGAAATATTAAGGACAAGGACCTTCCTCCAGAACCAACAGAGACAGAAAGCCTTCCCCTGGAGCTGAGGCCCTAAATTCAAACTTCTAGTCTACTACACTGTGAGTGAAAAATCTCTTTATTAAAGTGGTCCGTGTATTGTTATTACTGTTATAGCAGCAATAGATGACCAAGACAGACATGCTATGAGGAAGAACGAATCCCTGAAGGACATTACGCCTGTTAGAGGGTCAGCAAGATGACCTGCAACGAGATGGACTCACACAGTGGCCACAGGGGGTTCAAACAAAGCAATGATTCTGAGGATGGTACAGAACTCTGGCAAGGTTTCCTTCTGTTGTACATAAGAACTATGCATATCTTATTCTAGTTCTTCAAATAAACCGAGATGCAAATGAATCCATTCCAACTCATGATGACCATGGATTGAATTGTGTCCCCCTAAAAACACGTGAACAATTCAACTGGGCCATGATTCCCACTATTGTGTTATCACCCTCTCTTTTGTGTTTTTCCTATGATGTAAATCCTAATGTCTGCCTGTGGTCTAAATGTAGGATTGTTAAAAGTGGACTAAGGTAGGACTGCAATACCCTTACTAATGGAGTTTCCCTGGAGTGTGGCTTGCACCACCTTTTACCTCACAAGAGACAAAAGGAAACGGAACCAAGAGATAGATGGGGACCACATTCCGTGGATACAGCAATGGGAGCAGAGCACATCCTTTGGACCCGAGGTTTCTGAGCCGAGATCAAAGAAAGTTTGATTGTAAAACAAGGACCTTCCTCCAGAGCTGACAGACAGTGCATTCCCCTGGAGCTGGAATCCCAAATTCGAACTTCTAAGCTACTGAACTGTGCGAGAATAAAACTTTTCTTTGTTAAAGCCATTCACTTGTGGTATTTCTGTTAGAGCAATACCAAATGCCTAAGCACCTAGTTTCCCATTTGAATTGTTCAAGTCTAGCAAAATACCTGGTTTTCACCTGAGTGGTTTTTCCCTAAAAAATCTTCCATCATTCCACCCTTATTTCTACATTAAATCCTTCTGTTGTAATCTTCCGTATGTCTCCCTTCTTAGCACTTTCTCACTAGACTGCAAATTCCATGAGGTCAGGAACCACGTCTACTTTGCTCTACTGGAAGCCCAATCCATAGCATACAGCTTGGAACACAGTACCCCCAAAATAGGAAATAACCATTGCCGTCAAGGCAATTCCAACTCACAGCGACACTAAACGACAGAGTAGAATCACCCCATAGTTTCCAAGGGGGCACCCAGAAGATTCAAACTGCTCACTTTTCTGGTTAGCAGTTGTACCACTAAACCACTAGCAGGTACTTAATACATGGTGGATGGATAGATATATTTATAAATAAGAAATAAAGAAGCTGTTAAGTGGTGGAATTTGAGGAACAGGCTAGGATTTTGTAAGACATGCTAAGACTACTAATTCGTATCTTGAGGCTATGAGGAGCTTATGAAAAAGACTAAGAGAGGAGTGACAAGATGAGATCTGTATTTCAGAAAAACAGCTCTGGCTGCAGGGTGCGTGACAGATCGGTAGAGGATATACACCTAGAAGCTGGGAGATCCACTGGAAGAATATTGCAATAATCTAAGTGAGAAAACGACAGACTTAAGTTAAGGGGATGGAGAAAAGACAGAGATGTGAGCAATACCAACGAGGCAGACCTGTAAGACTTAGAACACAATAAGAAGAGAGGGAGGTATTGGTTGTTCACTTAGCTTGGAGGATGAAGCCATTTGCTGAGGAAGGGAGCACTGGAAGAGAAAACATGGAAATGGTTTAGATGCTTTACTTTTGGATATTCCAAGTTTGAAGGACTTGTGATACAACCTACAGTGTGCTCATATGGTTTCATATACGCATCTGGAGCTCAAGATTGGCATATTAAAGCTGTGAATCATCAGTGCCAAAGCAAGAATTTCCAAGAGCAAGTGACCAGTACATATGCTGCAGAGAGGTCAAGTATGATAGTAATGATACTGGTTTAGCAACAAGGTTATTTTACAAGATGACAGAATTATATCACCACCACTTAGTATTTTATTCGGAAGCAGAAGATCTAATGGAAGGATGATGCATTGAGTAACAAGTCTAGGTCATTTGAGATTTCTGTATATTGCGTACCCTGATTTCCTGATGGAACACCTTGGGAGGAAAATTATAGTCTGAAATAAGAGTTCTGTGACAGAGATAAAAAGAGGACAGTCTAGACGACTATTTAACAGGTAGAGGCTATGAGAAGGCACACAATAAGTCAGGTTTCTGATTTGGGTGAGTAGGCAGGTAAACAAAATCTGCAGCTATCGAGTCAATTTTGATTCACAAAGATCCTACAGCACAAAGGAGAAATGCCCCCACAGGGTTCCCAAGGTGTGCGTGGTGGATTAAAACAGCCAACCTTTTGGTTAGCAGCTATAGCTCTTAACCACTACCTATCAGAGTTTCTGAGAAGGTGGATTGTACCCATCAAAAGATAACTGAAAAGAACAAGAGGCCTGAGATAAAGGATGAATTTAGTTTTGTATGAGTTGAACCTGAGTTAGAAACAAGTGGTAGACAGTTGTCAATGAGTCTAAAGCTCTTGAGAAACGATAATGAATGGTAATAAAAAAATCATCATTAATGGTTTGAGTATCAAGTGCCAAGCAATGAAGACTTCATCAACTTTCTCTCAATCTTCACAGTCCTGAGCTAGGTTAACACATTCATTATCCCTACTTTACAAAAAATAGAAAAAAACATACTGACTGACTGACTTATAGCGACCCTTAGAGGTGAGAGCAGAACTGCCTCATGGAGTTCCCAAGGAGTGCCTGGTGGATCTGAATTGCTGACCTTCGGATTGGCAGCCCCAGCACTTAACCACTATTCTACCAGGGTTTCCCAAAACTAAATCCGCTGCCATCACGTCAACTCCAACTCATAGCAACCCTATCACACAGATAAGAACTGCTCCATATAGTTTCCAAGGAGTACCACGTGGACTCAAACTGCCGACCTTTTGGTTAGCAGACAAAGCACTTAATTACTACACCACCACGGTTTCAGCTTAATCACTCTGGTTGGCCTAAGATCACATAGCCAATAGTGGTAAGGCCAGGATTCAGACTAAGGCAGTCAGTTTGAAAAACTTATACTACTAACTACACCATTAAGTACACGGGTTGTAACTAAAACCCTGAGAGTGAATGCTTGTCCAGAGAGTGGTTATGATGTGAGAACACAAACCATAGAGAAAAAACAATTACCAAGTGGAAAGAGAAATGCAATCAGTTAAATGGAACCCAGGGTTCTGTAGTTACTAAGCAATGCATGTCCAGGTTGAGACCTGAGAAAACGACCTAGAAAAACCACAATTGTATTGCCGTCAAGTAGGGTCTAACTCAGGGAGGTGCACGTGTTACCCAGTAGACCTGCTTCATAAGATTTTCTTGGCTGTAAACTTCACAGACTGACAATGGGCCTTTCTTCTGTGGCACCACTGTGGTATCACCACCAGTCTTTAGGTTAGCAACTGAGTATGAAACTGTGTGGTGCACCCAGAGCCCTTCATGAAAAACCAAGGCCACTGGGAAAAGGAACACAAGGGTAAAGCTAGGAATTATTAGTGGTTCCATGGTAGAATTCTCTTTCCGTAGGGGAGACCTGGGTTTGATTTGTCATCAAACCTCTCATATGCAGTCACAACATGCCTGTCACCTGTGACACCGAACAGGTTTCAGAAGAGCTTCTAGACTAAGAAAGGAAAGGCCTGGCAACCCATTTCTGAAAAACAGCCAATGAAAATCCTATGGACCACCATGACATATGGCCCATTACCCAACCTACGATGGGAATGGTGCAAGACCAGAGTTCTGTTATGTTGTGCATGGAGTTGCCATGAGTCAGGTCCAACTCAGTGGCAGATGACAACAAAAGGAAGAATGAGTACACTGTGGCTTCTGAGTTTTGTTTGTGCCTGGCAAGTGTCCCTTTGAGTTTCTCTTCCTGATCTTGTAGAGTATGAAGTTTGGCTGGCAAACAAAAAACAGGAAGAAGGAACAGCTCTTCACTGCCTCAGACTAATTAGAATTCCAAGAAACAAATGTTAATCTCTCCAGGGGAAAAATATCTGACCTCAAAAGCAGTTATTTCTTGTTGTCGGGGAGTGGCCTGAGAGGAGGGAAAGATACAAGCACAAAGTGTCAGGCGAGACAAAGAATGGGTAACTAAAGCCCTGAGAGTGAGTGCTTGTCCAGAGACTAGGTGTGACGTGAAAGGAGCGTAAAATCATAGAGAAAAACATTTACCAAGCAGACAGAGAAGCGCAATCAGTGAAACAGAACCCAGGGTTCTCAAGTTACCACCTGAGTTTACTCTGTCTTGACATATTGATAGCAGTGGGTTTTTCTTCCCCAGCTGTCCCAACTTGATGATAAATTATATAGTCACCCTAATTATGTATCAAGTGAGGGAAAGTACTCAGCTCACACACAGAATAAAAGCAAACCTAACCTAAGAACGGATCAGAGTGCTTCGTTTAGACAAATACTCTTTTCCCATTAAGGTAACTCGAGTTGGCTCTTGTCAAAGATGATGGTACCAAAACAGGACAGCAGAGGTAACAGAGGTTGGTCTGGAGTCTAGGCTTAAATCTCAGTAGCAGCATCTCCCTCTTAAGTAACTTTCTCTCTCTAAATTGCAATTTCCAGATCTATAATAAAGCAAATGACATGTCTATTCCATAACCCTGTAAAGATCAAATGAGATTTCACATAAAGTACTTAAAACCAAAAAACCAAACATGTTCCTACTGAGTCAATTTTGACTCATGGTAACCCTATAAAACAAAGGGCTTTCTCATACAATTCAAAACATACAATGAGAAACTGCCAATCAAGGCACACTGGTTAAGTACTAGTTGGCTGGGAGAATCATAGCCCCTAGCAGCTGTACCCTCCTCTAACAGCTCACTCACCACATGGCTTGGATTGTTTGGTGTTTTGATTTAGATAAATGTGTTTCTCATGGGGATGACCAAGACTTTTGGAATTTTCTTTGTGGCTTTTCAAGAACAATTGAAGGGCACTTCAGAGCAAGTTGGTTGGACTGGATCGATTATGTCACCATCTCGTTTTTCGGTAGGTATAAAGCCTGCAATCAACTTACTGTCAATGGAGGACGACAAAGGGCAATGCCAAGAAGATTCCTCATTAGTCATGCAAGACTGTGACACCGCTCAAATTCAGGCTCACTTACAGATATGCAGCTGAGAAAAGTAAGGACTTGCAGTGCGCAGACCGTCCATTTGATTTAGTAATGAAGTTGGAAAAAATTAGCTCAAAGAAAGTTGAAGAATTCAACCATTTTTTTAATTTCATGATTCAATTTTTGTTGAGTTTTTTTTTACACTCCAGTAATGCTTTAATATAGGCTTAACAAACCATGCCCTCAATCACTGAATATAATCATCTAATTATACTCAAAGCAAAATATAGAACCAATTTTTTTTTCCTCTAGTTTTACTTGAAGTTGTAAGACAATGAAGCAGATTAATGGATAGGGGATACAACCTTGTTGTACACATGGGACACTAGGTGCAATCTCATCTCAGACTAATTTTCAATAAGCTTTTCCTCCAAACACACTTATTTACAACTCTTTAAAAATACAAACATAAAATTTGTCTTTCAAAAACCAATAGTGTGAAACCAAGACTATTAATAAACCCAACACAGACATCTTTTTGAAGGACATACATTTCAAACTACAGTCCTCATGTTTTCCTTGTTTTTCAGTTAATTTGCACTTCAGAGGGTAAGGGATGCCACAGCCACATTTTCCTAATGCTATATTTGCCTTTCTTTTTCCTCTCACGGTTCCCCAGTTGCCATTACTTCTCAAATATGTGAAGAGAAAACTCTCTCCATTCTTGGAGCTTACCTTGTTAACTGGTGGTTATTTCATCAGCACCTGAACTATAAGCATTTCCTTTTATTGAGGAACTACAGGACTTTCAACTGGTGAGTCCACTGCAAAAATGAGACTGTAAAAGATAGAGATAGGAACCTTCTGTTTTACTGTCTTTTGGCCCTAATGGTCTAGTTATATCTCATGTGCAGGAGACCATTTTGTATGGTACAATTTGTATGTGAAAATCATACAAAACTACTAATCTTTTTTCTCTTGGATTTCTATGGTGCTTTTTTGTACCAAATAGCTTCTGAGGTAACAACCAAATATTTCAAAAAACAATTGTCTTTTTCTACTGCTACTAGTCATTCTGGGGAGTGGTACTTTTGTTGGCACCTTTCACAAAATTCCTGATAGATCTGTATGACTAGCCAGGTCAATCATTGTTAAGTTTCTCAATTGCTGCTCTCTCCCATTTGGCGACTGAAAGTGAAAACTTGTAGATCAACTGATTTTATGAAGTATTGCTGCAGAGGAAATCAGCACAATCTCTGAAGTAAACATGCATGTCCCTTTCCTTAGAACACATAGGAGAAGATATCTTACACTAATTTCTGGCTATATCAGCTCACAGAAGCAACTCATAAGAGAGGACCACAGGTTGAAACACCTAATGGAACTGTACAGCTGACTAAACACCCTGAATGGAAAGAGATAACCCTGGGAAAACAAAGATATTCTGTCCCTCCTTAACCCTGCCAAGCACTCGCTTTTGAAATTTTTCCTTCAAGAAAAAAAACTGCATTGAGGAAAAAAAAAGCACCTCCTCTATTACTCAATAAAATCTGTGGAGAACTCAGTAAAAACCATTGTACCTTAACAGATCTTTTATATACTGTCAACTACACATTTTCACAAATGACTAAAAAGCCATTCACCTCAATTTTATTTTATACATGAGAACAGGTATGCTGAACCAAAACAAACAAAATCCATTGCCACCAAGTCCATTCTGACTCCCAATGACTCTACAAGACAGAGAACTGCCCTCCGTAGTTTCCAAGGAGCTCCCGGTGAATCTGAACTACTGATGTTTTGTTTGTCAGCTCTAGCACGTAATCACTGTGCCACCAGGGAAGTAACTGTGAATTAGTGGGAAAAAATATATGCCCATATGCCTATTACTATCTACATAGCAATTCTGGAGAATTTTAACCTATGTGAAAAAATAACTAGTTTAACAATGAATGGGACCAACTGATAAATTCTTATGCGAAAACAGCAGAGTTTGTTGACAGTTCTGGCTCTCAAAGCACCACACAAGTCAGCTGTGGTCAGGACATACTGATGTCAAGCAACTGTATTACTCATGAGGAAACTGAGACACCTCAAAAGACAAGATTAACATTTGTCTTCTTTGAAAGGAATTAAAAGATATTATGGGATATTCTCCTAGGGTAGCTTCCAATGATTCTCACTACTTAATTCTGTATTTTCTGTACACATATCCTCCTCAATTTAGGGTATTTAAAACCTAGACTTAAAACACTAAATTTCCCAGTATAGGAAACAGCTCCCTTTCAAACTTTTTCCCTTTATTACAAGTAAGATCAATCTTTCTCCTTCCAACTTATCTACTGGTGCAGCTCTAACTCCAAATGACCCTGTTTCCTAAGAAACACAGCATTGTGTGTGGCTAACAGTTAAGTCACCAAACATTTTATGCTTTCAGTTAAATTCCAAGACAAAGTAGTGTTTTTAGTAATTAGTGGACTATGGCTGTGAATATTCAGTGATGGGAGCCTCTACAGAGCCTATAAACAGAATATTGTGAAGAAGTTATTTGTAATTTATCAACTTCTCCCTCCTACTTAGGGTGCACTTCCGATTTGACAGCAGTAGGTTGTATCATTTGGAGCTATCACACTGAATTTGACATCTTCTGGTATGCTCCTGGAGCCCTGCTGGCACAGTGGTTAAGCATTGAGTTGCTACCAGAAAGGCTGACAACTTCATTCCACCAGGCACTCTTTGGAAACCCTATGAGGCAGTTCTACTTTGTCCTACTGGGTCACTCTGAACTGGAATTAAACCAGCAGCAACACTGGTATGCTCCTGAAACCTGTCTTTACCAAAAATGAGAACAATTCTGATATTAAAGATAAAAGTTGCCATCTATCTGCAAGTGATCCAGAAGTACTGTGGGAGAGAAACATCACAGTGCAAGATACAGAACTCTTCCATCAGGGACAATACAATGCAGAAACTTGGACAACCCTGTATAAATTTACTCATCTCAGAAAATCAAAGCAAAGACATAAACAATGGGCCTCACAAGAGCAGATTATTCTAAATAAGCAAGGAAGATAGTCTTTGTAGAGATGTAAATACTCTTGATTTTTCTCTCTTTAAGAATCTTTTCTTTTACATATTTATCTGGTCTTTTCTTCTCAGTCAGCATATTTCACCTCTACCTTGCACCTGGTGATCTGAACCAAAACACCAGGGACTGTCACATGGATTGGGGATTGTCATCACAGATGCAGGGATTCCTATTTCAACCTCAAATTTAAAGGTAAAAACAAACTTAATTTTATGTAAGTTTATTACATTTTACTTGAGAAAAAACAGGATGGGAGAAGCTGTGCAAGGCCAAGAAAAGTCAGCTTTTTGAGGATGGAGGGAGCATCCGGGCATGTTTCCCTGCACAGATCTGTCACTGCACCTCACACACAAGCTCTCCTCCTAGAGGTGGGCCTTGAACCAAGCCTTTTTCATCTTCACATATCAGACTCTAACATAGTACACTGTGAGTACTGAAATGGAGACTACGAACACCTAACTTATAGATACCTTGAACTTAACAATGAATGGACTGCAATAATGCCTGTTACATTAACATTTTTAGTTAAATACAATGGTCTGTAATAACTAACACACACACTTCATGATGCTCATGCAAACATTGAAGTGTTCCTTACGTGTTTTACATGCATAGAAAGAGAAAATATATCCTGTATACTAAAACACACATTTGACTGACACTAAAATAAGAACTTTAGGAGCACTGGTGTAGGGTGGTGTAGCAGTGGTTAACAGCTCAGCAGCTACCAAAAGGTCAGCAGTTCAAATCCACCAGCCACTCCTTAGAAACCCTATGAGGGAGTTCCACTTTTCCTACAGGACTGCTGTGAGTTGGAATCAACTCTGTAGCACATAACAATGAATAGGAACCTACGTACCTATTCCAACTTAAATACAAATTTGACTTAAGACAGACTTAGGAAGGAGATCTCGTTCATAACCCAGGTGTCATGGATTGAACTCTGTCCCCCCAAACAACATGCATAACCATTTGGCTAGGCCATGATTTCTGATATTATGTGATGTTCTTGTACACTGTAAACCCTGCCTCTGTGCTATTAATGAGGGAAGACAGGCAGCAGTTGCATTGTTGTGGCAGGACTCCCTGTTTAAGGTTGTACTGTGCCTTGAGGCAATCTCTTTAGAGATACAAAAGAAGCTAGCAGAGACATTTGGGGAGCTTAACACCACCAAGAAGCAGTGCAAAGAGCAGAGTGTGCCCTCTGAAAAGGACTCGAAACACTGAACCTCAGGAGCTCCCTGTCCAGGGAGAGCTTTATGACAAGAACCTTCCTCCTGAGCTAAAAGAGAAAGCCTTCACCTGGAGCAGACATGCTGAATTTGGACTTGTAGCCTAGTGAACTGTGACAAAATAAAAAAGCCATCCACTTGTGGTATTTCTGTCAAAGCAGCACTAGGTGACTAAGACACTGTGGAACTGCTTATATCGGATTAATGTTGACTTTCAAAAAGCTGGTGTTCAGTAATAACAGCTGCTACAGAAAGCAAGAAAAATTTTAGATAGACAGCACAGTGTAGTAGTTAGCTGACTCTAGAGTTGGACTTAACAAGTTCAAGTTCTAGCCTCTATATTTTCTACCTGTATGATTTGGGGCAACTTGCTTGACTTCTCTTTGTCTCAATTTCCTCATCAGTAATGCTGAGATAACAGCATCCACAGCCTCATAAGGTTGTCTGGCTTATATGAGTAACACTTACAGAGTTTAGAATAGTTCGCTGGTCCATAGCAAGCATGCAATAAATATTCTGTTAATAGTCAGAGCTAAGTATTTTCCCCTTAAACTCATAGCAAGACAGAAAAATATGACTGTTTAGGCTAGTTACTAACTGCTGGCTCATATTTAAAGTAAGACTATAACCTAGAAAGAAAAACATCAGTTTAGCTGAGTATTTGTGAAAAAGTTTGGGGGGAAAAAAAAGCTCACTCCAGAAGACATGCAAGTTCTGTCAAATAATAATAAAGAGACAAATAAAAAGAAATATTGAGGTAGAAGTGGTTAGCTATAATTATACTTCTGGAAATTCTCAGTAATTTAACATTTTCTTTTCTTTTGCTGATTTCAAAAAGCACTGAACTTACCAAGATCATATTTTCTCCCTTATAAACCCCCTTTCAGCTATTTCAACTTTAAGAAATCCCCAGGTTATGAAAGACATCCTGTCCTAATCCTGCCTTTAAGTCAAATTGTAGGTAAGTTGGAACAGGTGCATACAAGTTCTTACTTGTTACTTAGCCTTACAGCACCTTAGTATAAACCACGGCTCCAGGACTTTTCAATGATTTAAAAGTTACATGTACAGCAAGTGAAGGAGATCGGCAATTTGCTGAAGAATTTCAGGAGTTGGTTCAATCATTTCATATTTACATAACATTGAAAGCCTAGTACAAGTTGTCCCTAAATTGGAGTTAGTAATCCAGAGACTTCCTGTACAAAGCTTATATACTCAAAGGAAAGACACATGACTAAACTTTTTTTCCCCCTTCACAAAAATGTCTGGTAGTATTAATTTAGAGCAGGAAGCCCTGGTAATGGGTAAAGCACTCGGCTGCTGCTGAAAGGCTGGTGATTCAAACCCACTCAGTGGCTCCATGGGAGGAACACCTACGTATCCGCTCTCTTAAGAGTTCACAGCCTAGAAAACCCTAGGAAGCAGTTCTACTCTGTCACACAGGGTCACTGTGAGCCAAAATCCAGCTGATGGTGCTTAGCAATATCATCAATTTAGATAAGATTAAAGCTACACAAGAGAACTAAAGAACTTATCAACCCTTATCTTTGGAAATAACTACAAAAATACAGAAATGGTAAAATAAATTCTTTATTTTCTTAGTGGAGCAATTAAATAAAAATTTAAAATATACACCAAGTGCAGCTTATGCTATTCTTGGTGAGTCTCTCAGTATGTAACTGCAACATTACAACTGGATACAGGGTAGAGTTTCATTATCAGGAGAAACTGAATGAAAAATGTAGTTGTTAAATCTTATGCAGGTTATACCACAGCTCCAATGCTGAATATATGATCTTTCATTTCCAGACTTTGCAAATATTTTCAAGTTATGCATAACCAGTGATTTTGAAGAATTTACTAAAGCCTCATTTGCAATTATAAGAAATTCTCAACATCATTTTTGTTTCTCACCATAAGACTTTATTATTTATGTTCAAATCTTCAAGGATATAACTTCCCCCAGAAAACTGACTGGAAGACCTGCTAGTCTTTTAGAAATTTCACTTCTTTGGCTGTAGAACCTCTTACAGGAAGAGATGTTTGGCTTCCAGGAACTCCCAGTCTGACGGTTATCAACCTCCCAAATGCATTACGACAAAAAAACTTGGCAATTTGTTTGTGCTTTTATTCAATTCTAGAAGCCTGATTACATGGCTCTGGAATAGATAAATAAATGAGAGGTGCTACTGACAGATTCCTCTGTTTGTGAAACGAACTTTTTTTCCCAAATATACTGGTTTCAAGGTTGAGGCCATATTACCTATGAAAGATGTTTTATGTATTTTCATTTCTTAAAAGGACCAGGAAAATGAAATTAGGATTTCATTAAGACCTTTTCCAACACTATTCCAGGTATTACGGAGACAGAGTATCCCCGGCTGGGTTGCTGATCAAAACAAGACCATTATCACAAGTCTTACCTCATCCTCTGCAGCATCATCACTAACCTGCTGGTTCCTTTAGCCACATTTCCACTACTTATGACCTACTCCATCTTCTTTGCCACTTCCTTTGGCGGTTACCTGCCATTGATATTTCCTGTACTGGTGAGTAGAAAGTCATTAACATCGTTAGAACATTTAGCATCAGTAACAACCTCCCCCAAAGAAAAGCACGTTATTTTGTATTAAAAAAAAAATACATAAGACCTCCAAAACCCTGTGTATATATGCTGTCCAATCATTCACCTTACCTTGGAGAGGTGGGGGGAGGGATGGTGAGAACAGTGACAGGAAAAGAAATGAATGCAATTAAAAAAAAAGAGAGAGAGAGAGAAACAGAATTCCACTTTGCCTATCAGTTTCCCAGAAAGGTAGACTTTTGTTCACTTCTCTCCTTCAGTAACAGGGATTTCTTTGGTTCCTTCTAAGACACAATCATGAAGAATTCTCTGAGAGAAAAGGACATTTTCTGACCAGCATGGTTTCTCTCTTGCTGAAGTTATCGTTTTGGTCTTACCTACCTTTAACAGAGACACTGTTGTTTTCTTTTTCACTTTTTCTCCGTTTTTACTGAAGTGATTTAAATTCTTAAACCCAAATGGTACCAAGATACTTCTGTCTACACCTCATGGTTTTTTCCTTGGAACCAGGGCCCCAAAGATTGCCAGAACAGACTGCTTAGATTTTCCAAAAGCAATATAAGCCAAAGTGAAATAGGACAGTATATGAGGCTTATGCAAAAATCAAGCTGATATCAACTCCTTCTTATATCTTATTTCTTATAAATCACCTTGAGATTCAGCCATCAGGTGGATTCAAGAACACCACTGATGGCTCTAATTATAACAATTTCTGAATGGACAGCGCTTGGCTGTCTGTTTTCCTATTAGAGGAAAACAGTGAAGGTCAAAGAAAAGTAGCCCTGGAACCACCAAGAGATTCAAGAAACAACCAGAAACCAATGTTCCTTGCTGATCAAAGATAAACACTGCCTACCTAATATAGTTACTTATGGCCTGTTTGGCCTCAGTCTTTGCATAAAACTGGGGCAAGTATCCATCCAAATTGCCATTTCAAATGTCACAAATGTTCACTTTGAAATGACCTAAACAACATTTGTTCCTTCACACACACATCTCTAAGAAGTCTCTACAGAACATCACCTTTAATATGGCTAATAGTGCATTCTAATCCCCGCAGGTTGATCCATCTGGGAATATTGAAGCACAGTTTTTTGGGACTTGGCAGTTTATTTGCTGGGATGGCTGTTCTTTCTGGATCACTCATAGCAGGCAACAGCTTAGCCCACATTCTAAGCAATTTCAAAAGAAATTAAAGAAAACACTGATTTATAATTAATTGCAATATGTAATGAAAATTCAAGTTAAAGAAACTGATGATACCCCTGATTTTCCTGTAGCTGCTGTCTTACTCCATCATCAAGACAGAAGAATCTGAGGGTTAACTAGAGCACAGATGTGCTCTAGTTTCCTCTTGGGAATCTTAGAGCAGGGATTATATATGTGTGTACAAAGGAAACAATCCACAGTCACATCAAATTCCTAAGACTTAAAGGTACTTTTGAAAAAGGTAAGAACCACAGACAGCATCTTTTATCTTAACAGGACTCCTTTCTCTAGATCTTGCAAGTTGCCAACCTACTAGCTTTGTTCTGACATGCTATACAGCAGCCTAGGCTTTCTCCTTCCCAACATCTCTTATTTTCAACGAAGGGTGGCAGTTCCACAACCCTGTCCGTACACCAAGGGTGAAAGGATATTTGGTCTTTGTAGAAAGCCAATCTGGGGCCACTGGTAAATACTAAATGAAAACAGAGGGGCTAGTTAAAAACTTGGGGAGTTCTGATTATCTTAGTTTTAAGACTGAAACATAAAGGTGGATGCAGATCTAGAACTCTATTAAAAGACCAGACTTGATAGTCCAACATCCTGGAGAGTCCCCTAAGAACACAGCCCCTGGACTTGCTGCTAGCCCAGAGCCAAGACCAACACCGAAGCCAACCCTTCAGACAAAAATTGGACTGGACTATAAGACACAGAGTGATGATACGTTGTGTGTACTTCTTGGCTTATGTATATATGAGGCTGTCGGACCCACCAACTCCTCTCCAGAGGTGAGAAGGGAAGGCGAACAGGTGGTGACAAGTGTTGGTTGAGTAAATACCAGAAGCACAGAGCGGAATAGTGTGCTGTCACAGGGTATAGACAGCAGATACACATGCACACAGGCATGTGTTTGGGATTTTTATATGGCAAACTGACTTGGATTGTAAACTTTCACTCAGTCATAATTTTAAAAAAAACAAAAGTGAAGCATAGTTTTATGTTCACTTTTTACCTAAATGGACATTTTGTGTGCTTAGTGAATTTAATCAAGACTACTAAAAGACAAACTAGTTAAACAAAATATTTCTAGAGAACAGAATTAAACTTCAGGTCCACAATATATTCGAATGTACAAATTGCTACATCTCCAATCACCACAAGAGGAAATTTAGCCTCTAACCCACTTTTACTTCCTTCAGTCCTAAAGAGATAAGAGAAAGGATCTCATCTTGCCCCACTATCTTTTACAAACTAAGTTTTATCATAAAATTTACATCTCTATAAACTTAAACCGTAGAAAAGGGAACTACCAAAAGTATAGTGCTAACAGTACAGCAGTTTCTCAAAATGTAAAACTGGAATTACCAAAAAACTTGAAAGCAAAGACTCAAAAAGAGACGTGAACCCTAATGTCCACTGCAACACTATTCACAATAGCTAAAAGGAAGAAACAACCTAAATGCCTACCAACAAAAGCATGGATAAACAACATGTAATACATACACACATGAAATACTTTTCAGTCAGTAGGAGAGAAATGAAGTCTTAACACTTGTACAGTATGAAGACGAAATTATTCTGAGTGAAATACGCCAATCACAAAAGGACAAATACTGTATGACTTCACTTATATAAAAATACAGGAAAAGGCAAAGGTAGAAATAAATAAATACATAAGCACATCAACTTGTTGTGGTTGTTCCTAATGGCTACTGAGTCAGTTGCTACACACAGCAGTCCTATGTATACTCCACAAAATACTGCTCGGTCCTGCCCCACCTTCACAATGTTTTCATGGTTAAATCCACTGTTGCAGCCACAATGTCAACCTATCTTGTTGAGGGTCTTCCTGTTTTTCACTGACCCTCCACTTAGGATAACAAACATTATTTCTAAAAGGGAATAAATGCACCACCATCTGAGGTTCAATTCAGGTGTGCTTCTTCAAAAGGAAAATTTGTACAAATATACAGCCAACTCCTTTATTTGTACTTATGAACATACTCCTTCCAGTGTTGTCAAACTCTTAAGTTATACTTCATACCTAGAAAGTAAAGAAGAATTTTAAAGTCAAGCCAAGAATTGTTATACAGGTAGCAGGAAAAAGAAGGTTAAACACTGCCAAGTGCCTGACAGAGCTGTTCTGACACTAGTGGCAGGTCAATGAAATACAGACAACAGATCTGAAACACAGTTTCCTGGTGTTATTTTTACAGTCCTGATCCTTCTTGACTGCTCCAATTACACCTTGAACTTTTCAAGTTTACTGGGCCAAAAGTATAGGGAAATAACAGATACAAGATACAATGTCTTATTCAAATGATACACGCAAGTAGGCAAAACTAGAACCTATTTAGAGATTTTATGTTTCTGTATACATCTTAAACATTTGTTTGTGGTTTTTAAGATGTACACAAAAGACAAGGAAAGCGCTGTAGGGACTATTCCCTAAAAGAAAAAATCTACAGGTATGCAGGTCTTGAAATCAATTTGTTGGGATATGACCAGCACTTAATATTTTAAAATGAAAAAGGATAAATTACGACTCTATTAGGAAACAGGGCACATCACTTTATTGTGAAGCTTTTGTTTCATACATATATACATACCTACATAACCTATGTAATATAAAATATATTTCTTAATGGCAATCAGTTAAAAAAAATACTTACAATGGGTTTCTATTTGCCTGTGTGTAGCAACAGAAGAAAAAGTCAAAAATAGAAGGAAATGGAATGCATAGCTAATTGCCTAATTTGCCATGAAACCAGAATTAGATGGTGCTACCATTACTGAATGTCTTCATCAAAGATCCTACAGAAGAATACTGATCAAAAGGGTGAGAATGCCAAACAGAATTTCAAATTCTCATGGCAACAGATTTTCTGGAGCCATGGAGGCTGGACGAATTCCTGAAACTACTGCCCTGCAATCATCTTTAAATCTTAATCCAAAGCTACCCCCTAAACTCTTCTTTAAACCAAACAACAACAACAAAAAAATCAAACACGTTGCTGTCAAGTCAATTCTGACTCACAATGACCCTACAGAACAGAGCAGAAATGCGCCACAGGATTTCCAAGGATCAGATGGTGGATTCAGACTGGTGTTTTTGGCTACTTGCCTAACACATAACCACTGCACCCCTCCTAGGGTTCTGCAACAAACAGAAGTTCAGCTATCTTAGTGAAGAATGTCTTCCTAGAGCACTGAGCTCTTTTACAGAATTATCTAAAGGTCACAGTGACAATGGCAACTCAAAAAGTCAGATAAAAAGCTAAGGGGTGTTAAGTTCACATTAGTGGTACAGGAATAATTTGGAAAAAGACAGTCAAAATGGTTGCACAACTTGGAAAATATAATTGATTAACCAAATTGTACATGTAGAAATTGTTGCTTTTAACAAAAATATTTCAAAACAGCAAAAGAATAAAAAAAAAGCATTTTTATTATTTCAGTCTTCCATTCCCCTCTGCTTTAAAATGTCTGTTGATTCCTTGTAAGAAAAATCCTAACCTGAAGGCCTGGCTTTAGTTCCAAGATGTCATGCCATACCTTTGACTTCTAATGCATGCTTTGTGCAAGTTTTGCCATCTGCCATAATCCCAATGACTTGCTTTCTCTACCAGGCACACTCCCATTTAACCTTCCAATCTGACTCACTCATAGGCTGCCTCCTCTGGAAAACTCTTCTCAGTATTAAGTTATTCTCTCATGTGGAATGCCACCAAAATTTAGAGTATTACATGAGCTTTACACACACACACACACACACACACACACACACACACACACACACACACACATACCCTTTTCCATGCAAGTTCTTGGTGTTCCTGAACGCTTCCCATGAGCTTGCCAAATTAATATGGGTTCAAATCCTGGTTGCCTTAAATAATGAAAAACAACTGAAATATCATCCTTCTTATATATACAAACAGGAAAATTAAGTTGATAAAAAAAACACAACCTA